>CM063178.1:55176808-56426808 GCA_031835075.1 Saguinus oedipus | reverse complement strand
CAGCCTCCCGAGTAGCTGGGATTACAGGCACGTGCCACCACGTCCAGCTAATTTTTGTATTTTTAGTAGAGATGGGGTTTCATCATGTTGGCCAGGATGGTCTCAATCTCCTGACCTCATGATCTGCCCGCCTTGGCCTTCCAAAGTGCTGGGATTACAGGCATGAGCCACCAAGCCCAGCCTCAAATGAATTTCTGTTACTTCACAGCCTTGTGTCAAAGCATTATTCATTAGCCAGACCCCAGATCCCCAGGGAAAGGAAAAGCCTCAGGCATCCTTAGATGACTGCCCTCACAAATTATTCTGTGCAGGCTTTGAACCCTTTCAAAATGTATATCCTCCTATAAAACAAGGACATGCCAATTGTTACTTTAGATCTGCAATCTAAGTCTAACTCCTAAAATAAATGTTGAATTTCACACTGATGATGCTTGTGTTGATGAAAAAAGAAGCTGAACTCTAAAATATTTGAAGCGATTTATTATTCTGAGCCAATGTGAGGATCATGGCCCATGACATAGCCCCAGGAGGTCCTGAGAAGGTGTGCCCAAGGTGGTTGGGTTACAGTTTTATTTTATACATTTTAGGGGGACAGAAGTTACAATCAGAGACATAAATCAATACACACAACGTGTACATTGATTCCGCCCAGAAAGGACATCTCACAAGGGGCACCTTGCCAGTCATAGGTGGATTTAAAGATTTCTGATTGGCAACTGGTTGAAAGGGTTAAATTCTGCCTAAAGAGTTGAAGTCCACAGAAATGTTTGCAGTTGAGATAATGAGGGGGTGTAGAAGGCAATTTTCTTGGTTTTGTTTTGTTTTGAGATAGAGTCTTACTTTGTCTCCCAGTCTGGAATGCAGTGGCACGATCTTGACTCACTGCAACCTCTGCCTCCAAGGTTCAAGCAATTCTCCTGCCTCAGCCTCCCAAGTAGCTGGGACTACACTACAGGTACATGCCACCACACCTGGCTAATTTTTGTGTTTTTAGTAGAGACGGGGTTTCACCATGTTGGCCAGGCTGGTCTCAAATTCCTGACGTCAGGTGATCTGCCCACCTCAGCCTCCCAAAGTGCTGAGATTACAAGCATGAGCCACCTTGCCCAGCCAGAAAACATTCTTACAAAACAAAACAAAAACTGTCCTTTAACAAAAGGTGAACAGGCCAAGCAAGATTGTGCCACTGCACTCCAGCCTGGGTAACAGAGTGAGACTCTGTCTCTAAAAAAAAAAAAAAAAAAAAAAAAAAATGGTGAACAATTGTATCTGATTCCAAGCTTATTTAGAAGTCTTGCATAAAACAAGGTAAAAGGAACCAGGAAATAAAAGAAATGTAAAGGAAGTTATAAAAACAAGGAAGTTTTTTATTTTGTTTTGTTTTTTTGGTAAGAAAGCTTAAAGAGAAATAATTTCATATGAGAAAGAATCTTGTATGGTAAATTTAGTCCTAGAATAATATGACTGGTTGTTTAAGAAGGAAGCATGTTCAGGACAAACCGGAACGTCCAAGCATTTCATGAACAGTCTGTGTAAGTTACAATAAGAGGATTTATTTAAAGCCAAAAACTTGGCCGGGTGTGGTGGCTCACACCTGTAATTACAACACTTTGGGAGGCCAAGGCAGGTGGATAATGAGGTCAGGAGTTCAAGACCAGCTGGCCAAGATGGTCAAACCCCATCTCTACTAAAAATACAAAAATCAGCTGGGCGTAGTAGCGAGTGCCTGTAATCTCAGCTACTCAGGAGGCTGAGGCAGGAGAATCACTTGAACCCAGGAGATGGAGGTTGCAGTGAGCCAAGATCACACCACTGCACTCCAGCCTGGGTCACAGAGCAAGACTCCATCTCAAAAAATAAAATTAAAATAAAGCCAAAAACTTTGGCAGGCACAGTGGCTCACACTTATAATCCTAGCACTTTGGGAGGCCAAGGTGGGTGGATCACCTGAGGTCAGGAGTTCGAGACCAGCCTGGCCAACATGGTGAAACCCCATCTCTACTAAAAACACAAAAATTAGACAGGCAGGTGGCAGGTGCCTGTAATCCCAGCTACTAGGGAGGCTGAGGCAGGAGAATCACTTGAACCCAGGAGGCAGAGGTTGCAGTGAACCAAGATTTTGCCACTGTACTTCAGCTTGGGTAACAGAGCAAGAATGTTTAAAAATATATATATATATATATTTTATATGATCAAGTTGTCACATTATTATTAAGTTTTGGTATGCCTAGAAAAAAACAGATTAAAAAAATTTTTAATTAAGGTTATTACATCCACGTATCTGTCAATATGCACTTTTAAAATACTTGCAACATTGAGTTACAGGGCTTTGGCTCCTGGGTCTAAGAAGGACACCAAGTCCTGCTAAATATTAAACACTGACAGCAATTGAAGCCCTACCTTCAGGCCTTATAGAAGATGCTGATCAAAGTAAACTGCATTCTTGAAGCACAGGGCTGGAAATTAAAGCTATTCAACTCCTCAGGGCCCAGGGACTACCAAGGAAGAGGTAGACTTATGAGATTGTAAAGGCTGATCTTGAGAGATAAAATAAGTTCAGTTTCTCTCTAAATTAATCATTAATGTCAAAGGCACATGGATGCAAGACCAGCATTTGAGCCCCTGTGTCAGATTAACAAGGTTTTCTTGAAGCATTATTCCTTAATAAAAGTTATAAACGCTTATGGAAGTTATATTTAATTGGCTTCATGCTATTTTTATTGGGGCTTATTGTTTGGAAAATTAAGTCTCCTCTATCAAAGAATGAAGGTTTTCACTTTTTTTTTTTAGTCCTTGAGTTATCATTGGTTAAATGAATGACTTATTTTACAGTGACCTGTGATAATCTTTGATATTTGACAAACTTTCCAAAATCAAATTATAAATGATGTCTTTTTCAGATCTAATTAATCCTTTAAGATATTACTAATAGGTTCCCTAAAATCAAAAAATGACATATATGGCTTACTTAGTATAAAAATTATACAGGAAGCATTGTCAAATATAAAATGGTGTTTTTGGTTTTCTTTTGGTTGTATTTGTATAAATATGTTATTGGTATGTGTTCCAAAATTATGGGAGACTCCTAAATTATTTTTATTTTTATTTTTTTGAGACAGTTTTGCTCTGTTGCCCAGGCTGGAGTGCAGTGGGGCAATCTTGGCTCACTGGAACCTCTGTCTACTGGGTTCAAGTGATTCCCCTGCCTCAGCCTCCCAAGTAGCTGGGATTACAGGCATCCACCACCACACTTGGCTAATTTTTGTTGGTTTTTTTTTTTCAGTAAAGACAGGGTTTCACCATGTTGGCTAGGCTGGTCTTGAACTCCTGACCTTGGGTGATCTGCTTGTCTCAACCTCCCAAAATGCTGAGATTACAGGTATGAGCCACCACACCCAGCCTTGGAAACTCCTATAATTCTTATATGATTTAATGTACATTATCAGTAATAATTTGAATTATTATGTTAAATTATTATGTGCCACAGAGGAAACAAATTTCCTTGTCAATTTTGTCTTTGACTATGGCTGCCCTGAAACTTTTTGTCATCCATGGACAATTATTGTTTTGTTTAGAAGGCGGTTTTCTGATCAGCTATAAAACTCTAGGAAGGGTGCGGTGGCTCATGCCTGTAATCGCAGCACTTTGGGAGGCCAAGATGGATGGATCATGAGGTCAGGAGATTGAGACTATCCTGGGCAATAAAGTGAAACCCCATCTCTACTAAAAACATGAAAATTATCTGGGTGTGGCAGCACATGCCTGTAATCCCAGCTACTCAAGAGGCTGAGGCAGGAGAATCACTTGAATCTGGCAGACAGAGGTTGCAGTGAGCCAAAATCTCGCCACTGAACCCCAGCCTGGCAACAGAACTAGATTCCATTTCAAAAAAAGAAAAACAACAACAAAAAACTCTAACAGGTGCTCTTGAATACAGGTTTCTGATAACTTTGGAGATTGTGACATCCGAAAAGAGGAAAAACTTTCAGAACTCATGGAGAACTGAAATATTCATGAAAATCAAGCAGAACAGTAATTAATTGCATAGACTAATAGGAGTCTGAAGTAATCTTTTTAACTTTATGCCTAAAACGTTGCTGATCCTTTGTTTTGTTTTTCAGAGTCAAGAAAACGTTTAAGCTTTTAACAATTGAGTAAAGTATATGAACTAAACGTGGAGCATATTTGTTTTTCTGGTTTCTCCAGAGCTTGAAAACTATTTGTGAGTATTCTTTTTTTTTTCTTTTTGAGATGGAGTTTCACTATTGTTACCCAGGCTAGAGTGCAATGGTGCAATCTCAGCTCACTGCAACCTGTTTCCTGTTTCAAGTGATTCTCCTGCCTCAGCCTCCCAAGTAGCTGGGATTACACATGCCCACCACCATGCCCAGCTAATTTTTTATGTTTTTAGTAGAGAAGTTTCACCATGTTGGCCACGCTGGTCTCGAATTCCTGACCTCAGGCGATCCACCTGCCTTGGCTTCCCAAAGTGCTGGGATTACAGGTATGCGCCACCTTGCCCAGCTGTGAGTATTCTTAATTTATGACAATACAGTTATTTGCATATGTACAATAAAAAACTGTTTTTGTTTGTAACAGAATACAGTTGGAGAAACTGGTTATTTTACCAAGGCTTTTATTTAAGGAATCAAACTTGACTTTATGGAGCCAATAAAAGCCCCATGGGAAAACCTGCCCCATACTTTGTCCACATAGCCCCTGTACAAGGTTCCTGACCCAAAGCAAGTAAAGAATGTCACTTTCTGACAGGCCCAGGAACCCCAAGTTTATCTTGTGGAACCTCAAGAGGAGAAGAGCATGCAACTCATAGGTATGTTATGGCACAATTCATGGCTGCACTCGGCTTTTAAAAAGTTTTATCTGAGATTCTTTCTATGGAACTAAGTTCCATCAAAGTCACTTTAAAAGCCTATGTAAAAAATAATTAGGCCGGGTGCAGTGGCTCATGCCTGTAATCCCATCACTTTGGGAGGCCAAGGCGGGTGGATCACCTGAGGTCAGGAGTTCAAGACCAGCCTGGCCAACATGGTGAAACCCTGTCTGTACTAAAAATACAGAAATTAGCCAGGCACTGTGGTGGGTGCTTGTAATCCCAGCTACTAGGAGACTGAGGCAAGGGAATCACTTGAGCCCAGGAGGCGGAGGTTGCAGTGAACTGAGATCGTGTCACTGCACTACAGCCTGGATGACAGAGCAAGATTCTGTCTCAAAAAAAAAAAAAAAAAAAAATTACTCGGCCAGCCACGTTGACTCATGCCTGTAATCCCAGCACTTTGAGAGGCCGAGGTAGGTGGATCAACTGAGGTCAAGTGTTCAAAACCAGCCTAGACAACATGGTGAAACCTCATCTCTACTAAAAATCCAAAATTTAGCCAGGCATGGTGGTGCATGCCTGCAATCCCAGCTACTGGGTAGGCTGAGGTGGGAGAATTGCTTGAACCTGGGAGGCAGAGGCTGCAGCAAGCTGAGATTGTGCCACTGCACTCCAGCCTGGGCGGCAGAGCAAGACTCCTTTTAAAAAAAAAGAATGTAATAAATCGTCTCTTATCTACCTTTGACCTGGAAGCCCCCTCCTCTGCTTAGAGTTGTCCCACCTTTTTGGACCAAACCAATGCACATCTTACACATACTGACTGACATCTCATGTCTCCCTAAAATGTATAAAACCAACCTGTGCGCTGACCACCTTGAGCACGTGCTGTCAGGACGTCCTGAGGCTGTGTTACAGGTGTGTGTCCTCGACCTTGGCAAAATAAGTGTTCTAAATTAACTGAGACCTGTCTCAAATTTTCTGGGTTCACACTAATTTGGTGATCCAAGATTTGTTTTCTTTTCACACTGGTCAATTGTGCCTGAATTCCAAAGGGAGGAGAGTATAATGAGCATGTCCAAACACCTTCCAATCATGACCTGAACTAGTTTTTCAGGTTTAGTTTGGAATCCCCTTGGCTGATAGGAGAGTTCATTCAGTCTGTTGGGGTGAGAAAGGAGACCTAAGTATCTAAGACCACCTCCCACTTTACTTCCACATTTCATTTCAACAGGAGAAGTAAAGGCAGGCAGACCGAGTGCCGCCTTAATCAGCCTCCTGCAGATCACAGGCATGGTGTGGAGGAATCTCTCTGGAAGGCATTGTTTTTCCTTAAACAAGATCAAACCCCCACCCCATGCCTACTCCATGGACCAAGACCCTTTCACATGTAATTTCTAAAGCTGTAAACCCAAGACCCTTGCACGTGTAATGTCTATAGAGTTGTAAGCCTTTATAGGGGCAGGGACTTTATCTGTTAGATGAGCTTGGCTGTTAGGCAGCTTTGCCACCTTGCTCCCAGCCAAATACATCACTCCTTCCTTCCCAGTTCCGTGTTTGAGAGGTCTGCTTTGTGGCCTTTTTCCTACTTCAGGGGGACTTAGAATCTTACTTTTGGTCTACACTACGGAGGGCATGGAAGCTGCCTGGCTCTTTCCTGTAGACTGCCCTATGCATCTCTTCCATCTGGCTGTTCTAGACTTCTTTCCTTTTATAATAAACCAGCAATCTAGCAAATAAACAGTTTTCTGAAGTTCTATGAGCCATCCTAACAAATTATTATACCCAAGGAGAGGGTTGTGGGAATCTCTGATTCATACCCAGTGGGTCAGAAGTACCAGAGCCCCAGACTTGTGATTAGCATTTGAAGTGGAGTCAGTCCCGTGAGACTGAGCCTTTCTTAACCTGGGGACTCTGGTGCTAACTCCATGGAGTCAGAATTGAATCGAATTGTAGGACTCCCAGCTGGTGTTGAATAATTTGTCAGCGTGGGAAACCCACACATACCATCATATCTGGCTAATTTTAATTTTTTTGTGGAGACGGGGCCTCCCACCGTTGCCCAGGCTGGTATCAAACTCCTAACCTAAAGCAATTCTCCTGCCCGGGCTTCCAGGAGAATGCTGGGATTACAAACATGACCCACTGCATCTGGTGGAAAAAAGCACTTTGAAAGGGCTTAGAGACTTCCATTCTTCTGACAAATGCTCTAGTCAGGAACTAGAAAAGCCAGATAAAGTTTTTGTTAAAATCATATGTATATGATTTTTGGTTTGAGGCTTTTTTTTTTTTTTGAGATGCAGTTTTGCTCTTGTTGCCCAGGCTGGAGTGCAGTGGCGCAATATATATATATACACATATGTAATATATGTATTATATTTTAATATATATATATTATACTTTTAGTAGAGATGGGGTCTTGCCATGTTGGCAAGGATGGTCTCAAACTCTTGGCCTCAGGTGATCCACCTGCCTCAGCCTCCCAAGGTATTGGGATTACAGGCGTGAGCCAGCGTGCCCAGCCTAAATTTTAAAAATATATATTTTTAATAGTCTCAGAGAGGTGGTGAACCAAGAGGGAACAGCAGTCTTAAAATTCTAGAGTAGGGAGAATCACAGAGAAACTGGCTGGCAATTGCAGCAGGATTCTCCCTGGGGCATTTGCTAATTCTGCCATCGAGCAACAGGCTAAGAATCCAAGCACTGCCCAGACAAGGTTGCAGAGAAGCCAGCTGAGCTGAGTCATCTCATAACACTGGAGGAAGAAAGTTGGGGAGTCAAAGAGCATTTAAAACAACAGATTTTTGACTGGGCGCGGTGGCTCACGCCTATTATCCCAGCACTTTGGGAGGCCAAGGTGGGTGGATCACGAGGTCAAGAGATTGAGACCATCCTGGTCAATATGGTGAAACCCCGTCTCTACTAAAAATACAAAAATTAGCTGGGCATGGTGGCACATGCCTGTAGTCCCAGCCACTCGGGAGGCTGAGGCAGGAGAATTGCTTGAACCCAGAAGGCAGAGGTTGCGGTGAGCCGAGATGGCGCCATTGCACTCCAGCCTGGGTAATAATATCGAAACTCTGTCTCAAAAAAATAAAAATAAAAAATAAAAGAACAGATTTTTCCCTTAAGATATTTACCAAATTCTGAAGCTGTGTAGAACTAGAGGCTATAATCTAAACCTATGGCCGGGTGCAGTGGCTCACACCTGTAATCCCAGTGCTTTGAGAGGCTGAGGTGAGCAGATCATCTAGGCTAGGAGTTCAAGACCAGCCTGGTTAACATGGTGAGACCCCGGCTCTACTAAAAATGCAAAAATTAGCCCCGCCTGGTGGCACGTGCCTGTAATCCCAGCCACTTGGGAGGCTGAGGCAAGAGAATCGCTTGAACCCAAGAGGCAGAGGTTGCAGTGAGCTGAGATTGCACCACTGCACTCCAGCCTGGGTGACAGAGTGAGATTCCATCTCAAAAATAAAGAAATGAATAAAAATCTAATCCTCAAACCACTGAAAAGCAGTGTAGGGTTTTTGACTGACAGGGATGAAGATTAGAATTTAGGACCCACCAGGGCAAAGGGATGGGCAAACACACAGGGCTTTCATTTGAATGAGCAGAAGGGCTCCTTAATGGAAACAGGATGAAACTGGTGGACTGAAATTTGTCAAAATGTAGTGCAGCCTCAAACTATAAAGTCCTTGATGGGGTTAAAGTGATCAACGCTCATTCTATCTGCCTAGCAAGGAAAGGGTGGAAGAAAAAACATCTGTAAGTTTTTATACACAATTTCTGGGTCTAATAAAAATTACTTGCTAAGAGATAGGGCCATCTCAATAAAATAAGAGAAAAACTAGGAAATAGAAACAGGTGATCCAAATACTAAAGAAGACAGATAAGGAGTCAACTATGATATGCTCAAGAAAATAGAGGAAAACAAAAATTAGTCAGGTGCATGCCTGTAATCCCAGCTACTTGGGAGGCTGAGGCAGGACAATCTCTTGAACCCAGGAGACAGAGGTTCCAGTGAGCTGAGATCGCACCACTGCACCCCAGTCTGGGCAACAACAGTGAAATTCCATCTCAAAAAAAAAGAAAGAAAGAAAAGAAAATAGAGGAAAATATGGAGGAAACAGACAAAATATCATCAACCTAAAATAAAAGGATCGGAATGTGGTTTAAAGAGAGCTTATTCAAGGGCAAAGTTTCTGGCCAGACAAAGCTTTGCCTAAGGTCAGGAGTTTGAGATCATGCCCGTAATCCCAGCACTCTGGGAGACTGAAGAGGGTGGATCACTTGAGTTTGAGACCAGCATGGGCAATATAGGGAAACTCCCATCTCTTTTTTAAAATTTATTTATTTTTTTTAGTAGAGACAGGGTTTCACCATGGTGGCCAGGATGGTCTCGATCTCTTGACCTGTGATCCGCCTGCCTCGGGCTCCCAAAGTGCTGAAATTACAGGCGTGAGCCACTGCACCCGGCTGGGAAACTCCCATCTCTACAGAAAAATTTTAAAAATTAGCTGGGCGTGGTGGTGTGCATTTGTAGTCCCAACTACTCAGGAGGCTGGGGTGGAAGGATTGCTTGTGTCCAGGAGGTTGAGGCTGCAGTGAGCTGTGATTGCACCACTGCACCCCGGGCTAGGTGGCAGAGCAGTATCTTCAAACTGAACTAATTGAGAGAGGGGTGGTTATAAAATTGTTTGTCAGGAATTCTCATTGGTTTACAGAAGTAACGTTGGTTCGTGATTGGCTATACCTTGTTGTACTATAGGGTTTATGGTATTTTATGGCTCTTTGGCGTCAGTCTAGAGTCCACATAGCAAGTGGCTTCAAGAGTTAATTATTTAGCTCCGGGGGAACGAGACGTGAACGTGGCTATGTTTTTAAATGTCTTTGTGAGACTGATAATTTAAAGAGACTCACGTTCCTCAGATAAAATATTTTTCTCCTTCTTAGTTTTTTTTTTTTTTTTGAGACAGAGTCTGGTTCTGTCACCCAGGCTGGAGTGCAGTGGCGAGATCTCGGCTCACTGCAACCTCTGCCTCCCAGGTTCAAGTGATACTCCTGCCTCAGTCTCCCAAGTAGTTGGGATTACAGGTACCCGCCACCACACCTGGCAATTTCTTTTGTATTTTTAGTAGAGATGGGGTTTCTCCTTGTAGGCAAGGCTGATCTTGAACTCCTGACCTCAGGTGATCTGCCTGCTTCAGCCTCCCAAAGTGCTGGGATTACAGGCGTGAGCCACTGCATCTGACCATAAAGATTATTTTTAATGTTTTTCTTTTCTTTTTCCTTTTTTTTTTTTTTTTTTTTGAGATGGAGTTTCACTTTGTTGCCATACTGAAGTTCAGTGGCATGATCTCAGCTCACTACAACCTCTGCCTCCCGGGTTCAAGTGATTCTCCTGCCTCAGCCTCCCAAGTAGCTGGGATTACAGGCATGTGCCACCATGCCCAGCTAATTATTGTATTTTTAGTAGAGATGGGATTTCACCATGTTGGTCAGGATGGTCTCAATCTCTTGATCTCGTGATCCGCCTGCCTTGGCCTCCCAGAGTGCTGGGATTACTGGCGTGAGCCACCATGCCTGGCCAAAACAAGTATTAGCTATTTTGGAGACAGTTTTACCATGTTGGTCAGACCTCAACTGATCCGTCTGCCTTGGCCTCTAAAAGTGCTGGCATTACAGGAGTGAGTCACTATGCCCAGCTGATCCCAGCACTTATGGAGGCTGAGGCAGGAGGATCACTTGAGCTCAGGAGTTTGAGACCAGGCTGGACAATATAGCAAGACCTTGTCTCTATTAAAAAGAAAAAAATTAACTAGGTGTGGTGACTCATGCCTGTAGTCCTAGCTTACTTGAGAGACTGAGGCAGGAGGATCCCTTGAGCCCAGGAGGTTGAGGCTGCAGTGAGCTGCAATTGCACCATTGCACTCCAGCCTGGGCAACAGAACAAGACCCTGTCTCAAAAAAATTTTTTTAAATGGAAAATAAAAAAGTATTAAACTATCACAGAGAGGAATTAGCAGGAAGCAAAAAGGAAAGTACCCAAGGAAAGACAAACTCAGTAGGGTCCCCACCCCCAAGGCTAGAGCTCAGACTTCACTGCATGCCACTCACTGGGTGGTGAAGTTCACCGATTTGCCCAGGCCAGAGCTGGTTCATAGTTGCCAGGCAAGAAACAACTCGCAGGCCAAAAGCAAGCTAAGGCTGGTGGGAGGTGCCCAGGGCACATGGGGATGCCACCTGCCCAGAGCACACAGCACCCCCACTGGAGGCCCCTAGGAAGCAACCTTCCCTGTCACAGGTGAGCCCGGCTGTCAGGCAGATGCATCAAAAGAGCTGGAGTGCTCCCTGTGCTTGGAGTGCACGGTGTCCACACAGGGCATGGAGGATGGGAATCAGCCCTCTGGGACGCACAAGAACTAAGATTGGTGAGCAGACACACCGAGGAAGTTGGGGCACAGCCATGGGCACACGTTGTCCATGACTGGAGGGCTTTGGGGAAGACATCCATGGCATAGGTAAGCCAAGACTAGGGGGAAGGTGCACAGAGTTAGGGAGCTGCCCCCGTGTAGGGCCTGGAGTAAGTGGCAGCCTTGACAGGGAGTCCACAGCAAGTTGGTCACCCGGCCTGGACCAGATCTGCAAAGTTGCCAAGGGAGTGCCAGCTTTGGGCACACAGCTGGTGCTCTGCTCCAGCAGATCTCCAAGGCACATGTTGGACTATGGAGCAAGGACCTCCATAGCTGGAGCACACTGGAACCAGAGACAAGGCCTTTCCTTCCTCCAATGTCCCTCTAGCATCCTCTGCTGACAAGGCCTACCATTGTACTCATTGTAGGGAGAAATGCTTCGAGTCCAGTTATTATCCCATAACAGACACTGAACAGTAAATAATGAAGCTGAGAGGGAAAAAACAGGTAACTGGCAGAGACCATGCTTTCGGCTACTCCACTACCATCTGTGCTCTTTTTTTTTTGTTGTTCAGACAGAGTCTCCCTCTGTTACCCAGGCTGGAGTGCAGCAGCACGATCTCAGCTCACTGAGACTACTACTTGCCTGGTTCAAGCCATTCTCCTGCCTCAGCCTCCTGAGTGGCCAGGACTACAGGCACCTGCCACCATGCCCAGCTAATTTTTTGTATTTTTAGTTGAGACAGGGTTCCACCATGTTAGCCAGGATGGTCTTGATCTCCTGACCTCATGATCCGCCCACCTCGGCCTCCCAAAGTGCTGGGATTACAGGTGTGAGCCATGGCGCCCAGCCCTATTTATTTATTTTTTTGAGAAAATCTCGCTCTGTCGCCCAGGCTGGAGTGCAGTGGCTGGATCTTGGCTCACTGCAACCTCTGCCTCCCTGGTTCAAGTGATTCTCCTTCCTCAGCCTCCAGTGTAGCTGGGACTACAGGTGCCCACCACCTTGCCTAGCTAAGTTTTGTATTTTTAGTAGAGACGGAGTTTCACCTTGTTAGCCAGGCTGGTCTTAAACTCCTGTCCTTGTGATCCACCCACCTCAGCCTCCCAAAGTGCTGGGATTACAGGTGAGCCATCATGCCTGGCCTCATATGCACTCTTTACAAAAATTTTCAACTCCCCTAGTAGCTACATTCCTACTAACAAGATACCACCTCTCTAAAAGTGAAGTTCTCAGCATTCCCCCAAATGATAAGACACACAGTCCAAACAGGCACCGTATCCACAGCTGGCTAAATCAGACACTCCACAGATCACTCACGATCACATTCTACATTCTGTTACCTAAAAACTAGATAGTGCCTGGGCGCGGTGGCTCACGCCTGTAATCCCAGCACTTTGGGAGGCCAAGGCGGGTGGATCACGAGGTCAAGAGATCGAGACCATCCTGGTCAACATGGTGAAACCCCGTCTCCACTAAAAATACAAAAAATTAGCTGGGCATGGTGGCTCGTGCCTGTAATCCCAGCTACTCAGGAGGCTGAGGCAGGAGAATTGCCTGAACCCAGGAGGCAGAAGTTGCGGTGAGCCGAGATCGCGCCATTGCACTCCAGCATGGGTAACAAGAGCGAAACTCCGTCTCAAAAAAAAAAAACCCAACTAGATAGTAAAGTTGACCTCCAACAATTTGTACATAACAAAGGGAAGCAAAAAGAGGACATGGTCAGTACATACAATAAACACATGCATGTAAGAAGCAAAGAAGAATATGCATCGCTACTACAGTCCTTGTTTTTGGAATTGATCATTTTTGTAACTAATCAGGGTCATAGTTGATATCTATAGTTTTTAGAAAAATCTGAAGGCTGGACCAGGCACGGTGGGTCATGCCTGTAATCACAGCACTTTGGGAGGCCAAGGCGGGTGGATCACAAGGTCAGGAGTTAGAGATCAGCCTGGCCAATATGGTGACACCCTGTCTCTAATAAAAATACAAAATGTAGCTAGGCGAGGTGGTGAGCACCTGTAGTCCCAGCTACACGTGAGGCTGAGGAAGGAGAATCGCTTTAACCAGGGAGGCGGAGGTTGCAGTGAGCCAAGATCCTGCCACTGCACTCCAGCCTGGGTAACAGAGTGACTCCGTCTCAAAAAAAAAAGAAAAGAAAAAAATCCAGGCCGGGCGCAGTGGCTCACGCCTGTACTTCCAGCACTTTGGGAGGCCGAGGCGGGAGGATCACTTGAGATCGGGAGTTCAAGACCAGCCTGACCAACATGGAGAAACATTGTCTCTACTAAAAATACAAAATTAGCCAGGCATGGTGGTACATGCCTGTAATCCCAGCTATTCGGGAGGCTGAGGCAAGAGAATCACTTGAACCTGGGAGGCAGAGGTTGCAGTGAGCCGAGATTGCGCCATTGCACTCCAGCCTGGGCAACAAGAGCTAAACTCTGTTCCCCGCCACCCCCAACCCCCCCCCCAAAAAAAAAAAAAAAAAAAAAAAAACAGAAAAGAAAAAGAAAAATCCGAAGGCTGCACAGGAACCAGCAAGTCTCTTTGTTTCTGCAATAGCCCTCTAGTGTCCTCTGCTGACAAAGCTTAACACTGCACTCACTAAAAGGGATAAATGCTTAGTGTCGACCCAGTTATCATGAAACAGGTACTGGGGGTGAATCTGGAGCTGAGAGGCAATGTATTGATGACTGCCATAGGAAGAAATCACTAAATGTTCAGTAATTAAATAAGGCCGGGCGCTGTGGCTCACGCCTATAATCCTAGCACTCTGGGAGGCCGACGTGGGCAGATCACTTGAGCTCAAGAATTCAAGACCAGCTTGGGCAACATGGCAAAACCCCATCGCTACTAAAAATAGAAAAATTAGCCGGGTGTGGAGGCCAGCGCTTGTAGCCCCAGCTACTCGGGAAGCCGAGGTTCGAGAATAGCTTGAGCCTGAAAGTCAGAGGTTGCAGTGAGCCAAGATCGCGCCACTGCACTGGAGTCTGGGCGACAGAGACTCTGTCTCAAAATAAAATAAATAAAATAAGGCCGGGTGCAGTGGCTCACGCCTGTAATCCCAGCACTTTGGGAGGCTGAGGTGGGCAGATTACGAGGTCAGGAGTTCAAGCCCAGCTTGGCCAGCATGGTGAAACCTTGTCTCTACTAAAAACACAAAAAAATTAGTTGGGCGTGGTGGCACACGCCTGTAATCCTAGCTACTCGGGAGACTGAGGCAGGAGAATTGCTTGAACCTGGTAGGTGGAGGTTGCAGTGAACCAAAATCAGCCACTGCACTCCAGCCTGGATGACAGAGCAAGACTCTGTCTCAAAATAAAATAAACACTTGTAAATAGCCATGGATCAAAGAATAAATCATAAGGGAAATTAGAGAATGGTTTCAACCCAGCCGAGCATGGTGGCTCATGCCTGTAATCTCAGTACCTTAGGAGGCTGAGGCGGGCAGATCACTTGAGGTCAGGAGTTCAAGATCAGCCTGGGCAACATGGTGAAACCCCATCTCCACTAAAAATACAAAAATTATCCATGTATGGTGGCATGCGCCTGTAATACCAGCTACTTGGGGGGCTGAGGCAGGAGAATTGCTTGAACCCAGGAGATGGAGGCTGTGGTGAGCTAAGATTATGCCACTGCACTCCAGCCTGGGCAACAGAGTGAGACTCCATCTCAAAAACAAACAAAAATGAAACAAAAAACTAAAGAAAGTAGGAAGAAGGAAATTATAATGAGCAGAAATCTGTAAAATAGAAAACAAATAAACAATGAAGAAAAAGAAAGTCAAAAGCTGGGGGTTTTTTTTTTGGCTGGGCAAGGTGGCTCACACTTGTAATCCCAGGGAGGCTGAGGAGGGCAGATCATGAGGTCAGGAGTTCGAGACCAGTATGGCCAATATGGTGAAACACCATCTCTACCAAAAATACAAAAAATTAGCTGGGCATGGTGGCACGCCTGTAGTCCTAGGTACTTGGGAGGCTAAGGCAGAAGAATCACTTGAACCTGGAGGCGGAAGTTGGAGAGAGCCGAGCACTCCAGCCTGGGTGACCAAGTGAGATTCCGTCTCAAAAAAAAAAAAACAGTATCTACAAAAAATATCTCTAGTCACCATATTAACAGCAAGATATTGAATGCTTCCCCTGAGGTCAGGAACAAGACAAGACTATACATCATCACCACTTCTAGTCAACATTACACTAACAGTCCTATCCAGTGCAATCATGCAAAAAAAAAAAAAAAAAAGAAAGAAAGAAATTGAAGGTATAGAGATTGAGAAGGAGTAAGTAAAAATGTCTTTATTTGCTGCTCATGTGATCATGTACATAACAAGCCTCCCAGAGATAATCATTTTAGCGAGGGCACTGGCTGTTGGGACAGTCTTGCATGGGTCCAAGCATCCCTGCATGTTCTTACTGTGTCAAACCAAAAAGCCTGTCTCCTGATACTGAGCACACAAGCAATTAAGTAGACCAAAGTGACCACAGTGTGATGGCAGTGTAATTTCTCCCTCCCCAGCAGAAGGGGCCTGGCTTTATTTGCTGCTTCCTAAAAAAGGTACTGAGCTTTTGGCTCTGGGCTCCACCAAGCTGTGGCATAACTTTGAGTGCAGTACCATCTGGGGTCATTGTGTCACTCACTGGACTTGAGAGCAGGGGCCCGGGTCGCCATGCTGATGTCCTGCTGTTTGCCATGCTCTCAGTAGTTTGGCCTCACAGTCAGCTTTTGGCATCTATGAAGTTGTGGTGTACTCTGACATAGGTAGCAAAATTTTTCTTAAAGGGTCAGATGGTATTTAAAGCTGTGGGCCATGTGGTCTCTGTTGCAACCAACTACTTAACCTTGCCATAACAGCATGAAAGCAGCATTATATAACATGTAAGTAAGTACTTGATGATGTTCTCCAAAACACTTTTAATTACAAAAACAAGCAGCTGGCCCACTTTCTTTCCATATGCGGCTCAGAGCAGGAACTCTTCTAACTTCTCTTGTCTTGTAGGCAGCACAGATGGGGCTGCAAGATCCAGATCCCTTTCCACCTCAATCTCTCTGCTTTCCTACTGACCCTAAAGAATGCATTTAAGGGCTTCCTTACCCTCCAGCTTGCAGTTAAGTTGTACCAGCCGGAGATACACGTCGAGATCAGAGAGCGAAGGGAGATAGAGGTCCCTGATTATTTCTTCACTAGCCTCCTAGACTGTGGGGACTCCTAGTGGTAGGTAGGCCTTCTACGCACATCCAGCTTCAGGGAATTGTTTCAGGCCCTTCTCTTTTAAGCCTAGAAGTAACAATTGCAGCCCCACCCCATCCCAGTTAGCCAGCAGTAAAGCATTTTACTTAAAGCTTAGTCACTCTTGGCCGGACCTGGCTCATGCTTATAATCCCAGCACTTTGGGAGGCCAAGGTGGGCGAACCGCCTGAGGTCAGGAGTTCAAGAGCAGCCTGACCAACATGGTGAAACCCCTTTGTACTAAAAATACAAAAAAAAAAAAAAAAAAAAAATTAGCTGGGCATGGTGGTGGGTACCTGCAATCCCAGCTACTGGGGAAGCTGAGGCTGGAGAATCGCTTGAACCTAGGAGGCAGAGGTTGCAATGACCAAAGATCACACCATTGCACTCCAGCCTGGGTGACAAGAGTGAAACTCCATCTCAAAAAATAAATAAGTAAAATGAAGTTTAGTCACTCTCCTCAGGTTACCTGGTTGGAGTGTGACCTCTGTTTCCTGCACAATGGGCGAACAGCAAAGTCAGCCTGAGTCCTCTCAAAACCCTTCTTTATGCACTCCCCTGCCTGCGGCAACACCTTCCCCACCTCCTAGGCCCCTGCCCCCAGACGGAGTATCACTCTGTCGCCCAGGCTGGAGTGCAGTGGCACGATCTCAGCTCACTGCAACCCAACCTCCATCTCCCAGGTTCCAGCGATTCTCCTGCCTCAGCCTCCCAAGTAGCTGGAACTACCGGCGCACACCACCATGCCCGGCTAATTTTTGTATTTTTAATAAAGATGGAGTTTCGCCATGTTGGCCAGGATGGTTTCCAACTCCTGACCTCAGGTGATCCACCCACCTCAGGCTCCCAAAGTGCTGGGATTACAGGTGTGAGCTACCGCACCCAGCCAGCAACATGCTTTTACCGCTCCAAATCCAAATCAGGCAGGCTTTGAAGCCCAGCTCACAGGCCGTCTCTTGGAAACTAACTTCGATTTCCATGTGGGAGCACTTTGTCCTCTCAGCTCTCACTGCACCACTTTATGTATCACGTGGTGACTCGTTTCAATTTGTGCTCCTGGAAACGACGCTCTATTTCCCTGGTGTCTCTACCTGCTACTAAATAGGCCGCAGAAAAGACCAATGCTGGCGGGGCACGGTAGCTCATGCCTGTAATCCCTCCCACCTGGGAGGCCGAGGTGGGTAGATCACCTGAGGTCAGGAGTTCGCGACCAGCCTAGGCAACATAGTGAAACCCCATCTCCACTAAAAATACAAAAATTGGCTGGGCATGGTGGCAGGTGCCTGTAATCCCAGCTACTCAGGAGGCTGAGGCGGGAGAATCGCCTGAACCCGGGAGGAGGTCGCAGTGAGTCGAGATTGCGCCGCTGCACTCCAGCCTTGGTAACAGAAACGAAACTCCGTCTCAAAAAGAAAAGAAAAGAAACCAATGCTAACCCCCACCCCGCATTTGCAGAGATCCGTCGCGCACACCGTTTATCGTTTCCGATGAAAAAAGGGAATGGTGGGCCTAGAACTTAATTTGCCAATCTCCTGGTCACATTGTCACAACTGGCCACTTCCGCCCAACGCCCGGTAGCCCGAGAGCCTCTGGGGTCCTCCCCACACCCCCGAGGTCCTGCAGACGACGGCGTCGTGGGCGGCCACTGTTCTAGGTCTGGAACTGGTACATCGAGCGAGAGCCACTTGCCGCCAGGCCCGAGCTCTTCCCGCTCGGGTTGGGCACAGAGCGCCGCGTGCGGTCGAAGAGCCCGGAAGCGCAGGCCGCTCCGTCCCCGTTTCCGGCAGCGCCTCGCTGCTCCTGGAGCCGCCGTGGCAGCGTACGCAGTTTCCATGGGGACTGAAGATGGCGCCGCGAGGTGAGATTCCGGAGGTGTGTGAGTCGCTGGTCCCTTTCCCTTCGGCCCCTCCCTCCCACCTCTGTCCCAGAGCTTGACCTAAACCCTCCTTTCTCAAGCGTTAGGGACTTGGCGCCTCCCTGGTCCAAAGCGGGCTTCCGCGGCCCCGCCCAGCCTGGGTGCCTGAAGGTCTCCGGGTGCGGGGCTCAGATAGCTACACATCCTCGGCCGGGCCTCTTCTAAGCTGGCTCAGGTACGAATATGTGGGTCTCCGCGCCCCAACTTCCCCTCCCAAATAGTGACAGGGATAGATCTTTGAGATGTCTGTCAGCTGCGAGTTACCTCTTGACTTGTATCCGTGAAGCCGAAGAGTCGAGTTTCACGGTGATTTCTGGGAAAGGAGGGAAGCCCCCACCACACTCACCCCCGTCCCCTCACCCCACTCATTATCAGCAACCAGAAGTGCCCTTAAGTGGCCGGTCCCATTAGTCCACTGCCCCTAGTTTTCCCCAAGGTAGATACCAACCCATTCGAGGAGCCGAGAGGGAGCCGCCCTCCTGCCCATCCCACTTTTCTGTGCTCCTTTTTCAGGGAAACGGTTGTCCTCCACCCCACTGGAAATCCTATTCTTTCTGAACGGGTGGTATAATGCTACCTATTTCCTGCTGGAACTTTTCATGTTTCTGTATAAAGGTAAGGAAGGCTTGGGGCTTGGACGACAGCATCTTTCCCCCACTTCAGATCGGAGCCGTCTCCTACCAAGAACCTTCTTATTTTCTGCTCTTTTTTGCCCTCTGCAGCTCTTTGTCGCTGCAAGGCAGGCCTCCTCATCAGCTGGCTTATTTGAGTATGATTCCACAGGCAGCCCCTCAGCAAGAATTTCTTGAGTTTGGGAAATGGGGGCTTTCCGTTCTGACTCCGCCCACATCGCTGCTCTTTGCTGAGCTCCGCTGTAAGCCCATTGGTGACCCTCAGAAACTATTCAGTGGCCTGTGTACCCTGTACATCCAATCATTTTGGAGAGTGGAGTCCCCAGAGACTTTTGGAGTTAGGGGTAAAACGCGGTAATAATGAGCCGGAGTTGCACCGTGAGTTTATGTATCCTGCAGCTGTAACACCCACCTCCTAACTAGTTCATGGAAAGCTGAGACAGATGTCCTCTTTCTTCCCAAGTGTGTGGCAGTTCTTGTGGGTGCCGTTATCTGTTGTTCGCAAACTCTGGCTTTTGTATTGGCAGGTCTCCTGCTACCATATCCAACAGCTAACCTAGCACTGGATGTGGTGATGCTCCTCCTTTACCTTGGAATTGAAGTAATTCGCCTGTTTTTTGGTGAGTTTTGTCCAGAGAATATTTCCACTCCTTATGAGACAAACTGAAACTTAACAAGAAAAGTACATAACCTAGGTTAACTATCAGAGATTGGATCTGGCGGTATATCCCTTTACTCCCTCTTTGGAGTTTCAAGTTGCTGCTTCTTATATTGGGTCAACATTTACCTGTTCGTTGCTCTGAAAGGCTAGAGATGGGCAATAGCATGGGATGTTAGATGATTCCTTTTCAGCTGCCTAACTCCAAGAAGAGTGCCTGGTTCCTCTCACTAGTTTTCTTGGGGAATAGGTTCAGTTATAACTACATGTCAGGGGAGGCAGTATATCCTGCATAGATCAGTCCTAAGATCCCTGACAATTCTCTGAATAAGGATCTCTTGTAGGATTTTATTTTATTTTTTAATTAGAGTTTTGTTCTGTTGCCAAGCTGAAGTGACGTGGCATGATCTCGGCTAACTGTAACCTCTGCCTCCCCGGTTCAAGTGATTCTCCTGCCTCAGCCTCCTGAGTAGCTGGGACTACGTGGTAGGTGCATGCCACCACACCCAGCTAATTTTTGTATTTTTAGTAGAGATGGGGTTTCACCATGTTGGTCAGGCTGGTCACGAACTCCTGACCCCATGATCCCCCTGGCTTGGCCTCACAAAGTGCTGGGATTATAGGCATGAGCCACCTTGCCAGGCCTGATTTGTGTGTTACAGGCCAGATTTGTTTGTTTTTGAGACGGAGTTTCACTTTTGTTTTTGAGGCTGGAGTGTAATGGCATGATCTTGGCTTCCTGCAACCTCTGCCTCCCAGGTTCAAGTGACTCTCCTGCCTCAGCCTCCCGGGTAGCTGGAATTACAGGCGCGTGCCACCATGCCTAGCTAATTGTATATTTTTAGTAGAGATGGGGTTTCTCCATGTTGGCCAGGCTGGCCTTGAACTCATGACCTCAGGTCAGCCTCCCAAAGTGCTGGGATTACAGGCGTGACCCACCACGCCCAGCCAGGATTTTTTTTTTTTTTTTTTTGAGACGGAGTTTTGCTCTTGTTGCCCAGGCTGGAATGCAATGGTGCATTCTCAGCTCACCGCAACCTCTGCCTCCTGGGTTCAACAATTCTCCTGTCTCAGCCTCCCAAGTAGCTGGTATTACAGGCATGTGCCACCATGCCTGGCTAATTTTTTATATTTCGTAGAGACAGGGTTTCACCATGTTTGCCAGGAAGGTCTCGATCTCTTGACCTCGTGATCCACCCACCTCGGCCTCCCAAACTGCTGGGATTACAGGTGTGAGCCACCACGCCAGGCCAGGATTTTTTTTTTTTTTAACATTTATTTATTTGAGTCAGAGTCTCACTCTGTCACCTAGGCTGGAGTACAGTGGTACGATTATAGCTCACAGCAGCCTTGAAGCCCTGGGCTCAAGCAGTCCTCCCACTTCAGCCCTGAGTAGCTGGGACCACAGACATGTGACACCATGCCTAGCTAATTTTGAATATTTTGTAGAGACGGTGTGTTGCCTTGTTGCCCAGGCTGGTCTTAAACTCCTGGCCTCAAGCAATCCTCCCACCTTGGCCTTGCCAAGGTGCTGGGATTACAGGCATGAGCCAACATTCCTGGCCTGTAGGACAAGTTTTATAACCCCAGAAATACAGAGCAAAACCCTTATTTGTTAGAATATGTCATCGCTGAAATCAAAGTTAAAGCAGAAACTTAGGAACAAAATACTTGCATATATAAGAAAGGATTGCCGGGCGCAGTGGCTCACGCCTGTAATCCCAGCACTTTGGGAGGCCAAGGCGGGTGGACCACGAGGTCAAGAGATCGAGACCATCCTGGTCAACATGGTGAAACCCTGTCTCTACTAAAAATACAAAAAAATTAGCTGGGCATGGTGGTGCATGCCTGTAGTCCTAGCTACTCGGGAGGCTGAGGCAGGAGAATTGCCTGAACCCAGGAGGCGGAGGTTGCGGTGAGCCGAGAATGCGCCATTGCACTCTAGCCTGGGTAACAAAAGAGAGCAAAACTCCGTCTCAAAAAAAAAAAAAAAAAGAAAGAAAGGAGAAAAGAAGGCTCACATAAGTCACTAAGGAAAACACAAATTAACTTAAAAAAATTGGCAGGGCACAGTGGCTCATACCTGTAATCCCAGCACTTTGGGAGGCTGGAGCAGGTGGATCATTTGAGATAAAGAGTTCAAGACCAGCTTGGCCAACATGGTAAAAATAGAAGAATACAGTCTCTACTAAAAATACAAAAATTACCCAGACATGGGTGGCAGGTGCCTGTAATCCCAGCCACTCAGGAAGCTGAGGCAGGAGAATTGCTTGAACCGGGAGGTGGAGGTTGCAGTGAGCCAAGATTATCCACTGCACTCCAGCCTGGGCGACAAAGTGAGATTCAAAAACAAAAAAATTGGTAAGGGACATTAATAGGTAGTTCATGTAAAAATTATTATAGAGAACCAATAAAACTTGACAAGATGCTCAAACTCACTAATAAAAATCAAATTGAAACAAAGTAACATTTTCACCCATCAGACTGGCTAAGATAAAGATTGACAACACCCAGTTATGAGTATGGGGAACAGATTGTTATACACTTTTGTGGTAATTTAGCTTAGTACAACTCTTTTGGTAATAGTTATTACCATATAAAATTTGTAGTCTTAGCCCCGCGTGGTGGCTCACACCTGTAATCCCAGCACTTTGGGAGGGCAAGGCAGGTGGATCTCAAGGTCAAGAGATCGAGACCATCCTGGTCAACATGGTGAAACCCCGTCTCTACTAAAAATACAAAAAATCAGTTGGTCAGGGTGGCGCGTGCCTGTAATCCCAGCCACTCAGGAGGCTGAGGCAGGAGAATTGCCTGAACTCAGGAGGCGGAGGTTGCGGTGAGCTGAGATCGCGCCATTGCACTCCAGCCTGGGTAACGAGAGCGAAACTCCGTCTCAAAAAAAAAAAAAAAAAAGATAATAATTACTATCTTCAGGGTGTAGGGACATGGAAGCCTTTCATTTTCTTTCTTTCTTTTTTCTTTTTGTGTTTTTAGAGACAGGGTTTCTCCATGTTGGTCAGGCTGGTCTCAAACCCCTGACCTCAGGTAATCCGACTGCCTTGGCCTCCCAGAGTGTTGGGATTACAGGCATGAGCCACCATGCCCGGCCTTTTTTAATTTTTTTAAAGTAGAGACAGGGTTTCACCATGGTCTCGAACTCCTGACCTTGTGATCCACCTGCCTCAGCCTCCCAAAGTGCTGGGATTACAGATGTGAGCCACTGCACCTGGCCCTTTCTATATTCTCAAAAATTAAGTTTCTGTGTTGAAAAATTTTAAATGATTATATACTATTTTTATAATTAAAAAAAATTTCTTTTCCCCAAATAAAGATCCTCTTGTCCCTTGAGTGGGAAACGACTGGAAGCAGGACCTCTGGATTAAGTGACTTTAATCTTGTAACTCTCCCAAAGCCTCAAACGTTTAGTACAGTGGAACCCCATTTATAAATCTGCCCACTCCCACTCAGGATCATTTCCTTTGCCTTGCCATTCCATCACATCTCCTCCACCTTTCCCCTGGGCCAGGAAAAGCAGATCATTTGGAGATGACTCCATGGGCTGTGTCTGACAGGTACAAAGGGAAACCTCTGCCAACGAAAGATGCCACTCAGTATTAGCGTAGCCTTGACCTTCCCATCTGCCATGATGGCCTCCTATTACCTGCTGCTGCAGACCTACGTACTCCGCCTGGAAGCCATCATGAATGGCATCTTGCTCTTCTTCTGTGGTTCAGAGCTGTTGCTTGAGGTGCTCACCTTGGCTGCTTTCTCCAGGTACTGCTGCTGAGGGACCATTCACTAAACGGTTGGGCTCCCCTTGCAGGGAGGGATTCAGTATTCTTTTGAAGCCTACGGGATCTAGAAGACTTTTTTCTAGAGAGGGGAAAGGGGTGTCTATGGGATTGCCTTTCCTGTTTAGGGTAGGCAGAACGTTTCCCACTTGGGGAAGATACTCTCCCTATTTTGGGGGGCCAGGAGGCTTAGAATATAGAACAGTTGAGTCTAGCTGCTCTCATTCACTGGTCTTTTAACATTTTCTTTCTTTCTTTCTGCCATCAGTATGGACAGGATTTGAAGTACAAAATTTCAGCCAGCAGCCCATCAGGCTGATACCACACATATTGCTTCTGGTACTTTGGCCACACTGGTGAGAACTGGAGGGGCAAGTTGTCTGGAGAAAGGCTGTGTGGCTTTTCTTCAGCACAGACATTTGGGCAAGCAACTTGGCATAAGGCCAGTGGGTACCATCTTCTAAACCAGTATCATCAGCCCAAGAGACTCTTCTACACTCCAGTATAGGGAGGGGCAAGGTTATTCCCATCCTGACCCTTCTCAGAACCAGTTCCCTGCTGACCTCAAGTTCTCCTCTTTGATCACCGTGGCCAGAGCATCTCGTGTGGACCATCGAGACTCCTTGGGCTTCAAGCAGGACCTGAGCCACATGCTCCCTTCCACACAAGCATAGAGAGCCTCATGTTGGTAGGCTTCCAGAGCAATGCAAAAGCCTCTTACCCTAATCCTCAGAATCTGAGCTCCAGAACTTTTTTAGTAGCTCATAGTGTTATTTTTCTACTCTCATCATGATACAAACTTTATTTTATAATAAATACATATTTTCTGTAGTGGGGGTTGCAGCCTTTCCTTATGGCACCTGTCCCTAGAAGTCATCCACTGCAAGAGAGGGTTGTGACTATCCCAGCGGTTTATTCTCACAGGCTTTGCTTAGTGATACAGTGTGGACACAAAGGCAGTGATGACCACTGATTTTCTTCTCCACGCTGCAGCCTAAATTTGTCTCTAAATGCACTGCCATCCTCTGTATCTTCATCCAATATCTCATCGTGCAAAAGACTGCTTATATGCCTCACTCTGCCCCAGTGTCAGCATCTTGTCTCCCTCTTCTTACAGATAATGTTAGCTCTTTTCCAGTGGGCCATGTGTAACTGGAAGAAGCATATTTGAAACTAACTAAATTGTTTTTGTTTTTGTTTTTTTGAGACAGGATCTCACTCTGTCATCCAGGCTGCAGCACAGTGGCATGATCTTTGCTCACTGCAACCTTCAACTCTCTGGCTCAAGTGATCCTCCTGCATCAGCTTCCCAAGTAGCTGGGACTACAGGCACACACCACCATGCCTGGCTAATTTTCCTTTTTTTCTTTTATTTTGAAACAGAGTCTCGCTCTTGTCATCCAGGCTGGAGTGCAGTGGTGCAATCTCAGCTCACTGCAACCTCCGCCTCCCAGGTTCAAGCTATTCTGCCTCAACCTCCTGAGTAGTTGGGAATACAGGCATGTGTCACCAAGCCCTGCCAGCTTTTTTTGTATTTTTAATAGAGGGGGATTCACCATGCTGGCCAGGCTGGTCTTGAACTCCTGATCTCCTGATTTGCCCACCTTAGCCTCCCAAAGTGCTGGGATTACAGGAGTGTACCACCACACCTGGCCCACTAATTTTTGTATTTATTGTAAAGATGGGTCTCATTGTGTTGCTCAGGCTGCTCTCTTTAACTCCTGGGCTCAAGTGATCCTCTTACCTCTACCTCCTAAGGTGCTGGGATTACAGGTGCAAGCCACTGCACTCAGCTGATGTTTTTTTTTTTTTGAGACGCAGTCTTGCTCTGTTGCCAGGCTGGAGTGCAGTGGCGCGATCTCAGCTCACAACCTCTGCCTCCTGGGTTTAAGAGTTCCCCCGTGTCAGCCTCCTGAGTAGCTGGGACTACAGGTATGTGCCACCACGGCCAGCTAATTTTTTGTATTTTTAGTAGAGACGGGGTTTCACCATGTTGGCCAGGATGGTCTCGATCTCCTGACCTCGTGATCCGTCTGTCTCAGCCTCCCAAAGTGATGGTATTACAGACATGAGCCACTACGCCTGGAGGCTGATTTTTTTTTTTTTTTGTCATTTATTTTAATATTTTGAGGCCTGGCACAGTGACTTATGCTTATGATGCCAACACTTTGGGAGGCTGAAGCAGGAGGATCACTTGAGTCCAGGAATTCGTGACCAGCCTAGGTAATATGGTGAGAACTTTGTCTCTACAAAAAAATTTTTCAATTAGCCAGGTGTAGTGATGCACACCTGTAGTCTCAGCTACTCAGGAAGCTGTGGCGGGAGGATACCTTGAGCCCAGGAGGTCAAGACTGCAGTGAGCTGTTTGTGCCATTGTACTCCAGCTTGTGCAGGAGTGTGACCCTATCTCAAAAATAAAATTTTGAGTTAACATAAGGAACACTGTTTTCTTCTTTGAGGCAGAGTCCCACTCTGTCACCAGGCTGAAGTGCAGTGGTGCAATCTCGGCTCACTGCAACCTCCACCTCCCGGGTTCAAGTGATTCTCCTGCCTCAGCCTCCTGAATAGCTGGGACTACAGGCACACACCACCATGCCCAGCTACTTTTTGTATTTTTTTTTAGTTGAGATGGGGTTTCATCATGTTGGCCAGGATGATCTCGATCTCTGGACCTCATGGCCTGCCTTGGCCTCCCAAAGTGCTGGGATCATAGGCGTGAGCCACTGTGCCTGGCAAGAACTTTTTTTTTAAGCCGGAGAACTGTCACTCTAGATCAATGTATACTTTCTTTCTCCAAGTAAGCATCTTTAAAATTATTCCTCTTCTTCCTTGGTAGTGGCCATGTTTTTTTAGCCCCAAGAAGCCACGAGGAGCCATAACAGAATCCACTTCAGAAAACCTTGAGGCCCTTGTCTGCTTTCAGATGAATCCTAGATTTTCTGCTCTTAATCAAAGTAAAAAATAACTAAGCATTCTGTGCTGGTTTGTAACCCTCATTTTCTATGATCAAGCGCATTCTCATCCTGAGGGGCTCTGCTGTCCGAAGGACTGATCCTTTTTGTTTCCTGCCCCTTCTGTGCCCTTGCCTCCCAGCTGCCCTTGAGGACTATCCCAAAACCAGAGTAGACAGGTCTAATCAACCATGAAACAGTAACAAAACCTTCAAACCTTCAACAGGAACTGCCGTGATAATCACAAATCTCACTAATACCAATTTTCTGCTACTGTGTCCCAGCTTTGAAGAAATCACTGGCATCAATCTGGAAGAGAGCCCATTCTGTATGGCCTGTTTAATTTAGAGGTTTACTGGTTAAGCTCACCCAGTAGGATGAGGATGATGGGTGAAAATGAGGCTGTGATTAAGAATAGGCAGTCCCCTCACTCAGTGGGTGGTTATGTGGATATTTAGTGCATTGTGCTTCCTGTGGGTTGCTTGATAAATGTTCATTTTTCCTGATGCTTGTTGGAGCCACCTGTGTAGATGCAGTCACATGAGTAGAACAGACAACAGAAACAGGCAGTGCAGGACAGGAATCAATGTAGCTAGTTTATCAGTTATAATGGCAAGAGGCTGTGCTCACCAGTCAAGGGAAGCCGCTTTACAGTCCACACAGTCCTGGAGGCACCAACATTCTGAGACAGTGGAGAGAGCTGAGCAAATGAGCTGGCACCCTGGTCATGAGCTGGCAGAGGCCTGCTCAGCTACTCACACTCATGGCTAGAACCAGCAAGTGACTGCAATGGTCCTGCCCAGTTTAAGAAGCGTTTAGGACACATTCAGGTTCCAGCTCCATACCATGGCAGCAGCTTGTGGAGACTAATAATCATCCAGTGCCTGCCAGTGTATTTCATTCATATAATGATCCTATGAGGCAGAAGGAAATTAATCCGAAGTCATGTGTCCAAGGACATTCAGCTTACAAATGGAATTGGGATTCGAACCTAGAGTAACCCTAAGATCCTTCCTTTTCTACACCACCATGGCACCTCCTAGATGAAGCTGAATGTATTTGCCTCTAAGCTACCAGTCCTCACAAACTGAGTTTCCAAAAGTCATCTGGGGCACGAAAACCAGATGCCTAGACCTTAAATAGAGATCATTACAGCCCAGGAACAGGTGTTTTGGCAAGCATGACAAACTACTAAGAAGTGGGTTACCATGGAACCCAACTTACATTCTGAGAGGTATTCCAACTATTTTTTTTCCTCCTTTCAGTTTCACATCATTGTAGACTCCCTACAGAATCTCTTCTAAAGCTTGTTTTTACACTGATCTTGCCGTATCTGGTACTGATACACATTATCCTCTGGTCTGTGATTCACTTTTTAAAAATCATTGAACCCTCCTTCACCTGGCTTTTTAAAGCCAAAATCTTTTCTGGAGCCCCAAGATCACGCCCACAATATACTTCCCTCATATTTAGGTAGTTTACAAAACACTCACATTTGTTATTTCTGATGTGTGGAAGGCAGAAGTTATTTTCATCTTGCAGGTGAAAAGACTGGGGTTACATTGCTTGTCCATATTTAGACAGGCGGTGAACTAGCCACTAGCAGTTGGGTCTTCTAACGCCTATCAAAGGATTCTTCCCTTCCCGAACTTGATGACACTGGAATCTAACTGTATAACATAGAACATTTGCTCTGAAAGTGTCTTAGGAATCTTGAAGGGTAAAGGATGACTTGGAAGTTTTCTCTAATCAGCTGTTTAGATGGCCAAGGAAAAAATTTAAACCCTAAGGGATGCCTCCAAAGGTTTGCACTAAAGGTCTCCTAGGAGGCCTTCCACAGTCAACTAAAGCCATGTATATCACTGCCTGACATACAATCCTGGCTAAGGGGTTTCACAGTCATCCGAGTGTCTACATTTGCCCATGCCCATGCCCCAGACACCTCAACAAATCTATTCAATGCAGAATCCATAAAACAGCTCACACCCCATTTATTATTTAAAAATATTTTGTTACAAAAGGAAAAAAATACAATGCAGTATAAAAGATTGACAGCGTCATCAAGTTTATTACACAATTTTCAACCTATCAGAAAGACAAACAAATCACCGACAACAGGGGGACGGGACCTTGGCCTTTTTGAGGGTTTTTTTCCTTTTGCTATCAGGAAATAAAACTAAAAATTCTGTCATTGAGTAAAAACAAAACAAAAATGGGGAGAAAAAAATTCTCCGGGTAAACGGCATTTCTGGTATTCTATATATATTTTTCCTTAAACTGTCACCTTTTCTCTACGTTTTAAAAGACACCCGGAGTTGCTCTCAATAAGCACATCACTTAACACTTGGCCGGTTGGGTGGGGTGCCATGTTCTGAAGTGGAGGTGGGGATGGGGTTGGGGGACAGGGGAAAAAAAGCTCCAACCTGTAGCCTCTGTCCCAAGGGAATGTGCCTCTCCAACCCTGCGGGGGACTCGCTCAGTAACTGAGGGCTACATGAGAAACGTGCTGGGAACAGAGGAAGGGTTTAGTCCAATTCAGTCTCTGTCCTCTGAGCCAGAAGGGTCTCTAGTGACCCTATGTCTCACATGCCAAGTCTCATCTCACATGCCACATCCCATGTTAGATGTCAGATGCCCTGTAGATGCAGAAGTAGCATCACCCCATGGGTACCGTAGGACCCGGTTGCTGCCTCCTCCTCCAGCAGCAACCACATAACAATTTGGATGTTATGAAAGAGCAATTCCATTTGCCTGTAGAGAAAATGGCCCCCAGAGCGGGGTCCTTAGAACTCTGAGCTGAGTTCATTCAAGTCGGGCTCCGTTTCTTCTGGCTCCGCATCTGAGGCAGGAAGTATCTCCAGGCAGAGTAAGAGGAGCTATTAAGCCAACAGTCAAAAGGTGAAAAGACACCAAATTTGTGACTTTACCTGCATTCTAGTGCCAGGTTATCCCACAGTAAGTAAAAGTATGTACCTGGGGGATGCAAGCCCACGCTTACATCAAACCTGAAAAAAAGAAAAGCCTATGGAAGTAGGCCATATCCTGCCCAACTTGCCTCTTTCCCCATTCCTCCTGGTACTTCATAAGGGTTCTTCATTGCTGAGGTCCCAATGTCCCCATCTCCCAATGGGCAGTACTCCTTCCTCTAAAACAAGGAAGTAGCCTTCTGGGGGAAGGGCTCCATGTATTAAATGGAAAAGCCCCAGGGAAAGGGAACAACTAAGAGCTGGTTATTGCAAGAGGTAACCAAGCACTAAGCAGCAGAGGGTGGTAACTGGCTCTGCCAGGCTTCCCAGCAGAAAGCAACCTCATGGGCCTTCTCTGCTTAGGAGGGGCAAGTCCACTGAGAAGGCTGGGCACAGAGTTGAGAGTTCAGCCCTCTGGGAGGTCAAGGAAATAAACCGTCAATATGTAAGAGGGAAAGCAAGAACAGAAGTAGCTTTTCATAAGGTAATTTCTGTTCTCATGGTCCCTCCTCAAAGGGCTGGGAAGGTAGTCAAGGAGTTAAACAAAGAAGTGGTATGTTAGCAGGGGCTTTGGACCCTCTTGGCCCCGTTAAATCTAGTGCTGAGGGCAGGACCCTGGGCATATTTTGGCACACCCAGTCATTCTCCTAGATCCCACATGGAGGATCTATTTTCTTTGGGAAGGAAGTCTTCCCATCAACCTCACCATTGAAGTGCTCCCGGAGAATCAGAAACTCATACGTTTTCTTGGACAAAGCACCATTCTCTATGGAGACCAGGGGCCTGGACATGTTCTTTGCTTCCTGTCTGTCACCCCTCCCAATCACACGAAGTCTTTAGGTTTTTTCCCCTGGCAAACAGGAGGTGTGGAATTGGGAGGGCTGCCAAACAGTCTTCAATCCTGTAGGGCAGAGGGTATTCCCTGGGTGTCTGGAGGGAGTTAGGGGTTTGGAGAAAAGGGAAGGGGGTGTGGGGTGGCCTCCGTCCTTTAGTCCTGATCAAGGTGAGGAGATGCAAGTCCATTAAAAAAACATTTGCTTCCAACCAGACTCCTGCAATGAGAACATCAGAAGAAAGAAAACACAAGTTAGAGGTTACCTTCTGACTGATAGGGGCTTATATAAAACACACTGACATTATCTAACACTACAACATAAATAGTAGGGGATGCAAACACAGAATGCAAGCCTGGAAAAACAAAGCAGAAGCTACAGTAAGTAGAGAGAAAAAAAGCAGTGACATCCACTTTAAAGATTAGGTGAAAAAGCCGGGCGCAGTGGCTCACACCTGTAATCCCAGCCCTTTGGGAGGCTGAGGCAGGTGGATCACCTGAGGTCAGGAGTTCAAGACCAGCCTGATCAACATGGTGAAACCCTGACTTAAGGAAAAAAAGAAAAAAAAAGATTAGGTGAAAAAAAACACAATGAAATGAGGTCTCTGAAAGTTTGACTGAAAAGGACACTTTGGCTGCAAGAGTATGGATATTGTGACATTTCAAGAAAAGCTGCTACAAGAGAATAAGGTGAGTTTAAATACAGGTTCAGAAATCTATTCTGTGCAAGTCATAGCTTACCTTAAAGGGAAGGGGGAAAAATCTGGAAATGGGAGGTTTAGTGCTAAGAAAACAATTGTGCACACAAACAAATCCATGAATCCCCGAACACCCAAGAGGCCCTAGCAGGCAGGATGCACATACACAGGAAACTCTTAAATCCTTTTTTTCCCTTTTAAAAGAGCCCTTAAAAAGTGTCTTTATGAGTATGTGTGTGCACAAACACAGCCCCAGAGATTTTCCAAGATACAGTAAAACTCAAGAGATTTTAAGTCTTTCCCCACATGGCAGCCACAGGTGAGGAACCAGGAAACATACTAACACTAAGCCGGAGTCATGTGGCCAAGCCAGTACAGAAAGCAGAGCATGAAACCTCAATTCAGTTAAGAACTTATACCCAAAAGGGTCTATTAAGCCACCTGTCACATGGCCACGAAACAAAGTTCCTAGTACACTCAAGCCCTATTCCAATGCTGCAATATGTAACACCACACCGCATTATGCAGGTGGTGATATGGCCAGTCTGACCACATAAAACAGAATTAATAGTCAAAGGGAAAATGAGGAATTGGAATTTCTCCTAATGCCCAAACCGGCAACACAGCCTACATACAAATGTTTACTCTTTTATATAAGTACTTCTGTAAAGTGACCTTACACGTACAACCTGCCTGATCCTTTTACACACTGAAATGACATGATTTTCAGCGTGGCTCCTCAGAATCTATATGGCCTCAGCCTTCCTGGCCTACCTAAACACCTATGCAGGCTGGTATTTGTCCCATTTTCTCTAAGGGAAAACTGAAGCCCTCAGTGCACTCAATGTCATACCATTAGGGCTTCTCAATCTTTGAATTCGATCCAAATCGAAGAGAAAGCTCAGTTTTCAATAGCTAATGAGGATAGGAATGAGGTCAGAATGACTATTTTTCAAGTAGGATGATGTCCTGAAATAATGAGATAACTGACATAGTTGAGAACTACAGAAAGTCTAAGACACAGGTTGCAGAGGATAATTTGTGCACCAAGAGAAGTAAGCCACAACACTCGATTCTTACATCTCCATAGCTACATTTTGGTGCCAATGTTGGAATGTGGGCAGAAATCAGAAATTGGCTAATTCAGTGGGCCAATCAGCCTTTAAGCCCCAGAACTAGGCCCTATGTTGAGAGAAGATGGACAAAGAAGGCTACTGTTGTATTGCCACCTCTGGACAAAACACACCTTTCACTCTCAGGGAACACCTGTTCATAGAATATAAATACAATTCATTTCTAACTAAAAGATTGCTATAAATGAGGGCCATGTACCATCTTTACAACATGAAACCTCCTAAGCCGTGACTTGGTCACTAAGATGGAATTAAGAGTCCTTAGGGTGAGAATGTAAGAAATTGACATTTTTGGGGTGCTTGATTCAGTTCTTTCAGACTGTATTATTCAGATGAAATAACCACCATATTTAAGGGGTGACCGGGAAAAGTGGGGAAGTAGAAAATCTGCCTCAGAGTTAAGTTTCCCCATCGTGTCATGGGCCTACATTAAGTCAAACGACGGTTTTATGCAATGTTGTTTAAGCATTTTCAAAGTTACCGAAAGAGAACTATCCTCATAATAGGAGAAAATAGTCCCATCTTATTTTTATTACTATTATTTTTTGAGACAGGGTCTTGCTCTGTTTCCCAGGCTGGAGTTCAGTGGCACAAAAAGGGCTCACTGCAGCCTCAATCTCCCGGGCTGAAGCGATCCTCCTGCCTCAATGCCCCCAAGTAGCTGGGACTACAGGAACACATCACCATGCCCAGCTAGTTTTGTATTTTTGGTAGAGACCGGTGTTTTGCCATGTTACTCAGGCTGGTCCCTGAGCTCATGCAATCCATTCTTCTTGGCCTCCCAAAGTGCTGAAATTATAGGCATGAGCTACTGTGCCTGACCCCGGTTTGTAAGTAGAAGAAATAAGGCAAAGTGACAACTAAAGACTCAGGTTGAGATGTTTAATTCTCTATAACTAGATCAAGACAGTTGCAGGTGGGAAAAAAAAGAAAAAAGACAAAAAAAGAAAAAAAGGGGAGATGTTTAATTCTCAAACTACTACTGGATTAATGGATCTCGCTGATAATTTCCATCATAAGGCTGTCAGGAGCAAAGCCATCAGGAATGGTGACATGCAATTATCTTCTAACTACTAAACTGAATGCAGCTCCAACTCTGCACATGTCAATCACCACCTCCCTGGTCACTCTTATTCCAGTCAGCTCCCAGGGACATACACTGTAGCCTACGTGTGGTTTTCAGCCCACAAGTAACACTAGCAACTGTGCAGACCCAAATAAGAAAAGGGAAATGTTGCTACTACTACAGATGAGACGGGACTGAACCAAGACCTACTCTAATGCCTGCCCTCCTGCCCACCTGAGACCGAATTAGGTCAAAGTTGTTTGTGGTCTCCATCTATGTTAGTGTCTGCCTTTCCAGAGGGTATGTGGTCATCTCCTCAAACTCAACCTGTTGCAAAATCTAGAAGGAAGTACCTAGAACCCACAGACTAATTTTGTTGATTCTACATGGGTTATCCTAGATTTCAATGATGTTAAACAGTCAAGGATTCTGTGGAATAAATGAGCAGCTAACAACAGAGAGACAAAAAATATTAGTAATTTTTCATCTTCCCACTTATTTGCCTCTTTTGGAAGAAGACAAAAACAATTCCTCGCTATAAATCTGTTTAAGATAATGGCTAAAGAACAAGCTAGAAGGCAGTAGCCAAACCTAAAAGGAGTATTTTGGTTTGTTAGTAGGTTGTTGCTACTGAAATACTGCAGAATTTTCCAACTATTCACACTTCAGCTATTGCTCATGAACTATACGGGCTCACAGGTGGTGACAGTTTCTTTTCTCTTCTTCGTCCAGACATCACCATCCCAAAGACACCAACACAACTCCTATTCTTTCCCCTCACCTTCCTTTTCAATTACCATGACTTTAGATCAATCAAAAAGGCAAAAGATCAAGGACATCTTCTTAATGTACTTGATGTGAGACGGAAAAATGGGAAGTCCTAGAGACTTATAAATATGCAACCACAAAACTGAGAAAAGACCCTGAAGTTACCTAGGTCACACAGTAGCCTCTAGAAACTTCAGATAGACCCCTAGCCAGAGTCTGGCCTATTTTAAAGATTTCCATAGAAGCAGAGTCAACACCTGCTCCTGTATACTTATATACTAGAAATAATCTTTCCAGAAGCTTTCCTTCAGTTGGGATTGCTAAGCTGGTGTGATGCAACCTAAAGATACAGCACCTCCCCCTGCCACCGACTCCCTACCAATATGGAGCCTAAGAATGAAAGCAAAAGAGAAAAGCAGAGCTGAGAGATGCAAACAGACAAAGTCTGGAAAGATACAGCCAGAGCCCCTGGATCCGCTGATCTTAACTGAACTTCTCCATTACTTAACAGTTTCTCTCTCAACCTTCCTGCTTTCATTTTGCTTCAAAAGAAATTATGGCCAATCGCAGCGGATTCATGCCTGTAATCCCATAGCACATTGGGAGGCCGAGGCAGGAGGATCACCTGAGGCCAGGAGTTCAAGACCAGCCTGGGCAACATAGTGAGACTCTATAAAAGATTTGAAAATTATCCCTCAGGTGGTTGAGGCAGGAGGATTACTTGAGCCCAGGAGGTTGATGTTCCAGAGCGATGATGGTGCCTGGGTTCAAGCAATTCTCCTGCCTCAGCCTCCTGAGCAGCTGGAACTACAGTCGCTTGCCACCACACCTGCTAATTTTTTAGCCAGTGGCAGCCAGGACAGCGTACTCCAGCCTGGATGAAAGAGCAAGACACCGTGTCTATTAAAAAATAAAAATTAAAAAAAAACAACAACAACAAAACAGGCCAGGTATGGTGGCTCATGCCTGTAATCCCAGCACTTTGGGAGGCCAAGGCAGGTGGATCACCTGAGGCCAGGAGTTCAAGACCAGCCTGGCCAATATGGTGAAACCCTGTCTCTACTAAATATACAAAAATTAGCCAGGCATGGTGGTGCGTGCCTGTAATCCTAGCTACGAGGCAGTGTGAGGCAGGAGGATCACTTGAATCTGGGAGGTGGAGGTTGCAGTGAGCCAAGATTGTACCACTGCACTTCAACCTGGGTGAAAGAGCGAGAGTTTGTCTCAAAACAAAACAAACCACCTCATCAGTGAGTCTTTTCCAAAAGCGAAAACCCTTCCATTGAAGTTAATTATCCACCATAAAGCCTCTAAAACGTTTTTTTTTTTTTGTTTTTTTTTTTGTTTTTTTTTTTTTGCCAATCATTGAGAGCTTGTAAGGTTGCTGAGGTTGGTTGGCCTTGAACTCTTGGCCTCGCCTTCGCAAGCGCCACGACATCCGGCCGGAGCCACTTTGGGCCCCTAAAACTGTTAAAGATAATTTTTCCAGATCAGCTTTCTCCTCTCTGACTAAAGCATATTAATTTTCAAAATCTTTTCAACAAATTTTTATTTTTTTTTTAAGAGCTGGAGTCTCAGCCAGGTGTGGTGGCTCACACCTGTAACCCCAGGACTTTGGGAGGCTAAGGTGGGCAGATCACAAGGTCAGGAGTTCGAGACCAACCTGACCAATATGGTGAAACCCTATCTCTACTAAAAATAAAAAAATTAGCAGGCATGGTCGCACACCTGTAGTCCCAGCTGCTCAGGAGGCTGAGGCAGGAGAATCGCTTGAACCCAGGAAGCAGTGGTTGCAGTGAGCCGAGATCATGCTACTGCACTCCAGCCTAGGTGACAAAGTGAGACTCCATCTTGGAGGAGAGAAAAAAAAGAGATAAAAGAGATGGGGTTTCACTATATTGCTCAGGTTGGTCTCAAACTCCTGTTCAAGTGATCCTCTAGAAGAGCTGGGGTTACCGGTGTGAGCCACATCTGCCCCTCCTCCCCACCTTTTTTGAGACAGGGTCTCACTGTTGCTCAGCCTGGAGTACAGTGGTATAATCACAAATCACTGCAGCCTCAACCTCCCAGGCTCGAGCAACCCTCCCACCTCCACCTCCTGAGTAGCTGGAACCACCAGGTGTGTACCACCACACTTGGCTAATTTTTTAATTTTTTGTAGAGACAGGGCCTACGTATGTTGCCCAGGCTGGTCTTGAACTTCTGGGCTCAAACAATCCTCCCATCTCAGCCTCCCAGAGTGCTGGGATTATAGGTGTGAGCCACTGCGCCCAGCCTAATTCTTAAAATCAATGTTGCACCTTGAAAACTAAGTAGGCAATGGCCTTACTACAATTTTCTTTTTTTTTTTTTTTTTTGCCAATCATTGAGAGGTTGTAAGGTTGCTGAGGTTGGTTGGCCTTGAACTCTTGGCCTCGCCTTCGCAAGCGCCACGACATCCGGCCGGAGCCACTTTGGGCCCCCTTACTACAATTTTCCTTTTTTTTTTTTTTTTTTTTTTGAGACAGAGTCTCATTCTGTTGCCACTGAGTGCAATGGTGTGATCTCTGCTCACTATAACCTCTGTTTCCCAGGTTCAATCGATTTTCCTGCCTCCTGAGTAGCTGGAATTACAGGCATGCGCCACCATGCCTGGCTAATTTTTGTATTTTTAGTAGAGATGAGGTTTCACTATGTTGGTCAGGCTGATCTTGAACTCCTGACCTTGTGATCCACCGCACCTAGCCTGATTTTTTTTTTTGAAAGTTCATAATAACAATGGCTATCAATTATTGAGAACTTACTGTGTGACCACAAGTGCTAAATAGTCTACATGGAGTCTTTCACTAAAACTTAGCAAGTCATGTGGGACAGTTACTTTTATTATCTTCATTTACTAATGAAGAAACTGGAACAGAAAGTAATATGGCCATTAGTGGAGGAACTGGGATTCAAATTGGTGCTTGAATGCACACACCACGCTCACTCAGATACCAGGTTAAGGTAGTCAAGAAACAAGCAGCAAGAGCTGAATCTCAGGGTATGACTCCCCACAAATGTGCAAGAAATCTGCCCCTACCCTTGCTGCATTTACTTTTGCTTTAGAGAGAGAGAACTCTTCACTGTAAATCTTTTTTTCATAAAAGATCCCCTAGCAGCCAGTAACGGGGCTTCTTCCCACCTTTCTCAGTGGTGCCGGTCCCGTTCTCTATCCCGGTGTCTCTCGTGCTCCCGGTTCCTTTCTTGGAAATAATCATCATGCCGATCTTCATTATGAAGCAGATCCCGGTGCCTCCTGCTGCTCTCCCGGGACCGGCTAGGTGACCTTTCCCGGGACCGATGTCTTTTCCTATTAGAAAGATCATTCAGCCTCACTCAGATGGCCTATCACATTCTTTCCAAGAGTATGGTGTTTTGGTGTCTTTGAATATTTGCCTAAGCTACTCCTCTATTACTCTATCATGGGACCACAGTCTGAGGATTTTAGCTCTTTAAGGACTAGTCTTTCTTGGGAAAATGACTAACAAATCTATTTGCTGAGAACATAATGTATCAGGTGTAGTGCTAATAATTTTGTATGTATTATCTGACCTAATTTTTACAACAGGTCTGTAAGATAAATACCACCGTCCCTTTTTTTAAAAATGAGAAAGATGAGGCTTGGAAAGTTGACTAACTTCCATATGCAAGACGGTCACACAGATAGCAGCAGAACTGGGATTCCAATCCAAGCTTGTAGGGCTCCAAAGCCCACGTTTTTAACAATACCCATGTGTATGAGCCCACTGCCTCACCCACCTGATTCCAGATGTTACAACACTTATTAATGAAAGTATCTGATTAGTTTCTTCCCCATAAAGACATGAAGGCTAAGGTCCAGACTTTCAGCCAGGTCCTTCCCAGATTTCCTGAGCTCCATCTGTCCCCACTCCCTATCCTCGGAAGAGTGCTGCTCAGGGCTGGTAGGTGAGGATGCAATCACCAACTCACCTGGAAGAGCTCCCACTGGCACCCACACTGTAGGACTTGGCTTCAATGCCATGAAGACAGTCCTTAAGAGAGGAGATGAGAACACGGCAACGCTCATCATTGGCGACCCGGGACTGTTTGATAACCGCAATGGCTGTGAGCAGCGTCTCAATTGCATCACTGTAATCCCCTGACAAATGATGAATGGGAAAGGCCAATGATGAGAGATGGTAAACTAACCGACCAAAAGGAGAGCTCAGGCAGACACAAACCAAGAGTAGCTGGCTGTCCCAAGCAACCACGGTAACACAGATGAGGCAGCCATTGCAGGTGTAAAACTGGATGATACCTATGTTCCAGCGGTTTAGAATCTGACACGTTGTCAGATGAACAAACTGACACATTGCTGTCCGGGGCTATCTGACAACATCTATTAAACAATGTGCATATTTTTTGAGCCAGCGATTCTACTAAACATTTTTTACTTTTGGCCATGCGCAGTGGCTCACGCCTGTAATCCCAACACTTTGGGAGGCTGAGGTGGGTGGAGCACCTGAGGTCGGGAGTTTTGAAACCAGCCTGACCAACATGGAAAAACCCTGTCTCTATTAAAAATACAAACTTAGCCAGGCATGGTGGCACATGCCTGTAATCCCAGCTACTTGGGAGGCTGAGGCAGGAGAACTGTTTGAACCCGGGAGGTAGCCGAGATTGCGCCACTGCACTCCAGCCTGGGCAACAAGAGTGAAACTCCGTCTCAAAAAAAAATTTTTTTTTTTCTATTTCTGCTCACAAGTGTGTATGTTAAACAGTGTTTTAATGTTGCTTGTTATACTATCTTCAATAGGGTCTGGCTATATTGGTCCTACAGAGTATTATATAGTTGTTAAAAAGAAGGAGGTAAACAAAGTAATCCATGTAAAGCCCTCAGCACATGCCAGACACGCAGTAAGGATCAATAAATACTGTCAGCTGATATAATAGGTGTCCAGAATATATTCATACAAACAAGTTTCAAAACCATGTCCCGTTTTTGTGAAAATAATAAAAATTATATATATTGTCACATGCACAGAAAAAATTCTGGAGCACCAGATACTAAACCATACAAAGTGGTCTTATTGGTGGTCCTTGTATAAGGGACTATTTTGTTTTTGAAAGGTCTTGTTTTATCATCCAGGCTGGAATGCAGTGGTATGATCACAGTTCACTGCTTTCTTGAACTCCTGGGCTCAAGCCATCATCCTGCCTCAGCCTCCCCAGTAGCTGGGACCACAGGTGCATGCCACTGCACCCAGCTTAGTTTTCAAAATCTTCTTGTAGAGATGGGGTCTCACTATGCTGACCAGGCTGGTCTCAAATTCCTAGCCTCAAGTGATTCTCCTGCCCAGGCCCCTAGAGTGCTGGGATTATAGGTATGAAGGACTGCACCCTATGAGACTTTTTAAACATTATGTTTACAAATTACTTTTAATCTACAATAGATGTATGTGTGTATATATATGTAATATATAAAAATAAGTGTGTAGTATATGTGTGAACTAAAAAAATTATCAGGTACAGTGGCTCACACATGTAATCCCAGCACTTTGGGAGGACGAGGTGGGCTGATCACTTGAGGCCAGAGTTCCGAGACCAGCTTGGCCAACATGGCAAAACCGGGTCTCTACTAAAAATATAAAAATTAGTCAGTTGTCGTGGTATGCACCTGTAATCTCAGCTATTCGGGAGGCTGAGGCAGGAGAATTGCTTAAATCCGGGAGGGAGAGGTTGCACTGAGGTGATATCACACAAGTGCACTACTCCAGCCTAGGCAAAGGAGTGAGACTCCGTCTCAAGAAAAAAAAAATTATGCTGTCATCTAAAACTAGGCCTTTCATTTCCCAACTCTGAACAATGCCTGGCTCCGGGATAGTGGTCATGGGGTGGGTACCTGCACTTTGCTTTTCCAAGCTAAGTCAAGAGCATTAAGGACAGAAGATAATACAAAGAAAACACGAATCTAAACAGCGGTCCAGTGAAAATGAAGCCTGGCAGCTTCATCTGTGCAAGGCAACAGGAATAGAAACGACTGGAGCAACTGTCCAGTGGAGTCCCAAGAACATGAAGACTCCACCCTGGCAGGGAATTGTTGCCTGTTTTTACAGGCAACTTCAGTGAGTATTTGTGGTTTGAATGAATGTAATGAAAACAACAAAAAACGAAGGAGATCACGATTCAGTTAGTGATCATCTTAGTGTGAAAGGGTTGATGAGGAAAAAGGGGCAATGAGTACTTTCTTCATACTGCTCTGTGTATTTAACCCATTACAATGAGCATATATTACTTTTACATTTGAAAATACCTTTTTTTTTTTTTTGCAGACACAGTTTCACTCTGTCGCCCAGGTTAGAATGCAGTGGCACAATCTCTGCTCACCACAATCTCCACCTCCCAGGCTCAAGCAATTCTTGTGCCTCGCCTCCCAAGTAGCTGGGACTACAGGCGCATGCCACCATGCCAAGCTTATTTTTGTATTATTAGTAGAGATGGGGATTTCGCCATATTAGCCAGGCTGGTCGTGAACTACTGACCTCAAGTGATTCACCTGCCTTGGCCTCCCAAAGTGCTGGGATTACAGGCATGAACCACTGCCCCCAGCCTAAAAAGATTACTTTAGATGTCAATGTAGATTTTTCTGGCGGGAAACAAATGAAGGGAACATATATTATATACTTTCTGTCTTTAACCTACTCTGTGGATTCAAGTTTGGCAAGATGATGCAAAGATGAAAAATGAGGGAAAGCAGATGATAATATTTAGGGCTAACTTCTTTCTTTCTTTTTTTTTTTTGAGACAGAGTCTCACTCCGTTGCCCAGGTTGGAGCGCAGTCGCTCAATCTTGGCTCACTGCAACCTCTACCTCCCGGGTTCAAGCGATTCTTTTGCCTCAGCCTCCCAAGTAGCTGGGATAACAGGTGCCCACCATCACGCCTAGCTAATTTTTGTATTTTTAGTACAGACAGGGTTTCACCATGTTGGCCAGGACGGTATGGATCTCTTGACCTTGTGTTCTGCCCGCCTCTGTGTCCCAAAATGCTGGGATTACAGGGACGAGTCACTGGGCCTGGCCATTTTTTTTTTTTTTTTTTTTAAGATGGAGTCTTACTCTGTTGCACAGGCTGGAATGCAGTGGCATGATCTTGGCTTACTGCAACATCCGCCTCCCAAGGTTCAAGCCATTCTCCTGCCTCAGCTTCCTGAGTATCTGGGATTATAGGCATGTGCCACCATGCCTGGCTATTTTTTATATTTTTAGTAGAGACAGGGTTTCACCATGTTGTTCAGGCTACTCTTGAACTCCTGATCTTGTAATCAGCCCACCACAACCTCCCAAAGTGCTGGAATTACAGGCCTGAGCCACTGAGCCCGGCCAGGGCTAACTTACTCCTTAGGAAATCTGTTTATCTACAAACATGTATATTCATGTAGGGGAACTCACAGGAAGGACGTGAATATGGCTAATGTCATGATATAAAAAGTGAAACCAGAACTCTGAAACTTCCTGGAGCCTCTTCTTTCAAAAACCAAAGATATTATGGTCAGGGGTTTCGAAATCATGGCTGTTGGTTCTGCTCACATAATACTGACAGTAAGGCAAAGGTTAGCTGTAAGGGCATATAATGCCTTAAGATGACACCCAATAGACTTGCCTCTTTTTAGGATAGGCTACCTGCTCTGCTTAAGACTCCCAAATGTAATCAGATTTCATATCAAACCATTATCTAGGCCAGACACAGTGACTCACAGATGTAATCCCAGCACATTGGGAGGCCAAGGCAGGTGGATCACTTGAGGTCAGGAGTTCAAGACCAGCCTGGCCAATATGGTGAAACCCCATCTCTACAAAAAATATAAAAATTAGCCGGGCATGGTGGCAGGTGCCTGTAATCCCAGGTACTTGGGAGGCTGAGGCAGGAGAACTGCTTGAACCCTGGTGGTGGTGGCTGCAGTGAGCCAAGATTGCACCACTGCACTCCAACCTGGGTGACAGAGCAAAACTCCCTCTCAAAACAAACAAATTAAAAAAAAAACCCACATTATCTAGTCAAGACTTCAGGGTCTATATCTGGAATTGGGTCTACTACACAGACACTAGATCTAAAGATCAACCATCGAGATCGAGATTTCCACAAAACAGGAATTTCATTTTATAACAAATACCACAACAAGAGAGTATTAATTATTTATATTCTAGGCATTAAGTTGGTTTTCATGAGGGCAGGCCTAGACACAGGAGCTTCCTCAAGGCCAAGAAAGCAGGTTATATATTGCTTTTCCAAGTCTGCCACTCTTGATATCTACAGCACTCCAACTTTATCTTGTTGAACTTCTGCCAGTTGAAATGACAAAATAAGGAAAAAAACTAAAGGTTAAGGAAAAGGCAGCAGAGGTAAGCACGAATTACCTGCACTGGCTCCAGATACCGCTTTGGAAATGGCACTGCTGGAAATTGCTCTGTTTCGCTTCATGATATCTTCAAATTCAGCTTCACTCACTGTAGAGGGTGGAGGACCCGAATCTCGGCTGTACAGGGAAAATACCATCCTTGATTGCTCACACCTCGTTACTGTTATGGTATTCTACAATACTTTTGTAATTCTGGCATAACATACAACAATGTTAGTCATCTGTAGCATTCATAGCAGCTGCTTGAAGCATTTAATTTAATTAAGCACCTTAAAGGGGGATATGAGAGACACAGTTTGGGTCAAGTAATTAACATGCAATAAAAACATGAAATAAAAACACTAACAAACAGATAGTAAACTATTTCCCAGGAGTCAATGCTATGACAACAGAGTGTCCATAAGGGAAAGAGCAAGGAATTAGTACTCCCTTTCTCAGGGAAAATAAAATGCTTAATACATGTATTTACCCTGGCTCAGATCTGAAAGGAACAAGATAGTCCTTACCTGCCATGGTGGTTATAGGGGGCAGAGGCCTTCATGTAAGTATCTGGTGGAGGCCCCACTGTAGCATTTGGTGGGGGGAAGAAGGCTGGATTGAGGTGAAGGGCAGGTGGGATGGCCCCAGGGGGAGGTACAGCAAGATGAGGAGGTAATCGAGGAGGTGGGGGCATGAGATGCTGGTAGTGGATACCAGGAGGAGGAGGAGGGACCCCAAAGCTTGAGGAGAGAGGTGGTGGGGGTGGAATTGGTGGTGGAGGCAGACCCATCAGGGGAAGGGCTGAAGGAGGACGATTGAAGTAGGGCAGCACACTGGGGGGCTTATCCACACGAGCAGATGAGGGTACTAGGTTCTCAGAGGGTGTGGCCCGTCCATCAGCAGAATCACTAGAATCTCGAGAATGGGCCCGTGGAGGTATTCCTATGAAGCAAAACAGAACTAACGTTACTGCCCAGGCTTTATACAAACCCATAGGACCAGCTCATCCTGCAGGAATTATCAGACACCATACAGAGGAAGCTGACTAAAGTGTCTGAGAAACAAGGTAAAATCATCTACTGCCTTTTCTTTGGCTTCAGAGAAGGTCAGAAGCAACTCAGTGAAGATATATATCCAAAATACAATATTGTCCTAAATCCTGTCAAAGAATGTTTTTCATCCAGAACTCCAAAAGTACTTCAGAACACATTTAATTTATCCTTATATATGTGTTCTATTTTTAAATGTAGAAGGATCCTAACAGCCCACAAGAAAATGACAGTGTTCACTTATGTTCAGGTGAATTGCAGTTGACTTGAAACCCAGTATCTCCTGAAGAGTTAAGGATCTCTCTCCTTAGACTAATACTAGTTAACCTCTTCCTGCTGCACACTTAAAATGTTCTCTTTGCCAAGGGGCATTGAATAGGGAATTTACGGGAAGAGAAGGAGTGGCAGGAACTGAATGGCACTTCTATTTACATACTAAAACGAGTAATCAGGGTGAGAAAGACACACACACGAAGAGTAGACAATTGGAGGTTAAGTGAAAGGTAAGAGAAACTTGGGAGATAAGCCAACAAAAGATCTGCCCACAGAATGAACAGATGGCACAAAGCTGACAGCAAGGATATTTAGCAAAAGGTTGCTACAAAACAAGTCTCAAATCTGGGGAACTCCCGCTACATTTCAATGGCCAAAATCCTCTACAACTCAGGGCAGCCTACTAGAAACACCATCACCTCATGGTGATGTGCACAGGGCAGGAGCTCAGACCATGTTTTAAACAGCTGGAAGCATGGCTTCTGACACTGTCATGTCACTTGGCTAAACTTGCTCCTCTCCAGTTTAATAGTCTAAGCCTGGTTAACGGGGAATCCAACAGAAGAAAAGGATCACATGGGCTTTGTAGGGGTCTTGGGAGATAGAAAGATGCCACTGGCATCAGGTGTGGAAGGAAAGAGTGCTCCTTAAATTAGAACATGACAGTTAACCCCAATTCCTGAGTAAAGCCTAAGGTGGAATCAATTATGTTGACAACCGCCTAGATTTTTCTATTACAGAACAATGCCAGTGCTGTCTTGTTCTTCATGTCTCAAACACATGGCAATGGCTCTTTTTTTTTTTTTTGGAGACAGTCTTGCTCTGTCGCCAGGCTGGAGTGGAATGGAATGGCACAATCTCGGCTCACTGCAATCTCCGCCTCCTGGGTTCAAGCAATTCTTCTGCCTCAGTCTCCAGAGTAGCTGGGACTACAGGCGTACGCCACCACGCCCAGCTAATTTTTGTATTTTTTAGTAGAGACAGGGTTTCACCATGTTGGCCAGGTTGGTCTCGATCTTTTGACCTCATGATCCGCCTGCCTTGGCCTAACAAAGTGCTGGGATTACAGGCGTGAGCCACTGCGCCCGGCCACAAATGGCTCTTTCCTAGAGTTCTCTTAAACTGAAGAACAAAAAGGTATTAGGCAAGTGTAATCTGAAGGCTAAACACCTTCCCAGCTACTACCATTTTCACATTTGCAAGGGTTCTATTTTGTATCTATGGCTGTAAGTCCCAAAAGAGGCAACCGCTTTTATGCAGAGGAAGCTCACCAGCTTTACTTAGTGAATTAACAGAGGCTAGGTCCATCAACATGACAGAGCAGAAAAACAGCACTCAGTTACCACAATCTTTTCAGCAAAGAAAGGTAACATGAAAAGCAGCTGAGTAGAAGTAGGAATGTTACTCCCAATACAGCTGTAAAGTTACACACCTAAGGAAAGCCAGGGGTGCATTACAGAAAGACTCCAAAACAGAGGGGACCTGAAAATATGACTTGTCGAGGAAGAAAAGTGTGTCCTTTCTAACATGGAGCAGTAAGAATTCACACCAAATCTATCCAGGCTGTCAATCTAGTTAAAAGAACAGCTGTTCCTATGCAAGAGCAAAGTGGCCTTATTTCTACCTGGAGGATACACCCAATCAATACAAGACACTATTTTGAGCCTGGATCCAAGCAGCAACAGAACATTGGTGATGAAACTTTGCTGTTCCTTCCCTTACAGCAAAAGAAAATAAAGGTGGTTGGCTGTTTCAGGGAGGGCCTTGCAAGGTGGCTGCACTTTATGAGGTCAGGAAAATCCAAGGTCTGGTCCTCAGGTTCAGAAACTTGCTTCAACTGGGGTGACTGGGCGCTAGGAGACTAATTCATGCTAACCAAACTCAGAGACTGATTCATAAACCAGAATACCAATTTATTAATTTACAATGAGAAATATAACTGCCCAAGCAGACCAGAATACCTGTTGGCCGGTCAGCACATTCTCTTCCCAGTAGGAGAGCCTAATTGGTAAACTAAATTAGCATCAGAAAGGGGCTTAGTGAGTACAGTCAGAATAAAGGGAGTAAGATGAATGTAAAGGAAACTGTCATCAAACTAAGGTAGTCTGATTTAACACTCTCTCTCTTTTTTTTTTTTGAGACAGAGTCTCAATCTGTCGCCCAGGCTGGAGGGCAGTGGTGCAATCTCGACTCACTGCAACCCCCACCTCCTGGGTTCAAGAGATTCTCCTGCCTCAGTCTCCCAAGTAGCTGGGATTACAGGCACGTGCCACCACGTCCAGCTAATTTTTGTATTCTTAGTAGAGATGGGGTTTTACCATGTTGGACAGGCTGGTCTCGAACTCTTGACCTTATGATCTGCCAGCCTTGGACTACCAAAGTGCTGGGATTATAGGTGTGAGCCACCGCGCCTGGCCTGTAACTTTCTTTACTAATGGAATGTATCTGCCACGCAGACTAAGCATTTGGTAGTCAAAAGAACACCCTCTCCCCTACACAATGCTAGAGAAATGTTCAATTCTCATTCTCCAACACTCCTTTTGGTTGATTCCTTACAGTATCCTTCCAATGTACATTTATGAATAGATTATAGCCACCTTTATATATCTTAAGTTACATTTTAGGGTGGCTGCTTCTTGATAATTTATAGAGAAGCACATAGTAAAAATCAAGCCCATTCACCATATGCTTATTTTTAGATAGAAACACAGAATTTAGGTTGATGGAACTTTAAACAGCATGTCACTAGTCCAGATGGGCCAACAGGCCCTAGGCAGTGAAGTGACTAGGCCAAGGTCATACAATGAGTTAGTGGTAGAACCAAACTACAACCTGAACCTAGCACAGTGCTCTTTCTCCTACACAAACCTATTTTGGGGACTACTTGTTGATCATGACACTACTCAAAACCACCATCACCCTCCCCCAAACTCATCCGCACTGTAGGATGAGCCTACACCACAGAAAACAAACCACAAACATCCCCCCGCTTCATACAGATGGTCTCCACGTACCCCCTCTTGGGACTCGGACACACTCACGTTTCCGAGCCTGTGCCTCAAACTGTGACAGGTTCTGCCGGGTGGCCGGCCTCACGTCCACTTTTTCTCCATTAAGAACTTTTCCTGGTAGGAGTTCCAACAATTTGTGGACAGAGTTTTCAGAGGCTACCACCACCTCAGCATACCTTAGGAAAGAAAAATTAAAAATGAATGAAATCTGTAGAAAACCAAGAGAAGAAAAAAGAAATTCTTTCACTTTTAGTAAAAAGTGGTAAAGCAAAGGATTTCTTGCTAAACACAGACACAGACACAGACACACACACAGACACACACACACACACACACACACAGAGCATTACTAACAACAAAGAGATAGCCTAAATCTTTATTTTTTTTCAAATTAAAAATCAGTATTCTTCACCCCTTAATAGATGGATGTTCTACTACAATGCAGCTAGGTCCCTTTCTAAGGCAGTTTGCCAAAACCAAGGCAGTAAGCTGGGCCAGGGGTGGGAGGGATTAAAATCCAGGGCCAAAATATAGTGCAGATCTGTTATCCCAATGGTTACAAATGAAAAGGGGCTTCTCAAATCCAGACCTCACCCTTTGGACTGGCCATTTGCTCGATTCTCTGCAAATTTCAACTCCACCACATCATAGACTCCTATAGAGCGAATAACCTGGATCAGCTGCTGGTCTGTGGTCCACTGGGGCCGGCAAGATGGAAAAGGAAGAGATGTCAAGAGCTACCTCCCCCACCCCTCGCCCCGCCAATGTCCCAAACCCTGCCCCCAAACCTAGGATTCTAGTCACAACTAAGTCCCCCCAGAGGAAACTCAAAAGCCTGGAAATATTTCAATTAGTATAGACTTTTCTTATTGTCCTTACCCACACAGAATTCCAAACCCACTCACCCCCAATCCCCATCTTTAGAGATTAAGAAGATTAAAACTTATTGTAACTTTGACTGCCATTTGAGCTGGCTGGTCATCAGTTCAAACACTGACTGCTAGCAACTTTTTAATTATAGATCAGACAGGCTAGAGTTGACCATTGCCAGAACTTCCCCCACAGAAAATACATTTCCTAATTTGGAAAAACCACCTCCACCACCAGCCCCAAAACATCACAAAATAACTTGCAGAACAACAGTCACCACCTACCCCAAGTATATTAGAGTTATCAAGGTCTTTAATCCCCATCACCCACCATTATCACAGGACCATCTAATGACCACCAAGAGTTCAAGGTGTTCACTCTGAAATCTCGTCCCACAGATGACCCTGCTAGACATAAAGCCCCAGGGTCAGGGGCAGTAACAAGATGGCAGAAAAAGCAACTACCCACTTAATCATTGCTTTCTTCGGCACCAGTACGTCCTCAGGATAGTTCTCTTTCAGAGATCAATCCAACCTGATCCCAGGAAAAAGAAATCCAACCCCATCAGAGCACAAAACAGTGCAACAGTGGTTTCTGAAAATGCCATCACCTCCCAGTGCTCTCCCTCCAGCCCACCCATAAGCATTTTTGGTTACCCACACTCACCCAGGAGAAGCTGCCCACATAGACGGCAGCTCGTCTATTACGCAGGCCACTGTAGGTATACAGAATTGCAGGGGTCTTATTGTTGGGCTTGGGAGATGGCTCCTGGCGAACAGGAGGAGGTGGCTCAGTGCTGCTGCTTCTGTCATCTGAAGGCTGTGAGGTGGCTGTCAGCACATCATCATACAGGTCAATCTGATCTGTATTGTTGAATTCTGGGTCCTAAGAGATGAGGGGTTGGCAAAGGTAGGTTTGCAAACTTCATTTTCTTCATTCTATTTCACTCTAGTTTATTAGAATCTGGTTAAATACTTGGTAAAACATGTATAAAACTTCCTTGTCCTACCCTAGGAAATAAGGTAAGAAAAACTTCCCGTTGAAACTGTATCACTTAATTATACTCATGTACATTTTCATCCCTCAAGATTCTGTTAACAGTCTGTAAAGTTTCTGGCTTTAGCCACCGGTAAGAATCAAAATGCACTAGGTGATTAAGCAAGCAAAGAAAGATTATGCAATGAGATGCATGGGCTGCTGTTATCAATAAGTCAGCTTCTAAAGACATCTAAAATATACTGACGAAAACGTCTTTTCAACATCTTATGCTATTTCCAAAATCAAGTGTTACATAAAATTCACTATTCTATTTAATAACAAATTTATTTAGAAATAGCATGCAGAGGAAAAGCATGAAAGTGGGTATGAAAATGCAAAAAAGATCGGGAGTTACTGATTTAAATCCCTTGATCGGTACACGATTTACCAAAGCTCTAAAGCTCATTGTATACAATCAATTTTTCCATCAGAGAAATAAAAAAAAAAAAAATCAAAGGGAAAGGAATAATAACAACAGGGGTTTTCCCCTAAGTTATATTTCTCGAATGACATGCAGACCCAATGCATTATCATGACATGTGTCTAGGAGACTTTAAGAACCTGTATCATAAGCTGTGTCACAGTAAGCATTTACAATATGAACATTATGGGAGATGCGCAAAATATACGTTCTGCCTATGTGATATATTACTATATACCAAAACCACTAAAACTACAACTACTACTACTACATGGAACCTAATGTTTAAGGTTTTACAGAGAGGGTGCAGGGGCTCACACCTGTATCCCAGCAGTTTGGGATGCAGACAGATGGATTGCTTGGGCCCAAGAGTTTGAGACCAGCCTGGGCAACATGGTGAAATCCCACCTCTACAATAAATACAAAAATTAGCCAGGCATGGTGGCACATGCCTGTAGTCCCAGCTATTCAAGAGGCAGGAAAATCACTTGAGCCCAGGAGACTGAGGTTGCAGTGAGCCATGAGTGGATCACTGCATTCCAGCCTGGGCAACAGAGGGAGACCCTGTAACCACAAAAATAATAAAGTGCTCAGGATTCTACAATTATCTCAAAGAAATCTTAAGGATCAGACAACTATTTTATTTTCATAGAAGAATTAGACAAAACATTCAAACAATGTTAAAGATAATGCTGCCAAAACAACAGAAACAGCAAGTAGTTCAGTGTTATAAGGATGCCATGGCAGTTTCCTATCATTGCTATTCTTTTAAACAGGGAATAAAGGAAGCACCTAAGTTGGGTAACTTGTCTAGGACCTGAAGAAACAGTTTCTCCAAGACAACTAAAGACATGTGGCTCTCGGGGCCCAAAGTGGCTCTGGCCGGATGTCGTGGCGCTTGCGAAGGTGAGGCCAAGAGTTCAAGGCCAACCAACCTCAGCAACCTTACAAGCTCTCAATGATTGGCAAAAAAAAAAGACATGTGGCTCTCATAACTTTCTCCCTCCAATACCACAGCAAGAACTGCTAATTCTGAGGTGAGACTGAAGAAGACTTATTAAAAAATGTACTCTTAGACCTTTTGTAATTCTTGTATTATAGGAACCTTTGGAAACAATCTTTTAGTTTCTAAATTAGGAAGAAAATGCACACTATGAGAATAACCTTGGGTTGTTCTGACAGAGAAGGGCGAAGGATTCTACTTCCTGAAGCATATAAATAATTTCAAATATTACAAACAATCTAAGAAACCCACCAGCCGGGCTTAACCCTTGTAAAAATGTTAGAAAAAGAATAGCAAGGGAGAGTCAACTTTTAGGGAGCAACTTAAAAACAAGAAAAGGAATCAGTGAGGCAAATAAGCACAGGAAGCTTATTCCATGTAGTCAAACCCATAAAAAGGGTCAGCATGTAAAGAATGAGGACAGAAGCTAACGCTGGAAAGGATAGGGTGGATAATAAATAAGGTGAGGTCAGCTGGGGCTAATAACTGGGCGAATATTTTGTGTGCAAGTCATAACCATAAAATATTTCATAGCTCTTGTGTCTCACACCATCCAAACTCTAGACAAATCACTTTCATTCAGGTACCAGGTATGAAGGTTGCTCCTGTGGTTCATGGTAGAGAAAAGATTTACTTAAGTTACTTGATCCTATCCAATGCTTGAATCCTTGGAAAGCACTACTTCACACCAAGATTCTTTTTTTTTTTTTTTTTGAGATAGTCTCACTTTGTCGACCAGTTTGGAGTGCAGTGGTGTGATCTCGGCTCACTGCAACCTCTACCATCTGGGTTCAAGTGATTCTCCTTCCTCAGTCTCCCTAGTAGCTGGGATTACAGGTGTGCATCACCACACGTGGCTAATTTTTGTATTTTTTAGTAGAGATAGGGTTTCGCCATGTTGGCCAGGCTGGTCTCATACTCAGTGATCTGCCCACCTCGGCCTCTCAAAGTGCTGGGATTATAGGCATGAGTCACCATGCTTCATTTTTTTAAGTCAAGGATTTTCAAATGAAACTTAAAGGGAATAAGGAAATACATCATCTTAGATAATCAAATGGAATCAAAAGATTCCTTTCATGCAGTATCTGTAATTTGGATGTATGTGTCTAAAAGTTGTAATGTAAAAATTATCACCGAAAACTGAGTAGTGGACTAACACGCAGATTTTGACAGCTCAGAGACCACAAGCATCACCAGGAAACCCTTCATACCCTAGCTTAGGCAACCAATTTACCCTTTTAAGATCCCTTAAAGAATAGAACAATCTAACACTTTCAGAAACAAAAGGATTCAATAAATACAAAATTATCACAAGATTTAAATGGTCTCTGTGGGCCACAGAGCCTCAGTTCAAAAAAGCTAGTGGGAACTACACAGGGCAAGTCTCTTGAGGGTTCTACCCAACAAACAAGTTATCAAATTGTTTGTTTGCATTTCAATCCCCTATCATCATTCATTTTACTTGTTCAGCTAGTAAAACGGAAACACAGATAAGGGCCTGAGATTTTGCTGGTGATTTATGCAGTAATAAAGTAAAACCAAATTCTACAAATTAAGAGAATAGTATATTGTACATGCACTGATGTTCAAAGTTTCATTCCAGGGAGATTAAACATGAAATATATATTTAACATTGAATGACTATCTCAAAGAATTTTGTGTTCAACAGCACAGAAAGAACTGTGACTATCTCATGAAACTTCTTGCTTCTCTGTAAACAAGAGAGAACATGTGTGATTTTCAATTTAAATAAGATCTTCTCCATTTGTCTGCTCAAAGTTCCTACCCGCCACCCTCTTCTTCCTGATATCCCACTGAAGGAAATAACTAGCCCAGGATTTATTTTTCTCAGGATATATGAGCAATCAACTTGATATCATTGTTTCTTTTATTTTTTTAAATTATTTCTTACGATTTATTAAATTTTTTTCTTAAAAATTTATTTATTTTTGAGACGGAATCTCACTCTGTCGCCCAGGCTGGAGTGCAGTGGTGTGATATCGGCTCACAGCAACCTCTGCCTCCCGGGTTCAAGTGATTCTCTTGTCTCAGCCTCCCAAATAGCTGGGATTACAGGAGCATGCCACCACGCCTGGTTAATTTTTGTATTTTTAGTAGAGACAGGGTTTCATTGTATTGGTGAGGCTGGTCTCGAAATTCTGACCTCAGGTGATTCGCCTGCTTTGGCCTCCCAAAGTGTTGGGATTAACCCATTGTTTCATTTAATTGTAACCAAGGTTTAATAAAAAATTATGACTTTATAACGACCATTTCCACAGTTCTCACTTCACACCTTCATTGCCCTTCACTGGACTCTGCATTGTGATTGTCCACCACCCCTACCCACCACGAGTGGAATCTGTTCTGAGTACAGAGACGTACTTTTTCCCCTTTTACCTCACTAGTCCTGGCAAAGTGCTTAGCAAACACAATTAGCTCAATAAATACTTGTTGATGGAAGGAAAGAAAAAACTGGGCACACTGTGTAAAGCCTGTCTCAGTATAAGACAAACTCCCAGCGGAGCAACCACTCTCAGTCACCTTTCCAGAGTTCTTCTCCCTGGCCCAAGAGAGCCAATGTGAATCCCAGGATTCCCAATATGACAGAAATAAAGTACCTCTGGCAAAAAAGGTTTTTGCAGCAAATGCTCTATGAGATCAGGGAGTAAGCACCACAGGATTCCATCTGGGAAAAATATTAATTTTCCTTGGGGAGCAAAGTACACATGAAGGGCTTCTTGTGCATGGGCCAGCTTGGGACATATCAGTAACATTCTTAAATCATTCTATAACACAATTGAGACCACTGTCTCTATTTGTTTTTTGAAGGTAGTAAAAGTCTGATTCAAAGGAATATGGAAAAACTCAGGAAAACAATGGTTTTGTAACTAAATTAACATATGGTACTTTTCTATTTCATCCATAATTATTAGACTTAATGAAAAAATTTTTTTTGCTGGGCGTTGTGGCTCACACCTGTAATCCCAGCACTTTGGGAGGCTGAGGGGAGCGGATCACAAGGTCAGGCATTCGAGACCAGCCCAGTCAACATGGTGAACCCTGACTCTACTAAAAATACAAAAATGAGCCAGGTGTGGTGGTGCACGCCTGTAGGCCCAGCTACTCAGGAGGCTGAGGCAGGAAAATCGCTTGAACCCGGGAGGCAGAGGTTGCAGTGAGCCAAGATCCAGCCACTGAACTCCAGCCTGGATGACAGAGCAAGACTCCATCTCAAAAAATAAATAAATAAATTCATGTATTTAAGACAATCAGCAGCTATATTTAATGGACTTCACAGTTTACCAGAGAAGAGACAAGAAACCTGCCATTCAAAAGTATAATTGGTGAAGCTGTATAATGGGTACAAGGTCATTACACTATTCTACTTTTGTGTATGGCTTATAAATTTCCTTGTTACAAATCCAAAATGCACCAAAAAATAGATTTTAATGTAAAGTTATGCCAAGTGAAAAACTGATGGCATGAATCCACCTCTTCTGTTGCCTCATATCAAAGTCAGGATCCAACCAGGTAACTTTCCTTTCCTAGCCCATTCATTACATGCTTTTGCCAGGCCCCTATGTATACCCACTGGAAGATGCCAATGGGAAGAGCCAGCTTACTTAGGTAGAATAGTGCTGAAAATAACCCAGGCAAGATATTATTAAGTTTTAAATAGAAACTTTGGAACATTCTTGAGAATTGACCTCAAGATTGAAAAACTGAACTGCATGGAAGATTTTTTTGTTTGGTTTTTAAGAGTCAGGGTCGCTGGGCGCAGTGGCTCACGCCTGTAATCCCAGCACTCTGGGAGGCCGAAGCGGGTGGATCACGAAGTCAAGAGATCGAGACCATCCTGGTCAACATGGTGAAACCACATGGTGAAACCCCGTCTCTACTAAAAATACAAAAAAATAACTGGGCATGGTGGCGCGCACCTGTAGTCCCAGCTACTCAGGAGGCTGAGGGAGGAGAATTGCCTGAACCCAGGAGATGGAGGTTGTGGTGAGCCGAGATTGCGCCATTGCACTCCAGCCTGGGTAACAAGAGCAAAACTCTGTCTCAAAAAAAAAAAAAGAAAGAAAGAATCAGGGTCTTGCTGTTGCCCAGGACAGAGTGCAGTGGCCCAATCATGGCTCACTGCAGCCTTAAACTTCTGGGCTCAGGGAGAAGATACTTCCTATCTCACTCTCCAGAGTAGATGAGACTACAGGCACAAGCCATCACATCTGTTTTTTTTTTACTACATTTTTGTAGAGGCTGGGTCTTGCTATGTTGCCCCAGCTGGTACTGAATTCCTGGCTTTAAGCAATCTTCCCACCTCAGCCTCTGGAGCAGCTTACAGTCAAGAGCCACCATGCCCAGCTGTAGATAAATTTTTGCATAATGTTCCCCGGTACAATAAAAACAAATCCAACTAAGGGTATGTGCGTGGATCTGTCTCTGTCTTTTAACTGGTTTATCTAATGTCTTTACCCTTTTATTCCTTCTAGAAAGACTAAAGTTAATCAGTAAAATTATACCAAAATGCTTGTGGACGTCTCACGACTGGAGTCAACCTACTTATAAAAGGAAGTAAAACTTAATTGGAATGGAGTTGAAACTAAATGTTAAAGTTATCTTTTCTACTTTGCACTGTCATGGTGGAGGGGCTACACTTCTCCAGCTGCAGCTTGAGAATGCAAAGAAACAGGTATCAGCACTGTCCTCATGAGTACTGTAGCAAATGTACTTTTGATTTTTAAGTGTGGTTAGTCTGACATCCATCCAACTTTGGCTTCCTGGGGAGTAAATTCCACAGGTTGATTCACTATTCTACCACAGGTTTTTATTTGCTCTTAAATCAAAGCCTTTAAAATTAAGCCTGGAGCCTCAAATTAACATAAAGCGGAACGGTGAGTAGTCTTTAAAGTTTCTGCAGGAGAAAAATTTTAGACCGGATAGACGCGTGTTCAAGCCTAGGACTCGTACAGCTTGAAACCACTGCAAGTTTGCTGAAAAATGATTCCTCAGATAATCAAGGAAAATCCCAAAGCTCCTGATGACCCCTCACCTGGTTGAACTCCTCGTCTGCATATATATCAATCAAGTCCACTCCTTCTGACATGGCTCCTGAAGGAAGATCGCGAGCCCAGAGGATGGACAAAGTAAGGAAGATGCCACTGCGGGATTCGGAAAAACGCAAGGATGAGAAGGCATGAGGGTCCTGGGCTGGGAGGAAGGCAATGGTTGCTAACCTCCCATCTCCAGAGACGCAGCATCCCGGCGGCCCCAGCTCGGCCCCACCCGCTCCGCCCCGCCCCCGGCCTCGCGCCGCCCCCCGCTCTCCCAGACCGCCGGGGGTCGCTGCCCATCACCCTCGGGCCCGACCCGAGTAGCGCCGCGTCGGCGCCGCAGCTGCCTATGGCGCGACGGAAAAGTCCCACCCGCGGCTCCTAAGGGCCCAAGGACCGCGTTGCGAAGAATGACCGCAGCGAAGCCCACAGCCCCTGTCCGCCGCACCTGCCTCGGCCCCAAGGCGGCTCCGGCCAGGCCCCTGGGGGTCGGGCAGCTCCAGCCGCCTCTGCTTCCCACACAGGCCTACTCTTCGCCCCCAGCTAGGCCCGCCCCGCTCCCTCCCCACGAACCCGGCCCAGCGCTCTCTGCCCCCTCCCTCAAAGGCCCGCACCTCCCTCCGCCCGCCGACTCCGGCCGTCCCATCTCAACCGACCCCCTCCCCGCCTCAGCGCCGACCCCGACCCCTCTTCCGGCCCAGCCTGCCCCCGGCCGCGCGCCCCCGTTACCGGGAATATGGCGGCGACGGCGGCGAGTCTGGAATAGGCCCGAAGCGCGCGAACCGCTCTCCGCCCCAGGTCCCGCCCCCCCGCCGCCGGCGTCACACGCGCCGCCACTTCCGGCATACGCAGGGACGCAACTTCCGCCTCAGGTCCTCCCTGGCTACCGTAGTCGGCTGTCTGTTCGGCTAGGAGTTCCCGGAAGTGTCCGAGCAGCCGGTTTCCGATGCTGGTGGGGAAAATGGCGGTGGCTACCGTGTTCTCTACTTCGACGCGGGTGAGGGGAAGGTTCCAGCGTCCGAGGCGGGCGGCAGCGGGGACTGCGCTTTGTCTTCCTCTGTGGTCTCTACTGTGGGAAGCGTCCGACTGCCAGATAGCCCAGGGCAAGGACAGGTCCAGATTGAGGCCGATCCTGCAACTCAGGAAAAAAGGTCACTTCCCTTCTTTGGTGAGCCTACTGTGTGCCGGTCCCTGTCTGGTTAAACGATCAGTCATCTTCCAAGACGCAATTCACCTCTCACCTACGTCCCAGGCGGGGTTAGCCCAACTCTTCTGGGCGCCTCTTCTCCCCGTTCTTTAGTCTTTAATGCCTTTCATGGTTTCACATAGTATCTTGAGCTCTTTCTGTTTTGTTTATAACTGACACATAATTGTACATGTTTGTGGGGGGTACAGTATAGTATTTTAATACGTATGTTCCTTGTATAATGATCAGATCAGGGTAGTTAGCATGTCCAATGTCCGTCACCTCAAACCTTTATCATTTATTTTTGGTGATAACTTTCAAGATCTTTCTCTAGCCATCTTGACATATACAGAACAATGTTATTAGTGTAGTCACTCTGCTGTGTAATAGAACACTAGAATTTATTGTTCTTTTTTTTTTGAGACGGAGTCTCTCCCTGTCACCTAGGCTGGAGTGCAGTGGCTCGATCTCGGCTCACTGCAACCTCTGCCTCCCAGGTGCAAGCAATTCTCCTGTTTCAGCCTCCCAAGTAGCTGGGACTACAGGTGTGTGCCACCACGCTTGGCTAATTTTTGTATTTTTAGTAGAGACAGGGTTTCACCATATTGGCCAGGCTGGTCTCGAACTCCTGACCTCGTGATCTGCCTGCTTCTGCCTCCCAAGCGCTGGGATTACAGGAATGAGCCACTGTGCCCAGCTTAGAACTTATTCTTTTTTTCCCTAGCCTTCTGTTATAAAGTAACTAACTTTGCTTCTGTCTTCCTCTCCTAACTCCATCCTTATCTTTATTCTTTTTTTTTCCTAGAGAACCAGAAACTCGATCTTTATTCTTTTTTGATGTAGGTGTTTACACTGTAAACTTCCTTCTTAGTACTGCTTTTGTCGCATCTCCTAATTTTGTATATGTTGGGTTTTAGTTTGTCTCAGGATATTTTCTTTTTGTTTATTTTTTGTTGTTTTTCTTTTTTTGTAGAGACAGGGTCTCACTATGTTGCCCAGGCTGTTCTCAAACTCCTGGCCTGAAGTGATCCTCCCACCTCAGCTTCCCAAAAGGTGCTGGGATTACTGGCATGAGCCTCCATTCCTGGCATGTCTCAAGATATTTTCTAATTTTCCCTTTGATGTCTTTTTTGACTCATTGATTGTTCAAGTGTGTGTTGTTTAATTTCCAAATATTTGTGGATTTTCCAACTTTTCTTCTATTGATTTTCAGGTTTTAATAAAATATGTCTCTTGTAAAGCATATAGTTGAATTAAAAAAAAAAAATTCAGTCAGTCTCTTCATGTCTTTTGATTGGGGAGTTTAATCCATTTATACTTAAAGTAAATAGTGGCCGAGGTGGGTGGTTCATGTGAGTCCCAGAGCTTGAGAGCAGCCTGGGCAAAATGGCAAAACCCCTTCTCTACTAAAAAAAACTTAGCCTGGTGTGGTAGTGCACACCTGTAGTCCCAGCTACTTGGGAGGCTGAGGTGGGAAGATCACCTGAGCCTGGGAAGTTAAGGCTGCAGTGTGCCTTGATTTTGCCACTGCACTCCAGTGTGGGCATCAGGAGTGAGACCTGGTCTCAAAAAATAAAATAAAATAGGGAAGTACAGTCATCCCTTTGTATCCATGGGATGACTGTTCTAGGACCCGCTGTGGATATCAAAATCTGTAGATGCTCAATCTCTTACATAAAATGGCGTAATATTTGCATATAACTTACACACATCCTTCCATATACTTAAAATCATTTTTAGATTACTTATAATACCTAATACAATGTCAAGGCTATGTAAATACTTGTTGTACTGTATCGTAATTGTTGTATTATTTGTTTGTTTTTGTTCTTTTTTGAGACCGAGTCTTGCTCTGTCACCCAGGCTGGAGTGCAGTGATCTCGGCTTAACTGCAACCTCTGTCTCCTGGGTTCAAGCAATTCTCCTGCCTCAGCCTTCCAAATAGCTGGGATTACAGTTGTGTGCCACCACACCTGGCTAATTTTTGTATTTGTAGTAGAAATAGGGTTTCACCATCTTGGCCAGGGTGGTCTCGAACACCTGACCTCGTGATCCGCCTGCCTCGGCCTCTCAAAGTGCTAGGATTAACAAGCGTGAGCCATTGTACCAGGCCCATGAGCTTTATATTTTCAAATGATTTTCTTCTGCTGTCTAGCATCTTTTCTACTTGAAGGACTCTTTTTAGCATTTCTTGTGAGGCAGGTCTAGCGGTGATGAACTCCGTAACTTTTATCTGGTAAGATCTTTATTTCTCCTACATTTATAAAGCACAGCTCTGCCACGTATAGTATATTTGGTTGGCATTTTTTTTTTCTTTCAGCATCTTGAATTATATTATCCCACTCTTAGTCAGCAAAGTTTCTATTGAGAAATCTGATAGTCTTTTGGAGGCTGCTTCATATGCGATGAGTTGCTTTTTCTCTTGCTGCTTCCAAAATTTTGTCTTTGACTTTTGACAGTTTGTTTTTGGAAAGAGGATATAAACATGAACCAGAGAAGCATAAAATTATTTTTTATGAATGTTGTTTAGTGTCTTGGAAACCTTTATTCTTAGAGTTTTGGGGTTTTTGTTGTTTGTTGTTGTTTTTGTTGCTCTATCTAGGCTGCATTTTTTGTTTGTTTGTTTGTTTGAGATGGAGTCTCAGTCTGTTGCCCTGACATGAGTGCAGTTGCCCAATCTCAGCTCACTGCAGCCTCTGTCTACCGGGTTCAAGTGAGTCTCACCTCAGCTTCCTGAGTAACTGGGACTACAGGACACCATGCCCGGCTAATCTTAGTATATTTAGTAGAGACAGGGTTTCACTATGTTGGCCGGGCTGGTCTTGAACTCCTGGCCTCAGGTGATCTGCCCGCTTAGGTCTCCCAAAGTGCTGGGATTACAGGCCTCACCGACTTTTTTTTTTTTTTTTAAATAATTATGGAGCTATTCATGGCTAAGACAAGTACATTCTAATACAAATTTCCAGTGATAATTTCTTTAACACAGCTCATACCAGTATCAAACAATTCCCTGGAGCTATGTGACACCCATTATTGTTTCTTTTATGGAATACTTCCTTGATACTAACAGAAAAAATGGGTGAAATTTGGCTAAAATGTTAAGAGATCCTAATTATTAGAACAGTTTCCTTGTACTGATAATGATAATCTTCCCCATTTACGTTCATTTCTGTAGAAATTAGTCAACCATGTTATTTTGTTACAGAAAGTAGGAATCCCTGCTTTCAGTCTGCATCAGAATCTCTTAGAGCTTTGTTAAAAATGCATTTGCCAGGTGGCAATCCTAGAAATTCTGATCCGGAATGTTTATGGTGGAGCTTGGGAGTCTGAATTTTCATTGCATGCTGTATTAGTTTACTAGGGCAGCTATAAACTGTGGTTTCAACAACAGAAATTTGTTTTCTCATAGTCCTGGAGGCTGGAAGTTCAAGAGCAAGGTGCTGGCAGCTTTGGTTTCTTTCGAGGCCGCTCTCCTTGTCTTGCAGATGTCCACCTTTTCACTGTGTCCTCACATTTCTCTGTGCATGCACATCCCTGGTGTCTCTTTTCTGACTTTTTAAAGAGATAGGGTCTTGCTTTGTTGCTCAGGCTGTACTTTAACTCTTGGGTTCAAGCAGTCCTCCCACTTCGGCCTCCCAAGTAGCTGGGACTACACGCACATGCCTGGGACTGTAGACTTCTTTGGGCTCATGCTAATTGAGATCTGTTGGGCTTGAATCTGGATGTCTACTTCTTTCTCCAACTTTGGGGGTTTTCAGCCATTATGTCTTTTTTTTGAGACAGAGTCTCACTCTGTTGCCAAGGCAGGAGTGCAGTGGCACAATCTCAGCTCACTGCAACCTCTGCCTCCTGGGTTCAAGTAGTTCTCCGACCTCAGCCTCCCCAGTAGCTGGGATTACAGGTGTGTGCCACCACACCTGGCTACTTTTTGTATTTTTAGTAGAGACAGGGTTTTTCCATTGTGGCCAGGCTGGTCTTGAACTCCTAACTCAGGTGATCTACCCACCTCAGCCTCCCAAAGTGCTGGGATTATAGGCATGAGCCACTGAGCCTGGCCAATTATATCTTCTAATAAGCTTTCTCCCCCTGTCTTTCTCCTATGGGACTCTCATAATACCTATATTGATCTCGTTGATGGAGTTCCATAAGTCCCTAAGACTTTCTTCATTTTTTTCCTTTTTTTTTTTTAAATCCCGACTAATTTCATGACCTGTCTTTGAGTTTGCTGATTCTTTCTGCTGCTTGATCAGGTCTACTATTGATCTCTAGTGAATTATGTATTTTAATTTTTATTTATTTATTTTTAATTCAGTCTCCGTAGAGACTGTAAAAAATTGCCAATGCCGACTATATTTCAAGTCGTCATGGCGGAGTATTGGGAAAAGTTTTCAATTAGCAGTAATCGTGCCTCGGATAAACCTCATTGGCTACGATACTGCCACTGCGCAAAGCTTATTATTTTTATTTTTTAGAGACGGGGGTCTCACTATGTTGCGCAGGCTCCCAGACTCCAACTCCTGAGCTCAAGTGATCTTCCAGCTTCAGCCTCCCAGAATGCTGGGATTACCTACGTGAGCCACCATGCCTGGCTTTCTCTAGTGAATTTTTCAATTCATTTACTGTATTCTTCAGTTCCAAAATTTTCATTTGGTTATTTTTTAATGTTTTCTGCCTTTATATTGATAGTCTCATTTTGTTCAAGCATCACTTTCCCAAGCTCATTGAACATCTTTATTATGGCTGGTTTGAATTCTTTATCAGGTGATTTATATACTTCTGTTTCTTTAAGGTTTGTTTCTGGAGATTTATTTCGTTCCTTTAATTGGACCATGCTTCCCTGTTTATTCGTGTACTTGGTAACTAGTACCAGTGATTTCTGCATTTGAAAAATCATCTCTCTCTCCCAGTTTTTATGGTCTATCTTTGTACTTTGTGATTGGCCTTCACCAGTCAGCATGGATAGAGATTCTGAGGGCCTCTCAATCCTTTCCTGAGGATATGTCTTTTCTGGGTTTGTGGGTGTGAATTCCCAATTAGAGGGATTTGCTGGTTTCCTTTTTCAGGAGCTCATAATGTCTTCTCCCTCTAGTGTCTGCCTATGATACTGCAGTTTTTCTGGAGCTGCTGGAAGTCTCCCAGATATCTTATTCAGTGGCCCCCAGACTTTTACCAGAGTATGCCATGTCCCATCAGTATCCCAAGCTAGGCAAGATAGAAGGCAGTCCCTCAGGTAGCTCCCCCAGAAGACAGAATGTTAGATGCACACTCTACCCTGCCACCAACGCTGGGAGAGGCCCCTGAACTATATTGACCTTTCTCTACTGTTTCAGGGATCCTCTGGATCAGCAAGCCACCCAGCTGTTTTGTTCTAAATGTTCCCCAGGCATCCAGAGTATGCTATATCTTGTCAAGTGCTTAGAGACAGAAACCAGTCCCCCACAGAGCCCCTGAAAAGTTAGAATGTTGGATGCACATCATACCTCTTTCCCTCCCTAGGGAGAAGCTGGGAGGTGGGAGTTTGCTCCTGGTTGTTCTGCCCTGAGCCAAGGATGAGTGATGAGTGAGTGCCTGCTTGCCAGTCTAAACTGTCACCTTTGTTACCCATGGTCCTCAACCTGCTGCCCTTTTCTGTCAGTACTTAAATTCAAACAAAACCAAAACCTGATCCCCCAAAAGTCCAAACATTATACTTTTCAGTCTTCTCTTTCTGTCTCAGGTAGAACCTAGGAGCTGGGGATTATCTCATGATCATGATTGGGCAGGGAGGGGAGAGATTATGGCAAATGAGTGCTACAAATTTTTTTGCTGGGTTTGATGCAGCTGGTTTTGTCCTCGCCTGGGGTACAAGAGCCTCTTATTGGTTTCTGGATTTCTCACAGGGAATTGGTTTGTTGCTGTTGGTTCAGTGTCTCCAGGGAGGAGGATCTGGGGCTTCCTAGTCCATCATCTTTACCTCTTGCTGAGGTCACCACCTGCACATCATGTCTTGATACTTTATCCCCTTCTCTGGATTGGGTGCCTTTGAGGGATTAGGGGTCATGCTGTCTCTGTGTGCTCAGGATTTGACACAGGTGAGTGACTAGATTATAAACCATACTGTAAGAATTGTAAGAGGGTGCAAAGAAAGGAAAAATTATTTCTGCTGGGATAGTTTCTGGAAAGGCACTAGTCAAGGACACATTTCTAGTCAGGACTGGGTTTTAATTCTGATTGCTGTTACTGTTTGGGCGATTTGGGATGAGTTAGTGAACCTCCCTGAGCCTCTGTTTCCTTGGCTGTAAAGTGGGGACAATATCAGCATAACTTCTTTTCTTTTTGGGGGCAGGACAGGTCTCACTGTTGCCCAGCTGGAATGCAGTGGTACCATCACAGCTCACTGCAGCTTCGACCTTCCTGGGCTCAGGTGATCTTCCCACTTCAGCCTCCTGAGTAGCTGGGACTACAGGCACCATGGTGGGACTACTCCACAATGCCTGGCTAATTTTTGTATCTTTTGTAGAGATAGGGTCTCACTACGTTGCCCAGGCTGGTCTTGAACTCCTGAACTCAAGTGATCCTCCTGCCTCAGCCTCCTAAAGTGCTGGGATTACAGGTGTGAGCCAGCATGCCTGGCCAGCAGCATAATTTCCTAATGACTAAATGTGATTGAATGCATTCGGCACCCAGTATGCATTGAGTAAATGATACTGTTGATATCATTACTATAAAGATGTTTGCGGTTTGTTTGTTTCAGATGCTTGTCCTGTCAAGGCACAGTCTGTTGTCTTCTTTGCTCAGTGGGACATCATTCAAACGCTTCTACAGAGGTGACAGCCCAACAGATTCCCAAAAGGACATGATTGAAATCCCTTTGCCTCCATGGCAGGAGAGAACTGATGAATCCATAGAAATCAAAAGAGCCCGCCTGCTCTATGAGAGCAGAAAGAGGGGAATGTTGGAAAACTGCATTCTCCTTAGGTATGGGACTAGGGGTTTTTTTTTTGTTTTTTGTTTTTTAAATTCAGGCAGCCTCCTGAGCCAGAACAGGTTCAGAGAGACTCCCAGGAATAGGAGTCTTGGTGTCACTTCTCTTTGATTAGACACAGCCTTTTCAACCTCTTTTTCTTTTTTTTCTTTCTTGTTTTTAGTCTTTTTGCTAAAGAACATCTGCAGCATATGACGGAGAAGCAGCTGAACCTCTATGACCGCCTAATTAATGAGCCTAGTAATGACTGGGATATTTACTACTGGGCCACAGGTACTGGACGTGATAAGCAGCATAATGTGAAAACCGTTTAGGCTGATTTGAGTCTAGAATTGTATCCTAGATAATTTTTTCTTTTTCTTTTTTTTTTTTTTGAGATAGAGTTTCGCTCTTGTTGGTCAGGCTGGAGTGCAATGGCGCGATCTTGGCTCATCTCTGCAATCTCTGCCTCCTGGCTTCAAGCAATTCTCCTGCCTTAGCCTCCCAAGTAGCTGGGATTACAGGCATGTGCCACCACACCTGGCTAATTTTGTGTTTTTAGTAGAGACAGGGTTTCTCCATCTTGGTCAGGCTGGTCTCGAACTCCCGACCTCAGGTGATCTACCTACCTCAGCCTCCCAAAGTGTTGGGATTACGGGCATAAATCACCGCTCCCAGCTTGTAATTTTTTTCTTGTATTCATGAAGTAAACACTCAGTCCAAACACTGTTCAAGTTTTTGTTAAGTATACAAAATTTGTTTTATCAGTTAAGGTTCTTTATCTGCAAGACAGAGCAGAAACTTGCCTAACTTAAGCAAAAAGGAATTTAGTGGAAGGGTATATGAAGCTCACAGTATCAAAGGTTGAAGAAGAACCAGGCTGGGAATGGAGTGGAACCAGACAACTAAGTCTGCATAGCCAGAGCTCCTCAGTAGTTTCATTCTGGCCAAGCGTGGTGGCTCGGCTCATGCCTATAATCTGAGCACTTTGGGAGTCTGAGGTGGATGGATCACTTGAGGTTAGAAGCTTGAGACCAGCCTGGCCAACACAGTGAAACCTCATCTCTACAAAAAGAAAAACTAGCCAGGCATGGTGGCGAGCACCTGCAGTCCCAGCTACTCAGGAGGCTAAGGCAGGAGAATTGCTTGAGACTGGGAGAGAGATTGTAATAAGCCGAGATCGCACTACTGCACTCCAGCCTGGGCAACAGAGTAAGACTACGTTTCAAGAAAAAAAAAATTCATTGGGGCACTGCCTTTATGAAGAATGATTTCTAACTATGTATAGTTAGGATTCGCTTTGGCTATGAGGAAAAATCCAAAACAATAATGGCTTAAACAAGGTAGAACTGTCTCTCTCACGACAGAAGTCCAGAGGAAGGCATACTCCAGAGCTCATAGAGGGGCTTCAAAAAGTCATGGGGCCGGGTTCCTCCTTACTTGCTGCTCTTTTATCCTAGCATGGTTATCCACTCCATGGTCCAGGATAGCTGCTGGAGCTGTCCTGTTCACACTTCACCCAGGAAAAACGTGTGGAAGTGCATACTCCTTTGTAGATCTCTCTCAGGAATTATGTATCATTCTTCCAGTTATTGTCTACTGGCCACAGCTTAGTTACATGGCTACCTCTAGCCATAAGGAAAAATAATAGAGTCCATTCTATCTGCCCAGCTATCTTGGAGATTCTGTTATCAACGAAAATTGGATACTAAGGGATGTGTCATTCATTTCTGCCACATTCTGGGTCTCCTCCTTTTATGTCTCCACTTAGTACTTGTATCAGAAAGGAGCAGCCATTGTCTGTGGGTTCCAGGCATGAAGCGAGAAGACAGCGTCTGGAGGCTTATGCAATCACTGGAAAGCTGACAAAGTCCAAATAGTTACTTTCCAACCCTTTCTTTACAGAACAAGTTTGCCCCAGCTTAGCATAATGCATTTGAGATTCATATCCCTGTTGTTGCTTATATCAATAGTTCATTCTTTTGTGGTGTTGAGTAATATTCCATCGTGTAGGTGTACCACAGTCTGTTCATCTGTTGACCAACTGAGGGACATTACGATTGTTTCCAGGTTTAGGTGATTATGAGTGAAGCCCCTGTAAACATTTGCATACAGAATTTGTGAACATAGGTTTTAATTTTTCTTCAGTGAAACCTCAGGAGAAGGGTTTGCTAGGTCATGTGGTAAGTGTATATGTTTAACTTGATAATAATTCTGAGCATGGTAGCTCATGCCTGTGATCTCAGCACTTTGGGAGGCTGAGGCAGGTGGATCACTTGCGGCCAGGAGTTCAAGACCAGCCTGGTCAGCATGGCAAAACCTCGTCTCTACTAAAAATACAAAAATTAGCTGGATGTGGTGGTGTGCCCATCTACTTTGGAGGCTGAGGTAAGAGAATCGCTTGAATCCAGGAGGTGGAGGTTGCAGTGAGCCAAGATCACGCTGCTGCACTCCAGCCTGGGCAACAGAGCGAGACTTTCTCAAAAAAACAAATAAATAGGGCCAGGTTTGGTGGCTGATGCCTGTAATCCCAGCACTTTGGGAGGCCAAGGCAGGTGGACCACGAGGTCAGGAGATCAAGACCATCCTGGCTAACATGGTGAAACCCTGTACTAAAAATAGAAAATATTAGCTGAACGTGGTGGTGGGCACCTATAGTCCCAGCTACTCAGGAGGCTGAGGCAGGAGAGTCGCTTTAACCTGGGAGGCAGAGGTTGCAGTGAGCCAAGATTTTGCCACCACACTCTAGCCTAGGCAGCAGAATGAGACTCCATCTCAAAATAATAATAATAATAAAATTAAAAAAATAAATAAATAGGACTTGTAATGAGGTTTTCCTGTAATAGGTAACTATTGAAAGTTTTTTTCTATAATGGAAATACAGATAGTGAATATTTTAGGCTTTGTAGGCCATACAGTCTCTCTTACAGCCACTCACCTCTGCCTTTGTAGCATGAAAGCAGCCAAAGGCAACAGATAGACGAATGAGTGTGATTGTGTTCTAATAAAACCTTATTTGTGGACACTGAAATTTGAATCTCATATTGTTTTCACCGGTCACAAAATATACTTTTGATTCTTTTTCCCCACAACCATTAAAAAAATCATTCTTGACTAGATGCAGTGGCTCACACCTGTAATTCCAGCACTTTGGGAGGCTAGGCGGAGGATCTCTTGAGGCCAAGAGTTTGGGACCAGCCTGGACAATGTAGACCCCCTGTCTCCAAAAATGAAAATAAATTAGCTGGGCTTGGTGGTACACACTGTATTCCCAGCTACGTGGAGGATCACTTGAGCCCAGGAGTTCAGAGACTGCAGTGAGCTATGATCACGCCACTGCCTTCCAGCCTGGGCAAGAGTAAGACCCCATCTCTAAAAATCATTCTTAGCTCACAGGGCAAAACTTACAGGGACAAATCAGTGATTGCCGGGGAGCTGAACATGAAGGGAGGGGTTGGTGTTCCACATCTTTGACAGCACTTTGTATTGTGAGGGTTTTTTGTTTCTAGCCATTCCAAGAAGTATATATTGGTACATCACTATAGTTTTAATTGGCATGTCCCTAATGACTAATAATATTGAAGGTCTTTTCAGGGGCTTATCAGCCCATTATGTCTCTTTGGTGATGTGTCTCTTTAAATTCCTCTCCCACCCTACCTCCCTTTTTATTTTGAGACAGGATCTCACTCTGTCACCAAGGCAGGAGTGCAGTGGTGCAATCATGGCTCAATGCAGGCTCCACCTCCTGGGCTCAAGTAATCCTTCCACCTCAGCCTCCAGAGTAGCTGGGACTACAGGCCTGTGCCACCATGCCCAGCTAATTTTTTTTTTTTTTTTGTACTTTTTTGTGGAAATGAGGTTTTGCCATGTTGCCCAGGCTGGTCTCAAACTCCTGAGCACAAGTGATCCACCTGCCTCAGCCTCCCAAAGTGCTGGGATTACAGGTGTGAGCCATCATGTCTGGCTAGAGTTTCCATTTTGAATGATATTTTCACTGGATATGGAATTCGAGGGTCACGATGTTTTTTCTTCCTTTAAATGGACAAACTTCTACTGCCAGCTCTTAGTGTATGAGATCGGGTCGTCAGGAGTTCTGCTGGGTTTGGGCTTTGGTTTTGCCGTGATTACCTTCAGTGCGTCACCAGCTTCATATTTCCTTTCGTGTTATTATGTGCTGTTTTCTGATCTCCATAGTTTGTGACAAGAGGTCTGCAGTATCTTTGTTCCTCTGTATGTATCTTCTCTTTTGGAGTCTTTTCAATATTTTGTCTTTGGTTTCTAGCTGTTTGAGTGTCATATGTCTAAGTATTTGATATTTATCGTGTGTTTGGGTTCTCTGGGCATTTGAGATCTCTGTTTTCATATGTTTTATTGTTGAAAAATTCTCAGCCATTAATCCCTTCAGATTTCTTCTGCTTTGTTTTCTCCTCCTTTTCCTTTAGGGTTCTAGTTACACTTAGTTAAATGGTTTAATATTGTCCAAAAGCTTTTGTGGGGGTTTTTGTTTGTTTTATTTTCGTTTTTTTTTTTTTTTGAGACAGTCTTGCTGTGTCACCCAGACTGGAGTGCAGTGGCGTGATCTTGGCTCACTGCAACCTCTGTCTCTTGGGTTCAAGCAATTCTTGTACCTCAACCTCCCAAGCAGCTGGGACCACAGGCATGTGCCACCATGCCTCACTAATGTTTTTGTATTTTTAGTAGAGACAGGGTTTCACCATGTTGGCCAGGCTGGTCTCGAACTCCTGGCCTCAAGTGATCCACCCACCTCAGCCCCTTAAAGTTTTGGGATTAGAGGTGAGAGACACCACGCCCGGTCTGTCCAACAGCTTTTGGATTCTCTGTTTTGTATGTTTTACTTTTTTCTCTTTGTGTATCAGTTTGGGTAATTCGTATTAGATAATGTCTATTGACCTCTCTTCCACTAATTCTTTCCTTGATTATGTCAAATCTCATGATGAGCCTGTTGAAATCATTCTGCATATCTGCTACTGTATTTATTTTTAGCATTTCCATCTGACTTTTGGAGTTTCCAACTCTCTGCTGGAATTCCTCATCTGTTCATACATTTTGTCTGCTTTTTCCACTGATGCCTTTAATATTAGTCATAGTCATTTTATATTCCCTGTCTCATAGTTCTAACATCTGGGTCATCCCTCAATCTGTTTCTGTTGATTTCTTTTTTTTTTTTTTTGAGACGGAGTTTTGCTCTTACTACCCAGGCTGCAGTGCAATGGCGCGATCTCGGCTCACTGCAAACTCCACCTCCTGGGTTCAAGCAGTTCTCCTACCTCAGCCTCCCGAGTAGCTGGGACTACAGGCTGCACCACCATGCCCAGCTAAGTTTTGTATTTTTAGTAGAGATGGTGTTTCACCATGTTGACCAGGATGGTCTCGATCTCTTGACCTAGTGATCCACCCGCCTCGGCCTCCCAAAGTGCTAGGATTATAGGCGTGAGCCACCACGCCCAGCTGTTTCTGTTGATTTCTATGTCCCTTGATAGTGTGATGTGTTTTCCTCTTTCACGTGTATGCATCTCATAATTTTCTATTGAATATTAGACATCGGGGTAAGACAGTAAAGACTGAGGTTTATATTGATGCTTACAATCGGGGATGCTTCTTCTGCTGTACTATAGTGTGGGGATGAAGCCAGTGAGTTGGGAGGTAAGCTCAGCTTGGGTTTGGTTTTTGCTTTGGTTGCCTTCATTGCATCACCAGTCTCGAGTGTTAACCTGTGCTTAGGGTGGAAGCTGTTTCAGAGGTTTCTTAAGAGAGCTCTTGTTCTACCTTTGGCTCTCAGCCTTCCCTGTATTCTGTGTCTCAGAGGGAATCTCTGTGTTCTTGCTTTCCCCCAGTGCAGCAGCCTTCCTGTTGCTTTCCACTTGGTGCTTGTTAGTTAAGGGGAGGAGAGATTGGAGGGCACTCTGTGTTATCCTGGTCTAGCCTTAGTCCCAGGTAGCCCCTTTGGTCCGGGGTCTTGGAGCTGGGATTTCTCAGTAATAGTGCCTCTCCCGTAGGGGTAGAGGAAAAGAGTCCAGCCTGGGCTTTATGCTTTTTTTTTGTTCCTGAGACAGGGTCTCGTTCTGTTGTTGCCCAAGCTGGAGTGTAGTGGAGCAATCTTAGCTCACTGCATCTTCGAATTTGTCTCAAGCCGTCCTCTTGTTTCAGCCTCCCAAGTAGGTAGGACTACAGGTGTATGCCACCATGCCCAGCTGTTTTGTTTGTTTTGTAGAAATGGGGTCCAAGTTGGTCTCAAACTCCTGGCCTCAAGCAATTCTGCCTTGGGCTCCCAAAGCACTGGGATATGCATTATGATTTTGGCCACATTGGCTCTTACCCTTCTCCTGGCTTTCATCATTGAGGGAGGCTCTTTCCAGCCTTCTGCTTTCTACCCAGTCTTTGTCAGGAGCACACCTTTGTGAGAAGAACCTGTGAGTGGGTGTATATTCCATTTGTGTCTGTGATTTAATTTTAAATTTCATTTATTTATTTTTTGAGACAGAGTTTCGCTCTTGTAGCCCAGGCTGGAGTGCAGTGGCACAGTCTTGGCTCACTGCAACCTCTACCTCCCAGGTTCAAGCAATTCTCCTGCCTCAGCCTCCCGAGTAGCTAGGATTACAGGTGCCTGCCACCATGTCCAGTTAATTTTTTGTATTTTTGGTAGAGATGGGGTTTCACTGTGTTGGCCAGGCTGGACTTGAACTCCTGACCTCAGGTGATCCACCTTCCTTGGCCTTCCAAAGTACTGGGATTACAGGCGTGAGCCACTGTGCCCAGCATGTGTCTGGTTTTATACACTCATGCTAGCCCACGTGTTTAACAGTTCATTACGAATTTAGTGGTGCAGGCCTGCAGTCCCAGCTGCCCTGGAGGCTGAGGCAGCAGGATCGCTGGAACCCAGGAGCTCTGGGCTGCAGTGCACTATACCAGTCAGTTGTCTGCTGTAAGCTCAGCATCAATATGTTGACCTCCCAGAAGCAGGAGACCACTAGATTCCCTCAGGAGGGGTGAACCAGCCTCCATTGGAAATGGAACAGGTCAAAATTCCTGTGCTGATCAGTAGTGGAACAGCATCTGTAAGTAGCCACTGCAGTCCACCCTGGGCAATGTAAGGCTAACCCTGTCTGTATTAATTAAAAAAAAAAAAAAATTTAGCTGAATTCCTGTTAGCCGTTTGTATGATGTCCAGTGTCTCTTCTTCCTCTACCTGCCACAGGTGAGCAAGTGCATGGCTCTAGTTTCTCTTTTGAAGGGCCTCTTTTTCCTTAGGTTTTATCTGTTGGGTTGCCCTGTGACCTCAGCTCTCTGATATCTTTGAGAAAAGTCATGATATTTGTAATTTATCTGGCTTTTTCTTGTTACAGTGAGTGCAATATTATTTCCAACTTTCTACATGCTTGTGGGAAGCCAAAACCTCTTTGATCTTATTTTGACTGTCATATGAAAAGAGCACCCACTAGGTGCCAGGCCCTGTGCTGAGTAAGGGAGAATCTGACTTGGTTTTGAGGAATTCTCTCTCCTGGCTTCATACCTAGTCTTGGTGGAAGGGTAATTCTGGAGCACATTGCCTTGGCTTTGGCAACTGGCATCTTAAATAAGTGTCCCGAGGGTGTTGAGAAAGGTCGGAGGGAGCAGCACGTGCCAGACCCGCTGCTGTAGACCGAGGCTGGCCTTCTCATTCTTCCGATTCTGTGCCTTTGATGTCCATTCACTTAAATCTGGTTCTCTAGGTTCATGTCAGTTCTGTGTGCCTCTAATATCCTTGCAATACGTTCCTTTTTGCTTAAGTTTATACTAGAGTTATTAGTTTCTGTCTCTTAAAACTGAGGACCTCTAACTGATAGACAAAGTAGAGAGAGCTTTTGTTTCAAAAAATGTATACATTAGAAGGGAAAACACAGTGTCTGGGAGACAATGGAATTGCCAAATTTAAAGCAAAATAGTACAGCCAAGATTGTGTGGCCAGGGGTCAGCAGACTTGCTCATAAAGGACCAGGTAGTAAATATTCCACTTGCAGTCATATGGTCTCTGTTGCAAGTACCCAGTTCTGCTGTCGTAACAGAAAAGCATCATGGATAATATGTAAACCATTGGGAGCAGATGTTGTAATGAAACGACTTGCAAATGTAGGCTCACACAGTTTGCCACCCCCTGGTATAGGCTAACATCGTGTATATTTAGAAGAAGGATGGAAACAGTCTATATATCCATCTGTGGTTCTTGGCCAGTATTTCAAGTTTTAAGATTCTCATACCTGAGCATTGACTGACTATGGCATAATTTTTTCTGCCCACTCTTCTCTTGCAGAAGCTAAACCAGCCCCAGAAATATTTGAAAATGAAGTCATGGCACTGCTGAGAGACTTTGCTAAAAACAAAAACAAAGAGCAGAGGCTGCGTGCCCCAGATCTTGAATACCTCTTTGAAAAGCCACGTTGAGCTGTGCCCCACGGCCTGGCAAGGGAGTTCAGTCTGCGGATGGGAACTGCTTATGATGGACCTTAGCCCTGGCTTCCGGCTTTTCCTTAGATGCCCAACTGCCCCACCCAAGACCATCAGTCCTTCCTCAACTGATGGACACAACCCTCTCCTAGGACATACATGTAAATGTGCAGTGTGACTCATTCTCATACTTTTTTTTTCAGTTCTGAGCCTCAAAAGTGATTCGTCAGCAGTGCTGGCATGCAGGCCTGGGGGCTTTGTCTGGCCACTGTCTCTAGAGGTGAGTTTGCCACAAGAGGGCACTGCAGGCGAAGCAATTGTGCTTGCCCATTGCCTCAGCCCAAGTGTACCCAAAGAAAAGAGACAGCCAGCTGTGCGAGCTGTAAGGCAGCCCCCTGCCCGCAGTGGCCCAGGGCTTCGTTGAAGTGGAACTCGCCCCTTCCAACCTGGTATGGCTCCTTCTGCAAGGGAAGCTGATCCCAGGCTCCTGAGCTGAATCCTTCAAAGGCACAGCAGGCAGAATGAGGGCCATGGGCAGGAATGGCGTGGGCATGCTGCTTAAGAGCCAACATCTTCATCATCGGGTTTTCTTTAAAATGTGCACTTTGTAAATTGAAAGAGAATTATTAAAGAATACCAAAAAAAGGAAATTTGCAATTCCCCAGCCCTCACAATTATTTTTTCTTTTCTCATATAACCCATAGTCATATGTTTATAGAGTTTTACAAGTTCACAATTACAGATTTTATTTTCATGTAGCACTATAGAAAACTTCCCCTCATTCCTGATTTTAGTTGACTAAATAATAATACATAAATAATACATTAGAATGAATTAGAAGTGTTTTTAGCTCTAGGGCTATGTGAGTTCAGTGCTGCTAGTGGTGCCCTCCCTGGAGGGGTTTTACCCTCAGAGCTGTAATCTAGGCAGAAGAATCAGTCACCCAAACGGGACCAGGTGCATCTAAAGGTGTTGACCAGAAGAAGTTTGGCCGGATTTGATGAGCAGGTGGATGGTGATTACAGGAGCTGCACACAGGGAAGATGGACGTACATGTTTCCAGCATTGTTGAGCTCCAGGGTTCCTACAGAGCCACCTCATGGTTCGTTCATACCTCCTCTTCAGTATCCCTGGCTAAGGAGGAAAGGGAGGTACCCTGGGATGTACCCAGGAGAGAATGTTAAGCCTTTACTTAATCACAGTAAAGCCTCACAGCACTCCTCCAGACAAGTGGTGTTATGCTTATTTTATAGATAAGAAAGTGGGCTTAGCGAGAGTAATTTGTCCAAGGTCAAGTAGCTATTGAGTCAAAAAAGCAGAATTTAGTATAGCTCAGTCTGCCTCCAAAGCTCCGGAACTTTCTACTACAACACACTGCCTTACTGCTGAGAGTTTATTAGAAGTCTCTGTTTGGAAACGTGGCAAATAAACATGACAGTTGTGAGACGTGACCTGTATGTTACATGGTGGGTAGGAATCTGCCAGGTGCTTTGCAAAGTGAGGAGATCTGAACTTGGCCACCCAGTGAAGCTCTTGTGAGGAAGCAGTGCAGTGCACTCGTTACACATTCAAATCCTGGCTCTGCTACTTACCTGCTGGATACATGAATTGACCTGAGCCTCAGTTGCCTCATCTGTAAAATGGGGATGATAAGGCTTCCTATCTCAGCCAGTTGATGAAATGAGATGAAACACACAAAGCTCTTACATGGTAACTTACACAGTATGTACTCTGTAGATGTGAATGTCAGCATTTAGTCATAGCCTCAGTCTGAGACTTAAAACCTGTCCCTAACACAAATTGCCTGGCGTATCAGTGAGGCCACCATAGCTACATGCAGGGTGGAAAGCTGCAGGTTGGAAAGCTGAGCCTATTAATAGAACCACAGAATGTCTTACCCCCAGTGAAGACTAGAGAGAAAACAGACCCTGGTGACAAGACCTTTGATGGAAAAAACGCACTCTCCCCTAAGCAAGGAATGGAAGTGAGACTCGCAGAAGCAGGGCAGGCGAGGGAGGAGACGTCACCCTGGGAGCTTGCTGAAGACTCTGGCTATTCTCTTGGGCTGCATTTGATGTGCCAGGGGAGAATGTTAAGCAGGCCTGGAGTTTATATATAGACATAGATCTGGACTGTACGAAGTGCACATGAATTGGGCGGTGACTTACCCATTTATCCTTTGCACGTTATGCAACACACCCGTCACCAAGGATGCAGTTGGAACTTTTCTCTCCCTCGTGTTTGATCCCTTCTTAGCCTGATTTTGTCTTATTTAACACAATAGTCAGTTGCTGCCATTTTCACCTGGGAATGGCATGCTTCTAGAGGGATTGTTTTCCTCCCAGGCTGCTGGATCGTGTCATCTTTGAAAATGAAGGATCTTGCTAAGTTCAGCTGCTCAGCGTCAGGCCCAGGGCTGTTATTTAAACAGTTTTTCCCTTTATTAGGCATTAAGTAAAACTAGGCTGGCCACAGTGCATTTTTTAGAAATTAATAAACATGCAGCAAGGGCCAGCAGCTCCCCCAAGGATCCATGATTAACAGAAGATAGACTCATTCCTTTCACTTTGACACATCCCTGCTCACTGACCTCATTCAGAGCCTGTGCGGGGCAGATGAGCGTCTGGCCCTGGCCTGACCGACTCAAGTGGTTTTGTGAGTCCTGCACAGACTCCCCGCGTGACACCTTAAATTGGGTCAGGAAAGGCTGTTCTCTTCCCATCGTTTCCTCTTAATCATTCTAAGTCTTAAACATCCATAAGCCAAACACCTTGCACTAGAGCTGTCCGTGCCTTAGATAGAGTGTGTCTTTTGGGGGTCATTGTAGAAGCACCTCTTACTGGCTTTGAGCATTATCTGGAGGTCATCTGATATGTCTCTTCTGCTCCAGCCAGGGTGGCACCAGCACAGACCTGGTTCATATTTTTAAACATCACCGGGAAAAGATTCTGCAGGGATAGTTGAGATCTCACATTTATCCTTCAGTCCATATGCAGCTATTTGTGGCTAGACAAAGAAGGAAGGTTTGATGATAAGCGGAAACAGTCTTAGATGGCAAGCAGGTCTGTGAGATTTTTGAGCTGACAGCCCCCCTTAATAGTATGTCTTGTAGTATCTGAGGACAGTGGACTCACCGTCCAGCAGCTGTCGAGTTGATGACTCTGATCAGCACCCAGTTAAGCCACCTCCTGACACCTCAGTTTCCCAGTGAGCCCTCTGGGAATGAAGAGTGGTGTTTGAATTTTCCTGGCAGGGAAGATAGCATTGGTGGGATAGGTCTGTTAGCAGTTTGTTAAAGGGGTTGTAGAAAGTTTAAGCTATCCAAGACAATATCAGTCTAAAGGAGATGAGTACACTTGTCATCACCTGTAGCTGCAAAAGAAGAGTTAAAGCCTTTTGTTGGATCCCAGATCTTCTCAGACCCCAGATATTCCCTTTTTTTTTTGAGACAGGGTCTCACTGTTGCCCAGGCTGGAGTGCAGTGGTAGGCTCTTGACTCAATGCAACCTCCACCTCCTGGGTTCAAGCGATTCCATGCCTCAGCCACCCGAGTTGCTGGGATTACAGGTGCATGCCACCATGCCTGGCTAAGTTTTGTGTTTTCAGTACAGACAGAGTTTCACCATGTTGACCAAGGTGGTCTCACTCCAGGTCTCATGTAATCCACCTGCCTCTGCCTCCCAAAGTGCCAAATATTCCTTTTAAAGAGGAGAATGTTTCTTTAAGAAGGGGATTGTATAATCTGTCATGAGATTAGAGTATAAAAGGAAAAAAGTGGGGGAGGGTGGATATATCATTTTCTGTAACAACACATCACAGCGTGGAACTTTCAGCGAGTGAGGACGTTAAGATGTACATTCTGTTTCCCAGTGGATTTCAGGTGATGTAGCTAATGTTTAATAAAACGTTCTCTCTGGTGATGCCCTGGAACTCATGCTTAGGGGGAATGAAACCGAGTAGTTAAGAGGAGCTGTTTAGGAATCAGGCCTAACCTAGAATCCTGGAGCTCACATTCATCAGCTGGTGACCTCAGGCACATTATTTAACCTCTAAATGCTTCTGTTTCTCATCTGTGAAAAGAAAGAAACCTGACCTCAGAGTGGGGATGAGGACTGAATAAAGTCCTGCACCTGGAGAGCTTAGAATAGCCCCCGTGCCTCTAGTAACACTTGGTGTAGTGGTAACTGCTAATAGTTAGGCTTGTTGTGTACCCAACACTGCTGAGAGCTTTACATGGATTATATCATTTCATCCCCTAATACCGTGAGATAGGTGCAATGATTACTCCTCTCTTAGAGATGAGGAAAGTGAGGCTCAGTGAGATGAAGTTGCTAGCTCAAAAGTCACAGATAAGTGATGGGGCTAGGGTTTGGAGCCAGGCAGTGGGCCCCAGGGCCCATGCACTTAAGCACCATGTGCTACCCTGCCTCAAAAGGACAACCATCATCATCTCTCTTCTAACGCCCTCTCATCTTGAGTCTTGTCTTGGTCCATGGAAGACTACTGGTGTGGATGACTTGGCACAGATTGGGCCACCCTTTCTTGGTTCCCTATAGGACCCAGGGACCATGACTCACAGAGATCATGTCCCACCCTCAGCAGCTCCAGACTTAACCACCTGAGCCTTCCAAGGAGGACACGTGCAGCCTAGCTCTCCAGGTGAGTTTGGAGATCAGAGACTTCTTGTGGATTTAGAAAGGAGCCAGAGGAAGGGCTCAAGTTCTGCCCTGATTTGAGGGTTTTCTCCTTACCCTGAGCAGCAGAGATGAGCTCTGATGCTTTCTGGGCCTTTCCATCACTGGCTGTCCTTTCTCTCCAAGTGGGAGGCTGGCTCTGAGAGTGGGATGTGCCTGTCAGGAAACTCACAGATATCTCATTCCAGGATCCCAAGATGAGCTGCACAACCTCTGTCGCACCCACTGGCTCCAGTGCCTTTGCTGGCAAACTAGTGCTGGTTCCTCCAAAGGCCCAAGGCTCTGAGGCCAGGGCCTCTGTGAGCAGGACCCTCACTCACCTGTTTCACTGGGCTCCCATCCCTCAGCAGTCATGCAGAGGTGAGAAGGTTTTCAAAGATATTGTGTTAGATACTATGTTTCCAGCAGAAGCAGAAACAGGTAGTTGTTTTTGTCCAAATAGGAAAAGTGATGCTTAGAAATCTAATTGGAAAGATACACTGTCATGGTCTTCACTAAGTGCTGGGGGTAGAGAAGAATGCATCTCGTCTGCCCTTGAGGAACTCACTGTTCTTCGTTCTTTATTTCATCGATTGCCAAGCAGTTGTCTGCACTAGCACAATGTGCTACAGCCAGCGCCAGACACAGAAGACGCGGGGATCAATGCGATAGAGCTCGTGCCCCAGAGGTCCTCTGAAAAGGGGATAAGTGAAAGGAAGGCAGGCAGAGATCTGTCTGTGGGTCTCAGGCACTGACCCCGTGAGAGCAGGCAGCAGGACATCTAGCCTTGTATGCCAGCTCTATCCTCACAGCAGGGATGAGGCCACCAGGCCACTGAGCTCTGAGACACCTACTTTTAATATAGAAATAACTTCTTTTGTTCTGAATTCACCCTCAGCAATCAGTTAGGAATGTCTGATAGATTTCTTTTTTATAGAGACTCGGTCTCACTCTGCCACCCAGGCTGGAGTGCAGTGGTGTGATCGACTCCTGGGCTCAAGGAATCCCTTGCCTCAGCCTCTTAAGAAGCTAGGACTACAGGCGCATGCCGCCACACCCAGCTGATTTAAAAAAATTTTTTTATTTTGGGTCTGGCGCGGTGGCTCACACCTGTAATCCCAGCACTTTGGGAGGCCGAGGCGGGCAGATCACGAGGTCAGGAGTTTGAGACCAGCCTGACCAACATGGTGAAACCCTGTCTCTACTAAAAATATAAAAATTAGCCAGGTGTGGTGGCATGTGCCTGTAATCCCAGCTACTCGGGAGACTGAGAGAGGAGAATCACTTGAACCTGGGAGATGGAGGCTGCAGTGAGCTGAGATCACGCCATTGCACTTCAGCCTGGGAGACAGGGTGAGACTCCGTCTAAAAAAAAAAAGTTTATTTTATACAGACAGGGTCTTGCTGTGTTGCCCAGGCTGGTCTCAAACTCCTGGCTTCAAGCCATCCTCTCACCTTGGCCTCCCAAAGCACTGGGATTACAGGGATGAGCCACTGAGCCAGCTCTTGTGGTAGATTCTTAATCCCTGTGTCCATGCTGTTCGCCATGTAGCTTTTCAGGGCTTTCCGCCCTGATGCTGGGGTGAACTCATTGCCTTGGTCAATGAGATATCAATCACTGTGAAGCAAGCATAACCTTGGAAAGCACGTCCCCTTTAGCTCTTGTACCCCTGCCACCACCTGAGAACCTGCCCATGGTAGGCTTCTGGAGGATGAGTCGTGTCTCCCAGTCACCCCAGTTGTTTCAGCCAGTCAGCTGACAGTTAAGTGAGCCCAGTCAAGGCCAGAAGAATTACCTGGCCAAACCCTGGCCAAATTGTGAACTCAGACTTTTAAGCTAAGGAAATGCTTATTATTTTAAGCTCTCAAGTTTTGGGGTCATTTGTTATGCAGCATTATTGAGCAATTGGTAATAGATATGGATGGCAACAGAGCTTTCCATTTAGATTTTCTTTTTAGGGAGAAAAGTCACTGACTGGCCAGCATAAGTGACCATCCTTTGTTCCCTGGATGGGTGAGTCTCTCATTTGTATTTTTTTTTTTTAGAGACAGGGTTTCGCCATGTTGGCCAGGCTGGTCTCGAACTCCTGACCTCAGGTGATCCACCTGCCTCAGCCTCTCAAAGTGCTAGGATTACAGGTGTGAGCCACTGCACCCGACCTGAATTTTCCTTTCTTTTCTTTTTTCTTTTTTTTTCTTTTTTTTTTTTTTTTGTGAGATGGAGTCTACTGTGTTGCCCAGGCTGGAGTGCAGTGGCGTGATCTCAGCTCACTGCAACCTCTGCCTCCCAGATTCAAGCGATTCTCTGGCCTCAGCCACTTGAGTAGTTGGGACTACAGGCATGTGCCACCATGCCCGGCTAATTTTTATGTTTTTGGTAGAGGTGGGGTTTCACCATGTTGACCAGGCTGGTCTCGAACTCCTAACCTCGTGATCCACCAGCCTCAGACTCCCGAAGTGCTGGGATTACAGGTGTGAGCCACTGTGCCGGGCCTTGAATTTTTAAAACAGCAGTTGCCTAGTATATATCAGACTCTTGTGAACTTAGTATAGCAATCTTATATGAACACATGTGATTCCTACTGATCTATTTGAACAGCAGCAATAACATTTACTGAGCACTTATTCCAGAGCAGACATTAGGCTAACACCATACATGACTTGTCCTGCTAAGTCCATAGCAGCTTGATGAAGTTGCTTATATTGTTGTCTTCATTTTGCCAATGAGGAAACAAGCCCAGAGAGGCTGAGCTACTCACCCATGGTGACAGTAGCTTAGCACTTGGACAGAAGCAAACAGACTGATATAGGACCCTTGAAAAGTTGGAGGTCTGTGTTATGCATTAGCAAAATGTTTGATAAAACTACTGCCTGCTGTAACTTGGGAGGGTATCCCATGTGCTTTCTAGGCTGACAGCCAAAGGCAACGAGGTTGGAAAGCAGAAAACTTGTTGTCTCTCTTGGCTACTGTGGGCTGTATTTACTGAGGATTTATAAGGAAGGGTTGAGCTCAGGCGAGGATTACCTGGTGTTTGAGCAGTAATGAAATAAAGTCCAGAAACCCAGGGTCTTTCAGGGTTGGAAAATCTGCTACACCCCAAATAGGAAGAGATGAGATATAAGACTCATCTGGGCAACAAGAGCCCAGTAAAACTTTTCTCTTGGATGCAGTTACTCAGGACAAGGGTCAGGTTAAAGGTGGGCCTCCTATTTATTGCTCCAAATAGCCTCAAGCTGGCCATTGACTAGAAAGAGAGAGACATGGAGATTGAACAGGCAAAATATATTGCATTGCCAAGGAACCGGGAGCCAGCCCTTCTGACAGTTCCAGCCATAAAACAACCTTTGGGGCTCCAATCATCCGTGAGTAGGAGGGATGGAGCTCAGCTCCCAATGAAGGCAGGCTCTGCCACCGCCATTTCAGCTGTAGCCAGAGAGGATGATGGAGAAGGAAGAATGTCCCAGAGAGAAGAGCCAGGGCCAATGTGAAGAGTGGATAAGGACAGTGTCTCCCGGAGAGCAGCACTGGGGCTTAATGAAGCAGTCACCCCTGAGTCCCGCCCCGGCCCACCACTGTGTGTTGCGGGGTGAGGGGGCAACTTACTTGTCTTTTTGGTCATGGCTCACTGGACTGAGAAGAGCCACATTGGATGAGAAGCACATCACCAGAGACCCCGGGCTTTGAGCCAGATATAGGGACTAGATAGGACTTTGGAGGGTGTCTCTGAGTGAAAAGAAAAACTTGATGGTTTGGCAAACAGAAGGGTGGATTGTGGCAGAGATGATGGTATCCACCCACCACACCATTTGTTCTTCCTGAGCACATAGAAAGATTTCCTGTAGCATCCAGGAAATGCCCTGAGCATGTGGGAAACTAGAAGGAGACTCTCCGGGCCGGGGGTGGTGGCTCACGCCTATAATCCCAGCACTTTGGGAGGCCAAGGCGGACAGATCACTTGAGGTCAGGAGTTCTAGACCAGCCTGGCCAACATGGTGAAACCCTGCCTCTAACAAAAATGTAAAAAATTAGCTGGGCGTGGTGGTGGGCTCCTATAATCCCAGCTACTTGGGAGGCTGAGGCAGGAGAATCGCTTGAACCTGGGAAGCAGAGGTTGCAGTGAGCCAAGATTGTGCCACTGCACTCTAGCCTGGGCAACAGAACAAGAGTCCGTCTCAAAAAAAAAAAAAAAAGAAAAGAAGGAGCCTCCCTGATAACAATGCTGGTGTTATGTGATTGAGTCTGGCCAATGGAGTGTGAGTGAAAACAATGAAAGCCACTTCCACGCCTGGCCCTTGGAAACATCTTGAGTGGTCTCAGCCTGCTGTTACCCTGCTGCAGACATCCCAGAGCCCACAAGTCCAGACAATGTGGGACATGAAGGAGGAGGGTCACCTAAACTCTTGCAAACTGCTTGTGAATGAGAAATAAGCCTTTACTGAGTAAAGTCAGGGGGGATTTCATGCTTTATTCATTTCCTCATCATTGCCTATTCAATTCTGACCAGCATTTCTTAGTGCAGCAGCCTCACAGGATAACAATGGCACATTTCAGTATATCAGACCTCATCTTGGCCAGACCCTCATTTCTGTGCTCCAGCTTCTAAGATGGTCGGTCCTTCAACCTCATCCTTTTCAGAATTCCTCCTGGTGCAGGACCTTTGCACTTGCTGCATGTCTTTGGCCAATCTGCTCCCTCATGCCCCACAACGACTAGGTCAACCCTCCCAGCCATTCCTCAAACCTGTGACTTTTCCTTCTCTCCATTCTCAGATGACCTCACCGACTTCCTTCAGAGGACATTGAAGCCCTCAGAGAGAATTTCCCTTACCTTCCTGCATCTGTGCTGTTCTCCTCTGACACAGGGACTTTGGGCTCTGCCCTTACCTTGCTCTGCACTATCAGTAGCAGCCTGCCTCTTGAATGCTCATCTGTCTTACTCAGCTCAGTCCTACCCCCCCAGCCCCAGCTTCTTTGTCAAATCCAGTGACTCTACTTTTTCTTTTTTTTGAGATGGAGTCTTGCTCTGTCACCCAGGCTGGAGTGCAGTGGTGTAATCTTGGCTCACTGCAACCTCTGCCTCCCGGGTTCCAGCAGTTCTCCTGCCTCAGTCTTCTGAGTAGTTGGGACTACACGCATGCATCACCACGCCTGGCTAATTTTTGTATTTTTAGTGGAGATGGGGTTTCACCATATTGGCCAGGCTGGTCTTGAATTCCTGACCTAAAGGGATCCACCCACCTCAGCCTCCCTAAGTGCTGGGATTACAGGCATGAGCCACTACACTGGGCTGACTCTTCTTTTCCTTTCCTCCGCTTCATAATCCAGCTTCTCCAAGGGGTTGACTACACTTGTCTCCACTTTCTTAAAATCTCACTCATTCTTTATCTTAATCTATCCAGGTTTCTGTCTCATTACGCTATGAAAGCATCTCTCAATAAGGTCACCTGTGACCTCCATTTTGCTAATCCAACAGACTTCATTCAAATTTTATCTTTGCCTCTGACCAATTATGGACACTCCAGTTGCCTTGATCTTCAAGATTCTGTTTCCTTCGGCCTCTCCAGCCATGCTTCTGCCTCTGTGAGGCACGCCATCCTCTTCTCAGTCATTCTGTTTGGAGTTCCTCACAATACTCTCCTAGGAGCCTCCTCTCTTTGGATATTCTCTCTAGTGATCTCACCCATAGCAGGGTATCCATCACTGCCTATATGTGGACAGTTCTCACATCTTCTTCTGAGCTCCAGCTTGCATATTGAACTGCCAACTTGACTCCTCCTTTGAAGGAGGCTGAAAACCCTTCAAACTCAACCAGGCCACCCTCCTTGCCTGTTCTACTCACCAAAAACTCCCTCGTCTTCTTGAGAGTCTCAGTGAAAGGCATCAGCAATCATGCAGTTGCTCAAGCTAGGAATTGTCCTAAGCTGCTCCTTCTCCCTCCATGCCCATCACCAAGACCTGTTGACTTAGCTCCACAATAGTTCTTGAATCCATCACTTCTTCCTATCTCTAGCACCATCACTGTAATCAAAGCTACTCTCATCTCTCTGATGGACAATGGGTAGGGCCCCTGATCTGCCTTCATCATCTGGCATTCCCTTGAATCTGCTCTCTGCCTGCAGCTCCCAAATGAGTGTGCAGTTAACCCTTGAACAACAGGGGTTAGGAGAGCCAACCCCTGCATAGTCGAAAATCTGCATACAGCTTTTGATTTTCCAGAAACTTTACTAAGAGCCTACTGTTGACCAGAAGCCTTACTGAGAACACAGTCGATTAACACGTTTTGTTTTGTTTTGTGTTTTGAGACAAAGTCTCGCTCTGTCATCCAGGCTGGAGTGCAATGGTGCTGTCTTGGCTCACTGCAACCTCCACCTCCCGGGTTCAAGCAATTCTCCTGCCTCAGCCTCCCGAGTAGCTGGGATTACAGGTGCCCGTCATCACACCTGGCTAATTTTTGTATTTTTACTAGAGATGGGGTTTCGCCATGTTGGCCAGGCTGGTCTCAAACTCCTGATCTTGTGATCCATCTGCCTTGGCCTCCTGAAGTCCTGGGATTACAGGCATGAGCCACTGCACCTGGCCTGATTAACACATATTTTATGTTATATGTATTAAATACTATATTCTTAGAATAGTTAGCTAGAGAAGTGAAATACTACCTGGGAATACTGGGTGCCGTAGGCTTTTTAAAAAGTAAAATAAATAAATAAATAAATAAAAGAAATGAAATACTATTAAGAAAATCAGGCCAGGCACAGCATCTCACACCTGTAATTAGCTTTGGGAGGCTAAGGCAATAGTATCGCTTGAGGCCAGGAGTTGGAGACCAGTCTGGACAGCAAAGGGAGATCCCAGCTCTGCAAAAAATATTTTAAAGTTAGCCAAATGTGGTGGCACACCTTGTAGTCCCAGCTACTGGGGGTCTGGGGCAGGAGATTGAGGCTACAGTGAGCTATGATCACACCACTGCCCTCCAGCCTAGACAACAGAGTCAGACTTTCTCTTAAAAACATCATAAAGGGTCCGGGTGTGGTGGCTTATGCCTGTAATCCCAGCACTTTGGGAGGGTGAGGCAGGTGGATCACGAGGTCAAGAGATCGAGACCATCCTGGTCAACATGGTGAAACCCCATCTCTACTAAAAATACAAAAAATTGGCCGGGCGCGGTGGCTCAAGCCTGTAATCCCAGCACTTTGGGAGGCTGAGGCGGGTGGATCACGAGGTCAAAGATATCGAGACCATCCTGGTCAATATGGTGAAACCCCGTCTCTACTAAAGATACAAAAAATTAGCTGGGCGTAGTGGCGCGTGCCTGTAATCCCAGCTACTCAGGAGGCTGAGGCAGGAGAATTGCCTGAACCCAGGAGGTGGAGGTTGCGGTGAGCCGAGATCACACCATTGCACTCTAGCCTGGGTAACAAGAGCGAAACTCTGTCTCAAAAAAGAAAAATTATAAAGAAGGAAAAATCTATTTACTATTCATTAAGTGGAAGTGGATCATCATAAAGCCTTTACCTTTGCTGTCCACCTCGAGTAGGCTGAGGAAATAGAAGAGGATGGGTTGGTTGTGCTGTCTCAGGGGTGACAGAGGTGGAAGAAAATCTGTGTATAAGGCCAGCTGCAGTGGTTCACATTTGTAATCCCAGCACTTTGGAGGCTGAGGTGGGAGCTCAGGGCCGACAGAGGTGAAAGAAAATTTATGCATAAGGCCAGGCGCAGTGGCTCACACCTGTAGTCCCAGCACTTTGGGAGGCTGAGGTGGGAGGATTGTTTGAGCCCAGGAATTCAAGATCATGGACAACATGGCGAGACCCTGTCTCTACAAAAAATATTTTTTAAAAAGTTAGCTAGGCATAACCGGGCATGGTGGCTCAGACCTGTAATCCCAGCACTTTGGGAGGCTGAGGCGGGCAGATCACCTGAGGTCAGGAGTTTGAGATGAGCTTGGCTAACATGGTGAAACCCCATTTCTACTAAAAATTAAAAAAATCAGCTGGGCGTGGTGAGGCATGCCTGTAATCCCAGCTACTCTGGAGACTGAGGCAGGAGAATTGCTTGAACCCGGGAAGCAGAGGTTGCAGTGAGCCCTGATTGCACCATTGCACTCCAGCTTGGGCAACAAGAGCAAAACTCTGTCTCAAAAAAAGAAAAAATAGCTAGGCATGGTGGCGCGCACCTGTGGTCCCAGCTACTTGGGATACTGAGGTTGGCGGATTGTTTGAGCCCCATGGGTTGAGGGTGCAGGGAGCCATAGTCACACCACTGCATGCCAGCCTGAGCCAAGATCATGCCACTGCATCCAGCCTGGTGGGTGACAGAGCGAGGCTCCATCTCAAAAAAAAAAAAGAAAGAAAAAAAAGAAACGAGTAAAAAAAAATCAATTGATGGATCCATCTGATTTCAGAGCTCAGAGTAAACCTTTCTAACAGCAAGAACTCAGAACTACGGGTGCAGCAGTCAGAGGCCTCTTGGGCCTCCCGCTAAGATGAGAGATATGTTTTCCCTCCCCAGCTGAGTGTGCCTGAAGGATTAGTCCCAGCCTTCCAGGTGGCTGGATGCCCTGTGGCTGGGAAGAAGAGTTTTAATGAATTAGATCTGTCTCTCTCGTGTGAAGTGGAGAGTTCTTGGTTCTCTGCCCAGGCCTCTGGAAGACCTGGGATGTTAAAAGAAGCAAACTCCCAAGCCCAGGCGTGCTCCAGGAAATAGAAGCTGCATCACACAGTCCTGGAGCCCGGGGCTCCAAGATCTGTCCGCCCCCGCCGCGGATGGGCATTACATTTCTCAAGAGGAGGATGTGCTGGAGAAGCAGAAATAGTTGGCCATCCTAAGTGACTGTGTGGGTGCTCAGTACTGGCTCTCTCTGCTTCCTTACTCCCCATTCAATCTGGTGGCCCTTCTTTGACTCTTTCCCACGGCCTAGCCCCACTGCTCACACATATATATACTCCCTGCTCCAGTTGTATTCTTCAAACGGTTTTCCTAGATGGGAACGTCCTCTGCTTTTCTCCCCTCTGTGCGAGGGAGGTGCCGCTTACTGAGGCCTCCAAACTACGCTCTCCCTGGGTTCTCTCATTCACACTCACAAATCTCCCTTCTGAGGAGACTGTATCATTCCCATTTCCTACATGAGGCTTGTCCAAGGTCACACCCTGAGGAGGCTGCAGGGCTGAAATTTAAACCCAGGTTGCCCTAGAGATTGTGTTGTTCCCAACGTCCTACTCATCATCCCGGACTGGTCCGTTCACTCATTGCCTTCATGAGCTTCGCGGGATCTGTGACTATTGATACTGACATTTACTTACTCTCTTTTCTTAAATCGAGCCCCTTTTTAAATTCAAATGAATTACTTTTAAAAGGAAACTTTATATCACACCTGTAAATGGAAAAATCACATCAATAGTGTCACTTGCCAAAATTAAAACTTTAAAAACAAACATATTCAATATTATTAAAGTTTTTTTTAACATGTTGCTATAAAAAATTTCAAACATAAAGCTGAAGTTGAAAAAGTTTTACAATGAGCACTGGTATAGCCTCCATCTGGATTCTACCTTTCACTTTTTTTTTTTTTTTTTTTAAGACAGGCTCTCACTCTGTTGCCCAGACTGGAGTGCAGAGGTGTGATCATAGCTCATTGCAGCCTCAACCTCCCGGGATCAAGAGATCCTCCCATTTCAGCCTCCCAAGTAGCTGGGACTATAGGCATGCACCACCACACCCGGGATTTCACAACGTTGCCCAGGCTGGTCTCGAACTCCTGGGCTCAAGCAATCTGCCTACCTCCGCCTCTCAAAGTGCTGGGATTACAGGCGTGAGCCACTGTGCCAGCCTACCCTTAATTTTTGACTCTGCTGGGCTCTTCACATATCGGTTTGTCTTTCCATCCCTCTCTGCAGCCATTAATCCATCTTCTTTTTGGTACATTTCAAAGCACTCTACAGACATCAGAGTACTCTCGCTAAATGCTTCACAATGTATGTTATTAACCATAATTCAATATTGAAACTTTATTCTTTTGCTATAAAATTTATATACAATGAAATTCACATCTTAAGTGTATGTGTGCTGAGTTTTGACAAAGGCTTACACCAGACTCCTATTGAGATGGAGACATTGCCATCACCCCCGAAAGTTCCCTCTTGCTCCATCTCAGTGCCCAACCACACCTCCCAGCTCCAGACAACTTCGTCTCTGGTTTTGTCTACCCGAGATGATTGTCGTCTGGAATTTCATATGGATTGAATCATACAGTTTGTGTTCTTTTGTGTGCGTCTGCTTTTACTCCACATAATTTTGTTTTGAGACAGGGTCTCACTATATTGCACAGAGTGGTCTTGAACTCCTGGCTTCAAGCAATCCTCCCTCCTCAGCCTCCTGAGTAGCTGGGATTACACATGTGAGCCACCTCGCCCAACTGGCATGCTGTTTTTGAGGTAGAGCCATATCATTGCACACATTGGTAATGTGTTCATTGTGGGGTTGTACTCGGTTGTATGACGCTACCCCTGTCTAGTCCATCAGTGCTCCTACTGGCGGACACCTGGGCTTTTTCCAGGTTTCGGTTATTTTTGTTTGTTTGTTTGTTTGTTTTTGTTTTTGAGACGGAGTTTCGCTCTTGTTACCCAGGCTGGAGTGCAATGGCGCGATCTCGGCTCACCGCAACCTCCGCCTCCTGGGTTCAGGCAATTCTCCTGCCTCAGCCTTCTGAGTAGCTGGGATAACAGGCATGCGCCACCATGCCCAGCTAATTTTTTGTATTTTTAGTAGAGACGGGGTTTCACCATGTTGACCAGGATGGTCTCGATCTCTTGACCTCGTAATCCACCCGCCTCGGCCTCCCAAAGTGCTGGGATTACAGGCTTGAGCCACCGCGCCCGGCCATCAGGTTTCGGTTATTAGGTTTGCTTATTTATTTATTTTTGAGATGGCTTTACTCTGTTACCCAGGCTGGAGTGCAGTGGTGCAATCATGGCTCATTGCAGCCTTGATCTCCTGGGCTCAAGGGATCCTCCCCTTCAACCTCCCAAGTAACCAGAACTAGACTAGAGGTGTGTGTCACCATGCCTGGCTAATTTTTGTATTTTTGTAGAGAGGGGCATCTCCCTATGTTTAGCTCCTAGGCTCAAGCGATCTTCCTACCTTGGCCTCCCAAAGTGTTGGGATCACAGGCGTGAGTTACCAAGGCTGGCCTAAGTTTTGGATTTTTATGAATAAAGATACTACAAGTAACTCTTTTTTTGTAAATTATTTATTTATTTATTTATTTATTTATTTATTTATTTATTTATTTATTTTTGAGACGGAGTTTCGCTCTTGTTACCCAGGCTGGAGTGCAATGGCACGATCTCGGCTCACCACAACCTCCGCCTCCTGGGTTCAGGCAATTCTCCTGCCTCAGCCTCCTGAGTAGCTGGGATTACAGGCACGCACCACCATGCCCAGCTAATTTTTTGCATTTTTAGTAGAGACGGGGTTTCACCATGTTGACCAGGATGGTCTCGATCTCTTGACCACATGATCCACCCGCCTCGGCCTCCCAAAGTGCTGGGATTACAGGCGTGAGCCACGGCACCCGGCCGTGAATTTATTATTTTTATTTTGAGTAAGTATGTCAGAGTAGAATTGCTGTGTCATGAGGTAGATATATGTCTAGTTTAAAAGAAACTGCCAAAGAAACATCCAAAGGGGAGATACCATTTTACACCCCCACTAGCTATGTGTGTTGCCCCACCACCTTGCCAACATTTGGTATCGTCAGGCTTTTAACTTTTAGCCGTTCTGGTGGGTGTGTAGCAGTGCCACATTGTGGTTTTAATGTGCATTTCAGTGATGATGAATCGTGTTGATACTTTTTTACATTATTCATGTATCTTCTTTTGTAGAGTATCCGTTTGTCTTTTGCCCATTTTAAAATTTGATTATTGTCATTTTTTTTCCTTTTTCAAGACAGGGTCTTGCTCTGTTGTCCAGGCTAGAGAGCAGTGGTGCAATCACAATTCACTGCAGCCTCAACCTCCTGCACTCAACTGATGCTCCCATCTCAGCCTCCCAAGCAGCTGGGACCACAGTCATGTGCCAACACACTTGCCTCATTTTTAATTTTTGTAGAGATGAGGTCTCCCTATATTGCCCAGGCTGGTCTCAAACTCCTCCTGAGCTTAATGATCCTCGTACCTTCGCCTCCCAAACTGCTAAAATTACAGTCATGAGCCACTGTGCCCAGCCTGTTGTCATTATTTTTGTATTTTTTTTGTAGAGAAGGGGTGTATTAGTCCATTCTGGTGTTGCTATAAAGAACTACCTGAGACTGGGTAATTTATAAAGAAAAGAGGTTTAATTGACGCACAGTTGTACAGGAAGCATGGCTTGGGAGGCCTCAGGAAACTTACCATCATGGCAGAAGGTGAAGGGAAGCAGGCACGCCTTGCGTGGCCAGAGGAGGAGGAGGAAGAGAGTGAAGGAGAGGTGCTACACACTTTTAAACAACCAGATCTCCTGGTCTATCATGGTCTATTAAAAAACAAACAAACAAAAAACCAGAGAGAACTCACTATCGCGATAACAGCAAGGGGGAAATCTACCCCCATGATCCAGTCACCTCCCACCATGCCCCTCCTCCAACACTGGGGATTACAGTTCAACAGGATTTGGGTGGGGACACAAATTCAAACCATATCGTAGGGTTTTGCCATGTTGCCCAGCTGGTCTCAAATTCCTAGAACTCAAGAAATCTGCCTGCCTCAGTCTTCCAAAGTGCTGGGATCAAAGGCGTGAGCCACTGCATCCAGCTGTGGTCATTCTTTATATATCTTGCATATCAGTCCTTTGCCACATGTTTGGAAATATTTTTGCCTAGTCCATGATTTGTCTTTCTCCTCTCCTCTCCCCTCCCCTTCCCTTCCCTTCTTCCTTTCTCTTCTTTCCTTCCCTTCCTTTCTTCCCTTTCCTCCCTTCCCTCCCCTTTCTCCTCTCCCTCCTCCTCCTCTTCCCCTTCCCCTTTCCCTTCCCTTTCCTTTCTTAAAGGGTCTCACTGTGTCACCCAGGCTGGAGTGCAGCAGCATGTTCATAACTCACTGAGCCTCCAACTCCTGGGCTCAAGTGATCCTCCCACCTCCACCTCCCATGTACTAGAGACCCCAGGCATACACACTACCACACCCGGCTAATTAAAAAAAATTTTTTTTTTGCAAGGAGACAAGGTCTCACTATGTGCCCCAGGCTGACCTTAAACTCCTGGGCTCAAGGGATCCATCCTTCCTAGGCTCTTAAAGTGCTGAGATTACAGGCATGAGCCACTGCCTCAGCTGCATCATTTATTTATTTATTTTATTTTAATTGTTTTGAGACAGTTTTACTCTGTCACCCAGGCTAGAGCGTAGTGGCACGATCTTGGCTCACTGCCACCACTGCCTCCCACATTCAAGTGTTTCTCCTGCATGCCACTATGCCCAGCTAATTTTTTTTTGTATTATTAGTAGAGACAGGGTTAACCAAGCTGGTCTCAAACTCCTGACCTCAAGTGATCCACCTGCCTCAGCCTCCCAAAGTGCTGGGATTACAGGTGTGAACCACCATGCTCAAACCCCATCATTTATTTTAAAAAACTTATTTCCCTATTGGATTGTTTGGCATCTCATCAAAAAACCTATCTGTGACTATAAAAACAAATGTAAAACAACCACAATGATGTTATTAAATTTAATTGTTTTTAAATAAAATGTTTAGGCTGGACACAGTGGCTCATGCCCATAATTCCAGCACTTTGGGAGGCCAAGACAGGTAGATCACTTGAGCCCAGGAGTTCAAGACCAACCTGGGCAACACGGCAAGACTATGTTTCTATAAAATATCAGAAAACTATATTAACCGGGCATGATGGCATATGCCTATAGTCCCAGTTATTACGGAGGCTGAGGTGGGAGGATCACTTGAACCTGGGAGATCCAGATGGCAGAGAGCTGTGATTGTGCCACTGCACTCACGCCTGAGTGCCAGAGCAAGACCCTGTCTCACAAAAATTTGTTTAAAATAAAATATTTGGCCGGACACGGCGGCTCACAATTGTAATCTCAGTGCCTTGGAAGGCCGAGGTGGGTGGATCACTTGAGGTCCAGAGTTCAAAGACCAGCCTGGCCAACATGGCAAAACCCCATCTCTACCAAAAAATGCAAAAATTAGCTGGGCGTGGTGGTGGGTGCCTATAATCCCAGCTATTCGGGAGGCTGAGGCAGGAGAATTGCTTGAAACTGGGAGGTAGAGGTTGCAGTGAGCCAAGATCACAGCACTGCACTCCAGCCTGGGTGACACAGTGAGACTCCAACCCAGAAAAAAAAAAAAAAAAAATTAAGTGAAAATAAAGTGTGAGTAAAAGTAGTCTGAGTTATAAAAATTCATGTTTAAAAGTCAGTTCCTCACTGAGAAAAATGGAACTGACTGTGACTAGGCTGTTATAAAAGGATGCTCATTTGATGTCATTTATATCGAAAATGAAGACAAAATTCTTCATCAAAAGACAGCTTTGTTTTAAACTTTGATATTAACCAAGATTGAGAATGCCAAAGCTAAATACATGTGGGTGGAGAGAGCAAAAGATTTTAACCACATTCTCTGAGTATTTATTAGTTTGTCACATAAAAAATGGTTGCCAAGGCCGGGCGATGGCTCATGCCTATAATCGCAGCACTTTGGGAGGCTGAGGCAGGCGGATCACTTGAGGTCAGGAGTTTGAGACCAGCCTGACCAAAATGGCAAAATCTTGTCTCTACTAAAAATACAAAAATTAGCCGGGCATGATGGTGGGCACCTATAATCCCGCTACTTGGGAGGCCGAGGCAGGAGAATCACTGAAACCCAGGAGGCAGAGGTTGCAGTAAGCCAAGATCATGGCACTGCACTCCAGCCTGGGCGACAGGGTGAGTGAGACTCTGTCTCAAAAAAAAGAGGTTGTGAATATGCAAAGATAACGCTTCATTACAGTGATATATGTGTAAAGTCAGTGCTCAGAAATACACACCGGAGGTCCCTGCCACATACATCATCCACTGACAGTGCCTTGGGAGGTTCAGGGAACTGGGGTCACATGCTCTGTGTCCCAGTCAGTGTCAGGAAGACAGCCAAGACAATGCTTCCTTTAGCCAATCAGTATCTTCCTTAGTCTTATCCTGAGACTAATAAGCGCTTATCATGTGTGAAGCATACTTCTAATTTATCTCATTTACTTCTCATTATGAGAGCAAAGACACTCTTATCAGACCCACTTTATAGTTTTTTTTTTCAGTTGGAGTCTTGCTCTGTCCCCAGGCTGGAGTGCAATGGTGCAATCTTGGCTCACTGCAACCTCCGCCTCCCAGATTCAAGTGATTCTCCTGCCTCAGCCTCCCAAGTTGCTGGGATTACAGGCATGCGCCACCACACTTGGCTAATTTTTTTGTATTTTGGGTATTTTGGTCAGACTGGTCTCGAACTTCTGACCTCAGGTGATCCACCTGCCTCGGCTTCCCAAAGTGCTGAGATTACAGGCGTGAGCCACCTCACCCGGCCAGCCCTACTTTATCTGAGAAACTGACGTGCAGAAAAGTCATGCAACTTACCCAACTTGGCTCAGCTGGTTAGTGGGGGAGGAGGGACTTGGAGCCAAGTAGCCTGGTTGTGTGGCCACCCTTCTTAACCCCTCTGCTCTATTGCCTTCTCCTGAGAAGAGGGGTTTGGTGTGCTGGTTACTTGAATTTAAAACCATAGCTTTCAATGTTTTAAGTTTAACAATTTTTTTTTTTTAATAAGAGGAAAGATCTTACTCGTCACCCAGGCTGGGGTGCTGTGGTGTGATCATGGCTCACTACAGCCTCAACCTCCTGGGCTCAAATGATCCTCCTACCTCAGCCTCCTGAGCAGCTAGGACCACCAGGTCCAGCTAACTATTTTGCTTTTTGTAGAGATGGGGTCTCCCTTTGTTGACTAGGCTGGTCTCGACCTCCTGGGTTCAAGTGATCCTCCTGCCTCGGGCTCCCAAAATGCTGGGATTAATAGTGTGAGCCATTGTGGCCAGCTACTTTATTTATTTATTCAGAGACACGATCTCTTGTCTGGAATGCAGTGGTGCGATCATGGCTCACTGCAGCCTTGACCTCCTGGGCTCAGGTGATCCTCCCACCTCAGCCTCCAAAGTAGCAGGCACCACCACACCTGGCTAATTTTGCAGAGATGTGTTCTTACTGTGTTGCCTGGTATAGTTTGGCTTTGTCCCCACCCAAATCCCATCTTCAATGGTAGCTCTCATAACATAATTCCCATGTGTCATGGGAGGGACGTGGTGGGAGGTAACTGAATCATGGGGGTAGGTCTTTTCTGTGCTGTTCTCATGGTAGTGAATACGTCTAATGAGATCTGATAATTCTTTGAAGGAAAAGTCCCCAAACTCTCTTGTCTGCCACCACAACGTGACTTTGCTCTTCATTCGCCGTCAGTCATGATTGTGAGGCCTCCCCAGCCATGTGGAACGGTGAGTCAGTTAAGCCTCCTTCCTTTATAAATTGCCCAGCCTTGGGTATGTCTTTATTAGCAGCATGAGAACAGACTAACACATTGCCCAAGCTAGTCTTGAACTCCTGGGCTCAAGCGATCCCTCCCTCCTTGGCCTCCCAAAGTGCTGGAACTACAGATGTGAGCCACCCCATCCAGCCCGGAAATTTTCTCACAGTTCCGGAAGCTGAAAAGCCCAGGATCAGGGTGTCAGCAGGGTTTGCTTTCTAGAGAAGACCCTCCTCCTGGCTCACAGCCTTCTCACTGTGTCCTCACATGGCAGGAAGACAGCTCCAGCGTCTCTTCCTCTAAGGACATCAGCTCCATCGGGTCTGGGCTCTGTCCTGTGACCTCATTTTACTTTAATCGCCTCCTTAAAGGCCTTGTCTCCAGTGATTGAACTGGGGGAGGGCTAGGGCTTCATCATATGAATTTGTAGTGGGGCACGGTTCAGTCTCTTCCTTTCCTCTAAAAGGAAGTGAGAGCTGCAGAGGGTCACACAGTGGCAGTTAAATGCTTGTCTTGGACCCGACACTCTTCACTACCGCTCACAACCGTTTGACTAGAACTGGTCACAAAGCTCCACAGGGAGCTGGGAAGGGCAGTTCCATCCCATGTCCCAATGGTGAGGACTCAGAAATAAGGCTGAGCATTGATTTCCACCATCGTGATAAACTTTTGAAACTTTACTAGGGCAGGGCCCATCCCCTGTGCTTTCTAGAATTAGGTGCCAGGGACCAATGAGGGAAGGTATTTATTTATTTATGAGACGGAGTCTTGCTGTGTTGCCCAGGCTGGAGTGCAGTGGCGTGATCTTGTCTCACTGCAACCTCTGCCTCCTGGGTTCAAGCAGTTCTCCCTGCCTCAGCCTCCCGAGTAGCTAGGATTACAGGTGCCCACGACCACGCCCAGCTAATTTTTGTATTTTTAGTAGAGATGGGATTTCACCATGTTGGTTAGACTGGTCTCGAACTTCTGACCTTGTGATATGCCCACCTCTGCCTCCCAGAGTGCTGGGATTACAGATGTGAGCCACCACATCCAGCCGGGAGAAGGTTTTATGCAAGAAAATGGCATGTTCTGAAGTGGATCTCAACAGGTGAGAATGAGACCATCCTAGCATTGAGCCCTCGCTCCTTGGCTGACATGCTGTGTAACCTTCTAGAAGCATCTTCATATCTCTGAGCCTTTGTGTACACCTCTATAAAACATGGCCAATGCGGCTGGGCATGGTGGCTCACAACTCTAATCCCAGCACTTTGGGAGGCCAAGGGGGTCAGATCACTTCAGGTCAGGAGTTCAAGACCAGCCTGGCCAACATGGTGAAACCTCGTCTCTACTAAAAATACAAAATTAGCCAGAAATCGCTTGAAACCAGAAGGTGGAGGTTTCAGTGAGCCAAGTCTCTTGCCACTGCACTCCAGAGAGATTCTGTCTTAAAAAAAACATGGACGATGCTTCTGGCGCACTGCACGGATAAAGCGCATAGCACTGCGACCTGGCCATTGGAGGGGCAGCACTGCATTGCGGCTCAGTTTGCAGGTTTTGGAGTCGGCCAGGCCTGCATTTGAATGTTACTTTGCTGCTTTTTGTTTCTGTGCCTTTGTGTGTGTGTGTGTGTGTGTGTGTGTGTGTGTGTGTGTGTGAGAGAGAGAGAGAGAGAGAGAGAGAGAGAGAGAGAGAGAGAGAGAGACTATGCTAACAATCACATTGCATGGAAATAACTGGAACTGGAACCCAGGCACATCAGCCTCCAATAAGCATGCTTGTACTGTTACCTACACGGCCCTTAGGCTAGCCCAGAGAGATTATTTATTTATTTGTTTATTTAAAAAATTTTTTGAGATGGAGTCTTCCTCTGTAACCCAGGGTGGTATGTAGCGCTGCAGTCTCAGCTCACTGCAGCCTCCACCTTCCAGGCTCAGGCAATCCTCCCACCTCAGCCTCCCAAGTAGCTGGGACCATAGAAACACGCCACTACACTTGGCTAATTTTTTTTTTTTTTTGGTAGAGATAGGCTTCTGCCATGTTGCCCAGGCTGGTCTCGAATTCCTGAGCTCAGGCAATCCACTTGCCTCAGCCTCCCAAAGTGCTGGGATTATAGGCATAAGCCATCGAGCCCGGCTCTGATTATGTGTGACTGTCTCCTATTGCTAGTTCCACGGAGGGAAAGGACCATGCATAATTTCGTTCCATTCTGTTCCTTGTTTTAGCACAGTGCCTGGCACATAGCTGGTGCTCATTAAATGTTCATTGCATGACTAATTGACTGATGAAATAAATGAAGGTAGAAGCTCTTTATGAAGCTGCCTGTGCTGGATCCAAGGCCATTAACATCTGTTGCAAATGGAAGTTGTTAATAAGACTCCACAAGTCAGTGAAAATATTTCGGTGTGTTAGGAGAGTCTCTTTCTTTTTTCTTTTTTTTGAGACAGGGTCTCACTCTGTTGCCCAGGCTGGGGTGCAGTGGCGAGATCTCAGTTCACTGTAATTTTGTTCTCCCAGGCTCAGGTGATTCTTCCACCTCAGCCTCCCAGGTAGCTAGAACCACAGGCGCGTGGCATCACACCCAGATCATTTTTTGTATTTTTAGTAGAGACAGGGTTTCTCCATGTTGCCCAGGCTGGTCTGAAACTTATGGACTCAAGCAATCCACCCACTTCGGCCTTCAAAGTGCTGGGATTATAGGCGTGAGCCACTATGTCTGGCTTTTTTTTTTTAATCAATGTTAAAAAATTTTAAATTTGAGACAGGGTCTTGCTATGTTGGCCCGGATAGTCTCAAACTCCTGGCCTCAAACAGTCCTCCCACCTCAGCCTCCCAGAGTGCTGGGATTATAGGTCTGAGCCACTGCACCCAGCCACAAGATTCTCTGGAAACCCCAAATTTACCACACTTTCTAGATGTTTCCTCTCCCTCCTATGCATGATATAGTTAGCTACAGTCTTTCTAATAGAAAGGGGTACTAGTCAAGTTATGCTACACTATGATAATAAACCCCCAGATCTCAGCGACTTAACAACGCAAGGCTTACTTCTCATTGGTGCCAAGTCCAGCGTGAATTGGGCCGCTGTTCAGGACAGCTCCTTCCTGTAGCGGCCCAGGGGTCCAGGCTCTGCCATCTCAACACGTGGTCTCCACGGCTGCTACTAAAGGGAATGAGAAAGTGTGGATAACTCACATTCACTTGCAACCCGGAAGCAATACGTGACACTTCTCAGAGCCCTTGGACCAGAACTAGTCACATGTTCCTATGGAACTGCAAGGAGCCTGGGAGGTGTGGTTCCCCCTGGTACCCAGGAGGAGAGGAGACCCAGCTCTGGCTGAGCCTTAAGTGTCTCTACTACAGTCTGTTCTGCTGGTCTCCGCGTCCCACATTGGATTCACTCTTCTTCCTACACACAACACGCACCATGAAACCCCTTTGAGTGATGCGCAGCTCCTGCCTCCAGCCAGGGTCTCATGGGATGCCCTGGGGTCTCTTTATGAGGTCTAGAGGTGGCCCTTTTTGGTCCAGAGATGTAGGAATTTTAAAAAGTTACCTGTTGGGCGTAGTGGCTCACACCTGTAATCCCAGCACTTTGGGAGGCCGAGGCAGGTGGATCACCTGAGGACAGGAGTTTGAGACCAGCCTGGCCAACATGGAGAAATCCGGTCTCTACTAAAAAGTACAAAATTTAGCCAGGTGTGGTGGTGCATGCCTGTAATCCTAGCTACTAGCAAGGCTGAGGCAGGAGAATTGCTTGAGCCCGGGAGGCGGAGGTTGCAGTGAGCCAAGATGGCGCCACTGCACTCCAGTCTGGGTGACAGAGCAAGACTCTGTCTCAAAAAAAAAAAAAAGTTACCTGCTCCCCACCCCCCATGCCATACAGAGAGGTAGAGTAGGGGCAAGGGCAGGGGCAGGAAAACCAGAGTAAGGGCACCCCGGGAAGTAGGTGCTGGGGCTGCTGGGCATACCTTGCGGAGGATAGGGAAGTTTCTGCCACTGCTGTCTGGAAGGAACTCCCTTCATTGTGGCCTCAGGACTCCCTCATTTGAGGCTTTTTCCCTACCTTACCCTCCTGGATCGCCTCTGAAGCAGGAATGGTGTGCTCCACCCTCCTTGAGGGTTGTGTAGATTTCTCAGCCTAGTTCCTGCCCATGGAAGTTTTAAGTGTCAAATAACCACAGTTTTTTTTAAAGTCCAGGCTCATGGCCAGGCACGGTGGCTCAAGCTTGTAGTTCCAGAGACTTGGGAGGCTGAGGCAGGAGGATCTCTTAAGTCCAGGAGGTTGAGGCCACAGCGAGCTATGACTGCGCCACTGCACTCCATCTTGGTGACAGAGAAAGACCTTTTCTCATTTTTTTTTTCTGAGATGGAATATTGCTCTTGTTGGCCAGGCTGGAGTGCAATGGCGCAATCTCAGCTCACCTCAACCTCTACTTCCTGGGTTCAAGTGATTCTCCTGCCTCAGACTCCCAAATAGCTGGGATTACAGGCGTGCGCCACCATGCCCAGCTAATTTTGTATTTTTAGTAGAGATGGGATTTCTCCATGTTGGTCAGGGTAGTCTCGAACTCCTGACCTCTAGTGATCCGCCTGCCTCGGCCTCCCTAAGTGCTGGGATTACAGGCGTGAGCCACCGCACCCATCCAGCAAGACCCTTTCTCTCACCCCCCAAAAAAAAGGCTCATGATGTTTTGGGCATGACTGTTTTCTTAAAATTCCAGTAGGCCTCTCATCTGTGTGCTTCCAGTGAGTTTCATATGCCTGGATGTGACAGTTAATTTGTGTCTCAGTTTGTGTGGGTTACTGGATACCCGGGTATGTGATCGAGTATTCTTCTGGGTGTTTCTGTGAGGATGCTTTTGGGTGAAATTGACATTTAAATTGGTAGATTGAGTGAAGCGGACTGTCCCTGTCACAGAGGTGGACTTCACGTAATCAGCTGAAGTTCTGAATACAACAAAAAGCCTTATCCTCTCCTGAGTGAAAGGAAATTCTTTCTGCCTGGCTGCCTTCAAACTGGGACGCGGGCTTTTATCCTGCCTTCAGACTTGTATGGGAACATCGGCTCTTCCTGTCTCAAGCCTTCTGGCCTTGGGACAGGAACTACGTCAGCTCTCTTGTTTCTCAGCCCTTTGGACTTAATCTGGAACTAAGCCATCAGCTCTCCTGGGTCTTCAGCTTGCCAGCCAACTCATCCTGAAGATCTTGGGACCCGCCAGCCTTCCTAATTATGTGGCCCAATTCCTTTTTTTTTTTTTTTTTGAGATGGGGTCTTGCTCTGTTGCCCAGGCTGGAGTGCAATGGCACATTTATGGCTCACTGCAGCCTCAACCTCCAGGGCTTGAGTGATCCTCCCACCTCAGCCTCCCAAGTAGCTGGGACTACTGGCATGTGCCACTGTGCCCAAGTAATTTAAGACAAATTTTTTGTAGAGATGGACTCTCACTGTGTTGCCCAGGCTGGTCTTGAACTCAGCTCAAGCAGTCCTCTGCTTCAGCCTCCCAAAGTGCTGGGATTACAGGCATCCCTGGCCAAGCCGGAGCCAATTCCCTGTAATAAATCTGTCTCTCTCTGTCTCTCGTGTGTGTGCACGTTCTGTTTCACTGGAGAATGCTGACTAATACAGAATCACATCCTAATTTACTTTCCAAGAAGTTCTCAAATCTTCATTTCTTTGCTTATGCCGCAGTAACAAACAAAACCCGAGCCTCAGAGGCTTAATGCAGCAAGGTTTATCTCCATATCACATCCCAGTGCGCTGCAGAAGGAGCAGCTTTGGGGCAGCTGACTCCATGCAGTGACTCAGAGATCCAGCCTGCTTCCATCTCTTGATTCTTCCATCCCAAGTGTGATTTCTACCCACAGAGAATGGAAAACTCACACCCACCCCTAACTACTCAGACTGGGAGTGGCACTGCTCAATTCCACCCACAGAACCAGCCAGGTGGCCCTCATCTAACTGCAAGGAAGGCAGAAAAATGTAATGATAATCATAAACATTTCTTGAGTGCTTTCTCTGTGCCAGGCTGTGTGCTAAGCATGTAAATATTGTCTTTTCTGTATTCCAAGCCTAAGTCTCTTAAAGCTCTACCGTGACCTCACCATACAGCCACAGAAACAGGCTCAGAGAAGGAAGTTGTCTGGGGCACATACCTCATAAAGGCAGGGCTACAGATTTGAACCTGGGTTTCTGTGCATTGGAAACCCACCCCTCGACCCCTGTCCTGGTTTCTTGCTGATCTCCGCTGAGAATACCGTCATTCCGTCTGAGGATTGGGATTGGCTTCTTATTTTATGCTCCATCTCATTTCGTCTTCCCCAGGAGTCATGAATTTTTAAGTCTTGTGTGAGATCAACAAGTTCACCCAGAGGAGACAGTAAAGAACAGAACAGGGAGGAACAGAACAGCCATCAAATATGAAGGGTAGAGTCTTCCAGGAAATACCCACCAAGCGGGGAGGTGAATTACAAGTGAGGCCAGAATCGTGGGAGCGGGGAGGGAGAGCAATCTGATCGTCAGGGGAATCATTTTCTTTTAGGAAAGAGAGAGGGAGATGGGACTTAGCCATTAGACGTGGGCTATTTCAGTTCCTGGCAATGACACAGCTCAGTGAGTAAAACCCTCAAAGCACTTTCGGAAGGTGGGCTCCAAGCCTGGGCAGCTCTCCTGCCTTAATCGCTGCAAGTCACGGAGCAGAGAAGCTGGAAATGGGCAAAATCGATGACAGTGAGGCTTGCCTGTGGGCCGCTCCCTGGACCCAACCTGTGACCCATGATCAGCACGTCACCCACCCCCCCCCCCAGTGCCACTGTGCGGGTGCCACGCTGAAGACCCTTCTTTCAGTTCATTTTCACAACAGCCCAGTGCGTGGTGGCTCATGCCTGTAATCCCAGCATTTTGGGAGACCAAGGCAAGAAGAATTGCTTGAACCTGGGAGGCAGAGGTTGCAGTGAGCCGAGATCCCGCCACTACACTCCAGCCCGGGTGACAGAGCAAGACTCTTTCTCAAAAAACAAAAACAAAAACACAAACAAAAAAAGCAAGGACAGTGAGGTGCGGAGAGATGGAACCTGTGTCCTCTGGCTGGTCTGTGAAGGAGCTGGGATCCGAACACCAGTCAGCAGAGCCCCAAAGCCTTAACCTACGCTAGGCCACTCAGACCTAGGGGCTTTTGGACCCATTTCCCCAACTCAGTTACCAAAACACCCTTGAAGCAGTTGAGCCCATGAAGCGGGGCAGCCCCCACCCCCATGACTAGATAAAAAGGTGTTCGCACAAATCCAGGCCTCCCCACTCTTCCCGATTGCAGGGAAGACAGGGCCCCATGGGCTTGGCGTCTTCCTGGTCAGCTCTTCTCTGCCATGATCCCCTTTGTCCTGCCCCAGCTTCAACTGCTACCCTGAAAGGGTCACTTGGAGCAGCTGAGCTTAGGGCACCTCACCTGTGGGAGCTTTCTTGGGGGCTCAGAAGCACCCGGGTTGGGAACGGTGCTCTGGTGGGCAGGATGAGGGCTTCAGCGAGCTCTGCTGTCCTTGCGGACACCTTGGAGTCTGGCTTGGGATAAACTCCCTGTGCAGGTCCAGCCAGCCCAGAGGCCAGGCTGAATGTGGGCTGCCACGAGACAGACTCCCCTCCATGCCCCCCGTAATAAGGCAGAGGGGAAGCACCTTGGAAGGGGGTAGGCTGGTGTCCTGCTATTTCACAGACAGATGGTGGGGGAGGGGTGCAGGGGGAGGGGACCTGGAGCCAGCCATCACTTCAGTATATGAAGACAGAGCTCCAAGTCCTCCAGGCCGAACAAACAACACATCTCAGACTAGAGACAAGCGAGCCAAACCTCCTATCTGGCTCCACCCCCTCTTTTTGCTCGCAGTAGGATCAGAGGGAGGAACATAGAAAGGTCACATAGCATTATCTGTGCCAGAGCCAGATCTCAAACCCAAGTCAAAAGAGGCTCAGAAAGGGGCAGGGATGTGACCTCAGTTCACCTGAAGCCAAGAAACATTACTCTAGGCTTGTCCCAGCCTCCAGCTTGGGAATTTCGAAAGTAGGAGTATAATTTCCCTCTCCCTGCCGCCCCCAGCCTCCTGGGCTGGGAGGGCTCAGCGCTCTTAGCTGCATTCCAGGGGTCTGTTTCCTATTTCTCAATCATCTTAGCTGATTTGAACAATTTTAGACCTTTCATCTATGAATTTTCCACCCAGCAGTGTCCAGCACAAACTGAGGACCATGAGAGGGATGAATTTTTTTTTTTTTTGAGATGGAATCTTACTCTCCCATCCAGGCTGGAGTGCAATGGTGCGATCTCAGCTCATCGCAACCTCCACCTCCTGGGTTCAAGTGACTCTCCTACCTCAGCCTCCCAAGTAGCTGGGATTACAGGCATGCGCCACCACGCCCGGCTAGTTTTGTATTTTTAGTAGAGACGGGGTTTCTCCATGTTGGTCAGGCTGGTCTTGAACTCCTGACCTCAGGTGATCTGCCCACCTTGGCCTCTCAAAGTGCTGGGATTACAGGCATGAGCCACCTCACCCAGCCTGGATTAACTTTTTAAAAGGAGTTTTAGGCCCAGCACGGTGGCTCACACCTATAATTCTAGCACTTTGGGAGGCTGAGGCAGGAGGATCCCTCGAAGCCAGGAATTTGAGACCAGCCTGGGCAACAAAGCAAGACCCTATCTCTATAAATAATTTTTTTAATCTTTACTTTTTAATTTTTTTTCTTTATAGAGGTAATCAAGTTGAGAAGAAATTTAAAAAGACAGTCATTGGAGGTCAGAGAACCTCTAGCTCAGCCTTCAGGGCAATATCAAAGTGGTCAGCAGCATGACCTGTGAAGCCAGGATGCCTGGGTCCAAATAATGGCTTCTCCCCTTACTAGCTGTGTGAACTTGGACAAGTTATGCAGACTCTGTATCTGAGTTTGTTCATAATGAAATGGACGAGCCCATGCCACCCACCATGGAGGAATGTGATGGAGTGTAATTGTGCTAATCATGGGAAGTGCTTGGAAACAGCGCCTGGTACCTAACATACCGGTGAAAGTTTTCTATTATTGTCATCCTGTCAAGTGTCTGCTTTCTGCCTGAATGCCTCCTGGGATGGGGAACTCACTCTCCCCAGGGCAGCGTTTTCCCCTCTTGGATTGTTTAGCGTGTTAGGAGGCTTTTCTTTCCATTACACTGAAGTATGCCAACCTGTCTCTTCCCTACAAGAGCCCTGGCTTCCCTCTGAGGGCAGCCATAAAGACCTGTGTCAACCAAAGCCAAACAACGCACACTTTGTGGTATGTGTCATTCACCTGAGTTAATCCTCCTTTGGGGAACTGCAGCCCACACGGCCCAGCACACAGAGCGCAGACATCTGTCTCTGTTCAGGACTCAGCAGTCATGGTGGTGTGCTCTGGCCTCGGAAGCTGTTAGGGCCTACCCCATCCATCCCAGCTAAGGCGCTCTATGGGCTGAGACTCAGCATGTCCCCTCACTGGGTCCTCTCTGCCTGTGGTTATCTGTGTATTATACACAGATAACCCAGTGTAGCTGTAGCCTCTACCTTCTTACAGGAGGGAAACAGAGGAATCTGTTTTTTGTTGTTGTTGTTGTTGTTGTTTTGTTACTGTTCTTGTTTTTGTTTTTTTTTTGAGACAGAGTCTCACTCTGTCACCCAGGCTGGAGTGCAGTGGCATAATCTCGGCTCACTGCAACCTCCGCCTCCCAGGTTCAAGCAGTTCTCCCTGCCTCAGACTTCCGAGTAGCTGGGATTACAGGCACCTGTCACCATGCCCAGCTACTTTTTGTATTCTTAGTAGAGACAGGGTTTTGCCATGTTGGCCAGGCTGGTCTCAAACTCCTGACCTTAGGTGATCTGCCTGCCTCAGCCTGTAATCCCAAAGTGCTGGATTAGAGGTGTGAGCCACCGCACCGGCTGGAAACAGGGGAATCTTACTGCCTAGGACTGGGAAGGGCTAGAAAGGAGGAGGCAGTTGCCCATCTGGCCAGGGCAGTCCATCCCTTTGGAAAATCATCGAGCTTCACCAAGGGCTAAGAGCCCAGTGCTACTGTCCCAGCACTTTCTGGAGAATTTGCTGGTTTGTTCCAAAGGGCGGGGCATAGATTCCAGGGTCAGAGCTGAGTTTGGATCCTAACTCTACCCCTCCCTGTCTGCGAGCCCTCAAGCAGCTTCCTCATATGTAAAATGGGCACAATTACAGTAGTTCTCATCACAGGGCTGGGAGGAAAGAGCGATGAGGTGACTCATAGCTCAGTTCTGGCACAAGAAAGTGCTTGATAAATGGGGATGGATATGGGAAAGGAGTGGAGTGGGATAAGGCGGGCCTAGATTTTCCAATATGGAAGGACTTTTAGTCTGTTCCTTCATTTTGCGGATAGAAGGACGGAGGTTCACATGACAGGTCCAAAAGTCACACTGCGGTTGGGTCATCTGGCACCTGGGCTCCTGCTCCTTCTGGACTCCAGTGCTTGCCCTTCAGGGACACTCCTTACCCAGACCGGCCCCTTCTGTCCTGGAGGGGGGGAGAGTAAGGCTTGATGGGGGCCTGTGGCCAGGGCGACGGCGCTGCTCTGTCCCCCACTCCTAGGACCGGCCCCCAACTCTTAGGGGATGCACCTGCGGCATCTCCTGCAGTTACGAGTTATGGCCGCTGGGTGTCGCCACACAGCAAAAAACCCACAGGCCGCCGGGAGGACAGGACCTAATGGGAGCTCTGACGGGACAGCGCCTCCAGATCCTGATCCCCAACCCCTGAATTCCTGCCCAGGTCGTTGGTCCGCTACAGACTACCTGCCAGGTGCTGGATCCACGCTCTCGCTAAATCTGCCAGCAGCGCTGAGGTGGGTGCAGTCACATCCCTTGTGAAGATGGGGATATGGGGGCGTGAAGAGGATAAGTACCTCATCAGAGGTGACAGGTGAGATTTGAACCACACTCTTACACCTGCTGCGGCTTCTTGGCCCCACAGTAACGGTACCCGGTTCACAGGGTGGTTTGAGGGATTATACGATGTTGTGTGTGTTAAAGGGCTTGGTACAGATCCAGCTGCAGCGGAACATAATAAACATTGATTGGCCCAGAGGCAGAAGAGCGGGATCCAGATCCACCCACGTTTGAATCTCAACACAGCTATTTTCTTAATGCGAGATCTCTGGAGTCAAGTCGCTTTGCTTGTCTAAGCCTCTTGTTCCCCCGGCGAAAATGGGGATAATCATAGATACCTGAAGAGCCGCTCAGTGGATGGAGGTAGAGGATGTAAAGTGTCTGCTGAGAAGTGGGTACTTAATGGGACTGAGTGTTCGGGATTATCTTTTATTTTATGTCATGTAGACGGCACCTCTTCCTGGGCCTGTGGAGGAGGCCGGAGTTCAGGGCTGGAGCCCTGGGGCGGGGCCTTGCACAGGCAGCTCCTGGCCCTCCTCTCCTGGCCAGGTCAGCCCCTCAGTGGGCCTTGGCCTAGAAGGGCTCAGAAGCCTGGGGACGCTGTTGCTAGGCGCCAGTTGCTAGGTTACATACACAGTTTCTCCTACATGGTCACCTCCAGGAGTACTGGCTTCTCCGGAGCAGCTCTGCCGCCTGCAGCCTCTCCCTGACCTCAGAGCCTCTGCAGAGGAAAGGTGAGGGTGGGGCCGCTGTGGTTGGGCCTCAGGGAGAGCCCAGCCAACTCCCAGGGCAGGCAGGCAAGGTTAGAAGCAGGCAAGGCCAGGGGAGCTGAGGGAGAGAGGAGCTGGGGGGCTGGGAGTGAGCGTCCCGGCCTGACTTCTTGGGTGGGGGCCAAGAATTCCCTAGGCAAGAGGTCGTCAGCTCATTCATTCTGAGAGGTCGGTATGTAAGGTTCAGGTCGGGGGCGAGGAGTCAAATGCCCTAGGTCTTAACCCTGGCACTACCACCTATTATGAGCAAATCCTTTATCATTTGGAACCTCACTGCCCTGGCAGTAAACAGGGACAGGAAGAGTTAATAATAAGGTGTGAAAGCCGGACTCAGTGGCTCACGCTTATAATCCCAGCACTTTGGGAGGCTGAGTTGCGTGGATCATAAGGTTAGGAGTTCGAGATCAGCCTGGCCAATATGGTGAAACCCCATCTCTGTTAAAAATACAAAAATTAGCTGGGTGCAGTGGTACGCACCTGTAATCCCAGCTACTCGGGAGGCTGAGGCAGGAGAATTGCTTGAACCCTCGGGGCGGAGATGCACTGAGCCAAGATCGCACCACTGCACTCCAGCCTGGGTGACAGAGCAAGACTCCATTGAAAAAAATAAAAATAGGGCCAGGCGCGGTGGCTCAAACCTGTAATCCCAGCACTTTGGGAGGCCGAGGTGGGTGGATCACGAGGTCAAGAGATCGAGACCATCCTGGTCAACATGGTGAAAACCCGTCTCTACTAAAAATACAAAAAATTAGCTGGGCATGGTGGCGCGTGCCTGTAATCCCAGCTACTCAGGAGGCTGAGGCAGGAAAATTGCCTGAACCCAGGAGGAGGAGGTTGCAGTGAGCAGAGATCGCACCATTGCACTCCAGCCTGGGTAACAAGAGCGAAACTCCGTCTCAAAAAAATAATAATAATAATAATAAATAAATAAATAAATAAGAATAAATAAGATGTGGAAAGTGAAAGGAGACACGAGGACTCTTAGGATAAGTGTGGATGATCGGTTTGGTCCTCAGTTTAGGGATGTGGGAGCTGGACCAGAGGGACAGAGGCCTGGGAGAAGGGGCCAGCTGCATGGGGGGTGGGGGGCAGATCTTCACCCCTTTGGGCTTCTGAGCCAGACTTGGGACCCACAAGGCTCCTCGTGCTTCCTTTCCAGGCCCCCCGGGGCCCTGCCCCACGGCATCATGATGGGGAAACTCCCCCTGGGGGCCGTCTCCCCTTATGTGAAGATGAGTTCAGGGGGCTCCACAGACCCCCTGAAATTCTACGCCACCAGCTACTGCACAGCCTATGGTGAGGGCACCTTTGTGCAGGAGCCTGCCCCGAGTCGGGGCAGGAAGGGAGGGGCTCTCTTTGAGGGAGGAGGACCCCCTCTGGCTTTCACACTGCAGCACAACCTGGTCTGCTGAATCCCTCTGTCCCTGAGCCCTGTCTGGTGGCTCCCTTCCCTGATTCTGTCCCTGCAGTTCTGTCACTGTGATTTTGCCACACTGACCTTGTCCCTAGCCCACCCACTCCATTTCCTGCCATCACAGTCCTGAAAGGCCAGACTTTCAAGGCTCCGGCCCATGGCTCTGAGCCCTCCCCTATCACTGTGACCCCCGGACCCTTAGGAGGACATGGGCCCTGCCTGGGAAGCCCTCCCTGTTTTTGACCCTGGGGCCTGTCTCTGGCAGGTCGGGAGGATTTCAAGCCCCGGGTAAGCAGTCACACAGGCACCGGCTACAAATCAAATTTACGGCCCGTGGTCTCATGCCAAGCCAGCCTGGAGGACTTAGACAACCTGGCCATGGGGTACAGTCCCAGCCCCTGCCCTGCTCATCAGACCAACTCCTGGCTTTGTGGATGGGGACCTGGAGACTTGCATGGCGTTCTGGGTGGCTCAGGGCATGGAGGACCCCTGAGCCATCTGTGGGAGGGTGCAGGGTGGAGGGAAGCTCCTGGGCAGGGGACCTCTAGCTCAGCTCACCCTCAGGGAACAAGCCCAGGACCATTTCCAGTCCACAAGCAGCCAGAGTTACCGCCCCCTGGAGGTGCCAGATGGCAAGCAGCCCCTGCCTTGGAGCATGCACCAGACCAGCTCGGGCTATAGGCGGGAGCAGCGCTGTGCAGGGCCCCCGACCAAGGAGGTCAGTGCTGGGCCAGGGCCAGGAGAGTGGAGCCCTAGGGTGGGGTGGGGCTGGGGCTGCACCGCCAACAGTTGGTCGAGGTGGAGGTGACAGGGCTTGGAGCAGCTGCATTGTAGGGATGGGGTCCACTCCTCTTTCTCCCCTCTGTCCTCATCCTTATCCCCACCCTCCCCACCACCTCCACTGCCTGCCCCAGCCCCAGCCCCACCATGACCTCCACCTCCATTTCCATCCCCATGCCTGCCCCCATTCCATGAGCCCCACACCTGTGCACACCTGCCAGCCCCATGGCCATCCCTACCACCACCACTGCCCCCCACTGTCGATATCATTATGCCCATCTTTTATCTTTTCCATTTCTTTTTTTTTTTTTGAGATGGAGTCTCACACTGTCACCCAGGCTAGAGTGGAATGGCACAATCTTGGCTCACTGCAACCTCTGCCTCCTGGGTTCAAGCAGTTCTTCTTGCCTCAGCCTCCACTGTCATCATGCCTAGCTAAGTTTTGTATTTTTGTAGAGACAGGGTTTCATCACATTGGCCAGGCTGGTCTTGAACCACTGACCTCAGGTGATTTGCCTGCCTTCGCCTCCCAAAGTGCAGGGATTACAGGCATGAGCCACTACGCCCAGGCCATCTTTTTCATTTCTTTATTATTTACTTATTTATTTATTTTTGAGATGGGGTTTCGCCATGTTAGCCAAGCTGGTCTCGAACTGCTGACCTCAGGTGATCCTTCCACCTCGGCCTCCCAAAGTGCAGAGATTACAGGTATTAGCTACAGTGCCTGGGCCATCTTTTTTATTTCTATCCTCATTGTTACCACCATCCCTATCATCAGCACCACCACCAGAATGGACAGTCATTCATGTATCCACCCTGTCTGTTCCGAATATCTCCTTCATATTTGGAGATAATAAGAGTCCGTGGAGTGTGGGGGTGGGAAATACAACGAGGGAGAAGTAGGGAGGAAGAGAAGTGAAGGAGTTGCAGGCTGGGTGCGGTGGCTCCCGCCTGTAATCCCAGCACTTTGGGAAGCCAAATTGGGTGGATCACTCGAGGTCAGGAGTTCAAGACCAGTCTGGCCAACATAGTGAAACCCCACCTCTACTAAAAATACAAAAATTAGCCAGGCTTGGTGTCCAGTGCCTGTAATCTCAGCTACTCAGGATGCTAAGGCAGGAGAATCACTTGAACCTGGGAGGTGGAGGTTGCAGTGAAGCCGAGATTGCCTGGGCAACAGTGTAAGACTTTGTCTCAAAAAAAATCGGGCTCAACATGATGGCTCATACTTGTAGTTCTAGCACTTCGAGAGGCCAAGGTGGGCTTATCACTTGAGGCCAGGAGTTTGAGACCAGCCTGGTCAACATGGTAAAACCCCATCTCTACCAAAAAAATACAGAACATTTAACCAGGCTTGGTGGCTTGCGTCTGTAGTCCCAGTGCTTGGGAGGCTGAGGCATAAGAACTGACTGAACCTGGGAGGTGGAGGCTTGCAGTAAGTTGAGATCATGCCACTGCACTCCAGCCTGGGCAACAGAGCGAGACTCTGTCTCAAAACAAAAGAAGTAATAAATAAATAAGAAGTGAAGGAGTTGCCTGTGCAGATCGGGAGGGTGGGAAGAGCTTGCTATGGAGGCCTGGACAAAGGCTTGAGGGAGGCCAGTGCCTCCAGACGCAGCTGTGTGAGGGATGAGTGGTCCAGGCAGTGCTAACCACAGGTACAAAGGTGCTGAGGTAGGGCAGAAGGAGACAAGCGGCTGGAGCTGGGTGAGGCGCTCAGGTCCTTGTGAGCCACCAGCAGGACGTGGCATTCCCTGTGAGCATGATGGAAGGCTGCAGGGCTCTGAGCAGGGAAGGGACGGGCAGGTTTCCTTGTAAAGGGACCCCTAGAGGGCGGCTCTGCAGATACTGTGCTCCGTAAAGGTCAAGGGCACAATCAGTCAGGTAGTGACTGCCGCCCCCTTGACTGTCACTGGCCCTTCTTCCTCCCAGGTCCGGAAGGTCCATTTCGACACCCAGGAGCATGGGCCTCAGGCCATCACAGGGCTGGAGCCCAGGGAAGTGCCCCTCCTCCACCAGCAGCAGGGCCAGGACTCCCTGGAGCGGGAGAACTTCCGATATGTGAGTGGCAGTTCGCTAAGGGCTTCGGGGTGGGGCAGAGGAGCCACACCTGCCGCCTCCTCCCACCTCAAGACAGGTGTTGCACTGACTCACCCAAGAAGCCAACTCAGTGTGGACACAGGGCGCCCAGAAAGACGGGAGAGCAAAGGGTTTGACATTGGCTATTTCCAAAACACCATTAATGTGGCTTCTCTCGATTTAACGCTGACGCTCTTCCCCTGCCTTCTTCCTCTCGCTCTTGGCCCCTCCTGGTCTGGGTCCCTCTGGACTCCCCATTCATTACAAGGAGTCTGGTGTGGTGTGTGACGTGGTAGTCACAGTCACAGGGGCACTGTGCTCCTGTGCTGGAATTCCTGGCCTTGCCATGCTCCACCCCAGAGAGACCCCTGTGTCCAGGGTGCGTAATGGCCCATGCAAGCCTCCTCAGAGCGCAGATAACCGACCCAGGCGCCCCTCCACTGCTGCCGGACGCCTTTGGGGCCCTGGTGGCCCGGTGCCCCCATTCCTGCAACCTCTGTGTTCCAGGGCCCGCGCTTCATGACTTCGGAGTACAATTCCAAGTATCTGAGGGAGCCTCCAGACCAGACAGGTAGGCCCTGTCCGAACTCACAGCTCCCTTCCAATCACCCTCCCTACTTCCTACCCCAAGGGGCCTGGAGCTGGCCTCGGACTAAGAAGGCACCAGTGGAAGAAAGAAGGACGCACAGGCGGCTGGAGGGACGCACCTCTCCGGGGCTGACCTCGGCGCCTTGGGCTTCCCGGGAGGGCGGCTTGGCCGGCGCATGCCCTTCCTGCTGCTTCCTCTCCTGTCCTCCGGCCTGGACACTGGAATCCTCACTCTGCTGCCCACGATCCCCATGACACACGTCTCCAGGATCTTGGGGTCTGCTGCCTCCCACCTGCTGGGACACTGAGCCTCTGGAGGACCCATGGGTGGGCCGGATGGCCTGGCAGCACAGGGGGCGTGTCTTTTGCAGATCTGTGGCAGAAGAAATCAATCGGTGCCATGGAGGGGAGCAGCTTCACCAGAGAGTCCCACCAGAGCCCCATTGTCTTCCAGCCCCCGTCACAGGCCCTCCCTGGGGACCCGGTAAGTTCGCTGGGGTCCAGCTAGAACTTTCGGGGGCTTGAAGCCCTCCAGTCTCAGGGTTTCTAGCTTCCCTAAAGAATATGAGCTGCAGATCCCTTTGTTCTAACACAAGGTGAGAGAGCTTAGGTGAAAACCACTGCTTTGGTCCCATTCCCCCATTTTATGGATGAGAAGACTGAGGTCCAAAGAGATGAAGAGGTGTAGCCAAGGTCATCCAGAGTTCAGACAAGAGCCCTGGCCTGCTGGCCCCACTTAGGGTCATGCTGTCCTCTGTCTTCTCCCCAGACACTTCCCTTTTCTCAGTGATGCCTGTGAGAGCTGAGTCGTCCTCTGTGTTCAGCACAGCAGGGGCCTGGAGGCAGACTGGGTAGGAGCCTCCAGGGGCCTGACCTGCCTCTGCGGGGCTGACACCCTCTGTGGGCCTCCTTCCAGGTCCTCGTCCCAGGTCAGAGTGTCACCAAGTCAAGCTTCCTCCCCAAGACTCACCTGCATGTAAGCTGAGCTAGGGGGAGGCTGGGGACTGCCTGGCGGTGGGGGCGGGGGGGCAGTTAGGTCTTGGCTCTGGAGGGCAGTGTGGGAGGCAGCCACATCCTGGTGCCAGAGGCTGCTTTGCTCCCTCCAGGGAGATGAGTTCCTACCTGTGCTGGCCAGAGGCTCCGGCCAGGAGTCAGCCTTCAGCCGAGGGAATGAAAGGGTTCTGAACCCCAGAGTGAGTGACCTTGGTGCCTCGCTTAGAGAAGGTGGGGGACAGGGAAGTTTCTGGGACAAGGTGGCATTTTGGGTCAGGCATTGAAGAATGAGAAGAATTAGGATATTTGGGGATGTGGAGGTAGGGCCCCAGGTGGAGGGCGAAGAGAGCCTGGGTCTTCCTGGGGGCTAGAAGGCCAGGGGTGTGGTCTGAAATAGACTTGGCTGGAAGGGGAAGGGAGGGTCACTGGGGCTGCAGACAGGTTCCCTCCATCCCTGCTGCCTCAGACTGGCCGCCTCAGCCTCCCTTCTGCTGGTGGCTCTGTCCCCTGCAGGTGCCCCCTTCCCACCCAGAACCCAGCAGCCTGAGTCATCAGCAGTTTCAGCCACCCCATCGGATGCAACAGACAAACGTTGCCCTGCTTGGTAGGGAGACTGTGGGGAAAAAGGTAAGACCTGCTATATCCATCCTCCACCCCAAATCCCCACCCTTCCTGACATCACAAGTCCCCTGTCTACCCTTCTTGTGCAGGAGCCCACAGGGTTCAGCCTTAACAACCCAAGCTATGTCCGGAGCCCCTGTGATCCTGACAGGGATCATCGGTTCCTGACCACCTACAACCAAGGGTGAGGTCTGCTTCCTGGTCCAAAGCTGAAACCCATCTGACAGACAGACAGACAGACTGAGACTGGGATAAGTAATGAGCTCACAGCCTCCTGGATAAGATCAACGCTGAATGAATGTGGGTTCCCCAGAAGTAGACCCTAAGCCAAAGATTGGAGTGCAAGCACGTTATTAGGCGGTTATTAGGCATGTGGGGGTGGGGAAGTTGGATGGGGGTGGGAAGGCAGCAATAATGAGCATGTGACTAAGCCAGCGATCCCACGGGGAAAACTCTAGAAAACAGTGTAAAGTACATAACTCAGAGTTACCCCAGCCAAAGATGAGAGAGGTCGGGTATTTATACCCCATATCCATCAGTCATTGGTTAAAGGCTATCCCCAGGGCAGCATTAAACCCCAGGTGCCTCCTTCTTCAGGCAAAGCAGGTTCTAGCAACCCGAGGGTAGCTTTCCCACAGAGATGCAGTACAGGGCATTGGTGGCCAGGCTGGTGGGCATGGAAAGAACGGGGTAGTGCAAGGGGGTATGGAGCAACAGCGTCTGCTAAGACACTACACCAGCCCTTGGTTGGTGGGCTCGATGGGTCCTCAGAAGGTAAACTCTGTGCTGTGCATTCCCTGGGTGAGGAGTGACTGTCCTGGGCATCAGGGAGGGCTTCCAGGAGGAGGTGGCCTCAGAGCCATGGCGAAGCCTCCCAGGGCCAGGACTTGGTGGGGAGAGCATTATAGGAGTGTTATAAAGGAAGTGTGATTCTTGTTTTTTTTTTTTTTTGAGTACAATGGTGTGATCTCAGCTCACTGCAACCTCTGCCTCCTGGGTTCAAGTGATCATCCTGTCTTAGCCTGCTAAGTGGCTGGGATTACAGGAGCCTGCCACCACTCTCGGCTAAATTTTATATTTTTAGTAGAGATGGGGTTTCACCGTCTTGGTCAGGCTGGTCTTGAACTCCTGACCTTAAGTGATCTGTCCGCCTTGGCCTCCCAGAGTGCTGGGATCACAGGCATGAACCACCGCGCCAGCCAGGAAGTATAATTCTTAGGACAAACTCCTCTGAGCCAGGAAGTGCAAGCTTTCCTATCTGTGTCCACCCTCTTCCCCTCCAATTCCTGGTCCTTCAAAGTGTCCCCACCACCTCCCTGTCTCCTCAGGCTCCCTCTGCCCCAACCCCCTGCTCGGGGATACCCATCAAATCCATTCATGAAACAGACTTGAACTGAGCCCTGACTGGGTGCCAGGCCCTGCCTCAGGCCCTGGGAATGTGTGTGCAACTCCTGCCCCACAGAGCTCAGACCTCAGCATGGGAGGAGGCGTTCCTGTGGCTGCCCTCAGCGACAGCTGTTAGGCGATGGGCAGGGAGAAAGGGATCAGGAGGGCTGCAGTGGGCGAGGGTCAGATTTGAAATCAGTGGCCTTGAGCAGGTGACGTTTGAGCTGAGACTGAAAAGAGGGGAGGGCGGTGGCCTGGAGGAGCAACAGAGTGTGACCTGGAAGGGCCGTTGGTTGTCCTCTGTCCTCTGGCCTAAACCCTGAGGCTCAGAGGGGAGGAGCTGTGCTGAGGTGGCTGCTGCAGTTCCCACGGAGGCGGGGGGTCGGGGGAGGCCCAGAGGCTCTGGGTCTGAGGGGTAACCATGTTCTAACCTTTCTTAGGCAAACATCCTCCTCCTGTGGCTCTGGCAGAGACCAGCCCTGGCCCTCACTGCTGGCTTCCTCCCGGCTGCCTGCTGTGCCCTGGGTTACTGCCCGGTGTCAGGCACATTAGCTGGAGCTTTCTGCTGCCTGCAGAGCCCTGGGGTTGTTTGTCGTCACTGATTTCTGCATTGATCTGTCTGCACCACTTTGTGCCCTCCGAACCTGGTTGTGCTCAGTGAAATGGAGGGAAATGGAAATGAAATGGAAGAAAAGTTAAATGCTTAGAGAAATGGATGAGATGGGGTCCCTACCCCAAGGTGCTGGCAGGCCAGGGACAGGCCAAGGACGGGGGTGTCACTGAAACTGTCCTTTTACACTCCCAAGAGTGTCTCGGCATCAGGTGGAGGGGAGGGCAGGCTTTTTGAGTAAGAGTTCCCCAAGTGGACGTGGGCTTAGGGAGAGCCAGATGAAGAGGACAGCATGACAAAGGCGGGAGGCTGGGGGGATCTGTGGGCTGACGGACAAGGGCAGGAGGGGCTGCAAAGGTGGGCAGAGGCCAGCTTCCAGCCAATGGCCCCTCCTCTCCTCCAGGTACTTCGAGAACATCCCCAAGGGTCTCGACCGGGAAGGCTGGACTCGAGGTGGCATCCAGCCCCAGACGTCGGGAGGCTATGCCCTCAGCCAGCGAGTCAGCCGAACGGAGGCCACCCCCAAGCCCACGGAGAGCCTGCGGCACCTGCACCCCCACGTGGGAAGGTGGCACTCCCCCAAGCTCTGTTCTTTCTCCCTCCCCCTCATCCGGGCCCTGTGCCGGGCCTTTCCCCTGCTCTCCTCTCTTGCTCTGTCTGTCCGTCAGTCTGTCCTCTGAGAGGTCCATCTCCTCTGCCTGGCTCTGGCCTCCCTTTTCCTGCCAGCACCCGCTCCTCCCCTCCTCTTCCTCCAGGGACCCCTCCCCTCCTCGTGGCTGCTCCTCCCACTCCTGCCCCTGTGCTCCAGGCCAGGTAGGCTGCCTGGGGAAGGGGAGATGGATCTAGAGATGAATGGACTGTGGTTCCACCTCACCTGGCTCCTTTCTGCTCAATTCAATTCCTCAGAAATTACATTTATACCAACAATGGCCTAGAGTTGGCAGGCAAAGAACGTTTGTGGCTTGGCTGCCCTGGCTGAGCCCTCACTGTGCTCTCTCAGGGAGGGTCAGGCAGAAGACAAGAAGGCAAGGTCCAGGCCCTGCCTGCCAGCGCCCTCAACACTCTCCTCCTGCCTCCTGCAGAACCCTGGCCTCAGTTGACCCCTTCTACCGAGACACACCTCCTAGCAGCCGCTTTGTGGCCCCCAGCTGAGCCCTGAGCCATTGGTAAGGGGCTGGGGACCCCCTCCCTCAGCTGCTCTCAGTGTGGGGGTGGCCACTGGGGGTCAGCCCTGCCTCCCAAGCCCTGGGTTAAGCAAGTCCTGCCTGGGGATCCCTCTCTGAGTAGGGGGTGGGAGGTTGGGGGCCTCTCGGACCCTATTCTATCCCAGGCAAGCGCATGGAACCACCCCAGAGGACCCCCTCAGGCCTTGCCTCTGCTTCTCCCCCACAGGTTTGTCAGCCCTAGGGGACAGAAGCCAGCCAGGCTACTGTCTGTACCCCGACTCCATCCCCCACAGGGACCTCCCCCAGCTACTCTCCTAATGAAATAAAGAGCATTGAAGCAGAGACGTGTGACATCGCTGTCAGGGTGGCTGGACAAGGAGGGTTGAGCTGGGCAGGGGTGCAGGGGTGCAGGGGTGGAGGAGCTAGGGCCAGATTTGGAGTCGGAAGGGCTCTGCTGGCATCTCTGAGGAGCCATGACACGATGAACCCAGCATTTGATCCTCTAGACTCAGTTTCCTGTCCTGTAAAGGGGTCCTCTATGGCCCATGCTGTTTGGGAAAGTACTTGGTCACATGTGGGTGGAAGAACCCCAGGGAGGGGCAGGTGGGCCAGAGAAGGGGAGGGAAGCAGAGGCAGGGCAAGGGGACAGAGGAGGGTCTTGGACACATGGACACCTGGGCTCTGACCCAGAGCAGGGAGGGGCTGATCACAAAGGTTCCACTTTTCCTCTCAGCCAGGGTGACCAGAGCAGGGTGGACTGTTTGTGAGAATGAGAACAGGCAGCCCTCAGGCAGATGTCCCAGGTGCCTGCAAGACAGCATCCGGGCCAGCTCTCAGCACCTCTTGTCACCTCAACCAAGCGCATTTATGCAGTGCACAACACTACAACTGTATGCTGTGGCCTGCTTGCACCAGCTCCTTATAAATGAGGAGTGTGGACCCAGAGAGTGTGCATGAGCTGCTCAGGGTCACACAGGGCAGAAAGGCATCAGTGGCGCTGGGTTGGGGATGTCCCCTGTGCCTTGCAGCCTTGTCTGGGCACGCAGGCACTCCTCCGACCCCCAGCCTCCGCCTGTGTTCCTTAGTGGGGTTCTGTGGAGCGTGCTGCTGGCCCCAGAGCCTGGTGTACCCAGCACAGTCTTGAACGGCAGGCCCGGGGGCTGTCCACAGCCTGGCTGGGGCTCCATGTGGGCTGTGGGTGGCTCCAGCTGGTCCCAGCATGGGAGGAGGGGAGCAGAGGACATAGAGTCTCGGAGACAGACTCAGGACACAGCGACAGCCCAGACTGTGGGTGGCGACCTGCTAGTCCATGCCCCAGCATTAGGGTGAGTCACCAAAGGGACTGGGCTGGGCCCTAGCCATAGCCAGAGTAAGGTGGAGAGTGAGCGAGTGTGGGATCGATCAGCCAGCCCCTCCCTGCCCAAAGACACACACACACACACACACACACACACACACACACACACACACACACACAGGTACGCACTCAACACAAAACCACATGCAAGGCGGGGCATGGTGGCTGATGCCTGTGATTTCAGCACTTTGGGAAGCCGAGGTGAACAGATAACTTGAGGTCAGGAGTTCAAGACCATCCTGGCCAACATGGTGAAACCCGTCTTTACTAAAAATACAAAAAGTTAGCTGGGCATGGTGGCAGGTGCCTGTATTCCCAGCTACTCTGGAGGCTGAGACAGGTGAATCGCTTGAATCCAGGGGGCAGAGGTTTCGGTGAGCTGAGATCCTACCACAGCACTCCAGCCTGGGCGGCAGAGCAAGATTTCGTTGAAAAAAAAAACCAAACAACAAAAACAAAAAAGCACAGGTGAATCCAAGTATATGTGTGTGTGCAGACCCTGAAAGCAATCTAGGCACATCAATGCCAAGAGAAGTACACAGACAAACTAACACGACCACACACGGAAACACAAACTAATGTGCACAAACACACGGCTTCACATAAACACCCGACTCTCCCACACGCAGACACACACACGGCCAGCCTATACCACTGCTCTAGTTTGAGCGTTCGTCCCCTCCAATCTCATGTTGCATTGGAATCCCCAGGCTGGAGGTGGGGCTTGCTGGGAGGTGATTGGATCATGGGAGTGGATCCCTCGTGGTTTGGTGCCATCCTCACTACAGTGAGTGAGTTCTTGTGAGATTTGGTTGTTAAAAAGTGTATGTCACCCCCACCCCTTGCTCCTGCTCCTGCATGTGAAATGCCTGTTCCTGGCCGGGCACAGTAGCTCACGCCTGTAATCCCAGCACTTTGGGAGGCAGGTGGGTGGGTCAGTTGAGATCAGGAGTTCAAGACCAGCCTGACCAACATGGTGAAACCCCGTCTGTACTCAGAATACAAAATATTAGCTGAGCATGGTGGCAGACACCTATAGTCAGCTACTCAGGGGGCTGAGGCACAAGAATTGCTTGAACCTGGGAGGCAGAGGTTGCAGTGAGCAGAGATTGCACCACTGCACTCCAGCCTGGGTGACAGAGTAAGACTCCATTTTAAAAGAAAAAGAAAGACATGCCTGTTCCCCCTACATGGTGGAAGCTTCCTGAGGCCTCCCCATGTAATACCCCAGCAAGTTAGAAGGAATGTGCCACACACTGAGTTTCAAATTAAGAGTCGTTTGAATTAGCCAGCAACCAAGAGAGAGCTAACGCTCAGACTTCTCTCGGCAGGAGGAAAGGGCTTGACTTCCCTTTATACCTTGATTTAGGTAGGGGAGGGGGAGCCTAGCTGAAGCAGAATTTTACAGAAGCAGAACAGGCAAGTTAGCCAGTAACCAGTGGGGAGGGGGTTCCCGGGACTGTTGGTTGCTAAGGGTATTTCCAAACAATCCCCAAGGGGGGTTCAGAGACAGTTATACACAATAGCAGGTGTGCCTGCCAAGCAGGATGCAGCTACATTGCTTATATGGTGGGATAAGCACAGAGTCAGCATGACATAAGCACAGCTTCGGTGTGGCCCAGTTATGCACCCAGAAGGACTGTGATAGGGAAGGGGAAGGTAGGTTGGAGTTTACAGCTAAGATGGAGTCAGTGATGCTAGCCCAGGGTAGGTTATTACACCCAGAAGCAGATGCTGGTGCTGTACTTCCTGTACAACCTGCAGAGCTGTGAGCCAATTCAACCTTTTTTCTTATAAATTACCATATCCCGGGTACTTTGAGAATATCCACAAGCATCTAGACCAGGAAGGCTGGACTCGAGGTGGCATCCAGCCCCAGATGCCCGGAGGCTACACCCTCAGCCAGCTAGTCTCAAGGTTGCTGTTTGTTTTTGAGACAGGGTCTCCCTCTGTCGCCCAGGCTGGAATGCAGTGGTGTGACCATGGCTCTCTGCAGCCTCAACCTCCTGGGCTCAAGTGACCCTCTCATCTCAGCCTCCTGAGTATCCGCATCTACAGGTGCACACCATCAGGTCCAACTAATTTTTCGCATTTGTTGTGAAGATGGGGTCTTGCTATGTTGCCAAGGCTGGTCTGACTCCTGGGCTCAAGCGATCCTCCCACCTCGGCCTCCCAAGGTGCTGAGATTAAAGACATGAGCCACCATGCTGGACACAGAGACACAAAAACAGATGTACAGAGACTTACAGAACACACACATACACACACACACACACACACACCACACACACACACACACACACACACACACACACACACTACACCTCATCTCTATTTCACGTCTTCATTTCTTCTCCTCCGAGTATCCTCTTACAGCTCATGTTTCCTGTCCATTCTTCCTCTGCCTGGGGGGTGGAGGGATATGGTGCCGGGGACACCGGAGCCTGATCACACCCTTTTTCCATGGTCTCCCACCTCCCTCGTCCTGCACCAGGCAGCAGCTTGACCAGGGCAGGGGGAGAAACCATGAGGCACTGCAGTGGAGAGGGCAGGCTGGTCAGATTTTGGGGGGTCTTGAAGGCCATGCTAAGGGGCCCCCCTCAATTATGAGGCCCAAGAAAGGGACAGACCAGGTATGCCTTCTTCACATGGAAAGTCCAAAGCCCAGGACACTGCCTGGCACCTATGGAGGTGCTCAGTAAATAGCAGATGAATGAATGAATGAATGAATGAATGGCTATGGCAGATGTGGGCTTCTGGGCATCACTCACCATAACACCAGGATGTCAGTGGCCCAGCCTCCCTGACTCCGTGTGGTCGGCTCCTGCTTTCTACCCCCACCTAGCCAGCTGCCATGGCCACGGCCCTTAGAGACCACTGCTTTACCCTAGGATGCACTGTTCCTCTCTGTGTGAGCCCCTTAGTCTCCCCTTGCACGGAGCCCAGCCTCTGACCAGCCTCATGAAGCTTCCCTGCAGTGCCCTACATTCCAGCCGTGGCCCCTGGTAGGCACCAAGACCAGCGTAGAGTCAGTGCTGGGAAATTCCCTGTGTCCGCAGGACAGGAGGAGGGACACTTTCTACCTGGTGGTTCCTCAGGATGCCATCCCTGTTGAAGGGACATCCTGCTGTGTGGCTTCCTTCTCCTGCTCTGTGCTTTCAGGGGAGAGTGGAAGAGTTCCGGTCTCTCAGCATGAGAGTATGGAAGACATGTGAGGCAGTTAGCCCCTAAGGGATGGCCCGGAGGAGCAGGCCAGAGGTGCTGACCATGTGGCTTCATTTTCAGTGGCCTCATCCCCTTTGCTCCCAGACAGCATCAGCCAGAGCTCTTTCCCCTCCGGCCCAGGCAGTCAGCAGAGCGTACCTGTCACAGGCCTGAGCCCTGGAATCCTACTGCCTGGGTTCAAATGCCAGCTCTCCACAACCCAAGGCAGCTCCCTGCCATCAGCCGGTCACCTAAGCCTTCTGTGACCTCCAGTTGTCACCTACCCATTCTGAGCTTCAGCTAATAGCAGCAGCTGCTTTCTGGAAGAAATCCAATACGCACAGAGTACACACAAATAGAAGCTGCCGATGCTAGGGCAGAGGAAACAGAGGCCGAGATGGAGGTAGAGACTTGGTCAAGGCCACACCGCAGCTCGTCACAGGATCTGGCCTCTGCCTCCTGCTTGGCCCTGGGTGGGCCCCCTCAAGACCTTTCCCTGAAGCTGAGCTAGGTGGCTTATGCCTGTAATCACAGCACTTTGGGAGGCTGAGGCTGGAGGATCACTTGAGCTCAGGAGTTCGAGACCAGCCTGGGAAACAAAGTGAGATGGTCTTTACAAAAAATTACAGAATTAGCTGGGGGTGCAGAAGCTCACACCTGTAATCCAGTGAGCCGAGATTGCGACACTACACTCCAGCCTGGCAACACAGTGAGACTCCATCTCAAAAAAAATCATTAAAAAAAAAAGAAGCCATAACATTTTGGTCAGGTGTGGTGGCTCATACCTGTAATCCCAGCACTTTGGGAGGCCAAGGCAGGTAGATCACAAGGTCAGGAGTTTGAGACCAGCCTGACCAATATGGTGAAACACTGTCTCCACTAAAAATACAAAAGTTAGCCAGGTGTGGTGGTGGGCGCATGTAGTCCCAGCTTCTTGGGAGGCTGAGGCAGGAGAATTGCTTGAACCTGGGAGGTGGAGGTTGCAGTGAGCCGAGATTATGCCATTGCACTCCAGCCTGGGTGTCACAAAAAAAAAAAAAAAAGAGAGAGAGAGAATTAGCTGGGTGTGGTGACATGTGCCTGTAGTCCCAGCTACTTGGAAGGCTGAAGTGGGAGGAGAGCTTGAGCCCAGGAGGTTGAGGCTGTAGTGAGCTATGTTCATGCCACTGCACTCCAGCCTGGGTGACACAGTGAGACTCTGTCTCAAACAAAACAAAACACATCCCTTCCCTGAGAGCAGGCCTCCTCTCTATCACAGGCGGGTGATCACCCACATAGCCTGACCTGGAAGGCCGTGGCTGCCCTCGAGGGGGCTATTCCCACCTAACACCCCGTTCCTAAGGCCAACTTCTGCCAGGCCCTCCTGGCAGCTGCCTGCTTCTCCTCTCACCTGGTAACAAGGGCTTTGGGTGTTCAGAGTCACTCCTTCTGGCGGGTGACTGTTGCAGCTGCTGCCGGAAGCTTCCTGCACCCTCCCCAATGGATATTTTTTTTAAAGTTGCTGAGGTGTCGGGGATGATGATTAACCTTCATTAAGCCCCCACAGCCTGCGGGTGCTGAGAATATTCGTGGGCCCTCACCTTTCCATCGAGAACACAGAGGGGCCTCCCTCTGGGGGAGGTTTGGGGACGCAGGTGGGTGGGGTGCTGACGGCATTGGTGTGGGAGTGTGGAGCCCACAGGGCCGGTGGGACAGCAGGTGGGGCGGGTGCTGCGCGCCATGAGATCAGGCCCGGCTTGTGACGCATGTGGACATGTGTGAGGCTGCTGTTCGTCCGTCATGGCCTGGTGGCGGCTGATGTTGACAGGTGCCATCTGGCCTGGGTCACGTGGTGGCAGGCAGCATCACTGACTCGTGGGCTTGACAGCTGTCCAGCTGGGAACACAGGGCTCCCGGGGGTGGGGCGGGCATCTGTCTTTGAGAACTGGAGGGCTGGGGGTGGCGGGAGGCCCTGCGTGGGGAGGCTGAGGACGGGGGGTATGGTACACCCAGACAGATGGTGTGTGAGGCTCTGAATTGGTTCCCCAGTCTCCTCTCTGACCATCTGGAGGGCCCCCCATTCCCGAGGAACTGTTCCCGGAACAAGCAAGTATGCAAGGGCAGAGGATGAATTTCAGACTCAGGAGCCCCCACTGAGGGCCTCTGTTGAGGGGTCAGAGGGGGCCGGCAGAGCCTGAGGGACATCCTACCACACCTTGCTTCCTCCCCATGCTACTGCAGACGGGCTCTGCCCAGGACCTTTGTGATGGGCAGGTCACCCTGACCAGAGGTGAGGCGACCTGCCCGAAGCCACGCGGTGCCGGCTCCATGAGCATGCTTGCATTCTCTTCTGAATCCCAGGCCCTCCCCACACCATCACTTCCCTGGGGGTCTCAGATGGGCAGGAATGGGGTCTGGAAACTTCCTGGGAGAGCCAGCCAGTGATAAGTATGAGCTTTGTTTTCTTTTGCTAAAGAGATGAGTGTACTTGTGTGAGAATGTGAGCGTTACATATGTGTTTGTGTTAGTGTGTGAATATGTGAATATGAGTGTGAGTGAACGTATGTGTGTGACAGCATTAGTGTAAGTGCATGAGTGTGTTTGGGACTATGAGTATATGTCTGAGTGACTATATGAGTGTGTCTGTGAATGTGTGAGTTGTATGTGTAAGAGTGTATATGTAAGTGGTGTGTGTGCATGTGTAGGTGTGTGTGTGGGTGTGTGTTAGAGTGTGTGGGCATGTGTGTGTATGTGTGTAAGTGTATATGTGTGGGTGTGTTGGAGTGTGGGTATATGAGTGTATGAATGCAAGATTGTGAGTGTATGTGTGTGTTAGAGTGTGAGTATATGCATGTATATGAGTGAATGTCAGTGTATATGTGTGGATATAAGTGTGTAAGAATGTGTGACTATACATCAGTGTATGTGAGTGTGTGGGTGTGTGTGGGGGCATATGTGTGTGTGTGTGTAGGTATGTGTTAGTGTGGTATATGAATGAGTGTATGAGTGTGAATTATGAGTGTGCGTGTATGTGTGTCTCTGTGTGGGTGTGAGTATATGTATTGCAGTGTGGGTGTATGAGTGTGTATGAGTGAATTTGAGTGTGTGTATGTGTGTATGTGTGTATATGTGTGTATATCTATGTGTGGGGGTGTGTATGAGTGGAGTGTGTGTGTGTGTATATGTGTGTGAATGTATATGTGCGTACATGTGGGGGTATGAGTGTGAAGTGTGTATGAGAATGTGTGTGTATATCTGTGTGTATGTGTGTGTGTAAGTGTGGAGTATGTATGTATGTGTGAGTATATGTGTGTGAGTGTGAATGTATATGTGTGTATGTGTGGGGGTGTGTAAGTGCAATGTGAGTGTGTGTATGTGTGAGAGTATGTGTGTATGTGTGAATGTATATGTGTGTGTGGGTGTGTGAGTGCAATGTATGAGTGTGTGTGAGTGTGTATGAGTGTGAATGTATATGTGTGTATGTGTGTGGGTGTGTGAGTGTATGTGTGGAGTGTGTATGAGTATGTGTGAGTGTGAATGTATATGTATGTGTGGGTGTGTGAGTGTATGTCTGAGTGGATGTGAGAATATGTGAGAATGCATGTGTGTGAGTGTATGAGTGTGGTGTGTATATGTGTGAGTGTGTGTGAATGTATATGTGCGTACGTGTGGGGGTATGAGTGTGAAGTGTTTATGAGAATGTGTGTGCATATCTGTATGTGTGTGTGTAAGTGTGGAGTATGTATGTGTGTATGTGTGAGAGTATATGTGTGTATGTGAGTGTGAATGTATATGTGTGTATGTGTGGGGGTGTGTAAGTGCAATGTATGAGTGTGTGTGAGAGTATGTGTGTATGAGTGTGAATGTATATGTGTGTATGTGGGGGGGATGAGTGTATGTGTGGAGTGTGTATGAGTGTATGTGTGTATGTGAGTGTGAATGTATATGTATGTGTGGGGGTGTGTGTGAGTGTACGTCTGAGTGGATGTGAGAGTGTGTGAGAATGCATGTGTGTGAGTGTGAGAGTGTGAGGGTGGAGAGTGTGTGTGTGTCTTTAGCATCCCAGAGAGCCAGGGTGGGAAGGTGTGTGTGTCGCTCACCTGGCCAAGGCTTGGGTGAGATGCTGAAGGAGCTGTGCTCAGGAAAGGCTATGTGAGCCGTGGGCCAAGCAGCCTCCTAAGGGGCCTGATGTCAAGGTGTGGTCCCTCTGGTCAGATGGCCTTGCAGCAGAGCCATGCTCTCCTGGTGGGCTCTGGCACTGGGGGTGAGGGTTGGCATTGAAGAACACAGCAAACTGCCTCCTGAGCACAGAACTGCATTGGGCAGAGTGAGGCTCATGGTAGCAGAGTCGAAGTGGAGGCAGGGGGAGAATGATCATGCCTCTTTCTGAGTGGTCACAGGCTGATGAGTTCTGACCATGGAGCCTATCAGCCAGAGTTCATTGCAAGCAACAGAAACCAGATCTGGCTAATTTAAGCAGAAAGGAATTTTGTTTTTGTTTTTGTTTAGACAGAATTTTGCTCTTGTTGCACAGTCTGGAGTGCAATGGCATGATCTCGGCTCACTGCAACCTCCACCTCCTGGGTTCAAGCAATTCTCTTGCTTCAGCCTCCCGAGTAGCTGGGATTACAGGCATGTGCCACCAGGCCTGGCTAATTTTGTGTTTTCAGTAGAGATCGAGTTTCTCCACATTGGTCAAGCTGGTCTTGAACTTCCGACCTCAGGTGAACTGCACACCTCAGCCCCTCAAAGTGTTGGGATTATAGGTGTTAGCCTCCATGCCTAGCCAAGGAATTTATTAAAAGGACTTGGTCACTCACAGAATTGTCAAGTGGACCTGAGAATAAAACTTAGCACCCACCCAGCCAGGAACCACATAGAAAACTGCCCCATTGCCCTGGGTCCACAAAGCCCCCAGGCCTCCCCCCTGCTGCTTCTCCACCACAGCCCCCGCTGCTGCTCCTCACCACCCTCAGGAGGGATCTTCGTGATCCCTTCTGCTCAGCAGTTCTCATTTCCCATTCCAATTTGACGTGGGTGTATCTGGGGGCGACTTCCAGGTCACAGGCTTCCACCCCACTTGCAAGGGATGCTGGGAAAGTGAGCTTCCAGTGTTCTCAGCTGCTTGGTAGGAGAGTGGGTTCTGTTTTGAAAGGCAGATGGATTCTCCAGCATAGCCGGGGGCTTCAGAGGCTGGGAGGCCCAAAGAATTCAAATGTCCTTCCCACTAGGGTTCCCATCACTAAGAAGGGCAGTTGTGGGGTGCCTTCTGTGAGCAGGGGGCTGTAGGTGCTTCTACGCACTGTTAAAACTCGTACTGTGAATGAAGAGACCCCCCCCCCCCGCCCCAGACAGGCTTTGTGTGAGCAACATGACTGTTTATTCACCTGGGTGTGGGTGGGCTGAGTCCGAAAAGAGAGTTAGCAGAGGGTGGTGGGATAGGAGTTGGTGTTAAAGGTTTGGGGTGGGCAGTGGAAAGTTACAGAAGTTACAGTTTAGGGCGGTTTTTTGCCAAGCTGAGAGGGGCTTGTAGGTTTGTAAGCTAGGAGGGGGCCGTAAGATCTAGAGTCATGAGGTTGACCGAGGTCAGTTACAAAGTCCAGTGGCCTTATCTATTGAGGCCAGAATAAGAAACAATAGGAGAATGTCTCAAGTTAGTTAGGCTCCGCAGGGATTGATCTTTCTTCCGCTTCTCATGGGCTTCCAGTTACTTCAGGATTTTTAATTCCAGAAGAACCTCCAGAGGTGTACGTGCAGGTCATGGGGATCGCCATAGCATCCATGGCGCTGTCAGTCAGCCTAAAAGACCTTACACACACCTAGGGAGTTTGCTGTCGGCCTGTGAAAACCCTTTATGGGACATGGGTCAAAGGTGCCATTCCTTGAGATGCTTAACTCCAGTGTAGGATCCTGGTGTCAAAAGGAAAGCTTTAGAAATGGCCCCACTGTACATGGCATGACACGTGTAGGCAGAACAAAGCAGGTATGTGAGAGTAGGAACTTCATAAGCCATACTCAAGAGCTCAAAGGTGTATCTGGGGGCCGGGCACCGTGGCTCACGCCTGTAATCCCAGCACTTCAGGTGGCCAAGGCAGGTGGATCACCTGAGGTCAGGAGTTCGAGACCAGACCAGCCTGACCAATATGGCAAAACCCTCTCTCTACTAAAAATACAAAAATTAGCTGGACATGGTGGCATATACCTGTAGTTCCAGCTACTTGGGAGGCTGAGGCAGGAGAATCCTTGAACCTGGGAGGCAGAGGTTGCAGTGAGCTGAGATCATACCATTGCACTCTAGCCTGGGTGACCAAAAAAAAAAAAGTGTATTTTGGTCTATTAGTAACTGGATTTAGCAAAGATGTGGACTCCCCAGCCTGATCTCAGCTACACCTGTGTCTGTCTTGCAGATGTGGAAACTTCTGGATGCTCCCCCTTGTGAGTTCACCTCTGTGTCTACTACTGAGGCCTCTCCATACAGGAGGAGTGACTTGTGTAGCAGGAGTGGCTGTGGGAAACAGAGCTCTGGAACACCGAACACCGAATGGGGAAGGAAAGAGTTTATTATTATTATGGCCGGGAGCAGGGCAATGGTTCCAAATTACCCAGCTCATCTAACAAAGGAAGGTTCTGTCATTATATAGGCTTACTCTCCAGATATTACTCCAGGAATTTTAGGGTTACAGCCTTAGAAATCACGATTGAAAGGGCTTTGGATTTACAGCTTTAGGAATCACACGTGAAAATGTTTCTGGGTTTTACAGCTTTAGAAATTACGTATGAAAAGGGTTTCCGGTTTACAGTTTTAGGAATCACATGTGAAAAGGTTCTGGTCTTCGGATGGAGGTTGGATCTTGTTTTAAGTAAAAACAGTGTCTTCCGGAGAGTTTCCCGATACCAAGCATGTTATTTACAGGAAGGTAAATTCAGGAGGTGCCAGTTGGCCAGTCTTTTCTTCTATTGAAATGCATTGTGGAAGTCGAGGGGGAGGTTGACCCCAGATGCCTGGGTGTCCTTCCTCAGTGGGAGGCCTGTTACATCCTCAAGCCGCACCTGGTAAGGGGAGTGCAGGTGGGTCCCTGCTGCCCTGGTGTCCCCCAAATACACATGGGGGTATATACCTTTTCTAATGCCACCCCAGGGGGTATATACCTTTTCTAATGCCATCCACCCAGATGGGGCTGACGACTCATTTTTGGTCTGGCATCTGTGTTTAGGGGTGCTGCTTGCCCCTTCTCCCCACCTGCTGCTTGAACCTTAATTTCCTTTTGGGTGGTATCTTCTGGGATGACGCATCCTTCCCCTCTCCAGGGCTTATGGCATCAGCTCTCTGCTCTCGAAGTTCAAAGCCAAGCTTTTTTGGCTCTACACAAAAGATTTCTCTTTCAAAACCCGATTCTTGTAAGGGTATAGTCTCAGCTCTGGATTTCAAAGCCTCTTTTGCAACTCAAAGCAAAGGATTTGATGCTTTGTTCTGGGTTCCCCTGGAGAGCAGGGAATATAGGAAACCAACTTAGCATATGAATGTGAGTTAATGGATATAAGGAAATTGTCTACTGTGGAATAAGTTAGTATCTCAAAATGACAGCACTCAGCTCCCATACGCTGTCACTGATTCTTTGTGATAATCCTTCTAAGAAGGATGATTTTGCCCAATCCAGAGCTGAGACTAGGGTGAGGGGAGCAAGGCCCTTGTTCCAGGCACCATATTTAAAGAAATGTCAAAAACATTGTCTCCATAAGTAATAGTTTGATGCAATCATTGTAAAAGTATAAGTTATTGCCAGAAATCCATGATGAACAAAATATCAAAATTTTAAATAAAGATGAGATTTGTAGGCTGGGCACAGTGGCTCACGCCTGTAATCCCAGAACTTTGGGAGGCAGAGGCGGGTAGATCACAAGGTCAGGAGTTTATGACCAGCCTGGCCAACACGGGGAAACCCCATCTCTACTAAAAATACAAAAATTAGCTGGGTGTGGTGATAGGCACCTGTAATCCCAGCTACCTGAAAGGCTGAGGCAGGAGAATCGATTGAACCCGGGAGGCAGAGGTTGCAGTGAGCTGAGATCTCACCACTGCACTCCAGCCTGGGCGACAAAGAGCAAAACTCCATCTCAAAAAAAAAAAAAAAATCTCATAAAAATGAGATTCGTGTTGCTGATTTTTTCCTTTGCCTGAAGGTTCCAATAATGGCTCTTCACAGCACTGGTTCGGATCTGGTCTTCATGGAGCTCACATCCTAGTACATCGGAAACAGACTGCATGCAAATCTTTCACAGCTATTATTTATTTAGTATGATTGGAATAAGTGAGTTGAAGGAGAAATGTGGGCACTCAAGCATTTATAACAGGGGCTCGACGTGCTCTGGAAGGTCCTGGAAGGGAAGTGTGTTATAGTCTGTTCTGGTGTTGCTGTGAAGAAATACCTGAGGCTGGGTAATTTATAAAGAAAAGACAGGCCGAGCATGTTGGCTCACGCCTGTAATCCCAGCACTCTGGGAAGCTAGGAGGGTGGATCACCTGAGGTCAGGAGTTCAAGACCAGCCTGGTCAACATGGTGAAACCCCATCTCTAGTGAAAATAGTAAAATTATCTGGGTGTGATGGCGCATGTCTGCAGTCCCAGCTACTCAGAAGGCTGAGGCGGGAGAATCACTTGAACCTGGGAGGCGGAGCTTGCAGTAAGCTGAGACTCTCCATTGCACTCAAGCCTGGGCAATAAGAGTGAAACTTCCGTCTCAAAAAAAGAAAAAGAAAAAAGAAAGAAAAGAAAAGATGTTTATTTTGACTGACAGTTCTAAAGGCTGTACAGGAAGCATGGTGCCGTATCTGTACTTGGTGAGGGCTTCAGGGAGTTTATTATAGTCATGGCAGAAGCTAAAAGGGAGGGGCATTATCAGTCGGTGAGAGAGGGAGCAAGAGATAGGAGGGGAAGGTCCCAGATTCCCAGACAACCAGATCTTGAGTGAGCTAAGCAAGAATTCACTCATCACCAAGGGGACAATGCTAAGCCATTCATGAGGGATCTGCCTCCATGACCAGCACTGGGCCTTACATATCTTCTTCTTTTCCTTTTTTTGAGATGGAGTTTTGCTCTTGTTGCCCAGGCTGGGTGGAGTGGAATGTTGTGATCTCGGCTCACAGCAACCTCTACCTCCTGGGTTCAAGCAATTCTCCTGCCTTAGCCTCCAGAGTAGCTGGGATTGCAAGCGTGCACCACCATGCCTGGCTAATTTTTGTCCTTTTAGTAGAGACATGGTTCCACCATGTTGGCCAGTCTGTTCTTAAACTTCTGACCTCAGATGATCTGCCCTCCTTGGCCTCCTAAATTGCTGGGATTACAGGCGTGAACTGCCGTGCCCAGCCGGGAATCACATTTCAACATGAGACATGAAGGGGACAACATCCAAACCATATCGGGAGCTTTCAGCTGAGACCGTAAGGATGAGTACTATGAGCCAAGCAGAGTGGGAAGAAGAGGATTCCACGCAGAGGGACTGGCGTGTCCAAAGGTCCTGGGGATAGAAACAAGCTGGTCAGGTTACCTCATCTCCAAGTGGTGACTCAGAGATCCAGGATCTGTTCCATCCTTAACATCGCAGTAGGTAGGGAGTGGAGGGCTGTGCATTGATGTGGCATGTTTCACTTCTGCCCACGTCTGTTCACCCAGCACTCATCCCAGGGTCTTACCCTCTGGGTTAGGAAAACTAGTTTTACTGAGGGCTCAGGAAGAAGAGGGGCACAGAAGTTCCTTACTCTCGGTAGCCTCTGCCACAGAGGGACCAGGGCAGACAAGTCCTTGGCAGTGTTGATTGAGACCTGGATCTATATTCTTGGAGCAGATGATCTGATTTGCATTTGGTCACAGATCCAAGAGGTATTAACATAAAGAGCTGCTGCCAGCCATGACCCCAGCGCTCCTCCCAGGAGGAAGGAGTCGTCCTGTCCACTTTGTAGCATGATGGCCTAACGGAACCCAGTAGGATGGTCAGATTTCCGTCCACAACATGGAGGCGTGGCCTTGGGCACCGGTCAGCTTCTCCCCTTCCTCACACTCCCATGGCTTCTGTTGCTTCAGCTCTGGTGTCTCTCAGGGGGCCCTGAGTGGACTCTCAGCTTTCAATAGTTCAGGCAGGTAACTTGCAGAGCTAGGGTTCCAGGTAAATATGATCCCCGGGCCATGCCTGGGCTCTGGTTTCTTAGGCAGGGTGGGAGGAGTAGGTGGCAGTGGCTGAGCCAGCCTGGTGCATTTGCCTATCCACTGATGGGCTCAGGCCAATGGTGGGCCAGAGACTGCCTGGGGTTTGCTATCAGATAAGCCCTGAGCCCAGATCATAGGCCTAGCATAGCCCAGGACTTGGAGCCCTCTTAAATCTGTCTTCTGGAACCTGATTTGGGGTTCCTAGGCTTGCCCTATGGATTTCAGGTTACCCTTTAGTTAAGCAAACATACGAGCCCTGGGGCCTGGAATGGGAAAGGGAGGTAGTGGGGCTCTTAGCCACTCTTGTCCTCTCTAGCAACATCAAAATCTCCAAGGAGGGCACCCCTAGAATTTTTTTTTTTTTTTTTTTGAGATGGAGTCTAGCTCTGTTGCCCAGGCTGGAGTACAGTGGCACAATCCAGGCTCACTGCAACCTCCGTCTCCCAGGTTCAAGCAATTCTCCTGCCTCAGCTTCCCGAGTAGCTGGGATTACAGGCACCTGCCACCATGCCCAGCTAATTTTTGTATTTTTAATAGAGATGGGGTGTCCCCGTGTTGGCCAGGCTGGTCTCGCACTCCTGACCTTGTGATCCACCTACCTCAGCCTCCCAGAGTGCTGGGATTACAAGCATGGGCCACCATGCCTGGCCACCCCTAGAACTCTTTTTGCTGTTTGCAGGATGGGGGCAGGCATCTGAGCACCTGGGGTGGTTTCTCTAATTTCTCCCAGCCCACAGAGTCAATGAGACATGGTAGGCAAATCCCGGGCTTTGCAGTAAGATGAACTGGGTTTGAATCCTGGCTGTGCCCCTTACCGGCTGCGTGACCTTGTAGCTTGGCAGTAGCTGCTTAACCACGTTGAAACTCAAACTATTTAACCTCTGTGAATCTGTTTCTCCATCTGTAGAGTGGGAGGGTGGTGGGAAATATAGTACCTGCCTGGCAGAGCTGTTGTGAAGAATAAATGTGACAACCTGTAGGTGCTCAGTAAATGACAGCTATCATTATCCCGAGGGAGAGAACCACGAGGAGAGAGGTTAAAGTTGCACAAACTCCTTTCCCCAACACACACACACACACACGCGCGCACACACACACACACACACACCCCTTTCCTGCAGCTGCAGCCAAAGGGATCCTGTTAAATGCTTATCCCCTGTGCAAAATTCCCCAGTGACCTCTCACCCAGAGTCAAAGCCAAAGTCCTTAGGAAGGACATGAACCCTCCTCGGCCTGCCCCGCCCTTACTTTCTCTCTTTGATCTCCTTGGCCACCATGCTTCCCCCAGCTCCTTGGGCTGGGCCCCTCGTTGCTCCCAAAGGCCCAGGCACACTCTTGCCACAGGGGCTTGGCACTGCCATCTCCACTCCCCTACCCCCAGACATCCGTGTGGCTTGCTCCCTCACCTCCTCTCGTCTTTGCTCAATGACATGGTCTCAACGAAGCCTCCTCTGGCCACTCAGGCTTTTTTGTTTCTGCTTTTGTTTTGAGACGGAGTCTCACTCTGTCACCCAGCCTGGAGTGCAGTGGTGCAATCTTGGCTCACTGCAACCTCCACCTCCCAGGTTCAAGCAATTCTTCTGCCTCAGCCTCCCAAGTAGCTGGGATTACAGGTACCCACTGCCACACCCAGCTAATTTTTGTATTTTTAGTGGAAACGAGGTTTCACCACGTTGGTCAGTCTGGCCCAGAACTCCTGACCTCAGGTGATCTGCCAGCTTCGGCCTCCCAAAGTGCTGGGATTACAGGCATAAGCCAGCACACCTGACCTTAGCCACTCAGGTTTTTTTTTTTTTGAGACAGAATTTTGCTCTTCCTACCCGGGCTGGAGTGCAATGTGTGATCTCTGTTCACCGCAACCACCTCCTGGGTTCAAGCGATTCTCTTGCCTCAGCCTTCCGAGTAGCTGGGATTACAGGCATGTATCATCACGCCCGGCTAATTTTTTGTATTTTTAGTAGAGACGAGGTTTCGCCATGTTGGTCAGGCTGGTCTCGAACTCCTGACCTCGTGATCCGCCTGCCTCGGCCTCCCAAAGTGCTGGGATTACAGGCATGAGCCACTGTGCCTGGCCCTCGCCCCTCAGTTTTAAATGACAGCCCCTCCCCATCCCACATTTCTCAGTCCTCCTCTCTCTTTCTTGTAAATTTAACTTTTTATTAACAGAGATGGACTTTCACCATGTTGGTCAGGTTAGTCTTGAACTCCTGGCTTCAAGTGATCTGCCTACCTTGGCCTCCCAAAGCGCTGGGATTACAGGGGTGAGCCACCACGCCTGGCCAGTCTTCCTTTCTTTTCCTGCTTTATTTCCTCCATAGCCTGATCATGACCTGACACGTGTTTTGATGATCTCCACTCGCATGAATATAAGTTCCACAAAGGCAGGGATTGTCTATTATGTTCACATTCATGGTACTCCCCAGTGCCTAGGCATAGAAGGGGGTGCTTAAGGTTTGTTGAATGAACACCTGAAAGATGGCGGAACTGAAGTTCTGGCTGGTGCAGGTAAGGGGAGTGGGCCATGAAGTGAGGACATCATCACTTTCCTTTTTTGCCAAATGAAGGGGTTGGCCTAGACACCCAGGAGACCATGAACCCATGGGAGTTGTGCACACCATTGGTGAGTCTCTGCCTCCCAGCGCTTTTCAGGAACAAGGGTCTCTAGCTTCTTGCAGACATTGAACAGAGCCTGTGACCTCCCAGAGGTTCAGCACCCTCCCAGCACCGAAGTCTCATAATTGGCTCTAATTGGTTTGAATCCTTGTTTTCTAAGAAGCTAAGATGCTAACATCCCATCATCTTATTCAAATCCCAGCAGCCACAGGGGGGGTCCTGGCCCCAAGGCAGAGAGGGGAAACCAGAGGGGACTTTGGCAGGGTCAGGGTGTGGGGGCAGTAGTGGGGACATTGTAAAGAGGGACAAAGGAGACTCATACGCTATGCGCGCTGTTTTCTTCCCTTTATTTAAAAGAAAATAGGCTTAAAGCAAGTATGACGACATGTGAACAATTGTCAGTGCTGGGTACTGGGCGTGGGGGTATTTATCACAGCGTTGGACTTTTCCTATATTTTAAAAAATCTTTTAAAAAATACAGAGTTGGGGGTGGGCATTCATAATTACAGCTCATGATTAGTAACAGAGAGGCAGTTTCTGGGGGCCCGGGGGACCTGCACATTGGGCATTTTTGCAGCTTGTGTGTGGGGGCGGAGGGGCTGGCTGGGGTCTGGGACCCTTGCCTGGAGCTGACAGAGACCTCTCTCCTCCCCTGCTTCCCCCTCCCAGGTCTCAGTTTCCTGCCTTCCTGGGAAGTGGGGAAAGGCTGAGAGGCCCCGTGCTGGGGTTGAAGCTAATTCATTAGTTACGCCTCAACAAGGACTGATGCCTGCGGTGCCAGCATGATTCATCGTGATGATTGCCCCACCGCCAGCCTGCGTGGGCCCGGAACGCCAGCACATTTTACCTTTATCCACTGAGAAGGGCCTGGTGGGAGGTGAAGGTACAGGATCTGCGAAGAAAAGACTCTGAGAAACTAGAGGGCTGGTCCTCCATGCTCTCAACCCCAGGAAGCTCTGCCAGGCTGGTACCAGGGTGGAGAGGCTCATGTGGTGCTGCCAGTGCCGATGAAGCCCAAGAGGACAGCCTGGTGCTAGAGTGCCAGCCTGAGCATGTGGAGAGGCTGCTGCGGAGCCTCCTACTCCACAGCCAATATTCCCTTGGTGAAACTGCTTGGGTATGGGGGGAGGGACTCATCCTCATCCCATTAGGCTGGCTGGGCATTCCCTACCTTTTTGGTCTCTGGGAGCTTCACCTCTTCCAAGAAGTCCTCCTGAATGAGTAGAAGGGAGAGAGCTGGATTGGAATTTAAGTGACATCTGGGAGGAGCCTGAAGCCCCTCTGGCTGGGGCTGAGACTCCTATACCTCAGGTCTTGTGTCTGGGTTCCACCTGGGTCCTCTACCTCGGCCTGGATTCCTGCTTTCGTTTTGCCAGTCTGTCCCAGGATGGAGGTACATGGCTGGTTCCTGGCTCAGAGCAACATCTGCCTCTGTGTCCCCCATCACCTGCCTGCCCCCTTGCTGTATTAGAATTGCTATTGCTCTGCCCTTTCATTGTTTTATCCAACAAATACATATTATCTGAAAAAAGTATGTGCTGAATTGTTTCATTTGTGTGAGATTCAAGAACAGGTGAAACTGATCCATGATGACAGAGGTGAGGTCAGGATCACAGCTGCCTCTGTGAGGTGGGGATTGACTGTGAGGGCTTCAGAGAACTCTCTGGATGATGGAAATGGGACAGGGCTGTGTACCTTTGTCAAAACCCATCCAAAAGTACACTTAGGATCTGTACATTGAGAACTGTATGCAATGTTTGCCTCCACTTTTTTTAATGTTAAAATGTTTCAGCCAGGAGCAGTGGTTCATGCCTGTAATCCCAGCACTTTGGGAGGCCGAGGTGAGTGGATCACCTGAGGTCAGAAGTTTGAGACCAGCCTGACCAACATGGTGAAACCTTGTCTCTACTAAAACACAAAAATTAGCTGCGCATGGTGGCAGGTGCCTGTAATCTCAGCTACTTGGGAGGCTGAAGCAAGAGAATCGCTTGAATCCAGGAGGTGGAGGTTGCAATGAGCCGAGATCACGTCACTGTACTTCAATCTGGGCAACAAGAGCAAAACTTTGTCTCAAAAGATAAATAAATAAATAATGAATAATTTTTTTCACTGACTGTCTACTATATGCTCTAGAGCCTGTGCCAGCAGGGAGGGAGATGCACAAACCTGCCTGCCTGGGCAGTTTACATTCCAGTGGGGATGGCTCCCATCCTCGGGTTGCATTGGCAACTGCTCTCTGCCCTTGGGTTGTCCTCCCTCCTCCTTGCCTGCAGTGGGGATGGCAGCGGGAGTGGGCCAAAGGGCAGCGTGCTGTCCTGAGGTCAGTCCATTCAGCCAGTTATGTGGATCACATCAGCCGAGTTCAAGAGAAGGCAGGACGCAGGAGGCTTGGAGCCTGAAAATTCAGCTCCCGAGCTGCAACCTCTCTGCATTGTGTGACCTTAAGCAGGGTGCCTAATTCCTGTTAGGTCACTTTTCTCGTCTTTCATATGGGATAAGAATGCTCTCTTTGCATTCTAATCAGAGGCTAATCACAGAATCAGAGGCTCTGTGGTGAGAAAATTCATTGCTGGAGGTGGAGTTTCCATCTATCGGTATAGTTTATAGTTAGAAACACAGGCTCTCCAGTCACACGAACCTGGCTTCGAATCCAGCTGCTCACCAGCTGGGTGACCTTGGGCACTTCACCCAGCTCAGACTGACCCAGTTCAAGTCCTGTCTCTGAGCCTCAGTTTCTCCATCTTTAAAATCGGAGTGATGAGGGTGTCTACCTTATAGGCTGTGCTAAGGACCCAACGCAATGCTTTCAGCATAGTGTGGGCACACGTGGGCTCGAAGCCAGTGGCAGCCCGTCCTTTTCTGCCAGGAGCTCTGGCAGGACTCCGGATGGGAGGTGAGGGGAGAGGGCAGGAGGGAGGGAATGGCTGGAGACACGGAATGAGAGTGGTCATGATTGGTGGCTCAAAGGCGTTCACTTGTCCCAGTCCCCTGTCCACCGCAGCCACACACAGACCTTGAGCTTTGGTGGAGGGATCGTGGCAGGGGCGAGGGGTGTGAGTGTAGCAATGAGGAAGCTGTGGGGCAATTAGGCAGGGCGGGGCCAAGCCTTGGGTCCCGGTAAAACCAGCAGACATGAAAAGGGCGGGACAGTAACAGTTTCGAGTTACTATACTCGAAGTGACCCCAGCAGGGAGACTGGCCGCGCGCCGCTGGACGTGAATGACCGGCAGTGACCGCGCCCCTCAACCTTTCCTTGTGAGTCTCTAGTTCAGAGTCTTTGGTCCACAGCCGGTGTTCCCTCCCTCTTAGACCCGCGGCTCTGGGGCGCACACAACCGCACACCAAATGGCGTCGGGTCTCAGGGCCAGGCTTGGCGTAAGGGGAATCCCTCAGTTTGCGCTTGCTCCGCGGTGGGCTGGATGGGCAGGTAGGGGGCGGGCTCCGGCGCTGGGACCCCGCTCGGGTGGTGCCTTGGCCCCGCCCCGCCCCGCCCACCCTCCGTCTCATTGGCAGCCGCACGCGCGTCGGGGTTGCCAGGGCGACAGGTCGCTAAGCTGCTAGTCAGCGCGAACCCTATTCAGTCGGCCTCCGGCGGAGGCAGCGGGGGAGGCCCGAGGGCGGGCGGCGGAGCGCGGCGCGCGGCGGCGGGGCCCCGAGCGGGCGCCTCCTCCCGGCCCGGCACGGCCCCCCTCCCGGCGCGGGAGCAGGCCGGGGCGGGGGGCCCGGGGGCCGGCGCGGCTCTGGCCCCGTCGGGGCGGCCGTGGGGCGGCTGGGGCGGGGCGATGCCGGGCGGTGGCGGTGGCGGTGTTGGCGGCCCCGGCCGGGGCCCGTGACCATGGGCATTGCCGAGTCCACGCCGGATGAGCTGCCGTCGGACGCGGAGGAGCAGTTGCGCAGCGGCGAGCAGCAGCTGGAGCTGAGCGGGCGGCGGCTGCGGCGGCTGCCCAGCGCCGTGTGCGCGCTGAGCCGCCTGCAGAAGCTGTATGTGAGCGGCACGGGGCTGCGCGAGCTGCCCGAGGAGATCGAGGAGCTGCGCGAGTTGCGCATCCTGGCGCTGGACTTCAACAAACTCGAGTGCCTGCCTGACGGCCTGTGCCGCCTGCCGCGCCTAACGCGCCTCTACCTGGGCGGCAACCGGCTGCTGGCGCTGCCCGCGGACTTCGCGCAGCTGCAGAGCCTGCGCTGCCTCTGGATCGAGGGCAACTTCTTGCGCCGCTTCCCGCGGCCGCTGCTGCGCCTGGTGGCGCTGCAGTCGCTCCAGATGGGCGACAACCGGCTGCGCGCGCTGCCGGCCGAGCTGCCGCGCATGACCGGCTTGCGTGGCCTCTGGCTCTACGGCAACCGCTTCGAGGAGTTCCCGCCTGCGCTGCTGCGCATGGGCCGCCTGCACATCCTCGATCTCGACCGCAACCGCCTGGGCGGCTTCCCCGACCTGCACCCGCTACGCGCTCTGCGCGTCTTCTCCTATGACCACAACCCCGTCACCGGGCCCCCGCGTGTCGCGGACACCGTGTTCCTTGTGGGCGAGGGCGCCGTCGAGCGCATGGCTGAGCGCGACGAGCCCACGCCCCGGCCTCCGCCCCGGCGCCCAGCACGCGCCTTTGAGGATGAGGAGGAGGAAGACCTGCTCATAGGCGGTGCTGGCTCCCGGACTCTGGGCGCCCCCGGGGACAGCCTTTGCGCCCTGGAAGCCGCTGCAGGACTGGGCACTTGAGCCTCTGTTTTGGCTGATGGACGTCGGCCATTCTGAGAGGAGGGGCTCTGGGAAGCTTTGGCTGCGTAGGCCTGCGGGATCAGTGGGCCCCTACTTGGGGTAATGGAGGGGCCACTTTCGGCGAGCTGCCGGGCACTGGCAGGCCCGGGGATCATCTTCAGACACTCCTAGGTAGTAAGAGGACTGACTGCCCCCTGGCTGATCTGTGGGCAATTGTCAGACCAAGAAGTCTGGGCTGGGTCCAGTCCCCGATGGAGCCACTGATAACACAGGAGCCACCTTCCTCCAGGAACCAGGGTCGTTGAGGACCACAGAATCGTCACGTCTTGCTGAGTCTGGATGCAGGGTGCCCACCACCCTCCCACCTTTTGGGGTTTGGATCTCCTGGGCCTACCCTTTCTAGGGCAGGAGCCGCTGCCTCTGGGGTGGACTGCCTTGGGAAGAAGGCCTGGCCCGGGGGCAGGGGCTTGGTCCCCGGGGCAGAAGTGGGAAACAGATGGGGGCCCCAACACCGAAGCTGCCCTCACCCCTCCACCAGGGCTGATCGTACATACCTCCCTCTCCGGCCCCCTGAGATTTATATGGGGCACAGAAGGCAAGGGGTCACCCCCACCCTATATTCTGTTTTCTTCTCTAAGCATGTGCCTGGAATCTTGCTGGGAAAAAAAAGCGCCCCTCTCCCCCTCCCCATAGCCTGAGCCTTCCAGCTGTCAAATTTGAAAAGAAGCCACCGTGCCTCCAGGGCCTCCTGCACCGCAGAGAGGGGCTCTCTGCTCTGGGAGGCAGCTCAGCACCTCTCCCACAGCCTGCACTCTCCTTTCCCTTAAATGGGCACGGCCAGGGTGGCTGGCACGGGACTGGCACTCTGTACCTCCACTCCGTCACCAGGGACAGCCCCAAGGGGGTGAGGAGAGGGGCCTCGCTTTGCAATTCCCAGAGCCAGATCTTCCCCATCCAAGCAATAACGGGAAGAGGGGGCCAGGGCCAAGGACACTCAGGGACACTGTTGGGGCAGGGGCCCCACATGGTAATGTTTTCTTTAGGGAGAAGAAAAAAATTAACTGGCTGTAAACATAAATTCTATTTCTTGGAGAAGGAATGTGCGTTTCCCACGTGCCTGTTTATTTATAAGCCCTGGGAGCACCGGAACCCACTGCTATGGGGACCCTGGGCTCCCTCTGGCACTGCCCCCACCCATGTGCCCCCCTCTCTGTGTCAGACCAGCCCTGCTAACTGTTGTGTGCTGTCTTTCTGGGAACAAGTGCTGTCAGGGGTGGCTTTTGTCCCTCGGGGGTGCTCGCCTATCTTGGGGCTGCTCTCCTATCTCGCGGAATCTCACAGCTTGGTTCTGCAGAAGATTCTGTATGCTTTTGAATCACCCTCAAGCTGGGCTGAACTTTCCCTCTTCTTTCACTGGCACTGCCCCCATCTCCCTCTGTGACTCTAGACTTGCCTCCCTCCATCTCTCTCGCTCCATTTTTCTCTTTCTCTCTCCTTTTTAGTCTCTTTGCTAGGTTTTGGCATTTCTTTCCCCCCTTGTTGTTCAGGAAAATAATAAATAACGATTTAAAGAAAGGAAGAAAATTGTAAAACCTCAAGCTCGGAGGCCCGTCTCCCCTGAGAAGATCCCGCCAGGCCTCCGTCACCACGGCAACAGAGGCTGATGTCATACCAGGCCAAAAGGTCAGGCCCTGCCCAGCAGCTCTGCTGGCACACGGGGCTAGGCCCTGACCAAGGAGGAGGCTGGGCATGGATCTGGGCAGTCAGCTTGCAAATGAGAGCGAAGGCCTTGAATGGACAGCAGGAGGTGGTGGGTGGGGAAGATTGGTGGCTGCCTCCTTCCCAAGGAGGAAGAGGGTCTGGGGCCTGGCTGCTGAAGACCTTGTCTCTCGCATAGTTCCCCCTGTTGGGAGCCCTCCAGGGGTCTGGAAAGTTGGAGAAAGTCATTTGAGAGATGATCACTCAGGTGGGAGCTGCAGCTGACTGCGGACTGTCTTCTAGACCTGCCGCTTGTAACACGGCATAGGGAAAATACCCCTAGACCTAGAATCAGAAGGTGGGTCTTCCAGGCCTAGTTCTGCTACTGACCAAGTGATCTTGAGCAAGTCATGACCCTCCTGGGCCTTAGCTTCTTCATCTATACACAAGTAGTTGTGTTTATTCATTTATTTATATTTCATTTTTTTCTGAGACAAGAGTCTCGCTCTGTCGCCTAGGCTGGAGTGCAGTGGCATGTTCTTGGCTCACTGCAACCTTTGCCTCCCGGGTTCAAGTGATTCTCCTGCCTTAGCCTCCTGAGTAGCTGGGATTACAGGCATGCACCGCCACATCTGGTTAATTTTTGTATTTTTAGTAGAGATGGGGTTTCACCATGTTGGCTAGGCTGGCCTCGAACTCCTGACCTCAGGTGATCTGCCTGCCTCAGCCTCCTAAAGTGCTGGGATTACAGGCGTGAGTCACCATGCCTGGCCCAAGGAGTTGGGTTTATTTAGAGCTGATGCTGCAGCTCAATACCTCATGCAAGGTGTTTGTCTACCTTCCTTTCATGCAAATATTTTTTTTTTCCAGACAAGAGTCTTGTTCTGTTGCCCAGGCTGGAGTGCAGTGGTGTGATCTTGGCTCACTACAACCTTCACCACCTGGTTCAAGCAATTCTCCTGCCTCAGCCTCCCAAGTAGCTGGGATTACAGGCGCCTGCCACTGCACCCAGCTAATTTTTGTACTTTTTCATAGAGACGGGGTTTCACCATCTTGGCCAGGTTGGTCTCGAACTCCTGACCTTGTGATCCACCTGCCTTGGCTCCCAGAGTGCTGAGATTAGCTGAGATTACAGTTGTGAGCCATCATGCCCTGCCCTTTTCACGCAAACCTTAGACAAAGGAGAAGCAGGATGCAGATGCAGCCACGGTCACCTGATGTAACTGCTGGCATTAGTGAGCTTAGGTCTCCTCCCTCTGTCTGGTCTGTTTCCCTGTACCTCCTCCCCTGCTGCTCTCACCTGAGGACTCTAGGTGGGAGCAAAGGCTTGGCAATGAGTCCCCCAGGCCACCCTGAGGCACTCAGGGTCCTACCTTTCTGCTTTGTCAAACATGGCACCCGCAGCCATGACTGCTTGCCAGCTGAGCCAGAGCTTCCCCCGGGAATGGGGATGGACTCTACCCCTGGCTCTGCTACTCACGTGTTCTCCCTCAGAAGTCAGTCCCTTCTGGAAAGTTCAAGTTTGGTTAAATTGGGTGCTGATGCTATAGAGCACAATTGAGGGTCGGTCTCTGTCTCCATGTGAGTAGGGAGGGAGCTACTGCCAAGGACAGCTGGGTGTCATGGCTCCCCTTGATGTCGAAGAGAGCACTGTATTAGGAGTCCTGGCATTACCCCACCCACAACTTCCTGTGATTCCCACTTGGCCTCTGGGGAGCAGGGGACGGGGGAGACTAGAAAGGATGCTTATAACAATGGGTTGGGATGGATGGGCTGCCTCTGTGGTTCCCTGGGGCAGTCAGAGGTGGGCAGGCCATGGGGGAATAGGGCAGGGAAATTCTGGAAGAGTCATGTTTGTACCAGGGATTCAGGGGCAGAGGCCAAGGGAGCTGGTGGTCAGAGCAGGAAGCTTCCTTCCTACTGTGGGAACCAAGCAGAGGGAAAGGCAGAGGAGGCAGCAGGGAGGGCGAGTGACTCATCCACTGATGTGAGGACTCCCAACCCAGTGCTCACTGAGTCATAGAAGAGCTGCTCATCCCTAGCTGGCAGACAGGTCTGCGAGCGGAATGGCTGAGAACTATGGCCTGTTCTTGAGGCCCCGCCCCCACTCGCTTCCAGACAAGCAGCCCTGATGCCCAGCTTGGCAGCGGAGACGAAGGGCTGGAGCCTTCACCCTTGTTAATGACATAACCACCTGCCCCCTTCCCACCCGCCCTCAGGGACACAGGAAAAGAAAAGAGAAACAGGTTCTTGGAGCTGGGGGCCCTGCCCAGAAGTCCCTCCCTGCCTCCAATGCCACCACTTGGGCTTACTCAGACATCCATCCCAAAGCTTCCTCAAGACACCTGGTGCTCTTGTTCTGAAGATGAACGTTTATTAGCACACCTGGGCGTGCCACACAGAACACGTATGCAGACAGGGATTCCTGCCCAGGGGGCTCACAGTCTAAACGAGATACGACATATAAACGCAGGACACAGACGTGGGGAGCGGGGCATCTTCACGGAAAACAGATGGTCAGGGGAGCCACGCGCAGGGGCATTGGCGTGTTCAAGCCTTGTCCTTCTGGTTGTCTTTGCCGGGGAGGGAGAGGAGCACAAAATGTGGCCCAGGATGGCCTTCTTGAAAGCAGCAGGATCCAGGGGACACTTGCAGGAGAAAGAAAACACCAGGGGGTACAGGGAGGGGTCGGGGAGCATCTCAGAGCAGGCATGGATGAAGACAGACCCAGAGAAAAAACACAGGGAGGCAGAAAGTCCAGGGAAGGGCCCGAGCCAGCGGCAAAGCACTGCCGCCTGAGCTGTCTGACTTCAGGCTCGGTTTTCTGGGGCGGCTTTCACAGAGAAAGCTCTGATCAAGGGCACCCCTGAGGCTACTTACCTGACCCCAGGGCTTCCTCCCATCTCTAGAACAGCGATCAGAAGGGACATCTAAACCAGCTTGTGAGAAGCAGGGACAGACAGCTTTGTGGGGGTGTGGGGGGCTACTTAGTGCAATTCTGGGAGGCAGCTGCTGGCCCCAGGTGCTGGGAACAGGGGCCCCCACTTCACTCCAGGTGGGAGCAGGGGCCAGATGGACACGATTGCAGGGATGGGCTCTTTCCTTTTGTGCCTGTGTCTGAAACAGATGTAGCACCTTCCTTCTGAGGGAGCTGCCGGGCCTCAGTTTTCCCTGGGCTGGGTGGGGAAGAAAGGACAGGGGATGGGGATGGTTATTGCTTTGTTGTGGCCGGAGGAAGCAGGTGAGAGGAAGGAAATAGCGTACCCAGAGCCACAGAGGCTGAAGGAGGGATTAGAACTCAGCTTCCCACATCCCAGGCTGGAACCTGTTCCACTGCGTCAGAGACTTTTCTAATCTTAAAGAACGAAACCAGAAGAGGGCTGAGAGAAGCCACAGGTCCAGCCAACAAACACACAGCGCCTCGTCTTTCCTTTCCCCACCTCGGGGACCAGGGAGGAGGTGCTGACCTGAAACTACAGGGGCCCCGTGGGTGGTGGCGGGAAAGCTGGAGCATCGTCGTCCCCCTTTGGTTTGTCTGAGCTGCCTTGGAGGGTGGTGAGGGTCCCCCGGGGACTCAGGGAGGGGACGCCAGGCTGGATGACCCTGGAGGGCACCCCCAAGGTCTAGAGGAGACTCCACTCCCACAAAGCTTTGTCAGGCCTGATCCGGGAAAGGTAGCTGCCTCTCTGCTTTCTGGGCAGCCGGTGGGATGATAGAGATCTGAGGATGGGCTGGACACTCAGAACGGGCCTGGTCACCAGTGAAGTCAAATCCCAAAGGTGACATGCTGAGGGGAGGCTCAGCCCTGGGGCCCCCATCCCCTTCACCCGCTGCCTCTGCCCCCGGGAGGTGAGGGAGGGCTGGGGCCCGCGGAGGAAACAACAAAGGCCCTACTTTTCCATGATCCTTTATTAATCAGAACAGGCCTCGCCACAAAAAGCGGGGCCCATTCCCACAAAAATAGGATTTTGCAAAGAGGAAATCTTGCTGGCTTAGAGGGCATGTGTGGTGGAAATACTTTGTATGGTTCTGTTTTTCCTGTTTTTTTTTTTTTTCTTCAGTTTTTCTTCATTTCTCTTGGCTGCAAAAAATTTTTTTGGTGATGGTGGGTTTTTGTTTTATTTTTTATAAAACACTTGCACTCAAGGACTCAAACACGATACAAACATCGCCACCGATCCCCACCCCCAGGGCACTCGGGGGAGCCCCCTTGGCTTGTTGGTGGCTGTTTTCCTCTGTCCCTTCCCTGGCATCTGGTGCCGGAAGGCAGGTGTGGGGGTCCCGGGGCAGGTGGGATTTGTACAGCAGTTACGTGGGGAGATGGTCACAAGAAAGGAAACCAGAACAAGGTAAGGACTAAGTCTAGGGCGCCCACAGGATGGCAGATGAGGCCCACGAAGGGGCCTGCGACACAGTGAAGAGACGGGGCCTGGGTTGGCCTCAGCTAGCTCTGGAGGCTCTGTGGGGGTGGGGCAGGCAGGCCTTGCTGTCAGGATTCAGTAATAACTTTGCTCCGGGGTAGCACCTTCGGAGTCCTCCTGCCTTGACCCCCATGTCAGGTGATGGTGGCCTCACAACCTCCCCTATGAGGTAGGTGAAGTATTATTACCATCATTTTACAGATGGGGAAACTGAGGCCCAGGGAGTACAGGTGACTTGCCCAAAGTCCTGGGATGGTGGCAGGGCTCCGGTGCCCTCCTCCCACCCCCAAGTTCCCCCATTCCCTACTTTCCTATCTCCCTGGACCACCCCTGCCCCATCCCATACCACCCTTGCCTCCCGTGCTAGCCTACCCGGCCCTCGACCCTCCACTTGCCAACCCCCAGCACAGCATCCCAGAGCTCCACCTGCACATGGGGGGCTGGGGAAGCCCAAGCCTGGTTACCAATGTGCCTGGGTGGGGTCTGGTTGGGAGGAGACCCTCGCCAGGAGATGCTCTCTGCATAGGATCGGCTAAGAGTTCTGTGAGCGGGGCTCGGGAAAAGGGGCAGCCATTGCCCTGCCCACTTGATACAAGTTGGTTGGATATGGGGGACTCCCTGGCTGGCGAAGGGGCTGGGAGGTGGGGGCTCGCTCACTCAGCGGTCTTCCTCGGGGCAGGTGGGTGGTGGGGGGACAGGAAACCGAGGCGGATCCGAGGGAGAGGTGGAGAAAGGCAGGCTTCCCACCGTGCCCTCTCCCACATTTGCGTGGCCTTTGCCCTCCTGTCCCAGCTGGGGCTGTTCCCCAGCCCGCCAAAGAGGACGGTGCAGTTGGGGCCAACTCCATTTTAAGCAAATCTACAATATAGAAACATTTGGATTTACAAGGAACGTGGGTGACTATTTGCTTTACATTAGCATTCTTCACTCTACAAAACGATTCACCTACTATGTATGATGCTCCTCCAGAACCCAGGGAGAGGGAATGGGGGTGGGGGTGTGAGATTCAGTTTAAGAAAATTTTGGTATGGGCAAAAGGCCACCTGTCTACTGCATCGAGCAGAATGCTCAGCTCAAGGGAAAGCCGATGGAAGGGAAATGGTTCCCAAATGCCTATGGTCTTCCTGCACTTTGGATGTGGGGACCCTATCTAGAGTCCTCTTCTCCTTGGGATGTCCCAGGCCCATCCAGGGTGGAACTGTGGGCCAAAATCACAGCCATAGACTGTGGGGACCTGGCGCCACCTGGCGATGATTCTGGGAATGTCAGGCCCAGGCTCGTGGACCCCCAGGATTGGAGGCTTTGTCCCCAGCTGGGTCTTGTATCAATACCAGTACCAGCGTGGGGATGAGAGGGCTTAAGCAGGGATCAGCCTGAAATCTGCCGTCTCCAAGGGGAAGCCAATTCTAGTCTTATCAGTGGCTGAGGCAGAGAAACCACGGCTTCTTTGTGTGTGGCAATCTCAGAACTCACAGAATCCCAGTGTTTTCCCTGCCTCCTTTCCCTGCACTGTGAGTTGGGCAGAAGAAGCTTCTCCCGGGCATCAGGGAGTAGGGAAGGGTGAGAAGAGAGTCCTGGAGAAGATGAGGTGGTGGAAGATCAGAGACCACGCACGATGAGAAGGAATGAATGGAAGGTCTACAAGCACTGGAGGATGGAGGGGTAGAGGTCTGCACAGGCAGGAAGAGATGAGGAAGGCAGGGCAGCTGGAGAGCATGGAGAACAGGGCCGATGTGGCTGCCGTGTGAGGTGTGGGAAGCAGGCCGGGGTGTTTGGATGAAGGAATTAGGGCAAAGCTAGTGGGGGCTCTGGACCCCTTGAGAAGGAAGGAAGGTGGGGCTTAGTGGAATACTATGCACACAGTAGGTGCCTAAAAGGTGTGAGCTGGTGTTCAAGGGGTGAAATTGCTGAAGGAGGAACTATTGAGATTCTGAGCGGAGCGGGGCACCGAGGGAAGAAGGGGAGGAGAGGGGGGGTGTCGGGAGGCAGCCTAGTTCTCAGCTCAGCTCCAGTCCCTCTTCTGTTCCCGACCTCTGCCCCACTCCACCCCACTCAGCCCTACAGCCCTCTCCTCTCCTGCCCCCGCCTCCAGCCCTGCCTGGCCTTCATGAAACCTGCCTTCTCTGCCTAGTCTTCTGCACTGTCAGGCCTCTGTCCCCATGCACACACACAATGGACACAACACAAGTACAAAGGGCCATGGCTCCAGGACCCAGGAGCGGGCTCTCTACACTATCCTTGGCACTCAGGGCCCAGCTGGCACCTGAAGCTGCCCTGGGGATGGGCCTCTCCTGGACAGACCAGGGCCAAATGCCTCAGCCTGCCCTCCCCTGGGTCCATGTTGGGGCTGGAGAGGGGGCAGCCTCTCTCCACTCCAGGCGCTGCCTTAAAGAAAACGGGGGACCATGCCCACCTGGCTGGCCTCTGGAGGGGTCTGCCTGTCTGGCCGTCTGGCTCTCGAGCTCCCCCAACTTCTTTAGTATCAGCAAGTCAGGAAGAAAAAGGGCAAAGCAGGAAAATGCCTCCCAGAGTCCCTTCCCCCAAGCTGGACTGTGGGGGATGGGGCTGATACTTCCTAGAAACGGAGCCCAGTTGAGTCTGGGACCCCTCCCTGGCTGAGCCCTCAGGGTCCTCCCCTCCCTATGGCAGGGGGCTCAGGCCGGGCATTGTGCATAAAGTGGTGAGGGCATGATGGGGACCTAGGCCCTCGGCCCCCTGGGCCTCCCTTGGCCCCACTCAGGCCTTCAGCTGGTGCCACTGGGCCACAGGCTGCCGGGGACGGGCGATCATGTCTTTCCAGTGCTTCACCTCCCCTGGCCCGCTCTTCCAGGACAGGTAGATCTGGGGAGAAAGGGGAGAGGATGGCATTGGCACAGTCTCCAGGGCAGCGGCCCTTTCCCCCACAGGGGTGACACCCCAACTCCACCATGATACCCTAGCCTGTGGCCCCCCGACCTCCACATGCTGTGCCAACCTACCCCAGAGAGGCGCCCTCCTCCCTCCCTCTGCCAGCCTGACCTGTTTTCCTGGTTGTCTGCCCCCTTCAGAATTAGACTGCCAACCTATTTTGCAGTAGAGTCTGGAAGGTGGGGTTGGATGCAGCCTGTCTTCAGGCCTTCCCTGCCCTATCTGCTGGGTGCTGTCCAGCCCACTTTCATTATAATCGCTCCCAACTCCTGGGCACTTGCCACTGTGAGTACTGAGCCAGGGACTTCAGACACATGGATTATCAAATCCATGTGGTAGGATTTTATGATTAACTCTGTTTTTCAGATGGGGAAACTAAGGTGCAAAGCATTAAGAGGCCCACAGTCCCAGAGTTTGTTTGTTTACTTAGTTATTTATTGATGGAGTCTTGCTCTGTCACCCAGGCTGGAGTGCAATGGTGTGATCTTGGCTCACTGCAACCTCCACCTCCTGATTTCAAGTGATTCTCCTTCCTCCGCCTCCTCAGTAGCTGGGATTACAGGCATACACCACCATGCCCGATTAATTTTTGTATTTTTAGTAGAGATGGGGTTTCACCATGTTGGCCAGGCCTCAAACTCCTGACCTCAGGTGATTCGCGTACCTTGATCTCCCAAAGTGCTGAGATTACAGGCGTGAGCTACCACGCCCGGCCAGTCCCAGAGACTGAAATTAAGGTCTTTGGAGTGCTACACTACCGGTCCAGTCCCACTGAGCCTCCGGCAGGGGCTTTGCAGCCTCTCAAGGCTGCATGCGTGAATCCCCCAGGAACCCCAGGATCTGCCCAGCTGAGCTCAGCTTTGGGACTTGGGGGTGATTAAGAGTATAAGCATTGGAGAAAAAAACAGGTACATGGATATGGGGGCCTTGTATAGGGCACCTGGCTAGTATTCCTTAAGACTGTTAAGATCATAGAGGAAAGACGGAGAAACTGTCATGGGCTAGAGGGGAGGGGTAAACATGACAATGCAATGCAATGCCGTGTCCTGGATTGGATGCTGCGACAGAGGGAGGCCGAAAGCCTGGTGAAACACAAATCATGGCTGTGGTATTGTTCCCAGCAATGCACTGGTGGCGCTGGTTTCTCAAGCTGTGACAAATGTCCCACTGCAATGTGAGATGCTCACAACTGGGGAGGCTGGGTAAGGTGTAGATGGGAACTCCACTATCTTTGCCACTGTTCTGTAAATCTAAAATTATTCCAAAATAAAAAATGTTTTCTTTTTTTAAAAAAAGGATGGTTGTGGCCCCAGTGGGTGAGCGCAGTGGCCGATGCCTGTAATCAGAGCACTTTAGGAAGCCAAAGTGGGAGAATCACTTGAGCCCAGGAGTTTGAGACCAGCCTGGGTAATATGGTGAAACCCCATCTCTATAAAAAATATGAAAACATTTAGCTGGGCATGGTAGTGAGTGTCTGGAGTTCCAACTACTGGTGGGACTGAGGGGGGAAGGTCACGTGGGCCTGGGGAGGCCGAGGCTGCAGTGAGTTGTAATTGTGCCACTGCACTCCAGCCTGGACCACAGTGAGACTCTGGGGAGGGGGTCATGGATAGGGGCTCATGCCTGTAATCCCAGCACTTTGGGAAGCTGACACTGGCAGATTACTTGAGGTGAGGAGTTCGAGACCAGCCTGGCCAAAATGGTGAAACCCCATCTCTACTGAAAATACAAAAATTATCCCAGCATGGTGGCAGACACCTGTAATCCCAGCTGCTCAGGAAGCTGAGGCAGGAGAATCTCTTGAACCCAGGAGGCAGAAGTTGCAGTGAGCCGAGATTGAGCCACTGCACTCCAGCCTGGGTGACAGAGTGAGACTCTACCTCAAAACAAACAAACAAAAAAAGGATGGGGAGCAAGCACCAGCTCTGCAACATATGGTGGAGTGACTTCTTTCAGCCCCAGACCTTCCTCTGTAAAATGGGCTGATGACTGTGCCTGTCTCACAGACAGTGGGGATGGTGCATGTCCTGTGCTCAGCTGGCCATGGTGGCATGTCCCTGTGTGGCGAGTTCTCTCAGCCAGCGGCTCCGTCCTGCTGGAGGCAGGGTGACTATGCGGGGGTCACAGAGCTCTAGGGCCACTCTGGGCCTGCCCTGCTCTGGGACTGCCCCCATTGCAACCTCAGCCCAGCATGAGACCTACAGCCTTGGATGATGCCAGGTAGACAGGAGGGGCGGAGACTCTTGGCTTCCAGGGGCTGAGCAGGAGCTGGGAGTCAGAAGGATTCAGAGATCCAAGGGCTCCCTAAGTTACCCAGGCCCAAGTGAGAACAAATCCATGTTTGCTTTGGTTCAGCCAACAGAAGAGAGGACCATTTCAAAAGGAGATCTAACTGGTATCTAAGGAACACCCAACCTCAAAAGGCTAAGCTTCAAAAGAACATCAAAGTAGAAATGGTTATTTGACCTTTGGCCTGAGTTGGTCAAGGGGGACAATGTCCTGGGGAGTTGTCTCACCTGTGACCGCAGATTGGCCAGTCATACTCCCCATGCTGTACCTGATGGCAGGCAGGGTCAGCTCTTCTCTTTGAGGCCAGGCTGCCTCCCTCACCCCCAGCCACTGAGTTCTCCAGTCCCATCTGTCTGAGGGCTGCCCCCAACTCAGCTCCCTTCCCTGTGGGTATCCAGTTCCCCTCTCCCTTTCCCCGACACAGGTGTGTGCCCCCACTCACTCCTGGAATCTCCCCTTCCCTCATGACTGCCCTGAGCACTGGTTCCTCACCTGCAATGGTCAAACCGCCATGTCTGAATTGATATATATGCCCTTTATTATAATACTAGCTAACATGTGTTTCAAGTACTGTGCAGAACAGCTCACCTGTGTAATCTGACTTAATCCTCCCGGCACATTGTGAGGGGAGGATCGTCCTACTCTCATTCTGAGAGGAGAAAATGAGGCTCAGATAGGTTACGGCGGTTAAAAAGCATGGCTAGGATTTGGACCCAGGTGATCTGACTCCTGGGCCCATGCTCTCAACACTGAACCATAAATAAACACAGGAATAGACATTTTTAAGGCAGAAACATGGAAGGGTTTATGTCACAGAATCCCATCCTGGGAAAAATCAAGGTCGGGTATGAATTTTTTGGTTATGTGATACAAAGAGATTACTTTTTTTTTTTTTAAGGCAGAGTCTCGCTCTGTTGCCCAGGCTGGGGTACAGTCTCACAATCCTGGCTCATTGCAACCTCTGCCTCCTGGGTTCAAGGGATTCTCCTGCCACAGCCTCCCCAGTAGCTGGGATGACAGGCACCCACCATCATGCCTGGCTAATTTTTCTATTTTTAGTAGAGATGGGGTTTCGCCATGTTGGCCAGGCTGGTCTCAAACTCCTGACCTCGTGATCCGCCTGCCTCGGCCTCCCAGAGTGCTGGGATTACAGGTATGAGCCCCTGGGCCTGGCCAACTTTCTAAATGCAGACATCCGCATGCCTCAAGCAATTCTTACACCACCTGTGAAGTTCCACAGGGACAGTGTAAGTAGCTCCATTTTACAGATGAGAACGGTAAAGCTTGGAGAGGCCAAGCCACCTGCCCAAGGTTATATGGTTGTTTTTTGGCAGATAGGGTGGGAACTGAAAGGAAGTCTTTGGAGTCTGACCGCAGCTCCCGATGCTGCCCCACACAGCTCATCCTGTGCAGACGGGGCCCTGGGCAATACTGTTCCAACATCATCATCCTGTCCAGAAAAACCTTTCTTTTGAGATCCAGGTCATTCCTCTCTCCCATTCCTTCTTTTCCTGCCCTGCTGGTGGTCTGTCCTCAGCTGACTTACCCATAGGAGGACACTTAGAGAGGAACCCCAGGGAGGGTGTCATCTAATCCCCTTATTTTTGGATGAAGACACAGAGGCCCAAGAGGGGAGGAGACCAATCCCCATCTCTCCTAGTGTCTAGCCAATGCTCATCCACCACCCCTGCTGCTTCTTTTAAGGAATGGAGCCAGCTGTGTGCACCACACCACCTGCCTCGCCCCTACCTTGCCGATGACGTCATTGCGGCTGAGCTTGTCCTTGTCCATGACGGTGATGATGATGGTCGTCTCCCTCAGCTTCTCCGTGGGGATATCGAAGGCGAAGGACTCGTTGAAGATGGGGTTCAGGTTCCTCTTCATCGTCACTGTCTTCTTCTTCTCCACCCGCTTGTCCTTGTACATCAGCCACACCTTCACATAGGGGTCTGAGGGAGGGAGTGGGGAAGGGTTAGAGGGACAGTAGGGGAGGGACTTCCTAGGATCCCTTTCCCCTTCCAGCTATGGAAGCTGAGGCAGGAGGGCTGGGTGCTTCCCCCAGAGGCAAGGAGAGAGCCAGGCCAGAATGAGAGGGACCTGGGAGAATCAGCAAATGGACCTTAGAGATCACCTGGGGCCCTCCTGTTACTATCAATGAGGAAACCGAGCCCCAGAGAGGCCAGGTCTTGCCCAGAATCTCAGACAAGTAGCATCAGAGCTGGGGCTAGAACCCAAGTCTTCCCACAGTGTTCCCTTTCTTCCTGAAGAATGGAGTCCAAGATGATGCTGATCCTGGCCTAGGGTTCAAGATGAGGGTGCTCCAAAGGGGGCCCCAAGGTCTCTAGGGTAAGGAGGGAGGACTGGAGGTTGGGGTGAGGATCACTGTGGACCCTGCTCTCCATCTGCCGTGTAACCCTCACGTCACCAGAGCCTCCCGCCTGCCCGTCCGTCCTCTGTTCGAGCAGCTGCGCACCTGACGTGCCCCCGATGTCCATGGCTTTGAGGTTCCGGGCTTTGATGATGTTCACGATGATGGAGTTGGCAGAGGGGTTGTAGCAGAGAGACAAGAGCAGCTCCCCTCGGCTCCCCTGGGAGGCACAACGGGAGTGGGTGGGAACGTCTGGCAGAGCTCTCTGATTGGACCAGCGGGCCCCAGGCCTCCTCTACCCTGACCTGGGTGCTTATCCATGCCCCTATCTGTCATCTCTGTCTCACTCTGTCTCCCCTCCTCTGGCAGGTGTGTGGACTGCCCCTCCCAGGGCCACCATCCCCTCTCTGTTCCCTGAACAGAGTCCTAGGTTCCTTCTTATAGATCAGGTGAGTCCCCCAGGCACCAAGCACCAGTGCTCCAATTGCTGACGAGGACTGTGCTTCATCTGAACTGCCCACCCACCCCCTCTCCCTAAGCCCTCCTGGCCTTCCTAAGGTTGATGAGGGTCTGGGAGCAGATTGCCAGCCCTGCCCTGCTGCCTGTCCAGGTAAGGCCCACCCATGGGGCCTTACACTCCCATCGCTGCATGGCTTCAGATCCTTCCAGAAGGTCTGCATCTGGGTCAGGTCCACCTTGTTAAGGGGGATGGACACCTCCCCGATGGGGTCGTTGCGGCTGAAGCGGTCATAGTCCAGGACTTGGAGGTAGAGGATCCTCTGCACCACCTTCTCATAGGGAAAACCTGGGGATACAGAGGAGTGCCAGTGAAGAGGGGGACAGAGGAGCCACATGGGGCCCAGGAGGCAAGGAAGGCCCTGGGAAGAGGAGGCAGGCCCTGTGCCCTACCGCTGCCAACCCACTGGGCCAGCAGGCACACCGGATTGCAATTAGACCTTACTGAAGTGCTGGCAAGAACTGTCACTATCTCATAGGACTCCCTCAACAATTCTCCAAGGTCAATGGCATCTTGTCCATCTTACAGATGAGGCTCAGGTGGCTTAAATTACTTGCCCAGAGTCCCAGCTAGTAAAGAGTAGAACTGCGGTCATCCATTCACCCATGCACCTTGTGTCCATCTCAGTGGATGGGCAGTGCTGCCAATCATCCCGAGGCAGGTCTGGGCAAGTGGCTCTGCCTAGGTGGCCACAGCTGCCAGGACACAGGCCCCAGGAGGACTCAGGGCAGAGGGGTATGGGGGGGCACCGGTGGGAGGGAAAAGGCAAAGGCACAGAAGCAGGAGGTGACAAGTGTCCTGTGACTCTGCGCCCCTCTCCTCCTGCCTGTGCTTCTGTTCTTCTTCCCGCAGCATCCCCTTCTCTACTGCCAACCTCCCTTATCCAAGGCACTGGCACCTCTTGCCTAGACAGCCACAAGCGTCTCCAAACCGCCCTCCCTGAGTCCACACTTTCTCCTACGGTCCATTCTCAATGCAGCTGCCAGAGAGATCTTTTAAAAATAGAAATTCCATCATGATGTGCTCCTGCTTAAAGCCTTTCAATGGTTCCCAGTGCACTTAGAATAAAAGCCGGGTACCCTACCTTGGCTTCAGGTCCTTCCGTAATTTGGCCCGGCTGTCCTCTCCCTGCTTGGCTTGTGATCGCTCTTCACTCAATGACTGGGTTCCAGCCACATCGGCCTTCCTGGCCCTTCCACACCCCGACCCCTCCCGCCCCGGGGCCGGGCGCACGCTGGCCCCACCATGCCCTCCTCCTGGCTACTCTCATACTTCTGGTCTCAGCATTCTTTCCTGGCATCACAGTGTTCGGTTATCCACTCTAGCACCCTTTTTTCCCCACAAAACATGTCACACACGGTAACAGATTTTTCTGTTTCTTTCCCTGATTTTTGTCTAGCTCTCCCAGAAGGCTAGGATTCCCAGGAAGGCATCTCTGTTACCAACCACTGGATCTCCATGTCTAAGACCGTTTCTGGCACATACTAGGCACTCGATACATATTTGTTAAGTGAATGCATAATTGAACAGACGAATAAATGCCAAAGGAATGGCCTGATGGAGCAGCAGGACTGTGCTGAGGTGAGGTGGGAGCTAAGGTCAGAGGGAGAGGAGCAGAAGGGGCTTGGATGGGATGGAGGAGGTAAGAGGGGGCCAGGGGCAGTTCTGAAGCCAGGAGTCACGAGCTCTGGGGAGGCTTAGTCAGAGGTGGGGCTGGCCCGGGAGGTGCAGGGCACAGGCCAGCCTGGAGGCCTGAGGTGAGGAGATTCTGAACCTGGGTGTGAGCGGGAAGGAGGATGCCTGGAACCTCAGCCTGGCTGGTGCAGATGTGCACGAGCTCAGCTCCTATGACCTGATCCCAGCTAGACACAAAATCCTCTGGAGGAGCTCCAGGGGATTCCAGCACCTTCCCCAGAGATTCTGGAGGCAATGAGGAGCTCTGACAGGAGCAGATGAGCTGGAAGAGGAGACTCTGATTTGTTCAGGGTCCCTTTCCTCATATCAAGGGAAGCTGTGTCTTGCTTATTTCAAAGCCCCCCAGGGACCTAGTCCAGGAGACCATTGGTATCGATTCAGGTAAAATGCATGAGGACAAGTCTTCTGGGAATGTTGGGAGCTCCAAGAGGTCCCTGAACCCGACAGCCCTCATCAACACCAGAAGAGGCAGGCTCCTAGCTGGCAAACTCCTACTCATCAATCAGAACCCCTTTTGAATGATCCCTCTTCTGAGAAATTTTCTTCAGCACCACCAAAGGGAGCTCATACTGGGTTCCTGCAGTTCCTGTCATGCTGTGTGTGTGACTGAGTTATCTACACATTTGTGTCTGTATTAGATCAGATATGTCTTGAGGGCCATAATCATGCCTCATTCTTTTCTACATCCCCAGTATCTAGAAGAGTGCCCAGCTCATGGTTGTTGCTGGGTACGGGCTTGTGGAAGACACTGGGAGATCAGAGTTCCGCTCAAAAGCCTTGCTCTGCCAGCTGGCTACACAGACCTCCAGACAGCCGAAACCCTCGCTGTTGAGCCATCTCTGCCCTCACAGACACATGAGCATTCACTGCTCACCCTCAGTGCCAGTTGGTGGGGTGCTAAGTGGTTGGGACAGCAGATAAGGAAAGGTCCCTGGGTTACACGGTGAAGGTTCTGGAAGGCTAGGGCTCAGGGCAGCTGGAGTAGGGATTTCCTCTTCCTGGTTGAACTGGGGGCCATTGGCAAAGGGTTACGGCTTCTCTAAGCGGGGTCCTAGCACCCAAAGGCCCTGGGATAGAAATCACTCCTTAATCACATGCCCAGCTTCCTGGTTACCTTGAATCCTCAGAGATAAGAGATAAAGACCGGCCTTCAGAGAGGGCTTGCCGGAGAGAGAAAGGACATTTTTCTCAGCGACCTCCAGGCATGGTTCAGAGCTGTTGTTCCTGTCCCATGTGGGGGAAGGGGTCAGAATGGCAACAGATGGATTGTGTTTAACAACCTGGTATCAAACATTTGCTGGGTGTCAGGCACTGTCCTGAGCGCCTCTACAACTCACTCATTTGTTCAACCCTTGCTATTATCATCTCTGTTCCGTAGATGATGAAACCAAGTCAGAGGGAGGCTCGGCAACTCGCCCAAGGTCATGCAGTCAGTAAACTTGGCTCAGAAACTCGCCCAAGGTCAAGAGCTGGGAATTGAACCCAGGCAGCGTGGGCCACAGCCTGTGCACTGAACCACTACACTCTGGTGGCTCCAGGGTGCTCCAGCTCTGAGTCCTGTGGGTGCCTCCTTCCCTCCCTTCCTGCCCTCCTCAGGATCAGCTCTGCGTCTGGGCTGAAACGCCAGGTGGTGGCCTGGCTTCCCTCCTCGGCCTCTGGCTGTGATGCTGGCTCCACTTGGCTCCTGTGACCCGATCCCAACTAGACACAAAATGCATCAGGTTAACCAGGCCTAGACATTGCCTGTGTGGGAGCGCATGTGTGTGTGGATTTGTGCCTGTGCACGCAAGCAGGTGTGCACAGAATTGTATCTGCTCGTGTGTGTGTCTGCATTTGTGGGGCTGCAGGTGTGTGTACACGTATGTGTCTGTGCATGTGGCCACATGTGTGGTTGGGTAGGGGGATGGCGGACGGCAAGAGGTGACTGGCAGGAGGAGGGTGGCACTAGCCTCACCTTCGAAGAGGAAGGTCTCGTTCCAGTGGGGGTTTAGGTTCTTCCGCTTCACCTTGGTCTCCAGCTTGTGTTTCTTGTCGGGCAGCAGGTAGATCTTGACAAAGGGGTCGCTGGTGCCGCTGAAGTCCTTGGCTGGCAGCTCCTGGGCCTTCATGATCTTCACGGTGAGCGTGGACTCCTGGAAGTTGTAGCCGACGCTGAACTGGATCCGGCCCAGGTTCTCTCGGCTGCAGCCCTCATGGGCCTCGTCCTCCTCAGAGCCTGGGGAGAGCTGAGGGTAGGGGAGAGGCCACAGGGTTGGGGAGGACTCTGCTTCCCCTATGTCCCCACTGCTGCCCAGCATGGGCGAGAGGCCAGAGGAGGTGGCCCATCCCACACTCATCCACGGATGCTGCTCAGGCTCAGAGGGCAGGTGCCTTGACCGGGGTCTCCAGGAGGGGAGGGAAGCGGGGAGAGTAGAGCTGAGACAGCCCTGTTTCCTGAACCTCAGAGCCGTATGCGTAACACCTATTTCCTAGGCTCTCCTCGCAGCTCTGGGTCTGCCGCCTGCCCCAAGCTCCAGCTCAGCGGTCTCGCCTCCCTGGCCCCAACTGGCCTGGCATGTGCTGGGGTTTCTGTGCCCCCCTGACCTCCCTGCCCTCCCGTGGCATGGGAGGGGGGCCTCTGTGGATGCACAAACCTGGGTTAAATGGCAGATGGGGGAGGCTGCTCATATTGCAAGGGAGTTTATCACAATAATTCTTTGGAAAGTGACTCTCTGGGGTGCGGAGAATGATGTGATTTACAAAACGAGAGAGGAAAGTTTTCAGTAATGTCTGTTCATATAAGGCAGAATAACTAGGGACATGAAAATTGCACACTCCCCAGGCCCCATCCCTAGCTAGTCTGACTAGAAGGAGCTGGTGTGGGCCTGGGCATCAGTGCTGTGTAAAAGGTGCCTCAGGCTGGGCGCAGTGGCTCACGTCTGTAATCCCAGCACTTTGGGAGGCCAAGACGGGAGGATCACAAAGTCAGGAGTTGGAGACCAGTCTGGCCAACATAGTGAAACCCCGTCTCTCCTAAAAATACACAAAATTAGCCAGGTGTAGTGGTGTGTGCCTGTAATCCCAGCTACTTGGAAGGCTGCGGCAGGAGAATCCTGTGAACCTGAGGGGGTGGAGGTTGCAGTGAGCTGAGATCGTGCCATTGTACTCCAGCCCGGGTGATGGTGCAAGACTCCGTCTCAAAAAAAGGCACCTCAGGCCTCAGATGACTGTACCACCCATCGGGGCTGAGGGCTGCTGGGAGGGAGGGTGCTTGGGCTGACCCAGCAATGGATAGTCACACAGAGGCAGGGTGGGCATCTCATTGCATCCTGACATGGAACCACAGGAAGCAGCTGGGAGGTGGACCTTCTGGCCAGGTGTGTGAAGCTGTGGGCACACTGGGAGTACCTGGGAGGGTTTAGAGCCCTGCCCACCCTCCAGCGGCCTGAGAGCAGCCCCAGGCCACTGACCACAACAGACCCAGTTAGGGGACCACATGGCTTAGGCGCCCCTGTCTCGAAACTCTCCCATGATGGATGGATGAGGGATGGAGTAGGACCCTGGGTACACAGTTAAGACAAACTGCAGGCACCCGTTCTCTCCCTGCCTCTCCTGCAGAAACCTGCTTTGTGCTCTCTCCTTCACCCTGGAGGGGCAGCCCTAGGCTCTGAATGACTAAGGAGGACAGATAATAATAACACGTGCACACAGTGCGCTCCTACCACAACCAGAAACTCTCACATCGCCTCCTCCTTACCGAATCCTGACAACAGCCAGGTGAGGCAGGTGTCGCCACCCTCTAGCTGAGTAGACTGGCTCAGAGAGGTTAAGTCACATGGCCAAGACTGCACAGCAGGATGAACCCTCTCTGATTTGATATCCTGCTCTTTCCACTAAAGCAGGCCCACACCCCAGGGCAGCACTGAGGTGTCCCCCTCAAGCCAGCAAAGATCCGCGGACTCACCATGCCAGGTGAAAAGCGTCAGATCCCACTCATGACAGTTTTTTGTTTTTGTTTTTTTGAGACAGGGTCCCACTCTGTTGCCAAGGCTGGAGTGCAGTGGTGCAATCCTGGTGCACTGCAACCTCCACTTCCCAAGGTCAAGTGATTTTCGTGCCTTAGCCTCCTGAGTAGCTGGGACCACAGGCTTTCGCCACTACGCCCGGCTAATTTTTGTACTTTCAGTAGAGACAGGTTTTTGCCATGTTGGCCAGGATGGTCTCAAACTCTTGGCCACAGGTGATCTGCACCTCGGCCTCCCAAAGTGCTGGGATTACAGGTGTGAGCCACGTGCCCAGCCTCACACTCATAATAGTAACCACCATGGACTGGCTGGCCGCCTGCCTCACCAAACCCTGCCCTGTGCCCTGTGCCTTGTCCTCACCGACCTCTTAAAGCATCCCAGTGAGGCAGGAACTGCACTCCCACTGGAATACTTGGAACACAGCTGGAACACTTTCCCGAGATTGAATGCCCAGTGGGAACGGAACCCAGGTTAGCACCCAGGAATCCTGAGTGCCCTTCCACCTGCGGCTTGCTCTTGCACTCAGATCTAGAGTCTGGGGCTTTACCTTGGTCCTGCCTGGCTGGGGGCAGGGGTGCTGAGCTGCCTTACAGCCGAAGATGGTCCCTCCAGCCCTCACCCCTTGGCTGATCCAGATAACCCCACAAGCCCCACCACGGCCCCACTGAGAATGTGGCTTACCTGCCCAGAATCTGCTTTTCCCTGATGTTCCTTTTTATTTTTTTGAGACAGAGTCTCGCTGTGTTGCCCAAGCGGGAGTGCAGTGGCATGATCTCAGCTCTCTGCAACCTCTACCTCCTGGGTTCAAGCTATTCTCCCACCTCAGCCTCCCAAGTAGCTGGGACTACAGGCACCTGCCACCACACCCAGCTAATTTTTGTATTTTTAGTAGAGATGGGGTTTCACTATGTTGGCCAGGCTGGTCTTGAACTTCTGACTTCATGATTTGCCCGCCTCAGCCTCCCAAAGTGCTAGGATTACAGGCATGAGCTACCCTGCCCGGCCTCCCTGATGCTCTTTTCCCCGCTCATGCCAGCACCATAACCTTTGACCCTGTGTTTACATCTGTAGAGTGGGGACTGTGAAACCTACTTTGTGAGGTCCTGGGAGAGCTAAGTGGGCCCATGTCCCTTCTAGAGTTCTGCTCCATGACCTGACCCATTGGCAGAGGGACCAAGTAGGTCAGGTGGGAGATCACTCGACCTCCCCCTTGATTCTCAAGTTGAGGGGGAGTTGCTGGTGACTGCAGCCTGGCTGGCCCCAGCCCTACCTGAGGTCCCTCCGGTCCCTCGGCTCTTGGCTTCAAAATAGTGTGGTCTTGGGAAGGCCTGGGCTGGCCAGGCGGGTTTCACCTGGGAAAGGGGTGGCGGCTCTGTGCCCACTCCCAGCCTTCCCAAGCCACAGCCCTGAGCCCTAATTATTCAGCTGGGACAGAGCCATCTCTATGGCAACCAGGTTGGCCACGCCATCAGAGTCAGGGAAGGTGCTACCGGAGCCCCTGTACCAGGAGAGGTCAGCCTCAAAAAGCAGCAGGCTATTCCAGTGCCAGGGCAGGAGATGCTCAGAGGCAGGTGTGGCCTGGCCGCTTCTCGGACACCTCTGCCCCTCAGTCCCTTCTCTGGCCAGCTTGGGGTGCTCCACGCTTGTCTCTCCCTTTTTGAGATGGAGTTTTGCTCTTGTTGCCCAGGCTGGAGTGCAGTGGCACGATCTCAGCTTCCTGCAACCTCTGCCTCCTGGGCTCAAGTGATTCTCCTGCCTCAGTATCCCAAGCAGCTGGGACTACAGGCATGCAACAGAAAGGACAGCTAATTTGTATTTTTAGTAGAGAAGGGGCTTCTCCATGTGGGCCAGGCTTGTCTCGAACCTCCGACCTCAGATTATCCCACTCACCTTGGCCTTCCAAAGTGCTGGGATTATAGGCATGAGCCACTGTGCCCAGCCCACTCTTGTCTTTTGACCCCCAGATTCCACAGCCTAGGGTCTGGAGACCAGGACAGGCTGAGGTCACAGTGAGCTGATTCTGCCCTGCTTATCTTATCATGCCTGTTAATGTCAATGACCTGGCATTGGCACAGAGCTGTGCAATTAGACTCTGCCTTCCCACCTCTGAGTAACCTCCCAGCACAGGAGAGGGAGATGAGGCCTGCGCTTCCTTCCGCTGGCTGTAGCTGTCAGCCCCTCCCTGGGGGCAGCAAGGGGGCAGGCAAGCTGTCTGGGAAAGGGCCATCCCTTCTGGGAACCTGGCTACCAGGAAGCTGTAACGAATTAAGGGGCTGTGCAGGGAGGCAGGGTGGGCTGTGGCAATGGTCATCCAGAGGGAGGACAGCTGGGGCCAGTCTGCCTGGGTGGGGGAAGACGGAAGGAGAGCAGCGGAGGGCCAGATACACAGGGGCCTGGTGGGTAGGAAGAAGGGGAGGAGGGGAGGCCCAAGGCGACCCGATCTGGATGTGGAAAATCTGATGATCTAATGTGGTCTAAGAAAACCACAGGACAGGCCGGGCGCGGTGGCTCCCGCCTGTAATTCCCAGCACTTTGGGAGGCTGAGACAGGCAGATCACTTGAGGCTAGGAGTTTGAGACCAGCCTGGCCAACATGGTGAAACCCTGTCTTTACTAAAAATACAAAAATTAGCTGAGCATGGTGGGGTGCTACTGTAATCGCAGCTACTCGAGAGCCTGAGGCAGGAGAATCACTTGAGCTCAGGAGGTGGAGGTTGCAGTGAGTTGAGATTGTGCCACTGCACTCCCGCCTGGGGGACAGAGTTGAGACTCTGTCTCAAAAACAAAACAAAACAAAAAAAAAAACAGGCTCTTAGGCCCTATCTAAAGACCAGGAATCTGCATTTTAACAAGGTTCCTGGGGGGTTCCTGGGGGATTCCTGTGTACACAGCAATTTGAGAAACACCAGGCTAGAAGGGGATGGATGGTTAGAGCTGGCTGGAATACTACATGGCAGAAGGATAGGGCTCTGATGCCAGGGCAGTGGGTGACGGGCTGGGAGTTCCCAAGCCTACTTCCTACTTCCTTCTCTCTACAGGAGGGAGGGGTTCAATGCGAGGAGATGAAATGTCCCAGGTCAAGACCAGTAGCAACAGAGCAGATGCTGGTTCCCAACCTCGTCTCTTTTCAAGCACTCCTGGGATTTCAGAGCTGCCGAACCTTTAACTGATTCCTGCCTGCCAATCTCCCATTTTCTCCCTCCAGGGGCTCTTTGGAAAGCGCGGGCAGGGCAAGTGGCTGTGACTCACTGCTGCCCCCTGGAGGCACCATGGGAACCACAATCTCTGCCTGGGCCAAACAACCTAGAACTAGGGTCCCATTGGGTTAGTGGCCTCTGGTGGGGTGTGGACAGGAGCACCCCACCACAGTTGTCCCCTCAGAGGAGTCAGGACCAGTGGATTCCTGCTGTTCTGCTCTCAGGGGCCTCCAGCCATGGGAATGGGGGAGGTCGCTGGGCTAGGCCTTCCACCCCAGACCTCCACTTAAGGGGACATCATTCCTGGGAGGGGACACCTTCTCTCCTGAGTCCTCTGCCCACCAGCTCTTCTTTCTAGAATGCTGAAAGTGTCTTGCATGAGTGGGTTTGCTTTGGCCCCTTTTCAATCCACAAAGGGATCAAAGCAGGAGTGGAATTCTTATTTTCACTTGTTAAAGGAAGAAATGGAGACACGGAGAAGATACTTTGGTGAAAGAGCTGGCAACAAGCCCAGGCCCTGCACACTCAGTCATCAAGCGCCCAGTGGCCTGGCTCTCCAGGCTGCTTCTGACTTGGTTCCCCTCCCTGGACTCCCATGCCGTTGCCAGTTCCCACACACATCCCTCTTCTCCCTGCCCTGGCCTCCCAGCCCAGGCTCCCCCATTCTCACCATGAGCATCTCGCTGGTGAGGGAGTTGACGAGGTCTGAGACGGAGGAGTGTGGCTCAGTCCGGCGGTCGGACTCATCATGGGGTGTCTGGCCTGGCACCGGGGCTGTGTTCACTGCCTTCCCTCCTGGAGGCAACCTGGGGGCAGGGGAGTCCGAATGAGACTGGGCTGGGGAGTGAGCTGGGTTGGGCACCCCGGCCTGGGGGGTGGCAGGACCTTCTCTGTAGACCCCAGCAGCTGTCAGTACTCCTGTCCACGTGGATGCCTGATTTTCCCTGGAGACCCACACCCGGGGCCCATTCTCCTTGCAACCTCTGCCCCAGGTGACTGTGGCTTAACTATACCTATAGGGGATATTTTGGGGGGTGTCCCCGTTCTTCCTGTTCCCCAGAAAACCCCCACCCTCCAGTCATTGGCTTGCATAGTTGGTTTCTGAGCTGTCCATCGCCCCCACTCCCCAGAGGCCGGTGCTATCCACCCGCCCCCAGACTGGAAGGGGGAGGCTCCGCTGTGTCATGGTGTGTCCAGGTGCCTCTCCGTGTCATTACCCTCTTCAAACACGCCCAGAATGTCTGTCTCCCAGATGCCCCACCTGTGTTTGCTTGGGCTCATCAAGAATCCTCTTTCCACCCTCCAGACATGAGACTGACCAGGTGAGGTCAGGATAACTTTCCATAGTGACAGCGTTCTGTATTTGTGCTGTCCAGTGGAGCAGCCACATGCCACACGTGTGCATTTGAGCATTTGCAATGTGGCCAGTGTGGCTGAGAGCTGAAATTTTAATTTTGTCGAATGTAAGCTCATTTAGGTTTAATAGCCCCCTACTGGATAGGGTGAGCCTACACCCCTGCTCCCCAGCTCCCATCCTTCTCCCACTTGCTGAAGACTGTGTATTTGATAAGGCTCTCACCCACGGTCACAGAAAGACGAGCACCACCGAGAAGCCCTGTCTGCACCCAACACCATGCTGTTTCCAAGATGCTGGGCTCTCTGACCCAGTGGCTGGGTGGTGAGCCCAGGCTCCGTTCAGCTGGAGCTCAGGAAGGGGGCACTAAAAGCCTGCCCAGGGACCAGGCTGGAATGTCCCATGAGGAGGAAGAGAGGTGGGGGTAGGCAAGGAGGAGGAGACGAGGGATCAGTAGCATGAGGCTCAGGACACGCTAAAATAGAACAGCTTTGAGAGCACATAGACACAAACTGGGAGCCACACGCTGAGGGTGAACATGAGCTATGGCCCTCTGGTAGAGACCAGTCTCCAGCACACAGACGGCCACGACAGGCAGACAGACAGACTTGCGTAGAATATGCCAGGCCCTGAGGGGAGACATCAGGATCCCAAAGCAGGGTGTGCACACACACACACACGCGCGTGCACATGTACACACATGCGTGCACATGTACACACACATGCACACAAGCCCTACAGACACCCAGAGGAGCAGGGAGAGGGCAGCACGGGGCCTGGGCAGGCCAAGCAGAGCAGCAGTGATGACACACATACAGCGATGAGGAGGCACACTGAGGAGACCTAGGCATGCCACGTGTGCATGTGAATGGGGACAAACTGAAATGGAAAAGGCAGGGTTTCAGGGCCCAACATCTTGATTATCAGAAACACAATACGCCTGTTGTGAAAACCTGGCCCTGCCTCTACAACACAGAAACACCCACTCCACCCAGCGACAGGTGGGTACCCCTCCCCAAGGGCCATGGCACACATGGACATATGGACATGCGCGCACCACACACACACACACACACACACACACACACACACACAGAGGACACGTGCTCACACAGGCAGGCAGGGGGAAGGAAAGGAGCCCGAAACAGCTAGAGAGGTAAAGTCAGGTTAGAAACAGAGCGGGAGAGCAGGGAGAGTGTGAGATTGACTGCTGAAGGTATGAGAACATCAGTTATTTGGCCACGCCGCAGCGTCGGCACAGCTGCCAAGCAGCCTGGGAAAGATGGTCAGCGCCACTGAAGCTGTCGGAGGTCACAGGACAGAGAGACAGAGGTGAGAGGCACAGAGAGAGGCAGAGGGAGAGGCCGAGGGGCGCATCACCGGCCCAGGGCAGCCCTGTGGGGAGCAGATGGGAGAAAGGAGACAGAGGGAGAGAGGCCAAGAAAGTTAGTCAGAGACGTGTGAAGGCTGCCGGATGGACGAGGGGACAGGGAGGAGCGTGCGGCCAACAGGAGAGGCAGAGAGGAGGCAGGGGACACACACCGTGACAGAGGAACATGGTGGCTTCAGAGTAGGGAGAGCAATGGGGGGAGGCCTGGTCCCCGCCTTGCCCTGTCCCCCACTTGGGGTGGGGGTGGGCCGCGGTGGAAACCATTTGGATCCCAAGGAGCAATGGTGAAACGATGGCAGACTGCATGAGGGGGTGGATGGAGCAGAGTGGCTGAGGGTGGAATGGGCGCAGCAGGGCGTGGAGCCAGGGCTTCCCTCCCCACCCCCCCTCCGGGGAGCGCACTCTGAAGTGCTGTGCTGAGGCCCAGGAGCTGAAGTATCCAGGATGGGGGACTTCAGGGACACAAAATCTCTGTAAGGACAGAGGCAGTGACTAGCCCTCCCATCTCCTGCTGCTTGTTGGACATGCTTCCACGTTGTCTGGAACCTGGAATGGCCACTCCTCCTCCTGGGACGCTGTCTCCCATTAGCCTGGTGCTAACAGACCAAGGGGGCTGAGTGTCCTCCCCAGTGACAGCCAAGAGCCACCACCCCTTCATCCAGTGACACCTGGTCAAGGGTCAGCTGGGGAGGGAAGGGCAGGGATGGGGACAGAAGGGTAGACTGTGGGCCTATTCTAGAAGGAAAGGCTGAAGAGGGAGGGACAGCCCCCCCAAGGCCACCACTCCCAGGTTTGAGGGTCCAGGAACTCAGAGGGGTGGTACCATAAGGTGCCCAGTGCCCAGTGGGTGGTGCCAATGCCAAGCTTTGGGAAGGGGAGAGTCTGCTGGGAAGGAAGCACTGGATTCTGGACCCCTGTGGCAGCCCACAACCCAAGAAGCACCCCAGGGGCCATGAGAAATGAGTTTCCAGGATGGGTGGGCATGATGAGGCGGGAATGGCACAGTCAACTCGGAAAGTCAGGCCGGGTGGTGGCAAGGGCGCATGGCCTCCACTCCCACACCCACCTTTCCCAGGAAGGCAGGGGACAAGCAGATGTGATGATCAGAAGGGATGGGTGTGTTAAATATGGAGTGAGACCCAAGAGGTGAGGAGGTAAAAATAGACTGCGGGTGACGATGGAGCCAGTTCATTAACACATGGGTGACGTGAAATCTCGTTTCCAGCCTGCATCTGCTCCCTCATGCTTCACACCTTTCCCAGCACCAGTCTCATGTTCTTAGCGGGGCGTTCAAAGGACTCCCCTGTGTCTTCTCGCCCCTGGCCCCTAGCCCTCCCAGTGGCCCTCTGACTGCCCTGCAGCCCAGCTTTGAGGCCCTGACTCAGGAAGTCACAGCTTCTGTAGTGCCCCAGCGGGTCAGGGGTGGCAGGCTCTGCTCCTCCCGTATCCCTCTATGTGGGCTCAGGGGTGACACCAATTGTGCCACTGAGTGGAAGACCTGACCCCACTCTCTGGAGACTTCCAGACTTGCCTACCACAGACCATGCCACTGTGGACTCAGGATGGGATGAAACTGAGAGGGGTGGTCTCCAGGAGCCACCAGAGGGACAGGTGAGCCAGCTGTCTGCCTCTCAGCCTATCCGCCCTCCCTAACCCACAAGCCCAGCGCAGCAGCCTGGGGCGGTCCCTTCTGGCCCCTAGGGGCCTCTCAAGATCCTCAGGATGGTCCGTTCAAACAGTCCCTGTGCAGGGCACAGGACACACGCTCCAGCCCAGGAGCCTGTTTTTTTTTCTCATTAAAAGCTTTGCATATCTAAGCCTGAGGGGCCATTCCATAGAGGTTGCCCCATCCAATCCTTCGCTGGACAGAGCAGTGAGCAGAGAGAGGCTGTGAGTTGCCCAAGAATGCAGAGTGAGGCTTTGGCAGAAGCAGAGCTGGAAGGCAGGTGTCTTGGCTGCCAGGCCACACTCTCTGGCAGGCCTTTGGTCTGATGAGAAGCAGACCCGATCAAGTTGACAGCCCCTCCTCCCATGATTCCCAACGGCTAATTCATCCTGGGAACCACAGGAGTGGTCAACCCAACTAAGCTCAGGCATCTATAATGGCCCCAGCTGTGGGGTGCTGCCTGAACCCTGCGACCTCCCTCCCCTACCCCTTCCCCATGAGCAGCATCCCCTCTTCCCTGAGACAGGGGACAGAAGGAGCTGCTTCCCTGAATTCCCAATAGCTGAAGCTATGGCAGTTTAAATGCCCAGCCTTCTGCTTGGCCTGTGCTGTGGCTACACAGGCTACTTCTGGTCTCCGTAGGGTCCCAAGGCCAGCAGCAGTGACAGGGAACCCAACAAAGCCAGGCCTCACCCTTGCTCAGGATGGCTGCCTGCACCGCTCCCGGCCCTCCCCAGTTCCCTCCTGGTGCCCTGGCTCAGGGGCGAGCCTTTTGCTTATCTCTGGTCACCAGGGCTCTCCCATGCCCCAGACCCTCCCACCGTGGACTCCTCTTCCATCAGCCAAGCAGCCCAATGGGACCTCCAGGCAAGAGGGAGGTTGGGGGGGTGGGGATGAGGGAGAACAGGCTGGCGCCCCTTCCCTAACATCCCCCCCGCCCACCAACCACCAGAGAAACGGGGATTTCCAGTTGGGGTGGGGACAGAGATGAAATATGGAGGGGCAGCAGAGAGGAGCCAAGCAGGAAGATGGGGCAGAAAAGGCTGCGCTTGCTCCGGGCCGGGGCAAGCATGCCGGAGAGCAGGCCTGATCCAGAATGGTCCCAGGATGGCCGCGAGTGGCCTCAGACCCCGGGGACACCACCGAGGTGGCTGTGTGTGAGGGCACCGGCTGGGGAGAGGACTCGTCCTCCCGCTCCAGCATCCGCTGAAGGCACCACCACCTCGTCCAGCAGCCAGGGCTGGTCGAGGCAGGTGGCCTCTCTGCGCCTCCTCCTCTGCCGCCGTCGCCGCAGGCCCTCGCCTGTGCTCGTACCTCTTGTCCCCCTGAGCGTTCTGGTTCTGCTGGGTTCCTGGGTTTTGCAGGTCAGGGATATTGGCAAAGTCATCCTGTTCCGAAAGCCCTAAGACCAAGGATAGCACCACCATCCGGCCTTCCCTGCCCGGGGTGGGCAGCCCACCGGCCAGGGTGAAAAGAGGAGGCCCCATGGGCAGGGGTGGGGGGAAGGAGAGAGAGAGAGAGAGAAAGAGAGAGAGAGAGACAGAGACAGAGACAAAGAGAGAGAAGAAAAAAGTGTGAGAAACTGGCCCTGCAGGAAAGAAAGCAAACTTCAGCAGTGTCAACAGTTGCAGGATAGAGTGGGGATAGTGAAGGCAGGGAGGGAGGGGAGGAGTCTATGGCTGGAGACTCCACTGGCCTGAGCCAAGAGCAAGACTCTCCGGAGCTAAACTGCAAGGGGCTGGGCAGAGGCCTGCAGAGGTGGCCCGTGGCTGGGGCAGTCCCAAGGGAACCCGGTGGGGGGGTTGGGTGGGGGGAATGAAGCATAGGTCCTGGGACACCACAGATTTCCAAAGGCTAATGCATGCCCAGCTGGACTCGCTCTGACCATCATCTGGGCCACTGGGAGAAGAGGGAAGCGCTCCATCACTATCCTGCGCTGGCAACTTGCAGGCTTAGAAAGTTTTGAAATCCAATGGGCACGGCACCCTGTCCTCTGGAAGCACTTCAGAGACAATGCCGGGTCATGGTCAACCAGATATCCTTGAAGCCAGGCGGAGATACACAAGCCTCAGGCTTCTGGATACACAAGCCCATCAGAGGAGAATGAAAGTCCTTTGCGGTATATGATGACCCGGCCATATCGGCTGTCTCCTGTGCCCTCCTTGCTGGAGATCCAGGGAATGACCACCACCGCTGAGTCCAGATCACGGGCCTTTCATTGGAGAAGCAGTCCAGAAGGCATCACGAGCAAAGGCGGTGAGAGAGTGCAGGAACTTGGCAAGGTCTGGAGAAGATTTGGCAGGACTGCAGGGAGCCTGTGCCTGCAGTGTGAGATCGTGCTTTGAGGGAGCACGGTCAAGGCTGAACGGGGGGTAGCCAAGAAGGCGAGATTCTCTTGGAGTGGACATGTGGGCAGCCGTGTGAGGCCAGGTGTGACACCTTTAGTATGGGGCATTCTCAGAGCACCACTGGACAGCTTGCCAGAGTCTTTGCGAGGTTACCCGCATTTGCCAGGGAGGAAAAGGAAGCATCGGTGGTGACCCCGCTGTCCCTGAAGGTCATCACAGTCTGTGAGCGTTTTCCGGGTGCTCTGTGGAGCTCCTCCAGGGTTGGGCCTCTCATCAGGACAAAAGGAGAGGGAGGGGTCAAGAAGGGCCAAAGGGAAGATGGCAGGGCTGATGGAATATTCTGGAAGGGAGAGGATGCTGGGTCAGGAAGTTTACCACTTCAACCACTGTGAAGGAAGGCAAGGTTTGGAGAGGAAGAACTTGCCCTAACTTCTCAGAGCGGGTTTCAAAAAGGGAACAAACGGGCGAGAAATAGCCTCTGAGGGGAGGGATGAGGGCATGAGGGTGCTGGAAAACAGGACATTACCTCTGGGGTCCCAGTGAACAGAGGGAGCTAAGTGGCTGCTCTGTCCCTCCCTGTCTTTGCATTTTTGGTCCTGGGCACAGTTACTCCAGGCTGACCCTTGTGCCGGCATCTAACTTTCAGGAAACAACTCTGTCCCTTCCCTTAGGACGAATCCTCGTTTTCTTTGTTTTCTGCCCACTGGTGCTGTTTCAGAGTTGGTAAAATTCCATTTGGCTGCTTGGGAGCTAGTTGTGCTGGGGGAAGGCAAACTCAGTGAAAACAACATGTTTTTTCCCCAGTTAATGCATTTTTCAGATACTCCTTTTTCTCTTCTTAAAAACAGAACAGCTCCTCTGCATAAATTCCCGCTTCGTCACTCTCTCCAGCTCTGCAGGCCGCAAGGGTGAGGATGAGGGGCAGGGGCTGGAGAGAGGAGGGAGAAGCTGGCAGTGTTAGGAGCATCGGGGCCATCAAGCAGAGGGCTGCTGCCCTCCCTGAGAGGAGTGGGTGGGGTCACGGGGGCCGGGACAACCCTTGCCACCTGTATCTCTACTGCGGCCACCAGTGTTTGGGCAAGAGAAGAGCCTCAGAAGCAGGGCAGCTAAATTATAAGGCAGGGGGCAAAGTACGGCCCACAAGCTAAGAATGGTTTTTACATTTTTAGAGGGTGGTTTTAAGGAAAAAAAAGAATATGTGATGAAGATCATATGCGTCTTGCAAAGCCTAAATTATCTGGACCTTTCTAGGAAAAGTTGGCCGACCCTCAAGGTGAGTTCTGGAGGTTGCCAGCAGCTGGGAGGACGTGAGACTGCCCCAGGGGCACAGAGCGGGGACAGAGGATGCTGTTGCATGCACGATGCCGGACCAATCCCGGTTAGCTGAGAAGGCAGGAGGCAGGGAAGAGATGGTACCCAGGTTCCCGGCAGGCCTTTGGCCCAGTCTCATGGCTGCTAGAACAGGATGTAGGGTGATGGCTGTGACAAGACAGTCTGAGGTGAGGAGGCACAGGGGGCTGCAGGGGCCACGCAGGTTCTCAGTCCTATTCAAGCCACACAGAACCAATTCCTCTGTCTCTCTGAGATCCATGCCAGGACCATGGCCTCTGTCCCAAAACAAACTGCCAGCTGGAAGACAGGAGGCTCTTCTGGGCATCTTGTCTGGTGCAGATGTCCAGTTAGATTCCTGAAGGTCTTCAAGTGGGATAGAGCCTCACAGAATATGGTGCCCTGATTTGCCAAGGAGAGTCGCAGGCAGCATGTCTGGCTGGCTGGGGCCATGGGCCACTTGCATGGCTATGGGAAGCTGGCACAGTGGGGCCTCTTCGAGTAGGATGCCTCTCCCAGGGCAGCACTCCCATCTGCCCGGGAAGCCCTGGCTGAGGTGTCGGGGAGAGACAGGATGCTCCGAGGATGTGCTTGCCTTCAGAATCCCTATATCTTGCCAATGCTTCCCTTTCCTCCTCCCTTTCTCCTCTCCCAGGCTTAGTGCGCTGGTCTGCTCCGTGAAAAGTGCTCCCAGGGAAGACCTGGGCGATGGCAATAATCCCCAAGGCCTGGAAGGAAGCTCTTGTTAGGGCGGAGGAGGGGGGGATGGGGATGGCAGACCAGACCTGTCTTAGGCTCTGAGAGTGGGGACAAATGTCCAGACAAATGCTGGGGAGGGGGCTTCCTGGGTGAGTCCCCTCCAGGGAGAGCAAGGGTGGGCAGATGGCTGGAGGGAATGGTTAAGGTTAGACATTGCTGGTGTGTTGTTACTTCTTAGGCCTGTATACTTGAAAGAAGGCTCCGATTTAGAAACAACCTTTTCTAAAGCTTTGGGGCAACATCTCAGGTTTTTCCTCAGGGGATGGGTCATTACTGGAGGAAGGAGACTTGGGAAGCCAGGGCAGGGGCTGGAGGACAGGTGGCTACAGAAGGTCAGAGAGATGGGGGAGGGCTGGTGGCAGGGACGGGGACAGAGGAAGTGAGAGGGAGGGAGGGGTATGGGCCAGGAAGGCTAGCAGAGTCGGGTTACAGGGAAGAAGTAAATTGCAGGGGAGGAGGTGGGGCTGGAGATGAGTAAAAGGGATGGGTTTGGGAGCTGAGCGGGAAGGAGAGGTCGCAGGAGCAGAAGGAAGACTGGTAGGAAGGCAAGAGCAGCCTGGGACTAGCTGGGAAGAAGAGATGTATCTCAGGGCATTGTCCAGTGTCTCCAACTTTTAGGGGGGAACTTCCCGGAGCCCTAGAGCACTGAGGGGGGCAGGGGTCCTCACAGGGAGGTGGCTCAGAATCCTTCCATGGTGGTCTTCAGGCATGAACCACAAGACACCGAGGAGGGGGCTGCCAAGTCTGCTGGGCACCCTGCTAAGGGGATGGAGGGCCAGGAGGCACACAATACCAGCTGCTCCCAAGGAGATCTGGGGGGCAGGAAGCTGGGTCGGGGAGGTGGGGCCGGCCCGCTCAAGGGGAGGACTTACAGGAAGGATTTCATGTCCAAGCCTCGGTTTCGAATCTGCCCCACCACGTGGTCCCAGCTGCCCGGGTTGGAGCGGCTGCGGCCCCCCGCCGCCCGGTACTTGGAGCCAGCCGAGGTGCCCTGCCGAGCCTGGCTCCGGCCATAGGCCCGGGGGTTGGGGCCTGGCGCTGAGGCCATGTGGGCCTGCAGCTGGCCCAGGCTCTGGCTGGTGGTGGGCTGGCTGGGCTGCCGGCCCCGCTGGTGCTGGCTCAGCGGCTGCTGCAGGCTCTGCTGCCGCATCAGGGTGCGGGGTCGCTGGCATTTCGGCTCTCCCGTGGAGCTGGGGATAGACTCAAGGGTAGTGGCCGTGGACAGGGTGGAGTCCTCGAAACTTGGGGCAGGTGGAGGAGAGGAGAGAAAGGAGAAGCAGGTGAAGGGATCACAGTGGAGGAGAAAGAAGCCGAGGGCCAGGACTAGGAGGCCCCAGTGCAGGGTGCGCGCTGCTGGACCTCGCCAGGCCTCCATCAGAGCTGTCGCCGCCGCTGTCGCTGCCACCACCTCACCCAGGTGGCTGCAAAGCCCTCGCACCCACCCTGAGGCCTCAGGTCGGCCCCGCCCACCCACCTTCTGGCCCTGGCTCAGCTAGTGCCTGAATACCTCCTGGCTGGGCCGACCTCCCTGCTGGTCTGAGTGGGCCGCGAGTGCTGCTGAGGCTGCATGGTGAAGGCAGGTTCCCAGGGCCCTGCGGCTGCCTGTCATGTTGGAGTGGGAGGGGTGGAGGGAGCTGCTGTGGCCCTCCCGCTGTCTCGCTTGGGGACACCAGGAAAGTCTTCCTCTGTGTTTTAAGTATTGCCATCCTTTGGAGACAGGAAGAAATCCAGGCCAGTGCAGCGCTGGCCTAGTAATCCTGGGAGGCCGGGGAAGCCATCAGTTCTTATACTTTGTCCACAGAAGTGAGGAAGCAGCAGACCTTCGCCCTGTGGCCAGCGCTGCCTTAGGATTCAGGCTCTGGCATGGATCTTTGCCCTCTTTCCAGGGTTCTTTGTTTCCTAGGTCCAGCATCCTCTCCTGGGACCTTGGGAATATCTCCCAATTAGAGGACTGGACCAAGGAAAGAGCGCAGGCAAGGTGGGAGCCCAGTGCCCACTCTGCTGACACTTCGCCACGGTTTTAACCGAGAAGGGGGTGACTATCTTTGATGCATTTGCCAGGGGGTGCTCTCCCACAGGCACCTCAGTGTCTGTGAAATGCACTGGGAACTGGGACAAGGACAGAGAAACTAGGACATGGCTGGTCAGATGCAGTATAGCCTCAGAGAGACCTGGGTTCAAACCCTACCTCTGCCACTGACTGAATATGGGACTCCGGAAAAGTTACTCCACGTCTCTGGGCCTCAGTTTCTTCATCTACAAAATGTGAGTAATAAAATAATCTCCAAGCTTCCTCTGTCACAGAGTTGCCATGAGGACTTAATGAGGTTGTGCTGTATTGAAGATGCTGTACTAGAAAAGCTCGCCATGCCAGCAGTTGGAGTCAGAAGTCTCTGGCCTCCCCTGGGGAACCTGTCTGCTTCATGCGCTGGCTGGAGATTTCACCATATCCCATAAGCAGGGCCAGAGCCAGGCTGCACCCCAGGGCAACAGAGTTAGAGACTGGGCTGAATGAACGGCTTTGGGGGAATCATTTCTCATCTTGGAGCCTCAGGGGTTCCAACCTCCTCCTCCTCTGTCTCTTCCCTCCACCTCTCAATCCAATGGTCTAGGGCAGGGGTTAGCAAGCCATGGTCTGCGGACCATATTTGGTCTGCTGCTTGTCTCTGCAAAATAAAGTTTTATTGGAACCAAGCCATTGGCATGAGTTTACATACTGTCTCTGGCTGCTTTCATTCCACAATGGCAGGGTTGAGTTGTTGTGCAAGACTGTATGGCTTATAAAGCCTAAGTATTTCCCAAGTGGTCTTTTACTAAGTTTGCTGGCCTCTGGTCTAGGGCCATGGGGCAGCTGATTATCCCCTGGGATGCCCAAGGGAGGAGGCCCCAGGGCCCTTGGGAGCCACTTTCACCACAGCAAGCAGCCCTCAGCTTTGCTCACCCTCTGAGCCTACCCTGGGAACCAAAAGACAACAGTTAGGCTACCCCTGTGGGCTGAGAGAGAGAAAGAAAAAGAGAGAGCAAAAGAGGGAGAGAAAGAGTATAGTAAAGAGAGATAGAAACAAAGAGAGAAGAAAGCAAAACGTGGCTTTAGCTGGGGTCTTGGAGGGGTGGCAGGCTTGCCTGACTCAGGCCTGAAATCGGGGCTACCTCCAGGAGCAGGCCCAGGCCTGGCTGGCCAGGTAGGCCCACAGCTCCCTGGGGGCAGGTCGAGGCAGAGGGAGCATGGCAGGTTGATGGCCGCCTCCTCCTCCTCGCTGACCTCATTTTGGTTTCCTATCATATCCAAAATTAGTCCAATTTACAAACTCTCAGTCACAGGAAACTCAAATCGGTTCTTCCAGGCCTGGAACCAGCGGATGGCATGGAGGCCTAGCCGGCCTGGAGACTGGCCAGGTCAGGCTGGGAGGGTGGGGCACTGGGTTGGGCTCTTTGAAGGGTGTGTGGCTTCCCTGTGGGACCCTCCTGAGGCCAGATGTTGGGAGAAATTGGCTTGGTACACTCAAGCCAACTAGCAAATGAGATCTCAGCACGGTGGCCTTCAGTGGTCCCAGTGGCAGAAACCACAGGTCTTCCGAAAAGAACGAGGAGGGCCCTCAGTTGAGGCAACAGGATGGCCCAACAGCTAGGAAGGGGTCAGGGGTGTTGGCCTTTTTAGGTGGGAGGCTGCTCTATTAGCTGGGAATGAGGCAGTTCCAACTTCTGAAAACGGAATTTCTACCCCAAGGGGTGAGACTGGTCACAGCTCAAGGGACTCAGGGCCTAGAAGGGCTCTGCTGAGGGGAATTGGAAGTTTCCAAAGGCCAAGATGAGAACAGAGTTGCCTCATGAGAATATACTATCTGTGGAGAACAGGGGCCGATCCCATGTCCATCAGCCAAGAGTGGGCCTGTTTGACAAGCTCAGACAGCTATTAAAGAGGGGATGGCTCCTTCTGCCTGACATCTAGAACACCCGATGACATCTGGCCAGAGAAGCTAGCTGGGGTCTGACAACCCAACCTCCAGCAATACACCGTCCCAACAACCAGTGGTGGGATAGCTCATTGACCAAGACTGGGACAGCCAACGGGGATGGCTGAGATGAGGATGAACCGATGCGGCAGCCTGCGGCTGCTTGTGAGTAGCTTCCGCAACAGATGGTGTATGGTTCAAGCAAGACTGGGACAGCCAATGGAGTCACCCGATGGTCAAAAATGGAATGGCTCAACTTCTAGGTCTAGAGCCATCTGCTGGCCATAAGAGGGAAGGCCCGGGAGCTGACGGGTGAGTCTCAGGCTGAGAATGGGCCAACTCCCAGGATGAGATGGAACAACCATAGGCCTGCTGCCCATGGAGAGATGACCTGGTGGCTGAGATGGGGCGGCCAATCAAAGAGGATGGGATGACCCGGGGGACTGAAATGAAGTTGCCCTGGGAGCAGAAAATGGAATGACCTGGTCACTGGCAAAGGGAGGGACTGATGGGGCATCAGCCAGAGGCTGGAATGCGACACTGTATGGCTGAATTCGTTGTGCCAGATGGCAAGGATGATGGGAGAGTCTCATGAAGGAATGGAATGAGCCAGGGGCCGAGGACGGCACCTCTGGGGGCAGCAGCGGGCATGCCAGGGGTCCCGCTGTCCACCCTGGCAGGGCAGGCCTGAGCTCACGGCTCCGGCAGCCATGGGGTGCCATCACTCACTTGGACAAGTTGAGCTTCCCTGCGGCCAGGTGGCTCTGCACCGTCCGCCAGCGGCCTCTCCCCGCCTTGCCACCGCTGCCCGGCTCGCTGGGGGCAGCCCCGCCGCTTCTCAAGGCGTCCTCTCCGGGTGGCGGCACCGGCGCCGGCTTCTCCCCCAGCCGGCCTTCCCGCTCCACCGCCAGCCCCGCCGCAGCGGCCACTTTGGCGCCCGACAGGAGGGTGCCACTGGAGGCATGCACAAGGCAGCCAGGCCAGAGGGGTACCGGGGGTGGCGGTGGGGGAGAGAGGGCGGGCCATGTGGGGGTGGAGGGGAGGAAGAGGAGGAAAAACAATAACAGATAAAAGGAAGAAAGAGACAGTGAGAGAGGAGGAGGAGAGAGACAGACGGACAAGAGACAGACAGAGAGAGAGAGAGAGACATCAGCACTGCAAATGGGTTAACAGCAGAGCCTGCAGAGAGGAGAGAGGGGGACCGGGCGGGCTGGGGGTCGGAGAACAACGCACCACGACAACGGAGGGGGGCCCCTCCCCACCGCCTGGGGCAGGGGCGGCGGGGGTTGGGGGAGGGCAGCCACCTCCACTCTATCCCACAGGACAACGAAGGGTTAACGACGGAGGAAGAGCGGGCTGTCCAGGCCAGGAGGCCCCAAGGCAGGGAGAAAGAGAAAGCCGTGTTAGTCAGAGTTCATCACCACCACCACCACCATCACCGCCACCACCGCCACGAACCACCGACCACCGACCACCGACCACCGAGCAGCCACGGCAGCACACAGCGGGAAGGAAGCAGCGACCACAACCGAGAGGGGGCGGGACCCAAACGGGCAACCCCATCCTGACTGCATAGAAGGTGGGGTGGGCCCCGGGACCAGCTGGGGGGGCCAGGTGTGGCTGCCGAGGGGGCTCTCCTGCAAGGCTGGCCCTGGGGGAGGGGACGGGATCGGGCAGGCAGGTGGATGGGGGCAGGAGGGGTTGCTCGTCTCCATGGTCAGCCTGCCCATGGGGTGGATGGCTGGGGAAGTTGGGACAGGAGTGAGAGGAGAGAGGGAGTGAGGGGGGCCAGGGTCAGGTGGGGGCGGGAGGAAGGAAGGAGGGCGTGCGCGGATACTCGGTACATATGATCAAACCAGGTAAAGTCACTCACTTGAGGGACAGTCGTGGGTCGCCATAAGGGGCGTAGGGTGAAATGTTTAGAATAAACTCCTTGGGAGGGTAGGAGCTCCATTTCTGCTGCACTGTGCTCTCATTGTTATTCCAAAAGTCTCTGTCTAGATCACTGGAGGGGCAGAGAGAGAGGGGAGAAAACAGGGAGATACAAGAAGAAACAAGAACTGCAAGTCCTGCGGGGGCAGAAGGGACCAGGACCCAGGGGCCGGGCACAGAGGGCGGAGCTTCGAGGGTCAGCTCCTGCGGGAGGAAGAAAGGCAGGCGGGCACTGCAGTCTGTGCCTGGCACACACAAGCATACACGCACACGTGCACCTGTGCAAGCACACCCACACACACACGCACGCACTCAAGGGCTGGGAAGCCACACAGAAAGGAGGCAAGCGGCAGGCAGCAGACCGGAGCCTCACACCTGGAAAGCTGGTGGGAGAGAGAAAATGATGAGGTGGGGGACAGAGGGGAGAGGGGTTAGGGACCAGGCCTGAGTTGAGCAGAGGGAGTGGGAGAAGGAGAGTGCTTGTTTCTGGTTGAGGGAGCTGAAAGGCAGATCAGGCCCAGCTGCCAACTCACTGGGCCCTACTTCTCCTGGCCTCAGTTTCCCTTCCTGTCAAAGGAGAAGATGGGCTGTAACTGCTATACTATCAGCTCTCTTGCTGCAGAGTAGAAGCTCTAGTACTAAAAATCCTGGTTCTCTCCTCTTCCACCTTCTCTTCACTGGGGTCCTCCTGGGACAGGCCCAGCCCTGTGTCCATCTTTCTCCTCCCATTGGCCTGAGGGGCTCCCTGGCTTCCTCTGCTCTCTCTTCTATTCCATGAGGCTGAGCTGCAGCCTTAACCTGAGACTGGGGGATCTCAGCTGAGCTGGAGATTCTATTCTTTGCAAATGTGGCAGCTGGGTCACCCCACCTCCCTGAAAGGGGAGCATTCCCAGACCTCTGACCTTGCTGAGGATGTCACCAAGGCAACCAGTGGGCCCTTCAATCCTTTGTTCTGGGGAGTGTGTAACCGGAACATGTGCTTCTCTGGGTGTGTCTCTGGCCTGCCTGCTGGGGCAGCCCCTCCCTGTGTCCCTGTCCCTTTCCAAGGTGGAGCTGCTGGGTCTGGAAGGGACCCTCACCCTGGACTTTCCACCTTTTCCTGAGAACATGGGGACTTGCAGGTGGGGTGGGTGGCAGAAGTCTTGGCTGGTGGAGGGCATGACCTGGAAACCCTGGGAGCCAAGGACAAGGGGCACCACCAGCTCATCAGGCTACTGGGACCCCAAGGAGCAGGGCTGGGAGTCTAGGCGGAATAGAGACAGTGACTATTCTTGAAGGCAGTCACGCCTGAGGCACAGGAATGCATCTAGGGAAGAAGTCCCCTGTGAAACACTGGGGTGGGCATGGAGGGGGCTGAGGCTGTGCCACTCCCCAAAGCCAAGGTGGGGCAGTATGGGCAAGGGTGCCATGCCCCATCCCCCAGGATCAAGCAAACATGTTCTTGGGGGACCTACTTTTTCCTCCATTTAGAATTTGACCTTGACCTTGGTTCTGAACCTCAAGACTCAGGCACAAAAGAGAGGAAGATGGAGAGAGGCTGAGCGGTCACCACAGGCCCAGATGAGATGGTGGCGCTGGGCATCTCCAGTGTACATCTGTCCAGAGTACACCTCTGAAATGTCTCACAAGGGGCACTGCACAGGGCTCAAAGCCGAAGCATAGCGCCTGCTCACAGGGGCAGTAGTGGGTGGGTGTGGAGGAGGGAGACAGGCCCCAGAGGAACCTATTCCCGTGACAAAAAACCCCCTTCCCACCACAGATGTCCCTTCCCGGCAGAGCCTCACACAGGGTATGGATGGGGCCTCCCTGTATCAGGGAGATGGAGCCGGTAGGAGCCTCCCTTTCCTGCTCCCTCCAGAGCTCCAGAATCTAGGGCCATCCAACCCTAGGTCCCAGAGAAAAAAAATCCACCAGAGTCACCACTGCCAGACTTGTTTCCCACCCTATGTTCTGAGGAGCTCCAGGGTCCCTCAAGTTTTTCCACTGCGTTACTGGAAAAAACAATCTTTGATTAAAGAAATTTGGGAAACACTGATTCCTTTACTGCAGGGCTTCTCAGAGTTTTTAATGTGCCCATGAATATCAGTATCGCCAAGAGAGAGTATGCAGTGTTCCCCAAATGTATTTGGCTGTGGGACCCTTGACCCGTGGAATAACCATGACTCATCTATGGGGCACAAGGACTATGAGGAACACAGTTTCCCCGAATCCTTGACAAGGCGATCCTTTTTGGGGGGTCCTAAGTCCATGGACAGCTGTGTAAGAAAAAGGCTCTGCCTCCTGTGTCTTCACTGACTTGGGCCCTTTCTGTTCTCTTCTGGAAGGCAGCAAATGCCTAGGTGCATGGAGACACACATGGTGGCTTCCTCCCCTCGAGGCAGATGGTCTGACCACTCAGCAGCGTCAAGGGCAGGCTAGGACTGAGTGTGGGGACTGCAGGGCCACAGAGGTAGGCTGGATGGCCGCTGCTGCCTCACCTTGTCTTAGAGAGCCCTATGGTCAATGGTCCCAGCTTGGCACAGCCTGCTGCCCACCCTCCCCCCATTGGGAATCCTGTCTCCTTTCACAGGCCCTTTCCAGGACTCTGGCCCTGCCACATGTATCCCTAACCAGGAAGGTTATGATCACCTGGCAGAGACAGGCCCCCAGCCCTGGCCCACGGATGTAAACGGCCTGGCCTGGAGGAGGCACAGGTGCTGGGCTGGCTGTCTCCCACATGATCACTTGCCTTCAGAAAACCCGGCCTGTATTCCGTAAGAGCCCCTGAGCCCTGCTAGCACTTGGCTTTGAAGACTGAAGCCTGCATAACCAACCCAGCTTCAAAGGCTCCCACAGCCTCCTCCTGAGCCTCCTGCCTGCCCCAAGCCTCTGCCTGGCCCACCCCTCCACTTGCCCCACCCCAGACACATGCACACAGCTTCTGCCAAAGCCCCAAACAGGATCAGTGCAAGAGATGAACAAAATGGGGCAGTGGAGGGGCTGGGAGGGAGCCCTCGGGATCAGGGTGGAGGGTCGGGGAGGAGTGGAGAAGAGAAGGTAGAGAAATAGGGAAGGGAAGGGGAAAGATGGACGGGGAAGGCAGGGGAGACCAGCAGTGGGCAGAGGCCAGAGGGCAGGGGGAGGGTGGCTGGGCCTTGAGAGGGAGGAAGAGTGGGGGCAGGAAGGGCTGGGGGCACTCAGCTTCCATGCAGAGCCCCTTGGCTGGGAGGCCTGGCCCAGGCCAGGCTGAGGTGTGGGGCCACCACCCCCACTTTGACCTCTGGGCTCACTGGGGAGGAAGGGGCTGGGGCCAGTGGGCACAGAGGCCTCCCTACCAGCGAAAGCCTCCATTCCCAGAGCCTGGGTGGTCTGAGTCCCCAGCCAGGTGGGTAGGGGGCTTCTCTCGGTGTTTCCCAGTGACCTCAGCAGAGGGCTGGCTGGTCTGCAGGGGGAGGGCAGACCCCTTGAAGAGGACTCCAGCACAACGAGGAGACCTGGGTAAGGCAGAGGCAGCCAGACAAGCAGCAGCCAGGGGGGATGATGGGGAGGGAGGGGCCGCTCCCCAGTGCTCTGCTCCCCAAGTGGCCCAGCACAGGGGCCAACTGGGGTCCACAAGGTGTGTCTGCCTCCCCACTTCCAGATCATCCTTGAACACTGGCAGGATCTGAGAAAAGAATCTGGGGCCCACGAGGGAGGGGCTCCCCAGTCCAGTAGCAGGGACCCCATGGGAGGGGCCTGGAGCTCCAGGGAAGCCTGCAGGGGGTGGGGACAGTGTGTGTGACAGGAGGATCAGATGAGAAAGCGGCAACCAGGGTTGAGATGGGCGCAGACAGGGCTGAGGGTGAGAGCAGCAGGTACGGGGGCTGGGGACTCCGGAGCACTTCGAGGGGCTCGGGCACAGGCTGAAAAGACGGGGCCCCTTAGTTGTTGGGAGCGTGTGGAGGGTGTAGAGAGTGTGGCACTGGGACATGGGGAACTGAGAGTGTGTGTGGTCAAGTCTGTGGGGCTGGGGGAGAGAAGGGGCTCCTCCCACCTGGGCTGCTTGTGTGGCCCCTTCCCAAACTGGCAGCCTGGCACCTACTTGATAGCCTTCTTCTCACTGCGCCCACGCCCTGAGTCTGGCGTGCCCACCGTCTCCAAGGAATTCTTGTAGCGTTTGCCCTGTGGAGATAGGACTGGGGTCACTCCTGGGGAACAGGACTGTACCCTCCCCACCTCCGCAGAACAGGGACTTGGGGGGAAAGGAGACACACTGGAGTCTGGCCGTGGCGACAAGGCCAGGAGCAGTGTGCGAGGGTGTCACTGCAGAGGGGACCAATCCCCTGGATGCCTGCTCCCACCGGGCTCTAGGACCTGCCCTGCCCGCCTCGACCTGAACTTCATCCCTGACTCCCAGGGATCAGCCCCTCCTGTCTGCCTATCTCCTGGGGCCCTGGCCTGGCTCCCAGAAACACAGTTCCCTCTGCCACGGACAGACGGCTCTCAGGCGCCTGGCCACGTCACACTGTCCACGTCACCACCCCCAGATGGTGGGGGTGGCATCCTGCAGGGCAAGGTTGGCAGTAGCCAGTGATGTGAGCAGTGGGGGTGGGGAGAAGGCCATGTCCTCAGTCCTGCTCAGGGCTGTGTCCACCACTGTCTGGGGGCTCCCTGGGGGGTCCTCATGCCCTGGGGCTCTGAGGCAGGAGCAAGCTTGTTTCAGGAAGGCAGTCTTAGGAAGAGCGACGGCCCGCCAACTCAGAGGCAGTTGTGGGGAGGCAGCCTGGGCCTCTGTCCCCCAGAGTCCCTCACACTAGCAGGGGAGGGAGGGGGCAGGGCAGCCAGTAGGCACACCAGATCCTCCAGCTAAAGGAAGGGCCGTGGCCGCAGTGACACTGGGCCTGCTGCCGGGAAGGTGAGCACCATTCACCTTCTCGGTTTGGGTTTCTAAATTTAGCTCATGCAGAGTCCAGCCCCATTAACATTCCTGGCTGCCACCAAGTGTCCTCACACGCACCCATGGGCCACGGACCTGGGCCACAGACCTGGGCCAGGTCCAGGGCTGATGCAGGCAGTGCGGGGACAGGGGCTGTATGGGGTTGGGGCTGCCCCTCTCAGCACATTCTCCCACTGGGCACTGGCCTGCTCCTCCCTGGCTGCAAACACACGCACACACACGCGGGTACGCACACATCCACACACACGCGCACACACACGTGCGAATGCAAATGCTTCCCAACACCCTGTCATGTGTACGAGCACCACAGCCACAACAGCCGACTATTCCATCCTCTCCAAAGCAAAGTAAGAACTGTCTCGGCCATGCTCCATCACAGCCATGCTCTGGATGCTCCTGTCAGGGGCCGCCCCTTCCCAGGCACGGAAGCCGCCTATCTAGGGAGACTAGCGGCAAAGCTCCCTCATCCCACCAGCAGGGCCCTATACCTCAGGGTTGCCTGGGGCAACATGTTCCCTCTGTCACCCTAGCCAAGTCCCTTCCCTTCTCTGGCTTCTTTCCTCCTTTCTGAAATGGCGTGGCCTCACCAGATGATCCCCTGGAAGGAAGACTCCTCATCCCTCCAGGCTCTCATCACAGATATGAGTATTTCTGTTCACTTACAATCAGCTTCTCTCTCCAGGCACGTGCTCCCACAGAGGTAAGGCTGGGGGTTGCTAGTACTTAGTGTGGAACCTGGTACTGGGCAGTTCTTGGAAATCATAACCTGGACATGCCCCTTCTATGGCCCTGCCCTCCCTGGAGTCTAGGCCCCCAGCAGCTGCCTCTAAGTTAGAACTTTAAGAGTTGAAATATAGGCTGGGCGCCATGGCTCAAGCCTGTAATCCCAGCACGTTGGGAGGCCGAGGCGGGTGGATCACGAGGTCAAGAGATCGAGACCATCCTGGTCAACATGGTGAAACCCCATCTCTACTAAAAATACAAAAAATTAGCTGGGCATGGTGGCGTGTGCCTGTAATCCCAGCTACTCAGGAGGCTGAGGCAGGAGAATTGCCTGAACCCAGGAGGCGGAGGTTGTGGTGAGCCGAGATCGCGCCATTGCACTCCAGCCTGGGTAACAAGAGCGAAACTCTGTCTCAAAAAAAAAAAAAGAGTTGAAACATAGAGATGCCAGACTCCCTGGTTTCACAAAAGCTGCCACTCTCAGCTCCATCTCTGATTCCTCCCGTTACTACCCAGAGGTCCAAATTTCAAACAATTCCCAGTTCCAGCTGGGAAGCTCTGATGGGGCAGTGCCACAGTGACCTCAGGCCTCCTCTGGCAGGACCCCCAGGCAGGAGCCCTGCCCCACTATTCTCCAGCACACAGGCAGTATGGGGCAGGAGAGGGCTGCTGAGGGCATCCAGTGCCACCCCTCACCTTTCTCCTCCTTCTTTCTGTTCTTGGCAGGAGAGCTTCCACCAGTCAGCACCCTCTACTCAGGCTGGTCTGCTGCCCCTTCCCTGAGGCCAGGTAGGGCAGGGTTAGCCATTTCCACAACCTCCCCCTCCACCAGACATTCTGGAAGGCTGTCTGTCCTTCTTCCTTCCCCAGCTCCAAGAACCTTCCCCTCTGCCTTCGAGTACTGCTTTGCAGCAGGAACTGAGGCGCTATGGGGGACTGGAACCAGGCTAGGACTTCATTTGGAGGGCAGGGGGACAACCCAAGTTAACAGGAAACCCAGGCAGGGTCCAGGTGACATTAGGCAGCTCCAAAGGAGCCCAACACCACCAGCCCGCTTCTCAGGGAGGGGTGGCCAGGCTGATCCGGAAAAAGCCAGCTGGAGATTAAGGAAGTTATTAATGTTTGGAAATGGGATCTGGGCTGTCAGGGAATCACGTCACTGCTGCTGAGGGGACAGGCAGGCAAGGAGAGCCCAACAACTGTGTGTTGGGGGAGGGGACAGCATTTTAAAGTCCCTTCCATGGAACAAGGAGATAGCCTGAGACAGCCTGAGCAACGAGCTCCCTGGCTTCTGGAACCCCTGAGGCGGAGGCTAGGGGGACTGTGGAGAGTAACATTCTATCCAGAGCAAGTCAAGAGGGACAGCCTGTGGTCTGGACCCTGAGAGGGTTCCTGGCAGGTGATCATGGGGAGGGGCTGGGACCAGGGAAGAGGCTGCTTCTGTATCTCTCAGCTCCAAGGTCCTTCCTGTGCTGACAGCCCCCCATCTGCTGCAAAAGCTGTCATCTTAGAACTCCTGTGTCCAGGCCCTGCCCGTGACTGGATGGAGGTGCAGGGGAGGAGTACAAGCCAGTTTCAGTCGAACCCTGGTCCTGCAAGGGCACCTCTCACCACACACACACACACACACACACACACACACACACACACACACGCTGCAGCACATATGCAGGTGAGGCCAGGATGGTGGGACAGATCCCAGCACAGGGATCTGATCAGTTGAACATCCCACCGCTGAGGGGTGAACAGATACACAGACATAGACAAACACACACACACACACACACACACACACACACTGCACCAATACCCTCAAAGTCAACACGTTCAGCACAGACACCACACGGAACACACACACAAGGTCACCAGCAGCGTCTACTCATGCAGCCTTCTTCCCTGGCCTTCAAATCCAGACAGACAGCAAGACAGCCTAAGGGGCCCTGCAACAAGATGCTCAGGGCTGCAGCTACGCACAGCCACGCCCCCAGCCTCCGAGGACACTCACACATAGAGGCACATGGCCCAGCCCCCTCCACCACCTTCCCTGAAATTCTGAGACAGACGCAGACACAGGGGACCCAGGAACAAAGCAGGGCAGCCAGCCCGGTTCCACACACCTGCAGGCAGAGGGGGACCGGGTCACACACACACTGGCACACCCGCACACACACTCGCAGAGGGAGCAGAGCTGGCCCTCTCTACGGCTCCTCCCCAAGGGTCACAGCTGCCTGAAGTTCAACACCCGGGATGGAGCCACATGCTCCCAAGTCCTGAGTTTGCCTTTCTTGAAGGAGGCACGCTGGGTTCTGAGATTCTCCGGCCTTTCCTGCAGGTCTCTCACAAGACCCCAAAACCCTTTCACAGGGTTATCTGCTTCTTTTCTTCCTCCAGAGGAGTGGGGCATGAAGCCTTCACCTACCCAGTGCCCACAGCCACAGCGCTCCCCTCTTGTCCTTAAGGACCCCCTGTGGCTGCGCAGCTAGAGAATGGGGTTCTCAGAGGTGGCGCCCAGCCCCCACTCCCACCATTCTTGGCCCGGGGAGATAGAGGTGCTTGCTAGTCACCCTCCTTCACCCGACCTCGCTGAAGGGGTCACACCTCCTACAGCCCCGGGCCCACCATCTCCCCCCCCACCCCCTGCTGCCCCCAAAGTCCCACCGCACTTCTGGGCCGGGCGGGAGGAATGGGGACCGGAGTGCGGGTCTAGCCGGGAGTGGGGGATCTAGCGTGAGCAGCCAGCAGCCCGAGAAGCTGCGCCCCCGCTCTCCCTACCAGCGCCCTCGGGGGATGAATGTCCCTCCTGACGGTCTCGTTACTTATTGATGGCCTAATCCTGCTCGTTAATTCCCCAGCCCTCGTTAAAAATGAAAAGGAGCCGTTTGTGCTTGTACAAACCCGAGAGCCAGGATGGATGTGCGGGGGTGGGGCGGGCGGCGCCTCAGCATTGGCCTCCGGCTCGGCCACGCCCATGGGGGGGAGCAGGGCGGATGGGAGGGGGCGCGGCGCTGAGGGTGGGGGCTCGATTCTCAGTCTGCGAGTGTGTGCCTGCGGTTCTTTATGCGGGAGGCAGGGCCTGTGTGTGTGCGTGCGTGTGTGTGTGCGTCTGTGTGTATGTAGAGCTGCTGGCGTGCGAATGCCTGTGAGTCCTAAGTCTGTCCCCGAATGTCTTTCTAGATCCGCGTGGCTTTGGGTGTACACACAGAAGTATAGAGCCGAGACCCGGGCAAACGCAAGGTGTGCATGCATGCATGTGCACATTGTCTGAATTTCTACGGAAGTGCCCCTGACAATGTGCACAGGTGAGTCACCTGTGTGTAGCCTTGGGAAAATTCCTGAGCCTATAATTGTTGGGGCAGGATGCAGGGCCAGGCACTGCCCTCCAGGGGCCCTCAGGAGCCTCACCAGTTTGCGCTGACACCAGTGGCAGAGGCCGCAGAGGACAACAGTGACGCTAAGGCTGACGGTGATGATGGCAGAGACCAGCAGGACGTCTCGCGAGGGCGCCCCTGGGGAGGACAGGTACAGGTCAGACCCTCCTTGGCCATGGCCTGCCACCCTCCCGCAGCCCAGAGCCCTCCAGAACAACCACCCTACCCTTCCATCTGGCCCCTTCACTGGGAGCTCTAAACCCAGGTTCTACTCCCAGTTCTGCCTTGCTGGATGAACTTGGGTAGTTTTTTCTGTGTGCCTCAGTTTCCCCATCTTACACATGAGTAACATGGGGAAACTGTGCTGCTTAGCATCTTTCTCTCTCCCTGCATGGACCCCATGTGAGTCCATGGGATCTGTGCCACTCTCCAAACTTGAGACCCTCAAAGGGAGAAGTCAAATGTGCCCCTCAGCTCAGCCAGACTTCACCTGTCTGTCAAATACCTCCACAGGCCACTGCTCCTGTCCAGCCTTCCCTGGGGATAGCAGCACTCTTCCACCTGCTGCCCCCACGACACACACACTCTGAGCTGCAGCTCCAGTGAAATCCGTCCGAAGGGTCCTTGCCAGCTCTGACAGCCCCTTTGAAGACATCTGCCTCATGGGCACTAGCAGATGGTCTTGTTTCCCAAGACAACAGCCATATGTGTAGTCAAAGGAATCTCTGGAACCCTCTGGCCAGCTGTTGCCCCCTTTAGCCCAGCTTTCCTCAGTCTGGAAGCCCACCCACTGGCCTTATCCCTTATCCCCTGAGCTCACCCCCCCAACACCATGGCTGCCAGCCATCTGTAATTCCTAAATGCTCCCATCCCAAGTGCCACTGGGCCATACACTTCAGGACTGGAAACCTTGACACCCTTGCCAAAGATGAGACCTGTCCTGGGAGGAAAACCTCAGGTCTCTGTCTGAATCCCACCCCATCCCAGGCTGTGTGGCTTTGACCAGTCACAGAAGCACTCAATTTCTTCCTCTGTAAATGCGGATAAGACCCTCTCCCCTGCCCTCCTCACGGGTGGTTGTAAACATTAGCCCCAACCAAATGTAAGGGAGGCAAAAACTTTGACGACAAATTCTCATGTGGGGGAGTGAGCGAAGAGACCCGCACAGATCACACATGCGCAGAGAATCTGCTGTGCGTGCTGGGACGCATCCTACAGCCAAGGAGATGCTGTTGATTTACAGAGGAGCTAGCGTGGGCTTCTTGGTGCCAGTGATCGTGGTAATTAAGAGTTGACGATATCTGTCTGGTCCTGGTTCCTGTGGTTTTAGCTTCTGCCTTTCTTCTTCTCCCAGTTTCTCTTGCTTGGCCATGGAGCCTGGTGGAGGAGGGCCCAGCAGTCATCCTTAGGGATGACTCTCATCAGTTCTCAGGGTTCACTGGGCTCCCTCCCTCCTCCACTCCAGCATACTGGGAAGCCCTTTCTCTACCTGCTCTACTAGAACCCTGTTTGGGCCCCACCTCTGTCTTACTGACTTCCTAAGCCTCCTAGCTGTGGGGAAAGGCCACCCTTGTGCGGCCCCCACCTGTCCACCTGCCAGGCCAATTCAGCCTCCTCCTCTACCAAGTCTACAGCCTCAATCCCCAGGAAGCCCCTGTACCCTGTTCACTGTCAACCTCAGGGCCCACGGTACCCATGAGCTCTGACCTGGACAACCTGCAGACACCAGGGTCCTGCCCCTCCCTCTCCTGGGCTGAGGAGCACAGCTCTACCTGGCTGGAGGGGCCACATTTGACAAAGTTCTCAGGCCAAATGGGAGAGCTAGGACTTTGATCTCCAACATTCTGAGGGAGAATAGGGCAGGGCACACCACCACAGCACCACAGCCCCATGGCCAGGCCTCCAGGGAAAGGATGGGCAAAGGTGCCTTCTGGGCATGAGGTCTGTTTCCCAGCTCTCCCCATGGAAACTGCCTAGCCCCACTGGAAGGACTAAGGGGTACTGTGTGGGCTGAAAGCAGGTAAGCCCACACTTTCCTTTGTTTAACTCATTTTGAAATAAAGTAAACTTCCTTCTTATACTGAGCTTTCCTCAACAACTATCTATTAAGAATATATTATGGGTGGGAACAGTGGCTCACGCATGTAATCCCAGCACTTTGGGAGCCAGAGGCAGGCAGATCACTTGAGGTCAGGAATTCGAGGCCAATACAGTGAAATTTCATCTCTACTAAAAATACAAAAAAATAGCTGGGTGCGGTGATGTATGCCTGTAGTACCAGCTACTTGGGAGGCTGAGGCAGGAGAATCACTTGGCTTGAACCCTGGCATGGGGTGGGTGGGGTGGAGGTTTTAGCGAACTGAGATTGCACCATAGCACTCTAGCCTGGGCAACAGCGCAAGACTCTGTCTCAAAAAAATTTATCTATCTATCTATCTATCTATCTATCTATCTATCTATCTATGAGGGTGTGTGTTTGTGGGGGGCAGGCCCTACCCACAAGGAACTACCATTCAAATGGGGAAGATAGGTTAGAATTAAGTTATCTCCTAGCATGCGGGTGCCCCAGAACCATCAAACAGCAGGATACCCAGCCAGGGTGCACCAGACTCCAAAATACCTGAGAAAAAAACCCAGCGTGAGTACCACCTCTGCCTCTTTTTTGTTGAGACAAGGTCCTGCTCTTGTCACCCAGTCTGGAGTGCAATGGCATGATCTCGGCTCACTGCAACCTCTGCCTCCTGGGTTTGAGTGATTTTCCTGACTCAGCCTCCTGAGTCACTGGGATTACAGGCACCCGCCACCATGGCTGGCTCAGTTTTTGTATTTTTGTGTAGAGACAAGGTTTCACCATGTTGGACAGGCTGATCTCCAGCTCCTGACCTCAGGTGATCCACCTGTGTCAGCCTCCCAAACAGCTGGGATTATGGGCGTGAGCCACTGTTCCCAGCCCCACCTCTGCCTCTTAATAGCTGTGTGACTTTGAATAAGTATCTTAACCACTCAGTGTCTCCCACAGGGTTGTGTTAGCACTTAATAGATGGGTACTATTAGTACGGTTGTTGGTGTTTGTTTTATCTCAGGCATAAACAAAGGACTCTGGGAGCACAAGTGAGGACAAGATCAATCTTGCAGGACTAGGGAGTTATCTGGGAAGGCCACTCTGAGGAGGTGGTGTTCAGTGTAGTCTGATGGAAGTGAGATGAAAGTAGGATATTCCAGGCAGAGAAAGGCATGGAGGTGGGAGAAGTGTCAGGCACATTGAGGAGTCGGACTTAGGGTACGGGAAGTGAATTCAGGGAGACCAGCCTGAAAGGAAAGGAGGGCCTGATGGGGAAGGGGCTTGTCTATCTAGCTGAGGGGCTTGTTTTGTTCTGTAGACCATGGGAGCCATGGTAGGCGTTTGAGCAGGGGCAGGATGGGATCAGAGGGGTGTTTCACAAGCTCATGATCTGGTAGTTACAGTAGGAAGCAGCTGGAGGTCATGGCCACACTCCAAGTAGGCTCCTCTGCCCTGGTGCCCTCTCCACACTCCCCACTCCCTCATATACCTCTTTGCCATGGGGAATTCTCCAAGGGTCACCCTCCTGGAGCTCCCTCCTTTTTTGTCAAACAAGATCCTTCTCAAAAAACAATCCTTAACCTCTGCTGGAGGTCAGAGAATCCCTAGGGACAGAAGCCTGTGGATCCTAGAGTCTAGGGGGCACACTCTAAAAGGTCCCCAGAAACCCAACAAAACACCCATCTTAGGCAATTAGCATTCTGTGGGCACGGGAGAATGAGCCCTGGGCTTGGGGTCTAGGAGAACTAGGCTGAAACCCTAGTCCAGCTGCTAACTAGCCGTTTGGCAGGCAAGACACTAGACTCTTAGATATCAGTGCCTTCATCTGTGGAAGAGTTCACCCTGACCCTTCCCTGATAAGAGGACAAGCCAAGTATTCCAGTTGCTCTACATGACGTCACAACAACAGCAGAGATAAGAATTACTAGTTCTCTCCATTTTACAGATGGGGAAACTGAGGAACAGAGGGGTCAAATACCACGTCCAAGTTCAAAGCCAGGGTTTGAACTGAGGCAGTCTGGCTTGGATTCTATACTCTTTGCTTTGACATCATATCAACTACAGAGGTACATGGTTGGTTTTCAAAGTGTACTCTTTGGAACCCCTAGGGTTGCCTGGAGTGTCTCTGGGGCTCTGGGGAGTGGAGGTTGAGCAGATAAGGCTGTGATCCCTCAAGCCCTCTTCAGCCACAGTGGCACTTCTTTCTGTGCTCGTGGGCTTTTGCAGAAAATTCCATTTGAAGAAGGGGTTATGTTGCTAAGGAAAGTTGAACCCCTCTAGGTAAGTGCCCCAGGATCCCTTACAGTGTGGGTGGCTGTTGTCATCTTCCAGGCAGCTGGTACGTTCCCCACAGATTCCCCAGACCCTTCAGCCTCCCTCGGACAGTCCTTGAAGGCAGGGTGAAATAAACACTTGCCACTGCAAATTGCATTGATGTTATGAATGAAAGTGACATGATGTCCTCGGCCAGAATGCCGACATCCTTAGGAGATCCTAAGGGAGATGTCACCATCAAGGGGTGCAAGCATATTCTCGCCTACCAGCCAGAGTGAACCATTCCCTGCATATGGAGTCACTGTGTCTCCAGCTGGAAGGGACCTTGGAAGTCATGGAGTTAGGTCCTGGGGATGCACAAAGCCCTTGGGCAGCCCTGTTGGTGACAGGGAACTTCTGCAGGGAGCAGAAGGCAGAAAGCATCATACCAACTATAGAGGTACATGGCATTGTTAGGGAGGGCTGCTGTGCCTTGTGCAGAGCTGAATCTCTCTCCCTAGAACTTTCCCCGCTGGTCCTGAGCCTGCCCTCTGGAGCTGCCAGGAATGAGCTGGCTGCCTCTACCACATGACAGGCCTCCAAATCCTTGCCGACAGTTCTCATGTCCCCTTCAAGTCTTCTCCAGGCAAAGCCGCCCCAGCCCTTCTAACCCTTCCTCAGATGACATGCATGGTTTCAAGTCCCCTTACCGTCAGCATATTAACATTGGGCGAAAGAAAATATTGCAGCCCTAGTCTGCCTTTTGACAGGGCTGAGTGCCACAACCTATCCTTGGGCAGAGGAGACATCCTGGGTCCCAGGGGGGTAAGGCACAGCACAGACAAGGGCAGAGAGGCGACATCAGGAAACCTGGGAGGCAGGGTGAACCAGGAGCTAGGCAGAGTCACACCAACTGGGTCCAATGCTGGGGAGTCCTGGGAGTGAGGTATGAACTGGGGCAGGATGCTACCCGCAGGATCCTGGCCTGCGGTAGGCATGTCAGCTGACTAGAGCTAAGGATGAAGGGTCTAACAGAGCCCTATGTGCTTTGCCAGGTTCTGTGGCTATGGCCTATGCTCCTGGCCATGTCACCCCACAAGGAGATCTCAGGGTAAGGCCTGTGTACCCCAGGATGGGGCCTATCTCTGAGGGTGGGCAAGATGCCTATGCACAGCCTTCCCTTCTAGCATCTCAGTGCCATGAGGGCAGGGCTTGGTCTCCTGTTCACCACTGTGTTCTCAGCACCAATGGTGGAGTACATAGTAGGTGCTCAATAAATGCTTATTGAAAGAATGAAGGAGGAAGAATCCCAGGCCTCCTGGAACAAGGATAATAATAGATGCTACTATTTATTAAGCATCTACTATACACCACACTACAGAGTCCACAAAGATAGGGGCTATATCTGCTTTGCTCACTCCAGTATCCTCTATGACAAGCTTGGTGTCTGATATGCAGGAGGTACTCAGCAACTATTTGTTGATTGTTCAATGCTTGTATATGTTATCTCATTTGTCACCTAAATAAGATGGAAGAGAGGAGATGGGAGAGGCTACAGTGATTAGTTGAGAGCCCTCTTTTACATGCATGTGTGCGCACACACAGACACACACACACGCCAGGACCCCTTCTGTTCTTTCCCCATGCTCAGCTTTGCCTCACAAACTCCTGATTTTTTTAGGCGAAGATGAAAAGACCTCCTCCAGGAAGCCTCCCTTTAGTCTGCCCAGTGGGAATTAATTTCTTCTGCCTCTAAGTTCCCAGCATACTGGGCCTGCATCCTTCTTTTAGAGTGTAACGATTAGAGCCAGGTCTCTGAAGTCAGATTGCTCAGGCTCCAATTCTGGCTCTGATTCTACCAAGCCATGTAACCTAATCTCTGTGTGCCTTGGTTTCCCCATCTGTAAATGAGGGCTAATAATAGTATAGTCTCATGGGACTGCAGTGATGTTTAAAGGAATTTGCATGTATAGTGCACTCATACAGTGCCTGACATGGAATAAGTAGGCACTAAATGCTAGCTATTATCATAGCATTATCATGTCGTGCCCTGGATTAGAGATATCTGGGGCATGGAGTTGGCACTCGATGGTGTTGAATGAAATACTAGACTGGATACACTCTAGTTTTCTCCACAGGATGGCAGAGGTCAGAGGTCATATCTCACTCAATTCTGTGCACTCCTGACCCCCTCCCAGGACCTGCAGGGCTTGACCAAATAAAGCATCAGTGAGCACCTCTTGTATGGAAGAGGGAGGGCTAAGGCATGGGACATGGGGTCAACGGGGTGACAGCCAGAAGCCAGGCTGGACCTCAGGTGTGAACTGCTGCCCCAACCCGGTCTCTTACCAGGCTCAGCCCTGACTCCCAACTCCTTCTCATCTCCTCAGCAAGCCATGATTTATGGATGAACAAAATCAAAGAGGGCTGCTGGCTGCTAGGATGCCCTGGGGAGCTGCAGGAGAGGGAATGGCTTTCTGAGGGCAAGCTCACCAGCTGCCCAGAGGGGAGTGGGAGGGGGGCTACAGGGGCAGTGGGAACATGCACACAGACACAAGCCACAGAGACTCACCCTGGCACAGACACCCAAGCACATGGGCATACACACGTGCACACATATCCATAGCCATGGCCACAAGCAGATGCCCAGCCAGCTCTGCCATTCATGAACTCTAGGCATTCACACACTGCCTCCAGCCTGGAATTCTCTCCCTATGAATTTGCTATCTCTTGTCTACTCAGATTCTGTCTGTCCTTCTGAGGCAGAGCAGTGAGATATATTGTAGCCTTGGAGGCAGATAACCTGGGTTCCCACCCCAGCCCTGCCCCTGGCCATCTAAGTGACCCAGAGCAAGGCTCCTGCTGGGCCTGAGCACTTTACCTTCAAATGATGATTGTAACCCCTGACCTCCCCTGCTGGGGTGTTGTCATCATCAAATAATAGCTAATATTAGTTGAGTGTACACAATGTGGCAGATGCTGTGCGAGGAAGTTTACATGCACCATCTCCACAACCTCGGACCATTATCATCTCCATTTCACAGGGGAAGAAACTAAGGCATGGAGAATAATAGGTGCTTGAGCCCATCCTTTCCTACCTGGCAACAGTGGCCTCCCTTTGAGCTGACGAATGTGACAGCATTCTATAATGTGCTACACTGTACAATCTAGCCACACTTTCTTCTTTCCCACAGGGAGGCCAACCCCTGTCACACCTGTGAGGCTTTGCCCAGGCCGTTCCTTCTTCCTGGAATGCCTTTCCTTCTCTGTCTTCAAGCCAACTAGGCAAAGATGGTCTCCCCTCCTACAATCCTTTCTGTCTCCCCAGTAAGTATGACAATTAAGTATTTTTGGTTAATAATTAGCTCTTTTTACGTCCTTCCCCAACTGGGAGCACCCAGAAGACTGAGACCCCAGCTCACTCATCTTTGAAGACCAAAATCTGGTACACAGGAGAGGTTGGTTAAGTAATAGCTAAACAAATTCATGAAATAATTCAAGGTCTCAGATAAGCCCACCTTTCTCCAAGAAGCCCTCCCCAATGACAGGCACTCAGCAGTCTCTTCCTTCTCCAAACTTGATTTAATGGATCCATCTGTCAACCCCCTTTTCTTGGGGATAGACCTGACCCCCACAAGCAGGGCCAGCAGAGTAATATCCTGTCTCCCAATTGCTTAGGGTCTCCCATAGCCTTTAGCCTAGGTCATGGTACAGAGAAGCTGCTGCGCTTATAGGCTCTTTCCCCCAGAATTCATGTGTGCTCACACTCTCAGATGGTGACATGCACACTCCCCATATCCAGCCCTTCCTGAGTTGTCCCATCATCCCCAAGCCCTCCCAACCTAGACTGCTTCTGCTGCGCAGGCTCTTACAGGCATCCACAGGTCCCAGGCCGCTGCTCTCCTTTCCAAGTGACTTTCACCACAGTAACTAATGCATGCTTGACAATGAATCATGTCCGCAGACCTCAACACCCAGGGTAAATATGCCCATTTTACAAAGAAGGAAACTGAGGTTCAGGAGGGCTAAATGCTTGCCCAGGAACACACAGCAGAAGAGAGGTAAAGCCAGGATTGGACTGGAGGTCTCTAAGACCTCAAACCCCGTGGCTCTTACTTGTTCCACCCTAGGGGAGTCATGCCTTGAAATAAGATGGCCTGAAAATAGAGAGACAGAAAGAGAGAACCTGAGTGGACATAAACAGCCATCAAAGAAAGGGCTCCCACTCTCCCAAGAATTTTACCAGGTAGAGCCATGCCCAACTTACCCTAGGTATTTCAGAGACTCCTCTGACACACATACCTTTCCTGGCGCTCCTTCCCCTCTCCACTGCTAGGTATTGAGGGTGCCTCAGGGAAGCACCCTCGATACATAGAAGCTCAGCTGGCCACAGGGTCCCAGGACAGGTTGGGGGTTGCGTGTCTGGTGCTGGACAGTCTAGGAGTGGGAAAAGGAGGATGATGGGGTGTTCCAAGGACTTGCCCAGGGCTCTGTCTCTGGTACTGATCAGGGTGCAACCACTATTCCGGAGATAAATCAGAGCGCTGCTGGGGGTGGTTGGGGCTACATCTGCCAGCACGTCCCCATCCTGAGCCTGCCTCCTCCCACCTGATTCTGCAGTACACGTCAAGCCCCAGCACTTCCCCAACCCCATCTTTTGGTGACTCCCGATGACGTTCAAGGTGGGAAACAGTGAAAGCTGGAGTCACAGGTTTCCATAGGAAGCACCCTCTATGCACATGCTGAGCAGATGGAAATGGAAGAAGATGGGAGGCATTTACAAGTGGGCAGAGCTTACCAGCTCCAGGGTGATCCGGGCATGGGAAGGGGGACATTTTTGGTGCCTATGCAGGTTCCCTCCCTCCCCTCAACCCAACACACACAAGAAAGCCAGAAAGAGGCAGAGTTGGGGAGAAAGGAATAGAAAGACAGTGGGCTAAACCCTGTACCCCAGACAGCCAGGCAAAGCTCCAGGTCTTGCCATCTTGCAGAATTTCCTGACCTCTTTCCACTATAAAACTCCCCCTTTCAGGACACCCACCTTGAGAACAGGGCCAGCTCTTCTCTTGCAAGAAGAAAAAGAAATTTAGATATGTGAGAAGGAAAAAAGAAGTAGGGGAGAATGCCCAGCACATATTTCCTAGGAAAGCTTCTCTTGGACCTGCCCCTATCCCATGCCTTCCGGACATTCTCTGAGTGTCCTTTGGAAAGCCGTGAAGGTGCCCATAACCACTCGGGCTTCACCCAGGGCAGGAACTAGCAAAAGAGGAAGCCCGTGGGGAATTGTTTTGGAAAGTTACAAGTAACTGAAAATAGGGGCTTAGCACAAGCAAGTTTCCTCAACCTTGGCTGTAATAAAAACAGATAATGTGTGAGTGAGCTAGGGAGAGTGTGCTGGCAGGGGCCGCAGAGGCCGGCTAGATGCAGACGGTTTAGAATTCAGAGGAGATGCCAAGTGAGTAAACAGTGAATGAAGGATTATCTGGATGGGCCAGCAGCCGTTCCAGCAAGAAATTGGATGGGGACATGTCGGGATCCACAAGCACTCTTATTCTTCATCAGAGAATGAGGCCTGGTGAGCTATAAGGACTTTGTCCATGTTTTCCTTTCCCTACCTCTGCTCTCTCTTCCAGCAGAGAGCATGGCCTTGGTAATAATGGCCCACATTTGTACAGTGCAGAGCAGTTTATAAAGTGCTCCACAGTTTACCGAGGGTTTCACATGCATTACTGAATTTAATGGAGGTGACGGTATCTTTTGCTCAGTGACCCCCTCACCTCACCTCACCACGGCCACCCCTACCTCCCACAATTCCTGGCCTAGGGAGGCCTGGTGCATCTGGCTTCAGTATTCAGCCTCAAAAGAGGGGGAAGGGGAGACTGGCCATCTGTAGACCCCAGAGAGCTGCTAAGCCCAGAAGTCATCAGGGCCAAAGCCATTCAGGATGGAAAAGGCCAGGTGCCAGCTCTGAAGCTGATGAGACACCTGAGCAGCTGTGAAAATGATCACGCCTGTCAGAGCAGCAGGAGCCCAAGAAAGGAGGGGCTCAGATGGACTGGGGGGCCTCTTTGCCAGGAATGCGGAGCAGAGGCAGGATCAGGGATGTATAATGATTAAGTGTGGGCCTTGACCACTAGTTACTCCTATGAATAATGCATTGTTGTGCCTTGGCCTAAATCAGCATCTTATTGTTATTAATAATACACGCTGCAAAGAAGCTTGTGTTGGAACAGTATGCTATGTTTCATTTGAGGATCTCAGAGCACTTAAGGGCTCCGCATGCTGATGACTCAACTTTATCTCCCCAAGTCATAGGCTTCCTCACAGGCCACCTGCCCGAATGCCCTCTCACCTGAGGCTTGGAGCTGTGAAGGCCACCAGGGCTAGAAACCTTCCATCCTGGGATTCAAATACATGGCCAGGGCTTATGGCTGGGGAGGGGAGTGCACTTAATCTTTGCTAGCTCAAGGGCTCTTCGGATGCAATATAATGTGAAGCTCTCAGAGAGGTTTCAGGACAGAGATAACTAGTGGGAATCTTAGGGGCAGGAGAGATGGACGAAGAGAGAACACTGCGGATCTGAATCCTGTTTTGCAACCCGGCAATTGTGTGACCTTAGACTAATCACTCAACTCTCTGGTCCTAAGCCTCCTGGCTGGAATGCAGGGTCTGAGATTCCCTCTACGAGGTGTCGTCCTATCACATTCGGGGTATCATTTACACGGCAAATATTAGGATGGAGCCATCGAACGCCCCGCCCCCCCCCGAGAGCTGTCCACTGTGCTGAAACTGCTGTCAGCCACGCGGCTCCTGTCCTTGGTGCTGAAACAGAACTCAGTACTGGGGCTGCGCCCTCTTCCAGGCCGCCCTTTGCACAGCTCGCAGTGAGCAGGATCCGAGAGACCATGCATAGTGATTCCGCCTTCCTCAGCCAACGCCTCCCTGATCAACCCTCAGCTGAAGCTATGGCAGCAACCAGTGACCTCACAAGAGCCCCCTTTCTTCGAGTTAGGTCCTCGGATGCTGAGGACCCCAGTCCTGATTCGGGACAAAGAGAACCGCCCGGCGATGGTGGTAAATACCACGCCCCATTCCCTCCCAAGGGCCTGCCGCACTGCCTCCTGGCGGCTGGCGCGGGCACTGCACCCCAGCGGGCGCACAGACGGTCCCCAGCAGCGACTTGGACCGGTGGGGAAACAGCAGCAGACGGTCCTCTGGCCCCCGCCGCCCCCTCACCGCTCCCGGGGCAATCTGGCGCTCAGAGCTTATGGCGTTGCCCGACACTCGCACACTCCAGCCTGTCCAACTGCGTCCTGGCCGCCTTGGGGCTGCCTAGGTCACAGCACAGGCTCAACGCAGATGGCCAGGCCTGGGCAGGCAAAACTTCCTGCTCCTTCCTCCGAGGTGGATAGGGAAATCTTGTTTAAACAAACACCAACCTTTCCTCCATGGCAGGGCCAGTTCCACCAAATGAACACAAAGGCATCCCCAGGGCAGAGGTCCCACACCTCACCCCCACCCAAACAAGAACCTTGCTCACACCGCCCACACTCCAGGAAAAAATGAGGGGTTGCAAGAGAATGCCTAATTCTAACTGTGGCCCACTCCTGTTCCCCACCCTACAGATGGGGCTCTTTGAGAGGCAGATCTGCTTGGTGTTTCTAGGGACTGCTTGATACGAACCTTACTGGGTTGTAGAGAGTCTCCTCCTTCCCAAAACAAAAAGCAAAACAAATAATAACACCTGAAGACAGCACTCAAAGCCACAGCTTTTCTGGACTCAAGAGAGTCAAGATAATAGTCTTTAATTACAGTAGACATAGCTGGTATGTATCATTTATTGAGCACTTACTGTATGCCAACTACTGTGCTAAGAACTCTGCAAACATGATCTCATTTAGCTTTCCAGCCACCTTCCCTCCCCAGGAGGGAGCATCATGCTCAGTCTCCTACAGATGAGGAAAGCGAGGATCAGAAAGGGGAGGTGACCACTCAGGCTGGTACAGTCAGCAAGTGCTGATACGGGCATAGGAGAGTGCATCCATCTGCCCTTACTCTTGCCATTCAGCTGGATCTACCTCATCATCCTTCCATGTTCTGGGAGGCCACACTATCCCTCAGGTTCCTCCAAGACCACTCCAGCCCCACACCATCCTCTCCTCTTGGCTGAAAAACACGTGGAGGAAGAGAGTAACGCCTTGCGCTCTGCAGCACTTTACAGCCTGCTAAGTGCTTTCAGAGCCACTGTCTGAATTGACCCTTATGATCCTGAGGGATGAAGTAGGCAGGGATGGCCCTGTTCTGATTTTATAGGAGAGAAAACTATGGCTCAAAGGAATAAATGGCTTGCCCCAAGTCACACAGTGAGCAGTGGAACCAGAACTCAGGTGAAGACCGCAGGATACCCAGTCCAGTGCACTCTTCCCATCTGCATAAGGCTGGGGTGCTAAGGACAAGCCAGGCAGGAAGTCCTAGGGGCTTTAATCTTCTGAGGGGCTTCCTGAGGCCCTGACCTGGGCTGCTTCCCCACTCCTCCTCCCCGGGGTCCATCAGCTGGCTCAGCTTTAACTTGGAGTCTTGGAGTCTCATTCTAAATGAAATTTCTTTTTCCAGGCAATTACCTCCTGCTAATTAGGAGGCTGGGCTGCCAGTCCCTGGGCCCTGGACTGACCCCTTTCTCAACTCACAGAGGGCAGGGGGGTTGTGGAGGTACTAGGTAGCAGCTCCAGCCACAGAAACTGCCTGGGTCGGGGTCCTGTCAGGGCAGGGGATACTGGTGGAGGAGCAAATAGCTCCATAGAACTGGAAGAAGGGAGGCAGGGATGTTTGGGAGGAAGGGACTCTGAAGTGGGAAAGAGCAAGGGGACAAAAAGCTGGAAGGAGCCTGGACATGCCCATGCAGAATAAGTGAGAGAGACCTGGGCTTTGGGGCTGCAGATGGAGCCAGGAGGAGCCAGAAAAATGGGGACACATCAAAGGAAGGCAGAAGGAAGCTCAGGAACCATAGAGACCAGAAGAGGTAGGAATCTCCTCCCCTCTATGGAGGGAGAGGAAGTGAGACGATGGCCCAGAAAATGGTCAAGATTACAGAAGGGGCAGAGGCAGAGAGACAGATACTGGGAGACTCCAGGAAGGGGAAGGAGAGAGGAAGGACAGGGAGGAAGGAGGAATTGCTGAAGGAAAACCCCAGGGAGAAGGAGGAGGAGAGTGGGGAGGACAGCTTGGAGTGGCAGCTCCCACGGCCCCAAGAAGGGCTTTCTCTACGTCATTGTCCTTGAGCCTCCCCCAATGTCAGTGCCCAGCCAGCCGGGCCTGCACACCCTCCTACGCAGCCACAGGTGCGGGCGGGCATGATGGCAGGCCACCAGCCAGCTCAGGCCCCAGATGCTCCACTCACCCGGGGCAGCCAGCTGACCTCTCTCCCTGCCAACATGCTACCCCCTCGAGTAGGCTGAGCCAGGGGCCCTCCTGGGTCACACAGCAACACAACCAGGAGCTTCTGGGGCTGTGGAGTCCAGCCTCTCCACTTTTCAGAGGGGGATCAAGGCCCAGAGAGGAAACAGTGCTTGTCCAAGGTCAAATGAGTGATGAGGCCAGATGCAGAGGGCTCAGGAGCTAAGTCCTACTGGTGGGTCCGGTCCTGTTCTCTTCTGAGCAAAGGGCAACAACAGGAAATAAAGGCAAGTCATGCTGCCAGCAAGTCAGTCCTGATCAAAGCCCTCTGGAGTGTGGGGTGACAGGCAGAAGGGAGTGAGGGTGGCCAGGGACTAAAGGGAACCAAAGGAAATCACATTTTTGGAGCACAAGGCAAGAGGGTTCTGCAAGGGTTATAACTGTAACAAACATTATTGAGCACTTAATAGGTATGGTGTGCCAGACACTTAAGACATTCCATGCAAGATCTCATTTGATCCCAACAACCCTATAAAGTATGTATCACTATTATTCCATTATAGGGAAAAAACTGAGACTCAGGAGGGCTGGATGACCTGGCCAAGTCCACACAGCTAGCCAGTGCCATGGTTCTGACTCATGCAGCTGGTCATTTTGAGGCCACTTCCCTGAAGCCCCCCACCAACATTATCTGAAGATGTGCAGGTCCCTGAGTCCCCAAGGTTCCAGAACAGCCCTAGCACAATCTAAGCATCAAACTCTAGTAGGACTGCAATCCATGAGGTCTGAGACTCGAACAAGCCCAGTCTTTTTTTTTGAGATGGAGTTTCGCTCTCGTTACCCAGGCTGGAGTGCAATGGCGTGATCTCGGCTCACCGCAACCTCCGCCTCCTGGGTTCAGGCAATTCTCCTGCCTCAGCCTTCTGAGTAGCTGGGATTACAGGCACGCGCCACCATGCCCAGCTAATTTTTTGTATTTTTCGTAGAGACAGGGTTTCACCATATTGATCAGGATGGTCTCGATCTCTTGACCTCGTGATCCACCCGCCTCAGCCTCCCAAAGTGCTGGGATTACAGGCGTGAGCCATTGCGCCCGGCCCACAAGCCCAGTCTGAAGGCGTCAGAGTCTGGGTTTTAGTCTTGGTTCTGCCACTAACTTACTGTGTGACTTTGGTCAGGTCATTTTCCCTCTCTGGGCTTTCCTGTTCCAACCTGTGCCATCAAAGGGTAGGACCAGATAAGAACTACAATGTACATAGTGTTAACTCTGTGACAGGCACAGTTCTAGGTGGTTTATAGATATCAACTCATCGAATTTTCCCAACAGCCTCATGATGGTGCTATTATTCTCTCCGTTTTACAGGTGGGAAATGAAGCACTGAAAGGTTAAGTCAGTTGCCCAAGGCCACAAAGCAAGTCAGTGCATGGCAGACCTGGGATTTGAACCTCCTTACTTTTGATCTGGAGCCCCCATTCCCTGCCTACCACTCTGCATTCTTTCCCTAAGGACCCTCTCAGCCCCTGCCTGGTACCCCAGAGACGTGTGCCCATGTGCCTCTGCACAGACACATGTGCCATCATGTTTCCACATGGGAAGCACACACACGGTCATGTGTCTGCATGAAGTAACATGTGTTTGCTCACGCTCCCACACCCACTCAGGTGCCGTCACCCAATTTCTACCTGAAGTAGGCAGGCTGGTCACACATGTCCACAAGCATCCCAGCACCAGAACAAGTTGATTCCAGCAGGTCCATACACACACACACACAGACACACAGACACACACACACATTTAAAAAAAGTGTTCCCGTCTCTGGGCACTGGTTGACTCGTGGGGGCCATGTGCCATGCTGCAGCGCACAGCCATGTGGCAGTGACGTGGGCCACCACACCCCCTTCTTTGCTTCCTTCTAGTGCCTGGGTGGCTGGCGCGTCACATCCCGCACCTGTCGGCACCCTCATCCACCCTGCCTTCCTCACGCCTCTCCCCTAACAGAAGCGGGCACCTTCTCCAGGAAGGAAGCAGACTCAGGCACAGCCTGGCTCCCACGGCCCAAAGATGCCAGCCAACCCGGGGGTGGAAAGGGAGAGAGACATATCAACTGGAGGCTGCAGGGGGCCTGGGGTCCACAATGGTTCCCATCTGAGACTAAGCCCTTCCTTAGGTCTGAGTGCCAGAGCTGAGCTCTCAAGACCCTCGAGACACTGGTCCCCTCTGTCATTGCCAAATATGGGGTCAGATGAGGACCCTGGGGACAGAGGGTCTCCCATCATTCCCAGGCAAAACTGTGGTGCCACCTAGACTCCTCTGGCCGAGTTACCACTGCACCCCTCACCACCCTATCCCTGGTCCCTGCTCTCTCCTCCCCCTGCCCAAGCATTTTAGAGTTCTGGGTATTTTTAGGCCTCAGCTGACAGGCTGTGAAATCACTCCCTTCGCACCTCCCCAACCAGGCGGGGGCTGGAGAGGGAGGAATGAGGTTGGGGGGGGCACACAGACAATTCATCAGGCTCTTCCAGGGCTGGCAGGTGCCAAGCAGGGAGAGAGGGGTCCTTCCCCTTTTCCTATGAGCCTCCCCCAGGAGTGAGAGGATCCCTTCACTTTGCCAGTAGAGAGAATGGAGACAGGGTGGGAAGAAGACTCCCCTCCACTCCAGGAAGAACAAAGGCTTTAGGGGATACCCTAGCATTAGAAGAGGCACTGGGACACCCTTTGAGTCCACCTCTGCAGCCAGTACCAACTCGTAGTGCTCCCTTCTGAGAGACGGGCTGAGAGACGGGCTGGCTTGGAGCCTAGTAGGATAAGGAGGCACCAGGCAACGTAGCCCAGTGGTTAAGACCTAGGCTTTGAGAGTGAGGCCAACTTGCAATCTTATTCCTGCTCTACTGAGTGACCTGGGCAAGACACTCAACCTCTGAGTCTTCATTTCCTCATCTGTACTGCTGTGAGTTGGATATCTCCCTTGCAAGACTGCTGTGAAGATGACATGACATGATGAATGGAAAGAACAAAGTGGTCTATGGACCCACCAGGCACGGCTGGGAGCCTCTCCCTTGCGGATTTCCCTGACCTTCCATTTCTCCTAGCTGCCCCTTCTCTGGGCTGGCTTTCTCACCTCGATCTCCAAGGCAGGAGCCCACAGTTCATCCTGCCATCAGGGCCCTTTGCACCTATATGACCCCCACCTCAGTGGGAACAAATCTCCAGCTAAGATGGGTAGGCAATATAGACGATCCTCACCTCCCTGCTTCCTGCTGCAGGACACACACACACACACACACACACACACGTCCACACGCACCCAAATGCCAACATGCGTGTGAGCTGCCAGTGCCTCTGTGTGAGGGCGTCTGCCTTGGGACGACCCCCAAGGAAAGTGGGAAGACATACCCAGGCCCTGCTGTGAATGGGCCCCTGTGCCAGGGGCCATGGGCATGGAAAGGGGGGGTGGCCTACCTAGTTGCCATGGAGACAGGTTGGCTTTGGTGGGGCTCAGGAGCTCAGGTCTGGCAGCTGGAGCAGGTGCCAAGTGGCCCTTCCCAGGCCTGGCCCTGATGCCTGGAGGTTATGTGGGCACAGAACAAATCCTCAAGAGGACTGTGTCCACAGGGCCCTGGGCCTACCCACCTTGGCTCCATATCCCTCACCGTGAGGCTTTCTATGATACCCCAGGCACCTGGGAAGCCCCCTCATGGTGTTCATTCATGCCCACCTGCACCCGCTACCTCCTTACTGCCATAATCTGCCAGAAGCTTTCCAAGGGCAGGGGCCTAGGCCAGCTGGACACTACAGATCTCCTGGAGGAGGTAGGAGCAGATATGTTAGTGGCTGAGACTCTAGCTCCATCTACCCGCCTGCTTCCCGACTTCCCACCCTCCACACCACCATGGTGTCAAAGTTCTTTACAGAGATCTGCTCAGAAGCCATCCATGGCTCTCCATGCCTGACGTTTTAAAAGAATTTCAGTTTTCCTATTTCAAAATGCCAAACTCTTCTTAATCTGGCCCAACTTACCTTCCCAAGCCTCACTTCCTGCTACTGCGCCCAAAAGGCCTCCCTTCTGGCCATGCGCAAGCATGCACTGCTGCCTCAGCTGGCCAAGACCCCTTGAACCTCTGAGCCATTCCATGTGTTGTCCCCACCTCACCGACTGCCTCACCTCTGCTTGCTCACATGGCAAGCTCTTATGCTTCCTTCAGGACACAAGGCCCTGCAGCTGAAGCTCATGCCTTATATCTGGCAGAGTGGCTGGAATCCCAGACCTACTTCTAACTGCAAGTTCGCACTTCCTAAGGTAGTTCTGAGGATGGAGGGGCTAACGCATATTATATGCTTAGAACAGCACCTGGCACATAGTGAGCACACAACATGTCTCTTCTATTCTGATGGTATCTTAACTGATACTGCCCCCAGGAAGCCCTCCCCAACTCCTCCACCAAGGAGGTAGCAGGCATGTCCTCCTTGGGATCCAGAAACCTCATCCCACACATCAATTGCTTGGTACAGGTGAGAACAGCTGCCACTGGCTGAGTGTTTACTATGGACTGGCTCTCTGCTAAATACTTTTCCTGCCTTATCTCACCTCATCCTCCAACCACCTGGGTGTTAAGAAACATCATCATACCCATTTAACAGAAGAGGAAACCCAAGGCCAGAGAGGTGGGCTGCTTCAGAGACAGCAGCAAGCGTCTCTGCCAGGATTCAAATCAACAGCTGTTTGACGCTAGAGCCCTAGCTCAAGCAAGCCAGCCCTGGAGGCACATATGTAAAGTGCTCGGCACATACTGAACGCTCCACAAGGCTTGCTATTATCATGCTATTTTTATTATCAGGGGAGGACACAGGATGTGTTTGGTGACCTGAGAGGGGATTCCTTAAGCTGGTCCTTCTGCAAAACACAAAACCCCATTCCTGAAGAAAATATTTCCAAGAGTACCTTGGCTGCCAGGAATGGGGGTCAGGAATGGCAAGGAGGTATGCAGGGAGCCAATACATGGACCTGGGGCACTTCTTCCCCTGAGGGGTGCTGAAGCAAGCAAATGTTTGAGGGGGCTGTCCCGTACCCAGGCTGGGCAGAGCATGAGAGGGTCTACTGTGTGCCAGCCATGCTGGCCACAGCTCTCTGGCCCTGCTGACACCACCCCATGGCAATGAGACGGATCCAATTTGTACCCAGGGCCCCGCCGAGAGCAGCTGCCGCGGCAGGGTTTGAAGTAATTTAATTGGACACATTAGCCACACGCTCTCTCCTCCGCTCCCCTCGTGCAGAGCCTCACGCAGGCACCCCTTCCGCCTCCCACCCCTCATGCTACCCTACCCTGGCTGGGGCAGGGTGCATGCTCTACCAACCAGCTAGGACTGACAGGTAGGCACTGTTCCTCCCTCATTTCTGGGGCTCCTGGGGGGGTTCTAGAACCAGAGGGCTCTCTAGGCCCCAGGTTCTCCCCAATCTCTGATGCAAGCAGCAACTATGGGAGTCTGCTGGGGCTAGAGCTCAGACCTCTCCCTCCTGTCTCCTCTAATGGGCAGAACAGTCACCCCACTTTCTCCCTCAGTCAGCCAGGGAAGCCCCCAGCCTCCTGCTCTCCAGGAGGGGCACTGAAGGAGCCGGGCCAACAGTACATGCCTGCTTTACCAGCATCTTTGGTTTTCTCACTATCAGGGTCACTATCAGGGTCTGTCACCATCAGGATCGCTAAAGAGATGATGGGCAGCGCTCCTCTTAGGACCTGGGGAAGCAATGCATACACACATGCACAGAACCGGACCTAGTTACAAACACACAGGCAAGCTTGGTTTGACCCAGACACACACGCACTTTCTAACAGACCCACGCCATCATGGAAACGCTTGTATCTGTACACGTGAAAGCTCCCATGAATACCCCTGTCCATACCCATGCATGCCATACAGCCAGGTAAGGCCCTGCTCCCAGCAGATGAGGCCTCCATGGCCATGCCGGCAGGTGGGAGGGTGTGGCAGGGGGTAGGTGGGGTCCCTGGCACACAGGCCCTGCCTGGCCAGGTACAGGGCCAGTGGAGGAGCCCTCCCCTAAAGCTTTCTGTCTCAGCTCCCCACACTCCTCAACCCACCTCGTTACAAATACACTCATTAGCTGCTGTTTACAGCGGTCCTGGCACTCAGATGAGCGCAGAGATTACGGCCATCCAGCTGCCTCCCGCACACGCACTAGGTACACACACAGACAGCACTTCTTCTTCCGGCTCGGCCCTCCCCTTCCACCCGCGGGCTCAATCTCATGAAGATACCAACTCCCCAAAAATGCAGCTTTGCAGGGGTTCCAGCTCACAATACCAGTCAGCTCCTGGTTCATTCTCTCCCAAGGGGTCCTTCCAGGTGGAGGCTGCAGAGACCCCCAGCGCAGGCCAAATGCGCCAGCCCACCTTCCAACCAACCAGACCTGGAATTCCAGGCGCAGGCTCTGGGCACAGTCCAGCCCCTTCCACAGGTCCCATGCTGTCTGCCAACTCTGTTCCAGCCCTTGGGGAATTGTGCTGGGTGAGACCAAAGCCCTGCCCTCCAGATACTAGTTGGACAGGGCCCAGCAGGGCTGCCCTGCTGCCTGGGAGGTCAGGGACCTCCATGCCCATGGAACTGGCAGAATTTGCCTGGCATCACCAGCTGGGGTTCCCTGGCAAGGCAGGCAGGCACCCGGGCTGGGCCTGGCACAGGCTGGTGCCGGCACTGGGCCAGACCAGTGACTGCCCCGACAAGAGAAAGTTGACCTCTCGGTCACACTGCCACCTGCCAGGCACTGTCCGTGGAGAAGAGGATTAGCTCCATGCAGAGCTGCCTATGCCCACCCGGGATGCCACAGTGCTCTGAGGAGCCATCAAGCCAACTCATTCTCCAGCCAGGGGTCATCGGCTCAGAAACGGGCCTCCCACCCCCATAAGGCCCCTCCCAGCTCCTCTCCCTGCTGTTCTTGGCCTCGATCCCCTGGGGGAAGCAGTTATTGAAAACGGACCATCAGATTCAATAAGGAGTCAAAGTCCCTGAGAGATTACGGGGTGGGTGGGGAGTGGAATGGGGGGATTCAGGGGGCGCAGGAGGGGGAGGGAACCACATATAGCTCCTTGCCTGTCCTATACAACATCCTGCAATGGCTGGACTAGAGGGGGTGACAAGAGGACAACCCCCACTGGCACTCCATGTTGCCCTCAATGCCCCTAGGCCTGAGCTTAGGGTCAGCCAGGGGCAGAACCCAGCTGCCCAGGGACTTTGTTCTCCAGGCACCCACCTATTGCCCTGCCTTCCAGGTGTCCCCTCACCTGTCACCTGCTGACCTGTATGCTCCCACCTCAATCTGGCCTGCTCCAACCCCCTCCCAACTACGAGGAGGGACTTTGGAGCTATCTCCCTCCCACCATCCCCCTGCCCTTGAGCAGCCAGCTTGCCGATCAAGCTGTCCCTGCAAGGCCACAGAAGAGTGTGAACCAGGGCCAAGGAGGGGCCTGTCTCCATGGTAACACAAAAGCGTGGGGCACTGGCTGCCCTGGCCCATGCCCAGTAGAAACCATCCTCGCCCCCTCTGAGTTTTAGACTTGCCCAGCCTCAGGTCCCCCACTGGGTCCTGGCCTGTAAGGAGATCATTCCTCTTCAGTCTGGACTCTGACCTAAGCCCAGGATGCCAGCCAGGGAGGCCTGGGCATGTGCCGATGGGGCAGGCTCCGGGGAGTTAAGGGGGAGGAGAGACATTGTTGGTGAAATGGGTGGACACAGTCAGGCCTCCTTGGACCTTCCCATGCTCCAGCCCTGGCCTCTAACCCAAGTGGTCCTCAGGCAAACCCTTGATCTGCCCTTTCAGCCACACCCCTGACTTCTGCACCTGCCCAACCCACCATCAGCCTCTGCCCCTAACTTGAGCCCTGTGAGTGAGCTCAAGAATCAATCTCGACGATTCTTCCACCTTGAGAGAGGAGGCCTGCTGTACCAAGGCCCCCTGCCCCGCATGCCCCCAAGGCATGACCTGCCTGGTAGAGTGTCTGTAAGGGACAGAGTCCACTAACAGGTAGGACAAAAGAAGGCTTCAAGCACTGCTACCCCCAGGGAAAAGCTCCCAGAGGGCTGGGGGGCAAGAGAAGTAGTCCTCAGGACCTACCCTCTGTCCCAGTGGTTCCCTCTCTGGCCTTGCTCACCATCTCTCTGCAAGGTCACCTCTCCCTCCCTCTCTCTTTTTCCTGCCGCCATCCTACCTGCCCACTGCAACGCTGACCCCTGCAGGCCTGCTGGGGCCTGCCTGGCCTGGGAACAACAGTCCCATAGACACAGGGACTTCATGATGAACCACAGGGTGAAGGTCGAGGGCAGGAAAAGGCCCTGAAGTCTAGGAGTGGGCAGAAGGGAGGCTGCAGGTATGGCCTCAGAAGGCGGGGCTGAGTGGAGCTGGAGCCCATGGGTGTGCATAGGTGGGGGCTGGTCTGGGTTCTTCACTGGACTCCGATGATTTCCCAGAGTCCCTTTCTTCATCCATAATAGATCAGGGAGCCAAGGGCCTGGGGGCCTGGGGCCCAAGTGGGGAGGGAACTGTACCTGCCAGGTAAGGTCTTAGCAGGAGCTGAGAGCCCTGTAGGGGCCTGAACAGTAAGGGGGATACGGGAGGGAGGACCACAGGGATCCTCTGGAACCAGCGTGGTTCAGAAGGAACCAGCGTGGTTCAGAAGGAACCAGCGTGGTTCAGAAGGAACCAGCGGAGCAGAAGAGGACAGATTTTTTTCTTTTAAAGGATTGGGCCGCAGGTGTTCCTGAGTGCGGGGTGAGAGGATCAGGATATAAAAGGCACTGGCCCCTGGGGACCAGAGCGGAGGGAGGGGCAGCCTGAATTACACGGAAATCAATTTGCATATCTCAGTCCCAACTGGTGTTAGTCAAGGGGAGATGTGGGGACAGAAATGGGGGAGAGTCCTGGCTGGGGGAACTGAGTCTGGGGAGCCTTGGAGGGGAAGGGAAATCTGACCTGGAACTATAGGGCCTACGAAGGTGGGCAGGGATGCCAGAAGGCAGAGGCCAGAATGAAGTCTCTGACCCCTCACGGAACCCAGAGGACTAGGCTCAAAGGCAGACTCTGCCCTCTCCAGCTACATCTGACACCACCCAACCCAGTGCCCACACCGGAGAAGAGTCAGCCTTGGGCCAGCCCCTTTCCCAGTCCCAGCTGTCCCACCACTAGTGGGTCCTGCAGCTGCGATTGGGGTGGGCAAGACAGGTCCCAACCGCAGCCAGGGAGGCCCATTCAAGGAAGGATGAGAGAAGAGTTGGGGGCTGCCAGCATGCCAGGGATGGCACTGGATTCCAGTCCCTTTGCCCAGAAGATGCCAAGCACATCAAGTTGGCCTCTGTGGTGAGGGCAGAGGTGCTTGGAGGAGTGGTGATGTCATGGTACCAAGGCATGGGAGGGAAGAGGAGGAAGGAAGAGAGGACGAGGTCATGGCCCCTAGGCCATCGGCCTAACAGGACAGAGGGGAGGCTGCCAGCCTGGTGAGGCAGGGGACAGGAGTATCCTTACTGCTTCCCCACCTTCCATCCTCATGCCCCAGAGCTGGCTTCTGAACTAAGCTACTGGCTTCTGAGGTGAGCTGAGCAAGAGAATGCCCCTGCCGTGGGCCATGTGCTGGAAGCTGGTGGCCTCTTGGAGGAAGATGCCAGGGTAGGTGACCTGGGTCCAGAGAGATGAGGGGAGGACTCTCCACAGGCAATGCCCCTTCAGCCCTCACCTAGAGGACATTCAGAGAAGGGCGCAAGGTTCCAGAGAAGGAGACTGAATCTCTCACTCTCATACCCAAGTGCTGAGTGAGGGCAAATTCTGGCACCCAGTAGGTCATCCTCAATATCGACTGGGCTGAAAAGAACTGATGGGGGTGGAAGCTGATTCCTCAGAAGGCAGGGACAGGCTGAGGCTGCCCCTAGAGGGGATAAAGCAAATATGGGGCTGGGGCAAGAGTGGGCAAAGCCAGCATCCACTGGACTGCCTTCAGGGGCCTTCTGTGCAGGGTCCCAGAGCTGTTGCTTCCCCACAGCACCCCTGTCCCCAGGTGGCTGGCAGCAGGGAGCCTGGAGGCTCTTCATTTGGGAGCGCGTCCTGGGCTGGGGAGTGGTGTTTTAGCATCAGAGAGAAGCCCAGAAACAGAGACCCTGATGCCAGAACTGGCAGAGTGGGTGCTGGGTCTGGGTGGAGCACCCCATGTGGGAGCGGGGATGGAGCCTGGGCAGGAGCTGCAGGGGACCTGCCTACAGGTGGGCACTGGATGAGGAGGCATCAGGAGCCAAGGAGGAAATGGCAGAGCAATTTCCGAGGAAGACGGGAAGATTCCTCAGCTTTGGCTTGGAGAATACCAAGCAGACAGTGGGCTCCCAGGCCACTCCCCTGGCGGGGGAAGCAGAAAGCAAAGGAGTTGGCCCTCCCCCCAGGACGGGAGAGAGTTTGGGGTTGTTTGCTTCCCCCTCCCCAAGCCTAGGAGAACATTCTCCTGTCATCCCCATTCTTATGAATCCCTGCTCTTTCCCTTCAGGTACCCCCATCTCCCCCATCAACGTCCCTGTGGTTCCCCACCCCCCAGGGCCTCCCTGCCCGGGTGCACTAGATTCCCACTTGCCCCCTGGCATCCTCTCAATTCACAGTTGGTACCGCGATGCCACTTCGCTCCCCTGTGCCCACAACCTTGGCCAAGAGCTGCCAGGATCCTTGCCCTGGGGTCCACCAGCGCTGGCACCCCCGGGGCACAGGTGCTGGGGAGCCGCGGGTGCCTCTGAGGGCACTGCCCGGCTCCCACGGGGGCAGTGGTTCCTCGCTCCGCCACACACGTTGTCCTTGGGTTGCTGGGGGATGCGGGGGGAGGTCCTTGTGGGGACACTGCGAAGCCGGCCCCGGACATCCAGCCCGGCAGTGTCCGGACTGCGGGGAACCGGGGTCCCAGCCGCTGCCGCTGGAGCCCGCGCCCCCGGGGCTGGGATGACTCCGGGGGGAGCCCGTGCGGCTCCGGGAGAACAGCAGCCCCAGGCTGGGGCTCCGAGACGGCGTCCGGCGCTGCCGCCGTCCTGCCCGCCAGTGCGGGGCGCCCCAGCCCGCCGGGGCCGCGCTTACCTGGGCTGGCCGCCTCCGGGTCCCGGTACATGGTCCCCTCGTAGCTGGTTCCCTCCGGGCTCCTCAGAGCCGCCCGCGGCCGCGTGCTGCTCCGCCGCCGCCGCTGGGCATGGGGCCGGGCGACCCCCGGGGGCGGGTCCGAGGGCGGGGGCCGCGCGGGCTGCACCGAGCCGCGGAGCCGGGGAGCGGGGGCCGCCCGCCAGCCCTCCCGCCCGCCCGCGGAGCACGCTGCCGCCGCCGCTGAGCCGCACCGAGCCTCCTCCCTCCGGCCTGCGCGCCGCGTGTGCGCGCCGGAGCGTGTGTGAGTGTGTACGAGGCCGTGTGTATGTGTGTGTGTGAGCGCGTGTGTGAGCGCGCCCGGGGCAGCGCCGGCGCCGCCCGCCAGCCGCCGAACGCCGTGGCCACCGCCGCCGCCTGCGCCCGCTGCCGGCCGCGCGCCGAACTGCACCCGCGCTCGCCACCGCCCGGAGCCGCCCCGAGGGCACGGCCGCCGCCCGCGCCCCGCCCGCCCGCAGCCCCCGCGGGGAAGGCCCCCGAGCCCCACGGCTGGGCTCGTCCGGACTGCGGGTCAGGCTTCGCTGCGCGACCCCACCCCCGGCCCGTGCGTTCCGGATGGTCGCGGCCTCGCACGGGGCAGGGCTGCAGAGCCGGCCACCTCCTCGGAGGCGCCCTTTGGCTCCGTTCCAAAGGGCTTGAAGATCCATTCCGGGTTTTCCGCTTGCTGGCGGCTCGGAGGCGTCAGCTCCGGACTCGACACCGCGGCCGTCTGGAGCAGACGGGCTGGTGCGTGCAAAAACCAGGAGTGGATTTCTTGGCAGCGCTGATCCTGGTTCCGCCGGTCCGGTCGTTTTCCAGGCTTGCACACAGGTGGAGCCGAAAGGGCTGGAATCCCTGCCCTCAGTGGGAGGTTAGGCTTAGTGATCCTCCCCACCTAACCCGGCCACAAGAAAGAAGAAAATGGACTTTTCAGCCTCTGCTTATCGCTCTCCAGCAGCAGATCCTCCCCTCTTTTCCTTGACCCTAGCACCTCAGAGGGTAGGAAGGAAATCCCTCCTTCCCCTTCCAACCTTGGGACTCTCTTGGTCCTCTCTGCCCCTCTGCCAGAGGTTGGGCACAGTCCGAATCAGATGAACGCTAGTTCTCATTTCTCTACAGAATTGGGACCATTGGATTCTGGGGCAGGGAGGAAAAGAGATCTGTCTCCCAAGGATATGAAAGGCCCAGAACTGAACCATTAGCGGTATCAGGCATAGAGCCCTCCCTGCACACACCTACACACCTAATCACCTACACACACACACACACACACACAGACATGCTGCCCACACAAAGAGACACATTACACTAATGTTCCCCACAATACAGGTGCCGTCCCTACCCTTCACTGACGGGCAAGATAGAAGGGCAAGATCCCTGGGTCTGTGGCAGCATCCTGCCCTCCCCTCTGCTGAGAATGCAGTTTGCAGGTGAGCCAGGCTTTCCAGAGTCAAAGATTCTTATTTCCACCCTGAGAAATCCAGTTTTGCTGGCTTTATACTTCACAGCTCACGCTCAGCCACACCTCCACCTGCCCACAGCACAGGAGGCAGCTAGGAACAGCCCTCTATCTCAAGTCTCCCCTGACACACACACCTACGCCCGCACACACGAACAGACCCCATCCCTTTGAAATTACATGGAGCTTATCCCCACCACCACTACACGCACATACACATTCACCTCCACCTACAGCTTTTCCGGTTGAGAAACAGATAAGGAATTTCCCCACCCAGCAAACCTCCATGAAGACTGTTCCAGTGGAGAGCAGATTTCCTGGGATTGAATGTTCTAAATAAAAATGGAAGGAAAAAGGTATCTGTAGGTTAAGGCCACAGTTCCTCAGTGGCGAGAAATCTCAGCCCACACCCTCTGTCTTCCCACACTCACCCACCTGCACTCAAGAACCCAGGAGCTATCCACACCCTGCTTCAGGGCCTGGCAAGCCCCAGAAAGCTAAGCCAACAGGCTGGGACTCCAGGGTCTGCAACTTTGGCTCCTTCTCCCACCCACTCCAGCTCCCTCTCTAATTGCCCTAGTAAAGAATGGGCTTTAATTATAGCTCACACTTATAAGACCAGCACTTTGGGAGGCTGAGGTGGGAGGATCAATTGAGCCCAGGAGTTGAGACCAGCCTGCAACATGGTGAGACCCCATATCTACAAAGAAAAAAAAAATAGCCCAGTGTGGTGATGCACATTTGTGGTCCCAGCTACTTGGGAGGCTGAGATGGGATAATGGCTTGGACCCAGTAGGTCAAAGCTGCAGTGAACCATGATTGCACCACTGCACTCCAACCTGGGTAAAAGAGCGAGCCCCATCTCAAAAAAAAAAGAGCAAATAGGGCACCCCTCACATCCCCACCATAGATGGGCACACAAAGAGAGGTTCCTTGCTCAGGAATCTCCCCACTCCAGATCCTTCCATCAATCTGAAAGTCCAGAGAGGGACAGCAGAATTCCTCATCACCACCACTCAACGGGTCTTTATCAAGCATTTAGAGTTTTTCAGAGTTGACAGGACATCTGAGAGATGCCCCAGGCTGCCCCTTGCAGGTATCAGATGGTAAAGGTAAGGCCTCCAGAGGAGAAGGAACTGACCCAGGGAAGTAAAGTCCCCAGAGCCAGCAGCCTGGAGTAAGAGTCATCCTTGGTTGGGACTTCCAGCCCTATGCTAATCCCTTTGGGATTCATGAGGAGACCCAGTGCTTGCTCCCATCCGAGGGCTTATAGCCTGTTTCTTAAAATAATACAAAGCCCAGTTTCATTCTCTCCTCACAGGGATTGGACAGACGTTGTTCCAGGATGTCAGAGCTGGACAGCTCCTCAGACATGCAAGAGAAATGCCAAGAGACACAGCTGTGCAAAATGAGGCTCCAGGGCACTGGGAATCTTAGTGGTTTTTAAATTTCCTGCCTGCATCAGTGACATAGAAAAAGCTTTGAAGACACCCTTTTTCTGGGCCTCAGTCACTTTGTTTAGGGGATACAGAGTGATGGGAAAGAAGAAAAAATACAAATTTATGTGGCTCTGCCATTCATTGCTGTGTTTACCCTGGCCAGACACCTCTGGGCCTCAGTTTCCTCATCTATACAGTGGGGATAACAATAACACCTACTTCCTTTGACTACTGTTAAGTTTCAGCAGGGTGAAAAAAATCAAATCACTTAAAATGATATTTAGGGAGCTGGGCGGTGGCTCACGCCTATAATTCCAGCACTTTGGGAGGCCAAGGTGGGTGGATCACCTGAGGTCAGGAGTTTGAGACCAGCCTAACATGGTGAAACCCCGTCTCTACTAAATAAAAAAACACAAAAATTAGCTGGATGTGGTGGTGCGCACCTGTAATCCCAGCTACTCAGGAGGCTGAGGCAGAAGAATCACTTGAACCTGGGAGGTGGAGGTTGCAGTGAGCCGAGACCATGCCACTGCACTCCAGCCTGGGCGACAGAGCGACACTCCGTCTCAAAAAAACAACAACAACAGCAATAACAAAAAAAAACTTGGAACATTATAATTTATTCTTTATCCTTTTTGAATGTCATTGTTATTATATAAGTATTATTATTTATCCTTTTTGAATGCCATTATTATTATTGTTATGTAAGTATAATTTAGTCTTTATACTTTTTGAATGCCATTATTGTTGTTGCTATTTGTTTACCCTTAACAGAGGCACCGCATACTCCCCATTCCTGTGTTTTGCCTGTCAGGAAAGTTCTTCCAGATGTCTAACCTTGAACCATTCTGCTGCATTAGAAGGCTACTCTCTCCTGCTGGAATATCGATGAGAGCCGAGCCAATTGTGAGTTTCTAGGAGCTGCTGAGCTCCTTGATCCTGCCAGCCTGAGCACCAGAATCCATTCCCAATTTTGTCTTCTGAGAATTCAGGGAGAACTGGGCAGAGGCAGTAAATGGAGCTTTCAGGAGTGAGCAGATCCTCATTTGAGGAAAAAGATTAGAGGCTGTGAATCACCCCTGTCCTCCCCTTGGGTCTTATCTCTCATTGGGGAGGGCCTGAGCCTCTGGGTGTCCAGTTTCTCCTCTTCCAGCCCCCAGAGGAGGAGGCCCAGAGGACCTCTTCTTCAGTTTTGTTGCTGGTCCCGTCCTGGGTTCCATGTTGTGGCAGGAAATGTGGGCAGCACCTGGTTCCCCAAGGACTGCCTTGATGCGCGCTGCTGACCCTTCAGGCCAGTTTCCAATCTGGCACCATCCTTGGGGCCAGGAGTCCTGGGCCGGCTTCAGGGAGGGACATTCTGTCCCTCAGGAGCAGATGCTGGGCCTGCACTCTCCCAACAGGGCCCCTGAGGCTGCCTGGCTCTGTTGCTAGGCCACGGCTGGGAGGTAGGGCTCTGAGATCCCCTCTGGCCTCCACCTGGCACGGTCTTCATTGTTGCTGTCTCCCCACAGTTCTTTCCCCCCTGCCCCCGCCCCCTTGGCTAAGGGCTGAATTATTAATAAAAATGCTGAGAAAGCTGTTTGTGCAGCTCACGTGACAGAACAAACACACTTCTCTCCTTGCCATCATCCGTGTAGCGAGACCCAAGCTGAGCATTCGCCTAATTCAGAAGGGACAGGCTGAGACCAGCTGGAAGGTGGCTGTGCAGGACAACAGCAAAACCCACTGGTGACAGGCCAGGAGCTAGGACTTGTACTGTCATTCTGTCCCTGCTCCTACCCTCAGTCTTCCCCTTCCTCCTCTGCAGAGCATGAGTCTGAAGAAGATAAAAGTATAAAGTTAACAGACGGCCAGGCGTGGTGGCTCACGCCTGTAATCCCAGAACTTTATGAGGTCAAGGAGGGCAGATCATGAGGTCAAGAGATCGAGACTATCCTGGCCATCTCTACTAAAAATACAAAAATTAGCTGGGTGTGGTGGCATGCACCTGTTGTCCCAGCTGTTCAGGAGGCTGAGGCAGGAGAATCACTTGAACCAGGAGGCGAAGACTGCAATGAGCCCAGATTGTGCCACTGCACTCCAGCCTGGGCACAGAGCGAGACTCCATCTCAAAAAAAAAAGTTAACAGATGTCTCTACCCAAGAAAGGACATGAGAGCAAACTCCTAGGAGGCAGCTGCAGCCACCTCTATGCCCACCTCATCACCATCAATACTTGCTGATCAATTGCCTCATCTCGCCAGACCCACTGACTACCAGATCTCAGAGGCCCACCCAGAGTCTATGGTGCATGCTTGTCACACTTCTGCCAGGCTCTGCTTAGGGGATCTGGTACTAAAAGGCAGGGTTTGGCCCCCAGCATCAAGGGAAGAATCCGAACCCAATCTCTGGTCCTGCCTCTGCCTGTTTCTCTGTTTGGCTTTGGCCGGTTACTTGCCATCTCTGGACCTCAGTTTTCTCACCTATAAAATAGGGCTAAGAATTGATCCACACAGATGTGAGAACACCGTGGGGAGATGGCAAGGGCTGGGTGTCTTTCCTGGTTCCCTAGGGGTGACCCAGACACCAAAGACCCTGCTCCAAGCTGACCTTCCATAGCTGTAGGCCCCCAAGGGTCTCTCAGGCCATGTTGCAGGGACAGAAACCCGATTCCCACCCCACCCCACCCCACCCTCACCCCATCTGTCCTCCTACATCCCTCCACCCTGTAGCCTCTTCTCTATCCAGATTCTGGCTCTCCGTCTCTTTCTTCTTCGTCACCCTGACACTCCCCAAGTGCTTGGCTCAGCCCCTCAAATCCCTCATCACCCTTAAAAGATTAAAACTGGTATCCCTTCTGGCTTGGAACAGCCCGAGCCTGGGTCAGAAGTTTGGCCTTGGGCCTCTGCTCTGAGACATTCCCTATCCCTTGGGCAGCTCTGGGACCCCTGGGACTGACTGAGGGCCATGGAGGCTAGTGAGACCCCCTTCCTGGGATGTACTGTGGAAGCACCTCTGTTTGCTGATAACGAGGTGAGCGACCCGGCGTCAGTCCCTCAGTCCTTCTGAGCCTCATGTTACCAATCTCTTCCATAAGGAGGTTGCTTTTTAATCTTGACAGGGTCTTGGACCCCTGTGAAAACCTGTTGAAGCCAGTGGACCTCTCCTCCTTAGGAAAGTGCATATACAAACACACACACATTTTGCCCATAATTGGGCATGTGTTGGTGTGGGAGTCCTACAGGTTCCAGATGAAAATCCCTGGTCCAGAAGCCTGCAAGACTGCTTTCAGCTCTCAGTCTGAACCCAGTTCTCTGCCCTCCCCATCCTCTCCACAGTGACTTTTGGGTGTGGAGGGAGAGGGGACAGATGGGGAGTGGGCTGCTAGTCTATCCCCACCTTTTCTCCCTCCTGCCTCAGTGGGTTCCTCCCCCAGCATTTCCTATGGCTGGTGCCAGCTTGTCTGCAGCTCAGACCAGCGTTTCAATCCCTCTTGGAACCCACTGAACTGCCTTCACCTGCCTTTCAAGGTATTTAAAGGTTCTTTGACCAAATGTGTTTTGATCCTCCGCTGATGGGAACCAAGCAGAAGCTCTTTCGCCAGCTGTCCCCCCTCCCCCTACATGATTAGTCTCTAAGAGCTCTTTTGATATTGCAGAAACCTTCTGTGGTTTGTTCAAAGCCCTGGGCCTTGCAGCCACCTCCCCCGGGGACCCAGGGCAGTCAGCTCCAGCCTCCACCGCCCATTCCCAGGGGTGGCCTAGTTAATGGAGGCCTCCCAGCACTGAACGGCTCTGGCCTGAGTTGGAACCCCAGACCCGAGCACAGCTGGTAGAGGGGTCAAGCCCTGCTCCTCTCAGGGAGCCCAGGCCGGGTCTGGTCGTGTGGGTGGAGACCTGTTCCCTAGCCTTCATTAGGCCATGACTCTTCTGAGGCCACACAGACAGGCATGCAGGCCCACGAGGATAGCAATTAACCTGTTTCCAGGGTCCCTTAGCTGAGGCTGAGAAGGGGAAACTGAGGCTGAAGTCCAGGGTTCAGGCCTCGGTGTGCGAGGGGGCAGGAGCCAGAATCCACCAACTCAAGACCTTTGCCTGCTCCAGCAGCCCCCCCATCCCAGCCAGCACCACTCGCCGCCCGCGCTCCTGGTCCTCCAGGGCTGCGCAGAAGGCGCGCCTGGGCTGAGCACCAGATGCAGAATTCTTGGGCGGCGGGGGACGAGGCATCTTCGCTCTTAATAACTGAGCGCCCGCAAACGCCTGGCCGGGTCTCAAGGCCGGCTCCTCCAGCGACGGGCGCCCCCACCATAGAAGTCTTTCTCTGCAACTTGGACGGACCCACCCAGCGCGCCCCGAGTATCCGGCCCGGGGCGGGGATGCGCGTGCGCGGAGGGGGCGCCGCGGAGCCCGCGTGAGCAGACAAATTACCGCGGACCCGAGAGGACGCGTCCGCGCCGGCTTGGAGGAAGGAGGGGGTCGGTACGCAGACGCGGGGCGGGGGAGATGATTCTCTCTGAGGGATCCTCAACCCCAAGATTGAGGCCCCAGCCCCTGCCCTAGCTGGAGTTGAAGACCGCAGTGGGGGTGGGGGGCCCATCCCTCGCAGGTGGAAGGAAGGGTGATCTGCGCCGGGAGAGCTGCGACTGTACCAGTTCCGGGATCCCTGGCTCTGGGTTCAGGAGGATGAAAGGAGGGGCCCCAGCACTCCAAGAGCTGGGCGAGTTCAGGTGGCCAGGCCCCCTCCTTCACCAAGGCCTCTGGGAGCTGCTGGGCTGCTTGGCCCACCTGCCAGCCTGAGTGCCAGAATCCAATCCTGGCTCCATAATAATCATAAGAGCAGCCGGCACCATTTGCTGAGCTCCGAGGGACTGCCAGGCCCGGGTGCCAAATGCATAACACGAATTATCCCACTTAACAGTCACAGAAGTCCTGTTGTGATCCCCTTAGGAAGATGAGGGGGCTATGGAGGCAAGGGTCGTGGCTTGCCCGGGAGCGTGGCCTGCCTGAGGTCGGTCAGCCTGCCGGGTGGAGGGACAGGTGGGAGTCACACCACCTTCAACCAGGTCTAGAGCCCAAGCCTTCAACTCCTGCCTACGACTCCTCGGACCTCTCCAGGAGGCTGAGCGGGCAACAGAAGCTGCTCCTCAGCTGGGTGTGGCCCGTGGGAGGTGACAGGGGGCAGAGGCCGGTCGCCCTGGAAAGGAGGAAGAATAGGGGACCCTCAGCTCCGTGGCAGCTTCATTTCCTGCTCTCTTCCTGCTCCCACACCTCCCAACGGTGGGCGTCCCCCAAGGTTCCGTCTTCTCTTCCCTGTTCTTTCTCACCCACTCTCTTCGTGACCTCATCCACTCCCACGGCCTCAGCTTTTGCTTCATCCCCACTCCCAGCACTGTCTCTGGGGCCCTGACCTCCCTCCCAAGCTCCGCAGCTGTGTTCTTAGTGAAGCCTCTCCACCAGGCGGAGGGAACTTGTTACCTTCCTGGGGTCACCCCACAGCTGCTAGGGCCCCATCACTTAAGCCCCTCATTGGTTCCCCAAATCTCCCACTGCTCTTCTCCCACACCTAATTAGTGTCCACATCCTTCAGACCCTTTTCTCTGCCCAGCCTCTCGCACCCTCTTCTCAGACTCCTGAGACACCTCCCTAAGTCAGACACTCAAGCCTCTCACCCTCCGTCTCACCTGGCTCCTGCCCAGTCACTTGCCTCCCCCAGTCTCTTCCATCCAGTGCCTTCCCTCCCTGTGGTTTTCTGTTTTCTCTCTCTCTCTCTTTTTTTTTTTTTTTTTTTTTTGAGACAGAGTCTCACTTGGTCGCCCAGGCTAGAGTGCAGTGGCGTGATCTTAGCTCACTGCAACCTCTGCCTCCCGGGATCAAGCAATTCTCCTCTCTCAGCCTTCAGAGTCTGCCACCATGCCCAGTTTCACCTTGTCAGTCAGGCTGGTTCGAACTCTTGACCTTAGGTGATCCAACCACCTTGGCCTCCCAAAGTGCTGGATTACAGGTGTGAGCCACTGCGCCCAGGCTTCTTTTTCTTTTTCTTTTCTTTCTTTTTTTTTTTTTTTTTGAGACGGAATCTTGCTCTGTCACCCAGGCTGGAGTGCAGTGTCACGATCTTGACTCACTGCAATCTCTGCCTCCCGGGTTCAAGAGATTCTTGTGCCTCAGCCTCCCGAGTAGCTGGGATTACAGGCGCCTGCCCTCATGCCTGCCTAATTTTTGTATTTTTAGTAGAGACAGGGTTTTGCCATGTTGGCCAGGCTGGTCTCAAACTCCTGGCCTCAAATGATCTGCCCACCTTGCCCGGCCTCCCTGTAGTTTTCTGAGACACAAGATCCAATTGTGCTGCTGGCTTCTCAGCCCCAGGCCTTTGACAGCTCACCATGCTTGTGGTGTCTGCCCCAGTATGACTTGACCTCCTCATCTTGCACAGTACCCTGTTTCAGCTAAAAACTGAGTTTCTCCCAATGGGTTTCTACCTTTTAAAGCCCATCTTCAATGCCACTTTGTCCAGGGAGCTGTCCCTGATTCTCTGAGGTGAGTTTGAACTCTCCTCTTCTGTAGTCCGATGGCATTTCTCAGCACTTTGCTGATGGAAACGTCCACATTGATAGCATTTATACAGCTCTCCAGTCCCACTCTCTGCCCACCTCCTCCACCTCTGCAATGGACTGGGAGCTCTTTCAGGGCAAGGATCACCCATTACTACCCACCCTCATCTTCCTTCTTTCACATTTTGTTTAGCAAACATTAATGGCGTAGCTGCTATGTGCTAGGCATTGCGTATACAGAATCCTGCTCCTGCTCTGGGTAATTGTTATACAGCGCGACAAGTGCATTAACAGGTGGATTCAGGGAATCTTAGCCCAGGGCAGGGATTTCTCCAGGCTCTCAAATGCCAGGTCCTAGCCTGAGCACCGTGGGGACGTGCAAGCTTGAATAAGACCAAGCCCTGCCCTCCAGGATGGTAGCTGTACAGAAACTATCTGATGTGCACAAATGCAGGGCTGAACACAGTGCTTTGGGATCACGGGAGGCAGAGCAATGATCTTGGCTCTGGAGAAATCCTGAAGCTTCCCAAATGTCCAGCGCCTTGCGCCAAGCAGTAGCCTCGTAAATCTTTGCCGAATTAAATTGGTTATGGGAAGAAAGGGGACATAATAAAGACTGAAAAAGAAAATTAAGGTTATTAGGGCCAGGCGTGGGGGGATGACAGAGCATTTTCACATCTGCATGAAGTCGCCTTGTCACCTATCCCAGAGGGATATCTTGTGGACAAATGAGATCATGGACATGAGGTGCTCTGAACTCCTTGGAAGAAAATAACAATCGGGGATAATATTAGTCTATCCCCGTCAGACCAGGTAAGTCCTCTCCTTGTGGCCTCAGTTCCCTCCTGATAATATCAGGTGTGCCTTGTGGCAATTTGCTGCTTCTCTGGGCCTCAGTTTCCACATCTGCCACATGAGGACATACCATGAGTTGGTTCTGAGGGTCTCTGGCTCCTCCAGGGAGATGGTCCAGGGACAACCGTGTCTGAAGAAGGGATGCCTTCTGTCTTCTCTTGACTGCCACATCCTGGGCTGAGTTGGGAGTCCTCATAATGTCACAAACACCACTCCCTGTCCTGTCTGTCTTTCTGGTCAAACGAGGCTGTGAAGAACATTAGGCAAGTGTGGGCTTTTTGGCCGGAAGTTCCTCTCTAATTTCTGGGGTACAGCCTTAAGGTCTGTTTTCTGCAAAAGACCTCGGTGTGAACCCCTTCCCTCCACTCCAGTTCGGAGGTCTGGGTTCCAGTGGGGAAGACCCATTCCTCTCCCAAGCCCCATTGACCTCTCCCTTTATGGCCGTTAGTGTTGGAGTGCAAGATGCTTCAGTGAAAGGGGATGGAAGCTGCAATGAGAGAAAAGAGAAGCTTCTCACACAAGACTCCGATGCATGCTCCCCGATGACCTGTCCTTAGCTAAGGCACCACCACAACCCTGACTCTGCAAAGCGGAGACCTCTGCCATGTCCCTACCTTCCCTTTCCTTTACCTGGCACATTTCATTGGTGGTGAGTCCTGGTCTTTTCCTTCCTGGCTCCAGTCCTCCCCAGCCTCCCCTGCCCCTCATTCATGGCCCTAGCCCTGGTCCTCCCATCTCGAATCGACTTCCTCCCTGGGTCTTCTCCTCTGCCTCCAGCCTGTCTCCCTTCCCGTCCCTCTCCTCAGGGCAGCAAAGTGCAGGTGTGACCAGGTTGCTCCTTCTGTGGATCCCTAATTGCTCTTAGGAAAAAGCTCAGATTCCCTGTCTGGCAGGCAGGACCCTTCCTGACCTAACCAGAGAGGCGAAGTTATCTTTGAGAGAGTTCTGAGGCTGAGAAAGCTCACTAAGGGATGGGGACACAGGGGGCATTTCAGGGACAGGGAAATGTGGTTTCAAAGTGGGGAAGATGTGATGGAACCTGGGGTGGGAAAAGTCAGAAAGCAGATACGCAGGAGGCTGGGGGGAGTGTCCAGCGTGAATCAGGCACACCTAGTGTGTGTCAGGCTCTGTTCTCATGCTGGGGATGCAGCAGTGACTGAAACAAAGATCCTTGCTCTCAGGAGCTGGCATCTAGCAGAGGATCCCTGCCCTCAGGAGCTGGCATCTAGCAAAGGGAAGTAGCAATCAGCCACGAGCAAAAGAAGGAAATGTTATAGTGTGTTAGAAGGTGAGGAGTGTTGTGGAAAGAGAAAAGGTGGAGAGAAGCGAGGGTTATCTGGGGATGGGTTGAGATGTTGGGACAGGTGAGGGCAGGCTTCATTGAGAAGGTGGCATCTGAGCACACACTTAAGGGAGGGGAGGGATGTATTCCTGCAGTTATCTGGGTAACAGTGTACCAGGGAGAGGGAAGAGCCAGTGCAAAGGCTGTAAGGCGGGACTATGACTGGCTTGCCAGAGGAAAGCAAGGGGGCTTGTGGGGCTGGAGCAGAGGGAGGAAGCTTGTGGGGTTGAGCTGTCTGGTCAAGAGAATGTCGGGGGAGAGGGAAGTACAGGTGACTCTCTCAAAGATGACTTCGCCTCTCTGGTTAGGTCAGGAAGGGTCCTGGCTGTCAGACAGGGAATCTGAACTTTTTCCTAAGAGTAATTAGGGATCTATGGAAGGGATCCCAGCTGAAGAGCAACCTGGTCACACTTTTGCTTTTCTGCCCTTAGGACAGGGAGGACTGTGAGAACTCAGGGAGATGGGAAGCAACTGGAGTGTTTTTGGTAAGAGGAAGGATGTGAGCTGGCTTCTATTGTAAAAAGATCACTCTGTGTGTGTGTGTGTGTGTGTGTGTGTGTGTCTGTGTGTGTGTGTAGGGGTGGGGCAGGGGGGTGCGGCTGCAGGGAGACCCCTCAGGGGACTGCTGCACTCATCCAGGCAGGACTGGTTCGAATCAGGGTGGATGCTGTGGGGGTGGTTGGGAGGGCTTGGATTCTGGATCTATTCTGAAGGCAGAACCAACTGGATTTCTTGATGGATTGGAGGTGGGTTGTTTCAAAAAGGGAGGAGCCGAGATCATCGCCTCCAAGGCTTTGGCCTAAGCCGTGGAAGGCTAGGATTGCTGTTGGCTGACACGGGGTTTGTGTTGGAGCAGCGCCCTTTCTCAATCAGTTTTTCACTATCACCCACCCCCTGGAGCCTTTTAAGACGTTTTTCTCTAATCCTTTCCCCCACAATAGAATTTTTTTTTTTTGGCTGGAGTCTCGCTCTGTATCCCAGGCTGGACTGCAGTGGCACAATAGGGTCTATGGGCTCACTGCAACCTGGGCCTCCTGGTTTCAAGCAATTCTTCTGCCTCAGCCTCCCAAATAGCTGGGATTACACGCACGCGACACCATGCCTGGCTAATTTTTGTATTTTAGTAGAGACAGGGTTTCATCATGTTGCCCAGGCTGGTTTTGAACTCCTAATTTCAAGTGATCCACCCACCTCAGCCTCCCAAAGTGCTGGGATTACAGGCGTGAGCCACTGTGTCTAGCCCACGATGGAATTTTAACAGCACAGCTATAATGTATACATGTCCATGTAGTCTGGCCCTTTGGAGAATTACAAACCATTGTAATATCAATATTTTTCTGTCCCACCCAAGAACCAACTTTTTTTGTTGTTTTTGAGATGGATCCTCACTCTGCCGCCAGTCAGTGGCGCGATCTCGGCTCACTGCAACCTCTGCCTCCTGGGTTCAAGCGATTCTCCTTCCTCAGCCTCCTGAGAAGCTGAGACTGCAGGCGTGTGCCACCATGCCCAGCGAATTTTTGTAGTAGAGACAGGGTTTCATAACGTTGGCTAGGATGGTCTCAATCTCTTGACAGTGCGATCCGCCCTCCTCGGCCTCCCAAAGCATTGGGCTTACAGGTATCAGCCAGCGTGCCTGGCCCATAGAAATATTTTTGATAGAGCACTGGGGACGAAAGCCAGATTGGAGTGGGTTTGAGAGGAAACAGGCAAAGAACCAATGATAGTGAATACAGACAACTCCGGGAGGAGTGTTGTTGCAGAGGGGAGCAAGGAATTGCGTGGTAGCCAAAGGGGATCAGGAGCAGGTTTGTTTAAGATGGGAGGAAAAACAACCACTGATGGGAATGGTCTGGTGAAGAGGGAGGGGATGACTTGCTGATCACAGGGACTGGGCGCCGGTGCCCACCTGGGGTGGTGGGCGAGGGCGGGCCTGGGCAGTCATCTCTCTTAGGACTCGGGGAGGCAGAGCGTGTGGGTGCAGAGGCTGAGGGGGGAGTGGATGTGCCCGTGCAAATCTGGAAGTACTTCTGAGAGATGGGATGGTCTTCAGGGAGTGGGAAACAAGGTCAACAACTGAGAGTGAGGACAGGGGAGGGCGGGTGGGGTTTGAGGAGAGGAGATCGTGAGAAAACATGAGTCGCCCACGAGCAGGGGAGGGTGAACAGACTCAGTGGTGAGTGTGGAGAAGCTGCTGAGCCGCGCCTTCCCGCCCCACGCGGGCCGAGTCAGCTGCCCACCTCCGAGCTCCCAGGACTCCCTGACCCTACTGAGGTTTAAGCCTTTACTGCTCCAGGAAAGGGTTACCAGCAAGCCCCGTGCAGTCAGGCAGCCAACATTTGAGTTCTCCTCCAGTGCTCACTCATTGTGTAACCTGGGCAAGGTTTTTGCTTATTTTTTTTTCTTTAATTATCTGCATGCCTCGGTCTTCTCATCTGTAAAGTGGGGGCAGAGGTATACAGAAGCGCTCTGTGTTACTGCTATTTTCTACTCTGTTGTTGCTATTTTGTACTAAGAGGGCTCAGTAAATGAAGAGTGAAGGGTGAGCCAGGGGAGGGAAGTTTACCTTGGGCCTCCACATGCCTAGGAGTGGGGAGAGGAGGGCAGGTGTGATGGGTCTGCGCCCCCCACACGGACAACTCCGACTCTCTAACCCCAGTGTTCAGCTCCCATCATGTGAACTGGGATTCCTGAAAGAGCTCTCAGTTGGACAGCCACCAACTGAGGACAGACCCCCCAGTGCAGCCCAGGACAGTCCCTAGAGTAGCCCAAGGCAGGTCCACACTGGCCGCTCCCTCCCTCCGCAGAGCCCACAAGTGTAGGGAGGAAGACAAGGGCTGGGTTGGCCCTCTTCCCCATCCCCACCCTCCGGATGTCCTCCCCAGCCTGGCCCTTCCTGTTTTTCCTCCCTGGACTCTGGACGCCATTTCCTCCAGGGGGTCAGGGAAGAGTGTTGCTTTGCTTTCTCTGGAGCCCAGAGCTTTCTGGAGCCATGAACCTCCGGATCTGGGCCTTTGAAACCTCTGGAAAATAGACTGGCTGTCTAGCCCCTCCCCAGAGGCCCTGATGCCAGGAGTGGGGGGTGGCTTTGCTGAGGGTGTGGTCAGTGTGTGTGTGTGTTGGGGGGGGGAACAAAAGGATTCATGGGGACAAGTGTGGCTCGGCTGGCAATGAACCACAGCAAGACCACAGGTTGGGAGCCCTGGGAGGTGGATCCCCGTCCTGCAGGGGATCTGCTCTGTCATGCCCAACAGAGGCCTCTCGTTCCCAGGACTTCACCCTCCACTCCACAACCTGAAGATAGCAATAAAGTCTCCCTCACAATAAAGAGCCACAAGGAGCAGGAGCAAATGGGCAGAGCGGGCACTGGAGACTGTCAGGAGAGCTTCCAGGTTCCTCTCCATTCCCCACGCCTGCTGGGGAGGGAACCACTAAGTGCCGGGTAGTGTGAGGCTGGGGTGGGGGTGGGGGCAGATGAAGTGCTCAGCAAGGCGCCAGCCCCGCCCTTCATCCCTTTAATGAGCCAGCAGCATCCACCAGCAGATTCGTTCTCAGGCCCCAGCAAAGACTAGTACCTGCACTGACACCTGGCTGCCCTGATCTCTCCTGCGTCTTGCAAGCCGACAGCCTAATAGAGCACAGACTCCCAGGAGCCCGGCAGAGCCTGGCCACTGCCCCGTCCCCACCCCTTTTCTCATCTGGAAAGCTCAGCCTGTCCCCTAGCCCTTCCCTCTGGGCATCCCAGAGGAGAAAATTTAATGCTCTCACATAGGGCCATGGCACAGGGTCCAGGAGCAGTCCTCAAACTGGGGACTTCAGTCATCACTTAGCGATGTCCTCCTTGTGCTGTGGGGGAAACCAACAGAAAGGGGAGGGGACTTGTCTAAGGCTGCACAGCCATTCTTTCTAGCATGGCTGGTAGCCTCCCTCTGCAACAGCCAGACTCTGGCTTCTCTTCAGGGGCCATTGAAATAAAAGAGGTCATCCCCTTTCTGTCCCTGTTACTGATGTCAAGCCAGAAGTAGCATAGTACAGCATGATAATGACTGTTCTATTTTGTTGAAGACTTATTATGTGCTGGGCAGTGTTCTAGATGCTAGGAAGATGGTCGTGAATGAGACAGAGTCTGTCCCTGTGGAGCTCGTGTTGCTGCATTAAATTATTATTATTTATTTATTTGTTTATTTATTTTGAGATGGAGTCTTGCTGTGTTGCCAGGCTGGAGTGCAGTGGTGTGATCTCGGCTCACTGCAACCTCCACCTCCTGGGTTCAAGCAATTCTCCTGCTTCAGCCTCCCAAGTAGCTGGGACTACAGGCATAAGCCACCATGCCCAGCCAATTTTTGTATTTTTAGTAGAGATGGGGTTTCACCACGTTGGCCAGTCTGGTCTCAATCTCCTGACCTCGTGATCCATCCGCCTCAGCCTCCCAAAGTGCTGGGATTACAGGCGTGAGCTGCCACACCTGGCCTGCATTAAATTCTCATAAGACTTATCTGGTAAGTGCTGCCATCTCCAGTTTACAGGTGGAGAAACTGAGGCTCAGAGAACTTAAACAACTAGGGAGTAAAGTGAGGTCCCATAGCCAGTGAGTGGCATAGCAGGGATTCGCACCCAGGTGTGTCAGAGCCATCCACAGCCTGGCCTCCTAACCACTGTGATACAGCAGAAAGAGCCCTGGTCTGGGAGCCTGAGACATCCACGTGTCACTCACCGGGGCTGGTTTTGGCGTGGCCTTCCTCTCCCTGGCCTTCTGTTGCTTGAGTTATTTCATGAGTAGGTGATCCAGGAGGTTCCTTCCAGCATTTCTGCAATTCTGGAACATTGAAAGACCTGGGGATCTGGCTCTCCAGAAGATCCAGGCAAGAATTTCTCTTCTCTCTGTCATTGCATCCAAGTTGGTGGGACAAGAGCCCAGCATGTGGGGGAGGAATAAAAGCTGTGGTCAGGCTTGGACCCCAACCTCCGCGGCAGCCTGGCCTGGTGTTGTCACAGTCCTCTAAGTTATCTTGCATCCCCTTCCCACCACTAGGACTGGATACAGAAGGCCCGAGTTCTGGTCCTGCCTCTGCCACCTCTAACTTGCTGTGTGATTGGAGAAGTCTTGGCTCCTCTCCGGACCTCAGTTTGCACATGTGCTGGATAAGACCATTCCTGATGTCCCCCTGGCTCTCTTATCTAATCCCATATGCTCGTTGAGCCTTTTGTAGGGACCCAGCCCTTTCTGAGCATTGAATTTGGCCTCGAGTGTCCGATGGTTGGGTACGCCACTCCCACCCTTCACCTCTGCTTCCATATAAACCAGGAAGGGAAGAATGACCTGCCTTGAGCCGGTCCTGGGGTTCCCCTCCCACCCTCTGCCCCCTGGTCCCCCTTGCTTAGTCTCTGAGTCCTCAGCCCCAGCATGAAGGCTGTTTTCTCAGCCCCCTCCCCTCTAGCCAATGAGGTGGAGGTGGGAGTTGGGGGAGAAGATGAAGGGGAGCAGCTGGAGGATCACGACAGGTAGGGCTGGGGGTTGGCAAGGGCTCTGCAGAGACCACGCTCCCCTGGAAAGGCATGTCTCATTGTGGGCCTGCCTGCCAGGTAGTGGGAGGACCATTTCTTTCTTTTCTTTTTTTATCATCATCCAACGTGGCTGGGAGTGAGGGGGCTGAGGGAAAAAGACTCCTGAGATGGGAGAGGAGCCAGGGGTCTGTGGCCGGCCTGGGCTCAGATTGGTGGGCACTAGCATTCAGGGTCTCCTCCACCCCACTCCCCCCTACAGACCCAGACCCAATCTGGGCTGCACCCCTAGCTGGGCAGGGGAAGGGCTGGTGCTTCTCTTCTCTCCTCCAGGTCTCTAGTAATAAAGACATAAGGGCATAAGTGCCCCAACCCATTTGACAGATGAGGCAACTGAGGCTCAGAGTGGAGAAGTGACTGGCAGGTTAGGGGCATTAGGTAAGTGACCAGCCACCTGGGAGTTCTCAGACCTCTTCTGGCAGGCATAGGGATCTGGGAATCCTACGTGGTGGGAGAGAACTATCTCCCCTTCTTCCTTAGTGTGGTGGGGAAAAGCCAGTCCATAGAAGCAAAGAGACCAGCCTGACTCCTGAGAGTTCCCAGAACCCATGTGCTGTCTCTAGACTCCAGAACTCTGCCAGGGCTGCTCCCTCTCTCTGAAACTGCTTCCCCTATCTGGCTAACACCTACTCATTCTTCAAGTCTCAGTTTAGAGGTTGCCTCTTCCAGGAAGCCTCCCCTAATTTTCTCAGGGTTAGGTAGCCCTACTGTGTGCTCCCGCTGCTCCCAGGACTTCCCTCATTAGGGCACTAATCACGTGCTTTGTCATTCTATTTCTCCTCCTTGGACAGGGAGCTCCTTAAGGATAAGGCTGTGTCTTATTAGCCTCTAATGTCTATCCTCAGACCCAGCGTGGAGTTGAGTACAAAGCTGGCCCAAAGAGCCGTTTGTTGAGTGTGTGAGTGACTGAATGGGCATCTATAGAGATCAACTATGTGCCAGGCCTGTGCAGGGGTGTCCAATGTAAAGGAGGCCCCATCCTCATGTAGCACTCACCTGCGCAATGGCCCAGGACGCTGTTTGGACAGAGCCTGGAAAAGGTGAGATGAGAGCTCAGAGAAGGGAAGGATAGCTTTGGAGTAGGGATCCTGGGAAGCTCCGGGAAGAGGTCCAAGAGGCCTGGAATGACAAATTGTTTGGGGCAGGTTAGGGCTGAGGGCTGGTTTAGTGACCCCGGAAGAGGCTACCTTGTCCAGAGCCCAGGAGTGTGCCTAGGAACGCACCAGTGAGGAGGCTGGTTGAACAGGGAAGCTAAGTCACGTTCTGGAGAGCCAGGTGAAACGAAAGGGCAAGAATCATGCTCAAGGCCTCACAGCTGGGCCACAGCTCCCAGCCAGGGTCCTGTGCCGCCCATGCCCCACTCCTGCCCCCTGGCAGTGCCCCAGCTCTGAGTGAACAAGCTGCCCCAGGCCCTGAAGATGCATGCAAACCAGAGGGAGGGGACAATAAGAGCTTATCAAATGGTTTGTAGGAGGCAGCCACAGATTCCAGCAGCCACGTGATGTGGGTCTAATGTTCACCTAGCAGAGGGAGAGCCCGGAAAGTCAGTGGCCGCGCTCTGACCCTGCCGTGGCTGAGACTGTTGAAGCCACGGAAAGTGACTCACTGAGCAGACACCAAGCTCTGCGCTGGGGCTGGTGTGGGTGGGGTGTGGGTCTGAAAGAAGTCTGAGTTTTCAGACGCCAGACCATCCTGGCGGCCCCAGCTGGCTGCTCCTGGGGGAGGAAAGAAAGCAACATTTTTGGTCTTGGAAAGGCCAAAAGCCCGGAGTCAGAGCTGCTCATCTCCAGACGGGGAGGGGAGTAGGCGCAGTCCTGGGGAACCCACCGCTGAGTGACTTCAGAGTTCGGCTTTTCGCACAAGCCTCTGCTAGTTCTCTGAGTGCAGTGGGATTCCCTCCTCTGAGGGGCAGTAGGGTAACAGTCCTGCCCTCATCCAGCCCCCAACTACCCACCACAGAAATGAGGCCCCACCTGGATCACACGGGGAGGGGCTGAGCTCAGGGCTTTACTGAAGGTCAAAGCCTCTCCTTTCCAAAGGCCAAAGAGGCAGGCTCACCTCTGAGCCCACACACAGGGCTGGGGAGTCTGCTTCTGCCCCGTCTCCCTGTGTGACCTCAGGCAACTGCTCAGCCCTCTCTGAGCCTCAATTTCCCCATCTGTTAAGTGGCTGGAAAAGTCTCCAAGCTCTTGTTCTTGTACAGAATCTTGCAAATGGTGCACAAGGCAGCTGCCCACACCCTCCCTGGCCCTGCTCTGCTTTTCTGTCCTGCGCAGTATAGGGTCTTTGGTGCATTTCCAGCCATATCTACAGCCCCAGAGCAGTGCCGGTTGCATAGTAGGTGCTCAGTAAATACTGGTGGTTTTCAAACTCCCAGAAGCCGCCCCACCTCCACTCTGCAGGTCCCTTCCTCTTGGAAGCCCTTCTGATTCATCCCCCTCTCGTCCTCCAGGTTCTGTGATGTCCCCTCCTAGGCGGGGCTGCATTACAGACTCCTGTGCACGTGTTGGTATGCAAATCTGGAAGCCTCCCCCCTGTTTCTATCCCACCTTCTCCTTTCCATCGTGGGTGCGTGGGAGCCATGTCTTCTTTTAGATCCCCCTGGCGCGGGTAGGATGACTGCCAGGGCTTTGGTGGTACAGCCAGTGCTCCATAGAGCTGTTTACAGCTTGCCAATGATTCACCCACAACAACTGAGAGAAGACTGCACCCAGGCGGGGCCCAGGCCCAGGGGAAGCAAGGGAGACCATATCTCCAAAGCCCACTGGGATCTGGAAACAGGGGCCTGAAAGACCCCTCAGAAGAGCTTTGGCCTAAGGGAGCAGGGATTGGGATTTGGGGGTCCAAGCTGGGCCAGGATTGAGATAATCTGTTCTGGATCAAGCCCACTGATTCATTCATGTTCTAGCCCTTCTCAGCATCTCACTCTGGGAGCTGGGGGCTCTGCAATGAACCAACCCGGGTCTCGGGCTTCAGAAACTTGCAAGGTGATGGAGAAGGGGACTGGTGTCATGAGCCACAATGGAGACAGCCACATGTGACATTGAAGGTGCAGCCAAGGTTGTCATTCATTCAGTGGGCTGAGGCTTCATCGAGGAAGGGCTGTCCTGGCAGAAGGAACAGTATGTGTCAGGAGACAGAGGCCACGCCCAGCAGTTGGTGGTTGGATGTGGGACCTGCTCTCCTGTTCTACATGGCTCTGGCTACACCTCCCCTCTGGGAGTGTCTGTTTTCTTATCTGTAAAAGTGGAGGTGGTGGCCAGATGCAGTGGCTCACACCTGTAATCCCAGTGCTTTGGGAGACAGAGGTGGGTAGATCACCTGAGGTCAGGAGTTTGAGACCAGCCTGGCCAACATGGTGAAATCCTGTCGCCTCTACTAAAAATACAAAAACTAGCTAGGTGTGGTGGCACATGCCTGTAATCCCAGCTACTTGGGGGGCTGAGGCAGGAGAATCATTTGAACCTGGGAGGCAGAGGTTGTAGTGAGTCGAGAGAGTGTCACTGCACTCCAGCCTGGGCAACAGAGCAAGACTCCATCTCAAAAAAAAAAAAAAAAATGGAGGTGGTGTTGCTTGGGTAGGGGGTTAGAGCTTGTCCTAAAAGTTTCCCATGGGCCTCTCCGGCTCTGACAGGGGGTTCTGTGGGAGTTTGAGGAGGCGAGTGGCTGACAGGGCAGGGATCTGGGTGACAGTGAAGTCCTGGCGGCTGGGCAGGGAGGACAAACAGAGCTGTCTGTTTAGGCAAGGAGGGGAGCTGGGAGGAGGACACTGCCAGCCAATTGAACTGTCTCTTCAGCCCAGTGTTTGCTGATGGAATAAGGGAGTCAGGTGTGTCAACAGTGGGGAACGAGGTGGCCCTGAACTACACGCCTATGGGCTGTCCCTGGAGCAGGCCAGTGAGAGGGCCAGGTAGGGCGCTAGCTGGTGGGAGCCTGTGGACTCCAGTCCACTTGCCCACTGGGTGCTCAGATGGCTTGGCCCAAGCTGGGTCTCCAGGCCTCTTCCTCCGTCTCTTTGGCTTGACTTTAGGAAAGGGGCAGGGGCGTGACCCATCCCACTCTGGGAGGGGAGAGTCCCCCACCTGCTCCTGACCTATCCAGGCTTGCTCCCCGGGGACGTCCCACTGCATGAGTTCTAGTCTTGATTCTGCCACCAACCTAATGAGTGTTCCTGGGAGTCCCTTCCCCCCTCAACTTCAATTTCACTCTCTGAAAATGAAAGACTGGGAGAGAGGTTTATGAGCAATTTGCAAACAGGACCCCATCTTTGCTTCCGCCAGAGCAGTTCCGATTTAAGCAGTTTGTCTGATGAGTCCTTTAAGCCCCAAGCAATTGCTGAGTGTCTACTACATGCCAGGTGGACACAAAGTCACGTGGGGCAGCCAGGTTTTCCAGCCTCAGCGTGTTCCTTCTTTAGAAGGGGAGTCTTCTACCTCCCACTGTGCCCTGGGGCCGCATGTGGTTCTGCGGTTCTGCGAGGAGACCTGGAGTCACACGCACTGTGGTTCATACCCTGGAGCTGCAATTTGCTAGCGGTGTGACCTTCTGTAACCCCTTTGTGCCTCAGGTCTCTCATCTGGGAACTGGGCTGATAGCACTCACCTAGCTGGATTACTGTGATCACCAGCACAATGCCTTCGAAGGGTTCCAGGTAGGTGCTCAGTAAGCCTTAGCTGCTCTCATGACTACCAAGGATCCCCATGGTCCTCCCAGTTCTAGGAAGGGGCAGCCATGCAGAAGAAGTCTCAAAAGCCAGCAGGAGCAAAAGAGGGGATTGAGAATCCCCATACTCATAGGCAGTCTGGGGCTAGGTGGGGCAAAATGTGCTGGGAGGTAGTGCCTCTGCCTCTGTTCCTCCCACTGCACCCCGTCCACACCTCATAAAGTCAGTAGTTCAACTGTCCTCTAATGCACCCCACACCCCAGCACACAACACACAGGAGCCCCAGGCTCAGATGGGAAAAAAAACCATCTGGCATTAGGTCTCGTTGGCTGGAGAAGCGGGGAGGGAGCCAGACAGTCCTTCCATCATGCAGATGGAGAGACTGAGGCTCAGGTGTTGGGGAAACAAGTCATTTAACATCCATCAGGACCCAAGCCTGCTGAGCCCCCAGCCTGGACCCTCGCACGCCCTCTGGGGAGCAGAGTGAGACACAGAGCTCCCTAACACTAGGCCAGGTGTCCCTGAACACCCCTGTTCTTCTGGGAGGCTCCCTGAGCACACCTTCTGCAGAGCCTGACTCCCCGGGTGAAGCAGATGGTGCCAGAGTCTGCTGAGAACTGGCTGTCCTAGAGCCCAGCTGTTGCACAGATGTGAGGGGGAGGGCGGAATGGGGGTTACGAAGGCAGGAACCCTTGGCAGCTCATGCCTGAGTCACCCGTCAGCTCCGGGAGTGGTAATGAGCAGATTAGTGTTATTACAGCCGAATAGCTCGGAGCACACTTGCTCACCCGAGCAACCAGCAGCGAAGGGCTGATTGTCTTCTGCTGCTATGGCCAGCATGCCAGGCCTGCCTCTCCCCTGCCCTCCCATTGACTGTGCTGCTGCCTAGGCAGCCTCTGTGGCCTTCACATGGCTCATTAGAGCTGCCAGGGCATGCCCACCAGCCCACGGCCTGGACATCACCCCACCCGTTCTTCTTCCCAGGTGTGGCATGGGGGGGGGGACACAGGAGTCTGACTTGGGGCATCAATAAGTGGGCACCCTGATCCCTGACTAGGGAAACAGGTGTGGCAGGGATCCCACCCACCTAGAATTGGGGCAAGGACAGGTGTGGCAGGGATCCAGCCTCCAGGGCCAGTCCTTATCTGTCTGGTCACCTACCAGGTGTCTAAAACCAGTGAGATCCCTTTGGGTCTGGGACAGAGACACTTCAGTCTCCAGGTAGGGTGGCTCCTCCTTCCCCACTGGGCCCCTGTGTTAGAGCAGGAAACAGAAACAATCTGTCCCAGCAGCCCAGGGCTGGGAGGTGGGGTCAGTGTCAGGGGAAGTAATGATACCAAGTGCCAAATCGCAGCGGCTGACGGAGCGCCTGCTATGCCCTAACAGGCACTGGGTGCCGGATGTGTGTCTATCCACTTTGTCTTCACAGCAGCCCCATGCGTGAACAGATTGAGCATCACAAACCCCCAAATATGAAATCCAAAATGCTCCAAAATGCAAAACTTTTCAATTACCCATGTGACTGATGCTAAAAGGAAATGCTCATTGGAGCATTTTGGATTTCAGATTTGGGTTGCTCAACAGATAGGAATTATATAAATATTCCCCCAAAAAATCTAAAACCCAAACTTCTGGTCCCAAGTATTTTTCTGTTTCCTTTTTGTTAGTTAGTTAGTTAGTTTGTTTTTTGAGATGGAGTCTAGCTCTGTCCCAGGCTGGAGTGCAGTGGTGTGATCTTGGCTCACTGCAACCTCTGCCCCCCGGGCTCAAGTGATTCTCCTGCCCCAGCCTCCTGAGTAGCTGGGATTACAGGTGCCTGTCACCATGTCCAACTAATTTTTGTATTTTTAGTAGAGACGGGGTTTCACCATGTTGGCCAGGCTGGTCTCAAACTCCTGACCGCAGGTGATCCATCCACCTCAGCCTCCCAAAGTGCTGGAATTACAGGTGTGAGCCACCTTGCCCAACCTGGCTTCCTTCCTTTCTGCCTTCCTCCCTGCCTCCCTCCCTCCCTCCCTCCCTCCTTCCCTCCTTCCCTCCTTCCCTCCTTCCTTCCCTCCTTCCTTCCCTCCCTCCCTCCTTCCTTCCCTCCCTCCCTGCTTCCTTCCTTCCTTCCTTCCTTCCTTCCTTCCTTCCTTCCTTCCTTCCTTCCTCCTTCCTTCCCTCCTTTCTCTCTCCCTCTCTCTCTCTCTTTCTGGGTATTGCTCTGTCACCCAGGTTGGAGTGCAGTAGCGCAGTCATAACTCACTGCAGCCTCAATCTTCTGGGCTCAAGAGGTCTTCTTGTCTCAGCCTCCTGAGTATCTGGGACTACAGGTGTGCACCACCACACCCAGTTAATTTTTAAGTTTTGGTAGAGGTGGGCTCCCACCTCGTCCTCTCCGAGTGTTGAAATGACAAGTGTGAGCCACTATGCCCAGCTCCAGGTATTTCTGGAAAGAGATGTTCAACCTATATTGTCCTCATTATGGTCACATCCATTTTATAGATGAGATGACTTGGTCCCAGATGGGTCAAATAACTGGTCCAAGGTCGCACCACTGTTAAGCAGCAGGGCTTCCATGCAACCATCCTGACTCCAGAAGCCTCTTTGCACGACCACCTTCTGCACCTGCCCTGGGGCTTCCTCACCTGAGCCAGTGCCTCGCTGCCGCCCTGCTCATCACCTTCTGGGAAGACACCTCTCATCATGCCAGTCCCCCAGCCAGCAGCCTCTGGTGCTGCCCCAGGGCTCCCTGAATAAGCATCCCTCTCGGCGTTAAACTGCGTCTTTCCTGACCTTCCAGCCACCCTCCATGCTCCACAGTGGCGCTCCACATTTTCGAGCCTCTCACTCTCTCTCTTCAGTTTCACACTTCCCTTCTGAACGGCCCCTCCTCTGTGCTTTCGCTGAAGCTGTGCACACGTCCCGGAATGCACTTTCCCCTGTGTCTGCCTGAGCTGACCCATCACATGCTAGCACCTACGGAGGCATGGGGGAAGGGACAGTGGTGTGTGTGTTGGTGTAAGGGAGGTCAGTGAAGAGATTTGGGGCATTGGGGTCAGTTATGTGGCTTCAGGGCAAGTCACCATCTCCCTGAGCCCCGGTTTCTGCAAAATGAAGATATTCATCCCAGCTTCTCATGAGGTTTATAGTGGTAATCTGTGAGGTTCTGGCACACGATGAATCCATAACTACCTGTTGTGACAAGATCCCCACCTGTGAAGTCAAGTGAAGACCTCTGGTGTTGGCAATGCAGGAAAACCTGTCCCCTGAGCCCCTTGTCCCTAGAGAGAAACCTACCTTCAGTGCCTTTCTGAACAAGGCCAGGGAGGGGTTGCTGTACACCTGTTGGCTGGTAGTGACCAGTTCTGGCAAAGGACCCTTATCCCACCTCCAGGAGCCCAGCACCAACCACCCCCAGCTCCGGGAGAGGGTGGGCGGCACTCTCCCTCCTCCACGTTGCTGCCACCTCAGAGAGTCAGAATCCAGGGAGAGAGTCTCCTGGCAGCGGAGCTCCTGCTGTCCCCCATGGGTGTCTGTGATGCTGCCGTGCCCACGGGGAGCTGCAGGCACTCCAGCATCAGGACTGACTAGATCCTGGGAGCAGGAAGGGGACTCCTGCCAGAGACGCTGGAGACAGGGCCAGCCGGAGTGCCTGCTCTTCCAGGGGCATCTCTCAAGGAATGTGGCAGGTGATGTCCACTGAGGTCCTGGCTGCCCCAGGCTCCTGTGCCATCAAGAGGGAAAGCACCTGGCACAGGCATACAGTAGGTGCTCGTGATGGGGAGAATCTTCCCCTGGTGGAATTCTGAACACTTTGAGTATCAGCAGAAGTCAGAATTCCAGGGGAGGAGGCAGGCATTTGACAACAGCTGTTGGGAGGATATGGCATGTCCAACCTCCCCACCAGGAATGGCAGTGATGTCCAACCTCCCCACCAGGAATGGCAGTGATGTCCAACCTCCCCACCAGAAATGGCAGTGATGTCCAACCTCCCCACCAGGAATGGCAGTGATGTCCAACCTCCCCACCAGGAATGGCAGTGATGTCCAACCTCCCCACCAGGAATGGCAGTGATGTCCAACCTCCCCACCAGGAATGGCAGTGATGTCCAACCTCCCCACCAGGAATGGCAGTGATGTTCAACCTCCCCACCAGGAATGGCAGTGATGTTCAACCTCCCCACCAGGAATGGCAGTGATGACGTCAACCCCAGGACCCTTCCCTGACTTTCACACCCACCCACTCCCACCTCTCTGGTTTTTTTTTGTGGGTTTTTTTTTGAGATGCAGTTTTGTTCTTGTTGCCCAGGCTGGAGTACAATGGTGTGGTCTCAGCTCACCGCAACCTCCACCTCCCAGTTCAAGTGATTCTCTTGCCTCAACCTTCCGAGTGGCTGGAATTACAAGCATGTGCCGTAATGCCTGGCTAATTTTGTATTTTTAGTAGAGACAAGGTTTCTCCATGTTGGTCAGGCTGGTCTCAAAGTCCTGACCTCAAGTGATCTGTCTGCCTTGGCCTCCCAAAGTGTTGGGATTACAGGCGTGAGCCACCACGCCCAACCAAATCTCTCTGCCAGCCTCAGTTGGATGTGGAGCAGAATGTGATGAGGACTTAGCTGTCCAAGGCCATGGTTAGGCAGGTGCTAACACACTCCCCCTTCCCTTGCTTTTGGGGTGGGCTTGGGGCCCCTGGGGATCCTAAATCACTGCAGACACCGGGACACAGCTTCTGAGTATTCTTCGATGCCATTTCCAACCCTAGACTCTCGACATGGAGCCAAAAGCCCGTTTGAAGCTCAGTCTGGACCAGAAGAGGCTAATCATAAAATGAATATTTTTTATGTGTACAGAAATAAGAATTTATTTTTGAAGACATGATTTTATATTTTGAATGGCTGATGCACTCACATGATTCAAAATTCAAAATTCCAAAATGACATACAGTGAAAAGTCACTCCTCCTTTGGTCCCACTACCTAGTCTCCTTCTGCAGAGGGAACCTTGTTGCCAGTTCTTGTGAGTTCTTCCAGAGGTCTTCCATGTATAAACTGTCACCCTCACAGGGATTCTCATTTGTTATCCCTTTAAAACGCACACACATCCTGCTCCGGACCTGGCTTTCTTCCCTTAAAAACACATCTTGATTACTGTTCTATGTCACTTGCAAAACAGGTTCCTCATTCTTATTTTGTGGCCTCAGATGACTTCACTGTATGGAGGGACTGCCCATTATTTAACTGATCCATTATTATTATTAATAATTTTTTTTTTTAGACAAAGTTTCTATCTTGTTGCTCAGGCCAGAATGCAATGGCGTGATCTCAGCTCACCGAAACCTCTGCCTCCCGGGTTCAAGAGATTCTCCTGCCTCAGCCTCTTGAGTAGCTGGGATTGCAGACATGCGCCACTACTCCCAGCTAGTCTTTTCTTGTGTGTATTTTTAATAGAGACGGGCTTTCTCCATATTGGTCAGCCTGGTCTTGAACCTCCGACCTCAGGTGATCTGCCCTCCACGGCCTCCCAAAGTGTTGGGATTACAGGCGTGAGCCACGGCCCCCAGACTATTATTAGTTTTTTGAAATGGAGCTCCCTTTGTCACCCAGGCTGGAGTGCAATGGCGTAACCTCAGCTCATCGCAACCTTTACCTCCTGGGTTCAAGTGATTCTCCTGCCTCAGCCTCCTGAGTAGCTGGAATTACAGGCACATGCTGCCACGCCCGGCTGATTTTTGTATTTTTAGTAGCAATGGGGTTTCACCATATTAGCCAGGCTGGTCTTGAAGTCCTGACCTCATGATCCACCCACCTCATGATCCACCCCACCTGTGTTTTCAGTAGCAATGGGGTTTCACCATGTTGACCAGGCTGGTCTTGAACTCCTGACCTCATGATCCACCCACCTCATCATTCACCCCACCTTATATTTTTAATGGCAATGGGGTTTCACCATGTTGGCCAGGCTGGTCTCAAACTCCTGACCTCATGATCTACCCACCTCAGCCTCTGAAAGTGCTGGGATTATAGGCATGAGCCACCGTGCCTGTCCCCCTTTCCTCCCCCAGGTCCCAAATGGCCTAGCAACAACTGTGAACTCTGATCCCTTGTTGATGCACATTTAGCTTGTTTCCAGTCTTTGGTAATTATAATAAACATTGCAATAAATAACCTTGTACACATGCCACTTCAAATGTGTGCTACTGGACCTGCAGGGAAATTCACAGGAGTGGAACGGCTGGGTTAGACGTGGCTATGCGCAGTTGTGAGGGAAGGATGGAGAGCTCTGATGGCGCTCCTTGGAGGTGACGCCAGGCTACGCTTCCACCCGCCTTGTCTGCATCTGTCTGGTCCCATAGCTTTGCCAGCAAAGTGTTATCAAACTCTGTGAGCTTTGCCAATCTGATATTTGAATAATGGTATGTCAGTGTGGTTAGACATTTTAAAACAGCAATTATATTGGTGGCTGTTTACGGAGCAGGAGTGTGCCATGCCAAGCACGTTGACATATGACATGCTGCTCATTTCTCATGGGGATCCAATGGAAGCAGACAGCAGTTGCTCCACTTTATACCGGTGGAAACTGAGGCCCAGAGAGGTTAGGCACTTTCCTACAGTCCTTACAGCCCTGAAGAGCAATGTGGGGGTTCAAACCCAGGCCGTCTGATTTGAGTTCATGCGCCTTCCTCATTCCAGGCTGCCTTTCAGTGACAGGATGCTGCCGACACCCTGGGCCATGAGCCACCCCACGCTGCCCACCGAGGCTCTGGACCCTCCCAGGGCTATTGCTTCTCTGGAGTTGGGTGATGAGAGAGTTGGACCCCCACGGTCCTGCATGAGCAGGGGAGACCCTCACTGAGAAGGAGGACCTCCAGAGTCCGAGTTCTGCTTTTCCAGGGCTTGGCTCCGTGGGAGGTGGGCTCCAGTGGTCCTAAGCTCCAGGCAGACTGGCATCCGCAGAGGGCAAAGCTGACAATATCTCCCCTGGCACCCCCAAGGGTTCATTTCTCAGTAGCAACTTCTGAAGGCTGTTCCCCCAGGCCTCTGTCCCTTTCCTCAGCCCTCCCTGGCCCTCCCCAGGCAAGCCACAGCCCCAGCAGCCTGTGTATATTTGGCCCTGGATCCCGGATCCCTCCGACTTGGCCCCACTCCTCTCGGGACCCAGGCCCTAGATCTCTTTGGCACAACCAATAGCTGGCTGGAAAGCCCGGAGATGGAGGAAGAGCAGCCCTGAGCTCCAAGGGCACCTCCCTGCATGGCCCTGGGCAGGTCCCTCTGCCTTCCTGGCCTCATGGCGTCCCTGGCCTCCTGGATGCTGCAAGGCACCTGCCCACCATGCGGGGTCCACCAGGGTCAGCCTCATCCCAAGGAAGGTGGAGGCGACGCCCGCTACTCAAGGGGCTGTTCCCTGTGGCACCCCTCAGGCTGCAGCGGCAGGCGATGAGCTCCTCATGACCGAGGCCATTTTCCCCACTCCTTCCCTCCCCCAGGCCCCAAATGAGCTAGCAACAACTCTGAACTCTGATCCCTGTCCACCCAGCACGGGTGGGGCAGGAGGTTCTGTCAACAGTGAGAGAAACTTGTTAACTGAATGTCAATAGGACTAAAGGCTCTGATGGGCCAGGAGAAAAGTGTGACGTGACTCGTCATGACAGAGGCATGGAAGGGCTCCCGGGGGCGGGGCCCCGTGTGTGTGTGTGTGCGTGTGTGTGCGCGTGTGTGTGTATCGTGGGGGGGAAGGGAGGCAAATACATAGCACAGATGAGACAGAGACGAGTGACAGTGTTGGAGAAAGAGAAAAGCCAGAGAAAGAAGGCAGGAGAGACCAAGAAAGGAGAAGTTCAGAAAGAAAGACTGAGAGAGACGGAACCCAATACACAACCAGAGAGACAGAGCAAAAGAAATGAGAGACTGAGAGAGAGACTGAGAGAGAGAGAGACTGAGAGACTGAGAGAGAGATTGAGAGAGAGACTGAGAGAGAGAGACTGAGAGACTGAGAGAGACTGAGAGACAGAGAGAGACTGAGAGACTGAGAGAGACTGAGAGACTGAGAGAGACTGAGAGACAGAGAGAGAGACTGAGAGACAGAGAGAGACTGAGAGACAGAGAGAGACTGAGAGACTGAGAGAGACTGAGAGACTGAGAGACAGAGAGAGAGACTGAGAGACTGAGAGAGACTGAGAGAGAGACTGAGAGACTGAGAGAGACTGAGAGAGAGACTGAGAGACTGAGAGAGACTGAGAGAGACAGAGACTGAGAGAAAGACTGAGAGAGACTGAGAGACTGAGAGAGACACTGAGAAAGAGAGACTGAGAGACTGAGAGAGAGACTGAGAGAGACAGAGACTGAGAGATTGAGAGACTGAGAGAAAGAGACTGACAGAGAGACTGAGAGAAAGAGACTGAGAGAAAGAAAGGTTGAGAGAGAGATGGAGGGATTGAGAGAGAGGGATTGAGAGAGAGGTTGAGAGAGAGATGGAGGGATTGAGAGAGAGGGATTGAGAGAGAGGTTGAGAGAATGAGAGAAAGAGAGAGATTGAGAGAGAGGCTGAGAGAGACAGAGAGAGAGATTGAGAGAGACTGAGAGAGAGACTGAGAGACAGAGAGACTGAGAGACTGAGAGAGAGAGACTGAGAGACAGAGAGAGACTGAGAGACTGAGAGAGACTGAGAGAGAGATTGAGAGAGAGAGACTGAGAGAGAGACTGAGAGAGAGACTGAGAGACTGAGAGACAGAGAGACTGAGAGAGAGATTGAGAGAGAGAGAGACTGAGAGAGAGACTGAGAGACAGAGAGACTGAGAGAGAGATTGAGAGAGAGAGAGACTGAGAGACAGAGAGAGACTGAGAGAGAGACTGAGAGACAGAGAGAGACAGAGAGAGAGACTGAGAGACAGAGAGAGACTGAGAGAGAGAGACTGAGAGAGACTGAGAGACTGAGAGAGAGAGAGACTGAGAGAGACTGAGAGAGAGAGAGATTGAGAGAGACTGAGAGAGAGAGACTGAGAGAGAGACTGAGAGACTGAGAGAAAGAGACTGACAGAGAGACTGAGAGAAAGAGACTGACAGAGAGACTGAGAGAGAGACTGAGAGAGAGAAAGGTTGAGAGAGAGATGGAGGGATTGAGAGAGAGGGATTGAGAAAGAGGTTGAGAGAGAGATGGAGGGATTGAGAGAGAGGGATTGAGAGAGAGGTTGGGAGAATGAGAGAAAGAGAGAGATTGAGAGAGAGGCTGAGAGAGACTGAGAGACACTGAGAGAGAGATACTGAGAGACTGAGAGAGAGAGACTAAGAGAGACTGAGAGAGACACTGGGACACTGAGAGAGACACTGAGAGAGACTGAGAGACAGACTGAGAGAGAGACAGAGAGACTGAGAGAGAGAGACTGAGAGAGAGAGAGACTGAGAGAGACAGAGACTGAGAGAGAGATTGAGAGACTGAGAGAAAGAGACTGATAGAGAGACTGAGAGAGAGAGACAGAGAGAGACTGAGAGAAAGATTGAGAGAGAGATGGAGGGATTGAGAGAGAGGTTGAGAGAGAGATGGAGGGATTGAGAGAGAGGTTGAGGGAGACAGAGACTGAGAGAGAGATTGAGAGACTGAGAGAAAGAGACTGATAGACTGAGAGAGAGAGACTGAGAGAGAGACTGAGAGAAAGAAAGATTGAGAGAGAGATGGAGGGATTGAGAGAGAGGTTGAGAGAGAGATGGAGGGATTGAGAGAGAGGGATTGAGAGAGAGGGATTGAGAGAGAGGTTGAGAGAGAGATGGAGGGATTGAGAGAGAGGTTGAGGGAGACAGAGACTGAGAGAGAGATTGAGAGACTGAGAGAAAGAAAGGTTGAGAGAGAGATGGAGGGATTGAGAGAGAGGGATTGAGAGAGAGGTTGAGAGAATGAGAGAAAGAGAGAGATTGAGAGAGAGGCTGAGAGAGACAGAGACGGAGAGAGCTGCAGACCAGCAGGTAGGAGTGCGGCGGCAGCGCAGAGGGGTGGGGGAGGGGAGGGGACGAGCAAGTTTGTAAATGAGAGGAAAATGAAGACAGCGCTGAAAAGCGTTCTGCCCTGGGAAGCCTTTTGAGGAAGCCGTGGACGGCGTCCCCAGGGACTCAGAATGGCAGCTTTGTCAGTCGGGCAAGGACGAGATGCGAGAGCAGAGGGAGGGAGAGGTCGACTCTGCCTTGGGGTTCCAGATGCACAGAGAACGAGGGAGGAGCCTGAGGTCCAGAGAGGCTGGGTGAGGCTGGCGAGGTGCTGGGACTCCCAGCCTCACACACACCACACGGTACCTGTACCACGGCACTGCACAACTGCATGGGACACGAGCACACACAGACCCACACAGAGAGGGGGAAGAGAGGCGAATACATAGCAGCAAAGATGAGAGAGACAGAAACAAGTGACAGAGATGGAGAAAGAGAAAAGCCAGAGACAGAGGCTAGGAGAGAAGGGAAGGCGGGAGAGACCAAGAAAGGAGAAGTTTAGAAAGAAAGAAGGACCGGGAGAGACGGAATCAAAGGCATGTGACTCTCGGTGCCTGGCGCGAGGTTTGGAGGACATCGTTTCAGGTCTGCTAGGCTCAGCGTTTGCAGAACTGTGGCCAGGAGCAGTGGGTACTGAGTAAGGATTACAGTCAGCTCCCCTGAGGCGTAGGAAATGATGGAGGAATGGGTTTGAGTCCCAGCCCTGCCATGCTTTGGGTGTGTGATCTTGTGCAGGGGGGCGGGGGGGGCGTTCTTCTCTGAACCTCAGTTTCCTCTCCCGGAATAGCAGGATGATAGGAGCAGGGCTGTCAGGAGGTTTAAAGGAAAGACCTTGGCGGAGAGGAGAGCTCCATGGTTTTGCTGCTCCTTCTCCTCATCCCAAGTCTCTGGGAAGACCAGGAAAGTCATTGAATGAAACTGGCCTTAGAAAGAAGCTGGGCCGCACTAATTCAGCCAGAGCAGACCTGCCCAGTCCGGCCAAGGCCCTCCCCCATGCACACCAGGGCTCCACTGGGGAGGTGCTCACAGCAGTGGGGAGTCCCAGAGCTGCCCGTTCCAGCCAGGGCCCTGAACATCTCCTATGCCGGTACTGCCCAGGCTGCTGGCTGGCATACAAACAGGCGGGAGGCTGGCCAGCGGCCATTCCAGGAGTGTAAATTTCACATTTGCATCATGGATGTTCCCGGCCCCAAGAGCTGCTGACCTTTACGGCTGCTGCCTTGGTCCTTCCTCCCCTTTCAGCCCTCTGAGTGCAGCCAGGCTGGCTACTGGATGCTGGAGCCTTGAAGGGGAAGAGGGGGCGGGTGGTGGTGGCCGGGGTCTGTTGGGCACGGGGGATAGGGTAGGCCCTGCAGAGCCCAGCTTGCCCTCCCCTCCCCACCCCAGGCAGGAGGAGCCCACTCTTCCCTGATTCAGCATCCGCTGCCCCCTCCCAGCCAGGACCCCTTTTCCCCACACTGAGTCATCCAGACATGCGTGTGTGCGCGCACACACACACACACACACAAACACACACACACACACACACACACGGGCAGCTTGGGCCCCAGATTAGCAGTGTCACCAAGACATCAGTCGCCCCCAGCTGCCTGTGACATCTCCCTGGGGATTTCCCTATCAGTGCTGATTGGCAGCGGTGCTGAGCAGGCTGTCAGCTTTTCTGGGCTCAGCTGGCAGGCCTGCACCTCTGAGGGGTGAAAACCCCTCCCTGGGCCACCCCCACCCCCAGCCAGAGGACTCTCATCAGTGGTGGCTTGGTCAGTCAGCTGGCTGGGCAGATTCCCTGAGATACATCTAAATTAAAATCCATTGATCAGGTGTGGTGGCTCATGCCTGTAATCCCAGCACTTTGGGAGGCTGAGGTGGGTGGATCACCTGAGGTTGGGAGTTCAAGACCAGCCTGACCAACATGGAGAAATGCCATCTCTACTAAAAATACAAAATTAGCTGGGCATGGTGGCAGATGCCTGTAATCCGAGCTACTTGGGAGGCTGAGGCAGGAGAATTGCTTGAACCCAGGAGACGGAGGTTCCAGTGAGCCGAGATCATGCCACTGCACTCCAGCCTGGGCAACAAGAGTGAAACTCTGTCTCAAAAAAAAAAAAAAAAATTCATCTACCTGCCTTCAGGAGAGCCAGCTCTGAGAACAGGCCCCAGGAACACAGAGATGGGGTGCCGAGCCCTGCTCCTGGGGCTCACAGTCAGAAGGATCTATTGATTTGTATTTGTTGTTCATCCGACAGATATGTCTTGGGCCAGGTGCTGAGGATGCTTGAGGATAGTTACAGGTTGAGTTATAGCCCCACAAAGGAAACGCTGAAGTCCTTACTCCCAGCACCACAGAATATGACCTTATTTGGAAATAGGGTAATTGCAGATGTAATGAAATTAAGGTGAGGTCCTGCTGAAGTGGGGTGGCCCTTACTCCAGTATGACTGGTGTCCATCCGAGAAGAGGGAGGCAGCCCTGTGAAGGCACAGATGCACCAGGAGAAAGCCAAGTGGTGACAGAGGCCGAGACGGGAGTGCGGCATCGTAAGTCAAGGATGCTGAGGCAGCTACCGGAGCCTAGGGAGAGGCAAGGGAGGGTTCTCCCCTGCAGGTTTTGGCAGGAGCACGGTGCTGCCGAGGCCTGATTTCAAACTTCTGACCCTCAGGACAGGGAGACAGTCAAGCTTTGCTGTTTTAAGGCACTCAATTTGTTGTATGTTTTGACAGCTGCCCCTGAACGCTGAGTAGTGAGTGACAGCATTCTAGACCTGCTGGGGCTTACGAAGGGAGCCAGGGGGAGATGGAGATGTACAAACAGGTTAACAAATGCATGTGGCCTGGCATGGTGGCTCATGCCTGTCATTCCAGCACCTCAGAAGGCCGAGGTGGGCAGATCACCTGAGGTCAGGAGTTTGAGACCAGCCTGACCAACATGGTGAAACCCCGTCTCTTCTAAAACTATGAAAATTAGCTGGGGGGCTGGGTGTCGTGGCTCACGCCTATAATGCCAGCACTTTGGAAGACCGAGGTAGGCAGATCACCTGAGGTCAGAAGTTTGAGTCCAGCCTGGCCAACATGGTGAAATCCTGTCTCTACTAAAAATACAACAATTAGCCAGGTGTGGTCGCAGGCGCCTGTAATCCCAGCTACTCTGGAGGCTGAGTCTGGAGAATTACTTCAACCCGGGAATTGGAGGTTGCAGTGAGCTGAGGTTGCACCATTGCACTCCAGCCTGGGTGACAAGAACGAAACTCCATCTTAAAAAGCAAACAAACAGAAATTAGCCACGTGTGGTGGCGTGCGCCTGTAATCACAGCTACTCAAGAGGCTGAGGCAGGAGAATCGCTTGAACTGAGGAGGCAGAACTTGCAGTTAGCCAAGATCACACCACTGCACTCCAGCCTGAGTGGCAGAGTGAGACTCCATCTCAAAACAACAACAACAGACAAGCAAATGTGTGTATGACATGAAGATGTGGTAATTACATCATGAGGAGCTGGCGTTTATAGAGCATTTGCTGCTTGCTTGGTTCAGTCGCAAGTGTTTCTACAGAACTTCTTTAACCCCCACAGCAAATCTGCGAGCTGGGTGCTGTGCTGATGTCCGTTTTACAGATAAGGAAACTGAAGGCTAGAAAGGTTGAATCCCTTCCCCGAGGTCATGCGTTCCCCCAGGTCACGCCCTGCTACATGGCAGGGGAGGACTGGAACCCTGGCAGTTTGACACCAGATCACACACACTTGGCTACTATTCTGTGTTTCAGTGCCGGAAGCAAATAGGGAAAGAAAGAATGCAGGTGGGTGGGGGCCCCTCAACAGTTTCCCATTCTGGAAGTCCAGGCCCCTTCATGCAGCCCATGGGGGGCTGCCCTAACTGGTCCTCACACAGGCCTCCTACTGCAGGGAATCCTGACCACGAGAAGGGTCAGGGACTTGGAAGCAAGGCTGACATGAGCTTGAACCCGTCCCCACCCCCCATCACTTACTGGTGTTGTGACTTCTGACCCTCGACCCTTCACCTGTGGAATGTAACACCTGTCCACCTCCTGGCTGCTGGAGAGTTTCAGGAAGTGAGGAGTGAGAAGCAGCCAGCTTATAGCAGGAGCCATGGGGAAGGCCCCACCCTGTGCCTCTCTCTGCCCCTCTCTGGAAGCTGCCTCAGAGCTGCCCTTGGCTCTGGCAAGTCCACATGCCTTTTTGGTCCCCGTCCCTTTGCTCTCAGGCTGTGCCTCTGCCGAGGATGCCTTTCCCTCACTTCCTCACTTCCAGAATCCTTAGCTCTCCCCCAGGACCTCCCAGGATGCCTTGCAGGGACATCTCCCAGGGAGCCTAGAGACCCACGCACAAGAGAAACCCCACCTATTAGCTCACTGAAGGGGACTGGGGCCGGGACCTTATTTAATCTGGTCTTGCCTCAGTTTACCCATCCTGTGCTGTGGTGTCTGGCATTCTTGCTGGGCCCCTGGCCCTACTGTCTTCTCTCGCTTGTCCATCTACTTACCAGTTGGCCCCAACACCCTCTTCCTCACCAGCTGTCCTGCCACCCCCTGTTTGCCAAGTGTCAGCCTCAACAGGGGGTAGAAAGGGGCTGCCCCCCTCCCCAGCTGACAGGCAGATTATATAGCTGTCTCTCCCAGAAGAGTGGGTGACAAGGGTAATTACCCACCCATCCACTAGCCACCCAGAGGAGCGGGCTCTGCCCCGGGAAATGGTGACAATAGGGAACGGCTTCCTTTACCCCCCCCCGCCCCGCCCCGTTCTGGCCGAGGCCTCCTTGCCTCCTGAAGGCTTCCGGGTGCTGGAGCTTTGAAGATGCCCATCCTCCCAGTCCTCTAAGGGGGCTTATCAACCAAGCAGCCATATCACGGTGGGTGCTGATATTCACCCGGGGTGGCTGGCAAGATATTAACTATCAGGAAAAGTTACAGATTGTGATCTCGAGCCTTTTGGAAGGCCAAAAGGTTTTACTGAGGCATACTGAAGGCAGCTGCCCCATTAACATCAGCATAGGAAAGAGCTGATGCAAGGCCTTCCAAGTTCACGTCTGCTTACCTCACATCCCTTTGTCTCCACTCACTGTTTACTCATATAAATGTTGTGCTGGGTGGCCTTCTTGGGGAAGATCGAAGGGGAATTACCTGTTAATAGTATTTGCTCTGGCCTCCCCACCCCAATCTAAAGCTTTTATCCATTGTAAAATCGTTCTCGTAGCCATGTTAATTATCCACAAGTGTGTTAACTTAGAACGTCTGTTGTACAATCTGGAGGGAATAAATGTGTGATGGACAGGGGGTCTGGATGAATTGGTTGCATTTCGCCCTCTGAAAGCAGCCAACGGCCATCCCTACCCCACTTGTACCACTGAACCAGGTGTGAGAATGCATTCATTCATCCATTGAGTCGGGGTCTGCAGGCCAGACTTCCGCAGGTGGTGGGCCACGTCTCACTGGGGCGCTGCAGGAAGAGTTCTGACTGCAGCCTGAGGCCTGGGCTCCAGTCCTGCCCCTGCTTTGCCATGTGACCCTGGGTAAGTCATTTCCCCTCTTTCAACCCTGGTGGCCTGGTATATAAATGGGCCTGGCTGGGGGATGGCCAGCTCCAAGCCCCCTCCATTGTCTAGCAGTGCAGACCCTGTTGGCTGCCCACCAAATTCCTTTTCCCTCTCTCCCTACTTGATATCAGGTTCCAATTTTGTACAGGGTTGCCACATTCCCCCACCTCACTCTGCATAGACAGAAGTTTACTGTGTGGGGTTAAAGGAGTTTTCACTTTTAAAAATAATGGGCAGACTGGGCTCTTTTGGCCCCAACTTCATTTTTCTTGCCAGGAATCTGGATGTGATGTCTGGAAGTGTGGCAGCCATTGTGGCACCATAAGGTTGAAAGTCAACATCTAAAGCCGTGGGAGCAGGAAGCTGGAAGATGTCATGAAGCTCACACACTGGCTCTGGGCAACTCGCCTCCAGAGTCCTTGTTATGCGAGAAGAGAAAGCCCTGAAGGGTTTAAACCACAGTTTTTGTTTCCTTTGTCTTGGAACCAAATGTGTTCCTCATAGATACTGATTAGAATCTGTCTGTGGGGTGGGCTGGGTGTGGTGGCTCACTCCTGTGATCCCAGCACTTTGGGAGGCCAAGGTGGGTGAATCACTTGAGGTCAGGAGTTCAAGACCAGCCTGGCCAACATGGTGAAACCCAGTCTCTACCAAAAATATAAAAATTAGCTGGGCATGGTGGTGAGTGCCTGTAATCCCAGCTACTCTGGAGGCTGAGGCAGGAGAATCACTTGAACCTGGGGGGCGGAGGTTACAGTGAGCCAAGATTGTGCCACTCCACTCCATCCTGGGCACAACAGAGTGAGACTCTCTCTCAAAAAAAAAAAAGTGCTATGCATAATGAGTACCAGCCACAAGGCAACACTCATGAGAATTCATCCACTGGGATGTGTGACCCACGGAAGGTTGGTACTTTCCTTCAGTCCCACTGGCAGACCTCTGGCAGACCAGGGGAAGAGGCACCCTTGCCCTCAGGTCAGTGCTGGCCTCCCCTGCAATGACAGCCCTAAACACCCACTCCTGTGATTAGCACCACTCAGGCCCCAGGGGACCACTCCCTTCTCTTGTTCTAGGCCCTGGATACAAAAGCTGGAATGTATGAAGGTTTATGGGTTGTGCAGCTGCTGACCTGAGAGACGGATCCTGCTTCAGAGGACAGGGTAGCTTTGAGAGGCAGCAGTGCTTATGTGAGAGAAAAGCCTGAGATGAACTTGTTAAATCTTCACTCTCAGAGCGCTCCAATGCAGAAGATTCTTGCAGACCAAAGCCCTTTCTCAGAAGGGTCTACTGTCCAATGTTTTGCTTTTTTCATGTACCAACTCTTGGTTCCAGAGGTTCTTGTGGATTCCACAGTGATGCCCATAGCAGCTGAGGAACCTTTTGCAATGTTTAAGCCATTCATTTACTCTTATATTTGTATATACAAATTTAGATACAACATGCATGAAGTGTGATACTGATTATTTACAGTACCAACAAGATGGGTGTTTGATATGGTTTGGCTGTATTCCCACCCAAATCTCATCTTGAATTGAATCATGGGGGCGGTTTCTCCCATACTGTTCTCATGGCAATGAATAAGCCTCACAAGGGCTGATGGTTTTATGAGGGGAAACCCCTTTCCCTTGGGTCTCATTCTCTTTCTTCTCTCTTGTCTGCTGCCATGTGAGACGTGTCTTTCACCTTCCGCCATCATTATGAGGCCTCTCCAGCCATGTGGAACTGTAACTTCAATAAACCTCTTTCTTTTGTAAATTGCCCAGTCTCAAAAAAATACCATCTCAAAAAAAAAAATTAGAAGTTAAAAAGCTATGCAGAATGAGATGCCTTTATCAGCAGTGTAAAAATGAACTAATACACTGTTGAACACTGGAATTGCTAATAGGTCATTTTTCCAAAAATGGTTAATAAAATGATAATACAATTTCGAAAGATTGATACAAATTCAGATTTAATTTATTTTTAAAATTATTATTATTTTTAGAGACAAGGTCTTACTCTGTAACCAGGCTAGAGTACAGTGGTGTGATCATGGCTTGCTGCAGCCTTGAATTCTTGGGCTTAAGTGATTCTCCCACCTCAGCCTCCTGAGCAGCTAGGATCATAGGTGTGTCACACCATGTCTGGCTAATCTTTAAATTTTTTGTGGAAATGAGGACTTGCTATGCTACCCACGCAGTCTGGAACTCCTGACCTCAAGCAAACCTCTCACCTCGGCCTCCCAAAGCACTGGGAATACAGGTGTGAGCCACCATGCCCAGCCCCAGATTTAATTTAAAATGATGATTTAAAATGTTACATGTGGCTTACATCTGTAATCCCAGCAGTTTGGGAGGCTATGGCGGGCGAATTACTTGAGGCCAGGAGTTCAAGACTAGCCTGGCTAACATGGTGAACCCTGTCTCCAATAAAAATACAAAAATTATCTGGGCTTGGTGGCGTATGCCTGTAATCCCAGCTACTTGGGAGGCTGAGGCATGAGAATTGCTTCAGTCCAGGAGGTGGAGGTTGTAGTGAGTGAAGATCTTACCACAGCACTCCAGCCTGGGTGACAGAGTGAGACTGTTTCAAAAAAGAAAGTTATGCTTATTATAATTTGTATTTTACCTTTGTATTTTAATAAAATAATTTTGGATATTTTAGAAAAATACTTTAAAAATTAAAAATTTTGCATTACTATAATTTACCTTTTGGATAAAAACTGTATTTTATATATTTTATTTCTTTAGTCTTTTTGAATCGGTATCGTCACTAGAACACAAATTAGCAATTTTGGTGAAATAAAGCCCTGAACATTTTCATGGACTAAAACTACAAGAATGTATGAATTAGGTATGTCTTTATTTTATCTCTTGTCTAAACACAGCCGGCCCATCAATAGAACACCCAAACACACCAGCTTTCGAGCGTATAAAAACCAGAGCTTTACCCATACTTTTAAATTGTGCCACTATGAAGGTATGCTTGTCAAGGTAAGAGGAGAGAACATATTTTATTTACCAGCTTGTTTGCTTGATTTTGAAATATTTAGGCATATGGTGTGTGGGTCTTCATTTGTGCTCTTGCAAATATTAGAGACAGGACTGGGAGTTTTTTTTAATAACAGCTTTATTGATATATATGTATATATAATTCACATATAATTTATGGGAACTTTAGCTCCCCCTTCTGAAGTATAAGTATCAGTGGTTTTTAACATATTCACAAAGTCATGCATTCATCACTAGTATCTATTTCAGAACATTTACATCACCCCCAAAATAAACCCTGCACCCAACAGTAGTCATTCCCCATTCCCTCCCACCCCCAAGCCCTGAAAATTACTCATTTACTTTCTGTTCCTATGAATTTGTTGATTCTGGACATTTCATATCAATGGAATTATATCAAATGCGTCTGGCTTCTTTCAGTCAGAATAATGCTTTTAAGATTCATTCATCTTGTAGCATGTATCAGTACTTCATTCCCTTTTATTGCCAAATAACATTGCACCGTGTGGATATATTAATCAGCTGATGGACATTTAACTTGTTTCTATTTTTCCTTGGGGCAGTGGCTTATGCCTGTAACCCCAGCACTTTGGAAGGCCAAGGTGGGCGGATCACCTGAGTTCAGGAGTTTGAGACCAGCCTGGCCAACATAGTGAAACCCATGTCCACTAAAAATACAAAAATTAGCTGGGTGTGGTGGTGTGCTTCTGTAACCCCAGCTACTCAGGAGGCTGAAGCAGGAGAATCACTTGAACCCAGGAGGCGGAGGTTGCAGTGAGTCGAGATCATGCCACTGCACTCCAGCCTGGGTAACAGAGCGAGACTCCATCTAAAAAAAAATTAAATAGTTTCCAATTTTTTAACTACTATGAATGTACTCCTATGAACATTCAGGTTCACAGACGCACTATTGTTTGTAGGCTTAAGTTTTCAGGTATCTTAGGTATATACTGGGAGTGGAATTGCTGGACCGTATGGTAATCATGTTTAACTTTTTGAGGAACTGTGAAGCTGTTTTCTAAAGCTACTGCACCACTGTGTGTTCCCACCACAATGCACAAGAGTTCCAATTTCTTCATATCCTTTGTGTCTTGTCATTTTATTGCAGCCCATCCTAGTGGTGCGAGGCGGAATCTCATTGTGGTGTTGATTTGCATTCCCTCCCCACACCGTGACTAATGATGCTGAGCATCTCCCCTGTGCTTATGGGCCATTTGTATATCTGCTTTGGAGAAATGCCTATTCAGACCTTTTGCCCATTTTTAGTGGGGTGATTCAGGTCTGGTTTTTTTGTTTCTGTTTTTGAGACAGGGTCTCTGTCGCCCAGGCTGGAGTACAGTGGCACAATCTCGGCTCACTGCAATCTCCTCCTCCCAGGTTCAAGCAATTCTCCTGCCTTAGCCTCCTGAGTAGCTGGTATCATAGACACTTGCCACCATGCCCTAATAATTTTTGTATTTATTTATTTATCTATTTTTTGAGACAGAGTCTTGTTCTGTCACCCAGGCTGGAGTGTAGTGGTGCCATCTCGGCTCACTGCAACCTCCATCTCCTGAGTTCAAGCGATTCTCCTGCCTCAGTCTCCCAAGTAGCTGGGACTACAGGTGCACGCCGCCACGCCCAGTTAATTTTTGTATTTTTAGTAGAGACGGGGTTTCGTCATGTTGGCCAGGCTGGTCTTGAACTCCTGACCTCAGTGATTCATCCACCTTGGCCTCCAAAAGTGCTGGGATTACAGGCATGAACCATCACACTTGGTCTGAAGTTTTGTATTTTTAGTAGAGATGGGGTTTCACCATGTTGGCTGGTCTCAAACTCCTGGCCTCAAGTGATCCGCCCGTCTCAGCCTCCCAAAGTGCTGAGATTACAGGCATAAGCCACCACGCCTGGGCTTCAGGTCTGGTTTTAATACTTACAGTGCAACAATTGTGAAGGCTCCAACACAGAGGCCTCGTGCTTGCTTTGATGTCAGCCTGTGCACTTTGGGGTGGGCAGACTTACCTTTTAGTATCTACGGAGGCAGTGTCTGCCACCTAGAATGACTTCTCTTCTCATCTCTTCTGCAAAGCCTTCTTTAAACCTTCTTCATAATCTTTCTCTGATTGCAGAGTGATAGCGGACCATGTTGGAGTGGACCAGAATTGGCTGTACCCTGCAGCTAAGCACATGGGCTCTGTAGCCAGCCTTCCTGGTTCAGATCCTGGCTCCCCCAAGCCTCAGCAGTGAAACCTGGGAGGCTCACTCTTCAGTTTCCTCCTCCTTAAAATGGGAATGAAGACACCTTCCTCAGAGCTGTTGCAAGGCTTGCTAAGGACTTAAGTGCAAATCCTGTTGCATCTTGTGCATGATCAATGCTTGCTAGATTTCCCTTTGGGCAGAGTGCTTCCAATGGCGGGGTCACTACTTTCAGGGCCGGACTTTCCATTTATGAAAGATGTTAATTGAAGGAAGCCCTTGGGGTGTTTGGCTGAAAATTGCCTCCCTGTGATTCAGGCAGCTGACGGTCTGTGGAGGAGTTGTGGTTTCCCCCATCTCTGGCTCCAACTGTCCATCATTCCTCCCCTCTTCTCCCCTCTATCACCCACGCCTCCTTGCTCATTCCCAAATGGCGTGTGACTTCTCAGGGGATGTGAGAGGTGGCTGGAAAGTGACACCACACCCCTTAATTACCCTTGTTCCTTCTATGCCCCAGCACCTAAATTTAGCCAGCAGACCCGGGCACTGGGGACCCAGCTCCTACCTCCCCAAGACCTCCCCTCTCAAAGGCAGGAAAAGAGACTGAGCTCGACTTCTCACTGTCCTGGGGGTGGGAGGGTTAGGGAAGTTGCTAAAAGGCCGGATGAGGGCACTGGGCTCCAGCAGGGACCCTTCCTCCTGTGGCAGACAGCTAAGCTGCGAGTTGTGATGGAGCAGAATGTCACCTGCCTACCCCCTGCCATTTTTAACGATGAGGAAGCCTGAGTGGGAGAGTGGGTCAGAGTGTCCAGAATGTTAGGGGCACGAGCTCAGGAATCATACAGCCACCCTCTCTGACACCTGCCAACTCTGTGACCTTGGGGAAGACACCAGACCTCCCTGGGCATGTTTCTTCATCTGGAAAATGAAGACCTCCCAAGTAAGGTGACTGTGACATTTAAATGAGATAATACATGTAAAGCATGCAATACCAATAAAGTGCCAATCAACTCGGCCACGACCATTATCAAAGGTGCCTGATCTGTTAGCAGTGCAGTGGGGACCCCCTCTGCACTGCTAGTGGACTGGGCTGGTGGACTGGGCCTCTGGACTCACACTTTAGCGCTCATTTCATGAAGTCACACTCCTTCTATCAGTGACTTGATGCCTCTGTTCCAGATGGAGACATGGAAGCAAAGACAGGTTAATTACCAGGACCAAAGTTACTCAGCAAGGCTGAGATGTGATCCCAGGTCTGCAGGCACTCGTTGCCTTTCATGAATTGTTTTGGCCAAAGGGCCTCACCTCTTCCAAACCCATCTCAAGGTTCACCACTTGCAGGAAGGCCTCCTAGCTGTCTCCAGGGTGGATCTCTCCAACCACCCCAGCTATAGAATGTCTGCTCCAGACCATGACCTCCTTCCAAGCTCCCAGACAACTTCGAGAAAGGAGGGCTTGCTTTTTGCCTCTGTGAGTCTCTGAGGTTCCATGACAGAGTCCATAGGAATGACAAGTCACTGTTTTTTTTTTAGATGGGGGTCTCGCTCCGTCACCAGGCTGGAGTGCAGTGGCACAATCTCGGCTCACTGCAGCCTCTGCCTCCCAGATTCAAGTGATTCTCCTGCCTCAGTCTCCTGAGTAGCTGGGACTACAGTTACGTGCCACCACACCCAGCTAATTTTTGTAATTTTAGTAGAGATGGGGTTTCACCATGTTGGCCAGGATGGTCTCAATCTCTTGACCTTGTGATCTACCCACCTCGGCCTCCCAAAGTGCTGGGATTACAGGCATGAGCCACTGTGCCCGGCCGATTTTTTTTTTCTTAGATGGAGTCCTTCTCTGTCACCAGGCTGAAGTACTGTGGCATGATCTTGGCTCACTGCAATGTCCACCTCCTGGGTTCAAGCGATCCTTCCACCTGAGCCTCCCAAGAAACTGGGATTACAGGCATGCCACCATGTCTGGCTAATTTTTGTATTTTTAGTAGAGACAGGGTTTCACCATGTTGGCCAGTCTGGTCTCAATCTCCTTACCTCAAGTGATCTGCCTGCCTCAGCCTCCCAAAGTGCAGAGATTATAGGGGGTGAGCTTTGCGATTCATAGAGGAAGGGGGAACCAGCAAGTGGGAACAGAAAAGTGGGTTGGGGTAGAAGGTGAGACCTGGAGGGAGGGAAAGTGTGCCTGGCCTGCTCTGTACCTGAGATGGGGACAGTGGCTTCATCCCGGAGCAGGGAGGCCAAGGATGCCCTGGTGAGGGATGGGACTGCTACAGTGTCAGTCATACCTGGAATTGATGCCCCCCTGTCTGGGTCTCTGGGCCTTATCTGCAGAATGGGGCAGTAAATGCCAGCCTCCTGGAGGTAGCATGAGGCTTGAATGATGTTGGATACAATGAGTTCTAAATTTCTCTTCAAAGACTCAGTATGTCAGTATGTTCAATTCTCTTACTCTTCAATTCTCTATTTTAAAGTTTAACTTCCTTGTAGTTTCAGTCAACAACATTTTCCACCAGTTCTAATGAGTAGTTCACACCTATTCCCCTGTTCATCTGCTCTGTCCTGACTCACCCTGATCACCTGCTCTGACCTGAGTCACCTTTATTTACCTGTTCTGTAATCATCCTTCCTGCCAAACTGCTCACCCTGGCACTCTAGCTCCTGCTCCTGCTCCCTTTCAAATAGCCAATCAGAATTATCTTAGACTGTGTGGTCCAACCCTAGCCAATAGAAGAATGACACAGCAGTAGGGATTACCTGCGTCAAAGATAAGAACCCCTTCCCATCCCTTGTTCAAGTGTGTGCTCACCATTGCTCCCTCTGTAAGACACACCCTTCTACAGAAGTAAATTGCCTTGCTAAGAAAATTTATACTCAAGTGTTACTTTTGCAGCACTGAAAATCTATATATAACAAATGAGATGACCAAGTGGGCATCAGTGTGCCCCACCCTTGCCCTGCACAGTCAGCAGCTTACACCTTGGAGGGAGCTGGACAGAGCCTGAACCTCTCTGGTCACCTGAGGCAGCCACTAGGGCCCCTCTGCATCAAAGGCTCTTCAGAGAGAGGTACCTACAAGGCAGTTAGGGTATGGCTTTGCCAACCTCACCCTCTCGGTCCACTGGAGCTCCTGGGCACAACCCCTTAGGGGCATCAGTGGGGGTGGCCTGGGGCAGCCCTGATCCTCCTGCACCCGGCCTCTAGTCCCCAGTGCCACCAATACCAGGTCATCATCAGGACTCACCAGGCATACATGATCTCACTTAAACCTCCCAGGCAGGTGTTAGCGTCTTCCCATGCCACAGGTGAGGAAACCAAGGAACAGAGGGTTAAGGAACCTTCCAGAAGTGCAGAGCTTGAGTTCAGACTCAGGCAGTCTGGCCCCAAAGTCTGCACTCAAAATTATTACACTCTTCTACCTCCCTGAACAGGATAAGACCTTCTTCCCGATGGGCTGGAGTAATCAGATAACTTTACAGTGATATGGAGTAATACTTCAAGGTGTGTGTGCTAGACAGAGCATGTCTGGAGTGGTATTTCAGAAGTTAACTCCTCACTAGATTCTCTTCCCTGAGGGGGCTCACTGAGTTTGAGCTTATCTCTTGAAATACTGTAACCATCCAGGCGTAGTGGCTCACACCTGTAATCCCTGCACTTTGGGAGGCTAAGGCAGGCAGATCACCTGAGGTCAACAGTTTGAGACCAGCCTGGCCAACAAAGTGAAACCTTGTCTCTACTAAAAATACAAAAAAAAAATTAGCCAGGTGTGACGGTGGGCACCTGTAATCCCAGGTACCTGGGAGGCAGAGGCTGCAGTGAGCCAAGATTGCACCGCTGCACTCCAGCCTGGGTGACAGAGCAGGACTCTGTCTAAAAAAAAGAAAAGAACTACTTTAACAATACTACTAACACTGATACTACTAGCAGCTACTCTTCTTCGAGCAGGTTTTATGTGCCACGCACCATCCTAAACTTTGACATAGTTTAATTTGTTCAGTAACAGCCTTAGGAGGAAGGTATTACGAGTTTTCTTGTTATCCAGATGAGGAAACTGAGGCTTAGAGAGGTCAAGTTATTGGGCAGCTCCCAGAGCTGGAGTCAAGATCAAACCCAGGCACTTCTGGGTCCGATCATTCATTCATCCCAGGCTCTCTTAACCTCAATCTTGTCACCATCTCCTGCCTTGCACGTGTGAATGGACCCTCCCCGCAGGGTGTTGAGAAGTGCATCCCACTGGGTATGGCGCAGGACCAGGAGAGACCTTACCAGCAGCGAGAGTAAGGAGGATGACCAAGGCATTCCAGCCCCAGCATGGTGAGTAAGGTGTGGGCTTGGCCTTTGCAGCGTCTGGGATCCAGCAGTCCCTCCTAGCTCACCTGCAGCCCTCCCTCCGCAGGCAGGACCCACATACCCTGGGAACAGCACAAGCTACTCCTGAAGGCAAACAGAAGACTCAGAGAGAGCAGCAGAGCCTAAGCCATAAGGCAGAAGGAAACGTTTCCCTCCTGTCCTAGACACCGCCCTCCCTGGATCCAGTAAGGGGCATGACCATGCAGAGTGGTGCCTGGGCCCCTAATAACTGCTCTCTCGTTCCGCACAGAGAAGGCCGTTCCCAGAAAGGACTCCATTAAATCTTTAGCCAAGAGACGCATCTCATCTGTTTCCGTCTTAGCCAAGAGGAGGTGGCGCGTGTCCAGTCCGCTCCTAAGGTGCCGATCTTGTAGGGCACATGGTAGCGTCTTCAGTAAACAGCAATTTCTTGTTCTCGTGTAGTTATTGTGGCTGAGAGAAGACCACACAGCCATGTGTGTTGGAAAAGGACAAAGGAGCCACACAGGAATGCCAAAGGGGTCAAATAAAGTTTCTGGGGCCTCTGTGACCTCAGGCCTCTGGGGCCCTGAGTCATAGGGTCCAGAAGACCAGGGCTGTCCAGATGGGGAGACGGCACGGGAATCACGCTCTCACAGATGTTACATGTCATCTGCAACAAGGACAGCGCATTCCAGGCAACCCACTGACACGTCTTTCCTTGTACTGGGGCTCAGATAATGGCATCCCAAAGTATGGTGCTTTGGTATGCTCAGTGCTTTGAGCTAAAGGAGACTGGAAGGTCTCAGAAGCAGTATCTCTCTTTTTCTCTCTCTCTGACCTGTCCACCTTTTCTCCCCCAAGGCAGCCATAGAAATGAGAATTCCTCTCCCTAAGGTAGGTCATGGAAGGTAGAAATATTGGGTGCCGGGCGTGGTGGCTCATGCCTGTAATCCCAGCACTTTGGGAGGCTGAGGCGGGTGGATGACGCGAGGTCAGGTGTTCGAGACAAGCCTGGCCAACATGGTGAAATCCCGTCTCTACTAAAAATATAAAAAAATTAGCCGGATGTGGTGGCATGCGCCTGTAGTCCCAGCTACTCGGGAGGCTGAAGCAGGAGAATCACATGAACCTGGGCAGCAGAGTTTGCAGTGAGCCGAGATCGGGTCACTGTACTCCAGACTGGGTGACAGAGCGAGACTCCGTTTCAAAAAAAATAAAGTAGAAATATTACTGGGACCTTCCCCTGCCTTTCTGTGTAGAAGCTAGCCATAAGGAAATTCTCTGACCCCACTTGGTCTGATAGTAGGCCTTAAGACCCTCATTCCAGTGGGGTCCTGCCCCGTACCCAGAAATAAGGAATATGGCAGACAGGCCAAGAAGAATCTGAACACACAGGCCTTGCTGGGTTCCCTCCCTCAGCCTATTACCTTTAGGTCACACCCTTTTGTTCCAATCACTTTTTTTAAATGGAGTCTCGCTCTGTCACCCAGGCTGGAGTGCAGGGGCAAGATCTCAGCTCACTGCAACCTCCAACTCCTAGGTTCAAGCAATTCTTACGCCTCAGCCTCTCAAGTAGCTAAGGTTACAGGTGCCCGCCACCAAGTCCAGCTAATTTTTGCATTTTTTAGTAGAGACGGGGTTTCACTGTGTTGGTCAGGCTGGTCTCGAACTCCTGGCTTCAAGTGACCACCTACCTCAGTCTCCCAAAGTGCTGGGATTACAGGTGTGAGCCGCCGCACCTGGTCTTATGTGTTACTCTTAACTCCTCACCACAAAACCAGAACTGCCCTAAGAGCGAGACTCGGACCTCCAGAACTAAGCCCTTAGCCTGGCGTCCAGGACCCCTGGCCACTGGGTCTCAGGAGCTGCCTCTGCCCTGTGTAGTCTCTCGGAGCCACCTGCCTCCTCCATTCCTTGCCTCCCCAGACTGTTCCCTCCACCTGAATGGCCCTCCCGGACCTCCGATGCCAGGGGCACGCCTATCCAGCCTCGAAGACCCAGTGCTGAAGCGTTACTCTGTCAGTGCAGCCTAGTAGGGCCTCGCTGGGGGAGACTCAGAATCCCTTTCTCCTGCCCTCCCTTGGGCTTCCGGAGCCTTCCGTCATCCTCTATTTATAGTCCAAGTCAGGTGCCCCTGGACACGTTGCTGGGAGGGAAGGGCCTCAGCTGGGAGAGCCGGTTCTGTGACCTGCTGGGGAAGGGCTGGGATTTTCCAGGATGGCTCCTTTAGCCCTATAGTCCCCCTGGCTACATCTGTCTACTGCGAGATGGAGCCCCCTGTCTGGACAGCCTAAATCCGGTGCACCTGGTGGCTGCTTGTCTCCTCGGCTTTGCTGTGAACCCTCCAGCTGGGGGCCCACCCCTGCCTCTGCTGTGGTGAGGTGACCTGAGTAACAGGTTGGGTTAGGTGGTCTCTATGTTGGTAGGGGTCTGAGCAGGGTCAGGCTTGCTTTACTGGAGGGTCCCAGTTGCAAGAGCTGGGTACAGAGGGCAGGAACCGGCTGTAATTTTGCAAGGCTCTGTCCTGGGACACTCGGCTTCCTTCCTCTCATCCTCCACCCTCCAGAAAGCCCAGCAGGGAGAGAAGAGCCCTGCGTCCCCACACTCAGTCACTGTCACCTCCCCTAACCCAGCCCAGCCCAGCCCCTCCCAGTCAGCTCCAGAACTCAGAACACTCGGGAAGCTGGATCCTCCAACCTCCCAAGCCATTACTCAATGTCCTCCGATCACAGTCTCCCAACTCCCATCTCCAAAGGCCTCTCTCCTCCCTAGATCCCCGGCTGCCACCTTCCTCATTCCAACAAGCCAACAAACTTGAATTCCCAGCGAGCATGACCTGGGGTCTTGTGGCTGAGCCTCCACCCCATTCCCCGCTTACATGCCCACTTTCAGATACAGACACAGACCCTGACGCCAAGGACATCTGCCGGCCGAATGCCTCCTCCTGCCCTTTCATGAGCCCCACCCCCACCCAGCCCTGACTACCTGCATCCAGCTCTGGACCCTCGGGTGACTGTAGGAACCCCCTCTATGAGACTCACCCTTTTGCCACTGGTGGGGCTTGCAGGCCCAACTGACTGGCACCTTCTGGCCTACTGTGGACCACGTGACCAGTGGAATCCCACATCTGCCCTGAGCCTCACCTGAACCAGGACCGAGTTTAGGTGTTCTGAATCAGATGGACCTGGCTATGTGACCTGGGGCCAATGACTAACCCTCTCTGAGCCTCTGATATTTGTAGCTGACTCCAGTCTGATACATGGGCTCCCCAGGGGCCTGAGGAGGGGGAACCAGTGGGCTTCACATCCTCATGGGTTTGAGATCTACTCTTCCCTCCCTTGCCTTGGAAGGTGAGGGCAGGAAGCTCCTTCAAGGGCGTGGCTAGCAAGGGGAGGGAAGACAAGGAAGCCTCCTGACCTTGCCCCAGGAGCTGGCAGCCCCCAGTCCCACCTCGATCAGGGATCACCCAGGGGAGCCCACTCTGGCTGAGGGATGCAGGTGCTGGTGCCAACTAGGAGAGGCAGTCTAGGGCGCCTCCCAGTGGACACCAAGGGAACGTCTACCCTGACTGGTCCGTGGTCCAGCCCTGTGATTCCAGCCCTGTGATTTTTAGCCCTCCGCCTGCAGTGGGGCTGCAGTACTGACCCCAGCATTGCCAGCTGTGGCCAAAGGCACCTCCTTCGAGTAATCTCAGTTTCCTCTTCCACAAAACAGAAATAATAACATCACCACACAAGACCACAGCGAGGCTTCCTTCAGGTGACCTGGGCAACCCACCTTCCACACGAATGCTTTCCAGATCTAAAGAGGTCAGGGCCTGCCTGGGGACCATGGGAAGCGGGGGTGAGGAGCCAGGGGTTCAGGCTCTCAAACTCCTAATCCAGTGCTCTTTCCACTCCTGGGTGCTGCCTCAATGTGACCTTGGACTCTCCAGGCCTGTTAACTCCTCTGTGTGGCTCTGGAAGTTTTCAGATGTTTTAGTGCTATTAGCACGCCTGTCCCAGGAACAAGCTTACAGATGCATCCAATTAACCTCCTGCCAACGATTCTGGGACGTGCTTTCTTCTTCAGCCTTTGCAGGGAGATCTCTGATCTCCTTCCTGGAAGGCAGAAGCCTGTGTGAGCCCCTTCATGATGTCACCCCAGCTGGGGCCACCAGACGTTGGCCCTGGGCAGGGAGCCTTCGGGTCCTCCACCAGGGCCCAGGGCTGACCTGCATGGCCTAGCCCCATGTCCTGAGGGGAACCTTGTTTCTGTTACGGGTGAGGAATTGCAGGGGTGAGGGTGTGCAGGGGAAAGGGGCCTCCACAGTGGGGAAGGGGCTGCAAGGGGAGTCCCAGCCCCATCCCCAGCCCCAGAGAACCCGTTTATTTGCTCTCTAACTGTGGTGAAGGGGCCCTTTCTGAAATGCATGCAGCTCCCAGATCCTTCACAGCGGTGTCGGGCTGGTGCTGGGCATTCGGCGGGGCAGGAGGGGAACCAGCTGCGCCAGGTGCTGTGGCTGCCCAGCGGGCTCTCTCTTTTCACTTAGGCCGAGTGTTCCTCTGGAGGTGCCTGGCCGTGGGGCCCCTGGAATTGTGGGCTGGAGCTCTCCTGTGCCCTCTGGGTGGGTCTCTATTGCTACAGCCCATAGAATCACCTCTTACAGCCTTGAAAGGCCTGGGGGCCTTGACCCTGAGGCTAAGAACCCTTGGGTGTTGGGAACGTGTTCATAAACACATGCATACTGTGCCATACCAGCTTTCAGACAGGCAAAGACAGAGACTGGGTGACGATACAACCGCAGGACTCATACGACAATACACACACACACACACACACACACACACACACGCATGCGTGCGCGCGTCTAGGCAGGCACTGGGGAAAGGGGGTTCGAGAGCCAAGGGTATGAGCTGTGGGCAGATAGTCAGAGCCATAGGGCCACTGTGGGCAGAGAAGGAACACGTTCCCCCTCCTGACCAGATCGCTTTACCCAAGGCCCCCACCAAGTAGTGGGGGATGAGACAGGGGACAGGGAGTGAGGACAAGCGCCTGCAGCTGGTACCCTGCCCCTGGGCCGGATGGCTCTGGGAGGCAATGGAGACGCCTGCCCTCCCTGCTCCCCAGCGGAACTGGGTTTCACAGACCCTGCTCTTCCCTCACCGCCTCTTCCCACCCTCACCTTTCCATATTCTCCCAGCTCACCCAGCCCCTGCCTGCACTGGGGGGACATACCCCCCCACACCTCCTTGGCTTTGCAGATGCTGTCCTTTCCTGGAATCCCCCTTGCTGTGGCCACCTTTTGCTTTCACACTACTCTCCTGACAAACACCAGGTCACTTCCAAGGCCCAGCTCAACGCCTGTTTCTCTGGAGAGCTTTCCCACCACCTCTTTCCTCCTGGCAGAATTCATCTGTGCCTCCTGGTGCTCCTGGGGCCCTTGCATGGATCTCCGCGGGCTCCAAAGGCTTCCTGCCGTAATACTCTGTGCGCACAGCTGAATCCCTGACTCCGCTCTGCTGAGAAGGTTGTGCTTTTTTCTATTTTGTACCGAGGGCAACGGGAGACTGTGGAACAGTTTTAATGGAGCTGTGCAACAGGATCGGATTTGTGCTTTGAAAGATTACCGGGGCAGCCGCGTGGCAGACAGAGGCAGGGAGAGAACGGAGGCAGGGAGAGGATGGAGGCAGGGAGAGGACGGAGGCAGGGAGAGGGAGCAGGAGGCTTCTGTCATAGTCCAGAATGGAATCTCAGCCGTGGAGATGGAGGTGGAGGTGGGAGAGGTGGAAAGATTCCAGAGATATTCCGGGGGCAGCCTCCCCTTAGCCAGGGGTCCCCAAGCCTGGCTGTGCACCCAAATTCCTTGGACAGATTTTAAGATTTTAAAATATAGATTTCTGGGCTCTACTCAAGGTGCAGCTCAGGGGCTAGAGCCAGAATCTGTTTTTTGTTTTTTTTGAGATGGAGTCTCACTCTGTCATCCAGGCTGGAGTGTAATGGCATGATCTTGGCTCACTGCAACCTCTGCCTCCCAGGTTCAAGTGATTCTCTTGCCTCCGCCTCCTGAGTAGCTGGGATTACAGGCACCACCACTATGCCCAGCCAATTTTTTGTATTCTTAGTAGAGATGGGGTTTCACCACGTTGGCCAGGCTGGTCTCAAACTCCTGACCTTGTGATTCGCCCACTTTGGCCTCCCAAACTGCTGGGATTACAGGCATAGGCTACTGTGCCTAGCCCAGAATCTGTTTTATAAAAATTTTTTATGAGGCCAGGTACAGTGGCTCATGCCTATAATCCCAGCACTTTGGAAGGCTGAGGCAGGTGGATCACCTGATACCCAGAGCTCGAGACCAGCTTGGACAACACGGTGAAACCCTGTTTCTACAAAAAATACAAAAATTAGGCGGGCATGGTGGTGCACACCTGTAATTCCAGCTACTTGGGAGGCTGAGGCTTGAACCTGGGAGGTGGAGGTTGCAGTGCGTTGAGAGCCACGGAATCACTGCACTCAAGGCTGGGCGACAGAGCAAGACTCTGTCTGCTGTCATTACGGTAAAAAAAGAACATATAAAATTTATCATCTTAACCACCTTTAAGTTGACGGTTCAGTAGTGTTAAGTATATTCACATCATTGTAAAACAGATCTGCAGAACTTTTTCATCTTGCAAATCTGAAACTCTACATCCATTACACCACAGTGTTCCAGCCTCCCTCCCGACCAGCCCCTGTCAAGCAGCATTCCGCTTCTGTTTCTAGGGATATGACTGCTTCAGATACTTCATATAAGGGAGTCATACAGTATCTGTCCTTTTGTGACTCAGAATCACTATTTTTAAAAAATCCGGCTGTCACGGTGGCTCATGCCTGTAATCCCAGCACTTTGGGAGGCTGAGGTGGACAGATCACTTAAGGTCAGGAGTTCAAGGCCAGCCTGGCCAACATGGTTAAACCCCATGTCTACTAAAACTACAAAAATTAGCCGGGCGCAGAGGTTGCAGCGAACCAAGGTTGTGCCACTGCATCCCAGCTGGGCGACGGAGCGAGACTCCATCTCAAAACAAAACAAAACAAACAAATTCCCAGGTACTTCTGATGCAGCTGGCGTGTGGTCTGCAGTTTGGAAACCGCTGTGCATGTGGCTTCTTAGGCTGAAAGGTACCCTCTGCCCATCTCTGCTCTTAGTTGCAAAATCAGATTCGAGCATCCCTAGAACCTGGAGTGGGGTTTCCTTTTGACCTCTGGGAAGAATTTTCTCCCAAACGAGCTCTCTCAGTCTGCTAGAGTCAGATCAGGTAGTAACTCCACACCCCACACTATTATTAATTTCCATGACCTACATTTATATCATGTTTTAGATGCTGCTACTCAAAGCGTGGTCTTGCATTCCTGAGAGTGGATTAGAAACGCAGGGTCTTGGGCCCACCCCGACGGTTGAATCTGAATCAGCGCATTAAGAAGTTCCTTGTGGAATTCACGTGCATAACACGGTGCAGAGTGGGAGCACAGCTTCCAGGTTTACAGAGTGGCATCTGCTGGGAGTTGGGGGAGGGAGGCCTGACCCCAGAGCCTGGCAGGAGGGGTAGCTGAGGCTGGTAGGCAGCCCAGGCTGATGTGAGCCTGGTTTTGTCTCTCTCATCCCACTGCCACAGTTCCCATTAAAGGAAGCTGTCCCCACAGACCTGTCAACGCCTTCCTGGTGGCTTAGTCCCTGGACCTCAGTCACGATCAGCCCACCCAGGCCACAGATACCAATTCCCAGGCTGCCTGGCTATGGGAAGATGGCCCCGTGATGAGCTTTCCTGTTCCACGGCTTGGCCTGACCCAGACCCTTCCGGCAGGGCACCCATTCTTGTGACATCCCCGTAATCCCATTCATTTGCACTTGTCATGATGACTTACTGGGCACTTACTGAGTTCCAGGCACTGAGAAAAGGACCCCACAGGCCCCAGGTCATTTGGTCCTCACAAAACCCCATGAGGACCCTGTGGGGATTATCTGCATCTGGCAGACACAGAAACCAAGGCTCGGTAAAGTGAAATAACTTGTACAAGCTCATTATAAGTGCTCAAGGTGGGATTTGAACTCTTGTCGGTCTGTTGGGCCTGAGTTCTTAACTAGAATGCCTCCATGTTTGCTCTTTTTACAGAGAACACTGAAGTTCAGTTTTGCAACCTTACCCAAGGTCATACGGCTGTGAAGTGCTGGGCCTGGGACTTGAACTCAGGATGGTGTATTCCCAAACCCGAAATTCTTTTTTTTTTTTTTTTTTTTTTGAGATGGAATCTCACTATGTAGCCCAGGCTAGAGTGCAGTGGCGTGAACTCGGCTCACTGCAACCTATGCCTCCTGGTTCAAGCAATTCTCTGCCTCAGCCTCCAGAGTAGCTGGAACTACAGGTGTGCACCATTACACCCAGCTAATTTTTGTATTTTTGGTAGAGATAGGGTTTCACCACGTTCATGTTGGCCGGGCTGGTCTTGAACTCCTGACCTTGTGATCCACCTGCCTCCCAAAGTGCTGGGATTACAGGTGTGAGCCACCGTGTCTGGCTCATTCATTTATTTATTGAGACAGGGCCTCACTCTGTCAAGCAGGCTGGAGTGCAGTAGCACCATCATGGCTCACTGCAACCTCAACCTCTCAGACTCAAGCCGTTTTCCCACCTCAGCCTCCCAAGTAGCTGGGACCACAGGTACACACCACTATGCCTGGCTCATTTTTTGTATTTTTTTTGTAGAGACAAGATCTCACTATGTTGTTCAGACTGGTCTTGAACTCCTGGACTCAAAGGATCCTCCTGCCTCAACCTCCCACAGTGTGGGGATTCCCCGGCCCCCAGTGCTGGTTATTGCTGAGATAGCCCAGACAGAGAGGGTTGATGCCAGAGTGAGCCCAGGCTGCTGGGGGTGGGGCAGACGGGACAGCACTAGGAGACCCTCACACACCCAGGCTGGCTTGCTCAGCATCTCTGTCTCAGCTCCCACATCTGTAACATGGGGTAAAGCAGGGGTACCCAAACTTTTTGGCATCAGGGACCTGTTTAAGGTCCTAGATTCCTAGATTACCTAGATTACCTAGATTCCTCACAGGTGCAGTTCACGCAAGGTTTGTGCTCCTATGAGAATCTAATGCTGCTGCTGACCTGACAGGAGGCGGAGAGCAGGTGGTCATGAGAGCGATGGGGAGTGGCTGTAAATACAGATGAAGCTTCTCTTGCTTGCCCATCGCTCACCTCAAGCTGTGTGGTCCAGTTCCTATAACAGGCCACAGACCAGTACCAGTCCACAGCCTGGTAGGAGGTGGGAGGATCACGAGGTTAGGAGTTTGAGACCAGCCTGACCAACATGGTGAAACCCCGTCTCTACTAAAAATACAAAAATTAGCCAGGCATGGTCGTGGGCACCTGTAATCCCAGCTACTCCGGAGGCTGAAGCGGGAGAATCACTTGAACCCAGGAGGTGGAATTTGCAGTGAGCCAAAATCGCGCCATTGCACTCCAGCCTGAGTGACAGAGCAAGGCTCCATCTCAAAAATAACATAAAATAAAATAAACCAGCACTGATGAATCAGAGTCCCTGGAGCCACACTGCAGCTCAGAATGCTCAGGAGCGCAGCACAGTGGGAGAAATGGAGACTGACACCTGCTGGCCCGATGGCTCTGTGTCCCACGTGAGGAGCCGACTGCACACCTGGGCACAGGAGGTGGAGAAGTACCGCAACTGCTGGCGGATCAGGAGGTGGTGGAAATGGAAACAGGCAGTGTGTGGGGGGCTTCTCACCTCCTAGGCACTGCCAGGTGCCCACCACAGCTGGGACAGTGGCTGGGGCAGGATGGGGCTGCAGAGCTCCTGGGATGGCCCTTGGTCAGCTGGGCAGGGATGGGAAGGTCTGTGGGCTCCTCACTAGCTCTGCAACTGCAGGCAAGTTGCTTAACTTCCCCGAACTTCATGCTTCATCTATAATGTGCCTCATACATATGTGTGTGTGTGTGTGTGTGTGTGTGTGTGTGTGTGTATGTGTGTGTATATATATTTTTTTTCTTTTGAGATGGAGTCTCACCCTGTCACCCAGGCTGGAGTGCAGTGGTGTGATCTCGGCTCACTGCAACCCCCACCTCCTGGGTTCATGCAATTCTCTTGCCTCACCCTCCCAAGTAGCTAGAATTACAGGTGCCCACCACCATGTCCAGCTAATATATTTTTTTGAGATGCAGTCTCACTCTGTCACCCAGGTTAGAGTGCAATGGCGCAATCTCAGCTCACTGCAACCTCCATCTCCTGCGGTCAAGTGATTCTCCTGCCTCAGCCTCCTGAGTAGCTGGGATTATGGTGTCCACCACCAAACCCGGCCTAATTTTTTGTATTTTTAGTAGAGATGGGGTTTCACCATGTTGGCCATGATGATTTGGAACTCCTGACTTCAGGTGATCCACCTGCTTCAGCCTCCCAAAGTGCTGGGATTACAGGTGTGAGCCACGGTGCCCAGCTTACAATGCCTTCTTGCGCTGCTAAGAGCCTTCAGAGCGCCATATATCTAAAGTGCCTAGCACCCAGTCCACAGTATCACATGGGCTGGCCGAATCTAAGAGAGGCAACTTACACCTGGCTGCTGTGAGGGACAGGTGAATTATCCAGTATATTGGAAAAATATGCAGTGCCAGCTATACGGCAAGTTCTACGTCAGTAACAGGCATTATTATTATTAGGAACAGGGACAGCTACATACTTTCCAGGAACCAGTGCAAGACGAACATGTGGGGCCCTTGCTCACACATCAGGAAGGATTTCAAGGTGGCGACAGCAGAGCATTAAATCAAGCTGGAGCCCTTCCTGGTGTAGGGCCCTCTGCGGCGGCCAAGGCTGCACACCCATGAACCTGGCTGTGACTGGGGCACAGGATGCCAGAATCTTTATAATGGGCTCAGCTGTCTGTTTCTGGGAGGGCTGCTTGTCTGCTCAGTGCTGGCAATGAGTGAGGGTTTGGCTTCCCTGCCTCTCCTGGTCTCCAGATTATTCTAGGAGAACCCCTTGTTACCTAGGAATTCCCAATAGCTGCTGCTCAGCCGAGCCCCAGATTAATCTGTCTGGTGTAAGAGAACAGGAGGGCCAGGCACTGTGGCTCATGCCTGTAATCCTAGCACTTAGGGAGTCCGAGGCAGGTAGATCACGAGGTCAGGAGTTTGAGACCAGTGTGGCAAACATGGTGAAACCACGTCTCTACTAAAAATACAAAAATTAGCCAGGTGTGGTGGCACATGCCTGTAGTCCCAGCTACTTGCTACTCAGAAAGCTGAGTCAAGAGAATTCCTTGAACCCAGAAAGTGGAGGTTGCAGTGAGCCGAGATCATGCCACTGCACTCCAGCCTGGCAAAAGAGCCAGACTCAGTCTCAAAAATAGAAAAAAAAAGAAAGAAAGAAAGAAAGAAAGAGAACAAGATCCTTGAGTGCGAGGGCAGAAGACCCTGTGAGATCATCCCCTTCCCACTCCAAAATGGGGAGGCCCTGCCAAGGACACGTGGACCCAGTGACGGGGCAGGACGAAGACCCAGCCTCTGACTCCCAGCCTGGAAGCCCCATCAGGAAGCATCAGCTCAGGCCTGATGAGGATGCCAGTGCTCCATGGCAGAAGGCGGGTGTGCTGGGGGGGCGGTGGTGTGGGGAGAACAGTGGCACACATGTCAGCTGGGCTGTCCCTGGAGGAGGGGATGGGGGAGTTGTTGTTCTCTTGGTTTCTCTGTGTGTGTTTTTTTTTTTTTTTTGCCATGGCACAAATTGCTTTTGTAATAACAGGAAAAAACGATCAAAGAACGTTCATTTAAGAAAAAGCACAGCGTTCTCATGGGAACCAAGAAGACAAGCCCTTCATGCAAAGTGTATTCAGAGAGAAGAAAGCAAGAAGAGCAGAAACGATTGGATTATAGCAATTGCTCCTGTTACTCCTCCCGGCTGACCCCCTTGATGAGAAGCTGGTTTGAAGGACTGAGTATCGAATCCCTGCTGAGCTCTGAGGTTCCAGGTGTGGATGGGGTGTGGGGCCCACGTGTGTGTGTGTGCGTGGGTATGATTGTGTGAGCAACTGGGTGTGTGAGGTTTGGGCGCAGTCGGGCTGTCCAGAAGCCAGGCCTGAGATGCCCTGGGGGTGCTGAGAGGGGTAGAGAGACCCTAAAGAAACACAGGCTTTGAAACGAGGCAGAATTGAGTTGGAGTCCCACCCCCACCAACCCCACGTCATTTCACTTCCCAGGCAGCAGTTTCCTCATTTATGAAACAGAGAAAACAATGCGTGCTTCCCACTGTTGTGGCAGTGGGGTTTAAAGAAAAGGAGCAGGCAGAAAGAGCACACAGTAGGTGTTCAGCCAGCGTGAAGCACACCCCCAGCCTCTCAGAGGCTGCAACAGCCTCAGAGCAGGCAGAAGGAGCACAGTAGGTGTTCGGCCAGTGAGAAGTAGGCTCCCAGACCCTTACAGGCCATGACAGCCTCCGAGTAGGCAGAAAGAACACATGGTAGGTGTTCAGTCAGCAAGAAGCAGCCCCCTAGCCCCTTACAGGCCACAACAGCCTCAGAGCAGAGAGGAGCACACAGTAGGTGTTCAGCCCGTGTGAAGTACACCCCAGCCCCTGACAGGCCACGACAGCCTGAGGCAGGATCTCATGGTGATCGGTAACCTGACCCCAGGGGAGAACAGCAGGGGGGACGGATGGCACCCCAGGAGGCCAGGGCCTGGCGTCGCACTGTCACCCTCTTGCCCAGTGCCCAGGGGCTCCGAGTTAGCCATGGCCTGGCACAGAGCCTTCAGACAGACCCTCCAGCCATTTGGTGGAGCAAAGAGACCCCTCGTGGCCACACAGGAGACTGCAGCTCTCAGTGTGTGACCTCTCTCCAGCAGCGGGACTGCTCTCCAGCTTTAGGACAGCTCTGCAAACGTTGCTTGGGCACCTTTTAATTTAATTTTTATTTTTTGAGACATGATCTCACTCTATTGCCCAGGCTGGAGTGCAGTGGCATGATCTCACCTCACCGCAACCTCTACCTCTGGGGTTCAAGTGATTCTCCTGCCTCAGCCTCTTCAGTAGCTGGGATTACAGGTGTGTGCCACCATGCCCAGCTGCTTGAGCTCCTTTTAAGGTGCCAGGGTTTACACTTGGTCTTCAGACAAAGAAAGGGGGTGATTCCCACCTCAAAGGAGCTACCACTGGGACAGTTACAGAGGCTGGATCACCCTATTTCTACCTCCCGCCCCTATATACATCCATATAGAAGAGTCTTAGGTGGGCTCTGAATGAAGAGACCATCTAAACAGGCTTTGTGTGAACAAGGCAGTTTATTCACACAGTTTATCAGGGCTGAGTCCAAAAAGAGAGTCAGCAGAGGGTGGTGGGATAGGAGCTGATTTTATAGGTTGAGGGTAGGTAACGGAAAGTTACAGTTTAGGGTGTTTTTTTGCAAGCCAGCAGGAGGGTGGGGGGGGGTCAGTCACAGGGTCCAATGTCACAAGGTTGACTTATCAGTTGAAGCAGGAACGATGGTAGAATGTTGAAAGGTCAGTTAATCAGGCCACATGGTCCAGCGTCACAAGGTCGATGTATCAGTTGAGGCAGAACAATGGTGGAATGTCGCAAGGTTGGTTAATCAGGCACCGTAGGCAGGAGCTAGCTATTCTTCTCTTGTGGTTTTCTTGTTATCTCAGACTTTCTGGCTCTGGGTGGCCATCTGGAGGTGTACATGTGGGTCACAGGGGTCACCATGGCTTGACTATGGTGTAGTCCATGGTGCAGTCTGTTCAGAGAACCTTGCAAAGAGAACTCAGGGTTCAGTCAGGGGACCTAGAGCAAGACACCCATTTTCCATGCCTTGTTCCCCATATTGGCCTTATAGGGGTGGTGCCCTGCAGAGCACCTGAAATAGTCAAGAGCTCAAAAGTTCTTATGATTATAAAAGGTATAAAAGGACAGGTAAACTGAAGCCAAATGCAGTGACTCATACCTGCAATCCCAGCACTTTGGGAGGACAAGGTGGGAGGATGAATTGAACTCAAGAGTTCAAGACCAGCCTGGGCAACATAGTGAGACCCCATCTCTACAAAAAAAATTAAATTAAAAAATTAGCTGGGTGTGGTGGCACCCACCTGTAGGAGGCTGAGGCAGGAGAATTGCTTGAGACCAGGCGTTCTGAGGCTATAGTGAGCTAGGATCCTGTCACTGCACTCCAGCCTGGGTGACAGAGACCCTCTCTTAAAAAGGCAGTGGGGGCGAGTAAATTGGGTCAGAGTTATGCTCCCTTGCTCCCCTCCAAGCTGTAAAAATTGCTAATAAAATGCTTAAAAAACAAGTTCATGATGTACCAGACACTAGGAGAAATTCTTTGAATGTATTGCCTCATCTGATCCCTGAGGAACAGGTACTATCAGCCTGGATGAGGAAGCTGATGCCCAGAGAGGGTTAGGTGATTAGGCCAAAGTGGTAGATTCAGGATTTGAACTGAGCCCCACCTGGCTCCAGAGCCCAAGCTTTGGTGCACAAAGTGATGAGTTTGCCTAATGGTGTCAGAGGTGTTTGAACCAGAGCAACTCCAGCTTGGATAGGGGCTGGGTAAAATGAGGCTGAGACCCGCTAGGCTTCGTTCCCAGAAGGTGAGGTGGTCAGCACAAGGTACAGGTCACAAAGCCCTTGCTAATAAAACAGGAGGCAGTAAAGAAGCCAGCCAAGGCCGGGTGTGGTGGCTCTTGTCTGTAATCTCAGCACTTTGGGAGGCTGACGCGGGTGGATCACAAGGTCAGGAGTTCAAGACCAGCCTGGCCAAGATGGTGAAACCCCATCTCTACTAAAAATACAAAAAGTAGCCTGGCATGGTGGCAGGCATCTGTAGTCCCAGCTACTCAGGAGGATGAGGCAGAGAATTGCTTGAACCCGGGAGGCGGAGGTTGCAGTGAGCCAAGATCGCGCCACTGCACTCTAGCCTGGGCAACAGAGCGAAACTTGGTCTCAGAAAAAAAAAGGAAAAGAAGCCAACCAAATCCCACCAAAACCAAGATGGCGATTAAAGTGACCTCTGGTCATCCTCATTGCTCATTATATGCTAATTATAATACATTAGCATGCTAAAAGACACTCCCACCACACACAGTTTACAAATGCCATGGCAACATCAGGAAGTTATCCTATACGGTCTAAAAGTGGGAGGAACCCTCAGTTCCCAGAATTGCCCACCCCTTTCTGGGACAACTCATGAATAATACACCTCTTGTTTAGCATATAAGCAAGAAATAACCATAAAAATAGCCAACCAGCAGCCCTCAGGAGTGCTCTGCCTATGGAGTAACCATTCTTTATTCGTTTACTTTCTTCCCCCCCAGCCCCCGCCCCCTGAGAGTGAAACTCCCAGCTACTTGGGAGGCTGAGGCCGGAGGATCGCTTGAAACTGGGAGGTGGAGGGTGCAATGAGCAGAGATCACACCAGTTAACTACAGCCTGGGTGAAAGAGCGAAACTCCATCTCAAAAAAAAAAAAGCAACCCTGTAGCGATGAGCGGTCACTACCCCTTCCTAGCCCTTGGCAACTCTAATCCACTTTCTATCTCTATGGATTTGCCTATCGTGAGCATTTCATATCAATGGAATCATACAATATCTGGCCTTTTTGTGTTTCATTTTTGCTATTATGCCACTTGTCATAATATTGTCAAACTTCATCCATGTCATAGCATGTATCGGGACTTCATTCCTGTTTACTGCTGAATAATATTCCATTGTATGGCTGGACCACATTTTTAATAGCTATTCATTGGTAGATGGAGGCTTTAAGGCTCTGGCATTCTCTTAGACAAGAGAAGCGGCCCAGTTAACACAGGTGGTCGGGCTGAGAGAGGCATCGGAAGGTCCAGACCTGCCTCTCGAGCCTGCTGGAAGGGAAGTCCAGGGGAGAAGGGATGTGGAAACCAACTCCAGGAAGTTCCACAGGGGGACATCAAGGCGGACCCTGAGCAGCCATGAGGGACGGGCCACACCTGTCCCCTCGCCTCCCTCAGTGAAGATAAACCAGGGATCTGGATAAAGCTATAGCCACCAAGCTGTGTGATCACAGTATTGCCGAAAACACAGAGGTAACCTAAATGTCTAACGACAAGGAATTTATCCAACAAACTATGGTCTGTCCATCCCAGGGAACACCAGGCAGTCAAAAATGACACGGCTTTGGCTGACATTTATTATGTGTGTGGGGGGGGGGTGTGGGTGTGTGTCTGTGTGTGCATATGTGTGTGTGTGTTTTAGATGGAGTTTCACTCTGTGTAGTGGTGAGATCTTGGCTCACTGCAACCTCTGCTTCCTGGGTTCAAGTGATTCTCTTGCCTCAGCCTCCCAAGTATCTGGGACTACAGGTGCACACCACCACATCGGGCTAATTTTTGTACTTCTGGTAAAGACGGGGTTTCACCATGTTGGCCAGTATGGTTTGGATCTCCTGACCTCATGATCAACCCACTTCGGCCTCCTAAGGTGCTGGATTACAGGTGTGAGCCACTGTGCCCAACATTGTTTTTTGTTTTTTTTTTCTTTTTGAGACAGAGTTTTACTCTTCTTGCCCAGGCTGGAGTGCAATGGCAAGATCTTGGCTCACTGCCACTTCCGCCTCCCAGGTTCAAGCGATTCTCATGCTTCAGCCTCCCAAGTATCTGAGATTACAGGCTCCCGCCACCATGCCTGGCACATTTTTGTATTTTTAGTAGAGATGGGGTTTCACCATGTTGGTCAGGCTGGTCTCAAACTCCTGAATTCAGGTGATCTGCCTGCCTCAGCCTCCCAAAGGGCTGGGATTACAGGGGCGAGCCACCAAGCCCAGCCACATTTATAGTGTTTACTGTGCCAAGCCCTGTTTGTGCATTTCATGTGTTCTGATGCACTCAACCCTCACAATAATCCTACAGGTAGGTGCTTTTATGATCACAGTGAGGAACCAGAAGCCGGGAATAGTTACATAATTTGCCCAGCATTGCCCAGATGGACAGCAGTAGAGCTGAGATTTGAACCAGGGTCCATTTGCTTCGTTAATATCTCTGTTCTGTCTTCTCTCCGAAGGTATAATAAAAAATATTTACTGACATGAGACAATGCTGTTCGCAAAATATTGGTGTAGTGAATAAATCAGGTTCTGGAACAGTCCGCAGGGTATGAATCAAGGCTTGAGGGAAATATGCCAGATTGCAAATCCAGGAGGTCTCTGCGCATTCTGATTATGAGTAATTTTTACTTTCTGCTCTGTGATTATATTTTTCCAGTCCGCTGTGAGGAGTTTGTTTTTTTTTTCTATAAGAAAAGTATTTCATTTGGTTCCCTTAAAAAAATAAATCTTTGTTTGTTGCCGGTGGGAATTCAATATGTTATATTCCCTACAGAGGGCAATCCTGCAATATTTATCAAAGTTGCAAATGCATTTGCCCTCAACGCATTTGAGTCAGCAGTCCTGAGTCTATATTTTATTCTTATAGGTAAAGCCGTGCAAGGATGATGTACGAGGTCATTCACTGTGGCATGGCTTCTAGTAACAAAAGATTTGAGGCTGAGCACGGTGACTCATGCTTGTAATCCTAGCACTTTGAGAGGCTGAGGTGGGTGGATTACCTGAGGTCAGGAGTTCAAGACCAGCCTGTCCAACATGGTGCAACCCCATCTCTACTAAAGATACAAAAATTAGCTGGGCCTTGTGGGGCACATCTGTAATCTCAGCTACTTGGGAGGCTGAGGCAGGAGAATTGCTTGAACCTGGGAGGAGGAAGTTGCAGTGATCTGAGATCGTGACATTGCACTTCAGCCCGGGCAACAAGAGTGAAACTCCACCTAAAAAAAAAAATAAATTGGAGCCAGATTCAGGCACTTTGGGAGACTGAGGCGGGAGGATTGCTTGAGCCAAGGAGTTCAAGACCAACCTGGGAAACATAGTGAGACTCCATCTCTATGAAAAATAAAAAGAAATTAGCCAGGCATGGTGGTGAATGCCTGTCATCCCAGCTACTTAGGAGGCTGAGGTGGGAGGATTGCTTGAGCCTGGGAGGTTGAGGCTGTAATGAGCCATGATTGTGCCACTGTACTTTAGCCTGGGTGGGTGACAGAGCCAGAACTTGTCTCAAAAAAAAAAAAAAAAAAAAAAGATTGGAAACAATGTAAGTGTGTAATTTACCAGGGTCTGATTAAACATATGGAAGGAATTTTTTTTCTTTTCTTCTCTTTTTTTGAGACAAAGTCTTGCTCTGTCACTCAGGCTAGAGTGCCATGGCACGATCTTGGCTCACTGCAACCTCTGCCTCCTAGGTTCAAGCGATTCTCCTGCCTCAGCCTCCTGAGTAGCTGGGATTACAGGCACCTGCCACTGTGCCCAGCGAATTTTTGTATTTTTTAGTAGAGACAGGGTTTCGCCATGTTGGCCAGGCTGGTCTCGAACTCCTGACCTCAGATGATCCACCTCACTTGGCCTCCCAAAGTGCTGGGATTACAGGCGTGAGCCACCTCACCCAGCCCAGATGGCATATTATTCAACTATTTTAAAAAAGAAGAACAAAGCTTTCTATACTGATAGGGGAACCCCTGGGATAATTTAATAAAAAAGGCCAGATACAGAACAGTGTGTTTATAATGTTACTTCTGCGTGAGAAAAAGGGGAGGTATCTTAGTCAGTTTGAGATGTTATAACAGAATACTATCAACTGGGTGACTTAGAAACTATAGAAAGTTAGTTCTCAAAGTTCTGGAAGCTGGAAGTCCAAGATCAGGTACCAGCATGGTTGGGTCTGGTAAGGGTCCTTTGCAGGTTGCAGACTGCCAACTTCCCACTGTGTCCTCACGGGACAGAAAGAGGACCAGAGAGCTCTCTGGGGTCCCTTTTATAAGGACACTGATCCCATTCATGAGGGTGTAGCCCTCATGAGCCACTCACCCCCCAAGTCCCCTCCTCCCAATATCATCACACTGAGGATGGAGATTACATCATAGGAATTTGGGGGTAGGAACATAGGCATTTGGCGGACAGAGGAGACGCAGACATGCAGCCCATTGCGGGAGACAAGAAAAACGTCTATTTTTGCATCTCCTTCTTTGTCACAGAGATGCTGGAAGGCAGGGTGATACCAAAATATTTAACAACCAGTACAGAGCAGACCGCGGTAGCATCAGCTCTTAAAGAGAGACATCCAAGGAACAGAAAAAAGGGTTACCTTAGAGACGGGACACTGTCGCCTGCGCTGGAGCACAATGGCACGATCTCGGCTCACTGCAACCTCTGCCTCCCAGGTTCAAGCAATTCTCCTGCCTCAGCCTCCTGAGTAGCTGGGATTACAGGCATGCACCACCACGCCTGGCTAATTTTTTGTATTTTTAGCAGAGACAGGGTTTCACCATGTTGGCCAGGCTGGTCTCAAATGACCTTGTGATCCACCTGCCTCGGCCTCCCAAAGTGCTGAGATTATAGGTGTGAACCACCATGCCCAGCCTTTTTTTTTTTTTTGAGATAGAATCTCACTCTGTTGCCATGCTGGAGTGCAGTGGCGCCATCTCAGCTTGCTGCAACCTCTGTCTGCCAGGTTCAAGCGATTCCCCTGCCTCAGCCTCCCAAGTAGTTGGGACTACAGGCCCTTGCCACCATGCCCAGCTAATTTTTTTTTTTTTTTTTGTATTTTAGTAGAGACGAGGTTTCACCATGTTAGCCAGGATGGGCTTGATCTTCTGACCTCGTGATCCACCTGCCTCAGCCTCCCAAAGTGCTGGTATTAAAGGCATGAGCCACTGCACCCGGCCCACTCCCTGCCTTTTTATCCTGTTTTGATGTTTGTACCATGGGACTGTATTGCCTGGTGCAAAAATCATCATTGTTTTAAAAAACGCTGCACGTGGAAGAGTGGCTTTTCTTCCTTTATTCCTGCATCATGGAGGCGTGGGGAAGCCTTGGGAAAGGAGAAGGCTTGGCAGACGGCAGTGTGCTCTGTGTTCCTGAAACACCTTAGCTGCATCTGTCGGTCTGTCTGTGCAGTGCTTCAGCTCAGAGGTGAAGCCTCGGACCTTCTCTGGTGGCGTTGACCCCCATTATATTAGCCGAGGTATACAGAAGACGACACAGGTAAGGGACAGGGTGCTCCTCCCCTCCTCAAAGACTTCCAAGCTTTCTATTGAGGGCAAAGACCCTGGGGCTTTTCAGCTTCCTTGGCTTGGCCCGGCATCCAGCACATAGTAGGCACTTAGTAAGCCTTTGTTTAAATAATTGCTCCCCTGCCTGCCTGGTTGTTTCGCCCTTTGGGTGGTAAGCCTCTTACACAAATCTGCCCCTGTGGCTTAAGCCTCAGAGTTGCTGGTACAAGGGATCCTATTACTTTAATCAGATCATCAGATTACTTCCTCTTTGCATCTGGCAGAGATCAGTGCATTGAGCAAAGGGAAATGAAAGCACAAAGCATCCATCCCATTGGGCAGAAATGTATCAAGTACTCGCTTAAAAAGAAATTGATTAAGAACCTAGGCCTTGGGTCTAGGTTCTGCAATGCAACATGCCTCAGACTACCTTTGCCAGAGTGGCCGGTCCTCTGTGCACTCCCTCTGTGAGGGTGAGAAGCCGTAGCTAACATTCAGAGCATTCTCCAGTGCCAGGCCCTGTGCCGAGCAATCCACACACAACGTCTCATTCAGGCTTCACAAGTGCTTTCGTTATCAGACATGTGCCGACGCAAGCAATGGAAACGAGACTCAAACTGGCTTAAGCAAGAGAAGATTCCATTGGCTGGAGCAACCGAGGGTTTGTAAGCCTCAGGTATGGCGGGATCAAGGCTCTGGCTGTTTCTCTGACTTTCTTTTTCACACGAGCTTCCCTCATGGCTGCGAGATGGCCACCAGGAGCAGCGGGACAGAATGCTTCCTATTCCCGCCCGGGAGGAGAGACACTGAGCTTCTCAGGGCTTGTTTTCCAGAATGAGGAAGACGCCTTCCCAAAAGCTGAGAGTAAGCCTCCCTTTACATCTCATCTCGTTAGCGCAAATTAGCTTAGACCTGTCCATCCTGTAATCCAATAATTCTTACCCTGACAGCCCATCGGAATTACACCGGAAGTTTCTGAAAAAATATTGATGCCTAGGCGCCACCCTGGCCCTAACAAATCAGAAATTTTGTGGGTGAAGCCCAGGCCTCAGCATTTTAAAAAACTTTCCAACTTCCTAGGTATTTCTTTTTTCTCTCTCTTTTTTTTTTTTTTCAAGACAAGAATCTTGTTCTGTGGCCCAGGCTGGAGTGCCGTGGTGCAATCTCAGTTCACTGCAACCTCCACCTTGCGGGTTCAAGAGATTCTCCTGCCTCAGCCTCCCAGTAGCTGGGATTACAGGTGCCTGCCACTATGCCTGGCTAATTTTTTGTATTTTTAGCAGAGACGGGGTTTCACCATGTTAGTCAGGCTGGTCTTGAACTCCTGACCTCAGGTGATCTGCCCACCTCAGCCTCCCAAAGTGCTGGGATTACAACCCAAACCACCATGCCCACCCTTCCCAGGTATTTCTAATGCGCGGTGAGTGCCTCAGCTTTAGATCTTGGGCATTATCTCCAAAGGAGTTCACCTGCCCAGTGACAGGGAGCCTGGCCCGACTGATGACAACATTCAGTGGGAAACTTCACACCTGCGGCCCACCGCCCGAAGTGTACAGGCAATTAATAATTCTAATAAATCCTGTAATTTTCTTGTAAATAGCGTAATTATATTGCTTGACAATTTGTGTGTGTGCTCAAAGCATTAATGTGTTAGATGTAAACATCTAAAATATGCCACAATCGTTGTAAACTGTATTAGCATGTCTTGATTTTTTTAAAAAACCAGGAGAGGCCGGGTGCAGTGGCTCACATCTGTAACCCCAGAACTTAGCGAGACTGAGGTAGGCGGATCATGAGGTCAGGAGATCGAGACCATCCTGGCCAACATGGTGAAACCCCATCTCTACTAAAAATGCAGAAAATCAGCCAGGCGTCGTGGCATGCACCTGTAATCCCAACTACTTGGGAGGCTGAGGCAGGAGAATTACTCGAACCCTGGAGGCAGAGGTTGCAGTGAACAGAGGTCATGCCATTGCACTCCAGCCTGGGCAACAGAGCGAGATTCTACAAACAAACAAAAAAAAAGCCACACAAAAAAACAAACAAACAAAAAAAAACAAAGGAGCTTCTAAAACTAGAAGGAGCCCAGGCCTCTCTGGGCTTCTAGAGATTTCCTAACCATCTGATATCTGGCCGTAGGCTGGATTACCCAGCCCTGGGCCCTTCCCTTTTTTGAAAATTTGAGTTCTTGATCCCAATTCTTCATTGACCTGTAGTGGTGTTTAGTATTTTGCCCATCAACCGTGGCCTGCTGGTGGGTGGAGTGTACTCTCGGCTTCTAGACTTGGAGCTTGATTATGTGACTTGCCAGGACTTGCTGTTCAGAGGCAAACAGAGGCTGAAACAAGCGTTCCTGGTTCCTTGTGCTGCTGGTTATAGCCACTGGAAGAACACCTCCCAGATGTCTGCTGCTGCCGCTGCACTCCAGGACTGTGATGATTAATTTTATTCATCAGCTCAACTGGGCTAAGGGTGTCCAGATAGCTGGTATTCTTTCTGGGAGTGTCTGTGAGAGTGTTTCTGGAAAAGAATAGCATTTTAATCAATGGACTGAGTAAAGAAGGTTGCTCTTAGGCCAGGCTTGGTGGCTCATGCCTGTAGTCCCAGCACTTTGGGAGGCCGAGGCGGGTCTTAGGCCAGGCTTGGTGGCTCATGCCTGTAGTCCCAGCACTTTGGGAGGCCGAGGCGGGTCTTAGGCCAGGCTTGGTGGCTCATGCCTGTAGTCCCAGCACTTTGGGAGGCTGAGGCAGGTGGATCACCGCGAAACCCCATCTCTACTAAAAATACAAAAATTAGCCAGGTGTGGTGGCGCGGACCTGTAGTCCCAGCTACTGGGGAGGCTGAGGCAGAAGAATCGCTTGAACCTGGGGGGCGAAAGTTGCAGTGAGCTGAGATTGTGCCACTGCACTCCAGCCTGGGTAACAAGAGTGAAACTCTATCTCAAAAAAAAAACAAAAAGGAGGTTGTTTTTGATAAAAGAGATGGGCGGCAGTCTGTTAAGTACCTGAATAGAACAGAAAGGCAGAGGAAGGGAGAATCACTCTCTCTTCTTGAGTTGGGACATCTAGGTGCTCCTGGTTCTTGGGCCTTCGGATTCAGACTGAATTAGATATATGGCTGGCTTTCCAGGTTCTCAGCTTGCAGACGGCCGATCGTGGGACTTCATGGCCTCCATCATCATGTGAGCCAATTTGCATGATAAATCTCCTCTGTATGCACATACACTATCGGTTCTATCTCCCTGGAGATCCCTGACTATTATCAGGCCCCAGGGTGAGGCATGCGGCTGGGCTGAGCTGGACCTCCCGTCTGTGGCACAGCCACACAGCCAAGTCCCACCAAGGCCTGTGAGCATGAGAACAGATGATTGCTGATTTAAGCCACTGAGCTCTGGGGTGCTGTGCAGGACAATCACAGCACTGTTACCTCGTTTACCTTCTCAAACTGTGCTATGGACAGACACAACAGCTCTTTGGCCTCAGAGAACTTAAGGGGCCTCGCACAACCGGGGAGAGTGACTAGACAGAGAACATTTCCCTTTTGGGACAAGAGTCATGGCCAGGCCATAGTCTAAGCAAGTGATTACAAGCATCTTTTTTTTTTTTTCTTTTTTTGAGACAGAGTCTCACTCTGCTGCCCAGGCTAGAGTGCAATGGCACGATCTTGGCTTACTGCAACCTCTGCCTCCTGGGTTCAAGCGATTCTCTTGCCTCAGCCTCCCGAGTAGCTGGGATTACAGACATGTGCCACCACGCCTGGCTAGTTTTTGTATTTTTAGTAAGGGCAAAGTTTCACCATGTTGGCCAGGCTGGTCTTGAACTCCTGACCTCAGATGATCCATCTGCTTTGACCTTCCAAGGTGCTAGAATTACAGGCATGAGCCACAGCAACCGGCCCCAGCTAATTTTTGTATTTTTAGTAGAGATGGGGTTTTGCCATGTTGGCCAGGCTGGTCTCGAACTCCTGACTTCAAGTGGTCGACCTGCCTCGGCCTCCCAAAGTGCTGGGATTACAAACATGAGGCTCCTTGCATGGTCATATAAGCATCATTTTTTTAAAAAAAAAAATTGAGACAGGGCCGGGCACATTGGCTGACACCTGTAATCCCAGCACTTTGGGAGACCAAGGCAGGCAGATTACCTGAGGTTGGGAGTTCGAGACCAGCCTGACCAACATGGAGCAACCCTGTCTCTACTGAAAATACAAAAAACCAGCCGGGCATGGTGCATGCCTGTAATGTCAGCTACTTGGGGGGCTGAGGCAGAACAATTACTTGAACCTAGGAGGCGGAGGTTGTGGTGAGCCAAGATTGAACCATTGCACTTCAGTCTGGACAGCAAGAGTGAAACTGTGTCTCAAAAAAAAATTTGAGACAGGGTCTCATCACTCTGTAGCCCAGGCTGGAGTGCAGGGGTGTGATCACAGCTCACTGCAGCCTTGTGCTCCTGGGCTCAAGGGATCCTCCCACCTCAGCTCCCTGATTAACTGGGATTACAGGTGCGTGCCACCGTGCCTGGCTAATTTTTAATTTTTTTGTAAATACAGGGTCTTGCTGTGTTGCCCAGTCTGGTCTCAAATTTCAGGACTCAATTGATCCTCCTGCCTCAGCCTCCCAAAGAGGTGGGATTACAGGCATGAGCCACCATGCCTGGCCCCACAAGCATTACTTTCTTTTGAAACCAGACTGCCTGCTGAGTTTGAAACCCAGCTCCACCACTTACATGCTGTGTGAATTTGGACAGGTTGCTTAAATTCTCTGGGCCTCAGGCTCCTAATCTGTAAAATGAGAATGATAATAATAGTACCTACCTCTGTTGTACAGATTAAATAAACCCTTACATATGCCATGCATAGAACAGTGCCTGGCACAGAGTAAGCATCATATAAGCATAAGCTTCTGTTATTAAGTACTCTATGTGCATTTACCTCTCTCAGTAAACCAACCAGTGAGTTTTGTTTTGTTTTGGTTTTTTTGTTTTGTTTTTAGAGACAGACTTTTGCTCTTGTTGCCCAGGCTGGAGTGCAATGGCACGATTTCAGGTCACTGCAACCTCTGTCTCCTGGGTTCTAGCAATTCTCCTGCCTCAGCCACCCGAGTAGCTGGGACTACAGACGCACCAACACACCTGGCTAATTTTTTAGTAGTTTTAGTAGAGACAGGGTTTCACCATGTCCAGGCTGGTCTTGAACTCCTGATCTCTGCCCATCTTGGCCTCCCAAAGTGCTGGAATTATAGGCGTGAGCCACCTCACCCAGCCAACCAGTGAGTTTTATCACTATTTTTGAATAATGGAACTGAGATTAAGAGAGGTCAAATGACTTGTCCAAGGTCACACAACATGTGAGTCACTGAGCCAAGTATGAAAACCATTTCGTCTGATTCTAAATCATTTTTGTCTATATCCCGCACATTAAGTGGGACATTCAGTGGGAGCTTGGCTCACATCAGGCAACAATGAATGTCAATGAAAGCCTGCCTGAACAGGCCTGGCTAGGTGGAAGGCAGGCTGGGCTGTGACTGGAGTTCACCTGGTGCCCTCTTTACTTCGCCTGGCTTCTAACTGCCCTGGGGACTGGTTGGCCAGAGGGGACCTCCTCCAGGTTGATTTGAGGAGCCAGGGCACAATGGAAGCTGCCCTGAGTTGTGACCTGAAGTCACAGCGGGAGCACAACCAGCTCTGCCATATCTGGCTGTGTCCAGGGCCAGCTGCTTTCCAGACTCTCTGAGACTCAGTTTACTTCCTAGTCAGGAAGCAGAGCCAGGGAGCAGCAGGACAGACAAAACCAGGGCCACCTTTGGAGCCCCAGAGCTTCTGGCTGTGTCCTCTGCTTCCTGCAAAAAGGCCACCTCCCTCTCAGAGGGAAACCTGAGACCTGCTGAGTCAGCAGATTCTGGGGCCCAGATAGCTGTGTCCCCTCCCTGCCCCCAAGCGCAGAGCGAAGCCCCATCCCTCTGAAAGGCAAGGACAGGTCCTGGGCTTCCTTGGAGCTGCAGCACGCCCTGAGCACCCAAGAGCCAGATACACTAGGTCTCTCCTGATGAAGAAGGTCAGGCAGAGCCCCGGGGCCTGGCACAGGGGAAACAAAGCATGTCCCAGCTCTAGTCACTTCACCCCTTGGTCTGTTTCCTTAACATAGTAATCAAAATTCCTCCTCGGCCAGAAACGGTGGCTCACACCTGTAATCTCAGCATTTTGGGAGGCTGAGGCAGGCGGATCACCTGAGGTTGGGAGTTGGAGAGCAGCTGGCCAACATGGCAAAACCCATCTCTACTAAAAATACAAAATTAGCCGGGCATGGTGGTGCATGCCTGTAATCCCAGCTACTTGGGAGGCTGAGGCAGGAGAATCCCTTGAACCCAGGAGGCAGAGGTTGCGGTGAGCCAAGATCACAAGTTGCACACCAGCCTGGGCAACAAGAGGGAAACTCCATCTCGAAAAGGAAAAGAAAAGAAATCAGCTGGACACGGTGGCTCATGCCTGTAATCCCAGCATTTTGGGAGGCTGAAGTGGGCAGATCACGAGGTCAGGAGTTCGAGACCAGCTTGACCAACATGGTGAAACTCCGTCTCTACTAAAAATAAAATAAATAAATAAAAATTAACTGGGCATGGTGGCACCACTGCACTCCAGCCTGGGTAACAGAGCGAGACTCCATCTCAAAAAAAGAAAAAAAAAAAAAAAAAAAGGCTGGGCATGCTGACTCATGCCTGTAATCCCAGCACTTTGGGAGGATGAGGTGGGCGGATCACGAGGTCAGGAGTTGGAGATCAGCCTGGCCAACATGGTGAAACCCTGTCTCTACTAAAAAAGTACAAAAATTAGCCAGGTATGGTGGCACATGCCTGTAATCCCAGCTACTTGAGAGACTGAGGCCAGAGAATTGCTTGAACTTGGGAGTCAGAGGTTGCAGTGAGCTGAGATCATGCCATTGCACTCCAGCCTGGGTGACAAGAGTGAAATTCTGTCTCCCCCATCCACCCTCCCCCCAAAAGAAAGAAAGAAAAAGAAAGAAGGAAGGAAGGAAGGAAAGAAGGAAAGAGAGAGAGAGAAAGAAAGAGAAAGAAAAAGAGAAAGGAAAGAAAGAAAGAAAAAAAGAAAGAAAGACTAAGATACTTAAAAAAACAAAAAGAAAAGAAATCCAAACTACATCTTGGGCCTGTGGAGAAGCCCCTGAGGTTTGAGAAGACCCTCTATAACCTGCAAAGGCTTGTGCTCCCGGAGGCTGCTTCAGGTTCTCTGTTTCCATGTGTAAATTAAGAGCAAGGACCTAGCCAGGAAGGCCTCCAATCCAGTCCTGTAGGAAACCGTCCCCCAGCTCAGCATCACTCATGCTGTGAGCGTGCTTCTGGTGTCATGCAGCGTGACACACCACCATCACCCATGATGTTTCTTTGCCCAAAATGCCTAATAACGTGGGTGCAATGATTTCCAGTTTACTAGAAATACAGGAGACTAAGGACAAAATGAAACAACAGCAAAACAACACAATAAACCCGGAAGGCAGGGACTTTTGCAAACAATTGGTCCAGTTTTATGACATGTCATTGCCATAAAAAAGGACTTGTCAGACTAAAATAGACTTAAGGGGATCCAACCAGAGGCTTTGCAGTGTCCTCAGCTGTACCCTCGTTTTCAGGAGCCAGCTTAAAGGACATTTCGAGAGCAATGATCGCTAGATAAGGTGGAGATGTAACAGGGAGAGGCCGAGGTGGTAACTGACAAGGACAGCACGATCTCATTTTGATTTTTAAAATTACATATGGCCGGGTGCGGTGGCTCATGCCTATAATACCAGTACTTTGGGAGGCCAAGGCAGGCCGATCATCTGAGGTCAGGAGTTCGAGACCAGCCTGGCCAACATGGTGAAACCCCATCTCTACTAAAAACACAAAAATTAGCTGGGCGTGGTGGCATGCGCCTGTAATCCCAGCTACTTGGGAGGCTGAGGCAGGAGAATTGCTTGAAATCAGGAGGTGGAGGCTGCAGTGAGCCGAGATCGTGCCACTTCACTCCAGCCTGGGCAACAGAGCGAGACTCTGTCTCAAGACAAACAAACAAAAATTACATATGCAGGGCTGGGTGCTGAGGTTCATGCCCGTAATCCCATTTTGGGAAGCTGAGCCCGGCAGCTCGCTTGAGCCCAGGAGTTTAGACCAGCCTGGGCAACATAGTGAGACACTGCCTCTTAAAAAAAAAAAAAAAATTACATATGCATAAAAAGAGATACAGGGCCAGGCGCGGTGGCTCAGGCCTGTAATCCCAGCACTTTGGGAGGCCAAGGTGGGCAGATCAGTTGAGGTCTAGAGTTGGACACCAGCCTGGCCAACATGGTGAGACCCCATCTCTACTAAAACAATACAAAAATTAGCTGGGCGTGGTGGCGCATGCCTGTAATCCCAGCTACTCTGAAGGGTGAGGCAGGAGAACAGCTTGAACTCTGGAGGCAGAGGTTGTAGTGAGCTGGGATCGCGCCACTGCACTCCAGCCTGGGAGACAGAGAAGACTCCGTCTCAAAAAAAAAAAAAATCTTAAAAGTAGAGACGGGAGGATAGACAATGTGGATACTCCCTGGCTGGTAGGAACAGAGTGGTTTTGTTTTCTTGTTTTTGCTCATCTGCAACTTCTGACTTTGTACAATGTACGTTGCACAGCTACTGGGGCTCAGAAAATGATACTTTAAAGTATGGCGTTATGGCAGTCTGCGTACTTTGAACTAAAGGACACTGGAAGGTCTCAGACGCCAAGTCTCTCTGACATTCTCCCATCCTCCTGTCTCCTGCCCCTCTTTTGCCCCCAAAGCAAGCCATAGACACCAGAATTCTTCTTCCCCAGCCATAGAAACCAGAACCTCTCTCCCCTAAAGCAAGCCGTAAAACCTAGAAAGGATCACTCTCTCCCTTCTTCCCCGTGACCCCCATTCCAGAAAGGATCCTGCCCCATACCCTACAGGAAGGAATCCACATAGAGAGGCCAAGAAGAATCTCGGTAGAAGGGCCTTGCTGGGTTCCCCGCTCAGTCTTTTTCCATGAAGCCTTGCGCTTTTGTGCAATCACCTTTCTACACGGCTGTCTGCTTTTCATAGAACCTAACTTAAAAATAGACAGGTTTCCCTGGATCTTTAGGTCTTCATTCTGAAGGTTCCTGTGTCTTGTTAAACTTTGATTAAATACATTGGTTATGCTTTCCTCTTGTTAACCAGTCTTTTGTTATAGGAGTGTCAGCCACGACCTTTATGATGAATGAGGAAAGTTAGCACACCTTTCCAGCCCTACACCTTTGCTGATAATAAAAGGTTATTTTATTTTATTTATTATTTTTTTTTAAGATGGAGCCTCACTCTGTTGCCCAGGCTGGAGTTCAGTGGCACAATCTCAGCTCACTGCAACATCTGCCTCCTGAGTTCAAGCCATTCTCCTGCCTCGACCTCCTGAGTAGTTGGGACTACAGGGCATGCCACCACGCCCGGCTAATTTGCGTATTTTTTTTTTTTTTTAATTTTTGTATTTTTAGTAGAGATGGGGTTTCACTATGTCGATCAGGCTGTTCTTGAACTCCTAAGTTTTGAAGTTACAGGCATGAGCTACCACACCCAGCCAAAAGTTATTTTTAAGTAGGGAAGTTCTTGGCACAGTCCCGTACTCTGACAGTCTCCTGTGGCCTCAGCTTCCTCTTCCAGCTCCTGCCCCATCCAGGACTCGCCAAGAATGTTAACCAGGCAATGGCATCCCCGGTCACAGCTTTCCTCCTCTCTGGGCACCGCCCTTCCTTCCTCTCCTCCCTTCCCAACACCATGGTGTTTTCATGGGGAAGAGTGTCCATTGAATTACAGCAATGCTATGTTCTCCCTCCTTCTCCCCTGCAGAGAACTCAGTTACCTGATGGCCAAGTTTGGGAGGAGCTCCTGGATGTGCCTAGCCCAGTGTGCCATCTCTTTTGGAAGCCTTTATTGGTCTGTTGGTGCCTGGCAGTTAGTAGCCTCTGGTATTCCCACTGAGCCAGGGACTGGGCATTTTCAGTGGGTGAATGTCAAGTTCAAAGGTAGGATACCAGGAAGCCATTGGCCATTGCTCTTAAGTCACAGGAAAATATTTTGATCTTTCTCTGTCTGACTATTGTGTGTCTTTCTCAGTTGCTTTCAAACTTAGACGGAAAGAGGAGTGTCCTTTACTGGATCCTCTAAAATCCAACATCTGTCTCTTCCCTGCCCCAGTGGCCCCTTTTCCCCTGCCCAACTCCACGCCCAGGGGGAAGCTGATTTTGTTTTTTTCTTTTTCTTTTTTGAAACAGAATCTCATTTTGTCACCGAGGCTAGAGTATAGTGGCATGATCACGGTTCAGTGCAATCTTCGCCTTCCAGGTTCGAGTGATTCTCCTGCCTCAGCCTCCTGAATAGATGGGACTACAGGTGTGCACCACCATGCTAGGGTAATTTTTGTATTTTTAGTGGAGACAAGGTTTCACCATGTTGACCAGGCTGGTCTCGAACTCCTGATCTCAGGTGATCCTCCCGCCTCAGCCTCCCAAAGTGCTGGGATTATAGGTGTGAGCCCCCATGCCCTCCCGGAAGCTGATTTTCTAGAGGCATCTTCAAGAAGCAGGAACTTCAGGCCTGAGTTTCTAACAAAGAGAAGAAGTTGTCCCTGGGGACCGCCAGAAATGGAGGTGAGGGTGCAGGAGATTGGGGGGGTGAGGGTGCAGGAGATGTGGGCTACTGAGGGTGCAGGGGATGTGGGGTGATGAGGGTGCAGGGGACTTGGGGAGGTGAGGGTGTGGGGGGTGTGGGGGGTGTGGGTGGTGAGGGTACAAGGGACTTGGGGAGGTGAAGGTACAGGGGGTGTGGGGTGGTGATGTGGCATTCCAGACAAAGGGAACAGCATAGGCAAAGGCACAGAGGCTGGATGCAAAATGAGAGGGGAGGAGTGGGCTGAGCTGAGGCTGGGCTCTGCACACAGCTCAAGGGACAGACATTATTCATGGGGGATGTGAGGCCACAGGAGTGTTTCAAGCCAAGAAGTGTTGATGTGCTGGGAACATCTCCTGGGCCATTCTGCGGAGGACAGGTCTAGGGTGAGGCCTGGGAGCAAGAGACCAGCAATGGGGTGGTGAACCCAGAACACTTACAGGGAAGAGGAAAAATGGACTCCAAAGACCAAAGGGCAGCACTTCTGGGCGCTTCGTCTCAGCAGCAAATCACTCCCGGTTGCCAAGAGCTCAGAAATGGGTTTCTTGAATTATGCAAAGGTAGAGAAGTCACTTAATCCCCAGCCCCCAGTTACAAATATTTTGTAATGTCCCCTTCACCAAGCTGAAATTAAATTCATAAATAAACTAACTTACCCTCACACATACTTTAAAAAAATCAATGATATCCCAACTACAATATGAAGGAGAAATAAAAGGAAGGTAATTTCTTTTTTTTTTTTTCAGACAGAGTTTTGCTCTTGTAGCCCAGGCTGGAGTGCAGTGACACGATCTTGGCTCACTGCAACCTCCACCTCCCTGGTTCAAGCAATTCTCCTGCCTCACCTTCCCGAGTTGCTGGGATTACAAGCGCCCGCTACCACGCCGGGCTAATTTTTGTGTTTTTAGTAGAGACGGGGTTTTATCATGTTGGCCAGGCTGGTCTTGACTCCTGACCTCAGGTGATCCACCCACCTCAGCCTCCCAAAGTGCTGGGATTACAGGTGTGACCCACTGCGCCCAACCAAGGAGAGTAATTTCTAATAGAATAATATAAATTTCAGGATGAAAATCTGCAAGCAGGCCAGGCATGGTGGCTCACGCCTATAATCCTAGCACTTTGAGAGGCCGAGGCAGGTGGGTCACCTGAGATCAGGAGTTCGAGACCAGCCTGGCCAACATGATGAAACCCCATCTCTACTGAAAATACAAAAATTAGCTGGGCATAGTGGTGGCCGCCGTAATCCCAGCTGGGAGGTTGAGGCAGGAGAATCAACTGGAACCTGGGACGTGGAGGTTGCAGTGGGCCAAGATCGTGCCACTGCACTCTAGCCTCAGCAACAAGAGCAAAACTCCATCTCAAAAAATAGGCCAAGCATGGTGGCTTATGCCTATAATCCCAGCATTTTGGGAGACTGAGGCAGGCGGATCATGAGGTCAGGAGATCGAGACCATCCTGGCTGACACGATGAAACCTGTCTACTAAAACTAAAAAAAATTAGCCGGGCATGGTGGCAGATGCCTGTAATTCCAGCTACTTGGGAGGCTGAGGCAGGAGAATTGCTTGAACGTGGGAGGCAGAGGTTGCAGTGAGCCGAGATTTCGCCACTGCACTCCAGTCTGGCGACAGAGCGAGACTCAATCTAAAAAAAAGAAAAAATCTGCAGGCTGACTACAGCAGGAGCTGGGATGAGGTGGCCCCACACCTGCTCCTAGAGGTGGGGCCACGGGGACCCTGGCGGCCACAAGACAGATGAACACAGGTGGTTGCCATGATGATTCAAACCCCACAAGCAGCTCTATTGCCAGCGACAGGAAATGGGCAACGAATCTTGGTCAAATTCCAAACCAAACAAAGGACAATCTTCTCTTTGTGTACACAATAGCCGTGTTCCTGGAAAAGTCCGTGTATGTTGAAAGCATGCAAAAATTATTTATCTTGTGTTTATATATAAACAGGTCTCTCTCTCCCATTTTGACAAAGAAAAATCCCCTTGCAGATTTTCCAGACTCCTCTGAGGGGCTTCACTAGGTGTCATTGTCTTAGAGCCTCTTCTGTAATGACAGCAGCTGAAACCAAAATGCAGATGCCCTGTCAAATCAATTTTGCATCTTCTCCTGGTGGCTGAGAGGCAGACGGGAGGCTATGGAACTTAGAGGACAGTTGGGAGGAGGGTCCAGAGAGGTGGAAGTGAGCAAGCCCCAAGAAATGACAACAGGCCAGGGCCGGAGGAGACAGAAGGCTGCTGAGACATTTCCTGGGGCGGGGAGAGACAAAAGGTGCCAAACACGGTGAAGTTCTTGGTTCAGTTGTAAGTTGTTCCAGTGCTGGGTGTCATTCCCCTCTGCTGTTCCCAAACCATCCACAAAAGTCAGTTACACAGGCTGGGCGAGGTGGCTCACGCCTGTAATCCCAGAACTTTGGGAGGCCGGCGTGGTCGGATCACCTGAGGTCAGAAGTTCAAGACCAGCCTGACCAATATGGTGAAACTTCACCTCTACTAAAAATACAAAACTTAGCTGGGAGTGGTGGCATGCGCCTGTCATCCCAGCTACTTGGGAGGCTCAGGCAAGAGAATCGCTTGAACTTGGGAGGTGGAGGTTGCAGTGAGCTGACATTGCGCCACTGTACTCCAGCCTGGCTGACAGAGCCAGCCTTTGTCTCAAAAAAAGAAAAAAAAGGCAGTTACGCACCATAGTGCTTGGAGGGGGATCAATAAAAATGATGGCTCATACTCCCTAACTGCTGATGCTTTACTCACACCAACTCATGTGGCCTGCAACAAGCCCTAATAGGTGGGGCCACACTTACCCCCAGTTTATAATGAGAAAACCAAAGCCCAGAGAGATACAGACCGTTGCCCAAGGCCAATCAGCTCATCAGCTGCAGAGCAAGACTTTGAACCCAGGAGGTCTGGCTCCTGTGGCTCCTGTTTGATCGCTCCACTGGCAAGGGCCAGGCCTGTGCTCGGGTGAACCATTGCGAAGGGAAACCGCAGCAGCATGCCGGGAGCTGGGGCGGGGTTGAAGAGATCTGGACTAAGAGGTAACAGGAGATCGTAGGCATCCACTGGAGATTCGATTCGCAGAAACATTGAGAAGGATGCTAGCCTTCCTGGTAGGAAGGACAGGGACTCAGCCGTTTTCACTGGATCTTACAAGCAAGGGTGACTCCAGGGATGCAGAAGACCTACAGCATCCTGTCCCAGTGGAAACCCCAAAATCGCCATGTTGGTTTACAGCCAGGGCCCATCCGAACTCTGTTTGTTTCTGAACTCTTAAATTTTACCTATTTCCACCCCATTTGTTAATAGCTGTATTTTAATGTATTCATTGGCTGAGAAAGATACAGCACAAAAGACTACTTTGAATTCTGAAAGGCTTTCAGCAAATTTGAATGTTATTAATCACAGTGGTGTCCACATTCATTTGGAAAACATTACATCTGCAAAAGCCAAATGCTTTCCAGCGACACTGCTTGGGGCACTTAAGGCCAATGCTGAGTAGAAGGCATAGGTGGGAACTAGGAAAAGGCAAGAAAGGAGTGACTGATGCACCAGTGCCACCATCCCACAGGGCCCAGATCAACCCACTGGGGTGGCTCAGGGCCACTACAACAGTCCTGACTCAAGTCACCTACTCCCTGCTGGTATATGTGTTGAGGGAAGGCTTTGATTGGGCCATCCTAGTGCCACTCATTATGAAGCAACTCCATGGGGCAGGGCTTAGGCCAGCCCCCACCAAGGGGGAAACTCACCTCCTGTCCAGCCCAAATGGAGGCACTGGACAGATTGGAGGTGAGTCCAGGGCAATCAGCTGTGCCCAGTGGAGCCCACTGCAATGGATGGATGAAGTGTCAGAGGCGTTTGAACCAGATCAACTCCATCTTGAATAGGGGCTGGGTGCAATGAGGCTGAGACCTATAGGGCTGTATTTCCAGGTGGTTATGCATTCTAAGTCACAGGATGAGCTAGGTCGGCTCCTGTGGCCCCTGTTTGACAAGACACAGGTCATAAAGACCTTGCTGATAAAGCAGTCTGCTGTAAAGGGGCCAGCTAAAACCCACCAAAACCAAGATGGCAATGAGGCTGACCTCTGGTGGTCCTCACTGGTACGCTCCCAACAGCGCCATGACAGTTTACAAATGCCATGGCAATGTCAGGAAGTTGCCCTATATGGTCTAAAAAGGGGAGGCATGAATAATCCACCCCTTGTTTAGCATATCATCAAGAAATAACCTGCCAGGCACGATGATTCACGCCTGTAATCCCAGCACTTTGAGAGGCTGAGGTAAGTGGATCACCTGAGGTCAGAAGTTCAAGACCATTCTGGGGAACGTGGTGAAACCCTGTCTCTACTAAAAATACAAAAAATTAGCTGGGCATGGTGGCAGGCACCTGTAATCCCAGCTACTCGGGAGGCTGAGGCAGGAGAATCGCTTGCACCAGGAGGCAGAGGGTACAGTGAGCGAGGTTACAGTGAGTGAGATTGCACTGCGCTCCAGCCTGGGCAACAAGAGTGAAGCTCCGTCTCAAAAAAAAAAAAAAGAAAAAGGGAGAACCATCAAAATGGTCAACCGGCAGCCCTTTTGTTTTGTTACTTTTCTAATAAACTCGCCTTCGCTTTACTGTATGCATTCGCCTCAAATTTTTATTCCACAAGATCCAAGAGCCCTGTCTTGGGGTCTGGATCAGGGCCCCTTTCTGGTAACAAAAGGGGCAGGTTGGGGCTACAGTCTTCAAAAAGTGGAGGCCGTGCGCAGTGGCTCACAACTGTCATCCCAGCACCTTGGGAGGCCAAGGCAGGCAGATCCTGAGGTCAGGAGTTCGAGACCAGACTGGCCAATATGGTGAAACCCTGTCTCTGCTAAAAATACAAAATTAGCTGGCTTGGTGGCCCATACCTGTAATCCCAGCTACCCAGAAGACTGAGGCAGGAGTATCACTTGAACCCGGGAGATGGAGGTCGTGGTGAGCCAAGATTGCACCATTGTACTCCATCCAGCCTGGTGACAGACAAGACTCCATTAAAAATAAAAAGTGCCTGGAAAGTTGGGATGTAGAGCAATTGAAACTCTCAGATGTGGTTAGTGAGCGTGTTATGCTGTTATTGCACTGCTGTAAAGAAATACCTGATGCTGCATAGTTGATAAAGAAAAGAGGTTTAATTGGTTCATGGTTCTACAGACTTTACAGGAAGCATGGTGCTGGTACCTGCTCAGCTTCTCATGAGGCTTCAGGGAGGCTCATTGTGGAAGTGAAGTGGGAGTAGGCACATCACATGGCCAGAGGAGGAGCCAGGGGGAAAGGAGCTGCCACTTGCTATGAAAGAACTGAGGCCGGGCGCGGTGGCTCCTGCCTGTAATCCCAGCACTTTGGGGATCCAGGTGGGTAAATCACTTGAGGTCAGGAGTTCGAGATCAGCCTGGCCAACCTGGTGAAACCCCATCTCTACTAAAAAAAATGCAAAAACCAGCCAAGCGTAGTGGCAGGCACCTGTAGTCCCAGCTACCCGGGAGGCTGAGCCAGGAGACTTGCTTGAACCCGGGAGGTGGAGGTTGCAGTGAGCCGAGATTGTGCCACTGCTCTCCAGCCTGGGTGACAGAGCAAGACTCTGTCCGCCCCCAGTCCCCCCACACACAAAAGAACCAGATCTTGGGGGAACTCACTCACTATCATGAGGACAGAAGCAAGCCCTGAGGGATCGGCCCCAAAACCTCCCACTGGGCCTCACCTCCAACACTGGGGATTACATTTCAACATGGCATTTGGGTGGAACAAATAGCCAAACTGTATTGGTGGGAATGTAAATTGGTAGACTGGTAAAACCACTTTGGAAAACTGGAAGAACTGACCAAATTTAACATACATCTATCCTGTGACCCAGCAAATCTACCCCTGGATTTCAATATATTCAACAGAAATGGGTACATATACTTACCAAGTGAGCAAATGCACAATTGTTACACGCAAGTGTTCACAGCACCACGTATCCATCAACTATAGAATGGAAACAGGCCAGATGCAGTGCCTCATGCCTGTAATCCCAGCATTTTGGGAAGCCGAGGCAGGCGGATCACAAGATCAGGAGTTCAAGACCAGCCTGGCCAACATGGTGAAACCCTGTCTCTACTAAAAATACAAAAAATTAGCTGGGCTTGGTGGCACGCGCCTGTAATCCCAACTACTTGGGAGGCTGAGGCAAGAGAATTGCTTGAACCTGGGAGTGAACTGGGATCGTGCCACTGCACTTCAGTCTGGCGACAGAATGAGACTTCAGCTCAAAAAAAAAAAAAAAAAAAAGGAAACATATAAGATTGAGCCTTATGTAATGGTCTTAAAAAAAAAAGATAAACAGGTCAAAAATTAGCAAATACGTATGATTAAACCTAATATCCATCCAATAGAATACTACACAACAATGAAAAGGAATGAGATACTGCTACATGCTACAATATGAATGAATCTCACAGGCACAAGTGTGAAGGAGGCCAGTCACAAAAGTAAAGAGACTTTATGATTCCATTTATTTGAAGTTCTAGAAGAGGTACCATTATCCATGGTGATAGGAATCAGAACGGTGGTTTCTTTCAGGGAGTACTGACTGGAAGGGGACATCAGGGACTTTTCTGGGGTGCTGTTATGTTCTCCATCTTAACCTTGACAATAGGTGCTGTGATATTATGGTGTATAGCTGTATAGGTTTTTGTCCATGGCTCCCGGCTCATACCTCCCCTAGCTCTTGTTACAGCCTTTTGTTACAATGTTGGGGGATTTTAGGCCTCAGAAAACAGAGTCTTTCTCTCTCTCTGACGCCCTGCCCTCTTTTCACCTGCTCCTTTTTGTCTCCAAGGCAGGACTCCAATCTTCCCACATCTTTCAGAAGGGGTCCTGGAGGAGGAAGGTTGCCCTGAGAGGCCAAGAATCTGAACAGACAGGCCTTGCTGAGTTTCCCTTTTCAGTCTGTCAGCCCAACAGCATTAGAGCATCCTCTTTTTTTTTAGACAGAGTGTTCCTCTGTCACCAGGCTGGAGTGCAGTGGTGTGATCTTGGCTCACTGCAACCTCCGACTCCCTGGTTCAAACAATTCTCCTGCCTCAGCCTCCTGAGTAGGTGGGATTACAGGCACGTGCCACCATGCCCAGCTAATTTTTGTAATTTTTTTAAATAGAGATGGGATTTCACTGTGTTGGCCAGGATGGTCTCCATCTCCTGATATCGTGATCCACCTCCCTCGGCCTCCCAAAGTGCTGGGATTACAGGTGTGAGCCACCGCGCCTGGCTGAGCATCCTCTTTTTATCTGATCACCTTTCTACATGGTTGCTGATCATGCCTATCCATTGAAGTCTCCATAAAAGGTGAAGGAAACCAAAATATTTTGGCTCAAAATATGCTTCTTTGACATATTTCAAAATGGCTATTCAGAAGGGCTGGAGATAGGAGAATAGCTAAAAAGCTGTCTTTTGTGGGGGAAATTTGCATCTGTAGAGAAAATGTGCATTGGCACGCCCAGTTTTCTCTGAGACCTGCTTTGTCTCAGCCTAGGATGATGAACTGATAGCCTGACACCTCTAAAGGTCTGAAAGAAATAGTGACCATCTACATTATCTGCAGGCTGCTCCCTGCGGGGTTTTGTCTACACTGGAAGATGACCTTTGCCAGCCAGGCCTCCTCTCCTTTCCCTCCCATAACCTGTCTTGCCAACACAACCTGCTTCTCCAGGATCCAAGCCCCTATTCTTTCTGTCAAAATTTTATACCAACCTGTCAAGATGGTATAAAAGCATCCACCAACTTCTCTTTCTTTGAGAACTTATATTTTGTAAAACTCTCATTCATGTTAACAAATATGAATACCTTTTCTCCTTTTTCTTTTTTTTTTGAGACAGAGTCTGGCTCTGTCACCCAGGCTGGAGTGAGTGGCTATGACCTTGACTCACTGCAACCTCCACCTTCTGGGTTCAAGTGATTCTCCTGCCTTAGTCTCCCGAGTAGCTGGGATTACAGGCATGCACCGCCACACCTGGCTAACTTTTGTGTTTTTAGTAGACATGGGGGTGGTGGTGGGGGGTTCACTATGTTGGCCAGGTTGGACTTGAACTCATGACCTCATGTGATCTACCCACCTTGGCCTCCTAGAGTGCTGGGATTACAGGTGTGAGGCACCGTGCCTGGCTGCCTTTTCTTTTAATCAGCCTTTTGTCAGTTGATTTTTCAGCAAACCTTCAGTGGGTGAAGGGGAAGGTTTCCCATGGCTCCTGCAAAAGCCCAAAAGGTGTGGGAGTGGTGGCTCTTGCCTGTAATCTTAGCACTTTGGGAGGGTGAGGTGGTTGAATCACGAGGTCAGGAGTTCGAGACCAGCCTGGCCAAGATGGTAAAACTCCATCTCTACTAAAAATGCAAGAAAAAAAATTATCCAGGCATGGGGGTCAGTGCCTGTACTCCCAGCTACTGGGAAGGCTAAGGCAGAGAGTTGCTTGAACCCGGGAAGTGTAGGTTGCAGTGAGCCAAGATTGCACCACTATACTCCAGCCTGGGTGACAGAGCGAGACTCCATCACAGGAAAAAAAAAAAAAAAAAGCCCCAAAGGACTTCGGAGAGTTGCACACCTGGAGGATCCTGTAGTCATTCCCAGGAGAGAACACGGAAGCTTGGAGCCCATACCTCACCCGAAGCATCCCTTTATCTGTGTCCTTTGTAATCCTCTATAATAAACTGGTCAGTGTGGCCGAACACGGTGGCTCACACCTGTAATCCCAGCACTTTGGGAGGCCGAGGTGGGCAGATCACAAGGTCAGGAGATTGAGTCCATCCTGGCCAACATGGTGAAACCCCATCTCTACTAAAAAATATAAAAATTAGCTGGGCCTGGTGGCAAGTGCCTTTAGTCTCAGCTACATGGGAAGCTGAGGCAGGAGAATCGCTTGAACCCAGGAGGCAGAGGTTGCAGTGAGCTGAGATCACCCCACTGCATTCCAGCCTGGGTGACAGAGTGAAACTGTCTCAAAAGAAAAGAAAATTGAACATATAATTATATGACCCAGCAATTTCACTTCTGAGTATACAACCAAAATAACGGAAAGCAGGGACTTAAACAGACATTTGTATGCCTATGTTCATAGTAGCATTATTCACAACGGCCAAAGGGTGGAAACAACCCAAGCGCCCGTCAATGAGTGATATGTAGCTTTCAGACATGAGTGAAAACGTGATACATACGGCCGGGCGCGATGGTTCACGCCTGTAATCTCAGCATTTTGGGAGGCCGAGGAGAGCAGATCACCTGAGGTCAGAAGTTTGAGACCAGCCTGGCCAATATGGTACAACCCCATCTCTATCAAAATACAAAACTTAGCGGGGCATGATGACAGATGCTTGTAATCCCAGCTACTAGGGAGGCTGAGGCAGGAGAATCGCTTGAACCCAGGAGACGGAGTTTGCAGTGAGCTGAGATTGCACCATTGCACTCCAGCCTGGGTGACAGAGCAAGACTCCATCTCAAAAAAAAGAAAAAGAAAATATGATACATACAATGGAATGTTATTCAGCCTTAAAAAGTAATGAAATTCTGATACATGCTATCACATAAATTAATCTCTATAAGACATTACGCTAAGTGAAATAAACAAACCAGTCACAGAGGATAAATATTATATGATTCCAGGTCGGGCACAGTGGCTCATGCCTGTAATCCCAGCATTTTTGGAGGCCGAGGAGGGTAGATCACCTGAGGTCAGGAGTTCGTTATCAGCCTGGCCAACATGGTGAAACCCCATTTCCACTAAAAATACAAAAAATAGCTGGGTGTGGTGGCAGGCACCTGTAATCCCAGCTACTCAGGAGGCTGAGGCAGAAGAATCACTTGAACCCAGGAGGAGGAGGTTGCAGTGAGCCGAGATTGCAGCACTGTACTCCAGCCTGGGTGACAGAGTGAGATTCTGTCTCAAAAAAAAAAAAAAAAAAAAAAAAAAAAAAATATATATATATATATATATATATATAAACATTTAAAAAAAATGTTTAAATGGTGACACATGTCTGTAATCCCAGCTACTCGGGTGGCTGAGGCAGGAGAATCTCTTGATCCACGGAGTTGGAGGTTGCAGCGAGCCAAGATCATGCCACTGTGCCCTAGCCGGGAAGCAGAGTGAGACTCCATCTAAAAAAAAAAATGTTTAAATGGTGACTCATATCTGTAATCCCAGCACTTTGGGAGGCCAAGGCAGGAGAATCACTTGAGGCCAGGAGTTTGAGGCTAGCTTGGGAAACATGGCGAGACCATATCTCTACAAAAAAAAAAAAGTAGTCAAGGTATGGTGGCACATCCTGTAGTCCCAGCTCCTCTGAAGGCTGAGGCAGGAGGATCCCTTGAGCCCAGGAGTTTGAGGCTGCAGCAAGCTATGATGACATCACTGTACTTCAGCCTGGGCTAACAGGGATACTTTGTCAATTTTTTTTTAAAGATTAAAATGGCTAATGTTATGTTATGTATATTTTAACATGATCAATTTCTTCTCTTTTCTGTTTTTTTGAGATGGAGTCTTGCTCTGTTGTCCAGGTTGGAGTACAGTGGTGTGATCTCGGCTCACTGCAACCTCCCTCCGCCTCCTGGGTTCAAGCAATTCTCCTGCCTCAGCCTCCAGAGTAGCTGAGGTTACAGGCAGGCACCACCACACCTGGCTAGTTTTTTGTATTTTTAGTAGAGACACCAGCCTGGTCTTGAACTCCTGACCTCAGGTGATCCACCTGCCTTGGCCTCCCAAAGTGCTGGGATTACAGGTGTGAGCCACTGCACCCAGTCTCAATTTCTTTTTTAAAGCTACTAAGAAAAAGGTGTCTGAGAGCCGAGGCTGCCCTGAGATTTCCTGGATTCCTCGCTCCTCGTCCAGCTGGTTCTGTTCCTTGAGACCCCATCACAAACCTGCCTCCAGTGCCCTGGAATTCAAGGGCTTGCTGATCTTCCTTGACATCAACTTCCCAAGGTGGAAAAGTCTCTGAAAGGCACTTTGGTCCCTTTGGGGACCCATTAGGAAGCCATCAATCATTCATGAATTTAACAAAAAGGCCAGAGAGAATGGGATGACATGTTTGCCCAATCAAGGAATCGGCCTTGAGTTTCGCTAAATAGTCAAGTTCAGCCTTGAATGTCGCCAGCACCCCAGGCAAAAGCTCAGGGGAAGCACCTAGACTGAGCACCTGCTGCGCACCAAGAACCACGCCTGGAATCCTTCCCACCACCCAAGGAGGACATCACTGGACACACTTTCCTGATTAGGAAACTGAGCCTCACAGAATCCCACAACCGGAAAATGAGGGGTTCACACTTTAGAGCCAGCTCCAAATCCCAGTTGCAGACCTTCCAGACTCATGGCTGGCCTTGGTGGGCAGTAGCCTCTGTGAGCTTACAAGCAACAGGAGCCCTTTCTCAGAGATAAGAGGGATAAGAGGAGGCAGGAGACAGAGGGCAAAGTCCACTCTCAGCCCCCTCTGCAATGCCTGTCAAAATAGAAGTCCTGGCTCCCTGCATATCCGGCAGGGTCTCTTCACCCAGAAGTCCTCTAGGTAGAGGAGGCTTCTGGCTAGAGGGACTTCTGTGTCTCCCACAGAATACAACTCACCTCCCCCTTTGCCTGCCTCATTGCCAACAGCCAGGGCCACCCTAATCCTTCCCAGAAAGGGAAGCCTTGGGAAAAGAGAATGTATGTGTGTTGGGGTGTGAGCACATCTTTTTTATCTTTATTTTATTTTATTTTTTGAGATAAAGTCTTGCTCTGTCATCCAGGCTGGAGTGCAGTGGTGCGATCTCAGCTCACTGCAACCTCTGCCTCTCAAGGCATTCTCCTTCTGCTGTTCAAGTGATTCTCCTGCCCCAGCCTCCCAAGTAGCTGGAACTACAGACACCTGCCATCACTCCCAGCTAGTTTTTATATTTTTAGTACAGACAGGGTTTCACCATGTTGGCCAGGCTGGTCTCGAACTCTTGACCTCAGGTGATCTGCCCACTTCAGTCTCCCAAAGTGCTGGGATTACAGGCATGAGCCACCGTGCCTGGCCTCTGGGGAACATATCTTGAGTGGAGAAGTCGATGACTCAGAACAGGGTGAGAGGGATGGGAGGGTAGGTATAGGAGTCAGGGCACTCCTAGTGCTCTTGAGTGGAAAGAACCCTGGAGTGGGAGTCAGAGCGATGAGTTTTTCTTTTTCTTTTCTTTTTTTGAGATGGAGTCTTGCTCTGTCGCCCAGGCTGGCAAGGTCTCAGTTCACCGCAACCTTTGCCTCCCAGGTTCAAGTGATTCTCCTGTCTCAGCCTCCCGAGTAACTGGGATTACAGGTGTGCACCACCATGTCTGCTAATTTTTTTTGTATATTTAGTAGAGACAGGGTTTCACCATGTTGGTCAGGCTGGTCTGGAACTCCTGACCTTGTGATCCGCCTGCCTCAGCCTCCCAAAGTGCTGGGATTACAAATATGAGCCACCATGCCTGGCCATCTCTGTTTTCTTATCTGTACAACAGTAGAATTGGAGTTCATGGTTGCTAAGGGTTAATGCACTGGCAACACAAATATTAATTAAGCTCCTCCTTCAGCCGGCAGCCAAGTTCTGGGGATACAGTTAGGAACAAGACTGACCCGTCCTTTGCTCCAGAACTTGAGTCTAGAGGGAAAGACAGATACTGACAAGTAATCACAAGGACATTGCACTCTGGGGAGAAGTCCAGGGGACTGCAGGGGCCCACAGATCCAACCCAGCCTTAAGCACTGGGCTTAGTTAGAACAAAGAAGCAGCTCAAAGAACAACTCAGCTTTTGCCTGGGCTTTGTCTTGGAGTCCCAAGTAGCTTCTTGTTCCCTAATGGTCCAGATACCCACTACCTGGGGTCAGTACATCAGGGGCTCAGATCCTCAGTGGGGGGGCTCTCACCCCTGCTTTCCTGATTAGCCTGAAAGTAGACATAAACTGTCATCCTCAGAACTGGAAACTCCTCGAATCAACCAGAAAGGGCTGAGAAGGTCAAAGGCAGAAGGGTCCATCCCAGGGAGGTTTGCAAATGGGGGAGCTGGGACTGCGGAGCTTCCTGAGGCTCCTCCGATCCGTGAAGGCAGAGCTTATTCCACGTTAACAGCAGAGAGGCAAGTTCTTCTGTCAGAGGCATTGGAACCAGAGCATCTCCATCTTGAGCGAGGGCTAGGAAAATGAGGCAGGGACTTGCTGGGCTGCGTTCCCAGAAAGTTAGATATTCCTAGCTTCTTTACGGTTAAGGAAACAGATTGATAACATTGACTAAACAGACCCAGACTTAGGAGCGTTGTGATATCCCGATGTCTAGAGAGCAGAAGCATTTCTAATTTTGCTTCGAAGATAGTAATATCGATTCTTGCAAGACACGGTAACTAAGAAAATTAATCCTTTATCACAAACCCTTGTAGCCCAGCTCATCTCCCCATGAGCTCTTTTTATCCTATATATAAACAAGTATTGGACCTACGGTGGGCTCGTTCCTCCTCCTCTTACTTTAGGGGACGCCCGACCTGTACTTTCACCACTTTACTTTTTTAATAAAGTTGATTTCACTTTGCACTATGGACTTGTTCTGAATTCTTTTTTTTCTTTTTCTTGAGACAGAGTCCCACACTGTTGCCCGAGTTGGAGTGCAATGGCTCACTGCAACCTCTGCCTTCCAGGTTCAAGCGATTCTCCTGCTTCTGCCTCCCAAGTAGCTGGGAATATAGGTGCCTGCCACCATGCCCAGCTAATTTTTTGTATTTTTAGTAGAGATGGGGTTTTACTATGTTGGCCAGGCTGGTCTTGAACTCCTGACCTCATGATCCACCTCCGTGGCCTCCCGAAGTGCTGGGATTACAGGTGTGAGTGAATGCACCTGACCTCATTCTGAATTCTTTCTTGCACGAGATCCAAGAACCCTCTCTTAGGGTCTGGATTGGGACCCTTCTGGTAACACTTCTAGCAGAGTGGATTTCAATCTCAGCTGTGTGCTGCAATCACCCGGCAAGTTGTAAAACCCCTGATGTCTAACCCCCAGAGTTTCTGTGGTAATTGGCCTGGGGTGCCAACTACTGGGGCAGGGGATTCTAATGTGTTAAGTTGGGAACCAGTGGCCTGTCTGAAGGCGGGAGTCTCCTCAGAGGCGACAAGGAAGGAGGCCAAACAGGTCAGAGGCTGACCAGCTCTGTCCAGGGGACAAATAGGCCATGTTCTAGGTAGCATGGGCAGGGTCCCCAGAAAGGACTGCTTGGTAGTGAAGCAAGGATTACCCTCACCATCCCCCTGAAGCCCTACCCCGACCCCAGCTAAAATACAGAATGCCCAGGGAAATTCCAATATCGGATGGACAGGGAACTTTCTAGTATAAGTATGTCCCATGCAATCTTTGGGCTAGACTTATATTAAACAATTATTTGCTGTTTGTCTGAAATTCAAATTTAATTGTGTGCCCTGTTTTCTGATTTGCTAAATCTGGCAACCCTATCTCACCCCATCCCTGAGCTGGGAGTCAAGAGTCTCAGTTGCGGGTCCCAGCCCGCTGATTCTAACATGGTGGTGACCTTGGGGAACTCACTGCCCCTCTCTGAGTTTTCCTCACCTACTTATGATGTCCCTCCTGCCTCAGGGGCAGGGCAAGCTGTTCCCAGAGCAGTAACCATAGATCACAAGGTACCTGGAAAGGCATAGAGTTGTCTATAAAGGAATATAGAGCCTTTCTCAATGAGAAATCAGCATTTTCCTTCCATGGTTTGATCCCATCCATCCCTCCATCCATCCCTCCATCCATCCCTCCATCCCTCCATCCATCCCTCCATCCCTCCATCCATCCCTCCATCCATCCATCCATCCCTCCATCCATCCATCCATCCCTCCATCCATCCCTCCCTCCATCCATCCATCCATCCATCCATCCATCCATCCATCCCTCCCTCCCTCCCTCCATCCATCCATCCCTCCATCCCTCCATCCCTCCATCCCTCCATCCATCCATCCCTCCATCCATCCATCCATCCATCCCTCCATCCATCCCTCCATCCATCCCTCCCTCCCTCCATCCATCCATCCCTCCATCCCTCCATCCATCCATCCATCCATCCATCCCTCCATCCCTCCATCCCTCCCTCCATCCATCCATCCCTCCATCCCTCCATCATCCCTCTACTCAAGATTTTTGAATGGTTTTCAAGAATCTTCTCGTTCTGGAGATGCTGACCTGAGACTAAAGCTGAGGGCAGAGCTGATCTCCAGGGTGTAAGTTTCTCCCTCTCTCTTCTCCTCTCTCCTTCCTTCCTTCTCCTCCCTCCTATTCTCTCTCTCTGACATGCTCAGGCATCCAGATAACAACTCCCCCTCCCTACCAAACAGAAAGAGTTCATCTCACATTGAGCAAGTAGCTGTGGTGGGCCTACTGCATGCTAGGCACACAGCCTACTAAGTGCTGAGGATACGATGGGCTCAGTCCCTCCCCACATGAAGCTTCTAGTCTGAGAGTGGAGCATGAGGGGACAAAGTTAAATAATCCCTAAAGTGAAGACAGCATGAGAAACCTTGGCAAGTGCCCTGAAGGAAAAGAACAGGGTACTGAGAGTGTACAAAAAAAGGAACCTGGCCTCGCTCCCTTGAGGATATGTCCTTTGAACTGGTAACTGAAGGGCAGGACGGGGAAAGGCATCCCAGCAGATCACTCACATGCAAAGGAGACCTTTGAGGAATGGTGAGAAGGCTGGCATGGCTGGAGTAGGGAGGAAAGGGACAGAGAGTGGCAGGAGATAGGGTTGACACATTGGCAGGGCTGGCCATGCTGGGTGGTGGAGACTATGCAAAGAATTTGAGTCTTTTTTTTTTTTGGAGACAGAGTTTCACTCTTGTTGCCCAGGCTGCAGTGCAATGGCACGATCTCAGCTCACTGCAAACTCTGCCTTCCAGGTTCAAGTGATTCTCCTGCCTCAGCCTCCTGAGTAGCTGAAATTACAGGCATGCACCACCATGCCTGGCTAATATTTGTATTTTTAGTGGAGACGGGGTTTCACCATGTTGGCCAGGCTGGTCTCAAACTCCTGACCTCAGGTGATCTGCCCGCCTCGGCCTCCCAAAGTGCTGGGATTACAGGTATGAGCCACCATGCCCGGCCAAGAATTGGAGTCTTTAGCCTACCCTAGGATCCAGCAATCCTACTCCTAGGCTTCTTCCTGTTTCAGTTTCCTATTGCTGTTGTAACAAATTGCTGCAAACTTGGTGGCTTAAAACAAATCTACTATCCTACAGTTTCGAAGGTCAGAAGTCAGAAACAGTGTCACTGGGCTGTCCTCACGGTGGTGGCAGGGCTGCTCCTTCTGGAGGCTGTAGGGGAGAACCCGTTTCCTTGTCACTGCCAGCTCCCTGAGGCTGCCTGTGCTCCCGGGTTTATCCTCAAAGCCAGCAATGGCTGGTTGAGTCTTTCTCACCCTGCCATCTCTTTGGTCCTCTCACTCTGCTGTTCTCTTCCATTACCTGGGACCTACCCAGATAATCCAGGATAATCTCATCATCTTGAGGTCAGCCAATTAGTGCTTTAATTCCATATGCAACCTTAATTTCCCTATGCTGGCCTGGTGTGGCGGCTCACACCTGCAATCCTAGTACTTTGGGAGGCTGAGGCAGGTGGATTACCTGACGTCAGGAGTTTGAGACCAGCTTGGCCAACATGGTGAAACCCTGTCTCTACTAAAAATACAAAGTTTAGCCAGGTGTGGTGGCAGGTGCTTGTAATCCCAGCTACTTGGGAGGCTGAGTCAGGGAGAATCACTTGAACCTGGGAGGTGGAGGTTGCAGAGCCAAGATTGCATCATCACCCTTTGGCCTGGGAGACAGAGCGAGACTTTATCTCAAAAAAAACCAAAAAACAAAAAAAAACACAACAAAGAAACAACTCCCCTCCCCCCAAAAAAATCAGCCAGGTATAGTGGCACACCCTGGTGTGCTGGGGTGTGCCAAGTAGCTGGCACACCCAGCTACTTGGGAGGCTGAGGCATGAGAATTGCTTGAAGCTGGGAGACAGAGGTTGCGGTGAGCTGAGATTGCACCACTACACTCCAGCTGGGCGATGGAGTAAGACTCTGTCTCAAAAAAGAAAAAAAAAAAAATGTTTTCCCTGTGCCATGTAACCTAACACATTCATGGCTTCTGGAAATTAGAACACAGACATCTTTGGGGAACCATTATTCTGCCTACCACACTAACCCAAGAGAAATAAGTATAATATTTGTCAAAAGACTTGTGTAAGAATGTCCATAGCAGGCTGTCTTAGTCTGTTCCTGCTGCTCTAACTAAATACCTTAGACTGGGTAATTTACAAGTAATGGAAATTTATTTCTCATGGTGCTGGAGACTGGGAAGTCCAAGATCAAGCTGCTGGCAGGATTGCTCTTGGGGAAAGCTAGCTGGCTGCTTTCAAGATGGCGTCTCTCGTATCCTCACATGGCAGAAGTTCCCTTGTGCCCTTTTATAAGGTTCCTAATGCCATCTGCCCTCATGGCCCAATCACCTCCCAAGGGCCTCACCTCTTAATACCCTCACTTTGGAGGTCAAGTTCCAACATAACTCTGGAGGGACACGTACATTCAAACCACGGCACATAGCGAAGCTTTATTCATAAGAGCCCCAAGATGGAAAAAGCTCCAAAATCCACCAACAGATTACCAAATCATTGTATATCTCACGAAATATTACACACAATAAAAAAGAATGTACACACAGGCCAGGCCTGGTGGTTCACGTCTTTAATCCCCGCACTTTGGGAGGCTGAGGTGGGTGGATCACAAGGTCGGGATTTGGAGATCAGCCTGGTGATCCATGGTGAAATCCCATCTCTACTAAAAATACAAAAATTAGCCAGGCACAGTCGCAGGCACCTGTAATTCCAGCTACTTGGGAGGCTAAGGCAGGAGAATCCCTTGAACCCGAAGGCAGAGGTTGCAGTGAGCCCAGATCATGCCACTGCACTCCAGCCTGGCAACAGAGCAAGAGACTGTCTCAAAAAAAAAAAAAAAAAAAAAAAAAAAAGAATGTACACACAATAACGCAGATGAATCTCACAGACATAATGTTGAGTTATAGAAGCTAGACACAAAAGGCTGCATACTAGGCAATGCCATTTGTAGGAAGTTCGGGAACAGCAAAATCAATCCACAGTACAGAAATCCAAATAGCGGTTACTTCTCGGGGGTGGGAATTGACTCTGAAGGGGACAGAGGGCTGAAAATGATGCGAATCTTCATCTGGGTGTGGTCATAGGTATGCACATATGTAGAAGTTTGTCATGCCGCGTGCTTTACTGTCTATGAATTATATCTAGAAAAATTGAAGTCTGCATTTCAAAAGCAATGGGAAATTACAGCAGAGTTTCAAGCAGGGACATGACATAATCTGGTGTTCACTTATAAAAGGTCACTCTAAGACCAGGCGCGGTGGCTCATGCCTGTAATCCCAGCACTTTGGGAGGCCAAAGCAGGTGGATCACCTGAGGTCAGGAGTTTAAGATCGACCTGGCCAACATGGTGAAACCCCATCTCTAAGAAAAATACAAAAATTAGCGGGGCATGGTGGCCTGTGCCTGTAATCCCAGCTACTTGGGAGCCTGAGGCAGGAGAATCGTTTGAACCCAGGAGGCGGGGGTTGCAATGAGCTGAGATCTCACCACTGCACTCCAGCCTGAGCAACATAGCGAGATTCCACTTAAAAAAAAAAAAGTCACTTTTTTTTTTTAAATCTGTTAGGTGGAAAACAGATGAGAAATGAGAGCAGCTGCTATTGCCCTGAAGACAAAGGTGCCCTGGACTTAGCTGGTACTGAGGGAAATGGACAGAAGTGAGTGATTTCAAATATATTTGGGAGAAAAAATCAACAGGACATGATTTAGGAGATACATGGTAGTTGAATAGACAGATAAACAGGTTGAGAAGTAGATGGATGAATGGGTGAATGGATGGATGGATAGGTGAATGGATGGATGGAGGGATGGAGGGATGGATGGATGGATGAGTGAGTGAATAGGTGGGTGCATGGGTGAATGGACAGACTGGGTGGATGAATAGGTAGGTAGATGGTTGGATGGGCAGATGGGTGGTTAGGTCTGCAGGTGTGTAGACGAGTAGATGAAGAGGTGGGGGGAGAATGAGTATGTGGGTGAATGAGTGGATGGATGAACACCCTCAAGAGGAGACTCTCTCCTCCAGTTGTTGGTGTCCAGAAAGTGCAGATGAATCACACTAGTCAGTAAATACCCCAGTTTTCCTCCGAGACATCTGTATTTACTCTCCCACAGCTCTCCAGTGCCCCAAGGAGAAAAACTAGTTGCTACAATACCCATCAGTGAGCAGACACAAATAGGCTGGTTTGATGAGATGCAAGGATCTCCCAATCCTCTGGGCATTTCAGGGAAGTGCTGTTGATATCCAAGCTAATGGGGGATTAAGCAGAGGTGGAAAAAGCTCCCACAACTTCCCCTAGGAAGCCATCGGTCCTTGTTCTCCTCCCTCTTGTTGTGATCACCAGACCACGATCACAGCCACCACCCCGGCATCTTCTCCGTCACCACCTCCATTACAACCACCACTACACAGATTTTTGAGACTCTGACTGCAAATTGTGTTTACTCAGGTAAAATACAGGGGCTTGTAGGTGCCTGTCTGGCAAGAGGGAACAACTTACCTCTTGGTGGTGGCTGACCTTTTAACCCCTGGGGTTCTAGCAAAGCCGTGTGGTCCAGCTCCCACTTCCAGCCTGTTTGGTCCTGTGATCCATTCCTGTTACCTCATAGCAGGAGGGACAAGGAAGGCAGGGAGAGAAAAGTCCTGGCAGTGCAGGGAGAGTCGCTGTTTTCAGAAGCAAGAAGGTCTGAAATCCTACCAGGAGAAGCCCTGGTGATTCAGAGCTGGCTCCAGGTATCCCGAGGTCCATTTCCCATGCATTTCCTAGACCTTGCAACTGGCTAATTTCTCTGCCTGTAGGAGTCTGGCAGCCCAGCCTCCAGAGCTTTTCTCTGGCCTCCCCAGACAGGCTGAGTTTGTGCTATTTGGGTAAACAACATTCCCCTTGGTTGTCAGAGGCAGACTTATTTACCTGGTAGCAGCAGTTCCTTCCTACCCACCCGCTCAGAGGCAGCAGGACTCAGAGTGGGAACCAGCACTCTATCACATGCAAGGGTGAAGACCCAGCATCAGAGGAGCGGGCAACAGATCTCACACCAACTACGGGGATCCAGGGCTGTGTACTGCAAAGTCACAGTCACTGTTTAACTCTGCGGTCTCTCTGGACTTTCCACACCTGGGAACAAGCTAGGCTAAAGCCATCACGCCCCAGAGCTATGATTTCATCCAGTTATCGTATACCCTGCATCCAAGCTAAAACATTGTCACTGGATCTCCCTTGGCCATAACCAGATACTTTGTACTTCAAACTCCTGCATGCTTTGAATTTCCCCCACCCCTTAGCCCAGGTGTCATATTGGCACCTCCGTCTCAGGCAGTGAGGAAAGGTGGTTACTCAATCCCTGCCTCCACCGGGCACTGCAGTCAGGGGTGGCGCCCAGCTCAGGAATTCCGCAGTTGTCTTTCTGCAGGCAACTCTACCCGACTGCAGTCACTGACCAAGCCATCCCATCCTGCAGCTGCTGAGCTGAGTCTGGGGCAGGGTACAGCTGTGCCAGCTGTCAGAGATAGATTACACGATGAAGCTCGGCTGTGACTCACATTCCAGCTCAGGGGAAATGCGCAAAAGTTCTACACTGCCTTTGGGGTGCAAAAAATCATCTTGGTTTTGTCTTGCAAGATGTTCGGCTTGTGGAGGGTGGGGCAGATGGAGGAAGGGGGTGGGGAGGAGGCAGGGGGCAGGTCTGTCTCCAGCCAACTGCCTGTCACACACCCGCCACAGCTCGTAATAACAACACTCAGCATTTAATCAGCCCCTTTGTGGATGCAGACGCTGTCACACTCATTAATTAGTTAATCTGCTCAGCCCCCCGGGAGGAAGAGTCATGTTATTATCCGCACTGGGACTCAGAGGGAAACCGAGGCCAGAGTGGGAACTTGGCACAGAGCAGAGGGAGCACAGCCTGACAGCTGGACTGGGACCAGTGTATGTCTTCTTGTCGGTTCTGGTGCCCTTGCTCTTGTCCTCCTTCCTAGCCCCTGCCTGCTCCAAAGACACCCGGCCAAACTCTGAACTGGGCCTGAAGGTGCTCAGAGAGAAGGCCAGGCATGGCTTTGGGGCTGAGGCAATAGGATTGCTTGGACCTGGGAGGTGGAGGTGAAGAAGATGAAGCTCCAGTAGCTGGACTGGGGCAGGCGAGTAGGGAGTGTGTGATCTGGAACAGCCACCCTTTCTGAGAGTGTCTTGGAACTAGAAATAGAATTGATGAGGGTGCCTCTCTCATCAAAATGCCTGCTTCCTGTGCAGGCGGCTCTGGGTTTTGATAGTGTGTCTGGTGGTTTTAGAATGGAAGGGAGGAACAAATCCAGCAGGACGCTCCATTGTGGTTTCACTGGAAACTGGGATTGACCATTTGGGGAATTTTTTTTTTTTTTTGAGACGGTTTCACTCTTGTCTCCCAGGCTAGAGTTCGATGTCGTGATCTAGGCTCACTGCAACCTCCGCCTCCCAGGTTCAAGCAATTCTCCTGCAAAAACCCCGTTTCAGCCTCCCAAGTAGCTGGGATTACAGGCGCAGGCTACCACGCCCGGCTAATTTTTATATTTTTAGTAGAGACGAGGCTTTGCCCTGTTGGCCAGGCTTGTCCCGAACTCCTGACCTCAGGTGATCCACCCACCCCGGCCTCTGAAAGTGTTGGGATTACAGGCGTGAGCCACCTTGCCCAGCCCATTTGGGGATCTTTCTCTCTCTCACACACACACACACACACACACACACCCCATGGGTAGAACCCACAGCCCCCATGGAGCTCCTCCTACATCACTGTGCCCAGTGGTCAATGTCACTGGAGGCCTGCTCAGATGCCTTACAGCCACTGCTCAGCCCTCAAGAAAAAGACTTAGGTCAGTCTGTCAGGCAAAGAATCCTGACCGAATGAGATGCAGGCAGGAGACCTACAGAGCACAGAAGCAAGGCATTAGAGGGAGGAAGTCCAAAGTACCTTCTAGTTTGTGACCAATTGTAAAAATTAAGACTGGAGTCTCTCCCCGTCTTTCTTTGCTTGTTACTAGAGTTGCTGAAGATTAAATAATTAGAAATTATTTAAGAAATGATTTTAAGAAAATGCCAGTCTGGCCATCATGGCAAAACCCCGCCTCTACTAAGAAAAAAAAAACCACAAAAATCAGCCAGGCATGTTGGCACATGCCTGTAATCCCAGCTACTAGGGGGGCTGGGGCAGGAGGATTGCTTGAATCTGGGAAGCAGAGGTTGCAGTGAGCTGAGATCATGCCACTGCATAACACAGCAAGACTCCGTCACACAAAACAAATATGAATCACAATTTGAAAATGTCTTTCCTACCTTTCCTTTTTCTTTCACCTAACATTTATGTATGTATATATGTATTCGTTTATGTATTCATTTATTTATTTGAGACAGAGTCTCACTCTGTGCCCAGGCTGGAGTGCAGAGGAGAGACCTCGGCTCACCAAAACCTCTGCCTCCAGGTTCGAGCGAATCTCCTGCCTCAGCTTCCCCAGTAGCTGGAATTACAGGCACCTATCACCACGCCCAGCTAATTATTGTATTTTTAGTAGAGATGAGGTTTCACCATGTTGGTCAGACTGGTCTCAAACTCCTGACCTCAGGTGATCCACCTGCCTCAGCCTCCCAAAGTGCTGGGATTACAGGTGTGAGCCACCACGCCCAGCCACCTAACATTTATAAGAGAGGTGCTTCTCAGCCTTTCATGTGCATTCAAGTCATCTGGGAATCTTGTTGCCAAGCTGAGATTCTTGGGCCTGAGATTCTGCATTTCCATCAAGCTCCTGGGTGGCGCCAATGGCTTACTCTGAGTAGCGACAGTTCAAAGGATTCGCTGATGGTAAGTTACCCTTTAATTCAGTTAAATGGCCAGACGGGGTCATTCACCTTGAAGATCTTGAAATAATAGTAGCCTCATGGCATCAAGTGTGGAGGTGACTGTTGGAACTTGTTTGGTGAGGACAACTTTGGAGAAATGGGAAGAAAGACTGGCGTGTGTGGGCTCACATGTGTGCACATGGACATGTGTGAGTTTGTGTGCATGAGGCAGCTAAGGGGTGGATTGTAGTAGACGGTCTTTGGAATGGCTGCTCAGGTCATGATTCTCCTCCTCTGCGAGTGTGTCTCAATAGGGAAAAGGAGCTGACATGTTTGTATCACACACGAGGCACTTTCTGCCCTGACCGTAGCTGATTGACTGTGGCCCAATCTGGACTAATGAGATTCTTTTTTTCTGGAAATCCGGAACCTTGAACCAAGAGACATTAAGTCTGGCAGTTTTGATTCTGATTAGTGGCAATGATCTAGAAAGAAGATCCCTAAACTGATATTGCTACAGTGGGCAGTTAAAGTCTCCCCTGATTTCTGCCCTTCCTGAGCCTTGAGGAATTCAACTCCTCCTTGAATCCCCTGAGGTGTCCCACTGGGTATATGTGCCCACTCCCATTTTCTTTGTTACCTGTGTGAGTTTGCGTTCTAAATAATCACAGGTAACAGAACTCCTTCCAGAAGTGGCTCCATCTGCTTCAATAGAAGGCAGTCCTGGACTCACAATCTCATTTCCAACCCAAATGTTGAGATAATTTTCAGACCGAGGCTTCTCCTCAACCCCGGGCCGCCACTACACACACCTCCTTGTTCACCTATGGCTCCCACTTGTACTGAACTGCGCGATCACTGTCATTTTGGGGGATGGCACCAGGGCCTAGTAAACTTTTTAGAGGCATTTCTCTTGCCTGAAAGGAACACATTCTTCCCCTTTTTGTCTCTGATGAATCTTTACCGGATCTTTGAGACCCAGCTGAGTCATCCTGACCTGCAGACTGGACTCCCACCCCCAGGCTTAAATTCCTTTCCAAGAGCTCTGCCTGTGCTCTCTGCTTAGCTCCTATGTAAAAACCCCATCCATCTGCGTCTCCTCCCCAGCAGAATGAGCTCCTTGAAGGCAGGGCCCGCCTTCTACTCCTCTCTGTCCTCCACTCCCCCAGCTCGGCACAGCGCTCCCAAGGAGGTGTAAGCGACTTACGGTGAATGAATGGGCGTGAAGGGGAACAGGAGGGGCGGTTTTCTTCATTTATCAGAAATTCAAAATTGACCAAGCAAGCCCCTTTGGAGGCCAGGCACGATGCTGGACACTGGGCGCGGGGGTTGGGGAGGAGGGGGTACCCAGATGCTAAAGATGTGCTCCGACTTCTCAAGCAGCGCTCAGTCACCCCGAGGAGGTGGGACCCGTCTCTCTCCTCCCGACAAATGAACCAGTTCTCCAGTGATCCTACTTGCTTTTTTCCCTCTCCCACGCTAAAACTGGTCACGAGGGGCCTAAAGGAGGGGCACCCAGGAGGCTCCCTTCCCCGCACGCAGCGCGCCCCGTCCAGCCCCTCCCGGCCGCCCACAGGGCCCCCAGCCGCGGCCTGAGCCCGGCGCCCACCGCCTCCACGCGCAGGGCCAGCGCCCGCAGAAGGCTCGGCTCGCCCGGGCCTCGACGCCGCTCCCCTCCCTGGCGCCAGAGGGCGCTGCCGCACCACGACCGTCGCCATGGTCACCGCTGGCGGCGGAGAGGGGTTTACGTAAAGGACGCAGCGTCCCCCGGGGGGCGGAGGCGGCCTTCGCGCCGGCGCCGGCGCCCTGCGGAAGCGGCGTTAGTGAATCGGGGCCTTGGGGAGCCCAGGATGGAGGTGGCGGTCGCGGCGGCGGGCCGAGCCCTGCGGAGGGCGGGAGGTAAGGGGGGCCTCGGGCGCGGCGGGCCGGCCCCGGGCGCGGGCGCGGTGCAAGCGGTGCGGCGGGCTGGGCAGTGTCCAGGGCGCGCGGTGGCCGGCCCGAAGGGTCAGCGGGCGGAGTTGCAGCTGCCACGCGCGCCCGTGGCAGGTGTGAGGTCTGTGGAGCTCCTGGCACGGGTGTGGGGATGGTGACACGCGTGGCACGAGCGTGGGCAACGTGGGTCCGGCACAAGCAGCGTGGTTTTCCTGGCACCGGTGTCAGAAGACTCGCCTCCACCTTCGTGCGGTGGTGGCCGCCCAGGTGTGAGACGGTGCAGCTGTCTGCACAGGTAGGTGATGGACTCGGCGCTCGGACTGGTTCTGGGCTGAGTGGCCCGCTTGTGCTGGCATGGTGGTGCTGCTGGCATAGGTGTGAGGAAGTGCTGCCGTTGCTTGGGTGTTGGGATGGTTCTGGCCTTGGGCTTGACATGGTCTGGGGTGATAGCACTGGGAGCTTGAAGAATTGGTGTCCTCAGCATGGCTAGAGTTTGTGGCGTGACTGTGAGAAAGGGCCTTGGCACGATGTGGTGCAGGTGGCTGCTTGGCACTGCCACGGGGGGAATCCGTGGCCCTCCCACCCTGATGAATGGGAAGGGTAAATGCCTGTGCTTCCTCACGGGTGATGAAGGGGACACTGCCTCTGTCATGGGGGTCCAGTTTTAATTCCTGTTGGGTACACTGCACTGAGGAGAGCAGAGGGCTGGAAGAAGGTTGGTGTCCTTTATAATGGGCATAAACAAGAAATGCCAGAAGAAGCTTTTACCACAGGGTCCCTGATGATAGCCCAGACAGAGACCTGTCCAGGTACTGCCACTGTCCTGGGCTCCTATTCGTGTAGCTTTGGAGAAGAAGGGAGGGGTGGATGATTTTCAGTGGTGGTCACTGTCCTGGAATATATCCTAAGAAGCAAGCAGGGCTGGGAGGTAACCCCGGTCAGCGGTCAGAGAGTGGTATGGCGCACCATTTCTCTGTAGTCGCCGGGTCCTGCCTTCTCCTGGGGTTGATGGGTTCACTCCAGGGTATCTCTCTTCTTTGATGCTTGGCAGCCTTTGGGTCCAGAGGATTGGATCGATTGGGGGATGCTTGAAGGATGATTCTGCAGGCACTAGGAGTCTGCTGGGGACACCTGAAAAGTGTGCTGGGATTGTGTCTACTCTCACCAGTCTTTGGGAAGCTTTGGGTGAAGGTCTCACTCAGCATCACCTAGTGCCTTACTTTACAGAGGAGCAATTTCCAGCCCCTAACCACAGGAGAGGTCTTAGGGTATGGGGGAAATCTTCAGTTCTTTGTGGATCTCTTGGGGGAATGGGATCAGTGGTAAAAGAATACCAGGGTTGAGCTTGTGCTGGGGAAGGCACTTTAGAGTCCAAAGAGATGATGGTGAGGGTATTGGAGACTAGGGTGGCAGGTGGTCGCCAGATTGCCAAGGCGGGTGCTTGGAGATGCTGATGAGTTCCCTATAGCTGGAGCATTGTCCAACGCCTTTGGAGTCAGATCACTGGAATTCCAGTGTTGGCTGTGTGACCTTCAGCAGGTGATTTCACCAATCAAGGCATGTCACATAGTAGTCTGGTAGTAAAGAATGAAAGGAAATGGTGCACCTGGAAACCCTTTGCAAACAGCGAAAGGCTGTACAAAGGTCAGAGTCTCATCAAGTAAAGAGACCAGGGCTGGAGGCAGGAGCCACAGGAAATGGAGGCGAGGGATGTGATTGGAAGGAAGGGAGCCGGAAGGTCGAGGGCCTGTCATGGGGAATTAGAGGCCATGAGCGCACATGCTCCTGGTGGGGCCAGTGGATCTGTTGACACTGTGAGTCAGCTGCCGAGCTGGAACCAGGCCCCCAGTCTCCTGAGGATGGTCCTGAGCATGGTCCCGGCAGCTGTGAAGTCCTGCAGGAGTGGCCCAAGCAGGAGGAAGCACTTTGCTTGGGCGGCAGACGTGCCTCGTCACCAGGGTGGGTTGGAAGGTGTCTGTGGCTGACAGATCTGGGGTACCTGTGTGGGAGGAAGACTTGGGAAGTGTGTGTTTTCTCTTGAGAATTTCCTTTGGCTCTGGGTTCTGAGAACAGGGGTGGGGAGCAGTCACATCAGCGTCTTCTGGGCTGTGGCCTGAAGGAAATGCAGTGGGTCAGACCATCCATTGATTGAGGTGGTTCAGGCCTGGATGGTCCTGCGGGAGGTTGAGGCTGGATGGCAGGGGGACCCAGGGGGTGTGGAGGATGCCCTCAGACACATGGGGGAAAGGAAAGGAGGCTACGGGCACCATTAGAGGGTGCTCTGAGAACAGACAGGTATGGCACATCTCGCAGTGCGGCCCCACTTCTGGCCAAAGTTCCTTCCCAGGTTGGGAGGATGAGGGCGGCTGCATAAGGCTTTGCTCTCTGCCACTGGAAGCCTAATTCCAGATAATGAGCTGCAGAGCCTGAGTTGCAGACCCTGCCCCGTGGTGCTGGAAGGCCTGTTTTCATCTAACCCAGGCCATTTCTCCAGCATTCCCTGTGGTGTCTGCCTTAGCCAACAACCAACCCATTTCACATCCTTGCTCCCCAAAGCAGAAGGTTTTTGCCCTGTGTCCAGGCTGCACTGTCAAGCCATGTCAGTGGAAGGACATGACCCTGCCAGACCCAGGGTTGTGAGCTGATTTTCCATGCTGTGGACTTACCCTGTCCCAGTGGCTGCCACCCAGACACTGTCCGGCATTGCAGGTGCTTTCCTGGTTGTTCTCACATCGGTCTGAGGGGTGTCCAAGGCCTGTCCCACTCGCTCCCTGCAGCGCCTTCATACCTCCCCCAAGGAGTTGCTGGGAACATCAGTTCATGCTTGGAAAGCTCTCTTAAGTGCAGAGTCCATTAAGGAGGAAGTCTCCAGCCTCCCTGTTGTGAATATTCAGTATTCGAGTCCGCTCAGCTCACCCGCCACACCTCTGCCTGTTTGTTCTGATTTATGGCTCAGCTTTATAGTTTGAGGTTCCAGGATCCCTTTTCAGCCACCGTCTGCCATCTGCTTGGGATGGAGGGACTGCAAAGCAGAGCTGGGTGTCAGGCAGGGCAGATCTGAAGACACTGAGAGGAGAAGTTGGCTTCTGTCCCCCAAAAGGAGAGCTGAGCTTTCTTCCCAGTCCTGGGATTTGGGGGCAGTAGGAGGCCCAGCCAGGTTAGCACCCTTGTCATTGTGAACAGATGCTGAATTTGAGTAGGTTCCAGGTTCCAGGTTCCAGCTGAGGCAGGTGGCCAATCACTTAGGAGTGGACCTTGAGGTCAAGCATCTCCCTGGAGCTGCGATATTTCAACCCTGCTCCTCATATTCCCATTTTCCTTGTCCATGTTTCTCTCAAAGTTGCTTTACTCAGCTCCTGGCAATTCCTCAGCTGCCCCATAAATCAGTGCCTGGCTGCTTTGCTTTAGGGGTGCCAGGGAGCCAAGCATTTGTGGCCAGAGGATGCTGGACCAGAGCTGACAGCAGCCGGTCAGAAGGCTACAGCTGAAGGCATGGCTTGTCGGTGGAAGCCACTCCTCCCCCAGTTCCTCTCCTCGAGACCAGAGGGGAACCTCAGTGTTTAATCACCTGTTGGCCCGTCACTCCAGGAGTTCAATTTCTCACTGGAATGGCTTTACATTACACTCCAGCGGACTGGGCAAGTAGCGCCGGGGGAAATATGAATGAGCATGTGGTCAGAGGAAGATAAATCTTTTAGAACCGCGGAGCCCAGGACATTGCAGGATGCGGTTACCTCCCCAGCGGGCAGGGCTGAAAATGGCTTATTTTGATTTTCTTTTTTTGTTTCTGATACTGACTTGGGCTGGGCGTGGTCTTTCTGGGTTGGATGGGAAGCGTGAGAGTGGGTGTGGACGTGGGTGTGTGTGTGGGCAGGAAGGACCCAGGAAACTGCCTTATCTGTGAGGACCTCTTTGCTGCTGAGGAAGGAGTCCAGGGAGATGCCGTGGCGGGGATCGGTGTGACCACGGGTGAGGGTGTTGTTTTCATAGGGCGTTTGGCAGGAATGCCCAAGTCCTCTAGATGGGGATGGGGCTGTTGTCACCACGAGGCTGCCCTGGGCATGCACCTGTATAAAGCTGCTTGTGCCCATGAGTGCTTCTGTGGGAAGTGAGGGCTGAGGGGGTGTGGAGCGCCTGGTGGTGTCTGGCTGGCCTGGTGTCGGTGGGTGTGTGGAGCTGGTGTCGCTGGGCTCTTCCCAGCAGGAGGGAACAGTGGGAGTTGGAGGAGGCTGCCTTCAGGCTGTGGGAGGGTGGAGGGTGGGTTTCATACCTCATGTTTTGACTTTTAACATGAGGGGCCGAGTGCTTTCTCAGTATTCCTTAGAAGGAAGGCCGGCTGCAAGCGGGGCTCTCACACACCCTTCTGTGCACTACCTGGGGGCGTCTCACATGCCTGCTTCCACGCTCCTCAAGCCACCTGGAAGTCAGCTGGGGACAGTCCTCTCCCCCCATGACAGAAGATAGCATCATAGCCCATGGGTGGTTATGACTTTAGACTCTGGAGCCTCACAGGCCCAGACTGGATGCTGGCATACCTCAGTTTCCTTACCTGTAAGATGGGGACAGTAAAACCTCTGAGGGTGTAATGGCAAGAATTCTACTGAGTAATGGCCGGCACATAGATCATGAGGAAAGCACGCACTGAAAAAATGTTTTTGCTCTTGTGGCCGGAATCCTTTCCACAGAAAAGTGGTTATGTCATGATCTGCATATATTAGCAGCAGGGAAGATGTAATGGGTCTCATTACTTGATAAGAAGTTGGCTCCCCACATCGTTGGGATAGACAGAATCTTGCATATCCATTAACAGTGTCATCAGCAAGAGTCTCTCTTAGCCTTGAAGAATGTCTCCACTTGGACATAGTCGATAACTGTTTCTTGAGCACCTGCTGTGAGTCGGGGGTCAGTGAGGACACCTATAAGGTGTAGTTTCTGATCTCAAGTGACTTAAAATCTACTGAAAATATTAATTTCTTCCCCCACCCCGCCTTTGTTGAGATGGAGTCTCTGTGTCGCCCAGGCTGGAGTGCAGTGTCGTGATCTCGGCTCACTGCAACCTCTGTCTCCTGGGTTCAAGCAATTCTCCTGCCTCAGCCTCCTAAGTAGCTGGGATTACAGGCATGTGCCACCATGCCCAGCAAATTTTTTTGTATTTTTAGAAGGGTTTCACCATGTTGGCCAGGTTGGTCTCGAACTGCTGAGCTCAGGTGATCCGCCTGCCTTGGCCTCCCAAAGTTCAGGGATTACAGGTATGACATAATTAGTTTCTAGAAGTAAGTGACACCAGAGATCAAAGGAGGGAGAGTGACTCAAGCCAGGGAGACTCAGGTGGGCACGGCCTTTTTACGTGGGCCATGGGGACCTGTGGACACAGGAAGGTGGTTGTAGAGGAACTGGCAGCAATGGGGGCAGGTTGGGGGGGTGACTGGTGGCTGGAAAGGAGACCTGCTGCCTGTTTGCTGTCTGGCTCTAGGGTAGGATGCACACAACAGAAGTGGTGAAAGGTCAGGTTGGAAAAATTAGTTGGAGCTGGGTCCCCGGGAGCCACGATGGCAGGGCTGAAGGTTTAGTCTCCAATCTGTGAACACATGGGCATTCTGAACTGTGCTGAGCAAGGGTTGGGGGCTGGTGCTACCCCCTGGGAAGAGTTGTGTGGCAGCAGGTGCCAGGGTACTGAGGGACGGGAGTTGGGGGTGCCCAGTTGCAGAGGGCTCGAACCAGGGCAGTGGCCATTCTGCAGGAGAAAGGGAGAGACCAAGCCTGGCTGATTACGGAGGAGAGACAGAAGCCATGAGACGTGTCAGTGTGGTACTAGGAGGGAAAGGGCTGGGAAGTGGGGCCGGGAAGCTGAGCTGGGCCTCGGGAGTCGCTGCCTGGAATGCGCTGGCCACACTTGACTGTCAGCAGGTTTGGCTTCCATCAGTGCCGGGTGGGGGCGTGAGCGCCAGGTTTTCAGGGCTGCCCTCAAGGCCATTCCCATCCCTGAGGACCCACTGAGGGGGTTCCAGTGTTCCCAGTACTTATTTCCAGGCATTTGATCATTTTCTCACCAAATTACCCCATGAAATTTCGCCTGCCTGAGTTCAGCCCAGGAGGTTACTATTCTGGGAAGTTTCATCAAAACCCTTTCAGCGTTTGGGAGTTCGCTGAGGCGGGGGGGATGTTGGGAGGAGAACAGGGCTTGCCCTCACCTGTGTTTGGGGGCAGCTCCTGCGAACCGTGTCCTACACCTGGAGAAGGTCCTGGCCAGGGAGCCCGAGGCTCTGGGGTGGAAGTCTGGGCGGTGGGCCTCGGCTGTGGAAGGTGAGACAGGAGGCTGCTTCGAATTCATCCTGAATGGGCCCCTCTTCATTGTCTCTCCTGGAGCCATTTAATTAATTGATGATGGATGTTCCTGGACTTCCTTGAGGTTAATCTATTATTGATGTCCCTTCATTTATATAACACACCCTGCACCTCCCAGCCCCTGGCTGCTCCTGCAGTAGAGTGGGCTCCCTGGGGCTGTACCTCTGTCCTCTGTGGACAGAGCCCTGCACTTAGCTTTCTCAAAGCCTTTCAGGTTTGGGGTCAGGGAGGGCACCAGGGCATGTCTCCAGGAGGTTTTGCTCAGCCACAAAATAATAATAATAATAACAATAACTTCCATTTTCTGTTTTTTTTTTTTTTTTTTTTTTTTTTTTTTTCGAGATGGAATCTTGCTCTGTTGCCCAGGCTGGAGTGCAGTGGTGCAATCTCGGCTCACCGCAACCTCCGACTCCTTAGTTCAAGCCATTCTCCTGCCTCAGCCTCCTGAGTAGCTGGGATTACAGGCACATGCCACCATGCCTGGCTAATTTTTGTATTTTTAGTAGGGACAGGGTTTCACCATGTTGGTCAGGTTGGTCTCGAACTCCTGATCTCATGATCCGCCTGCCTCAGTCCCCCAAAGTGCTGGGATTACAGGTGTGAGCCAGCACGCCCGGCCTAGCTTCCATTTTCTGAATGTGGAGGAACTGAACCCAGCACAGTGTATAGAGGATCTCATTTACTCCTTGCAACAGCAACCCTCCGCATGCCCCCATCCCTCCAACATCCATCTTACAGGAGGCTTAGAGAGCTTGGGTCACCTGCTCAAGGACACTCGGCGAGGCAGGGAGCCAAGGTTTGAACCCAGGACGGGTTCTTTTTGGTGTCCCTGTCCACACCCCACCTCTCCCTCAGGTCCCACACAAGCCCAACTCCTTCATGAGCCCTTTCTCTGTGTTCCATCGATTCCAGCACTCTCTCTCTCTCCTTTTTTTTTTTTTTTGTGAGACAGAGTCTCGCTCTGTTGCCCAGGCTGGAGTGCAATGGCACGATCTCAGCTCACTGCACCCTCCGCCTCCCAGGTTCAAACGATTCTCATGCCTCAGCCTCCTGAGTAGCTAGGATTACAGGCACCTGCTACTGCGTCTGACTAATTATTGTATTTTTAGTAGAGATGGAGTTTCACCATGTTGGCCAGGCTAGTCTCAAACTCCTGACCTCAGGTGAGTCGCCCACCTTGGCCTCCCAAAGCGCTGGGATTATAGGCGTGAGCCTCAGCGCCTGGCCAAACAGAGGTATCTTCTAACACTCTCTTATCTGAATAGTGCTGGTGGCCCTCAGAGAGAGCATGTGTGTTCCCCTTACTGACCTGTGTCCTCATTGAAGCATAACGATCATGGCGAAATAACATTAAGGGGACATAGGTGCCAGGCACCATGCTCAGTAGTTTCCATACTGTCTCTCATTTAACCCTCATGACCATAACAAGAGCATGGGACTGCTGGGCCTGGAGTGTTCCTGGCTCTGCTGGGCAGCTGTGGACAAGTCAGTTTTCCTTCCTTAGCCTCAGTTGCCCTGTCTGTATAATGGCAGCAATATTTATCCTATCTCCCTCACTGTTCAAAGGCGACACCGGACGGGAAAGGACTTTGGGAAAGACACTGTACTAACCAAGGATCAGGATTGCTCTTATGTGAGATTCAAGAGCTGACACGAAGGCTGGGAATTCCTTTTTTTTTTTTTTTTTTTGAGACGGAGTTTCACTCTTGATACCCAGGCTGGAGTGCAATGGCGCGATATTGGCTCACCACAACCTCCGCCTCCTGGATTCAGGCAATTCTCCTGCCTCAGCCTCCTGAGTAGCTGGGATTACAGGCACACGCCACCATGCCCAGCTAATTTTTTGTATTTTTAGTAGAGATGGGGTTTCACCATGTTGACCAGGATGGTCTTGATCTCTTGACCTTGTGATCCACCTGCCTTGGCCTCCCAAAGTGCTGGGATTACAGGCTTGAGCCACCGCGCCCGGCCGGCCGGGAATTCTTAAGTCTGGGCATATAAACCCAAGCCAAGCCATCTGCACCCACCCTCCGAGCCACCCTGGCCCAGCAGATGAATTCTGCAGTTTGCCAGCTGCTAAGAACTTGCTTGAGGTACCTGTGTGGCCAGGAGAGGGGCGGGAGGTCCTTATAGTGGGTGCCAGGCCCTGGGCTGCTGTCCTGGCTGGATGAGCAGTGCCTGGGTCCTTGGAAGTGGTCCTTCCCACTCTGGATGCCAGGGTTGTATGGAAGTGCAGGGGGCCTGTGGGGAGGGGTGTCTGGGCCCTACTTCCTCTTCCATCTTTCACATGCTGCCTAACTAGGTCAGTTCAGGCTGGGTGTGGGGAGAAAGGAGGATAGCTCGCCAGGCAGCCGCCCAGACCTCCCCTCACCCCTCAACACATGCAGAAAGCCTTGTGAGGAGTTGAGCCCTGTGTCTATTCCGGAAAGTGGTGAGGCCGCCAGCCTCACAGTGGCAAGGCTCCCGGGGCGCTGGCTGGGGATCCTCTGCTTTCTCATCAGCTTTACTTGGAGCACATTTCAGTGCTGGGCTGGGGCTGGGGAAGACGACACGTGCTGCCAGGGCCTGACGAAAAGGGCAGGGCCCTTGGACTCGTGGGTGGGGGCAAGACATGCCTGCCATCGTTCATTGGGAATTAAAGCCAGGCTACCGTTAGGGGACGTTTTGTTTCACTTCCCAAGTTTCCGCCTTCTGCAGGCCGAGATGACATCAGGCTCCCCTGGCACACCCTGTAGCCAACTCCCTCTTCATCCAAGCTCCTCCACTGCCCTGGGACAGCTGCTCTGCTGCAGTTTTGGGGCAGGCTGCAGAATCACTGGGCAGCCCTCGGCCCAGTGGCTGAGGGGACTGTCCTGGCCTTTCCAGCCTCAGCTGCAGGGCCTGGGAACCCCCAGTGCCCTGCCTCCCAGCTAGCACCTGCCCACTTCACCCACTCAAGTCTGCCAGGTCTCCAAGATTATCCACTTCTGATTCATTCTCTCTCCCTCTTTAAATTCAGCATGGCATAGGCCTCTAGACATGGGCTGCAGCATAAAGACAGCACTTTGAGAGCACTACTACTTGTGAGAGTCACTTGACCTGTTTGAGCCTCAGTTTCCTCATTTCTTAAATGGGGCTCTAATGGAACATGGCATAATAGGATCAAATGAGTTGATGTACAAAGTTCCGCCCAGTGCCAAGAGCATCATGGGTACTCAGGAAAGGTTAGCTGCTGTTGTTAATGATCGCGGTTACTTCTCATAATTGTTCTGTATCAGCCCAGGCCTGTGCTGCGTCTGATGGGACCCTCCCTTTCCTGATGCAGTGGCTCCCCTGCAGCACTCCTGCATTGGAGCCGGCCTCCTGGGCTTCGCTCCCCATGAGCGGCTGGGCCACTTCTCAAAGCTGATAGTATCCTGCCACCTGCCTGGCATGTCACCCTGCTCCCGTCCTGACCCTCCACGAGAACTGGCCTTCCCAGCCCCACAATCCCTGGTTGCCTTTGGTTCCTCTATTTTGGTTTCCTTCCTTTGGCATCACTTCCATCCGCTGCCTTTTCTAACTTTTCCTCTCTGAGGCTACTGGGGGAAGCCAGTTTCTTCCTCAGACTCTCTGAGTCTCCCCGCACAAAGCCCCTCAGCCCCTCCAGCTGCCCTCCTAAGAGTTGGGGGGTCACGTCTTGGCCTCACAGAATTCCATGCCATCCTCTCCGGTCTGGGGAGCCTCCAGGTCTGGGCAGTCTCTCTGGGGCAACAGGAGCCCAGCCCACTGGGCCTGCAGAGTCTCAGCTGAGGCTGGAGCTTCCAGGCACCGCAAACTCTCCTGGGCTGCAAGGCCAGAGTCTACCCCGGTGCACCCCTGGGGCCAGAACACCAGCTATATCCAAGTCTCTTTCCCCCTAGGAACTTAAGGGATTTTTCTTAAGAGATTGTTTGTTTCATACCTTTGAAAAGAACTTGGTTCTCTGACACATTCCCTGGGACTGGGACCAGAGAGTAGTTTTGCCACGTGTCATCTCCCATCTACCCTTTTATTCAAGGACATTTATCCAGCACCTACTGCATGCTAAGTGTTGAAAAACAAGCACTTTGAGTGAAGAGACCTTCCAAACAGGCTTTGTGTGAGCAATATGGCAGTTTATTCACCTGGGTGCAGGTGGGCTAAGGCCGAAAAGGGCATTAGCAAAGGGCAGTGGGATAGGAGTTGGTTTTACAGGTTTGGGTAGTTTTTTGGGGAGTGGGGGTGTTGCAGAGTAAGTTCAGTTACAGTAGTGGGGGGTGGGGCAAGGAGTATACACGATCACAAGTTCAGTTACAATGGCAGGGTTGGGTGAGAGGTATTCACATTATCATAAGAACAGTTAAGATGGCAGAGGGACTTGTCCCGGAAGCTCCGCTGGGTGATCAAGGTCAATGGCGAACGCAGGCAGGGGGTGGGAAACATCAGCCGAGGCAAGCAGGGCTTCAGACTTTCAGGCTCCAGGCTTGTGTATGGAGACCTGACAGTAAGCCTTGTGCCTGGAGCTGGGAATAGTAAGAGAAAAGGATATATCACTTCATTCTAAGGGAGTTCCCGGGTTAGCCTAAACAGACACTACCATTCTAACAGCAGTCACGAGGGCAAATGCTGTGTGGTGAGTCCTCTCTGCCATGCAGTGCTTTATGTGTAGGGACACATCTAATGCAATGAACAATGATGGTTTCCATTTCCTAGACACTCATCCCCCTCTAGGCTCTGTGCTGACAGTCCCATGCATCCATGGAGGGAACACTCGTTTCACAGCAGGGGTCCAGGTCTAGGACCTCAGCTTCCTAGGGGAATTGAGGGACTCTGCTAGACCCTATGTGTTTGTAGCTGGGACTCAGGTCCCTTCTGTCTGATCCCTGCTCTCAGGGTGTTATTCTCCCCACCTGGCATGGGGTTTGGGGACCCTGTAAGCCACGGGAGGAACAGCCTCCCATAAAAGGAAGGCCCCCTTTGGCCATCTTCTTGCTGCGAAGGCCAGCCCCTGCTCCGAGGAAGCCCTCGCCGCCCCCCATGGGTAGACCCCTCCCTGGCTGGGGCCACCTTGTTACTCCTGCTGCCCAACCCGACCTTCACGGACCCTGTTCCTCGCCAGCCGTGGCAGGCAGGTTTCAGGCTCACACAGCATGGCTCCTCTCACCCCACACACCGCTGCCAGTGCTGCCGAGCCGCTCCAGATTGTTCTCCTTGCTGCCTGCCTGCTACGCCATGCAGTTTAGGACACAGCCTAATGGAGGGCTCGGGGCACCTGAGCAGCTGCCGTCTCCATTTCTTGGCCCCTTTAACCCTCTTCCTTCCCCAGGTGAACCCTATTCAGCAGGCTTCCGGCAGCAGTAACGAAGCTGGGCGCCCAGCCTACCAGCTGCTCAGTACTTAATAAAAGTTTAACCTTAATGGTGTAATGAACTGCCATCAGAAAGCAGCTGGAGCAGTGCATCCTGGGATGTATAAAAGATAGGAGCCCTCAGAAATTGTAATTGGAAATGGCAGCAACCAGAAGGTTGAAAGAGGCTGGCCTCATTGGGCCGAGTGCAGCTATTCTCTGTCTCCTTTCAAAAGGCACACAAAACTGAGTCTGACTGCGAAGAAAGAATATCCTCAGCCCAAACTGAGCTCCCGGTTCTTCCGCCCGGGTTCCCGCTTCCTGCTCCAACTGTGTCTGCAGGCTTTGGAGGTGGGACCCCCTCAACCTGGCCCTGCGCTCTGGCTCCATGCCTGCAGACAGAGTGGGCTGAGAGGGAACGAACACAGGCACAGGGGCCGGCTCCACCGTGCTCCAGGGAGAGCTTTGGAGCAGTTGATTTGACCTCAAGTCGCCATAAAGTGGAGAGTGAACCCACTCAGAGCGCTGGTGGTGACTGAATGGGGAACCACAGGGGGTGTTGGGATGTGGGGTTGAGAGTCAGGCCAGACAGTCTGGCTTCCCACTGCAGCTCCTGCTGGGGTTAGTATTCAGTCCTCAACCAGGTCCTTTAACCTCTTAGCTGCAGATTCCATCTGTAAAATCAGGGAATAATTGGCCTCTGAGGAGTGTTAGGAGGTGACATGAGATGACGCTGGCTTGTGACAGACTCAGCATCGTGCTTCTCTGATAGGCACACAGATCACTGGGGAGCTTGCTAATGCAGATTCCAGTTCAGGCTGGCTGGGCCCACATGTGCATTTCTATACAAGCACCCAGTAATGCGCTGCTGCGGGTCCTGGAACACAGCTCACCTGGAGCCTGGAGGGTGAAGTGTTTGACCCATAGTCAGTGCATTAGGACCTGCTGCGATCATATGTTCAGGCAGAGCCCAGGGCCTGCACAGGTGCCCACATGGCTCCTGAGAGGCAGCAGCAGCATGACCTGCGACCAGGTTAGACATGCAGCATCTCGGCACCCCTTCACCACCACCCTCCTCCACATCATCATTGCTGGGAGGGGAGCCCACAACCAGCTCTGGAAGTTCTGCTTATCACACTTGAGCAGTCTTGGTCAGAACTCGTCCTTCAGAGCAGGGTTTCTGAGTACAGGTTTGTTAACTCCAGCCTCAGAGTCTCCTGGGATTGGCCATAGTAGAACTTGGAACCTAGCTGGGTGCAGTGGCTCACGCCTGTAATTCCAGCACTTTGGGAGGCCGAGGCAGGTGGATCACCACCTGAGGTTGGGAGTTTGAGACCAGCCTGATCAACAAGGAGAAACTCTGTCTCTACTACTAATAATAAAATTAGCTGGGCATGGTGGCACATGCCTGTAATCCCAGCTCCTTGGGAGGCTGAGGCAGGAGAATCGCTTGAACCAAGGGGGCAGAGGTTGCTGTGAGCTGAGACTCTAGCCTGGGCGACAAGAGTGAAACTCCATCTCAAAAAAAAAACCAACTTGGAACTTAGAAATACAGGTTCCTGAGCCCTGCCTTGGGCTTACTGATTCAGAATTCCTGGGTGGGGCCTGGGAATCTGCATGAGTTTGAGAGTCACTAGGGGACCACTCACTGCCTGAGTGCTCTGAAGGGCAGAATCCTCACTCCCCACCCACCCCTTGCACATAAACCTTCCACTCTGCCAGGGGGAGAAGGAATACTAGGCTGGGGTCAGGAGTGCGGGGCTCCTGCATGATCCTGCCACCGAAGCCCAGGACCCCAGAGCCACTCTGCCTGGGGCCCAGATGCAGGATTTTCTCACAATCTGACATCCTCCACTAGGGGATTGGTTGAATGAACTTCCGTACATCATGTATGTGGGCCACTCCACAATAATGAGGAAAGGTGGCGGCAGGAAAATGTTTAAGGAGGAGAAGTGTTCACCTTTCAGTTCAGTGAAAAAACATGGTAGGTACTGAATGATTCCACATTTGGACAGATAAAAAAAGACGAGAAGGATGCTAATAGTTGATAGTTTTCCTAAAGGGATCATGGGTGATTTCTATTTTCTTCTTTTTGGTTTCTATTTTGTTTTCTTTCTTTGTTTTTTTTTTTGAGACCGAGTCTCACTCTGTTGCCCAGGCTGGAGTGCAGTGGTGCAGTCCGCCTCCCCAGTTCAAGAGATTCTCGCACCTCAGCCTCCCAAGAAACTGGGATTACAGACATCCGCCACTACATCTTGCTAATTTTTGCATTATAAGTAGAGATGAGGTTTCACCATGTTGGCCAGGCTGGTCTCAAACTCCTGGACCTGAGGCAATGCCAGCCTCACAAAGTGCTGGGATTAAAGATGTGAGCAACTGCACCCAGCCGGTTTCTATTTCCTATAGAGATTATTGTTGCAATAAGAAGAAAATGGACTGCATAAGTCAGCGTGCCTGGTTTAGGGTCCCTGGTCACAGCACACCTGCCCTACCTGAGTTGAGGCCTCTTCCAGCCAGGGGCAGCCCAGATTCCCCTACTGAGGTGACTTTCACCATCATCTCCCTCACCTTCAAGGTGTGGCTGATGATTCCCAGGCTTTCATACCACTTCTCCTGCTTGCTTGCTTTTTTTTTGAGACAGAGTTTGCTCTTGTTGCCCAGGCTAGAGTGCAATGGTGCAATCTCGGCTCACCACAACCTCCACCTTGAGTTCAAGCGATTATTCTGTCTCAGCTTCGTGAGTAGCTGGGATTACAGGCATGTGCCACCATGCCCAGCTAATTTTGTATTTTTAGTAGAGACAGGGTTTCTCCATGTTGGTCTCCATGTTGAACTCATGGCCTCAGGTGATCCACCCTCCTCAGCCTCCCAAAATTCTGAGATTACAGGCAGGAGCCACTGTGCCCGGCCTCTCCTGCTTTCTTCCTCTCTGCTTTGAGTCTTTCCTGTTGATGGCCAGCACTCCTCCCATTTTACATAAGAGGAGAGGGTCGGGAGGGGACAGCTGAGAGGTGGGAAGCCCCCAGCTTGCAAACCTCTGTGGCCAAGTTTAGTTTTTCTCGGGGTGTCACCTAGGAAACTAAACCTAAATTCCAGAGTCTAGGCACATAGGATGTGCTCAGAAAGTAATGTCTGCATGAATGAGGTTGGGGTGGCAGCCAAGGATCCGGCTGAGGCCCAAAGCTGTGTGACCTTGGCACATCAGCATTCTTCTACGAGCTTAGGGTACTCATCTGCTGGATTCGGGGAATCAGGGAGGCTTGCCCTCTGAGTTCCCCAGGCCCCTCCAGCTCTCATCTTCTGATGACTGTCACATGTCTTCAGCCCTGCTTCCTTGCCTGTTTTTTTCTAAGCAATTTGTGCTGCCTAAGAAGACCTCACCTGTGTGTGTCAGCTACCCAGTGAGTTTGCGAGTTAATGGCTTCTCGGGTCAGGGCTCTCCAGGCAAGGGACTGAGCAAGGGCCCTACTGTCACCACAGCCAGGCTTCCATGCCGTGGCAGGAGGAAGGGAGACCCGTGCTGGGACACGAGAGCGATCCACCACCTGTGGCCAAGGGCCGGGGTGCCTGTGCGTGCCTGGACCTGACGTCGGCCTCGTGTCAGCCTCGCAGGTGCCTGTGCGTGCCTGGACCTGACGTCGGCCTCGTGTCAGCCTCGCAGGTGCCTGTGCGTGCCTGGAACTGATGTCGGCCTCGTGTCAGCCTCGCGTGCACCCTTTGTGCTCTGTGCTGGCAGTTGTCAGGTGTCTGCCTTTCATCCTCTTCTGGCCAAAGCTGCTTTGATTCAAGTGCCCCCTGCCAGGCTTTGTGTCTGATACCCCATTTCCGGCAGCCCTGAGTCTGTGGCCCTTTGAGCTGCTGTTCTCCATTGAGTGGCTCCGTGGGGAGGAAGGGTGGGAGAAATCCATTCAAGCCATTTGTTTTAAAGACATTGAAGTAAACCCATGGGATTCATGCGGTCACATGTTTTCAGTCTTCTTTCAAAGTAATAGATGGGTTTCTAGATCGTTTGCATCACCCGCTTCCCTGTCTGGGAAGTGCAAGAGGCCTGGTCTTCAGGAAGAACCATGGCGAGGGGAAGCCAGAAGATAAAAGTTGGGGGGCTGGCAAAACCGGAACATGCGTGTGTCCACCCACCAGTGGAAGGGCCCTGCCTGGGCAATACCAAGCATGTGCGTTCTGGTGATGCCAGGGAAGCAGCCCCACGGGCCCTCTCTCTACTCTTGAGCCTGTTTTTCCTGGCCTGGGGAACCTGCGGAAACTACCTTTGCCAGCAACCCCCCCCAAGAGGCGGGTTGTTGGGAGCCAGTGGTGGTGCCCAGACTCTGCTGGCTGGAATCCGGCCCTGCACAAGGTGCATCTGCCCACAGGCTTGGTGGGGGCGGGGGGAGGGTCTTTTGGATACCGGGTAGGAGGAGGGGGAACAGGAGGATAGCTAGCCTTGCTTTCCCCACTCTTTCTGTTCAACCACCAGGCCCCCCCCAGGAAGCTTTCCCTGTCTGCCTGGGGCTGAGCAGTGGTACAGGCCTCAGCATCAAAGCTCTGTGCTCACCGACCTGCTCCTATTTCCTTGTTACTCTGCACTGTGAGCTCCTTGAGGATGGGACTTGGCACCCTTTAGTCCATGTCCCCAGAAGCTCCTGCTTAAGGGCCTGCTGAGTACAGCTTACCCCCACTTCCCAGTGGGGAGGAATGGGGAGCTTCTTGGCTGGGAGCTTCCAGGCCCTAGGTCCGCTCTCTGGCCCAGGTCTGAGCCTTCCACCCCCTCTAGCCAACCGGTCTAGCGGGTTTGTGGGGACCTGGCCTCAGGCACTTCTCCAGGGACTGGACGTCCTGCTTTGAGGAGGCTTTGTGCCCGGCTTCTTTTCTTCTCAGCTCCTCCTCTCTCCTCCCAGGGAGGGCACTGACTCGTGGCCTGAGTCTGCTCTCTATCCTGCCTTTTTGGGGTCCTGGGCAGCATGTAGTGAGTGTGCTGGGCTCAGGCAGAACTGTGGCCTTGCCTGGGAAGAGGGCAGGGGCAGGCCCTTCAGGAATGAGGTGGGGTGTGTATCCCGACATGCCCCCGTGAGACCCTGGAAAGCCTGATACCCAGAGTGGGGGTGGCAGGCTCCAGGCCAGAGCCCAGAAGCTGTGGTGACCATTCTCCCACCTCCTCCCCAACTGATGTCCAAGGATGAGGGACCAGAGGCCCAGAGACAGCAGTCGTGTGCCCCAGGCCTCACTCCAGGACTCCGCCCCCACTGAGACTGCTCCCTGCCCCCACCACCAGGCTCGCTCTCAGGGAGCAGGAAATGGGAGTAGAGGAGCCCGGGTGTTCCTCTCACCCTCTGTGGGTGGGGCTGGGCACCCCGTTCTGTAGGTGTCAGCGGAACCGTCACCAGCGGTGGGTGCCAGTGCCGGGATTTCCCTGGCTGACTCACCCTCGGCCTGGCTGTGCCTCAGCCTAGGCATGAGTTCTTAGTGAAGGTGTCTGGATAGTGACAGCGATTCCCAAGGAGTCCTGGGAGCGGGAGAGTGGGGGTGGAGTTGCCCACCGCCCTGGCTGCCTGCCTTCCACTCTCACTGGACCTGAAGCCCAGCAGTCCATCAGGCACACTACCCCTACTTCCCAGAGGGGAGGAGCAATGGGGCCGGTTGCTCTCTGAAAGATCCCCCCAGGGCCCACATGCCTTCCCTGCCTTCCCTCCCCTTCCCCTGTGGGAGAGGCAGGAGAATAGGGAAACCATTGATTCCCTCCATCCCTCCCAGAGTAAGAGGCATTTTGCAGACTGGGCCACCTGGGGTTGCGGGTGCGGTGGGGAGCAGTGAGAGAGGCAGGAAGTGGGGTCAGCACCCAGATCCAACGACCCCTTGGAGAAGAGGGGCAAACTGCCATCCCATCCCTTCACGTAAGGTCTGCGTGAAGCACATCTTTGGACCCTCCCAGCCCCCTTGGCAGCGAGCAGGCAGCGGCAGGCGCTGTCAGTGGGGCGGAGGTGTTGCAATTACAGTGTGTGGGGGGCTGGGGGAGGACTGAGCAGACAGACTTGTGGAGTGTGCGGCTTGTGAGCTGGCCTGTGGGGGTGGTAGCAGCAGAGCTGTTGGGGATGGGACAGGAGGTGCAGATCTGGATGGTTGGCCCCAAGATCCTCACCTTCCTATTGCCAATGGGAGGAAAGTCACCCTGACCTCCCTGGGATGGCATAGCAAGGGATGGTAGCCTCTGGGGACTGGCCTGAGAGGGGAGGGCACAGGGTGACATTCAGGACCCTGGCATGGTTTGGTCTTGGGAGGCAGACTTCTTAGCCCCCTACCTGCTTGCCTGGCCGGTGAGAAATTAAGCGGGTTCTTTGGCCCAGTGCCATGGGACAGTCCAGTGACTCTGATGAGCCTGTTGGCTGTGCTCATTCCTCTGTGGGTAGGTCCAGGGTAGGGTGGCCCTGGAAAGGAATGTGGTTGGTTGGCCTGGCCCTGCCCAGCCTCCCAAGCTTGGCCCGCTGCTGTGGTCAGGAGCATAGAAGCCAGAACAGGACGAGGGGAGGCCTGGTCTAAACTGAGATGGGCCCTCCAGGCAGGGCCAGCTTTACCTCAGTCCTCCCGGGCTAAAGGAAATGAATTGAGCTGCTTGGGGGAATGACCCCACGTGGCTGAGCCCCTAGGTGGGGACCCAGGACAGGAAGTAACAGGAGCCATTCTTGCACAGGAGCGCACTAAGCCCCAGAAACCTGGGCTGCGGGGTAGGATCCAGGTTCTGCTCCCAGCCTTCTGCTGACCTTGGTGTGGCCTGGGCCAGCTGTCTACCTCCTTGGCCCTCGCCTCCCTCCCTCAAATGAGTGTTTGTGACTCAGTGGCTTAGAGCTCAGAGGTTCCTTCCCACTCAGATATTCTTCTTCTTTTTTTTTTTTTTTAAGAGACAGGGTCTTGCTCTGTCACACATGCTGGCATGCCGTGGTGCAATCATAGCTCACTGCACTCACTGTAGCCTCGACTTCCTAGGCTCAAGCGATCCTCCCACCTCAGCCTCCCAAGCAGCTGGGACATGCCATGCCCAGCTACTTTTCTCCTTTGATGGCCCTGAGTAGCCAGGTGTCTCTGCAATAAGGAATAGTGCCAGGGTCCCTTCTTGGACCCTCCATTTCCTCCTCCCCTGGGAGTCATGGGGCAAAGTGAGATAATGGCTAGAAGTTCCCAGTGCCAGGTCTTCTGGGTGGTAGTTGGGCTCTCAGTGAGCAATGGCTGGTACTGCTGCCCTTATCACCCGTATGTTTACATTATCATCGGCCTTATTGTGGAGTTGCCATCTCAGAGCCTGGTGGGAGCTCCCTGGAAAAGGCAGTGTGACTCATGTCCTGGCCTGGCATGCTGGCTCCCAGTCTGCTCAAGAATCAGAAGGTCAGACTGGGACAGCCGGAGGGTCAGGGCAGGCAGGCAGGGTCCCTGACATCTCTCTTGTAGGGCCTCTGTAGCTTGGCTGAGCTGCTGGCTCCCATCTGCCGAGGGGCGGCCCAGCTCTCTGCAAGTTGGCTGGGAGATCTCAGAAAGGGGAGTGCATGTTCTGCAAACATCTTGCTCACAGCAGATGGCAGCCACAACTGCCTTTCTCTCTGCAGTGCCGGTGCACTTCCCTTTCCCGTGCTCACCACCCTGCTAACTTTGGTTTCTGCTTTTGGAGATGGGGAGGCAGCCTGCAAGCCTCCAGAGCCACTTCTGATTGTGGGTGAAGCTTGGTGCACGCAGCACGGACAGTTTCCAAAGGAAAGGAAACCTTGTGCCCCACCTGCTTCCCCAGGGAAGCTCACTCTCACCCTGCTTCCCACACGCCATCTCTGAGTCTCTTTGGCCAAATGTGCTGGCAGCATGATCTGAGAGGAGCAAGGGAGCTGGGCTGGGGGCCTTGTCTGACATTTCTCTAGCAGCTGTGAGGCACCAGGAGTGGTGCCGGGTGCCAAGGACAAGAGATGCAAAGTGTAGCCCTGTCCTCCCGGAGCCCCCGGCGCAGTGGGGAGCCCGGAATGGAGGGGCACTGATTAGGTCTGCCCCTGGGGGTTAGTGGGCCCTGGCAGCTTCACGGAGGAGGTTGTGTTTAGGCTGAGCCTTGGAACACTGAGGTGTTCCCAGGAGAACAAGATTAGAAAAGGCCTTTCAGGCAAAGAGAACAGACTGTGCAAAGGCACAGAGGCATGAAGACCGCCTGCCGAGCACGCTCAACTGTGGCGCGCAGCAGAGCAGAGCAAGTGGGACATGCTATGCACCTCAGAAAGACAGTGCCTCCTCTGGCTGCGAATGGTGGGGGCCAGCCTCAAGCTGAAGCCCTGGATGGGAGCCAGTGGGGACACAGGCCTTCCTTAGCTGGGGGGAGTTCTGCCCTGAGTTTGGGGCCAGCAGATGCAGCCCCTGCTGGTGGAATAGAACTGGACCGTCTTTCCCTTCTGGCTGTCTCTGCAGTCTGGTGTTGGCCTTACTACCCTGGGGCTAAGGCCAGGGGATCACAGATCAGCCAGGTGAGCATGCCCTGGGAGAGTGTGGTGCCCAGATCGCCACAGCACTGCCTCTCCTGCTGCAGCCCGCCCTGGCTCTGCCTCATACCTGCAGGCAGCACTAGGCCGGGCACCCATGCATCCAGACCCTCCTCTGTGCCAAATCCTCTCTCGGTGGTCCCACACAGGCCTCATCCCATTTAACCTTCACAAAGGCCATGTGTGATAGGCATCCCTGGCCCTACAGTCCTCCTTTGACTTGCTCCAAGTCACCCAGCCAAGGCGTGGCCCAGCAGAGACTCCAAGCCCAGGTCCGCCTCACCCTCTGAAAGACTCATGCCTTGCCCGCCCTTCCCTGTGGCTGCCCCTGTCACCTCACAGTCGGGTCCCTCTGGGAAGTACAATGAAGAAAAGGCCAAAGCATTCATCCTGGGAGACCCTGCAGATACTGTTGGGCCAAGTGCTGGGGACACCAGTGTGGCAGCTGTGGGCAGAGCCACCCGAAAGCCATCTGGTAGCGCAGCAGGCCCCACAGCGTGGAAGCCCTCCGTGTTTGCTTTTCTCAGCCCTGTGTTTGCTGTGCTGCTCACACCTGGCTGACTGTTTGCCCAAGGATTTCTCCCATGGAAGGTGGGTGGGGCTGGGTAGGGTGGTAGACAGGTGGCCGGCTGCCTCTGGCCACCTAGCTTTCCTGCAGCCCCACACTGCCTGCGAATGCCACGCCACCCTGCAAGCCCGAGGCTGCCCCAGCAGTGTCTCGCCCACGCAGAGCATGTGACTTGGCAGTGCCCAGGCCTGGCATGCCTGGCGTGCCAGGGCAGCAGCAGCTGGACTGTCAGTAAGGAGCTGGAGAGGCCCCCAGAGCCCTCCTGTTGGGGCACTGGCCTGCGGCGTGGGGGTAAGGGGATGCATCAATGGGACTTCTGTATGGCAGGAGGCAGAGGAGCACATGATTGGACCCAGGAGTATTTGTGGACACATCTTCCCCTTTCTTTTCTGCAGCAGCCTGTCTGCAGGCCCTCACCCTTCCTCCTAGCAAGGAAAGCCTGTCTTGATGCAGCCAGTCCCTGCCCTCTGACCTTCTCTTTACCCTCTTTCTGATGAGTCAGCCCCAGGAACTTGAACTTGGACTTCTCCAGCCTCTGGGCCTGCCCTGGAGGCAGAAGCCCTGGACTTGCCTCCCCTATACTTGTCCTCCTGAGGGTGTGGCCTCCTAGCATCCTCTCCTCTCAGACTGAGCTCATGGCCAGTGACTCCTCGAGGCTGTGGTCGTGGTCCTCAGGCCAAGGGGAACAGATTTAATCAGCTGCTGATGGACCTGGCATCCTAGGGAAGAGGGAGCCCTTTCTCTCTTACAGCTGAGACTTTAAAGAGGGGTTTGCATTAGCCAGGCAGGGAGCCGGGTGCCTCCCTCCCTGTAGTCCTGCCTATGGCCAGCTTCCTGGAGTGGCTTTGGTCCTGTGGGAAGGGGAATCTCAAGGCACTGTCTTGGAGTTTCCACCCTGCTTGGCCTTTAGCAAACCCACTGCTCTGGCCTGTGATCTGTCCACCACTTGGTACCTGTCATACAAGCCATGAGTATGTGCAGGCTGCCACCAAGAGGCTGTACTGTGCCCTCTGTGGGCAAAGAGCTCTGTAAACAGAGAGCAACTTTGGGAGGGGGATCTTGGTGCACTCATGGTGACAGCATTCCCAGGTAGGCACAACTGTAGGAGATTGCCTGGTCACTCCTATGCTGGCACTTGCGGAGCCTGGATATGTACTAGGGGTTGTGGGGAGCCTGGTCAATGTAGCCTGACCTAGGTAGGGCAGCCTCTGGCTCCTGGCTATGGGGAGCCCAGGTACACCCACACCTCTTAACTGGGAGGCAAGACAGGTGCGGAGGAGAGGGCGTGCTGGTTCCCTCTGAGGCATGTGACTTGTTTGAGTTGCCGTGGCCCACCTAGCCCTGCACAGCCCCTTCCTTCTCTTGCCCTGTGGGGATCCGTCTAGGGAGAGCTGGCCCAGCATGCCCACCTGGGACACACCCAGAGAGTGCCAGCCTGGATGGCACTGCCAACAGCCCGATCCTCAGGCTGTTCACCCTGCACCTCCCTGTTCCTCCAGCAGCAATAATGAGACCCTCTCATGTCACTCACATGTAGCCCCGGGCCAGACACTTGGTCTCCTCACAGTGATGGATGCCGGGAGGCTGGTGTTCCTGCAATCCCACTGACAGCTGAGGAAATCTGATTTGTGTCACGCTTTCTCCAACATTGCTCAGATGTTCATCCCCTTTTTCCAGAAGTTAGGGCTCAAAGAAGTTGTGACTTGCCCACACCTCTGGAATGGCCAGAATGACCAGGAAAAAAATGATCTGGGCATGGTGGCAGAGGCCATAATGAACCTCTTGAATGACCCATTTCTAGCCTACATTCTCTGACACCAAGCCCCATGTATTTTCCACTGTGCCCTGCAGTAAACAGAAGTGCTAATAAAGAAGCATGTTAATACATAATTAATCCTACCTCCATCCCTTGGGCCGTTCTCTCTGAGATGCCCTGAGCACCGCCCAGACGTGATCTCATGTGTCCTGCCAAGGCCTCAGAAGAAGAAAGAGAAGGCTGGGTTCAGAGGCTGGGTTCAGAGGCTGGGTTCAGAGGGGCCAGAGGGTTCAGACAGCAGGTGCCCAAGATGTGCCAGCCTCAGCCCTGTCACACGCCCGCTACCCGCCTCGCCCTCTGCTCTGAGTAGGAAAGCTGCTGAGGCTCAGGCACATCTTGGGCACCTGCTGTCTTCCTCTGCTCTCCTGGATTGTGCGAACCTGGAGGAGGAGAGAAGCCAGCATTCCACGAGCCCCACATGGTGGGGATGTGTGCGCAGGAGCCCAAGGCTCTGCTTCAAGGGAAAGAATATTGCTGAGGCTTTTTCTTCTTCTTTTCTCTAAGGAGCCTTCAGTATATCTTTTTTTTTTTTTTTTTTTTTTTTTTTCCGAGATAGAGTCTTGCTCTGTCGCCAGGTGCCAGGCTGGAGTGCAGTGGCGCAATCTTGGCTCACTGCAACCTCCGCCTCCTGGGTCCAAGCAATTCTCCTGCCTCAGCCTCCCGAGTAGCTGGGACTACACGCACATGCCACCATACCTAGCTAATTTTTGTATTTTTTTAGTAGGGATGGGGTTTCACCATGTTGGCCAGGATGGTCTCGATCTCTTGACCTCGTGATCCGCCTGCCTCAGCCTCCCAAAGTGCTGGGATTACAGGCATGAGCCACCACAACCAGCCATGGAGCTGTCAGTATATCTTGTTTGTTCCCACATTCACTGGAAGCTGCCAGAGGGCAGTTCTGGGTCATGGGGAAGGGGGCGAATGAGGACCCCGAGAACCTACCGTTTCCCCAGTCTCACCTCCGAACCTGCTGAGGTCACACGGTGGCAGTCAGTAGCAGGTTAGGTTTTTCTTGTTTTGTTTTTAGAGATGGGGTCTTTCTCTGTTGCCCAGGCTTCAGTGTAGTTATGGGGGATCACAGTTCACTACAGCCTGGAGCTCCTCAGCTCAAGTGATCCTCCAGCCTCAGCCTCCTGAGTAGCTGGGACTACAGCCATTTGCCACCATGCCCAGATAATTTTTTTTTTTTTTTTGGAATAAAGACAGATTCTCCGTATGTTGCCCAAACTAGTCTCAAACTCCTGGCCTCAAGTAATCCTCTTGCCTCAGCCTCCTGAGTAGCTGGGACTATAAGCATGCACCACCACATCTGGCTAAATGGTAAATTCTTTTTGTAGAAATAGGTTCTTACTATGTTGCCCAGGCTGGTTTCAAACTCCTGGCCTCAAGTGATCCTCCAGCCTCAGCCTCCCAAAGTGTTGGGATTACAGGTGTGAGCCAACACACCTAGCCCATCCATGTTGGGTTTTCTCTCTCTCTTTTATTACTCTGATAATTGCAAGCTGAGCACGTTGTTTTGAACTTAGTTCTGACAGGTTTCAAAAGTGGGAACTGTCAAAGCACTGGGCCATGATGTGGAAATTCCTGACCTCTCTACCTCCAGGACAGCGTTGGGGCCCAGAAGAAAGTGGGTGAGAAAGACGATGGTAACTTAAGGCTCCGAGACTTCTGTGAGATTATATTCCTGAGCCAGAGGCTACAGACCCTTAGGAACTGAGCAGGGGGACAGGGGAAGTAGATCCTAGGGAAACTAGAGAACATCTGGTCAACCTCCTCATCTTCCAGATGAAGACGCTGAGGCCCTTAGAAGGGAAGTCATTTTCCCAGGTCCTTCCCCTTCTTGCTTACGGCCAGGACATGGCTGAAGTACCCTCCAGGCCCAGGGTTGGAAAGGGCTTGAGTCTCCTAGCTGCATCCTGAGGATATAGCTCTCTGTGCTCTTCCCTAGAGGGGCCCCCTCCCTCCCACAGGATGCTGTACAGAGGTGGACGCAAGTTACCCTTGCCCAGATGCACAGGGTCACGCTCGCCAGATGCACAGAGAGGCGGCATGGAGCCAGGCCTGTCCATACTGGGGGGCCCTCCAGTAGCAGGACCGCTCGCTGCATTACTGCAGGCAAATTGCCCCATAGCCCCTTCCTGTCACAGTTGCCTCATCAGTCAAGATGCTGCATTTCCTCCCTGCCTCCACTACACTGGGTCGGTGGCCAGTGAAGTTGCATATTGGGCAGTTCAGGATAGGGCTGTGGATCCCAGGTGTGGCCAGCAGATGGTGTGGAAGGAGCCTAGGGCTGGGAGTCAGGAGCCCTGGGTTCTAGGTGCAGCTCTGCCTTGGCTCCTACAATCTCCTGTTTCTATCCTTCTCAGGCTGTGCGCAGAAATGGTTCCTCCTTCAGGCATCAGGGCCGTGGTGAGCTCCCCCCACCTGCCAAATCTCTACTCAGTGCAGGGAACCTGGCAAGGAAGAAAACAGGCAAGACCCCTCCCCGAGAAGCCACACCCTGGTGGAGGAAGCCAGACAGTAAACACACTAAGGGGAACCTTAGATCGTGAGAAGTGCTGATAGGAAAACAGAACCGTCCTGTGATGGGGCGCTCGGGGTACCTGAGATGTGGCAGGCAGTCCCAGGAGGGGACGTTTGAGCTAGGAGCTAAATGATAGGAGGGAGCCAGCCACGCAGAGATCTGGGGGTAGGGGTGGGGGTGGGGTTCTGTCCAGGCTAGAGGAGGAGTGAGGACAAAGGCATTCAGCATGTCTGGCCTGTTGCAGGAACAGAGAGAAGGACAGTGTGCCTGGTAGGCGGGTGAGGGCAGACAGAGGGCAGGCAGAGGCCAGGTCGCAGGGCTGGCAGGCCAGCATGAGAGGGAGGGGGCTTTATTTATTTTTTTTTTTTTGAGATGGAGTCTCGCTCTGTTGCCCAGGCTGGAGTGCTGTGGCACAATCTTGGCTCACTGCAACCTCTGCCTCCTGGGTTCAGGCAGTTCCCTGCCTCAGCCTCCCGAGTAGCTGGGATTACAGGTGCCCGCCACCATGGCTGGCTAATATTTGCATTTTTAGTAGAGACAGGGTTTCACCATCTTGGCCAGCCTGGTCTCGAACTCCTGATCTTGCAATCCACCAGCCTTGGCCTCCCAAAGTGCTGGGATTACAGGTGTGAGCCACTGCGCCTGGCTGGGAGAGGGCTTTCTAAGTGTGTTGAACAGTATAAAATGACTGGAAATGGTGGGTGGGTGGGTGGGTGGGTGGATGAAGGATAGAGGGAGGGAGGGAGGGAGGGATAGATGGATGGATGGATGGATAGATGGCTGGCTGGCTGGATTGTAGGCACAGCTATGGGGTGATCCCTTTTCTCCCCATTATAAGGGTCACAGCCAGCACTCCTATAACAAAAGACAACTTAACGAGGAAAGCATAACAAATTTATTTAATCAAAGTTTTACATGACATGGGAGCCTTCAGAATGAAGACCCAAAGATCCAGGGAAAATTCCATTTTTATGCTGCTTAAGTTTGAGGAGGAATAGACAACCATGTAGAACTGGGATTGGACAGAAAGAGTAAGACCTCATGGGAGTAACTGATTGGGGAACCCAGCCAGTTACTTCGTATTCTTCTTGGCCTCTCGTGCTGCATTCCTTCCTCCAGCGTATGGGGCAGGAGTCTGAATGAGGGTCTCATGACCTACTCTCAAACAAAATAGGTCAGAGAATTTTTTTTTTTTTGAGACAGAGTCTCACTCTATTGCCCAGGCTGGAGTGCAGTGGTGCTATCTTGGCTCACTGCAACCTCTGCCTCCTGTTTCAAGCAATTCTCCTGCCACAGCCTCCTGAGTAGCTGGGATTACAGATGGGTGCCACCAGGCCCAGATAATTTCTTATATTTTTGCTAGAGATGGGGTTTCACCATGTTGGCCAAGCTGGTCTCGAAATCCTGACCTCAAGTGATCTGCCCATCTAGGTCTCCCAAAGTGCTGGGATTACAGGCGTGAGCCACCGAGCCAGAGAATGTATTTCTGGCCAGCTCCTACACAGAAAGGCAGGGGCAGGCTGATACTTTTAGGTTTTATGGGTGGCCTTGGGGGAAAGGAGTTCTGGTTTCTGTGACCTGCCTTGGGAAAGAGGGATTCTAGTTTCTCTGGCTTGCCTCTGGGGAGAGTGAGGGGTGGGGAAGAGAATTCTTGTTTCTACAGTTTGTTGTTTGTGTCTCCTGTCGGGAGAGTGAGGGGTAGAGACAGGAAGGCAGAGGTTAGAGAAAAGTTTTGCTTCTCAGGCTGTTTATGAGGACTTCACTTTGAGGTACCATTTTCTGAGTGCCAACAGATGGTAGGGTGGGGGTGACTGGCATACAGAAGCCCTCTCTCCATTCCCCTCCTGTAGTAGGTTGAATTAGCTCTGAGAGCCCCTCTGCATGGCCCTATTCATGGTCAGGCCTGCATGGCAGGAAGAGTGGGGAGCTGAATGTTCAGGAGAAATGCCTCAAACCCCCTCAAACACATGACTGGGAACCCTTGGCCATGGGGGCAGAGCCCACTGACTACCCCTGAGTGGGACTGCTGGACGGACTTCCTGACCTACTGCGCCCGGGCTCGCCTGAGCTCGGGACTGGGCTGAACTGAGACTGAGGGGAGGGGAGGACACAGACTCCACCTGTGTTCGCAGAACCCAGGGCCAGCTCCAGGAGCTGTAGTCCTGAGGGTGGGGTAGGCAGCCCCAGGCACGTTCTCAAGGCGTTCCTCTGGGATTGGGTGTCCCCTCTGCTCGCCCAGTTGCATGGGCCAGACAGCTGGGGTCGTCTTTGATAGCACCAGTGCTACAGTGGGCAGTAACCATCCTTGTGTGTGTGTGTGTGTGTGTATGTGTGTGTGTGTGTGTGTGTGTGTGTGTGTGTGTGTGTGTGTGATGGAGTTTCGCTCTTGTTGCCCAGGCTGGAGTGTAGTGGTGCAATCTTGGCTCACTACAGCCTCTGCCTCCCTGGTTCAAGCGATTCTCCTGCCTCAGCCTCTTGAGTAGCTGGGATTGCAGGCATGTGCCACCACACCCAGCTAATTTTGTATTTTTAGTAGAGATGGAGTTTCTCCCTATTGGTCAGGCTGGTCTCGAACCCCAGCCCTCAGGTGATCCACCCGCCTTGGCCTCCCAAAGTGTAGGGATTACAGGCATGAGCCATGGCTCCCAGCCCAGTAAACATCCTTGTTACCCACCCTGTCTGTCCCCATTTTGTCTGCTGAATCTCTGTCTGGGCCACCCACTTCTCTTCGCCCTCACACCCACCTTGGCTTGTTCCCAGGCTCAGAGCCCAGAGCCTGGCCCTGCCAGCTGTCTGCCTCGGCCTCCTGTCTGCTGGCCTGGCTGGCCTCGGCTCCATCCTCCCGGCCTTTGTTGTCCTCACACTTGGGCCCTGCTGCTGAGGGTGTCCTCCTGTGCTTGTTCCCGGCCGCCCTCTCCTGTGGTTGCTTCCCTCTGCTAGTCCTTCAGAAACAGCTCCAGCTCCTAGTTCTGAAGGCAGCCGCCCTCACCTCCCTGTCTGAGCATGTATCAGAGGATTTTTCCTTGTTGTATGTGAAGGTTTGCTCAGTCTCTTTCCTTCTGGGCTGCAGGCTCCATGAGGGCTGGCACCATGTCGGCTTTTATTTGTCACCATCCACCCACTCCCTGACACATAGTAGGCACTCTGGTGATTTGTGGAAGGATGGATGGATGGAGAATGGCTGCATGCATGAGCTTGACTTTATCCAGATTTCACCCGTGTTCACACCACCCAGGGCCCAGCCCCGGTGCTGTTTCCAGCCTTTTCTACTCTGAGAGCCTGCCCCTGTCCTAAGCCAGGAGCTTGGAACCAAGCCCTGGCCATCTGTGGGTGTTGGTGTCCTCACACCTGCCAGGGCCAGGACCACCTCCTGTCCTTGCTCCTGGGTCAGCCAAGCCTGGGATTTGAGGCCTGGGCCTGCCTGGGACCTCTCAAGGAGGGAAGGGCTCACTCAGAAGCACGCTACTGAACAGAAGCATGAAACTGTCGAGGATTCACTGCAACTGCTGAACAGTCTAACAGGTCCCCTTTCGAAGTAGAGTGCATCCCAGAGAGGCTTCCAGGGTGATGACAAGTTTGGAAACCAGGCTGACTCAAGAATCGAGGACAAGCATGGGACTGAGAAGTTGAGGGCGGGGAAGGGACTTGGGATCAAATGGCTTTGGAGTCTCCACCCTCCAGCTGGGCCTCAGAGTGGGTTGGGCATGGACGAGAATGAATGGCAGCAGGTCTCGGGCTGAGCCAGTGGCTCTGGGTGCCATGTCTCTTTCGGCTGGCCAGGGCTGTGCTCCCCAGGTACCTGGTAGCTGCATCCTGCCCACGAAGTTTGAGCTGGAGGAAGCTCTGGGTTTGAAGCCATCTCCCTGAGGATTGGAATTTTACCTGAGGGCCCTGTTCTTGGTTGGGGGTGGGCTCTAAACTGCCAGGATTTTCTGGTCAGGCAGGCTCTGTCTAAAACAGGCGGGGAGTGCACCCAGGAGGCCTCAGAGCCCATGATTCTAGGTCACCTCCTGCAACATCCAGAGACAGGAGTGGTATTTATAGCAGCCAGCAGCCACTGAGGGTGGAGAAGTCAGCACGAGCTGTGACGCAGGCTGACCTGCCGAGGTCCCCTAGCTCTCACTGAGTCCCTTACCACCACCCCCATCCCAGAGTCTTCCTAGGATGAGCAGGGAAGAACTGGACCTGCTGAGGAAGCAGGCATTGTCACATTGCCTCCCCACACCCTGGGGGAGATGAGGTGCTACTTTCTGCCTGGCAGGAGCCTTGGCCTCAGCTGGTCTCACCAGGACCTTGTCTGGCTTGACAGCCCCAGCTGGGCATCCCATTAGCACTGCTGGTCTCTCTCAGATGGTGCCATCAGCTCCTTCGTGGAAAGGTTCATCCTTTGGAGTGATGGCAGCTTCACTGACCTCCCCTGGGCAGTAGGGGTCAGCCGGGGCCTGCCTTCTCCCCACTGCTATTAGTTAAAGGGGCCGACTGCACCAGCCCCTGGTTGACTGGGATGAGGCCCTGCCAAACTCCTGCCGCCTCTCTGCCCTGTCCTTATGAAGTGGGAGCAGAGTGCCACTGGGACTAGAGGGGCTGTGTTGAGCATGTGGCACCACCCAGCTTCACCTCCCGTCACCCCTGGAGCAGGTCAGGAAGCAGAGGTCACAGAAGTGACAGTGTCACAAGGCCCCAAGCTTCTGAGGGCGAGTGCCCTGGGAAGGAAAGTGATGCCAAACTCGGGTCAGAGGTCAAGCAGGTGGGCCCTTACCTGCCCAGAACAGATGGGTCAGTGGCCCTGCTCTGGCATGGGCAGGCAGAGGCTGGCAATTGTCAGGGGCCTGTTGGGGTTGCCTTCATCACGGAGGCCTGAGCTCCCCTCCCCTTTCCATTCTCCATGTTGCCCAGAGCCTCCTGGCCTATTCCCTTACAGGCCAGGAGAGAAGCAGGTGGAGGCCATGACCCACCGTGTCACGGAGGAGGTGAGGCAGGTGCACCAGAAGCCGGCAGGAAAGTGGGTCATGGGCTTACCTGATCATTTGTGGGCTGGTCTTCCAGGGCTGGGGCTGAAGGCCAGCCGAGACAGGCACCCAAGCAGTCCTCGGAGGCCATGGAGGCCTCGTCAGGAAAGAGTGCCTGAAGCAAGTGGGGCCATCTGGAGAGGAGGAAATGCCCGGGCACAGGGCACACTCAGCGGCTGAGCAGGTGGAAAGACAGGAGTGGGAGTGGGTATGCCTGGCCGGCAGGGACAGAACCAGCCAAAGTTCAGGGTGTGGGTGCTTGTGGTGGGGCTGGGCAGGGCGGGGAGGGGTGTGGTTGGTGGAAAGCTTTATAGCTGATGGTTGGGAGTTTTAATTTTATTTAAAGGTCATTTAGGAGTCATAATATGCTCTTGAGAAGGGAATTTATTTATGTATTATTTTATTTTATTTTTTATCTTTTTGAGACTGAGTCTTGCTCTGTTGCCCAGGCTGGAGTGCAATAGCATGACCTCGGCTCACTGCAACTTCTACCTCCCTGGTTTAAATGATTCTCCTGCCTCAGCCTCCCAAGTAGCTGGGACTACAGGTGCCCACCATCATGCCCGGCTAATTTTTATATTTTTAGTAGTCTCCTGGCCTCACGTGATCTGCCTGCCTTGGCTTCCCAAAGTGCTAGAATTACAGGTGTGAGCCACCGCACTTGTCTTGGGGGTGGATTTAATTAGAGTTGGATGTCACTAATCGCCTCCTCTAAGCTGCAGCCTGGTCCTGCCAGCCACCCCAAGAGGGAGGCACTGTCATCATCATCATCCTGTTTGACAGACAAGGAGAGGGTGGTTGATTCAGCCTGGGCAGTGGCCAGCCCCTGCATTGTATGTCGAAGGTCACAACTCTGTGGCCGTTTGAGTAAATCAAGGCACTGAGACCAAAGCCAGCTCCAGTCCTGTCCTCCACCTGGCAGCAGAGGGCCTTCCGAGCCCCTGCCCCTTCCTGGAGGCCTTGTGCTTGGGGTCCAGCTTTGCCCTGCCTGGGGTGGTGGGAGGGAATGGGGAGGTCTGAAGGACAGAATACTCAGCTATCGGCCCAGGTCTCTAAGCTTCTGGGTCAGTGTCTTTTTTCTGTGGCGCCTTTTGCCCTCCTGGCTCAGGCAAGTGGAGGAGATGCTATGATCCTTGTGTGAGCTCGAGCACCTGTATGGAGGAGCCCCCAGGTGCTTTCCTTGGCCATTCTGCAGGTAAAACTCTAAAAGTGAAGTCTAGAATTGACCTGAGAGCACACAGTGGCTTTCTTTTTTTTTTTTTTTTTTTTTGAGACGGAGTTTCCCCCTTGTTACCCAGGCTGGAGTGCAATGGCGCGATCTCGGCTCACTGCAACCTCTGCCTCCTGGGTTCAGGCAATTCTCCTGCCTCAGCCTCCTGAGTAGCTGGGATTACAGGCACACGCCACCATGCCCAGCTAATTTTTTATAGTTTTAGTAGAGACAGGGTTTCACCGTGTTGACCAGGATGGTCTCGATCTCTTGACCTCTTGATCCACCCGCCTCGGCCTCCCAAAGTGCTGGGACTACAGACTTGAGCCACCGCGCCCGGCCCACAGTGGCTTTCAAACTTTTTTTTTTTTTTTTTTTTTTAAGAAAGAGTCTAGCTCTGTTGCCCAGGCTGGAGTGCAATGGTGTGATCTTGGCTTACTGCAACCTCTGCCTCCCAGGTTCAAGTAATTCTACCACAGCTGCATAGTGTGCCACCATGCCCACCTAATTTTTTGTATATTTAGTAGAGATGGGGTTTCACCATATTCATCAGGCTGGTCTCAAACTCCTGTCCTCAGGTGATCTGCCACCTCAGCCTCCCAGTGCTGGGATTACAGACGTGAGCCACTGCGCCCGACCCCTTCAAACATTTTTAAGCACTGGAACTGTTTTGTTCAAACACAATGTTGCAAGGAACCCCAATACATAAAGCAGCTGAAAGCTGCTGTGATTGACATTGCCTGCCAGTCCCCTGAGCCTGCCCACTATGGCCACCTCCCCTCATCTGGGGAACCTGAGGGCTTCGGAAAACCCACTGAAGAGCACTGAGATCCTCTTCATTGAGCACAGGAGAGGAGGGTGACAGAGGGAGTGGACGGGGTGCAGCCTGTGTGCTGTTGGTGACAGCAGATGCCACCTCCCTCTCCAGTCTCCATGGGGGCAGGGGATGTTGGCCCTTCCTGTCACATACTGGAGCTCTGCAGACCTTCTCCCCTGGGGAAAGAGCTCCTGTTACGAAGTCACTCGATCCCTGCTTGCTTTCCAGATGCCCAGGAAACAGTCAAAGGGAAACCCAATAGCCTGAGCGGCCAGCCTGTGCCCTAGATGGCCATGCAGCTTAGGGAGGTGGCCCACGAAGCCTCCCCACCTCTGAGCAGCATGCACCCAAGCCAGCCAGACCCCAAGGGCCAGCCCACAGCCTGAGGAGAGGAGGCTGCAGGACCAGGGCTCAGGGTAGGCTGGGCAAGGGGGTGGGGCCCCAAGAGGGGAGGTGTCAGGCTAGGTGTGCCCACTTAGCATATCATTAACAGCTTCATTAGGGGGCTCCCTAATGAAGTGGAAGGTGCTAATTCTTCACTGAGGTGTTGCCAGCACCCAGACGGAGTCTCCTCTGGAGGAAGCTCTGAGAAGCCAGAGCACTGGGATTCTTGCTGGGAGCTGATGAACTGCCTGGCAGGGAGGCCATCTGGGGAGTGAACTCCCAGCAAGTGGCTCCTAGGAGAGGGGGTGACTAGAGGGAGGAGCAGAGGGTGGGGTCAGTGGAAAGCTGGAAAGGCAGATGGGCTTAAAGAGGGCAGGGGGCTCTACCTGTCAGGGCATCCTGTGTTTGAGCTGGGAAGGGGCCTGCAGTGAGACACCCTGAAGCTCAGACATGCAAGCAGATAGATGGTAGGGCATCCTGGCAGGATCTCAGGCTTTGGAGTGTTCTAGAGTCTTGGGGCCTTGGGTGAGAGCTCTGTGGTTCAAGCTGTCCTGGGGTGTTGAGTCCCCTCTCCCTGGGTGGTTGTGGGTTAAAGGAGGCAGTGCCACTAAAGCCTTAGTGCGGCCGTGCCGGGCTCCTAGGAGATGCAGCCCTGACTGCTCTTGAAGGCAGGTCAGAGGATTCCGCAGATTGGAAGGGTGAGGGCAGGTGCGGTCAGCCTGGTCACCTGTCTGTTTGGGAGCACTGACTTAGATCACGGACAGTTACTGCCCCTGCCTCGCAAGGTGAGGGAAAGGTTCTGCACACACTGGGGAGAGATGGTTACTAAATCGCAATGATGGCATGTCCCGTCTTCTAAGAGCTGAGTGCTCTGTGTGCATCCTTTCATTAACTCCTCATGATTCACTCGCTATGAAGTGAGTACCTTCATTATTCCATTTTACAGATGAGGAGATTGATGCTCAGAGAAGTGACAGACATAGACAAGTAGAAGTGATGGAACTAAGATTCAAATTTAGGGCTGCCTCGCTGCAGGGCCGGAAGGCGGCCACCCCCCTCCATGTCAACGCCCTTGAGAGAGCAGAGTGAGGGGAGTGAGAAGACCACAGGGGCGGGTAGAAAGGACACAGACCACAGACGCCCTTCCCCACAGACAGGCAGGAGAAAACGGCCTGGTGCCACCCAGTGTGGGGTGTGACGGCCTGTGTGCGAGGGCTTGGTGATCCAGGCCGCCTGGCCGCACCCATCACAGAGGCCAGCAGAGCCCGCCTGTCTGAGCCTCTCCAGAGGGGACATGGACGTGTGGGACCATCGGCTTGTTCTGAGTTTCAGAAAAATGAATAGTTTCCAAGGAAGAGTCCAGAAGCCAGACCTGGCCTGGCCAGAGCCTGGGGACTCCTTCCACTATTGGAAAATGTCCATCGGAGCCCAGGACTGAGTGGGCCCTGGCGTGAATCCCCCACCAGAAAGGAGAGGTCAGAGGGGGGCTGGGGGCAGGAGGAGGACCCAGCCTGGCTGCCAGAAAACGGTCCTGCCGCCCGCCCTCCTGGCCCTCGCTTCCCGCTCCCCAGCAGCCAGCCACCCTTCCAGAACAACCAGCAGGAAATGAAAGGCCCCAGTTGATTCCCAGGGAGTTGGCTGGTGCCATAGCAGGGCTGATGGCAGATGGCAAATTCTGCTCATTGCAGACGAGTAGAAAATAATTAGCGTAAGAATGAGTAGCTGGAGCCTGGTAACAAATGGGGCCCTAGTGAAGGCTTCCGGGGAGAGGCTTGGAGCACAGGCTCCAGAGCCTCAGGCCTGGCTCTGCCACTGAAGAGCTGAGTGGTCTTGGGCAAATTACTTAGCCTCTCTGGGCCTCCATTTCTTCATCCATAACACAGGGTATAAGAGGTTGTTAAAAGGATTAAACATTAAACCTTAAAGGAGGATTAAACATTAAAGGAGGTAATCTTTGTGAACTGCTTGTTAAAGTAGCCGGCATGTAGCAAATGCTATATAAGAGTTTGTTTTTAAATAAACACATGATTGAATAATTGTTGGAACTATTTGTGGGTCCAGCCCAGGCTGACATTGCCCCCAAGTCATTGGGGTTTCTCTTTTCGTCCTCGTCCCTGAACTCTGCCCAGCTCCCTGACTGCTGTTTGATAGGGTGGGGTCTCTGGCCAAGAAGAATGAGGAGGGTACAGAGAGAACACAGCAGATAGGCCTGGCTTCAGAGCCTGACTCAGCCACTCACTCACTAGGTTCTTTAAACTCTTGGAGCCTCAGTTTCCCCATCCATGACCTGCGAACAGTTCGACCCACCCCTGGGGTTTTGGTGAGGATGGCTTTGTGACTGGCACGTGGCGAGGGATGGAGGAGGTGCTTCCCCTGGTTCTTCCAGGCTGTCCTTGGGTAGAGTGGGAAAGGTGTTTATTAGTACAAGACCCTGGGTGGTGGGTAGGAGGAGACAAATGTCAGTGGCCTCCCACTCCTGCCCCCGGCTGCACCAGGCACACTGTTTTCATCCCTGGGCCTGGGCATGTGAGGACCTATCTCATGCTGAAATCCGGCCCCAGCCCTGGGCAGGCTCCACTCTGCCTTCTGCTCCAGCACAGCTGACGTGTGAAAAGCGACAGCTTTCAGGCCCCTAACTTGGGTTGCACACACCCAGGTACAGGCTGGTAGTGCATGCGGCCCCCAGCCCACACGTGCTCGCTCTCCATCGTCTCCCTTGTCACCTTCCCCCTCCTGAGCTTTCGGAGGCCAGCCGCTTGGCCACTGGGAAGAAGGGGATGGTTCCGCAGCCCCCAGAGCCTGGGTGGGATGCGTGGTTCTTTCTGACTCTATGTGAGGATAAGGAGTCAGACTAACACGCAGAGAGGGTTTTTTTTCTTGCAAGTAATTCAAGGAGGCTGCTTGAAATCCCAGCTTTGCCACATCCTCATGGAGGGATCTTTGGGCAAACCATTTTGCCTCTCGGAGCCTTGGTTTCTTCATCTGTAACGCTGGGGTAATACCCCTGCGGCCTGATGAGGCTGGAGTTGGATGGCACATAATGTTTCTCATGCTGTGCTCTCTCCCAACTCCGCAGCCTGCTCGGTGGAATTTCCCTGGGCTCAGTTTTCCTCATCTGCATAATGGGTCCCATGCTCTCCCATGTGATTGTGAATTTGAAGCCAGATGAAGATCCAGAAGTATTCTCAGTCTGTAAGAAGAGGTTTAGAGCCAGCTTTTGAGTTCAGAAACAGGTGTTTAGCTGAATCCTGCTTCTCAGAAGCAGCACACAGGTTAAGACCTGGGTTCTGGACCTAGGCTGTGTGGCTGTGGGCAAGTCACTTCAGCTTATCTGTCAAATAAGGGGAAAGGTAGTACCTACCTCACAGAGCTCTTATGAGGACTAGATGAGTTCGTGTTTATAAAGGGTATAGGCATGCTCCAAGACCTTGTAGGGGAGAATCGAATCAGCCCAGTCTCCGACTTACAGGTGGGCTGAGCTCATTCTGTCCCCGTCATCACCTAGGACCTTGGAGCCACCTTGCAGTTTTGTAAAATGGTTCCAGTTATTAGGTGTTGATCCCCTCCCTCTGCTATCCTCTGTCAGCCTGGTGAGCCAGCGCAGAGAGGTTAACTTGCTACCACAGTCCCGCAGCTGCAGAGCCAACAGCTGGAATCTCACCACCACCAAAGCCTTTGCTAAAGAGAGCAGGACCTGTCTGCCAGCCCAGCGAGGGCAGACAGTGATTCACACAGGAATCCCATTCATCATGGAAATGGGAGTCCTGGGCTCTCTTCATGATACCAAGGGTCAGAAAACCCTGCAAAAAGAGCCCTTAAGCCAAAAAGGCTGAAAAGAGCCCTTACAAACTTGCCAGTTTCCCCATTTACTTTGGCCACTAAGAAGTGTGGCGTCCAGTGATAATTTTATTTATTTTATTATTTTTTTTTGAGACGAGTCTTGCTTTGTCACCCAGGCTGGAGTGCAATGGCACACTCTTGGCTCACAGCAACCTCTGTCTCCCAAATTCAAGTGATTTTCCTGCCTCAGCCTCCCGAGTAGCTGGGATTACAGGCGCGCAGCACCAGACCTGGCTAAATTTTGTATCTTTAGTAAAGACAGGGTTTCACCATGTCAATCAGGCTGGTCTCGAACTCCTGACCTTGTGATCTGCCCACCTCAGCCTCCCAAAGTGCTGGGATTACAGACCTGAGCCACCACACCTGGCTGGTGATAGTTTTACATATAGCAACCGTGAGGGCCCTTATGTCTCACACATGTGCAATGGATTCATCCTCCCGGGCCCTTCATTTTGATTTACTGGGGCCTAGAGGGGTCGGGACTTTCTGTCCTGGGGACACTGCTCTTGGTCCAGCACTAGGCAGCTCTAGGGTGTGGCTGGACCTGGTCCCCATCTCCAGCCCCAGCAGGCAGGAGTAAAATGGGGGCCCAGGGATGGTGGCTCTCTGGGTCTGAGAGTCTCCCCTCTGTCACCACAGCTGCTGCAGAGCAACAGGGACTCACCTGCTGCAGGCAGGAGAGCCAGCCCTAGGTGACTGAAGTAGGCACATGGTTGATGCCTCCCTGCAGATTTATCTCCAGCGAGGGAGCTCCTGCGATTTTGCTGGCTTCTAGGAGGGTTAGGCATCTCCAAGAGCGTGAAAGAGAGGATCTCAGCCAGGCTCCCTGGGGTGACGCGCTGTTAATGCTGGTGTCACTGGGGAGTTTGAGTGGGGTGTGGAGTGAGGTAGAAGGGAGTGGGCTGGCTTGGGGGCTCAGGCTGTGCGTCCAGCCCCTGGCGGTGACGCTGCAGGGATGGATGTCGTGGGAAGAGCTGGGGACTCCGTGTTCTTTCTGAGCCTCAGGTTCCCCACCCATAAAAGGGGACAGTGGGACTGTCCTGAGACCCCTTTTAACTCTGACCTTTGTTAGATGTGGGCTTTGGATGGCAGCAGGAATGACCTGTGCCTCGGGCCTGCCTGGCCTCTGGATCCCCGGGTGGCGTCAGGCAGTCTCTGCATCTGTCTCCAAATTCTTCAGTAGTAATAATAATGGCAGCGTCTGCTGAGCACTTACTAGATGACAGGCGCTGTTTGAAGTGTTGACTGATCTAACCCTCCTGATAATTTTAAGGTAGGTAATCCCCTTATCCCTGGTTTAGAGGGGAGGAGACTGAAGCACAGAGAGGTGAAGTAACTTGTCCAAGTCTTGTGAGAGCCAAGACTCAGATATAGCCTGCTTTTGAGAGTGTGGGCTCTTAATCACCTCTCACGCACTCTGTGGAATGAGAGTGACACTGCCACCCTGCATTACTGCTGTGAGGACTGAAGACAGTCTAGGATTTGGGACACAGAAGGTGCTCAGCTAATGTCAGATGGGTCACCATGGCTGGACCTGGCTGTCATCCCCTCCTTCAGGCTCAACCTCCATCCCATTCCCAGGCCAATGACCAAGGCCATCTCTGGCCCGGTGGGGAATCTCATGGGCTAGAGGTGGCACTGGCTGGGTTTCCCCAGCTCATTGTCCAGTTACCTGGGACACCCCAGAGGGCTGAGCCAGCACCTTCTTCCCTCCCCTGGGAACTCTTGGAGTCCCATCTGCTGGGAGTCCTGCTTGCAAGGGGCTCTGCTCCCTAAAACCTGCTCCCGGGGTCAAGCCCACAGGGTACCTTGGGATGAGGGGTTGAGACCCAGCCTAGGGTGCTTTTAGCACTGGAGCGCTCACGGTGGGGGCAGGCTCCTGGGTTAGGGCTTCTGTTTGCTTGCTCCAGCCCTTTCTGACCAGCTGGGCACCAGCAGCACCTTCCAGACCCGGCACCCAGGCACAGGTCACATCACAGGAGGTCCCCACAAAGACCCCTGGGTGTCTGCTAATGCAGCAGCAGCCGTCAGCAGATCCTTGGGGTGTGCAGGGCCTGTGCAGAGTCCTGTAGTGATATCACCCCCGTCCATTTTGACCACAGCCTTGAGAGGGATATTGTTAACCCCATTTTATAAAAGAAGAAACTGAGGCCCCAGAGCAGTTCATCCAGCCAGAGGATGGGGAGAGGGTTCTCCCTGACCTGTCAGGGAAGGCCCTGGGGTGGGAGCCCAGCCTGGCAGTCAGGAAGGGAGGGACGTTTCCCCAGAGGGAAGGGTGTGAGCTCAGAGGGGGAAGGAGCCACTGTTTCAGCCCTTGTGACTGGGAGGGGAGGCCATGGGGTGGGGCTGAGGGGCTGGAGCCAGGCACTGCAGCTGGTACCTGGAGGTGTGATGATAGGTGGTGTGAGACCTGGGCCCCAGGGACTCTCTGTTGAGCTGGGGCAGGGATGGGCAGCAAGGAGTCAGCAGGTTAACTGTAACACAGTGTGACCAGGGCCACACTGGGGGAAGGGGTCCAGGATTCCCATAAAAGAGCAGCCTGTTTCCCAGGAGGAGAGTGGGGTACAGGGAGGATGTCAGGGAGGGCTTCAGAGAGGAGGTGACTTTTAGCTGACTTAGAGAGATGAGTCGAATTTCACTTGTCAGAACTGGAGTAAGCAAAACATGGACCCTTCCAGTGTCTGGGGAGCAGCACGTTTCAGGGGTGTTAAGAAAGAAGGGTGTGGCAGTGTAAGAAGGTGCTGGAGAGCCTCCCCAGCCAGAAGGACTGGTCAGCCGAGGGTGCGCTCTGTGCTGGAGTCTGTCTGAACCAGGATCCCTTTCGGCTCGGGATAAAGGAATGCATAGATTCAGAGAGGGCGAGGCACGTGTTGTCCTTCCAGGGTAACTGAGGCCTTTAGCTGTTGCCTGAGAGGCTTGGACTTTGTCCCGCAGTCCATGGGGGGCCAGAAAGGGTTTTAAAGTAGGGGGCAACATGTGCATTTTTAAAAAGAATTTGCATTTTTAGAAAGAGGAACTCCCAGAAGGGTTAATACTCAGTCCAGGGGCCTGCATCACCAGCGAGGAAATTGGGCTGTGTGGGTGGGGGAAGAACGAGGCTTCCTCGGGCTGCTGAAGTCATTCCATCCATGTGAGAGGGGCCCTGGCACCCCGTTCACACTTGCCTGTGCTGGGGGCCCAGCCAGAGGCAGGAGGAGCCCCCAGCAGTGCGTGCCCCCTGCTGGAAGGTGTCCCGGCCTGCCCTGGGAGCCCCACTGGTGTGGGATAGGAAGGACAGGCAGCACCCGCCCAGGCCCCACTGTGGCCGTGAGAGGGCAGGACCTGTGCCCCAGGGGAAGACAGCCAGAAGAGGTGCTTTGTGGCAGCCCCAGACAAGGAAATAGCCTCTGTCCTCCCCCTCCTGAGACATTTCCTCCAGATGAAATCACATCCCCAGCAGAGGAACAGACCCTTATTGTGATGGGCTGGGGTCTCTAGAGAAAGGGTGCCATTCAGGCCCTTAAAAATAGCAGCCTGGAGAGATGTATGAACTGGCCTGTAGAGTGGTGTGGCCCACCCCCAGCCCCCTGCCACACAGGCTCTGCCACCCCCACCCCAGACCTTGACCTGTTGGTGACCAGCTGGAGAATCCACCAGCCCAGGAGGGAGGGGTGGCTGGTCCCGAAAGGTTTTCCCTGCACTCCCTCTGCCTCCCCCACCCCAGCTAAGACAGCTAGGGCCTCTGCAGATCTTCTCTCACGTAATTCTCACCAGGACTTTAGGAGGTAGGATAATCGACATTTTGCAAATTGACATTTTAGTTGAGGAAACTGAGTCACAACTCACAAGTCACACAATGGGTATGTGGTAGAGCCCAGGTTCAAAACCAGCCAGGCTGGCAGTTGAATCCCAACCTCTGTGCCTCGGATTCTATGGTGGTGGGCTGGCCACAGGTGCAGGCCTGTCACCGGGGACCCAGCAGGGTCGGTCCCCAGGAGTCCCGCCACGTGCTCTAGGTAGGCACCAGTATTGACCATGGCAGTTGGCCTCAGGCTGGTCACCTTGAGCTGGGGACAGTGGTGACCACTGGTTATATCCCTCCAGCGTCTTGACAGTCCTGCAGCCACCTCTGCAGGGCCCAGTGCCAGGTTCGGCTCACTCCTTCCAGCCTGAGAGCTGGGGCGAGCAGGCACGGTTTGGGCAGAGGAGGGGAGTGCAGAGTGAGTGTGAGTGTGCTGGGTGGATGGTGTGTGAGCCGGAGGAGGGTTAGCTATCCTGGGCTTCATGATGCCAAGGGTGGCAGCAAGAGGAGGGACCTCCTAGGGTGACTAGGAGGGACCGTCCACAGGGGGGACCTGAGAAGGAGATATTCTGGGGTGCTGACAGGGGCAGGCCTGGTGGCAGGCTGGGTAGGGCTGGACCCTCACCCACTAGCCAGCCTCTCTGGGATAGCACTGCTCCCTCTTCCCCCATCTGGCCAGATCAGAGCAGGATGAGGAGCTATAGAACCTGCGGGGGCGGGTGTGCTGCCTCCCCACCTCTAGATTCATTCCATTCCATTCCATTTCATTCCATTCATATGAGGGACTCCCGGCAGCCTGACAGCCCCCTGAGCCCGACCCTGTGCTGCACCCTACCCTCTGTGAGCCACCTGGAGAAGGGGAGGGGGTGGCAATACCAGCTGTTGGCAGCTCTGTTCTGGCCCAGCCCAGCTGCCACCCGCAGTGCCCCAGCCCCCTCCTGTCCTATCTTGTCCAACCCTAATCTGAAGCTGGTGCTGTCAGCCACTTGTCACAGGCACTGCTGGAGCCCCGGCCCCCTGCAGTCCACAGGCTCCCCCCCAAAGCCCAGCCACCCCACCACCACGCTCCCTCACTCTCCACCCTTCTCCCCGTTTCCCAGAAGCTGAGCTCTGACTCCTCCTTGGAGAGAGAGTGGGATGATGTCACTTCCTGAGGGTGGGGGGAGGAGTAGGCACGACCCTGGCAGGCTAGCCTGCCAGCCCTCCCAGGCCACAGCTTGCCAAGTGGCTGCAGCGGGGATAAGGAGGCGGGCCGGGCGGACATGTGGGCTGGCCACCCGGCCCCACGCCCTCTCGCCCACCCCGAGGGCTATGCCCACTGGCCAGGGAAGACTTGGCTGCTTCCTTCCCGAATGATGCCGGGCTCCTTGGACACACATTTTCCCTGGAGCTGTCACTGGGGAGAGGAGGATCTGCCGCCTGCCCCGGACCAGGTGCCATGTAAGCCTCTACTGGCCTGGGGGGCAGTTGCCCACCAACTTGGTGGCTAGCCCCCTGCAGCAGGGCTCCCTCTACACAGTTTAGTGCAGGGCTACCCTGAAGCCCTTTATGGGTATCTCTGGGGAACCAAACTCCCTGTGGGGTCACCTCCCACCCATGCTGCTTCCCTTCTCTCTGGGGTGCTGAGGAGTGGGGGCCCTGAGTTCCTGGGCACTTCTCCCTGAGCTTGCTTGGGGCTGACTTGAATTCAGCTACTTCAGAGAGTTGGAAATCCAGCCGTAAAAGCTGCATGGCTCAGGGTGGGCTTGGGAGGTATCGTTGCCAGGATGGGGGTTACCCTGCTGGGCTCACCTCATCCTTCCAGCAGTGTGGGGTGGAAGGTGTCCCAAGCCCTACTCCTGACCTTGCACCTCAACCATTCCCTTCCCTCCCTGGAGGCATAGCTGTGGTGGGGACTTCTGTCTGATGAGTTCAAAACCAAGTCATAGAGTATGCTCTCGACTTACAGCAAAGCAAGACACTGAGAATCTCATTCAAGAGCTGTGGTGGGGACTTCTGTCTGATGAGTTCAAAACCAAGTCATAGAGTATGCTCTCGACTTACAGCAAAGCAAGACACTGAGAATCTCATTCAAGAAATACTTAACAGCCAGGCGCGGTGGCTCATGCCTGTAATCCCAGCACTTTGGGCGGCAAGGCGGGCAGATCACCTGAGGTCGGGAGTTCGAGACCAGCCTGACCAACACAGAGAAATCCCATCTCTACTAAAAGTACAAAATTAGCCGGTGTGGTGGTGCATGCCTGTAATTTCAGCTGCTCGGGAGGCTGAGGCAGGAGAATCACATGAACCTGGGAGGCGGAGGTTGCAGTGAGCTGAGATCGTGCCATTGTACTCCTCTGTCTCAAAAAAGGCAAGAAAAAAAAATACTTATTGAGCACCTGCTCTCTGCCAGGCAGTCCTCATCTTCTGTGTTTGTGAGTCCGACCATACAGGGTCCCTTGCCCGCACCTTCCCAAGGCCTTCAGCCTTTTTTTGGCTTCTCCAGGCTTTGTGCTATTGGGCAGGCTTGTTCTTGGTCTGAGAAGCCCCCTCCCTTGACTCCAAGGACAGTGTGCACTGGGCCAGGTCTAAAGATTATAGATTACAGCCCAGCTTGAGGGCTGGGCTGAGGGTCCTGATCCCATGTAGGAGGAAACAGGGTGTGAGCCTAGGTTTTTAATAGAGCTGGACAGTGACTACTGGGGTAACCCCTGGTAGAAACTGATGGGCCAATGCCAGTCTTGGGGGACAGGAGAGACCCCAGGGGGAAGGCTGAAGTCTGTGTCCTGCTGCTAAGGTCCTTTGTGTGGGCGCCTGCCTGGAGATGGGTCAGCACTTCCAGTGGTCAGCTCCAAAAATGCCTGTGCTGCTGGCCACAGAAGGGACTGATCCAGTGGCCCAGGAATGCAGTGGCCCTGGATGCCACCACCTCCCCAGGCAGCCACAGGGTCCTCTGCTTTCTTGCAGGAGGTGAGCGCCAGGCCCGCTGAGCCTCTGCAGAGCTGCCAGCCATGCCCGGGATCGTGGTGTTCCGGCGGCGCTGGTCTGTGGGCAGCGATGACCTCGTCCTGCCAGCCATCTTCCTCTTCCTCCTGCACACCACCTGGTGAGTCCCCAGGCTTGGGGCCATAGGCCCCGGGCTTGGGGAGAAAGGCCTGGAAGGAAGCTTTCTGGCCATTTGTTCCTCCCTGTTTGGGCCCAAATCCTGACCCTGTCATGCTCCCAGCTGCCTGGAGGAGGTGCCTGAAACATTGAGCCCCTTAGGGCAGTACCTACATGGAGCTGAGACCCCCTGCTACCATTGCTGGACCTGACCCCGGCACTGGGTGGAGTTGCTGCCACTGTCTCCCCAAGGCTGACCCTGAGTCTTTGGTCACCCAGCCCTTCTAGGCATTCAGTGCCAGGTGGACAATGGTCTTAGGAGGAGGTACCTGCTGCCACCCCTCCCTCCTCTGAATCCAGGCTGGGGAAGGGCCTGCCTGCTAGGGACATCTTGAGGTGTGTGGGCCACCCGGCCTTGCTCACATGGGCTTTCCCTTGACAGGTTTGTGATCCTGTCCGTGGTGCTCTTCGGCCTGGTCTACAGCCCTCACGAGCCCTGCTCCCTGAACTTGGTGGACCACGGCCGAGGCTACCTGGGCATCCTGCTGAGCTGCATGATCGCTGAGATGGCCATCATCTGGCTGAGCATGCGTGGGGGCATCCTCTACACGGAGCCCCGCGACTCCATGCAGTACGTGCTCTACGTGCGCCTGGGTAAGGGCCACCCACCCTGGGGTGCTGCCCCAGACAACTCCCGCCTCTCCATTCATTCATTCAGCCAGGATTTACTGGGCACATGCTATGAGCTAGGCCCTGTGTTAGCAGTGGGGTACACCGGTGAACTAAGGCCTTCTATGGCTTACATTCTAGACAAGGGGCCATCAAACTGCAGCCTGAGGGCCAAATCCAGCCTGCTGTATGTGTTTATAAGTAAGGTTTTAGGCTGAATGTGGGGTGGCTCATGCCTGTAATTCCAGTACTTTGAGGCCACATCGGGTGGATCACAAGGTCAGGAGTTCAAGACCAGCCTGGCCAACATGGGGAAGCCCTGTCTCTACTAAAAAAACAAAAATTAGCCAGGCATGGTAGTACGTGCCTGTAATCACAGTTACTTGGGAGGCTGAGGCAGGAGAATCGCTTGAACCCAGGAGGTGAAGATTGCAGTGAGCCAAGATCGCGCCACTGCACTCCAGCCTGGGCGAGAGAGCAAGACTCAGTCTAAAAACAAAAAAGTTTTACTGGAACATATCCATTCAGTTAGGGTTGTCTCCAGCTGCTTTGCCCCTACAACAGCTGAGTTGACTAGTTACTACGGAGACTGTAGGACTCCCAGAGTCCAAGACATTTGCTCTTTGGCCCTTTACAGAAAAAGGCTGCTGACCCTTATCATAACCATGTGCATCTCTTCAGAGCACGTCTTCCCTGTGATCCTTTTCCACACAGGCTCGCCACTTCCTGTGAACCCCCTCAGGAGTCTGGGCCGGCTCCCCAGAGGACCAGCCTGTGTCCTCTTCCTGGGCTCAGGTTGCAGCCCCTTCTTCTGGTCATTCCTTGTGAATACCTCTTGTGCTTCTGTGCACCGTGCTGAGCCCTTTTTCCTGTGTTAACTCACATGGAGCAGGTGTTATTGGTCTCCTTTTAGAGACGAGGAAACTGGGGCCCAGGCCTAGCCCCTTCAAGGTCACACAACTAGTAAGCGCATAAATGTCAGAGATGGGATTTGAACCCAAGCTGTCTGGCTCCAAATTCTGGTCTCTGAGCTGCCACGCTGCTGCCTGTGGGGCTGAGGTTTCCCATGCTGCCCTGGTGAGGCCAGCAGATCTCCTCAGCCACCACTCCATACCCGACCCCTCCAGTCTCGGCCCTGGGCTCCGAGCACTGAGGGGCCTGAGCTGGATGCAGACCTTGAGCAGACCGGCCACTGGGGACCCTTCCCCTCTCCTCCATCAGGTTCCAGGGGCCTCTTGCTGGGAACGAGTTTCCATAAAGTGAACACACTCTCATCTAACTTTTGCATAGTCTTACAACATAGACGTTGTCACCCTCATTTTGAAGATGAGGAAATGGAGACCCGGAGAGAGATTAGGTGACTTGCCTAAGATGTTTCTGATTCCAGAGTTTGGACACATGATTCTGAAATCCTGAAAGAATGAGGAAATGGGCCGGCATGGTGGTTCATGCCTGTAATCCCAGCACTTTGGGAGGCCGAGGCGGGCGGATCACTTGAGGTCAGGAGTTCGAGACCAGCCTGGCCAATGTAGTGAAACCCCATCTCTACTAAAAATACAAAAATTAGTTGGGTGTGGTGGTGTGTGCCTGTAATCCCAGCCACTCGGGAGGCTGAGGCAGGAGAATCGCTTGAACCCTGGAGGTGGAGGTTGCAGTGAGTTGAGATCTCACGATTGCACTCCAGCCTGGGTAATGAACAAGAGCAAAACTCAAAAAGAAAAAAAAAAAGAAGGATGAGGAAATGCTTCTTTATCACGTACCTTCCAGCCACCTTCTCAGGGAGGCCCCTGGGACCTGAGGGCACAGAAGCTAGGACAAGTGGTGGCCACTGCAAGGGGTCAGGCCCCTGCAACAGGGCCAAATGGTGACAGGACAGCCTTGGGTCCTGGGAGGCAGAGGTCGGGGGTGTGCTGCTGGCCCACTGCCTCTGCCTTTGCTACTGAGCTGGTAGAAGGCTCTGTGATAGGAGAGGCCAGGCCCTTCCCTGGTGGGCAGGTGGCGGCCATCCTTCAGCCAGGCCTGCTCTCCTTGTAGCCATCCTGGTGATCGAGTTCATCTACGCCATCGTGGGCATCGTGTGGCTCACTCAGTACTACAACTCCTGCAATGACCTCACTGCCAAGAATGTCACCCTCGGTATGTTGGGGCAAGGCCTGCTGGAGCCTCAGCAGCCCCAGGGGCACAGGGGATGGGATCAGTTTAGAGAGGAAGAAGCTTGGGCATTGCTGGAGGGAAATGGCTTTTGTCAGGGCACAAGCAGGCTGGCTGGGCAAGGCAGCTTCCCTCACCCTTGAGTCCTGCCAGCCACCCTTAGAGGACCCTGGTCTGGGGTGGGCTGCAGCAGGCACGGAGCTGCCTAGTTCAAGTCGAGGCTCCTCAACACCTCCTTGAAAACCCACAGAGCTGCTTGCTCCGAGCCAAGAGTGGCCCTTGGATTTGTGGGTGGGCAAGAGGGTGGCCACATATGTGGCCAGAGGCTGGGACCAGGGGCTTTGGAGCCTGGCTTTTGTCCCCAGAAGCATTTGAGGGGAGGGAGGCTCCAGCGTCCCTTTCTTCAGAGTGGGCGAGGCAGCGACGTGTCCCCAGCGCCTCTACCTACTGCCCCCCACTGCTGCCCACAGGGATGGTTGTCTGCAACTGGGTAGTCATCCTCAGTGTGTGCATCACGGTCCTCTGTGTCTTCGACCCCACGGGCCGCACCTTTGTCAAGCTGAGAGCCACCAAGAGGCGGCAGCGTAACCTTCGGACCTACAACCTGCGGTCAGTCAGCAGGGTGGGCGGGCAGCCCAGGGGTGGGCGGGCAGCCCCCGGGTGGGCTTTGCTGACTGGTGGGCAGAGGTCTCCATTCTCCAGGAGGCTGCCCCGGGCCTCCAGACTACAGGCCAACCTTGTGTGAGCCGTGGGGATAAGTCAAAGGGCTTAACCTCTCCCTGCCTGTTCCCTTGTCTATAAAGTGGGAATAATAACCGTTCTTGTCTCATGTTGTTGTGAAATTTAACTGAGATAATACCTGCAGAGGGACTAATGCAGTGCTCACACTGGGTAAGTGCTCAGTAAATACTAGCTACTGTCATCACTGTCAGTGCTGATCAGAACAATGCTAATAGCAGCGAAGGCAAGCATTGTGTATAGTAAGTTACAACTCCACCAGGCTGCCACCGTCTTCCCCATAATACAGGTGGAGAAACTGAGGTACAGAGACATTATGGGACTTGCCTGAGGTTACACAGCTAGAAAACGGTGAGGCTGGGAACTAGCTCAGGCAATCTGGCTTTGGAGCCCTTGCTTAACTATATATATATATTTTTTGAGACAAGAGTCTCACTCTGTTTCCCAGGCTAGAGTGCAGTGGCATGATCTCGGCTCATTGCAACCTTCACCTCCTGGGTTTAAGCAGTTCTCCTGCCTCAGCCACTTGAGTATCTGGGATTACAGGCATGTGCCACCATACCCAGCTAATTTTTGTATTTTTGGTAGAGACAGGGTTTCACCATGTAGGTCCGGCTGGTCTCGAACTCCTAACCTTGTGATCCTCCTGCCTCAGCCTCTCAAAGTGCTGGGATTACAGGCATGAGCCACCATGCCCAGCCGCTTAACTAACGACTAACACTAGGCTAGGCTGCCTCTAGATTCAGAGATTGGAAGAGGTTAGTCAAGGAAAGCTTCCTAGAGGGGGTGAATCTTGCATGGTGTTTTAAAGATGGGGGAAAGTGTGCCATGGCAAGCAAAATTAGGGAGGGCATCCAGGCAGTGTTTAAAGAAAAAGTGCAGGGCTTCTGGGGTGGGCCCCAGTACCTCCTGTGAATGGGGCTTCTGTGGTGCATTAGGTAAGGAGCTCCCCATGCTGAGCTCTTTATGCGACTCATCCATTTAATCCCTTTGTGAGCCGAAGCGTGGTTGTGAGACGATTCTACAGATGAAGAATCCAAGTCTCAGAGAGGGTGGGTCACCTGCCCCAGGTCATGCTGCTGGGGTGCAGAACTGGCACCACACCCGCAGCCCAGAGTAACTGGCTCAGGCACCCTCACCTGGGGAGCAGGCTGCCTGAGCCCCCTGCCTGGCAGGAATTCTCCCCATCCCACCCTCCTGTGCCGCTACGTTCAGCCTCTTGTGGACCTTCCACGTCAGCTCAGCACTGTAGCTAGAGCCACACCCGTGCCTGCTCTGGCCACCTCCCAACCCGAAATGTCAGGTCTTGGTGCCAAGGCCCCAGAGCTCATTTTCCCTCCCAGCCCAGCTGGCCACCACCACCCATCCCACAGTGCTCTGGAAACCCTGCTTGGCCAGCACACTGTCCCTTCATCAGGACCCTGGAAGGTGGGACACTGTCTTAGAATGTACAGTTGCCCAAGTCCCTAAGAGCCAGCAGGTCCCCAAAGCAGCAAGTCACTGCACCCTTCCCTGCCCGCTTTCTGCAGCCCTGGAAGACCCTGTTGCTCCCCTCTTCATGGCCATCTGCCTTAGGGAGCCAGGGTTGGAGAGCGGGAAGCAGTCATTAGACACAGGGAAGAGCCAAGAGGGTCAAAAAGGGCCCGGCCTGTCACTCCTGATGGGTGTTAAGTGCCTTGAATGCATCTGAGGGTCACCCTTGCCTTCTTCTCCTGACCACCCAGCATCAGGCTTTTAAGGAGCCAGCACGTGGCAGAAAAGCAAGCCAGCCCCTTCTCGCTCGGTTTGGAGGTCTGCACTTTTCACATTGGATCTGTTATCTTTATGTTCAAACACACACTCCAGACATCCAGCCTAGGAGGAAGCTCTGTGAATCACTGGCCCATTGCTCTGCCTTTGGGTACAGACTCCCGGAGACCCCGATTCTCCATCTGAGCAGCCAGATCCACTTGGGGTGGGGGTGGGGGTGGGGGGTGATAACAGACAGAGAATAGACCATGTTGGGGAGGGGTAGAGCCCTCCCGCCACCCAGGTATCAGATCTAAGGAACTGGGAAATGCAGAGCCTCATTCAGCCCCATCAATTTCCTGTAAGTAGAGTATGTAAGTATATAGGTGTCCGAAATCCTTTCTGGAGAAAAGCAGATCTTTCTGGAAGGTCTGTTCCAGGCCTTAGAATGAGATGACAGAGAAGCCCAACACCCTGCTGACCTCTCCCAGGGTTTGAGCCTTTGGACACCTGAGCTGCAGGGTAGCCCCACTTTAGGCTCCCAGCTCTGAAGCCCCAGAGCCTGCCTGGGTCCAGTCTTCCAAAAGCCAAGGAGCCTCTCTACCACTCCCCACCTCCCTCTTCTACCCACTCACCCTTGGCCAACAGCACACACCATCCTAGACTAGCAGGAGTCTCTCAGGGAGTGCCCCTGCTAGCCAGCAGCCAGGCCACTGGCCACCAGCTTTGGAAGGGCCTGGGCCCTGTTCTCCCCCAGACCCCCCTGTGGGAACCCTTTGGTAGGGTCCTGGGAACAGGCTGCCCTGTTTCCATAACGTCTGGTCCAGCCCTCTGACCTCACACATACTGCCTCTCCCGCTTTGCAGGCACCGCTTAGAGGAGGGTCAGGCCACCAGCTGGTCACGCCGGCTCAAAGTGTTCCTCTGCTGCACGCGGACGAAAGACTCCCAGTCAGTAAGTACTGGGAGGTCGCTCCCATCTGGGTCACATCCTGTGGTCAGGTGATTTGGGGGCCATTTGCTCCTTTGGCAAAGTGGGATGGGGCAGTGCTGGTGGGAAGGAGCTGGGTTTCCAGCATGAGCAAATACAGACTGCTCACACGGGGGCCTGTTATTCACTGACTCACTGGCTCCAGCATGTGAGACAGCGTCCACTTGCTTTGTCAAGGGAACAGAAAGATGTGAAGACTTTGTATCAAAGCCCTTGAAACTTATACTCTAGTTTAGGAGAAGAAATACTCAAAGTCAGGGTGACCTGAAGACAAAGAAAACTAGCGTTTCACCAGCAGCAGATTAATCAGGAAGACCTGGCAAAGCCAATAGGCACTTAGCACGGTCCCAAGATGGGGGCACACAGTCAGCCTTTGGCACCTGGGAACTGGCCAGAACTAGCCAAGGCACTTGCAGAAGGAAGACAGGGCCAGCTGGGGCAGCCCCCAAGGGGAGGGAAGGGAGGCAGGCCCTGGGGTCCTCTAGGAGCACCCCACAGTGGGCAGGGACTTTAGAGATCATCCAGTCCCACCCCTCGTTTTACAGATCAGGCAGCTGAGGCCCAGAGAGGTGGAGTGACTTGCTCAGCGTCCCACAGCTAGTTAGTGGCAGAGCCAGTGAGGTCAGGAGACCACTCCTCCCTGAGGCAGACAGCAAAGTGCCTTCCACGGAAGCCACCAGGAAGCCTCGAGTGGCTCCTGCCCACCAGCGTCCCCTGGTGAGCCGTAGAGTGAGTAATCCAGTGGAAGAAAGCCCCCGAGGTTACCTGGTGGGCGGGGAGCACCCCCTTGGGTCTCTCTGGGGTGGTCTGAGGGGTCTGGGCTGCAGGCAGGCCAGGCAGAGGGCAGAGAGCCGGCCCCTGGCGAATGGAGGCTGGGGCTCCTATGTGGCAGGCATGCCCATCTCTCTGGGCATGCAGGCAGAGCTGGGGCTGTTGTCAGCATCTGGGGAAAAGGCAGTAAGTACCTCACAGCGGAGCCCCAGGGCAAGGGTCCTGATAGGCACTGATGGTCCCAGGGCCCAGGTCCGGTCCTAAGCAGTTTGATCAGCCTATGTTGTGTTGCCTACACATTTTAATTGTACGCCAGCATTTAAAAATCAGGGCGTTTCCATAAACTCCTATACTTCTGAATCTGGGGAACTGGGCCCTTTCCCAGGGCCGGTCAGCTGGAGCCGAGCAGTAGCTGGCTCTGTTTCGCTCCATTTGGCATTTGAGTTGGCAGCCCTTGATTTATCCACGTACAAGTGCCAGACACTCAGGGGTGAGACCCAGTGAGACAGAGTTCGTTGCCATGTGGTGGTTCCCCCCTCAGCCTCTCCTGACAGGGTAGGTAAGAGGCTCTAGGCTGTGGTGTGGGGCGAGGAAGGAGACTGCGGTGCACCAGCCAGCAGGGCTCGCCTCCTGCCCTGAGGCCCAGACATCCGCTGTCCTCAGGCCGAGGTCCTGGAGAGAAGCCGCAGGGGGCCACTGGGCCAGTGAGAACACCCCCTTCTAGGGCACATTGTGGGGGTCACTGAGCCAGCAGCCTGTGGGTAGCTGGGGGACAGGGCCTGAGACCTGGCTGGCTCCACAGAGGCCTGAAGAGGGACCTCCAAGGTCACAGCTGGTGGGGCCGAGGGAGCTAGGAGCTTAGCTTGGTTTCTTTGCTGGAGAGAAACCAACCAGAGCCACCCGCCTTGATCCCAGTGTCTGGGAAAGTGAGAAGGAGTGGCTCAAGTTGGCACCTACTCTAGGTAGACAGTGGGCACCCAAGGAATTCCAAGCTACTGCCAGGTGTAGGAGGTCAGAGCCCTGGGCAGGGCCCTCAGGGTCACAGGCGCACAGGGCCACACAGGGTCAGGCTCAGTGGGGTGCTGCAGAGGTGCTGGGGAGAACCTGCCCGGGGGTCCCCGGATAGACACTTCTGCGGCCTCCCAGCCCAGGGGGATTCACTCCTGGCTTCTCGTCCTCTCTCCTGCTCCCCTGCACTGCCTCCCGCCTTCCTGGGCCTCTAGGATGCCTACTCAGAAATCGCCTACCTCTTTGCCGAGTTCTTCCGGGACCTGGACATTGTCCCGTCTGACATCATTGCTGGCCTGGTGCTGCTCCGGCAGCGGCAGCGGGCCAAGCGTAATGCCGTGCTGGACGAGGTGAGCCCCGCCAGACCCTCCTCTGTGACCATCCTGCACCACCCTCCTTTAGGGCCCCTTCTCTGTGGCCCCTGCAGCAGAGGGATCGCTCCCATGCAGCTCCGCAGCCACCACGCGCCCTCTTACACCTTGGAGGCCACCTTTTGCCTCGGGCTCCCCCTGCCTTCCTGAGCTTGTCCTTTAGCCAGGCTTTCCGTGACCACTTTTGCAGGGACTTTCCGGGCCCTGTGTGGCTGCCTCTGGGGCTGGCCCTCGAAGGACTTCTAACCGCAGGCTTGGTGGCCGCCGTGAGCTCCCGAGCCAGCCTTCTGCATGACCGCTCTGCCCCCCACATCCCCACCAACACACCAACCCCAGTTAGGATTTCTCAGCATCTCATAAAAATGCCTCCCCACCCCTCACTAGGGACCAGGAATGTCCTCAGGGACTTGATGTTTTGGGTAGAAGGGGAGCATCTGGAAATATGGAGAAACCTCAGATTTTAGAAAAGTGGCTGAATCTTGGAAGAACTAGAAGTTGCATGCTCCTTTGGGCTTCTCGGCCTTTGGGAAGCAGGCAGATCCCAGGGCCTGGGCCCCCTTTCCCGGCCATGCAGCCAGGCCTGGGCCAGCCATTGTCGTTCTTCACCTGCCCATCTTACAGGCAAACAATGACATCTTGGCCTTTCTGTCTGGGATGCCAGTGACGAGAAACACCAAGTACCTCGACCTCAAGAATTCGGTGAGTCACAGATCAGCTCGCATCCCACCCACCCCATCCCCATCCCTCCCTCTCTGCCACAATGACCTAAACAAACCCCTCCCAGCTGTCCTCGCAGTGCCAGCCACATTGCCCCCGCTCAGTCTCCCTCCCAGCTCTCTGGAGAGCCTCCCTGCTCAGATCATGCCCTTCACAAGAGCCACCCACCTCACACCGGTTCTACAAACGAATCCTCTGAATTCCTTTACCAAGTTCAGAAGTGTTTGGTCCTGGCCTCTTGAGATGACAGAGTGCTTCACCAGCGTGAGCTGCTAGGACTTTTGCTGCTGTTGTTATGAAACACAGCGGGTGTAGAACTTGATTTTTTTATAGAGGAACCTTTTCTCAAGTGCCTTTAGTAGAAATCCAGCATGTTACAGGGAAAGGTGCTGCCAGTACAGTGCTGGGAGAGCCCAGCCCAGCGCCCAGCACAGCCCAGGCTGGAACCACAGCTGGCAGCCGGGAGGAACAGGCCCTGCCTTGGGACGCAAACGGTTAGAGCATGCATCTGCTCTGATGCCGGCCATTGCAACCTCCAGCAGGCCCCGCATCTGTGAAATGACGCTGGGCACACCTTCCACCAGAGCTTTGCTGGGAGGACACGAGCCATTCCCATCACAGTTCCAGGGAGCCACAGTGCCAGCCAGGATGCTGATGGAAAGAATTCCGTCTCAGAAATCTCAGTCTTTTAGGCCACATGTGCCATCTCGCACCTGCAATCCCAGCACTTTGGGAGGCCAAGGTGGGAGGATGGCTTGAGGCCAGGAGTTTGAGACCAGCCTTGGCAACATAGTGAGATCCTGTCTCTACCCCCACCCCCCAAAAAATAGCCAAGCATGGTGGTGCATGCCTGTGACTGCAGCTACTTGGGAGACTGAGGTAGGAGGATTGCTTGAGCCCTGACCAGGGCTGCCGTGAGCTGTGGTTGTGCCACTGCACTCCAGCTGCGCTGTTTCCTAAAGAGAAGAAAGAAACCCCAACACTCAGTCCCTTAGAAAAGACTCTGTCCGCCCTGTCTGCCCTGCTCCCCCACAAAGCAGGCATTTGTATCCTCTCTAAAAATAGCCACATCCATAGTGGGTGCCCCAAACTAGCCCATTTCTGCTTGCCAGGCCCTGCCCTGGCTACTCTCACCACCCTCTCCCTCCCACTCCTCACAGGGAGCAGGGAGGGCAGGCAGCTGTGACTCCCATCAAGCGACTCCCATTGAGGTACCAGGGTCACACCTGCCACCTGGCAGAGGCTGCCAGGGCCTGCCCCGCCCCTGAGGCTGCAGGGAGGGGATGATTACCTCCCCGCTCTCATTCCTGAAGAGCAGCCAGTCTGGCCAGGGATGTTTCCATGGGCCTCAGGGCCCTGATTAAGGTGCCACCTATTTGACTTCACAAGGTGACTAATCACCCTCTTTAACTTTTACAAGCTGGCTAATTCCCTCTCCCGGTGCCTGAGGCACTTGGGAAAGACTAGAAGCTGGCAGGCACTTTGCTGGGACACCCCTGCCTCTTCCTCCCTCCACCCTAGCAGCCAATAACCTCCTCAGTGTCAACAGTGGCAGCAGGGCCTCAGACACACTGGCTTTCAAACTGGCACCTTTCTCCTAAGAGATCCCAATCTCGCACAGAGAGATCCCAGTCTCGCACAGATGCAGCCCCTGCCCGGAGCCCTGGGAGCCTGCAGCTGGCTGAGTCAAGCTGAAGGCCCCCGATGTTTGCAGACAACCTGAGGGCCAGAGATTTGGTGATTGGTCTCCAGGCCCAGAGAGGATGCCCTGTTGCCCAAGCCCACACAGCCCGCCCAGCTGGAGGGCCAGGGCCTCTCAGGGCTATGTTTTCGCATCAGCAAGGGCCCTTCTCAGGGCTGATTGCTGAGGGGGTGGAGGATTACTACTCATGCCCCTCAACTCTTCCCTTCTCTGGAAAACAGGCAAGGAAATCGACCAAGTAATTTTCTGACCCCAAATCACTAATTCTGAGACTGGAGCGACAGGACAGGTCTCAGAGGACTCATGTCCTGGTTGCATGGAGATAATTAGGGAAATGCAATTATTGCCTGGAGTAGTGTCCCTCCTCTAAGGCCTGGGCCCCCGCACCTCCTCAGGGGGCTGGCAGCCCCTCACTGCCTGGGGGTGGGTCTGCAGGCTCCCACCCTGGGGAACTGCTGGGCGCTGAGGCTGCAGGCAGGAAGGGCAGGAGGTGACCGCCCTCTGCCTCCTCTCTTCCAGCAAGAGATGCTCCGATACAAAGAGGTCTGCTACTACATGCTCTTCGCCCTGGCCGCATACGGGTGGCCCATGTACCTGATGCGGAAACCCGCCTGCGGCCTTTGCCAGCTGGCTCGGTCTTGCTCGTGAGTACCCCCGTCCTGTCCCCCAGCGATCGCGCCTCTCCTCCTGGGTGCTGTGTGAGGAAGGGCTGAGGTAAGGGGCTGTGCCCACTGCCTTGTCCTGAGTGGCTGCTTTTCTGCATCTTCTCTGGGCCTTTCTAGTTCTGTATTATCCCTGAGCAGTGAAGCTGTGGCCTTTGGAATCACACAGTTATGGGTTTGAATCCAGATGTTGTCTCTTGCAGCCTTGGGCGAGTCAGTCTACCTCTCTGAGGCTCGGTTTCTTTATCTGCAAAGTGGAGATGTTGCTACATGCCTCGTAGAAGTTTTTGGAGCGGGCTAGATGAGATATTGCATAACTCCCACACTGCTGCCCCCCCTCCCTTCTGGCGTTCTCTCTCTGCCCCCTCAGCCATTCCCTCCTGCCCACATCTTCCCTTCTCTCGGCTCCCCTCATGTGCTCTGCCTTTCTGGAAAAAAGGGCTTTCCTGGTAGGGAGGCCCCATCCATAGAGGTCTCTGAAAAGGCACCGAGAAGGCCCATTAGTTAAAGGCTCCAACCTTCCTGGGTATCTCGAAAAGGCCTTAGCCCCCAGACCTGGCCTGCAGCCTGGCTCCGCCCTCAGCCTACTGCTTGGGGGCTGGGTGGACTCTGCTCTCCTAAGTGGGCCAGAGAAGGTCACCTGCTCCAGGAGGAACCCCCTCCCTATCCTGGGTGTCTCCACCCTCAGCTCATGCCAGGAAGAAAGAGGACAGCTCCCTGGGCTTCCGTTCTGGAAAGGCTGGCACGCTGGGCGGCAGCTTCTGTCCTCGACATCCCTGCCCTTGGGACCCACAGCAGCCACACCCACTCTGCAGAGCCTGACCTGTCCTCAGAAAGCTGGGTGGCTCTCGGGGCCTGATTCTCATCATCCATCTGGCGACTGATCAGAGAGGACTGGAGCACCTCATGCCCCCTTCCCATCTTTGTCAGCTGCATGTGCCTGGCATTCTTGCCTGCATCCCTGGGAGTACCAGCCATGCAGAGAACGTCTCAAAATGAGCACCGGGATGAGTGCTGAGACCTGGGCTCTGGCAGGCCTTGCTCCATGACTCACTCGCAGTGTGGGGACATCTCTTGGAGCCTCAGTTTCCTAAATTGTAACAGGCAGTATCTCTCCTGCCCGGCCATAGGGTGTTTCAGAACCCACAGCGTCACTGGCAGGCAGAGCTCTTTTGGTGCCCTGCAAATGGGAGGGATGCTGGCATTTGCATAAGGTGTCTTAGTGCTGCAGAGAGAGCAGAGTCCTTAGACCTCATGAGGGCCCAGCCAGGCCCCTGCCTGGAAGAACCAGCTGCCTATGGGCAGAGAGAGGCAGGCTTACTGCCCAGGGTGTTGGGAGTAGGCCAGAGTCCAGTGCCCTCAGGGCCCTAGCCTGTCCACAGCAGCCTGGCAAGAGAGAAGAGGGCTGCGCCTCTGTCTTGGGCCCAGGCCTCTCCCCCAGCAGCAGTTCTCAGCCCATGCAGAGCACAGCGAGCTAGGCCTGCTCCAGGCTTGGCTCCAGCCCTGCCCTGGATGACCCCAGGGCCGCCCTGGATGACCCCAGGGCCCTCCTGTCCAGGGTGCTGGCCCTGCTCCCCTGACTGGTTCCCCTGGCCTGAAGATCACGGACTCAGAGGCAGCCCTGTCACCGGAGAAGCAGGGAGCCACGTTTTATTAAGCACCAGTTATAGGCCAGACCTTTTCTGCATCTTGGACCCTTGGTCTCACACCAGCCTTGTGACGTAGCTGTCAACACCCCCTCTTACAGAGGAGGAAACTGAGGCTTAGAATGGCCGAGTGCCCTCCAGGCCCTTGGGATCAGGAATTACATAGCAAGGCTTCAGACTCAAGCCTCCAGCCTCCAAGGGCCACACTGTTACAGCCTCATGCTCAGCTGAGGTTGGAGCGGGAACAGCTGCCTGAGCACAAGAGTCAGCCCCTAGACCCTGACTGCCAACACTTGATCTGCAGTGTGGCGGATCACGCTCTCCCATCGTACACCGGGGTTGTCCCCTCTAAGCCCTGTGGCTTTCTCAATGAAGCCTCTCCCCATTCGAAAGTGTGTAATAGTCACCCAGGTGATGCTCCGAGTGAAGACAAACTTCCCAGCATCACCAGAATCTAAGATTCCTAATAAAATCTCAGCTGTCGTCCCGTGACAACTGGCAGGCCCAGTCACGTGGGCGCTGGCTCCTAGTGCCTGATCAGTGGGGTGCTGGCTCCCTCTGGTGGCTAGAGTCATAGCTGCACCTAGCTGAGTGCCCAGCTCCAGGGCTGCCTCATTCATTACTGCAGGGAGGCTACTATGTGCCTAGTACTGTTTGTGTGCCCGGAATACAGCGGTGAACCTCTCTGAGGTGCTCACTGCCCAGCAGGAAGGTGGACAGTGCATAGACAAAGCAGTAAGACACGTGGTGAAGCAGATGGGTGCTTCAGACCTACATAAACCCGAGTGCATGTTTGGATGGGGAGCGCTGGGGCCTGGAGAGCCCTGGCTGTTAGATGAGGTGCCAGGAGAGACTTCACTGTGACAGGACATTTGAACAGAGGCCCAGAGGGGCCAGGGCCCAGGCCACACCGCCTCAGGTCTACTGCTTCTCTGGTGCTGCTGACCACACCGGCAGCAGGTTAGAGAGAACAGGGCCTGGTGGGTAGACAGGGCGTTGCTGCAGGGGCTTAAGAAGAAAATGATGTGGTTCAACTCTCCTTAAAAGGACCACCTTGCCGGGTGCGGTGGCTCACGCCTGTAATTCCAGCACTTTGGGAGGCCAAGGCGGGTGGATCACAAGGTCAAGAGATCAAGACCATCCTGGTCAACATGGTGAAACCCCGCCTCTACTAAAAATACAAAAAATTAGCTGGGCATGGTGGCACGTGCCTGTAATCCCAACTACTCAGGAGGCTGAGGCAGGAGAATTGCCTGAACCCAGGAAGCGGAGGTTGTGGTGAGCTGAGATCGTGCCATTGCACTCCAGCCTGGGTAACAAGAGCGAAACTCTGTCTCAAAAAAAAAAAAAAAAAAAAGGACCACTTCATTGCTGAGCTGAGAGTTCAGGGGCAAGTGCAGGGAGGCCAGTCAAGGCCACCAGGGCAGTCCCAGGCAGAGCTGCCGGGGCAGGGGCAGGGGAAGAAGGGAACACCCGAAGTATGGCTCTGAGTGTGAAGGGAAGCCAAGCACGTGTACTGACCGAGTGTGAAGGGAAGCCGAGCACGTGTACTGACCGCGTGACATGGCCGTGGGGGTGAGGACTGAGGAGCCACAGACAGCTGCAAGCAGAGCCCAAGCAACCAAGGGGCCTTGGGAAGGCGTCAGCAGGGCTGGGGTACACAGCAGGGATGGGGTTTGGGAGCTGGCAGGTTGTCAGGCGTCCAAGGGATTGTTGCCTAGGCCATTGGATGGACGCATCTAGGGGTTGGGGCGGGCCTGGGGTGGATTCCTGAGTGTGCAGGTGGTGTCCAAACACAAGACTGCATGAGCTCATGGAGGAGCCACTACCCCTAGAGGGGCCCCAGGGCCTCAGTGTTGGGGACACCGGTGAGTAGGCACTGCCCAGGGGAGTCCCAGAGAGGAGGGGGCCCCAGCCAGGTGGGGAGAGGGAAGGGCCCAAAAGGTCAGGTGCTGCTGAGAGCTTGATTAAGAGGAGGGCTAAGAGTGGCCTGTGGATTTTGGATTTAAGTCCTGGTAACATGGTCACCAGGACTTAGCGAGGGCGCTTTGGGAGAGGCAGAGGCAGTGGGGCTGAAAGCCCACTGGAACTGCTTCCAGGGACGATGGCAGGAGAAAATTGTTCCCTTGGGAACTCCCTGGCCCTGAACTCTCTGCCACCCTGTCCCAGGTGTTGCCTGTGTCCTGCGAGGCCACGGTTTGCCCCTGGAGTCACCATCGAGGAAGACAACTGCTGTGGCTGCAATGCTATTGCCATCCGGCGCCACTTCCTGGACGAAAACATGACGGCGGTGGACATCGTCTACACCTCCTGCCACGATGCGGTGAGGCCAGGCAGGGCAGGCAGGTCTGGGGCCTGGTGTCAGGAGCAGTAGCTGAGGGCCTGGGGTACTGAGACTGTCCTTCCAGGCCAGCAGGAGCCCTTGCTTGGTTGGTACTGGCTGGTTGCAGCTTCCAGGCATCCCCAGCTTGGCAGACCAGAGGCGGTCCCCTTGTCCTCCCCAGACCCTGGCCTGCACCACCTCTGAGGCTGGGAAAGCGGACATCAGCCCCACACCCAGTGTTCGGGTTGCTGGGCCCTAGCCCTCCGGGGAAAGGAAGAGAGGGCAGCAGCAGGGAGGCTTCAGGGAGCAGCAGCCATCACCTGGACTCTGCGAGTGGTGGCACTCAGGGCTGCCAGAGGCAATGAGGAGCTGGGAGGGCAGGCCAGGCCTGTGGCTAGGGATAGGAGGAGATCCCCAGTGACCCTGGGAGCCCATCAGCCTCTCCAAGGGCAGAGGCCCCGTGGCTGGTGGAGCCGGACTTCCTGGCCAGGAAGGAGACCTGCCTAGGTCACTTTCCCTGAGTCTGGCCCCACCAGGGCTGTTCAGGCTCACGAGCTGCCCGCCTCCTAGGTCTATGAAACGCCCTTCTACGTGGCGGTGGACCATGACAAGAAGAAGGTGGTGATCAGTATCCGGGGGACCCTGTCCCCCAAGGTACGCTACCTGTGGCTCCCAGCCCCTGGGGGTGCCTGCCTCCCTCTTTCTGTCCTCTTCAGCCCACCCCTCACCTGTCTCTTCTCTCCCCAAGGATGCCCTGACCGACCTGACGGGCGATGCTGAGCGCCTCCCCGTGGAGGGACATCATGGCACCTGGCTGGGCCACAAGGTATCCGAGTCATGGCCCCAGGGCCCCTGGGCTTCTTCCCTCCCCTGCCAGCGTGCAGAAGCATATGTTGTTCTGGGTTCCTCCCTGCTTGCTGGGCGCTGGAAGAGATGGGTCAGAGGCATGGATGAGTCTGAAAGGCCCACTGCGGCCCACTGCTATGAGCCCCACAGCCCTGCCCAGCCCAGAGCCTGTCCATGGAAAAGCCTGAGAGTCAGCTGAAAAGAGCTCACACCAGCTCCATTAGCCACACCGCCCCTCTGAACCTTGGTGCCTACCTGTGAAGTGGAAATGACATGATCAGCAAGTCCACCAGTCCCCAGAGCCGGGTTGTCACCAGGCCCAAAGGGGAATATGAACGGGGCAGGGTTCCTGAGCCACAGGTCACTGTGGGTTTGCTGGTCACTGGGAGGCCTCCCACTAACCCTGCTTCTGTTCCTGCCCACCCAGGGAATGGTGCTCTCAGCTGAATACATCAAGAAGAAACTGGAGCAGGAAATGGTCCTGTCCCAGGCCTTCGGGCGAGACCTGGTGAGGCATTTTCCATGACACCAAGCCCTTGTCACACCCGGGTCCCACTCCTCCGAGGCAGCAGAGAGAGGAGAGGATGGATGAGTGATGGAACCTCGCACCTCCCACAAAAGCCAGGCTCCCAACCCCTCCTCTTTTGTGCCAGGGCCCAGGGGCATCCTGCTCTGCCCCACCTACAGTCATTGGGTACCTGATTCATGCGACACTCGAGGCACGACGATGATTCAGGGCAGGCAGCTTTTCAGCCTCATAGCTGCAGAATCATTTGTCAGAGGGAAATATGGAGAGGCTCAAAATATACAGCAGAGAGGTACCCTCTAGGCTGCCTCTCTGCCTGGGAGGCTCTGAGCCCTGCCCACTGGCCATGGTCTGTGCGGGTAGCTCCTGAGGTGCCACCAGCTGCCCCTTCCAAAGCAAAGCCGGCTCTGGCCTCAGGAGACTTCAGTCTAGTAGTGAGGGTAGAGGGATGGGGTCAGGTAACCGCATTTGTAACAGAGTAATGATAAAAAGCTCCATCCCAGCTACAGATGCAATGAGTAGAGTTAGCGAGCCACTCCTGGAGCATCAGGAGGGCTTCCCCAAGCACATAACCCCCGAGCAAGGTTTGGAAGTGTAAGTAGGAGTTTATTAGAACAGTCTGGCTAAGCAGTTGCTCTGCGGGGACCTAGTTTGGTTCTCTCTGCGCTAGCGTTCACACAGCACAGACATGATCCCAGGACTCTGGGAAGACCCCTCGGCCTCCCTTGGGTTGGCTAAGACCATCGCTTGGCGGCAGTGGCCAAGGATCTCAGACTTCTCTCGGTCTTCAGGGTCGTGGAACCAAACACTACGGCCTGATTGTGGTGGGCCACTCCCTGGGCGCGGGCACGGCTGCCATCCTCTCCTTCCTTTTGCGCCCGCAGTACCCAACCCTCAAATGCTTTGCCTACTCCCCCCCAGGGGGCCTGCTGAGGTGAGCCGTCTGGGGCCTCAGAGTTGGCTGGGGCAGTTGGGACCAGTGGGGGCTGAGGGTTGGCTGGGGCTCGGGCTAGACTGGGAGTCTGAGTTCTGGTCATGTGGAGGTCTGGGGGCCTGGAGAGTGGAGGGTGGAGGTCTGAAATGCCATGTGCCCCCGAGATCCACCCAGCAAAGCCTCGCCAGTGGAAAAGACAGAGCAAGGAGGAGGCAGCCCAGCCTGCCGCCAGCCAGCTCCCCAGGAGCCAACCCAGGAAGCAGGGGCAGGGCTTGCATCTGGCTGGACCCCCCACCGATTCCAGATCACCACTACCCCTCCCCCTTGGCCTTAGCTTCTGCTTACTTCCCCTTGCAGTGAGGATGCGATGGAGTATTCCAAGGAGTTCGTGACTGCTGTGGTTCTGGGCAAAGATCTCGTTCCCAGGTGAGTTCTTCCCCACGCTGCATGGTCCCTTGCCAGGCTGTTTCTCCCTCCTCCAGGCCTCCTGTCTTTCAAGGAACTCCACGCCCCTTCCCACCCTTAGTTACCCTGTCAGTGGAGAGAAGCCCAGGCGAACACACATGCTGGCACCCGCCCTGCCTGTGCTCCTGCTCCTCGAATCTGCCCTGGGGAGCTGCTCTGTGGACTCCTCTCCACCTCATGACCCTGCAGACTTGTCTTGTTCCCAGGGCTGGGATATGTCTGGCCGTCTGCTCCTCGCCCCGTACCTCTCATAGCCCCAACCAGGCCTGGCTGATGGCCCTGTCTCGCTCCCTCCTCAGGATTGGCCTCTCCCAGCTGGAAGGCTTCCGCAGACAACTCCTGGATGTCCTGCAGCGAAGTACCAAGCCCAAAGTGAGCCCCCGCCTGGGCACTCTGCCCCTCTGCAGCCTCACCTGTCCCTGCCCTTGTTCCCCACGGGTTTCTTGGGCAAAGCACAAGAGGCCCTGCCATGGGAGGCCAGGGCAGCATGTGGCTGCCGTCATGGGAACTTGAGACTGTCAGACCCTCAGCGTCCCCAGGCTCAAGCCATCCAACCCCTGTTGTGCAGATGTGGAAACTGAGACCCAGAGTGGGAGGGTCTTGCATTTGCTCACAGAGCAAGTTAGAACAGAATCAGGACGGGAACCGGGGGGCTCCCGTCACACTGACCTGGGAGCTGCCCACAGTCAGAATGATGCGGAGACTGAGCAGTGAGGAAAGGCCTCTGCCGATGCCGCCGAGATTCCCCAGGCTCAGGGAGGGCTGGGAATGAGCTGTGGAGAGGATTTGGGTACAGTTTGTTCTGATTTTCTGCTGTGGCCAAGAGGAGAGGGTCAGCCCTTCCTAATCCGCATCAGGTCTCTGGAGGACATGGCGGGTGGGTTTGCCAGGTGGGGGTGGGCGTGCAGTGGCCAGGCACGCCAAGGCAGGCCGGGGCGCAGGAGGAGGAGCGGGTCCACTGGGTGGTCACCCCTCCTCGCCCCCTGCCCCCTGCTCTGGGTGGGCCTTCAGCCCATTCACTGTCCCAGCCCTGTCTGGACCGTTCCCAGCTTTGGTGCCCTAGACTCTATGCAGGCAGGGCCCTGAGCCAGGTACCAGGTGCCAGGCGGTGAGCAGGGCAGCAAAGCTTTGTGGGGCCGTGTCTGCCTGGAGGAGCCTGGTTCCAGGGAGGTGGAACGGCTCCCACTAGATTAATTCTGGGCCTTCGTCAGGCCAGGCCTGGCAGGTCCAGCGGGACTCAGCTCTAGGGTCTGTTTGGCCTCAGACTTGCGGAGTGACCCAGAATAAGTCCCTCCCCTCACTGGGCCTGTCTCCCCATCTACTAGATGAGGGGTTGGCTGGGCTTCCAGCCCCTTGGCAGCCCTGAAATTCAACAATTCCATGTCATCTGTCCTTGGCACCTTATTGGCCGTCTGGCCACCGTGCACCTCAGCCACTGCCTCTTCAGGTGGGCACCGACATCTAACGCTCCGGCCACTGCCCTTCCCCTGCCCTTTGCCATCTTGCCTCCCACCTCTCACCTGCTGAGCCCCCCTTCTCAGCACCCTGCCTCTGCCCCCCAGCCAGTGCCACTTAGCCCTGCTCCATCTCCCCTGTTCCACCCCACACAGTGGCGGATCATCGTGGGGGCCACCAAATGCATCCCCAAGTCGGAGCTGCCTGAGGAGGTAGAGGTGACCACCCTGGCCAGCACACGACTCTGGACCCACCCCAGCGACCTAACTATCGCCCTCTCAGCCAGCACCCCACTCTACCCGCCCGGCCGCATCATCCACGTGGTCCACAGCCACCCTGCTGAGCAGTGCTGGTAGGTTCTGCCAGGGTCTGCTGCTGCAGAGGGCTGTGGCCGGGGCAGGGGCAGTGGAGGGTTGGGCCAGCCTTGGTTCAGTTGCCCCTCGGGCCTGGGGGTGAAGGCTGGAAGAAGATGGCCTAGGGCCCCTACAGAGGCCTTCCCCAGCCTCGGGCCCTGGAAATGGAACAAAAGGCCAGCCCTGAGCAGGGCTCCAGGCTTCTCTCTCCACAGTCTGGCTTCACCTCCAGTGTCAGTCCCCCACGGCAGCTCTCCCACTCCTGGTCCATTTAAAAGTGGGTACCCTGGTGGACTCACACCTCAGTTGTCAGTTGTCACTTGGCTCTACCAGGGGGATTTCTGGGGGACAGCTGTGAGCAAGGTGGGGGCCAGGGCAGGAGCGGAACAGGAGAGGCACGAGGGCAGACCTTTCCTGTGTTCCTCCAGATGCAGGGCCTGGCTCCTCCCTCCAGGGTTGGCTGCCTCCCTTGACACAAGCTGGCGAGCTGGGCCCTGCCCTAGGTGGAGCCTGCGTGGCCCAGGCCAAAAACAGGTTGAAGGCTGCGGAGGGACCATGGCTGAGGCTCAAGGTCAGCCTTTCCCAGGCTGAGGGCAGGACAGGAGCCAGGCCGGGAATACAGCCCTGCTGCCAGGCGGGCCCGGGGCCTCCAAACCCATGCCAGCCCTGTTGAGCAGGGCAGAGAGCAGAGCCAGGAGGCCCTGGCACCAAGGGCCGGGCCACCACCCCACCCTCAGCTCCCCTCTGTCCATGTCCCTCTCAGCTGCTGTGAGCAGGAGGAGCCCACGTACTTTGCCATCTGGGGCGACAACAAGGCCTTCAATGAGGTGATCATCTCCCCAGCCATGCTGCACGAGCACCTGCCCTATGTGGTCATGGAGGGGCTCAACAAGGTGAGGCAGCTCGCGGCAGGGCCACTCTGGGGAGCAGGGCCTGGCGCCCAGCAGAGCCCCGCAGGCGCCTTGCAGGTCGGAGCACTGCCCCGTTTTACAGGCAAGGGTGCTGGGGCTCAGAGAAGTAGGTGGCTGGGCCAGAAAGCCCCACTCAGACCCTTCACTCCCACACCCCTGACTTCTTCCACATCACCACGTTGCCCCATGCTGAGGAGGAAATAAGGAGACTCCCAGGGACCTGTCCCTGAGGCAGGCTAAGCTCAGAGGCCCTGAAGGCCACCTGACAGACGCATGGGCAAGCAGTGACAGCCACAGCCATCCCCTGGCTGCAGAAAGGCTGAAGGCAGCCAGGGCAAGAGCAGGAGCCAGGCTGTGGGGCGCATCGTGACTAGATGGGCAAGTCTCAGGCCTTGGGGAGCAGTGACCTTAGGAGGAGGAGAGTGGGACCCAAGTGCCTCCATGAGGCTCTGCTTGGTCTGTGAGGCCTGGGCCCTGGCTCCACATCGGCCCCAGGGTGGGGCCAGCCGTCCCTCCCCTCCCCCACCCACAGCCTCCCCATCCTGTCCTCAGGTGCTGGAGAACTACAACAAGGGGAAGACTGCTCTGCTGTCTGCTGCCAAGGTCATGGTGAGCCCTACCGAGGTGGACCTGACTCCTGAGATCATCTTCCAGCAGCAGCCACTCCCCACGGGGCCGCCCATGCCCACTGGCCTCGCCCTGGAGCTGCCGACTGCAGACCACCGCAACAGCAGCGTCAGGTGAGCTTGGCTACTCCCAGGCCCCTCCATGGCGAGTGCAGTTCGAAGCACGCAAACTTGTGCACATGTGCGTTTCATTCACGCACGAGGCTCAGCTCTGCACATGTGCATGGGAGGGATCAAACGCACCCTCTGTGCTCCAGAGCTCTTGCTGTGCTCCAGCTGTCCCCCAGCCTTCTGTCCCTGAAGCCCACATGAGCTAGGGGACATTTAGGCACACAGACCCACAAACCCTGGGCCACAAAAGCACAGATTCACTCTTACACACTTAGACCCAAACAGATGGGCACCTGTTTATCTAAGCTTACATATATACATGTGCACACAATTAGTTATAAGTATATAGATCACCCCCTACAGGTGTGCACATGTACAGGACACACACCAAGACAAAGGTGTAGACACAGGTATACAAGGACACACGTGGGCAGGCAGCCACACATGTTAATGCATGAATATAGCTGTGCTCAGACCCAGGCACACAGGTGTAGGGACACACATGGGCCAGCTGACATACACACTCATACACATGAACAGAGATGCACACAAATGCTCACAGATGCACACATGCTCACAGGTGCGGGCACAGGCTCACAGATGCACACATGCTCACAGGTGCGGCACACATGCTCACAGGTGCGGGCACAGGCTCACAGGTGCGGCACACATGCTCACAGGTACGGGCACCGGCTCACAGGTGCGGGGCACAGGCTCACAGGTGCGGCACACATGCTCACAGGTACGGGCACCGGCTCACAGGTACGGGCACCGGCTCACAGGTGCGGGGCACAGGCTCACAGGTGCGGGGCACAGGCTCACAGGTGCGGCACACATGCTCACAGGTACGGGCACCGGCTCACAGGTGCGGGGCACAGGCTCACAGGTGCGGCGCACATGCTCACAGGTACGGGCACCGGCTCACAGGTACGGGCACCGGCTCACAGGTGCGGGGCACAGGCTCACAGGTGCGGGGCACAGGCTCACAGGTGCGGCGCACATGCTCACAGGTACGGGCACCGGCTCACAGGTACGGGCACCGGCTCACAGGTGCGGGGCACAGGCTCACAGGTGCGGGACACAGGCTCACAGGTGCGGCGCACATGCTCACAGGTACGGGCACCGGCTCACAGGTACGGGCACAGGCTCACAGGTGCGGGGCACAGGCTCACAGGTGCGGCGCACATGCTCACAGGTGCGGGCACAGGCTCACAGGTACGGGCACCGGCTCACAGGTGCGGGCACAGGCTCACAGGTGCGGCACACATGCTCACAGGTACGGGCACCGGCTCACAGGTACGGGCACCGGCTCACAGGTGTGGGGCACAGGCTCACAGGTGCGGGGCACAGGCTCACAGGTGCGGCACAGGCTCACAGGTACGGCACACATGCTCACAGGTGCGGGGCACATGCTCACAGGTGCGGCACACATGCTCACAGGTGCGGGCACAGGCTCACAGGTACGGGCACCGGCTCACAGGTGCGGCACACATGCTCACAGGTGGGTGCACAGGCTCACAGGTGCGGCACACATGCTCACAGGTGCGGGCACAGGCTCACAGGTGCGGCACAGGCTCACAGGTGTGGCACACAGGCTCACAGGTGCAGCCACATGCTCACAGGTACGAGCACAGGCTCACAGGTGCGGCACACATGCTCACAGGTACGGGCACAGGCTCACAGGTACGAGCACAGGCTCACAGGTGCGGCACACATGCTCACAGGTACGGGCACAGGCTCACAGGTGCGGCACACATGCTCACAGGTACGGGCACAGGCTCACAGGTGCGGCACACATGCTCACAGGTGGGTGCACGTGCAGGCCATAGCACTCTATGAATTCACGTACTCTTTGAAGGCTGTGAGGCTCTTAAGTGGTAGTCCTTCCAGGGGAGGGGAGGATTGCCTTGCCTTTCTAGGACCTTCCCACCCAGGTCTGTGCCCTTGGTCACAAATCCGGCCAAGAGGCTGCTTCTTGGCCCTTGGTAGGGACACCTGGACATCTCTCCCTACCATTTGTGCATTTCCTGTGGCGGCTGCACAACCAGATGAGGAAGCCAGTGTCCATTTCCGGCTGCAGTGACTGCTGCCAGCCACCCACTCCCTACCCTGTCACTCACCCCCTGCAGGCTGGTCTGCGGAGCCAGGGGCTCTAGGATTCCACGTCCAGCAGAGGGCTGCAGCCCATGGGAGAGGCAGGAGGAGACCCAAATGAGGAAGGAAGTGATGAGATCTCAGGGAGTGGCACCCAGGGGTGCTCTCTCTGAGATTGGGGTGGAACCAATGGGGCAGCTCCTGGCAGGGCCCTCTCCCTTCCCTGTCTTCCTGCTGCCCTCTGTCCCTCTCTCCCTCCCTCTTCTCTTCCATTCTACTGTGGCCTCATGAGTGACCTGGGGCCTGGGAGTCTCTCAGAGCCTCATTCTCGAATCGGTGCAGCAATGGGGGTTCTGGTGCAGGGAACCCCAGTGGCACTCCTGAAGCCCCAGTGCTGCCAGCAGGGTCTTAGCCCCTCAGGGTCCCCATCCTGGCTCAAGCCGCAACTCTTTTGTCTTCTACCTTGGGTTTCTTGTGAGTCGTTTTTAAAAAATAAGCATTCCCAGCCAGGCGTGGTGGTTCATGCTTGTAATCCTTGAACTTTGGGAGGCTGAGGCGGGTGGATCACCTGAGGTCAGGAGTTCAAAACCAGCCTGACCAACATGGTGAAGTCCCCTCTACTAAAAATACAAATAATAGCTGGGCGTAGTGGCTCAAGCCTGTAATCCCAGCACTTTGGGAGGCTGAGGCGGGTGGATCCCGAGGTCAAGAGATCGAGACCATCGTGGTCGACATGGTGAAACCCCATCTCTACTAAAAATACAAAAAAATTAGCTGGGCATGGTGGCACATGCCTGTAATCCCAATTACGCAGGAGGCTGAGGCAGGAGAATTGCCTGAACCCAGGAGGCAGAGGTTGCAGTGAGCTGAGATCACGCCATTGCACTCCAGCCTGGGTAACGAGCAAAACTCCATCTCAAAAAAAAAAAAATAAAATAAATACAAATAATAGCCAGGAGAATCGCTTTAATTGGGGAGGTGGAGGTTGCAGTGAGCCAAGATTGTGCATTTGCTCTCCAGCCTGGGTGACAGAGCAAGACTCCATCTCAAAAATAAAATAAAAATAAAAACAAATAAGCATTCCTAGCTGGGTACAGCAGCTCATGCCTGCACTCCCAGCGCTTTGGGAGGCTGAAGCGGATGGATCACTTGAGGCAGAGGTTGCAGTGAGCCACGATCACGCCTCTGTACTCTAGCCTGGGTGACAGAGCGAGACTCCATCTCAAAAATAAAAATAAAAAATAAGCATTCCCTACCCCAAACCATTCAACAACTGCTAAATGAACTGTACCCCTCATTCCCCACAAGCTCATTTTAGCCAGGGAGCTGGGTGGGGTTCAGTGCCCTCTCGCTTCCGAGTCTCACACTCCTGCTCTCCCCTCCCTCTGCAGGAGCAAGTCCCAGTCTGAGATGAGCCTGGAGGGCTTCTCAGAGGGGCGGCTGCTGTCGCCGGTGGCTGCAGCGGCGGCGGCCCGCCAGGATCCTGTGGAGCTGCTGCTGCTGTCCACCCAGGAGCGGCTGGCTGCAGAGCTGCAGGCCCGGCGGGCACCGCTGGCCACCATGGAGAGCCTCTCGGACACGGAGTCCCTGTACAGCTTCGACTCGCGCCGCTCCTCGGGCTTCCGCAGCATCCGAGGCTCGCCCAGCCTCCATGCCGTGCTAGAGCGTGATGAGGGCCACCTCTTCTACATTGACCCTGCCATCCCCGAGGAAAACCCATCCCTGAGCTCGCGAACTGAGCTGCTGGCGGCTGACAGCCTGTCCAAACACTCGCAGGACACGCAGCCCCTGGAAGCGGCCCTGGGCAGCGGCGGCGTCACTCCTGAGCGGCCCCCCAGTGCCATGGCCAATGAGGAGGAAGAGGTGGGAGGCGGCAGTGGCAGGCCGGCCTCCCGTGGGGAGCTGGCGCTGCACAACGGACGCCTGGGGGACTCACCCAGCCCTCAGGTGCTGGAATTCGCCGAGTTCATCGACAGCCTCTTCAACCTGGACAGCAAGAGCAGCTCCTTCCAGGACCTCTACTGCATGGTGGTGCCCGAGAGCCCCACCAGCGACTATGCCGAGGGCCCCAAGTCCCCCAGCCAGCAAGAGATCCTGCTCCGTGCCCAGTTCGAGCCCAACCTGGTGCCCAAGCCCCCGCGGCTCTTTGCCGGCTCGGCCGACCCCTCCTCGGGCATCTCGCTGTCGCCCTCCTTCCCACTCAGCTCCTCGGGTGAGCTCATGGACCTGACGCCCACGGGCCTCAGCAGCCAGGAATGCCTGGCAGCTGACAAGATCCGGACTTCTACCCCCACTGGCCATGGGGCCAGCCCCGCCAAGCAGGATGAGCTGGCCATCTCAGCACGCTAGCACCCGCGTCGCATGGCTAGCCGGCCTGGGCAGGAGCAGGTGGCTCTGTGGGCAGCTGGCTGCTGCCCCCTGCCGGGCAGCTTTGAGGAAAGACCCCAAGGGGCAGTTTAGCCTCAGGCACAGGCATTGCTGCTGAGCTGGGGGTCCGCATCCCTACCTCAGCTTAGGACCCCCAGAGCCAAGGTGGCCCCGCAGATGGGGAAAGATGGGGAAGGATATGGAGCCAGGGCTGCCTGCTGGGTGGGCCACACTCACCCTCTCAGCCTGACTGCCCTCTGTGGGGGCATTCTGGCACCTGCTGTTCCAGGGCAGGCCACGGGCAAGCTGCCTCCATCACTGCCTGCTGGCTGCTCTCCCAGGGCCCAGGTGGAGAGCAGTGCCCCCAACACACATTCTCACATGTGGTCCAGGCCGGCCTCTGCCCTGGCCACCCCCCAGATCTGGTGCCTGCTGGCCAGCCCCCTGGGGTGCCCCTGCCGAGGCGGCCTGCAGTGCTGTATATGTTTACAGAAGCTGCTGGGCTGGGCTCAGGGTGTGTTCTGGGCTTGCAAGCCCCCCGCCTGATCATATGTTCAGTAGCCCTCCTCCAAGCAGGGCCCGAGGCAACCAGGGGCCTGGAGAGGCCAGAGGAGGGTGGGGTCAGGGCCGCCCCTTCACCTGGTGCCCCTCATGCTGCCTCCTCTGCCCATGGGTCCTAGTACCCAGGCCTGCCCTGCCTGCTGATTACTTCCTGGCTTCCTGGCTTCCCTTCTACCCCCAAGGATCCTGGCCACTCGAAGGGTGGTAGGCACTGCTGTGACCACCCCAGCTACAGAGTCACTGCCCTGGGAGGAAGGAAGGCACTGAGAGCCCCCTTCTTTGGGGGCCCCACCTGACCCCTCTGTGTCAGCCACACCATGCCTAGGCAGCTCTGGGCCCCGGGATCTGGAACCGACACGTCTCTGCCCCCCTCAGCTTTCCCTCCTCGCTGGCCTGGACACCCTCCTGGGAAGCAGGCCTTCCTCCCTCCCACCCCCAATGTCCTGTTGGTAGGAGGTGGGGCCAAGAGTGGAGTATGGTGGGCCTTGGCTGGAGACCCCTGTCCACTGCCCAAGGAGGGGCCAGGGGCTGGGAGTGGTCCTGGTTTAGCCTGAGGTCCCCATAGGGGTTCCTCCCCTGCTGGGTTTGGGAAGCAGCTGGGGAGGTAGCCCCTGGTGTTTCCCCAGAAGAGGGGTGGGTAGGTGTGCATGCTAGTGTTGGCCCGTGTGCATGTGCATGAGTGTGCACCGTTCCTGAGGAAGGGGCCGCTGGGGCTGCCCACCCTACCTGCCCTGCCTGCCTGCTGCCCCTCCTAGCCTGCCAAGAAAACGGTCAGGGAGCATGATGGGGTCTGGGAGGCAGGGCCGAGGGACAAGCTCAGCTTTAGACACCATCTGTTCCCATTGCGCCTACTGTTCTGACCCCTGTTTTGGAAAACTGGCGTGTACCAAGGCGCTGACCGCACGGCTGACCGCCTGCTCGTGCCTTCATTCTGCGGTGGCATGGTCCCTCCCTCTGGCCCTGCCCGCAGCCTCCCTGGGTGGCCTCACCTCCCCTGACCAAGAGCCCCTCATCTCATGATCACTGGTACCTAGGGGCCTGAAGCCTGGCCCCTGGCTCCCCACACAGCTGGGACTGGCCTGGATGGCTGTCCTGGGGACCCCTGCCCACCCTGACAGAGGGGACAGAGACCTGGGAGCTGGGCCTTCCCTTATCCTCTGTAACTTCCACCTTCACCAGACTCAAGGACATCCTGCCCCTGCTGAGGCATAGCTTCAGCCTAGCACAGAAGCAAGACAAAATCAGTGACCCTTAGAGTTTAGAAAACCAGACTTCATTAGAGGAAAGATCTGACAAGCACCCCGGCCAGTCACAGGAAAAGACTTGATGTCTGGCCTTTTAATTCCTCCTCTGCCAGGATGGGTCCTGGGACTGCTAACATAGGCACACCACCCATCCCAGGACTGAGCCATCAGGGACAGACCCCCCCACCCCCAAGGCTGCAGCCACACTGTGTTGCAGGCTTGGGGCTGGGGCAGGCTTGGGCTCAGTCCTGGGCACCCAGGGGCAGCCCACCCCTAACCTGCCCCCTACCCACCTTGCCCCTGAAGAATGGGCCTGCTGCACGTCTCCCTCCTCCGCCCCATACCACACTGGGGGGTCTGAGCCACCCCCCTCAGCCCAGTGTGGCTCAGACTGACCCCCATTCCATCCCCAGACCTGCAGCACAAGTGTGAAGGCCTGTCCACCCGGGGCCCGGGTGACTCCATATGCAATCGGTAGCGAGCAGCTGGGCCTCACAGACCGTCACGCACTCTCTACGTGCCATTCTCCCCAGAACTTTTTTTGTACTTAATGTATGAAAGATCCAAACTAATATTGCTGTAAAAAGGAGAGACAAATTAATATAGCTTATTCTATATATCTGTATATAAAGGTTTCTGTATATTGTATAGAGCTGTGTATAAACTGGATGTAGAAGCATGCTGGCTGCCTTGAATGTCTGCATCAGGTGGGGACTGGGCAGAAACTGGATGCTGAGGTGGCAGCAGAGCAGGCAGTGGGTGTGGGGCGGGAAGGAGGGGGACCTCGGCCACTGTTTCCTGGATGAAACAGAAAGCCTCAGGGGGAAACAGCTTCCTCGGGAAGAGCCCGTTTTCACCCCAAGACGGGAGGTCTGTTTGGGTGGTTCAGACACAGCCCTTTGGCTGTGCTGGGTTAGAACACTGCTTCTCAAAGTTCACGGTGCTCATGACTCACTGGAGCACTTGCTAAAATGCAGGTGTGAGTTCAGTGGTCCAGGCTGGGGCCCAGAATGTAGATGTCTAACCTGCTCCTGCCCTGCCACTGCCCTGCCCCAGGGCCACACTTTGAGTTGCAGGGAGGGAATAGAAGAACCTCGAAGCCCCCTGTGAATGGAGGCAGCCACTTGTGCTGTCCTGCCTGTGTGAGAGATGTGCCGGGGAAGCACGCTCATATTACAGCCTGGAAGAATACCGTTTGTTAGCTACCCCTTCCTCCCAGGGGGTCTGAGGCTCAGAGGGGATGAGCTGCCCAAGGCTGCCAAGCTGGTGATTTGGGGACCAGGCTGGTCTGACCATGGCCACCTCCCTCCCCCACAATGTGGACAGCCAGGGAAGGCAGGGATGAAGATCCCAATGGGACAGCACTGAAAAGCAGGGGCCACTAGAATTCTTGGCTGAGGGCTTTCCTAAGAGGGCACAAAATACCTGGCCAGGCACAGTGCAGCCCAGGGACCCCAGCCCAGCCTGGTTTGGCTGGAAGGCCCAGGCGGTGGAGCCTGCCCCCTCCACACAGCAGGTGGCGCTGTTCCTTCAGCCAGTCCCGTCTTCGCCTCTGAGTCCTGCCCAGGCACTGACCTAGCCAAACTGACCAAACTTTCCCTTTTCCCCACCCTGCCCCCATCTCTGGCCCCCAGTGTCCAGTGACCCTATTTGGTGAGGGGCTGGGGAGGGTGATAGAAGAATACCCTCGGCCAGGCGCGATGGCTCACGCCTATAATCCCAGCACTTTTAGAGGCTGAGGTGGGTGGATCACTTGAGGTCAGGAGTTTGAGGCCAGCCTGGCCAACATGGTGAAACCTGGTCTCTACTAAAAATACAAAAATTAGCGGGGCATGGTGGTGGGCACCTGTAATCCCAGCTACTCTGGAGTTTGAGGCAGGAGAATTAATTGCTTGAACCCAGGAGGCGGAGGTTGCAGTGAGACAAGATCACGCCACTGCACTCCAGCCTGGGTGACAGAGCAAGACTCCATTTCAAAAAAAAAAGAAAAGAATACCCTCGGGGTCTTAGAGCCTGTCTTCACCCACAGTCTCTGAAGAGAAGAGGAAATGGCGAAAAGGGGTGAAGACCTGCCCAAGGTTACATGGGAGGTGGGGACAGACTGGAGACTAGAATCAGGGCCTCCTAGCCTAGGACTCTGGCCTCCACTGCATCGGATGGTTTTCAGAGGCTCTTTGCCCTCGGTGGTCACACTGGTCTGCAAATTATCCTGTCCAGTGAGTGCAGCGCAGGCAGAAGAAACTGAAGGCCAGGGAGGGTCTGTGGCTTGCTTGTGGCTGCAGCCAGGCTGTGGCATGGGGAGGGGCTTGAGAGGGAGGTGCTGGGAAAGGCTAGAGAGGCACTCTGCCTCCAGGTCCACTCAGTACCTGCAGCCGCCCCCTCCTGTCCCAGCGCCTCTGCAGTCAGGAGGGGAGTCTACGCTATGGGCCCCCACACTCAGATGCGCCCTCAGACCCTAGTCCAGGCAAGCTGTACCCCCAGCCTCACTGGCTTGCTGGATTGACACATACCCCACTTTAAGCCCTCCTCTCTTCCTCTTCAAAATGGCCTCATGCTAGTGCTGCAGTGGGTCCATGGTAGGCCCAGAGCATCTTGGGGTGGGGAGGCCAGGAGAGTCCCGGGGTGGGGAGGGCAGGTGAGTCCCGGGGTGGGAGGGCAGGTGAGTCCCGGGGTGGGAGGGCAGGAGAGTCCCAGGGTGGGGAGGGCAGGTGAGTCCCAGGGTGGGAGGGCAGGGCTCTACCTTCTCCTGGGCTGGCCTCCACGCCCATTAGCTATGAACTGTCAGGTCCCAGCATCCCTCTCCCCAGCGCTGCCTTCTGTGTCTCCTCCTCCTGGCCCTGCTGCCACTCAAGGGCCAGTGACGGGTGCTGAGAGCTGACCAGAACTGGAGAGGGCAGCATTTACCCAGCACTTTACCTCCACTGTGAGGCAGGGATGCTGAGCGTGCTTTATAGATCAGGCATCTGAGGACAGAGGGCAGGCCTTGGAGAACAGGCAGAGCTGGCCACAGGGGACAGCCTTGTCGTCTGAAGCAGGGCTGAAATCTCAGCCCCTCACTCACTGTGGCTCAGTAGGGAAGTCGGGGCACAGATGGGGACTCATCTCCGTCGATGGGCCCCCCTACGTCCTGGTATGCCAGTCCCCTGGGGCCCTTTCACCATCCTAGCCACCTTCTTGCCCCAGCCTCAGCCTTGGTAGCTTGGGCCCCAACTTCATTATGGAGTTGGCAGGTGGCAGCCTTGACTCTTGGCTGAGTCCTTGAGTCTGGGAAATTTCAGCCACCTCTTTCCTCCAGCCCAGAGATAAAAATCGCTGGGGACAGCTGCTCCTGTGCTCAGTGACCTACTGGAACAGGGGAGATGGCAGGGCCTGAGCTTCCTTAGCCGGGTCAGCTCGTATGGGATTAACAGGAGGCTCCATTCCATCCTGTCCAACTTCAAGCTACTCCAGAGACTGAACCACCTATAATCTTAATCAATGATAATGCGATGGAGGTGGGGTGTTAGGGATAAAATACGAGTCTTCCCTCCTACCTGCAGCCCTTGCTGACCAGGACAGGGAAACTGTGCAGCCCAGTGGATGGTGGTGAGAGCTTAGATGGTGGTCAGTTATGCAGCACTTGGGATATGGAGGAAAGATCAGTGGGTGCGTGGAGGCTTATAGAGAAGCTGGTCTGCGGCTGGACCCAGGCGATTCATAATGTAAATTCTTTTTTTTTTTTTTTTTTTTTTGAGGCAGAGTTTCACTCTTGTTGGCCAGACTGGAGTGCAATGGCACGATCTCAGCTCACTGCAACCTCCAACTCCTGGGTTCAAGCAATTCTCCTGCCTCAGCCTCCCTATTAGCTGGGATTACAGGCATGTGCCACCAAGCCGGGCTAATGTTTTTGAGATGGAGTCTCTGTTGCTCAGGCTGGAGTGCAGTGGCGCAATCTCAGCTCACTGCAATCTCTGCCTCCCTGGTTCAAGCGATTCTTCTGCCTCAGCCTCCCAACTGGCTGGGAATACAGGCAAGTGCAACCATGCCTGGCTAGTTTTTGTATTTTTAGTAGAGACAAGGTTTTGCCATGTTGATCAGTCTGATCTCAAACTCTCGACCTCAGGTGATCTGCCCACCTTGGCATCCCAAAGTGCTGGGATTACAGGCATGAGCCACACAGCACCTGACCAACATAAATCCATTTTTAAGAATTCTATGGTGTAGGCGGGTATATACTTTGTCCACAGGCAGGCCTGACCCCGGGTGGAGTAGGGGCGGGGTGGAGAATAACAATTGTCTTAAGGGAGTCTGCGGAGGGAGAAAAACCTCTGGGGTGTATCAGCTGGAAAAGAATAGGCATCTCAGTGTGGCCCCTCTCCCCCCTCTCAGCCCAGCCCCTGCCGGGGTGGTGGGGGAGCTGCGGTCAGCACACACAGCTGGGGCCTCCAGCAAAATCCCATTCTATATATCTAAGAGCAACAGCTCCAAGAGTGGCCCCCAGAGGGACAAAACCTCATTGTGAGGCGCCCGCCGGCCTCAGCACCCCTCCCCCAACCCCAGAACTGTCGTGGCATTGACCCTCCTCAGCAGGCCACCGCGGGCCTGCTGACTGGGCCACATCTGGGGCTCAGGCACTGGCTGCCCCTCTCCCACGGCTGGCCAGTGAGGACTGACAGGGAGGCTGGGGTGGGAGCAGCGGCCTTGCCGCAAGGCAGAGGTGAGAGTTGGTGGCTGGCCAGGCTGGCATCTAGATCCGCAAGCAGTCGCCCACACCTCTGGCCTCTGTTAGGTGGCTTGTCAAACGGTGATTGGGTGGGATAGGTTTTTCCAGCTTTTACTTGCTGCCTTGAAGGGTCGTGAGAGGCTTCAAGTTGAACCACTCTGAAGTGGGATGATTCTCTAGGTCTGAGATTCCAGAATTATCTGCTCCCAAGGTCTCAGAGGTCCAGGCTTCTGTAGTTTTTTTGTTTGTTTTGTTTCGTGTTTGTGTTTTGCTCTGTCATCCAGGCTGGAGTGCAGTGGTATGAACATGGCTCACTGCAGCCTCAACCTTCTGGGCTCAAGCAATCCTCCTGCCTCAGCCTCCTGGTCTCTATAAAAAATTTTATTTTATTTTATTTTTTATTTTTGTCTCTACAAAAAACTTAAAAAGTTAACTAGACACGGTGCCTGTGGAGGCATGTGGCATCGTGCCTAGTTAACTTTTTTTATTTTTTGTAGAGACACGGTCTTGCCATGTTGCCCAGGCTGGTCTTAAACTCCTGGCCTCGAGTGATCCTCCTGCCTCAACCTCCCAAAGTGCTGGGATTACAGGTGTGAGTCACTGGAGCCTGATGGGATTTGGTAGTTTGAAGATACCATCATCCATTCATTCAATACACATTTATTGAGCACCTACTGTATGCCAGTCAGGTAGTTTTCTTGGTGTGGAAGCTATAGCAGTGACTGACACAGAAAAATCTCTTGCCCTCATAGGGCTTCCATTCAAGAACAAGAAGGATAATAACAGAAACTAAATAAGAATTTTTACATGGTGAGAAAGAAAGGCCTAGGTAGGGAGAACTGCTTTAGGTAGGGTGGTTGGGGATACGACATTTGAGCTGAGACCAACTGCTGAGAAGAACTAGCCATGTAGAGACAAGCATTGTAAACAGATGGAATGGCATGTGCCAAGGGCCTGAGGCAGGTATGGGCGTGGCATGTTTCAGCAATGGCAAGGAGACCTTGGTGGCTGTTATTCAGTGAGCAATGGAGAGAGGGGAAGAGCTGAGATCAGTGGTAGAGGCGGGGCCTGAGAAACCAGAGCAAGACGTTCAGATGTTTCTGTTTGTTTGTTTGGTTATTCTTTTTTTTCAAGACAGAGTTTGGCTCTTGTTGCCCAGGCTGGAGTGCAGTGGCATGATCTCGGCTCACCACAACCTCCGCCTCCCAGGTTCAAGCGATTTTCCTGCCTCAGTCTCATGAGCAGCTGGGATTACAGGCACGAGCCACCACACCCGGCTAATTTTTAAATTTTTAGTAGAGACTGGGTTTCTCCATGTTGGTCAGGCTGGTCTTGAACTCCCGACCTCAGGTGGCTTGGGCATGAGCCACTGTGCCCAGCCAGATGTTGTTTTGAGTGCAAAGGGAAACTTGGTTTTGCAAAGGAGTGACATGATCAGATGTATGTTTCAGAAAGGGTGATTTGGAGGATTGTAGGGGAAATCAGTGAGAACAGAGGCTGTACAGTTGGGCAGGATGGAGATGCAGAGACAGTCATCAGGGTGAAGGCAGGGGCACAAGGACAATGGCTTTATCCTGGACATATTTTGAGTTGGAACCTCCAGGTTTCATTCCACCAGACAGGGCCACAGTGAAGGAGGGCTCAGATTCCCAGGGCAGCCAGGATTTGGCTCTGAACATTAATGACCTTGAAAATCTTGGCCAGGGAAGGGCATGGTGGCTCATGCCTGTAATCCCAGCACTTAGGAAGGCTGAAGCAGGTGGATCACCTGAGGTCAGGAGTTCGAGACCAGCCTGGCTAACACGACGAAACCTCGTCTCTATTAAAAAATACAAAAATTAGCTGGGCGTGGTGTTGGGCCCCTGTAATCCCAGCTACTCAAGAGGCTGAGGCAGGAGACTCGCTTGAACCCAGGAGGCAGAGGTTGCGGTGAGCTGACATCATGCCATTGCACTCCAGCCTGGGCTACTCAGCGAAACTCCATCTCAAAGAAAGAGAAGCTCTTAGGCCTATATTTTCCAATACCACAGCCACAAGTAACTGTTTAAACTAATTACAATTAAACAAAATGAGGGGAAAAAATCAGTTCCTCAGTCTCAGTAGGCACATTTCCAGTGCTCACTTGTGGCTAGTGATCATATTGGACAACACAGGGAACGTTTCCATCATCACAGCCACAGGACAGGACTTCCTGGCAGTCCTTAATGCATTGAGCCTCAGTCTTCCCATCTGTAAAATGCAGGTAACAGTAGTTTCTCCTTGCTGGGGTGCCTGTGAAGACTACGTGAGATAATGCCTGTGTGGCCCGGCACGTAACACACGTTTCCCTAAATGCAGGTCGTTATTGTTCCTGAGCTGGGGTAGTAGGTAATGAGAGGGATGGGGGCTGTCTCTGAGGTTTGGATTCGGAATCCTGACATCTCGCCCTGTCCAAGGCGAAGGCGAGTACCGCGGAAACAGGACCTTCCCGTCCCGACCCCACAGAGGCCAGGCAGCCCTTGCCCCCCCCCCCGCCCCCCCGCCCCGCGAAGGCCTCGCGCCCCGCAAAAAACCTGGGATGGCCCCGCTCCCCCGGCTTGACTCCGCGCCCCGTAACTTCGGACGGCCCCACGTCCCCCGATCCCGGAATGTTCCGCGTCCCGCAAGCCTGGGAAGGCCCGGCGCCCCCCGACCCGGGACGGCCCTGCGCCGAGCGCCGCCTGCAGGAGCCGGGCGCGTGGTGCCCGCGGCGGGACCCGGCGCAGCGCGGGCCGGCAGGGGGCGCTGGACGCGGCGGGCGGGGCGCGTGGGGCGCGTGGGGCGGGGAGGGGCCGGGCCAGGGCCGCGCTGGGGGCGAGCGCAGCGGCGGACCCGGCGGGATCGCAGCAGGAGCCCAGCCGGGACTGTCGCGCGGGCCGCGCCGGCGATGCCGCGCCCCCGGGCCGGGCTATAGCGGGGCCGCGGCCGGAGTGCGCGCCGGGCAGGCGGGACATGGAGGTGGTGGACGAGACAGAGGCGCTGCAGCGCTTCTTCGAAGGTGAGAGACCGCGGACTGGCGGAGGCGACACTCTGGCTTCGGGAATCTCCCGGCCGATCTCTCCCCCGGGGCTGGGGTCCCCCGCTGTGTTTCTTCCGCTTTCTCTGACTGGGACCCTCCTCCAGGCTGGCACCAGCCCGACGAGACAGGTTCCTGGGGGTTACCACCCACCGCCGCTGGAGTTGCGCTCCCCTTCCCTGCTCCTCAACTCGCAGCTTCCTTGGGGCTGTGCCCCCTTCCAGGTCTGGACCTCCTTTGAGCCTTCCAGGACACGGAGCTTTCCCTAAATTGCCACACTCCCGCCCCCAGTGCACTTCCCAAGTCTGGGGACCCTCTACTGTGCTTCCCCAGAACCCCAGAACCCCAAGCACCCACTTCAAGGCCCAGGCCCCCAGTGTGCCTTCTAGGACCTTTTATACTTCTTGAGGCTGGCACCCCAGCCTGCTTCCCAGAATCTGGGAACACCGCCTAGAGTCCAAGACCCCAGTGAGCCCTTCAGGTTGGTGCCATCCCCCTGACTTCCAGGAGCTGGGACCGCCCCACTGTGCTTCCATGAGGGTAGGACCACCTTGGAGACCCGGACCCCCTAGGACACTGCCACTTGACATTGCCACCTGCTTTCCACAATGCTGCCCCTAGTGACTCCTCTCCTGTTTGGGACTGCGCTCCCCCCAGCCTCGTTCCCCCCAACAGCATGCTTTCCTAGGACTGGAACCTTCTTGAAGCTGACATCCCCACCACCAGCCACCTCTGCTCTCCCAGACCCTTCCGGTGCTGTGAACTGCATTCCTCCAGCCGTCTGAGGCTGCTCAGCACTATGTCCCCAGCCCTGGAGCTGTGCCTCTCTGACCTCAGCCCCTCAGGGTGACCTCACCCCCCCCTTGACCCTGAAAGAACCCTCCCCCTCTGGGGTGGAATTGACATATGCCCCATAATAGCTTCTCCTTCCCCCACCCCTACATTGTTTTTGGAGGTCTCCTCCTACATCTAACCAACTCCCCCTCTTTTCCTGGGCAGCCCCTGCCTCTCCTACAGGGCTGCCACTCCTCCTGCAGCTGGGTTCTGGAGAGATGGGATGGTTGTGGGAGGGGGAGGGGAGGTGCAGGCTGACACCCCCAGCTCACTCTGCTTCTCAGAACATCTCTGGAACATCTAGCCAGACCCTCTGGCCGTCTTTTGTGCCCCTGTCTACCAATGTAAGGGCCCAGCCCCTGGCCGGAACTCCCTCTGTCCCTGGTCCCTAAGGCCACATCCTGCTCCTTGGTGCACTGAGAACCTTCCTTTCATGTGTGACCCTATCAGGGCTTCAAGGCAGGGAACCAGGGTCCAAGTTCCAAGCCCCAGATTCCTGTGGAGTCCTGTGGAGGAGAACTAGGTTTTCTTTTTTTTGTTGTTGTTGTTTTTTTGAGATGGAGTCTAGCTCTGTTGCCCAAGCTGTAGTGCAGTGGCGTGATCTTGGCTCACTGCAACTTCCACCTCCAGGATTCAAGCGACTCTCCTGCCTCAGCCTCCCGAGTACCTGGGACTACAGGCGCACACGCCCAGCTCATTTTTGTATTTTTAGTCGGGATGCAGTTTCACCATGTTGGCCAGGATGGTCTCGATCTCTTGATCTTGTGATCTGCCTGCTTCGGCCTCACAAAGTGCTGGGATTACAGGTGTGAGCCACCGCGCCTGGCCAGAAGCAGGTCTTTCTGTGCCTCAGTTTCTCTCGCTCTGTGACTTGGGAGGTGGGAACCCTTCTTCACGCCTGTTGGCTTAGCAGCTCATGCAGGGGCACCCCCAAGCCTCAGTCATCCCACTCCAGGATTCTGGATACCTTGCGGACCCAGACCCCAAGAATTCAGGCTTAGACTGGATTGAATGGTTGACCCTGAGTCAGCTGGGCCATCTGAGGGTCTTAGGCCACCCCGCATCTGTCTCTCCCCAGACAATGGTTGATCCTTAGGAGTGCTTGAGGGGCCTGGTGAGGTTTGAGGCCTTCAGGGAAGAGGGGACAGGACGTTAGTGCTTTCTTGGGTTACTGTTTGTGGTGCCTTGAGCCTGCTAGGTCCTTAGAGGACCCATAAGCCAGGCTCTTTGACTTCTACACTGCCTCCCCCAGAACCCTGGGCCCCGACAGAGAGCAGAGGGGTGGGCCTGGCTGGCCTGGACTCCCTGGCTCCCTCCTGGCCATGGGTGGAGGTGTGGGGGCTGACGCCACGGCTTAGCCATGCAGCGGCCTGGTGGGGGGAGGCTGTACTGCTCCCTCCAGAGAGATAAGAGGAGACTCAAGAATGTCTGTGGGGAGCAGGGAGGGAGTAAGGCTTCGAGCCTAGGAGGGCTGGGCTGGAAATTGCTCCCAGCCCCTGCGGTGGGGGAAGATGTGGGTGGGCACTCAGGGCTGGGGTCTCTGGGCCACTTGGAAGGGGGAGGCTCATGTAGGTATGAGGGAGGGCCTAGGGGTGGCGGGGCCTGGTGTGCGTGTGCGTGTGAGTGTGAAGTGGAGGGAGTGGAAGCTGTGCTTTTGAGTGGTGGCTGAGTCACTCTTGAGCACAGGAGAGCCATGTGTGCGCTCACACTTGGGGCCAGGACTAGGGACACCTGAGCTCTCATCCTGGTCCCCAGTTGGCCTCCATCATCCTTCAGGACAGTGGGTCTTGGACCCTGTGCTCTTGGCTCTGGGCTGGGAGAGTGGCAGAGGGTTTCATTGAAGGGGCAGGAGCACGGCGAGCCCCCTCACCTGATGCGGTGCCCCTCCCTGGGCACGCCCGGCATAGGTGCTGGGTCCTGCCCTGTGCCAGTGATGGGCTGGGGGCTAAGACGCTTTGGGCCTTGGGAGGGAGGCCGGGACAGGGCGGCCCCCTCGAGGCTGGTACAGCCGGGCCCCCGTGACCGTCTGGCTAATCCCCTCGAGAGAGGCCAGGCAGCCCAGATCGGCAGGCACAGGGCCTGCAGAGAGGGGACCCGCCCGGCAGGATGCACTGGCTCCCAGCAGGTAAACCAGGTCCCAGGGTCAGGTGTGCTCCTCATCCACTCGTGGACTGGGGTCTTGGACTCCCAGAGCCAAGGCAGCCACGGGACAGGGCAGCGTCTGAGAATTTGGCCAGAACCTGAGAGTTCTGGGGCAGGCTGGGCCACTGAGAGTGGGGTGACCATCTGTGCCCTCCAAGGAACCCCCAGAGAGCTCTTGCCCTCTCTAGGTCTTTTTTCTTCAGCTGCAAGACAGGAGCGGGTGGCAAAGAAAGTTTTCTCAGCTCTGAAGAACCTCACCTCCCAGCCCTGGGGACCAGGGACATTTTAGAGTGTGAATGGCATGAAGGGCAGCTGCTGGCCCCAGATTCTAGGGGCACATGAGGCTCAAGTGAGCAGCCAGTGCCCCCCAGAAAGCAGGTGTTGTGCAGGGAGCCTTGAAGAATGGAGGGAAGTCGCCTTCCAGCAGGTGCTGGAAAGACCACTTGGAGTTTAGTGGGCCTCTGCCTGGCCTCTGGAGCCCACCAGGGCTGGAGGAGGGAGGCCTGGGATTTCAGCCCTTCTGAACCTGATGGGTGGCCTGGACTGGTGACTTCCTTCTCTGGCCTCATTCCCCTCCCAGGATAAGTCAGTGGGTTGGACCAGAGCAGGGGTTTCCAGTGTGATTTTGTAGCCATCGAACAAACTCATGGTCTCCTGATAGGACAGGTACAGTGGATAAGCAGGGCTGGGCTCCCCACAGCCTCCGGAGCGCCAGGATACTTGTTTGAAAGCCACGCTTCCCAGCTGTGAGATGGGTGAGGGGAGGGGAATGGCGCCGGCTGAGGCTCAGAGAGAAGAGAGTTGGCCGGAGTTAGCCAGAGTGGACACTTAGTCCCCAGCTCCCTGCTCTGCCATCAGAGCCTTGGGGTGGAGGGCTACCTGTCAGGGTCCAGCATCTCTGCTTCAGGACAAGGTCCCAGGGAGAGACTATCTGAGGATTTGGAAGAGAGGACCACATCTGGCCAGGAACCTGGGGCTGGCTGTGTCGTGTGATGGGGTGGCACTGTGGCCATGTCGGCTCGTCTGTCTCTATCTGTCCCTGGGGAGATAGAGGGAGTAAGTAGATGGGAGGGGTGGCCAGGAACAGTTTCCTGACCCCTGACTCTCAAGGATAGGACCTGCCTCCTGGGCCCACCCGGAGCCCCCCCTGAGGACTCCTGTCCCACCTCCAAGGCATGGAGCTGATTGCCAGACCTGCCCCAGGCCCCGAGCTCAGGCAGGAGAGGAAATGGTAGTAGGGGGTCTGACTCATCCTCATGTCCTCAGCACCCAGGACAGGGTGGGGGAGTGGGCAGGAAGTGTTCTCAGGGTCAACAGAGACAACAATGGTATGTGAGCAGAGGCGGCGGGGGCGGGGGACGAACCCCAGAAAGCACCTCTCTGGAGGGCCTGGGGTCAATGCAGGGCTGAGAAGCTGGCAGTTACCAACCCTTTGGCCTCAGGGTCTCTCCTGAGTCTGGAAGGCTGGACAGGGTGCTACTTGGGGTCTTAGGTAGAGCCAGGGAAGGCATTTGAGGGCAAAATGTCCTTTTCCCTGGGGGCCTGGCCCCCCACTTCCCAATCCCAAGGGGTTACAGATGGGAGGGCCCTGGCAGCAGAGGTTTCTGGGTAACAGCCCAGCAGGGCTGCTGATTGGCTGCTGCCCTTGGACTTTGCCCTCCCTGATAAGGAACTGGGAGCAGAAATTATTAACTGAATCATTAACCGGGTGGCCCCGCCCTGCCCAGGCAGGCTGCCTTACCTTCCCACCTTCCTCCTCACGGACATGGCACCCTCCAGGCCCTCAGTTTCTTTCATTGCCTTGGATGCTGGGATATTTGGGGGCCTCCTCTCCTATCTCCAGGCCTTCAGCCTCTGCTGCCACGGAGTGTGGGTACCTCTTGGCTGGGTCTGGGGATGAGATGATGTGACAGTTTTGTGCATTCGCCAGCGGGGACAGCTAGGATCTGTTCCTAGCTCTGCTGCTTACCCACAGTCCTTCTCTTGGCTGCATCAGGGCACCGCTGTGCCTCCGCTTTCTCATCCGTAAAATGGGCATGCAGTTGTAAAAGCAGGGCCTCCATCCCAGGGTTTCTGCGGTGATTAGGTGAGATAGTGCCTGGCCTGGTGAACACGCCATCGGCCCATGGCAGGTGTCCTGTGCCCTAGGCTAGGTCACTGCCCCTAAGCTTACAGGGCTTGTTGAGCATGTTCTGTGGTTCTGTGCCAGGGCTTGCACCATGACAGCTCTGACCCAGTGTGGCCCAGATGCCTGGTCCTGGTCCCTGGCACATCCAGTGGGCCCGCCCCACCCTCCCCTTCCAAGATTGGGATCAGGTTCTTGCCGCCATTGAGGGGGAGGGGACTTGTCTGTATTTCGGCTTCATCGGCCACACCCAGGCCACAGCTCTTTGCACGTTGTCTTCCTGGAGTCCTGGGACGAAGTGGAAGGGAGGGTGATGTCCTATTTCTGAGGAGGGGGTAGGAGAGGAAGTCAATGATGTGTCAGCTCAACTCAGGGTGGCCGCATCAGAGCTGGGACAGGAGCCTGGGTCCCAGCTGAGTGCCAGCCTGGGGTGGGCAGGGAAGGGGCCTCTCCTGGCAGGCTGAGGGGTGGCTCCAGCATCAGTGGCCATGCCAGGTGATGTCTGTGCAGCCTCCTCGACCTCTCTAGACCTCAGAGCCCTCACTCACATGGTCAAGGTTGCATGATGTTGAGCAGTTAGATAGACCCCACCAGTGCCAAGGCCTGGAGTGAGAGGGGGAGGGCAAAGCCCTTGGGTGGGGAGTACAGTTGGGTCTAGAGCCCCTCACCAGCCTGGATTATGGAGGGGCTCCCTGGCATTGTCCTCCCTGTGCCCCAGGTCACATCAGTGAGGGAAGTTCTCCCTCCAGCTGACCCGGGTCCCTGCAGCCCCTGGAGTGCCCCCACAGGCCCTGTCTCTCCTCTGTGGAGCCCCTGTCTCTCCTAGCTCCCTTCAGCCTCCCTCACTCCCCTCTCTTCTCCCTCCATAGCTGGGGGAAGGAAATCCCCATCACCTGCTCTGCTAGCTTGGAGGTGGGGGGCTGCTTTAGGGAGGGGAGTTGTGCTTGTGACACTGAGTTCACCCAGTGGGGTCTGGCTCCAGCCGGAGCTGTTTCGGGAGGGTCTGACAGCAGGTGGGGAGGGGCTTGGAGGGAAGAGGAGGAGGCGGGAGCTCTTCCTGGGTGGCCACTAAGCTAACCCCCACACGCGACGCCATGCCTGTGGGCCTGGGCTTGCCGTCGGTCAGTGAGCATTTGTGTACACATGTGTCCCGGCACACACGCCTGTGAAGAGTGCTGAGATGTGAACACGCACTGCCATGCTCGTACCTCAGGGCTTGTGCACCGGCTGTCCCCACCATCTGGAACTGTCTAAAATGCTAGACATTTTACTGCTCTCATCATCTGACTCTGCTCCCTAGAATGCCAGCTCCATGTGGGCAGGGCTTTGCTCTGTTTTGCTCACCGCTGTGTGCTATGCTTGCCTGACACGTAACAGGTGCTCAGTAAATAACTGCTGAATGAACGAAGGCGCACAGGTGAATGCTGGTGTGCACGTGTGTGTGGCATGCCACTGTGTGTTAGTACTGTGTATAGGGGGCTTGTGGTATATGATCACGCGCATGTCAGTGGATACCTGACTGGGGTGTTCCCTTATGTACGTCTGTGTGTGTGTGTTGCAGTATCCCTGTGTGGGGCCATGCTGATGGGCAGGCACAGATGGGCACAAGTGACCCTGGTGGAGACCTGTGCCCACCCCACCTGCAGGGTCTCTACGTGGCACCTAGTGGCCTGCCTGCTCTGGTCCCTGTGGGAGAGAGTAGGAACAGGTCGCAGCCACTGATCTCGGCGCCGTTGGACTGAAGCTGCTGCCTTTGGAGCATCTTGGGGCTGTGAGTTCAGCCTTGTGTGGACCTGAGGACAGGGTGGCAGCTTCCTGGGGACTTGCAGTGCATGGAGCCATAGTCCAAGGATGGCTATAGATTCTGGGTCTCGCCAAGCCTGTAATCCCAGCACTTTGGGAGGCCAAGGTGGGCGGATCACGGGGTCAGGAATTCAAGACCAGCCTGGCCAACATGGTGAAACCAAAAATACAAAAAAATTAGCTGGTTATAGTGGCACGTGCCTCTAATCCTAGCTACTTGGGAGGCTGAAGCCGGGGAATCACTGAACCCGGGAGGCAGAGGTTGCAGTGAGCCGAGATCAGGCTACTGCACTCCAGCCTTGGCGGCAGAGCAAGACTCCGTCTGGGGGAAAACAAAAAAGGGATTCTGGGTCTCCTAGAAGAGAGGGTTTTCTAGTTGGATTCAGTGGCTCATGCCTGTAATCCCAGTACTTTGAAAGGCCGAGGCAGATAGATCACCTGAGGTCAGTAGTTCGAGACCAGACTGGCCAACATGACCCCATCTCTACTAAAAATACAATTAGTCAGGCGTGGTGGCAGACACCTCTAATCCCAGCTTCTCAGGAGGCTGAGGTGGGAGAATCACTTGAATTCGGGAGGTGGAGGTTGCTGTGAGCTGAGATTGTGCCACTGCAATAAGGCTCTAGCCTGGGCAATAGAGTGAAACTTTGTCTTAAAAAAAAAAAACGAAAAAGAAAAAGGAGAGGGGTCTTTGAGGATTTGATGCAGAGAGGCAAAGCGTTGCTTGCCCAAGCAAATATCTGACCTGAAGGCATTTTGACTAAGAAGGCCCTGGTCACAAGTTGAACCTGAAGCAGAAGCAGCTAGCAGTTATAGATTATATTAATAAAGACAGAAAGTCCAAACCAAAGGTGGTGAGGCCCGCTGTGCCTTGCCCCCATGTAAACTGGCTGGGAGATGAGCCATAGCACTGGGGGCCCTCTGTGACTGGGGGGAAGGGGAGGGGCTGCCTGGGCAGGCAAGGAGGCAGTCACAGAAGGCCGACCCACTGGAAGGGATGGCTGGGGCCGAGGCTTGAAGGCCGAACTGTGCTGTGCATGTGTAAGAATAGCAGCAGGGGTCAGGTGCAGTGACTGACACCTGTAATCCCAGCACTTTGGGAGGCTGAGACTGGCAGATCACCTGAGGTCAGGAGTTCAAGACCAGCCTGGCCAACATGGTGAAACCCCATCTCTACTAAAAAAATACAAAAATTAGCCAAATGTGGTGGTATACACCTGTAATCCCAGCTACTCAGGAGGCTGAGGCAGGAGAATCACTTGAACCTGGGAGGCAGAGGTTGCAGTGAGCCGAGATTTCGCCACTGCACTCCAGCCTGGGTGACAGAGCAAGACTCCATCTCAAAAAAAAAGAAGAGTAGCAGCTGAGTGCTGGCCATGCGTTGGAGGGACTTAGGAGAAGGCTGAGGTCCCTCGGAGGCTCCGGAGCAGATCTGCAGCAAGGCGGAGAGGCCTCGGGGGAGGGGACACCTGGGCAGAGGCGTGAGGGCAGGAAGGAGATGGAGTCCCAGGAGACATGGAAACAGGGCAGTTGACCCTGACTGAGGAATGGCCTCCTGGCTTAAGGCTCACTCCATCGCAGGGATTCATGCCCCATATGATGGCGGAGGAGGCCAGGGCTCAGGTCACTTGCTGAGGGTCACAGCCATGAAGTGGGGTTCACATTAGAAGCCAGGCCTCTTTGACTCTGGGGGTCTCTCTGTGCATCATGGTAATGTCCAGGTGGGCTGTTTCCTCTCCACTACCACCCTGGCCCTCAGCTGCTGCCTGGAGCTGGGCATCCCTCAGGTTCAGATGCCCCAAGTGGACACTCAGAGCACCAGCCTGGGCCCTGGTGCCCTCTGCACCCCGGGTTCAGGTCGACCAGGCCTGGCCAGCATCCTCGGGCCCCAGCCCACCCTACCCACAGCCACGTGGCTGACGGGATTTCCGCCATGTTTGGGGCATGAATTGACAAGTGCCCCATTGACGGGGCAGGGGAGGGGGTGGGCAGGGCACAAGCCTCCCACTGTGCCATGTCCCCACCCTCCCCCGTCCCCCGGGACAATGGCCGAGACTCAGCCAGAGGCCACAGCTGGTGGGTGGGGGGGGAACATGAGCACGAGGAGGGGCAAAAGGGAGGGTCCTGGGTGGAGGGACCACCTGGGCCCCTGCTCGCTCTCATCCTGCACCTGGTTTGGGTGCCCTCCGTTCCTTTTCTGGACAGCTGGGTAGCCTTAAAGGGAGGAGGAGAGAAGAGGGAGGGGAGGGGGCTGCCTTCCCATAGTCAAGATCACAGCCTGCCTGGGAAGGGGCAGTGTCTGGCTCCTGTTCCAGGCAGGTAATAAAGGGCCTAATTAATGAGGAACAGCTGAGGTGCACAGCTCAGCAGGGCAGGGGTGGGACCTGGAGGGGCCCTGGCTGCCCCTGGCCCTGGCCACAGCATGGCCTGGCCGAGGTCCCTCGATGACCACTTGGCTCATCTACTCTGCAAACATTTCCTGGGTGCCTGCTGTGTGCTGGGATACTATATTCCAGAGAGACAGAACAGGGCAGCGCTCAGAGCCCAGCATCTGCCCCCTAAGGTACAGGCATGCATCCATCTTTTCTGAGCCTCTGTTTCCTGTCTGTAAAATGAAGAAAAAGAAAATCACCTACCTTGTAGGGTTGGGATGAGAATTCAATATGAGCCATGTGAAGTGCATGGCACAGGGCTGGGCACAGAGTGGCCACTGGGTGAGTGAGCTATGGATGGTGGGTGGGCGGGAGACAGACACCCATGCTGCCCAGTGAGGTGCGTGGAGATGGGAGGGTAAAGAGCTGATGAGGAATTACAGCGCCACTGCCGCTCCTCCATCCCCCGCTAAAGAGAAGGGGAGAGTCAGAGATGGCCTCTTCGGGGAACTTACATTTAAGCCAAAACCTAACGCATGAATAGGACCTGGCTTTCTCAGGCTCAGGAAACAGTGCGGAACAACATGCACCAAGGGCCTGATGTGGGGCAGAGGATGGAAAGGAGGCAGGGGCTGACCAGGGAGAGGAGGGAAGGAGACCTGGGGAAGGAGAGAATGCTGTGGGGGCAGGCAGGGGACCATGCCAGGCCTTGGACTGCAGAGGGCTCCGCATTTCTCCCAAGCAGTGGGAAGTTGTTGAAGGGTTTGAGGATGCGAGGCCAGAGATGCTGGTTTGTGAGCTCATGCTGCTGTGTTCGGGTTGCTGGGCCCTGGGCAGCCTCTGGCAGGCCTGGCTTCCCTTCTCTCAGCAGCTTCCCTTCCCTCAGAGAGGTCTGAGGATCAGAATGAGCATGTGGCCTCTGTTCTGCTTTCTGCCTGGCAGGTACCCCTGGTTGGGCTCCAGTGATGCTCTGGGGCCCTTTGGGGAGCCCTAGGGAGGGGTGCTCCCTAGAGTGTGCCCATGGGACCCTATCCCTGTCCTGGGTTCTTGGGAGCTCTGCCCTCAGCCTCAGCAATCCCTGGGCTTTGGCAAGCCCCCGTCCTCAGCTTGTCCTCCTGGAATGTCTGTTAGAAATCTCAAGTGTGGTTCGTGGGCGGGCTGGGGGCCGAGCAGCGTGGGGAAGAGACGAGGTAGCCTCCAGGGCTTCCAGGAGAAGGTGTGGGGTCAGCGTTCCTCAGGAGGCCCTCCGAGCCCCCAACCCTCAAACTTCTCCCCCACCCACTGGCCCTCCCTAACACTGCCCCATCGGCTCCCTCCTCCCACCGCCTTCCTCTGTCCTCCGGCCGCCCAGACCCTGGCACGGGAGGGTCCCTCCTCCCCCAAAGCACATCTGGTTCTCGTTAGGGTCTCCCAGGATGCCTCTGCCTGAGGCCCCCTATCCTGAGGGAGGTGGGCAGGAGGATTAGGGGTGATTAGGAGTGCTCCTGGCCAGGAGAGGAGGGGGCTGGGCCTATTATAAATAGCAACACCATGCCTGCCTCAGCCCATCATTCACTGTAAATTCCAAGTTCAGACTCAAAAACTTGCAGCTTCAGCAGCCAGGGTGGGGACGATGCACCAGGTGGCGTGGGGAAGGCACAGCACCCACCAGCCACACCTTCCCCCTTGGAATGAGACCCCTGCACCTGGTTGGAATCCTCCTTGCTGTGTTGCCTTGGGTAAGAGACTTGACCTCTCTGAACAGAGGGGATGGTGATCACGTCGCCTCTCTGAACAGTGGTGTTATTATCACGATCCGCAAGGTTGACAGAGGGAGAACAGTGCAAGAAAGCAGCCAGAACTCTTGGGCATCAAGAGGAAGACATCAAGTGACAGCCACTGTCGCTGCCACTGTCACTGTCATCATCACCGTGAGGAGTTGAGAAGCACTGGGAGATACTTAGTATAAGCCACGGTCACGTCACTGCCTCTGTCATGGTCACCATTCTGGCTGTAAGGATTGAGTAACACGCTGCAGGTGAAGAGCCTGCAGGATGCCTTGTGCATAAGACACTCCTGTGATTAGGCCTGTAATCCCAGCACTTCGGGAGGCTGAGGCGGGTGGATCACCTGAGGTCAGGAGTTCAAGACCAGCCTGGCCAAAGCGGTGAAACCCCGTCTCTACTAAAAATGCAAGAAATTAGCTGGGCGTGGTGGCGGGTGCCTGGAATCCCAGCTACTCCGGAGGCTGAGGCAGGAGAATCCCTGGAACTGGGAGGCGGAGGTTGCAATGAGCTGAGATTGCGCTGACGCACTCCAGCCTAGGCGACAGAGCAAGACTCCGTCTCAAAAGAAAAGAAATTCCTGTGATTATTAATGTACTTGACTCAGAGTGCCTGGCACACAGTAGGGACTCAATAAATCTGGCCCGTGGTTACTGGGAAAGGCAGGGTGGGGCCTGAGCAGAGGCGGGGTCCTGGAACCTAGGCACGCAAACTGGCCACGCCCAGCTTGGGAAGCTGCTCTTGCCCTGGCCGAACTGCCCTGGACAGCCACTGGCGCTGCGTGGTGGGTGTCCCTTGTTCCTAGCTGGGCGAGCCGGGGGTGGGGGTCAGCAGGAGGGCCCTGGCCTGTCGCAGGCAGCGCGTGACTCCTAGGAGGGCTTAGCCGCTCATTAATCACCTAAGCGGGGCTCAGCATTCTTGAAATGCCGGCTGGGGCCAGGGAGGGGCCTGGGCGGGGGGCTCCCGGGGACCCTAGGGCTCTGGGGCTGGGAAGTGAGACGGCTGTTGCGACCACTGAGCACCCACTATGTGGCTGGCACTTCACAGACCAAATCTTGTTTCATACTCAAAACAGCTCTGTGAAGCGACAGCAGGACATGTCCCCATTGCACGAATGAGGAGACTGAGGCTCAGGGAGTGCATGTGACCTGCCCAAGGTCACACAGCAGGGAGCAGCTGAGCCAGGATTTGTTCCTGCGCCTGTCTGAACTCAACAGGAGAGGGCAGACCCCAGACTTAGGCTCCAGCGTCCTGTGGGAGGGGCCCTCCTGCCTCAGTGGCGCTGGCCAGCCCAGGTCAGCAGGGTAAGGCTGTCCTCCATTATCGGGGTTGACGAATCTCCCACTTCAGCCCCCTTATCACCCTGCCCTCTGGCTCCCCTTGCAAGGTGACCCAGGGAGGCGAAAGGCCAGCACCTCCCCTGTCCTTCCTCTTGATGCCCAAGAGCGCTGGCTGCCTTTCCTCCAGGGGCTCCTCCCCTTGATGGGGCTGGGGCCAGCGCCAAGGGCTCAGGAGAGGGCGGCCGGCGGAGGAGTGGAGCTCTGGCAGCCATCATTCCCTGCTGGGTGACTGGGGCAAGCCCTTCTCTCTCTAGGCCTCTGCCTCCTCTGGAAAAAGGGGGCTAAGTACCCCAGCCTGCGCCCCAGAGGGTGATGGGCATATCCAGTGAGGGTGTGGGGGGCTCTCCTGATTCTGATCGCCACTCCCCTTGCAGCCAGGGCTGGGTGCAGGAGGCTCCCCAAGCCCTGTGGGCCCCCAGGATATATGGTCCCACTCAGCCAGGCCTTGTGCTCTCGCATGCCTGGAGCTGGGCCCTCTTGAACTGACCCCTGGAGGACAGGGCAGGACAGTGCATGTTGGGTCCAAGCCACCCTATCGAGGGCAGTGGACCACCCATGGGGCTCTCGACTTAGTAAGCACCTCATTTGTGCCTCACAGTACCCCAGAAGACAGACGGAGAGTGACCCCATTTGACAGATGAGCAGAAAAGACTTGCTCCCTTGTCACGCAGCTAGAAAGGGGCATGGAGGGGCAGGATTGGCCTCTCTGTACCCAGACCCATGCTCTGGGCCCCTTCCCTCCTCCGAGACTGAAGGTAGCCTTGTGGCAGGGTGGGGCATTTTCAGCGCTTCCTGGAAAGGAAGCCCACCCCACATGGATACCCGATGGGAAGAAGCGGGGGCATCTGTTTTGGAGGGCCAGCCTGGGCAGGGATGGAGGGCTGGGCCCTGTCACCCAGGGTCTGCAGGGAACTGGGCCCCTTCCCTAGCCCACCTCTTCTGCCCCTCAGGCCACGACATCAACGGTGCCCTGGAGCCCTCCAACATAGACACCAGCATCCTGGAGGAATACATCAGCAAGGAGGATGCCTCTGACCTGTGAGTGGTCCCCTCCCCAGGCCTGCACCCGCCCAGCCCCCCGCCCTTCGCCTCTCTTCTGTCACCTGGGAGGTCTGAGGGTCGGACCTGGGGTCTTCCATAGTCCCATTTCTGAAAGCCACTCCTCGTCCCTTCCCAGCCACTGACTCCTCTGAAATCTCCACAGTTCCCTGCAGGGAGGGGGTGGCTGCTTCCCTGCTGGGTCTGGGGTCCTGGCTGGAGCTGAGCAGCCCCCCTTCCCCGCAGCTGCTTCCCTGATATCTCTGCTCCAGCCAGCTCCGCCTCCTACTCCCACGGGCAGCCCACGATGCCCGGCTCCAGCGGGGTCCACCACCTGAGCCCCCATGGGGGTGGACCCTCCCCGGGGCGCCATGGTCCCCTCCCACCCCCGAGCTATGGCGCCCCCCTGAACTGCAACAACAACAACGGCATGGGCGCTGCCCCCAAGCCCTACCCAGGGGGCGCCGGGCCCCCCATCAAGGCGGAGCCCAAGGCTCCCTATGCCCCAGGGTGAGTGAGGGCAGGGAGTGGGGTGCTGGATGGAGGGAGGCCTGGGCAGGCAGGGGTCGAGGTGCTGGATGCCGGCCTGGCATGGGATGGGCTGGGTGACCAGCTGTGCATGGGCAGGTGAGGGTGGGGAGGACAGGGCCAGGCCGAGGGGCGATTCCTGGGCTTTGTTCTAAGGCAGTGGGCAGCCATGAAGCTTCTAAGCCAGGAAATGATGAGGGCTGACGTAAGTGCTAGAAAAATCTCAGGGCTGTGTGGAGAGTGGACGGGAGGGGGCAGGACTGGAGGCCATGACTGTTTACCTTCATGGGAACACCTGGAACCCAGACACACACGCCGGGCCCCTAAATGCCCTTCACCAGCACCGGCCCCCACGCATTCATGCATCTGGCTGACATGTCCCCTGGCCATGAGAGTTGGCCAGTGTGGCTCAGATGTAGCACCTCAGTTCCCCACTTCCCAAGCAAGCCTCCTGGAGCCTGAACTCCTCCCAGGCCCTTCCCCGCATCTCTGAGGAGTCCACACCAGGGGCCTGACCCAGGGCTGAACCTTGGACCTGGCTTTGACCAAAGGTTCCAGGCAGCCACCCACCCAGCCACACCCAAGGCAGCCCCCGGGGACACATGCTCACAGGGGAGGCAGGAAGCATGGGTTTGCAGGGAAGCTCAGGGCAAGGGTAGGGCCCCTGTCTCTGGGTGGAAGAGAATTAAAGCACTGGGTCCATGAATGCTGTGTTCAGACAGCCTGGCTTCAACTTCAGCCTCCACACGTGTCCATGTGTCAGCTTTCTGCCTCAGTAACCCATGGTCTGTTTCTTTTTTTTTTTCACATTCTTAAGTTGATTTTATTATTATTATTATTATTGTTTGAGACAGAGTCTTGCTCTGTCACCCAGCCTGGAGTGGAGTGGCACCATCTTGGCTCACTGCAACCTCCGCCTCCCAGGTTCAAGTGATTCTCCTGCCTCAGCCTCCCGAATAGCTGGGACTACAGGCGTGCGCCACCACACCCGGTTAATTTTTTGTGTTTTTAGTAGTTACGGGGTTTCATCATGCTGGCTAGGCTGGTCTCAAACTCCTGACCTCAGTTGATCTACCCGCCTCGGCCTCCCAAAGTTCTGGGATTACAGGCATGAGCCACCGTGCCTGGCCAACCCAATTTCTGCTATAAAGTGATCCCCCAAATGCTTACCCTTCAAGATTATCTTGGGAAGCAAGTGAGGGCACAGAGGAAGCCCTGGGTGCACTGTGACCACTGACATGGCCGGCCGTGCTTCCTGAGCTCCCTGGCTTCTGGGGAGAAGGTAATGGAGGCCAGGCCTGGGGTGCCAGGGGTGAACCTTTGCTGCAGAAGGCAAACTGTTTGCTCGAGGCTATGAGGCTTTTCCTAAGCCACAGGCCCTTGAGGGGATGGGGAGGAGAAGTAACACTTAGTAAGCGCCTGCTGGTGCTGGCTGCTCGATCACATGCCTGTGGCTGTGTGAGCTCATCAGCCCTTCCCCAGCATCCAGCTCCTGGGAGATCCCCACAAGGAGCCCTGGCCACTGCTCCTATCAGGATTCTAATGGCACACTGAAGCTCAGAGAGGGAAAGGGGCTTGTCCAGAGCCACTCGGGGACTCTGTGGCCAGGGCCACTCTAGGGAGGGACCCAGGGCCAGGCCTGAGTCTAGGTGATAAGACAGACATGAGGCTGGGCGTGGTGGCACACACCTGTAATCCCAGCACTTTGGGAGGCCGAGGCAGGCAGATTGCTTGACCCCAGGAGTTCAAGACAAGCCTGCAACATGATGCAACCAAATCTCTATAAAAATTAGCTTGGTGTGGTGGCATGCACATGTAGTCTCAGCTACTTGGGAGGCTGAGGTGAGCGAATAGCTTGGGGCAGGGAGGTTGAGGTTACAGTGAGCTGTGATCATGCCACTGCTGGGGACAAAGAGAGACCCTGTCTCAAAAAAAAAAATCTAGCGATCTGCCCACCTTGGCCTCCCAAAGTGCTGGGATTACAGGCATAATTACAGGCATAATCCCAGCATTTTGGGAGGCCAAGGTGGGCAGATCACTTGAGGCCAGGAGTTCGAGACCAGCCTGAGCAACATGGCGAAAGCCCTTCTGTACTAAAAATACAAAAATTAGCTGGGTGTGGTGGTGCATGCCTATAATCCTAGCTACTTGGGAGGCTAAGGCACAAGAATCGCTTGAACCTGGGAGGTGAAGGTTGCAGTGAGCAGAGATTGCACCACTGCACTCCAGCCTAGGCGACAGAGCAAGACTCTGTTTCCAAAAAAATAAAGACAAGACAGACATGGCTCTGCAGTGGCTCCTGAAGCCTAACTGGGGAGAGGTATTCACCAATACATCCCCCCAAAGAGGACTAATCAGATGCCACAGAAATTCAAGAGGAAAGAACACAAGGTCCTGTGGACCTGGGCATCACACTGCAGGGACTGGAGGGTGTGAAAGACCCTGACACATTACAGAAGCCAAGGCCATTGTCAGGGAAGTGCAAGAAGGCACTGGGCAGACCAAGGGGCCTGAGGCTGTGGCGAGGAGTAGGTTTGAGTCCCCATCCACGTTTTTGTATTTTTCACACAAAACCTGCAGGGTCCGAGTTCTTGAACCATACAGGTCTTTACCCAAGGCCTTGAAGGCAGGTGGGCGGCTGGTACAGGGGTGCAGGGGGCTTTGGAACCAGCCCTGCGGCTGTGTCCATGACAGGGCCATGGCTTCTCTGGCAGTTCCCTGGGCATGGGAATGGGGAGTTCCTCCAGATGTGGGGACCAGGTATGGTCAGAGCTGGCTCCCACATGGCCTCAGCCTCCCACTTGCTGGGCAGGCACAGAGTTCATGCAGGACGTGTTGACTTCTTGGGTTGAGTTTGTTCTTTTTCCTGAACACTGATAAAGTGAAACCTGCAAGAAAAAAAAAACCCAGGCCCGGTGGTGCTGGCTCCCTTCCCAGTCCACACCTGCCTCTGGTGGGGCAGCCTCAGTGACCCGCTGAACACCCCTAGGCCCAGCCCCCTAGGGCCCTGCATTTCCAGGAAGCTGTGGGGCTTCAGTGGGTGCAGGAAGGGAGAAGAAGGCCTGGCCCTTGGACTGGGGCAGGAGCCTTTGAGCCCCTGTGCCATCATCAGGGACAGTAGTAACTTCCCCCAAGTGCCCAGTTGGTCTGAGGGCATCCTGGGCGGCCCCCTCAGCCCCAGGCCCTGTCAGGTGCCCCAACATGGGTGGTGCACAGAAATGCCCCTAAGGGTGTATGTGAGGAAACCTCAGTGTCCCCAGCTTCTGGGGGGGCTCTGGGACCCTGCCACTCAGAGGAGCTGCCCAGCTGGAAGGCAGGGGCTCAGCTGCTCACCCACCGGCCCCTCCCCCTGGCTCTCACAGCACACTGCCGGACTCTCCCCCAGACTCAGGCTCCGAGGCCTACTCCCCCCAGCAGGTGAATGGTGAGTCCAGCGGGCACCACCCTCCCCGCTCTGGGGTTTGGGCAAGTGGTTGGGGCAGCCTTATCGGGGAAGTAGGGGAGGAGGGAGTGGGCCAGCGGCTGCCCAACGGGCTGAGATTATCGCTGGTCAAATACTCCCCGGCGCTTGGCTATTGTTTCCCCACGGGCGGGTGGGGAGCCTGGCCCTGCCTCTGAGCAAGTATCCCCGCCGTGATGCCACCTGCCTGCCCGCCTGCGCCATCATGGACGCGCCCTTCGGCGGTAAGTGGGTGGCTGGGGAAGGCCGTGGGTGCAGCCTGAGCACAGGCTTCCCAGGCCGGGCCCACCTCAGCTTAGAGGGTGCTCAGGGGTGCCCCGGCCCCCAGGTGGCCAAGAGCAGAACCACCATGGGCAGCAGGCTCCCCGCAGCCCAGAGTGGGGTCAAGAGTTCTGTTTATCTTACCAAAAACATCCCTGGAATGCCTCCTGGGGAACAAAGGGAGCTGGGGCCTCCCTGCTCAGACTGGGGGGCTGGCCCCTGGGAACCCAGTAGAGGGGCTGCCTGCCAGAGGGAGGAGCACCTGGCCTGGGGGTCTCCGGAGACTCCTTCCTGAGGCCCAGAGGAGGAGCAGGCCTCAGAGGAGAGGGGAACAATGTTGCAGGGGGCTTGAGATTTGGCTTGGATCCCCTGGCCCAGCCTGGGGGCAGGAGGTGGCTAGGATGGGGTGAAGGGCTGTCCTCCCTTGGGCAGGGTCGTGCCCCTGCCCAGGCCTCTGGTGGGTGGCTGATCAACCACCCTCCTACCTGGGGTAGATCGGGGGCAGCCCCTAGGCTTGGCCCAGTATGGGGTGGAAGCAGAATTCTGTGTTAGGGAGGATGGTGCCCAGGAGCCTGAGAGACGTTGGTCTCAGATGCCTGCTTCCCCATCTCTCCCGCAGAACCCCATCTCCTGCGTACGATAACCCCTGAGACGCTGTGCCACGTGGGAGTGCCCTCCCGCCTGGAGCATCCACCCCCACCTCCAGCCCACTTGCCAGGCCCCCCACCGCCTCCACCACCCCCACCACACTATCCTGTCCTGCAGCGGGACCTGTACATGAAGGCTGAGCCCCCAATCCCTCCCTACGCTGCCATGGGGCAGGGGCTGGTGCCCACTGAGCTCCACCACACCCAGCAGTCCCAGATGCTGCACCAGCTCCTGCAGCAGCACGGAGCTGAGTAAGACGTGGGCGGCCAGCTCCCTGGGGTGGGAAGGTGGGGTGCAGGGACCAGGGTGGGCGGCAGGCAAGCTGGACAGGGAGGTAGGGATGGGGATGCACCCAGGAAGAGCAGAAGGCTCTGCAGGGCAGATCGGGGTCAAAGGATTTACACACGTTTGCCCAGCAATGCCTTGGGGGGTTTACAGCCATGGCTAATTGCTCACAACTACCTTATCTAGTGGGCACAGGCAGGTAAACTGAGGTTCTGATGGGGAAAATGTCCCACCCAGACCATGAGCCAGGTGCAGAGCCAAGACAGGGCCCAGCCGGGGCTGTGCTGTTACCCAGACCCCAGTGGCTTTCCAGCTGTCTCATGGAACCCTCAGGTTTCCGAGGAGTCTTCTTCCTAGACCCAAGCCCCCCACTCTGACTACCAGCTATCTTTTCATCTGCTTTATCATGTGGAGAGTCCATGAAAGGCTTAGTTCAAAGGAAGGTTCTGCAGTCAAAACATTTTGTAAACCAGAAGGGAAGGGGTGCTGCGGAGTCCCCCTGAAACTCCCCACCCCAGGAAGCTCCCTTCCCAGGCTTTTGTGGCCCAGGCCCTCTGCGGCTTGGTTCTGCTCATGGGGCCTGCTCTCCATAGCACCCCTACTATATAAAGAATGCCCTTGAGTGTGACAACGCGGGCAGGGACAACGCATTTTCCCCATCATTCATTCCTCAAGCGACTGCTGTGATTCCATGAGCCAGCCTTGTTGCTGGGCGTGATGGAGACACCAAGTCAGTTGTGGCTCCTGTCCACAGTCTGGAGGAAAGGAAGAGTGATGGAAGCAGAAAATGACAGCATGGATAGATGGGGAGTAGGAGGAGGCAAAGCCTGAGGGCTTCCTACAGGAGGTGTCCTCTGGGCGGGGCATATCCTAGCCCAAACAGGCTAAAGAGGGGAGAGAGGTGGATACTACCCAGTGGGAGGGGCTCAGGGCGACCCAGCCCCCATGGGACACTCTTCTGTTTCCCTAGGCTCCCCACACATCCCTCCAAGAAGAGGAAGCACTCCGAATCCCCCCCCAGCACCCTCAATGCCCAGATGCTGAATGGAATGATCAAACAGGAGCCCGGGACGGTGACAGCCCTGCCTCTGCATCCCACTCGAGCCCCATCCCCACCCTGGCCTCCCCAGGGTCCACTCTCCCCAGGCCCTGGTTCCTTGCCTCTCAGCATTGCCCGCGTCCAGACACCGCCTTGGCACCCACCAGGTGCCCCCTCCCCAGGTATGTGGCTGGCCAACCCAGGTGGGGTATGGGGCCCGGGGCGCAGGGCCCACATGGGCGTTCCCTCCCTCCAGGCCTCCTTCAGGACAATGACAGCCTCAGTGGCTCCTACCTGGACCCCAACTACCAGTCCATCAAGTGGCAGCCCCATCAGCAGAACAAGTGGGCAACCCTGTACGACGCCAACTACAAGGAGCTGTGAGTCCCCTGTGCCTTTCCCCACTCCTCCAGGCCACCCCATCTTGGGACACCCCAGCCCAGGACTCCATCAAGGTCCCAGAGAAGGGTCTGGGAGCACACATTCCCAGAAGAGCAAACAGGCTCAGGGAAGAGCCAGGACTGGCACTCAGGGCTCCTGAGTCCTAAGCCTGCCCAAGGCCTCCCTGAGAAGGTGATGACTGCCAGGGAGGGACAGCTGGGAACCAAGTCAGGGAGAAGTGGGCGGATGGGTGTTTTTTCCTGGCTCCTCCTTCCCTGCCTCCTCCCACTGCATTCCAGGAAGGTAGCCGGAAGGTGAGCCCAAGCTGGGCCCTCCCGGCAGCCCCCTCCCTGGAGAGAGGGAGGAGGGGCTGGGGAGCATCCGGTCAGAGGCTACCTGAGCATTCCTAGCGCCCCCTCCACACCCAGATGGCTCCATCTTCCCAGGTCCCAGGCTGGGAGCCCTGTGGGGACCATTCCCCTGGCTCCCCCTAGAAGGCCAGTGAACAGGTGACAGGGTAACTGGGCATTGCCAGGCCTGGGCCAGTGGCTGAGACCAGCTGCCTGGAGTTGGATGCTCTAGGCCTTGAGGGAATTCTTAGCCAGCAGCCCCAGGGCTGGGGGCTTCTGATTGCTGTGGAGGCTGAAGGGTCCCATGAGGTCCTGCCAGGTGGTGGTGCAGTCACACAGTGGTCCAGCCTCTCTGGCATGGGGACGAAGCCCCCTACCCTTACCCCCATACTCTTTGGGCCACCCTTGCCACCCCAGGTCCCAAGGCCAGGAAGCTTGGCAGCTGCAGCCCCGGAAGCAGCCCAAAGGCTTCCTGAGTACTTTGCTAGCTCAGGCAGGTGGGTGGGGCTCCAGGAGGGAAGAGTGGAGAGCCCAGGCCTTTGGCAATACTGGCCTGGCCCAGAGGCCTCTTCCCACAAGTTTGGAAGCGTTCTCCCTGCCCAGCTTCCTCTGGGCTGGCACCAGGCACTCCTGTGACCAGTCTTGTGCCTGGGGACCTGAGTGAGGGCCACAGGCCAAGAGTTGCTCTTTTTTACTGTCAACTAGAGGTGTCCCAAAGGGGCCAAACGTGGGACACTAAACCCAGCAAACAGATGGGCACACCGAGGCTGAGGTTGAGGAAGCATCCAGGAGCGCCCCCTTCTCTCCCCAGGACGGAGGGAGTGGGAATGGGGGGTTTGAGCAAGCTGGTGGCAGGGGCGGGGCCTGCAGCAGAGCAAGCGCCTGGTTCCACCGTTTCCAGGGCAACCAGCTGTCAGGCTCTGTGAGGCTCTGCAGACGCAGCCCCTCTTGCCCCATCTTGGGTGAGCAAGGGGGCTTCAGGCAGCCTTCTGGGAAGGAGCCAAGTGTGCAGAGGGGAGTCAAGCACCCTCCGCCCCCATTCAGGATTCCCTCCTGTCTGATGAGCCTCAGGGTCTTGTTCTGCTTCCCCCATCACCAGGACAGGGCGGTGGCCTGAGGCGTGAGGTAGAGGAGAGAATGCTGAGGAGGAGTTTGCAGTCCTGCGGTGGAACCCTCCCGGCACTCACTCTCCATTTCTCAGGAGTTGGGGCAGCTACATTGGTGGTTTGAGGATGCAGGGGTGTGGGGTGGGAAACGGCTTTGGAACCCCGAAGATGGGAGGAACTGGTGTTCCAGGCCTGGCTCTGGGGCCTCAGGGGAGTGCCCTCACCCTCCCCGCCAGGCCCATGCTCACCTACCGCGTGGACGCCGACAAGGGCTTCAACTTCTCGGTGGGTGATGACGCCTTCGTGTGCCAGAAGAAGAACCACTTCCAGGTGACAGTGTACATTGGCATGCTGGGTGAGCCCAAGTACGTCAAGACACCCGAGGGCCTCAAGCCCCTCGACTGCTTCTACCTGAAGCTACATGGAGTGAAGGTAAGCTTGGGTCTTGGCAAGGAAGGGGGGCAGGAGGGCCCCTGGAGGGCACTGAAAGACCCCAGAAAAAAAGCAAGCAATGGCCAGCCGCTGTGGCTCACGCCTGTAATCCCAGCACTTTGGGAGGTCAAGGTGGGCAGATCACTTGAGGTCAGGAGTTTGAGAACAGCCTGGCCAACATGGTGAAACCCTGTCTCTACTAAAAATACAAAAATTAGCCAGGCGTGGTGGCACCCGACTGTAATCCCAGCTACTTGGTAGGCTGAGGCAGGAAAATTGCTTGCACTCGGGAGGCAGAGGTTGTAGGGGCCCGAGATGACGCCACTGCACTCCAGCCTGGCAACAGATCAAGACTCCATCCATCTCAAAAACAAAACAAAACAAAAAAACAGGCAAGCATGTGTGCGTGTGTGTAAACTAGATATGGCTCTGCCACCACCCCCACCCCACCCGCATTTCTCCCTGTGCCTGACCCTTAAACGATGGGCTCCTCAGCCTGCCTCCCTCTTGCCCCGTTTCCTGCTCCAGCCTATGATTCCCAAGTCTGCAATCCCAGTCAAGACCCATCTCTTGGCCAGGTGCAGTGGCTCACACTTGCAATCCCAGGCACTTTGGGAGGCCCAGGTGGGCAGATCACCTGAGGTCAGGAGTTCGAAACCAGCCTGGCCAACATGGTGAAACCGCATCTCTACTAAGAATACAAAAATTAGCCGGGTGTGATAATGCATGCCTGTAATACCAGCTACTTGAGAAGCTGAGGCAAGAGAATTGCTTGAACCCGGGAGGCGGAGGTTGCAGTGAGCTGAGACTGCATCATTGCACTCCAGCCTGGGTGACAGAGGGAGGTAGACTCCATCTCAAAAATAAAAAATAAAAAAAAAGACCAATCTCCTGACCCCTCTACAGGCACCTCAGCTCCAAATCCTAAACTAAACTCCCTGCACCCTTGCCTCTCACCCTAGGCTCTCCTCTCAGGGAATGGGGTGCAGGGCCTTGGTTACCCCAGTCATAAATCTGAGTCAGGGTCCTCTTTCCCTCCATCATCATGCATCTGGCCCTGCTCTTGAAGATCCGTCTACCTGGTCCCCTCCTTGCCTCTTTCCTGTCCATCCCCTGGTCTGGGTCACCTGCCTTCCTTGCTGGAATGTCCACAGCAGCTGGGACCCGCAACTCCTGTTCCACTTGAGACTCAAGGGGTCCATGGCACTCCCTATCCTTCTAAGGATATCCTTCCAAGGCCCCCAATGTCCTCCCAGCAAAGAGCCAGCTTCCTAGCTGCACCACAGCAGCCTTGGGGGCCCTGCCCTCTGCTCCAGCTCTGCCACTTGTGGTACCCCAAACCTCTCCTGCCCAGCACAGCCCCTGCTGTCCCCCTGTGGCTCCCTTTGCCTTGGATGCCCTTCCCAACATCCATCCCTCCTCTCCAGGCAGACTCCACGCTGGCCCCTCCCTAGGAGTCCCTCCCCTGAGGCCCACTGGGAGGCACCACAGCCCAACCCCAGTAGTGGCTGATTTTGAGTCTATGAGCTCACTGGGGGCATGGCTGGGTCTGTCAGCTTTGGTATCTGTCATAAGTGAGCCACCATGGCACCTTGGAATGGCTCTGCCAGTGTACGTGGAGTGGTAGAGGGGACATGGGTATGGAGAGGGTCTGGGTGCAAGTGGTTGGGCTGGGAGGCTGCTATGAGGTGTGGGGGTATGGACGTGAGGGAGGGTGGGGCTGTGTGTGTGAGTGTGTGTGCACACATGCAGAGGTGGGGGAATGTGTGGGTGTGGAATGGGGGCGTGGATGTTTGGGGAGTGACTGCGTGTGTAGCTGTGCAGAAGTTGGGGAAGTGGTGTGATGTGAGGGGTGAGGACAGTGGGTGTAAAGTAGGGTGTGGGGGGTGTGACTATGCAGAAGGCATCAGAATGAGCTGCGGGAAACACAGCTGAGGGCTGGGTGCTACCCGATTTCCTGGTGAACTCTAGCTGGGCCAGGCCTGGCTGAGAGGGGCAGGAGGGCAGGACCAGCTGGGGCGCCCCATCCCGAGGTGCCACTGGCTCCATTCCCCCCAGCTGGAGGCCCTGAACCAGTCCATTAACATCGAGCAGTCCCAGTCAGACCGGAGCAAGCGGCCCTTCAACCCGGTCACGTGAGTGTCTAGACGCTGTTGGGGCTGGGACCTTGAAGGGCCCTCCCTAGAGGTGGCTTGGGAATGGAGGGGCCAGGGAGGCACCCAGAGCGTCCGCCTCCCCTATGTTGCTGGCCTGGGTGCCCCTCAGTGGCATGGCTCTTGGCATCCTCCCTCCCTGCCCCTCTGAGCACCCTTCCTGTCCTCTGCAGTGTCAGTCTGCCCCCAGAGCAGGTCACGAAGGTGACCGTGGGACGGCTGCACTTCAGCGAGACCACTGCCAACAACATGAGGAAGAAGGGCAAGCCCAACCCCGACCAGAGGTGAGCAGGTGGGGGCCCTGCCTAGAGCCCCTCTGTCTCTGAGGCAGGAAGACACCACCCTGTGTGGCCTGCCAGGCACAGAGTCCTACAGCCTGAGCCATTTCACAGATGAGGGACCTGAGATTCAGAGCCCTTCACTGACTTAAGGATGGGAAGAGCAGAAGCCTGGCTTCTGGGTTGAGAAACAGTCCTGGCTTCCTGCTGTGGGCTGGGGGTATTTCTGCCCCCTGGTGGAGGCTTGGGTTCCTCCTCTGTAGGATGGGGTATGAACGTGCCTCTGGCTAGGGAAAGGGTGGACCCGGGGAGAGGGCAGGCCCCTAGTGCTTCTGAAACCCCTGTGTGTCCCAGGTACTTCATGCTGGTGGTGGCCCTCCAGGCCCACGCACAGAACCAGAACTACACACTGGCCGCCCAGATCTCAGAGCGAATCATCGTGCGGGTGAGGGCCACCGGGTCCCCCCAGGGTGTAGACAGCCCTCGCTGGGGCTGGGAGAAGTAGCACACAGAGAATCAGGAGAGGGGGTGCTCATCCTGCTAGGCACTGGCTGTGTGGCCTTGGGCAAGGCTCGCACCCTCTCAGGGCTGCAGGGTCTCCACAGTAAAGCAGGGAGGTGGACAAAGACCTGGTAGCTTCTGGGATCCCACAAGTGACAAAAAGTTGTCACAAGGGGAGGGACAGTTTAAGTTGGGCTTGGTGCGGTGAGAAGCCCTGGCTGGAAGGGGAGGGGCTGCTGTGGTGTTTCCCCTGCTCCCAGGGCCCTGCAGGTCCCCTGTCCCCCAGGACTGATCCAGTTCCAACTCGCGTTAGGCCTCCAACCCAGGCCAGTTCGAGAGCGACAGCGACGTGCTGTGGCAACGGGCACAGGTGCCCGACACCGTCTTCCACCACGGCCGCGTGGGCATCAATACAGACCGGCCGGACGAGGCGTTGGTTGTGCACGGGAATGTCAAGGTCATGGGCTCGCTCATGCACCCCTCGGACCTGCGAGCCAAGGAGCACGTGCAGGAGGTGAGAAGGGGCTGCGGGGGGGGGGGGCTGGGCGGGGCCAGAAGCTGGGGCGGGTCGCGGGGGCGTGTCTCCTGGAGAGGGGCGTGGCCACGCGGAAAGGCGGGACTGCCGAGGAAGGAAGGGAGGGAGGCTGACCTCGAATCCCGATCTAACGGCTCTAGTAGCGGGGTCGCCTCTCCACACTGCAGCCTCGGGTGGCCACCCTCCTGGGATCCGGGGCCTGCTCCGGGACGGCCGCAGGTGGGGAGGGGTTCATTCCCGGGCCTGGCTCCCCGCAGGTGGACACCACTGAGCAATTGAAGAGGATCTCGCGCATGCGGCTGGTGCACTACAGATACAAGCCCGAGTTCGCCGCCAGCGCGGGCATCGAGGCCGCCGCGCCAGAGACAGGTAGGGACCGGGCTGGCGCGGACTGGGGTCGGGGAACCCAGAAACCTCGGACCTCAGTGACCTCGCTCCCTGTCACCTGGAAATCCTACCCCTAGAAATCCCTCCTCTTGACTCCCGGAACTGCGCCCCTGGGAACTGCGCCCCTGGGAATCATGCCTTCTAGAAGTCCCGCCCCTCAGACCCTGGAAAATCGCGCCTCTCCAGGTCCCCGGAACCTCGCCCCGTTGTCAGTGGAAATCCGAAAATCGCGGCCCCAGGACCCTCGCCCTTCTCGCTAAATCAATCCTACCTTTAACTTGCCGGCGTACTACTCACTCTCCCCCTGGGATCTTTACCCCGGGGAACCTGCCCTACCCCAGCCTCTGTGAACACTTGTTCATGGCATCCCCCTGCTCCAGGGCTCCTTCACCCTCTCCAATCCTGCTCCCACAGTACATTAGAGAGCTGTGAGCAGTCCCCTCCGCCACTCCCCCCGCCCATCTTTGGCTTGCCCCCCACTCCCAGGTGTCATCGCTCAGGAGGTGAAGGAGATATTGCCTGAGGCTGTGAAAGACACCGGAGACATGGTCTTTGCCAATGGGAAAACCATAGAGAACTTCCTGGTGGTGAACAAGGTCTGTGGGTGGGGGAATGGGAGGGAGCCCAGGGGCAAGTGGGGAGCCAGCTGGTGGGCACTCATCTCCTCCGTAGATACTGGGGGGCACTGCAGAGCAGAGGCAGGAGCAGCTTTGACTCTCCTCCATAGATACTGGGGGACACTGCCGAGCAGAGGCAGGAGCAGCTTTGATTCTCCTCCATAGATACTGGAGCACTGCAGAGCAGACACAGGAGCAGCTTCGACTCTCCTCCATAGATACTGGGGACACTGCAGAGCAGAGGCAGGAGCAGCTTCGACTCTCCTCCATAGATACTGGGGGGCACTGCAGAGCAGAGGCAGGAGCAGCCTTGACTCTCCTCCATAGATACTGGGGGCACTGCAGAGCAGAGGCAGGAGCAGCTTCGACTCTCCTCCATAGATACCGGGGGCACTGCAGAGCAGAGGCAGGAGCAGCCTTGACTCTCCTCCATAGATACTGGGGGCACTGCAGAGCAGAGGCAGGAGGAGCTTCGACTCTCCTCCATAGATACTGGGGGCACTGCAGAGCAGAGGCAGGAGCAGCATCGACTCTCCTCCATAGATACTGGGGCACTGCAGAGCAGAGGCAGGAGCAGCCTTGACTCTCCTCCATAGATACTGGGGGGCACTGCAGAGCAGAGGCAGGAGCAGCCTTGACTCTCCTCCATAGATACTGGGGGGCACTGCAGAGCAGAGGCAGGAGCAGCTTTGATTCTCCTCCATAGATACTGGAGCACTGCAGAGCAGAGGCAGGAGCAGCCTTGACTCTCCTCCGTAGATACTGGGGGGCACTGCAGAGCAGAGGCAGGAGCAGCCTTGACTCTCCTCCATAGATACTGGGGGGCACTGCAGAGCAGAGGCAGGAGCAGCCTTGACTCTCCTCCATAGATACTGGGGGGCACTGCAGAGCAGAGGCAGGAGCAGCCTTGACTCTCCTCCATAGATACTGGGGGGCACTGCAGAGCAGAGGCAGGAGCAGCTTTGACTCTCCTCCATAGATACTGGGGGACACTGCAGAGCAGAGGCAGGAGCAGCATCGACTCTCATGCTGCCTCCAGAGCGCCCTCTGCACCCCACAGGGAAGGGGTGAGTGTTCAAGGGGATGAGTGGGTAGGAATTTGGGCCCTGAAGCCTGTGTGGTCAAGGGCACGAGAAACCCTGTGGAGGTCCATGGTCCTCCACCCCCAGTAATATTAGGGCAGTAACAAAATCGCAAAAACATCCTCATATGGCTATCTCTAGGCTTAAATCCGTGGTTTATTGTGAGGGTGATGTTTGACACTTACCTGGCTTGAATCTGGGCTCCAAGGAGCCTCGTGACAGCTCTCCCCAGCTGAATAGTGAAGTGCTGACATCTAAGACATCGCTGTCATCAGAGGGGTGGATCCCGGGGCTGCAGCCTTCAGGCCCGGGGAGCCTAAGAAGGATGCAGAGCCCTGGCAGGGAGTGGGGAGGGCCATTCAGCCCAGGTGAAGCTGCAGTGCTGGGGATGTTGCTTGGAGATGGCACAGGAGCTGTGGGAGCTGAGGCTGGACTGAGGGGCCCACCCAGGTAGGGAGGCTCTGAGGGCCTCCAGGTAGCCAAGGATAGTGGCCGTCCCTCCTGCCCCCTGATGTCTGGCAGCCTGGGGCTCCCGGGGCTGACGGAGCCATCTGCATTGGCCCATGGCCCATGGCCCATGGCAGGAGCGCATCTTCATGGAGAACGTGGGGGCCGTGAAGGAACTGTGCAAGCTGACAGACAACCTGGAGACACGCATCGATGAACTGGAGCGCTGGAGCCACAAGCTGGCCAAGCTGCGGCGGCTCGACAGCCTCAAGTCCACTGGCAGCTCGGGCGCCTTCAGGTGGGAGTGTGTGGTGGCGGAGGGTCAGACCCCTCTTCCCAGGGGCACCCCTGACCCTGGCCCTCTTGCTACAGCCATGCAGGGAGCCAGTTCAGCCGGGCGGGCAGCGTCCCCCACAAGAAGAGGCCCCCCAAGGTGGCCAGCAAGGTAAGGGTGGGCAGGGATGACAGGCCCATTGAATGGGGGGTTCCCCATCCCTTGTGGCCTCCCTTTCCAGCTTGCACTTCTCCAGCCTCATTGCCTCCAGCACTTCCCTCTCCTTGTGACTCGGTAGCCTTCCCAGCACCCAGTTTCTCTTTCTTCTCTCTCTGCCCCCTGGGGGAATGGGGTACCCCCTTAGCACCCCCAGCCTCCAGCAGAGCCCATAACAGGCAGCCTCAGCCTGGCCCGCTTTGCATCTGCACTTTTCCTCTTGGTCCTCAGTCACCGTCTGTGGTTCCAGACCAGGCCTGCATCAGTCAGCGCTTCCTGCAGGGAACCATCATTGCCCTGGTGGTGGTCATGGCCTTCAGGTGACTTGTCCTCTGGGCTCTCAGGGTGGCTGACGGGGGGAGTGGAGCTTCCTCGTGGAGTCAGCTGCCCATGGGCTCAGGCCTGGGGGAAGAGGAGGACATAGCTTGGAAGATCAGGCGGCTGAGGTCTCTGTGAGGTGGGCCTTTCTGCCTGTTCCCCTCAGGGCGACCCATTTGCAGGCATCACCTGGGGGCCCAGCCCCAAGAGCCAAGGACCACAGCCCTGTCCTGGAGAGAGGGCACTGGGTGGTGGCTCCAGCTCTAACGGTCACCCTTTTCTGTGGCTCCAGCGTGGTGTCCATGTCCACACTGTACGTGCTGAGCCTGCGCACGGAGGAGGACCTGGTAGACACTGATGGGTAGGTTCCTGGAGGCCAAGCCAAGCCACTGAGCCAGGTGGTACTTCGGTAGGCAGTCCAAGGTCAGAGAGCTGTGAGGCTGTCTCCTCTAAAGGAGTTCATCCTTAGCCTCTCAGCCTGTTGAGGGTGGGGGGATCCAGGAAGGGCCTCCTTGGAGGGTGGGCAGCCTTTCCCAGTCCTTGCTGACGCCGATGTTTCTGTCTGGCCTGGTTAGTGCTCCTCCAGGTCGCTGGGCCTGTGAGTCAGGGCTGTCTGAGGGGCTGGGTTTGGAACATGGGGTAGGGGAAAGGAAGGCCAGGGCAGGACCTTGGGCTCTGTGAGCCCACTGTCACCCTCAGCTCCCGGGGCCACCTCTGACTGTATCTTCTCTTCTCTCTTCCCCTTTGTCTGTCTCGCCCTCTGCCTCTCTACTGCCCCTTAGCTCTTTTGCCGTGTCTACTTCCTGTCTCCTGGCCCTGCTCCGGCCCCAGCCCCCTGGGGGGAGTGAGGCCATGTGCCCATGGTATGTGCTGACCAGCGTCCCTCTCCTCTGGCTCCTGCTGCCCCTCTTCCTGCCTCCCTCCCCTCCCTCTCTGCCTCCTCCTGCCCTCCTGCCTCTCCAGGACTGCCAGGCCCTCTCCCCTCAGGCTCTCCCAGCCACTCTGAGCTCAGCCCACCCTTCCCCAGCAGGTCCAGCCAGAGCTTTGGGACTACGCAGCTCCGACAGTCCTCTGTGACCACTGGGCTGCCAGGCATACAGCCTTCTTTGCTGCTGGGTGCGTGTCTGGGTGTGTCTGGGGTGGGATGGGGAGGTGGCTATGTTCTGTCTTGGGGACTCCTCTGGCTCATTCAGCCTCTGGCCTCCTCAGTGACCACCAGTCTGACCAGCTCAGCACCAGGTTCTGCCATCCGCACCCTGGACCTGTGTTCCAGCCACCCTTGCCCTGTCGTCTGCTGCTCCTCACCCACCACCGGCCCCACCACTGGTCCTAGTCTTGGCCCCAGCTTTAACCCTGGCCATGTTCCCAGCCCCAGCCCCAGCCCCAGCACCAACCGCTCAGGTATGGCTTTCTCAGGGCTGGGGCTTGGGGTGGGGGCTACCTGAGTAGAGAGAGAGGCCCAAAGACTTTTTGGTGGGAGGGTCTCCTGGAGAGCAGAAGGAGGCTCCAGACAATGACTGGGAAGGCCCCTGAGGGGACCAAGGGACACATGGGGTTCACTCAGTCTTGTGGGGCACTAGAGAAAAGCAGGATGGGAAGCAGCCAGCTCCCCTCTTCTCAGCCTGTCCCTGGTTCTATCCACAGGCCCCAGCCAGATGGCCCTGCTGCCAGTCACCAACATCAGAGCCAAGTCCTGGGGCCTTTCAGTCAATGGCATTGGCCACTCCAAGCATCACAAGAGCCTGGAGCCTCTGGCTAGCCCTGCAGTCCCCTTCCCTGTGGGGCAGAGCAAAGCCAAGAACAGCCCCAGCCTTGGTTTCCATGGCCGGGCCCGCCGAGGGGCCCCCCAGTCCAGCGTGGGCCCTGCTCAGCCTACCTGGGCCCAGGGCCAGTCAGGTACTTGCCGCACTCCTGACACTACCCAGCCCAGCCCGGCAAGGCTCATTGGCCAGGGCCCGTCTCAGCCCAGTCATGTGACTGTCTGGGTTCAGGCTTGTCAGTCAATAGACATTTGCTGGGCAGAGTAAGGATCAGGAATCAGACTCTCAGCCTTACACAGATCACCTCATTTAGTCCTCACAGCACTCCTGCAAGAAAGGAATTGTTCCTATTGTTCAGCTGAGGAAATGGGGATGGAGACAAAGGTGAAGTGACTTGCTCAGGATCATGCAGCCCCTCCGAGGCAGGGCTGGTATTCAATCCAAGCCTGGCCCCTCCTTCACCGTGCCAGCCTCAGGAGGGTGCCATACTGGGTTTCCCCTAGTTTCCCACACCTCAGATCTTTGGTTTTAAGAAAGTTAAAGAACCTTTTATTGAACTCTTGAAACTAGGTTTTTCTGAGGTACCCTGGGGACTACCTTGGGGGTTGAAGGGGAGGCTGGGAGGCTTCCTGGCTTCAACCAGGCAACTCTGCTTTCACCTTTTTTTTTTTTTGAGACGGAGTTTCGCTCTTGTTACCCAGGCTGGAGTGCAATGGCGCGATCTCGGCTCACCACAACCTCCGCCTCCTGGGTTCAGGCAATTCTCCTGCCTCAGCCTCCTGAGTAGCTGGGATTACAGGCACGCGCCACCATGCCCAGCTAATTTTTTGTTTCTTTAGTAGAGATGGGGTTTCACCATTTTGACCAGGATGGTCTCGATCTCTTGACCTCGTGATCCACCCATCTCGGCCTCCCAAAGTGCTGGGATTACAGGCTTGAGCCACCGCGCCCGGCCTTCACCAACTTTCATTTGATGGGTTTTGGAGCGTCAAGAAAAAGAAAGCGGGGAGGATCAGGGAAGACCTCTCTGGAGCTGGTGACATTTGAGCTTTTTTTTTTTTTTGAGAGTCTCGCTGTTGCCCAGGCTGGTGTGCAGTGTCATGATCTTAGCTTACTGCAACCTCCTCTCCTGGGTTCAAGCAATTCTCCTGCCTCCGTCTCCTGAGTCGCTAGGATTACAGGTGTGCGCCACCACCCCTGGCTTAATTTTTGTGTTTTTAGTAGAGATGGGGTTTCACCATGTTGGCCAGCTGGTCTTTAACTCCTGACCTTGTGATCTGCTCGCCTTGGCCTTCCAAAGTGCTGAGATTACAGGTGTGAGCCACCACACTTGGCCGAGCTGACTCTTAAAAGGACCTTTGGAACTTGCCCAGAAGGGACGTGGGGAGGGCACCTTCCATCTCATCTGTATCTGATACCTGTCCTTGGCCACACAGGGTGTCCTGGATCCTGCTGGGGTCCTCGGGTCCCTGGGTCATGCCACAGAGCTGAAAACTTACCAGACCCAGCAAATGTTCAGCGGCCCCAGCTTCCCCCTTCCTGGGTGGATAGTCAGACAGCAGCAAGACTGTAGGTGGACTAGATGACCAAGAAAGCCTTGTCTCCCCCATCTGGCTTGTCACACTTCAGTCCCACCTCTACCCAGCCAGCCAGTCTGCAGTGGGTTCATTCAGGGAGGTGCTAGGAGCAGTGTGCTGGTAGCTGTGTAACCATCGGCCTTGGGGCAGGGAAGAGCCTGATTTGTGTGGTGTTCTCACCATCACTGATTTCAAGCTACCAGCTTGAAATGTGTAACTGATGTTTCTGAACCCAGAGCTGAGAGAGATGCCTGCAGTCAGGAACAGAGGCCTCAAGCAGGCTCCTGCACACCTGGCAAGGGATGTGAAGAACCATCCCTACTTCTGGGTGTTCCAGTTCTTTTGAGGAGGCAGATGTCAGGCTCATGGGGACTGGGTAGTCCTAGGGCTGCTGAGGAAAGGGTGTAGTGTGATTCTGGACATTGTGGGGGTCTGGGGAAATAAAACCTGGAACTTATTCATACTAAGCTGTGAGTGACTGCTCCAAGTCTGGCAAGGAAAGACATGCCTGCTTCTCATTTGTGTCCTGCCTTGTCACCTTACTCCTGCCCCAACAGCTTCTCTCCTTGCAGAGCCAGTGCCCTTCCTGACCTCCATCCAAGTGCTGGAGAATTTGATGCCCATCACCTCCCAGTACTGTGCTCCAGTGGATGCCTGCAGGTGGGGGACGCTCCCTCCCCTCACCCAGGGAGGTCCCCTCAGGTGACATGAGCCCAGGTGGTACACATCATCCAGAACTTGCCCCCTCAGGGATGATCCTCCCCGACAAGGCAGGGCAGCCCCTTTCCGGGCCTCTGCAGGGCTCCAGTACAGATTGAGGGCTGAGGAGTCAATGGTGGCGGGGAGGAGGTGATGTTGGCAGGGTGCCCTCAGGCTAAGGGGCCAGTTTTGTCACTGCAGGCCTGGGAACTTCACCTACCACATCCCTGTCAGCAGCAGCACCCCACTGCACCTCAGCCTGACTCTGCAGATGAAGTGAGTGCTGGCATGGGGAAGTGGGAGGTGGGAGGGGAGCCAGAAGTCTCCAGCAGAACCTCAGAACAGCCAAGCCTGAGGACAGCCTGAGAGTCGGGCATTTCCTACATGGTGGGATGAGTGCTGACTTCATTGCCTGCTTTGTGATTAACTGGCTCAATGACCCAGCCTCACGGGCTGAGAACCACGTGGGATGGTTGATGGGAATGGTTATTATGCGGTGTTTCAGGCTGGGTGGGGATTCAGAGGTGTGTGGAAGGCTGGTTGGGAGGGTGCTGGGTTTGAGGGACTCCAGAACCCCATTTCTCTGCTAACTGGGCCTGTCTCCAGCTCCTCCTCCCCAGTGTCCGTGGTGCTGTGCAGCCTTAGGTCAAAGGAGAAGCCGTGTGAGGAGGGGGGCCTTTCACAGAGTCTCCACACCTACCAGGACACCCAGGTAGGTGGGACTGGGAAGCTGTGGGCTGGCCAGGCCTGAGCTTCTTCTCCCCTTGCACAACTGGGCCACCAAAAGGGCAATGAGCCGGAGCTGGGAGATACAGAGTGAAGGTGTCTCCACAAGAGACACTCTGGGGCCTGGGCCTCTGTGTCCCAGGGGTGGGCGCGTGTGCCATGTTTGTTGATTCCACTCTGAGCATCTCCTGGCCCTGCCATGCTGGAGACCTGGGAAAGAAAGCAGATCACGGGGCTGATGTGGATAAATGCAACGATGGAGACAGGCAGGTGTCTGGGAGCCCATGCAGGGAGGGCTGTGACTCACTGGAGGTGTCTGCAGAAGCAGGAAGGAGCCAGCCTCATGCTCAGGTTGGGGAAATGGCACAGCTAGATGTGCATTAGAAGGCCCCTCAGGCAGGACTGTCCCTGAGGCTGATGAACCCCCACTTTCTCCTTGGGCCTGAGAAGCCATGGGAGAAGACTCTCAGGACAAACATGGGAGCAGTGATTATTTTTTCTTGCCCATTCATGTGTTTACTCAGAAAAGAGTGATTGGGGCCCCATCTGTCCCAGTCATCTGCTGGATGGGCCCAGTTGCAGGGGAGAGAGGTGGAGTAGACACAGGTTTTGACTTCTAAGAATGTACTCTATAGTGAGGGAGAAAAGACGTGCAGAAAGCACCTGGAAGAGCTCTGGCTTCCCCTAAGGGAGGCCCGAGCGCTGTGGCCCCACAGAGGAGACAGCGGCCGAGAGAGAGCCCAGCTAGACATGCATCAGACATGCTCGGGCCTGAAACCACATCACACAGACTTGCCCATCTCCTACCTGAGCCAAAGCCTCAGGTAGGAGATGGGCAAGCTGCCTGCAGCCAGGCTGCATGCCACCCTGTGAGGGAGAGGGCCAGATACACCTGGGTTTGAATCCCAGCTCTGCTGCACTGAGATTTTTAGGCAAATGACTCAGTTTTCTCATCCAGAAGGTAGGACTAGTAGCAGCACGGCATCATTGGATCATACTGAGGGTGGGGCTAATGAAATACTTTGATGTGTGCAGAGAATAGCGTGTGAGGGAATCCAGCACAATAGGGCTGGGAAGGAGGCAAGGGTCAGGCAGAGGTGGCTGCGGACCTGGCAGTACCAGGCACGGTCTGCATGGAGTAGCTGCCATTGCGCCTTCTGCTGAAGTAGAAAACGCTCCCTCCCATCTCTTCAGTTCTTTTTTCCTTCATAAAACTCCCCACAGACCCCAGGACTGCAATGGCTGTGGTGAGATGCTGGTTGGGATAGGGGCAGCAGTCTGTCCTGACTCCTTTCTCCCTTCTCTCCAGGGCACCTCTCACCAGTGGCCAATAACCATCCTGTCCTTCCGTGAATTCACCTACCACTTCCGGGTGGCACTGCTGGTGAGGAGGGGCATCCCACCTACCCCGGAGGTCTGGGCACCCGTCTGTGGTGTGGGGCTTGAGGAATGGGGGTTTGCACAGTATGTGGTAGGATGGGGGCACAGTGTCAAGGAACGTCAGCAGGGAGTGCCATCTGCCCCATACTCACAGAGCCACCTCACCTTCCCAATGCCCTTCCACTCAGGGTCAGGCCAACTGCAGTTTAGAGGCTCTCGTCCAGCCAGCCACAGACTACTACTTCCACTTCTACCGCCTGTGTGACTGAGCTGCCTCCTGAGGCAGCACCAGGGACCAGGGGTGCCTGGACACCCCCAACACTGGATGCAATGGTGTACACTGGAGCCCGCTGCAGGCCAGCTCTGCTGTTCACTGGCCCTCCCTGAGACTGGTGAAACTGGAAGTCTTCACACTGGAGTTGCTGTTCCAGCTGGTTGCGCCTCACAGCACAGAGGGAACCTGAGAGCCAGAGACTTCCTGGGCCTTCCTGCCTGCCACCCCCTTGGGGCCAGGACAGGACCAGTTCACCTCTGTGCAGATATGGTGGCTGGAGGGCTGGTTCAGGTACCCTGGAGGCAAGAGGAAGCCTGGGACCCTCATTTGTTCAGAGCCCACTCTCCCCTGCCTCCCCTTTTGAGACTGGAGCCAACCCTCTTGGAGAGAGGACCTGCCCACCTTTGAGATCAGCAGGGGGCTTGGATCCGCCCTCAAAGACTTGGGTGGACCCCCATGAGTCAACAGAGGGCAGACGGCTCTCCCCCTTAAAGCTATTCCCCGGGGGATGGCTAGGTAGTGGACTTTCTGGGGTTTGCCTGTTACACTGGACTTGGACTTCTAAGCTTTAAATGTGGCCCAGGAAGTTTCTTCTCTCTGGGAGAGCTTGGCTCCCAAGAAGTCCCAGGGCAGCCGAGGCCAGCCCTAGATGGGTTGGAGAAACTGACTTTGTGCCTTAAGTCTACTCAGTGCCAGGTGAAGCCACCCTCAGCCCTTTACGGGCCTGAACCAGTGGTGGCCAGTGGGCCAGGTAAGCCCTGGAGCCTTGAACCAAGAATATTTGGAAGGGGATGTTACCTTTGAGCCCCCAGATGGTGTTGCTGCCCACTGCCTGTGTTCCTGGAGTGTACAGAGGTCACATCCTTCTCTCTGAGCAGAGGAGCAGGAATCCCTCAAGCAGCAGCCTGATCTTGGCTGGAGGGCAGATGCAAATAGCTTTTGCTATTATTAATGAAGTAACTACTAAATGCACTTAAACCAGGGCAGGAAGGAATGGAAGGATGGAGCTAGAAAGCTCAGAGTGGGCTAGAGCAGGGGTGTGACTTACAGACAGGGCCCTGGCTCTGATCCCTCCCAGGGAGCCTGACACCATGCCACTCCTGACCACCAAGGCCCTGGGTTAGGGAAGAAGTTGTATCTTAAGTGCCAACTTCAAGTTTCTTAGTGGTACCTGGTGCATTCTGATGTCACATCCAGGCTCATGGAAGGAGTGTGGTAATCATTTAGCCATGTCTGCCATGGGTCCAGAAACAGGAAAGGGAATTGCTGTCCTTGCCCTGTGGTACGCTGCCACCTCTTTGGGAACCAGGCCTTGCCCCTGTCCCACTGCTCATTCTCAGCTTTGAATGGGAGGCCTTTCTATAGTGGAGCTGAATCCTTGAAGCCTCTGACCTGCAGGCCCCCTTTTGCCATTGATCTGAAAGCACTTGTCCTCAGGATAGGGAACAGCAGGGGGATGCAGGAATAGCAGGGATAGCTTCCTCCCAGCCCCCTCCCCAATTAGGCTCCACTGACATAGGAATTTCACGATTCCCATACCAGCAGGGCGAGCCTTACTTAGGATGACTTAGTTCTCCCTCCTACTGAGGGAGTCCTCCCTATGCCTTAAAACTGCTGAACCCCACTCCATGTAATAGGATTCTGGGGCTTCCTCAACGGGGGTTCATGTTCTTAGCGGCCCCTCAGTCCTCAACTGGAAAGTGACCATCCACTGCCCCCTGGAGCCCATCTGGACACAGCACAGCCCCAAACCCATTAGCAGCTGGCTGTTTCCATGCCTGGGGAGGGGTTCCTCAGTGCAGGCATTGGGGCCAGGCTGGGGCTCCAAGCTGCTTGAGGGGGTCAACCTTGGACCAAAGTTGCCTTAAGCCTGTGGTAGAAGGGCTTCAGGAAAGGTAAGTGGGTCATCTGCTGGAGGCTGCCAGCTGCCCGGCTGGCAATGGTGTGAGTGTCTTGGCCCCATCCCTGCCCTGGGGTCCAGCAGGTCATCCCTCCCTTCTCTCTCCTTTGGCGTTTGTTCTTGTAGCCACCGGGCTAATCTCCCCCTAGCTTCAAGCTGTACATAGGGCCTTCCGGTGCAAATCATGCTGCCCATATTGTGCCCCCATAGAAGCCTGCATGTGCATAGAGCGCCCCCTACCTCCCAGTTAACTCCCAGTTCCTCTCCCTAAGCTTGGACTCGTATTTATCATGTACCAACTCTCTGAGGTGGGCAGTGAGGGCAGCAGCTCCAGGCCTGCTTGTTTCCTGTCCCCAAACTGTTCTTTTCTTCTGAAGTAAATATACATATATAAATAAATGTATAAATACTGCTTTGTATCTGAGCTTGCCTCCTTGTCTCTTCTTGGGATTGGTCTGGTGGGAGAGGAGTCACCTATGGGGCCAATTGGAATTCAAATTTCTTCCTGAGAAGACTGAGCCAGATAGCCGAATGGATGCTTCATACCCCTTATCCTCTTAGTTTCATACTGGGGCTAGGAGTGGACTCAGCCCCTCCCATGGCCACACCTTCCCCACCCACGCACCTGCTGCTGCCCACCTGTGTTAAAAGTAGCCGAGGGGAAAAGCCTCCTTAGGGGACAAGCTGAGCCTGGTGAGGATGCGCCAGCACACAGAAGGGTGGCTATGTTTAGGGCAGGGACTGGCCCAGGGCAGAATGGACTCATGGATTCCTAGAGAAGTCTGTCCTAGAAACAACAGGAGAGGGTAGGCCCAGGTCCTTCCTATCCACAGGTGAGCCTTAAATTTCAATGACAAAACACCCCTGCCACACAAATCTCATCCCCCTTAAGTAGGTCAGCAGCAGGAACTGTGTGAAAGGCAGATGAGAAATGGGAAAGGGAAGTCCTCCTCCCCTCCTTACCTTCTCTCAGCCTCAATCCAGTGTACAAAAATGGCAGGGTGCACGTACTGGGTAAGGAATGTAGGTCCCAGCACCCCACTACCCCTGTAGAATGGGCAACAGACAGGACTGCCATACATCTGCCTTTATTATTAGCAGCAGGTGGGACACTTCCAGCAATAGTAAAAAAAGTAATTTACAAAAGCAGGGATTCAGTGAAGCCGCCTGGTTGTTACCTAAAAGAGGAGAGGGGTATCAAAATGAGACCAATGGCCCTTCTTTCCGCCTTTTCTCCCTGCACCCCTGTGTTCCTTGGGCAAGGGCTGTCAAGCACACACCTCTGAGGATGAGCCACCAGAGCTGATTCCCAGCAGCCTGTTTGGTGAATTATCTTCTGCAGTAAGTTTTAAGCCCCATATCTTGACCCCCTTAGAGCCAGCCAACTTCCCAGCAGCCTCTCCAAGTCACTGGGGCCTGACTTAAATGTACAACCATGGGAAGCCTGTGCCTACACTCTTACGTAGTACATCCCAAAGGCAGATGGAGACCTTAGGCCATGTGAGCTCAGAACTGACACAGTCAGTCACACTTGGCTCAAATCCGTACGAGGGGCAGGGAAAGAGGAACAAATGTCCACTGTCCCTTCCCATTCCACTGAGTCTGTCTCCATCAACCAAGGGGTCATGCTGTTAAGAGCCATAAGGACCCTGCTGACCTGATTATGGAGAGGCCTCTCCGGGCTGCACCCTGGAGGCTCATGTATCCACCCCATCACAGCTCTTACCCTTGGGCGCTCACACATAGATGCCGACCCAGAGCAGCAGGAAGAGGACTCCAAAGCCCATGAATAGTGAGGCCACCAAGGAGATGAGGAGCTCTTTATAGATATCACGAGTGTACTTGGTAGAGGTGACTTCGTAACTGGGCACAGCAGTTAAGGCAAAGCAAAGAAATGGACTGTGGAGTATAGACAGCCCAGGCAGTGGGACCCTGAGAGAAAGGTAGTGGCTGAGTGCCTTCTGGGGAGTCTATCTGGCTCAGAGCAGCCAGCAGAGGGGCCTAAGAGATACCCTGGATTCCAGTGCTCCACTGCCATGAAGAAAATGAGACCCAGAGGAGTTAGGTCACTTGCCCCAGGTCACACAGCTCATGAGGACTAGAGCTGGGACTAGCCCTCTGACTTCCCGACACCTGAGTGCACCCTTCCTTATACCACCTTTCTAACTGCAGCTCCTCTATCCCCCACCTCCACTCCAGCCAGGAGTGGAAATCCACAGAACAAACAGAGTTCACCTGAACACCTGAACTAAGGCCATAACCTGCCCCTGGGCATCACCAGTCCTCCTCCCCTCCTTACCTTCTCTCAGCCTCAATCCAGTGTACAAAAATGGCAGGGTGCACGTACCTAGCGTGGTTTCTCCCTCAGATTCCCACATCACTAACGCTGGTCCTCTGGCTGCTCAGTGAAAGGATACACGAAGAACCAGGCAGTGAAGAACATGCCGATGGCCAAAAGCACCACGGTCAGATGGGGGAAGACAGCTGGGTTCACTGGGCTGGTGTATCTGCTCATGGCCTCGAGCTCCTAGGGGAGGGCAAGAGATCAGAGGTAGCAAAGAATCCCACGATTTCAGCCTGGGGAGAACGTGGGGTTATCAAGGAGCCTGGTGCTGCTGTGAAAGCTGATTTTAGCCCGGAAATGTGGAAATCCTTCCCAACCAACAGAAACTCATTCAGTATGGGAGTGACAGTCACAGTTCTAACTCAAAACTGAGGAGACACTTTATCTTTTCAATATGAGACAAGAAGGGCCGCTGAGCGTCAGAGGCTGAGACACAGAAGGTGTTTAGCTGTAGATCAATGGTCCTCAGCATTTTCTGAGGCCAATGATCTCACCACTATGAAAATGTGATGAAAGGTATGAACGCTCTGCCTGAGAAAAACTACATACAAAAAAACGTGTGTCTGCAATTTCTGGAGCTTTGTGGACCAATGCCTATAGACTCCAAGCTGAGAAGCCCTGCTCTAAGTCACTGACTGGTGGTACCCAGATCTCATTATCTCTTCCTTTTTTCTGAGACAGAGTCTTGCTCTGTCATCCAGGCTGGAGTGCAGTGGCATGATCTAGGCTCACTGCAACCCCTGCCACCCAGGTTCAAGAGGTTCCCATTCCTCAGCCTCTCAAGTAGTTGGGATTACAGGATTGCAGGTATGTATCACCACCTGCAATTAACCGTCAAGCTAATTTTTGTATTTTTTTTTTAGAGATGGGGTTTCGCCATGTCGGCCAGGCTGGTCTTGAACTCTTGACCTCAGGTGATCTGCCTGCCTTGGCCTCCCAAAGTGCTGGGATTACAGGCATGATCAGCCTCAATTTCTTTTTTTAGATGGAGTCTCACTCTGTCACCCAGGTGTAGTACTGTGGCACGACCTTGGCTCACTGTAACCTCTGCCTCCTGGGTTGAAGCGATTCTCCTGCTTCAGCCTCTGGAGTAGCTGGGGTTACAGGTGCGCCCCACCACACCCAGCTAATTTTTGTATTTTTAGTAGAGATGGGTTTTCACATGTTGGCCAGGATGGTCTCAATCTCTTGGCCTCATGATCCTCCTGCCTCAGCCTCCCAAAGTTCTGGGATTACAGGCCTGAGCTACCCCACCGGTCTTAATTTCCAATTCAGTATTTTCCTCACTACCTACGCTATTATGGAATCTTGTGAGCTTTGAGCAAAGTCATTAAAGTTCCGGTTCTACTGAGTAATCCGAGTCTGAGTAAAGTAATTGCAATATCTATTTCACAGAACAGATATATAAAAAAAGATTATGAATCAAAGCATCTAGTCTAGTGCCTGGCAGAGAGTATTTTGCTCAATAGGTATTTACTTCCTTCCTAAGGTTGTAGGGAAGATGATGAGATACTGCCTACGAAAGAGGGATGTAAATGTAAAGTTCTGTACAAATGTTAACTTCATTGTCACCCGTCAGCCAATGCTTCTAAAATCCAGAACATAACAACTCTAGAGAAGTAAACTGACCCCATTGTTCTGAGACACTGGAATTCAATTCAGTAAACAATTACGGCCCCCTTCCCCCCAAAATGATAAAGACAATTGCTGCCATTTATTGAGCTTCCAATTACAGGCCCTCTGTTTGGCACTGGGAATACAAAGATGAATAGACATCATCCCAGAGCTAGATGCGCGTCAGACGGTGGTCACTGGGAGGCGTGGCCGAAAACAAAGAAGTCCACGAAACGTAGCCAGAGGTCTGTACAGAGACTGTGGGTGCTCCTAGGAGAGTCTGGCCAAGTGCCTGAGAGTTGGAAGTGCTTCACCAAGAAACATTTGCCCAGGGCATTGTAGAATGGGCTCAGGTTCGGCAGAAGAACTTTCCATATGAAGATAACCCACCACAGATAACAGAAATATATAAACTGGAAGGTATTAAAAATACGCCCCACGCCCCTCATCCTTAGAAATCGCGAGCTCAGAAACCTAAAGAGTTCATGGCAAGGGCTTCCCCCTTCCCCACCTTTCAGCCCAAGCCGGAGGTTCCAGGAGCGTCTAGCCCTCTGAACCACTAGCGTCTGAGGAGAGAAGCGCGGTGTAGGTCAGACCCCGAGGGGTCCTCGCAGCCCCGTGAGGAACTCCCCTCAACCCTCTCACCATTTTGCCCAGCTCAGGATAAGCCGCCGCTCCGCCACCGGAAGAACACGTCTGCAGGAGCAGGCGCCTAGTGCAACTGGAAAAGGAAGTGCCTCCGGAGCAAGTGGCATTGTGGGACTTGTAGTCCTGTGATTTCGGGTGTAGCGGGAGCTGGGGCCTGCGGGGACCTGGTGCAGGTGGAGTAGGGACAGGCTGTGGAGAAGGGTAGGACAGGGTCGCTGAGAAAGTCGTTCTCCCTGGCAGGACTGGTTGCCGTGAGAGCAGCCGTCTGAGGGGACGCGGCCTGCACTACACTCCCCAGATGGCTGTGCGTGGCGGGCAGGTCACGTGACGGGAGCGCGGGCTTTGGAAGGCGGCGGAGCGACAGCAGACCCGTGGCTAAACTGAGCAAGGAAAGTGGGCTTAGCACCGCTGGCACTTGGTAACTCCGACCAAGCTCTAGCTGCCAAGGCCTCGTGTCTCAAAGGCCAGGTGAGACCCTTGGGAAGCACCTTCCGGAGCGACGGCGTCCGCTTGGCGCTGGGAGTCGTGGGGAGCCGGGGTCTGGAGTGCGCGGCATTCGCCATCAGGCGGTCCCGCCACTTTCCCGCTGTGAGCCTTGGGCCAGTCGCGCAAGCTCCGAGCCTCTCTTTCTTCCATTATAGAAAGGCAGCAGTAAGTTCCCTCTTATGGGGACATGTATTTTTCCTAAGACCTTGGACTAGAAACAGTTCTGACACTTGAGTTGTTGAGGTCCCTTTCCTGCCTGACGCCGCGAGGTGATCAAGGGCTAACACGGCCTGGTCCTCGGTCCACTCTCCAGCAGCGCGGCCGGCTTGAGCAAGAGCCGAAGGGTTGAAAGGGTCTGGAAAGGGGACAGTAGAGGTTTCCGTCTGTTGTCTCAGTTAACTCTGGCAGCAATCCTGAGAGACAGGTGATGGTTATCTTTCTTTTGTAGACGAGAAAATAAACCTCAGTGGCTTGGTAAATATCACATGGATGGTAAATGCTGCGCCTAGATTCAAGGCCGGAGCTTTTGCCGCTGCAATTCACAGGGGAATTATATTAATCAAATGGGATGGACTTGGAAGGACGCGTGAGAGGATGACGAGAGGAGGGCACAGCTGAGGAAAAGTGGGAAAAGGCGGGCCTTATTCCAGCTTTCTGTTGAGATTCGAGAATATAAGGTTAGGTTGGGAATGAGAACGTGAAAGATCTTGATGCCCTGCTGAAGTGTTTGGACTGAATTAGAAGGAAGAATTGAACAGTCATTAATACTCTAGAAAGAACCCTGTGAAGGAAGAGTGGGAACAGTGAAAAAGCTTGGTGGAGTCTTCTCTTCCCGTTTTTTTCCTTTCTCTTTCCTTTCTTCCCCTTCTCCGTCTCCTTCTTCTCCTGCTCTTTCCTGACAGGGTCTTGCTCTGTTGCCCAGTCTCGAGTGGCGGCACAATCGTAGCTCACTGCAACCTGGAACTCCTGGGCTCATGTGATCCTCCCACCCCGGCCTCCCAAAGTGCTGGGATTACTGGCCAGAGTCTCTATGTTTGGCCCTGGTAGAATATATCTTAGAGTGTTGGACACATACCACCAGTGGGTACAAAATGACTTTATTTACTTATAATTTTGAGACAGAATCTCGCTCCGTCGCCAGGCTGGAGTGTAGTGGTGCATTCGTGGCCCACTGCAGTCTCCGCCTAAAGCGATTCTCCTGCCTCAGCCTCCAGAATAGCTGGGATTATAGGTGCACGCCACCACACCCAGCTAATATTTTTTTTTTTTTTTTTTTTTTTTAGTATTTTTAGTAGAGATGGGATTTCACCATGTTGGCCAGGATGGCAAGATGACTTTAAATTGCAACCACTAAAAATCCTTTTTAATAGTTATACGTTTAACGCATATTAAAATATAACTGATAGAACACAAATAGTATTGCTTATGATGAGTTTTCTTTTTTAGTTTAGTTTTTTAAAAAAATTCCAAATGAATAAAAGTACAGATTTTAGTTGGAAGTGGCGAAAATTGTGAGGGTGATTTGGGAAATGCTGCCATAAGAAAGACTTGATGGTGGGGCAAGGTGCCTCACGCCTGTAATCCCAGCACTTTGGAGGCCAAGGCTGGCGGATCACCTGTGTTCGGGAGTTTGAGACCAGCCTGACCAACGTGGAGAGACTGTCTCTACTAAAAATACAAAATTAGGGCTATTTGGGAGGCTGAGGCAGGAGGATCCCTTGAACTGTGGAGGTTGCAGTGAGTCGAGGTCACGCCATTGTATTCCAGCCTGGGCCACAAGAGTGAAACTCCGTCTCACAAAATAATAATAATAAAAAAAAGACTTGATCAGGTGCCTGTTGACTCTGAAGTGCAATCATTTTTTGGGCCCAGTGGCTGTGGAATGCCAGATCTCAAAATCAGGACCCGGGGAAGAGCCATGGAGTTAACATTTCAGACTGAGTGGTGGAGAGAAAACGCACAGGGAAAGCTTGAAACTAGCAACGTAATAAAAGTAGAAACTCTATGTGCTGAGGCGATGTCAAGAGGGGTGAGAGAAGCTTATGAGGAAGCCACATCACCTCCACTCAGATGTTACATTTGCAGTCCGTTCTCAAGGCTGCCTTATCAGTCAGGGTTCTCCAGAGACTCAAAATCAGATTTTTTAGTTTAGCTGGTATATTTGCCTGTCTTCAGGTTTGCCATTATGGTCCCTAGACTCCTCAAGCCGGGCCAAGCACTCTGGCCTTCCGTGGTCCTTGATGAAGACCTAGGTTGTAGTTTTTTTTTTGGTATAATAAATTATGCTGCTGCCTCAGAATATCAACAATATCTTATTTCTCTAAGCACCTGGTTCAATTTCTGGTACTTTTACTATTGAGTAAACTCCTCTGCTACACTAAGTTTTTTGAGAATGGGGACTTTGTCTTCTTCATCTTTTTATCTTCAGCAGTGCTGACTTGGTGTCCTTTTTGTGTGGCATTTAGCTGAAGACACGAAGTTGGTGAGATAACACCAATTATAACCCTTCTCCTTTCTTCCATCTCTGACTTGCCTTTCTTTTTTAGTCATCCCTCCTCTGTATTGCCATGGGAATTCAAGGCCTGGCCAAACTAATTGCTGACGTGGCCCCCAGTGCCATCCGGGAGAATGACATCAAGAGCTACTTTGGCCGTAAGGTGGCCATTGATGCCTCTATGAGCATTTATCAGTTCCTGATTGCTGTTCGCCAGGGTGGGGATGTGCTGCAGAACGAGGAGGGTGAGACCACCAGCCACCTGATGGGCATGTTTTACCGCACTATCCGCATGATGGAGAACGGCATCAAGCCCGTGTATGTCTTTGACGGCAAGCCACCACAGCTCAAGTCAGGCGAGCTGGCCAAACGCAGTGAACGGCGGGCTGAGGCAGAGAAGCAGCTGCAGCAGGCTCAGGCTGCTGGGGCTGAGCAGGAGGTGGAAAAATTCACTAAGCGGCTGGTGAAGGTCACTAAGCAGCACAACGATGAGTGCAAGCATCTGCTGAGCCTCATGGGCATCCCTTATCTCGATGCACCCAGCGAGGCAGAGGCCAGCTGTGCTGCCCTGGTGAAGGCTGGCAAGGTCTATGCTGCGGCTACCGAGGACATGGACTGCCTCACCTTTGGCAGCCCTGTGCTAATGCGACACCTGACTGCCAGTGAATCCAAAAAGCTGCCCATCCAGGAATTCCACTTGAGCCGGATTCTGCAGGAGCTGGGCCTGAACCAGGAACAGTTTGTGGATCTATGCATCTTGCTGGGCAGTGACTACTGTGAGAGTATCCGGGGCATTGGGCCCAAGCGGGCTGTGGACCTCATCCAGAAGCACAAGAGCATTGAGGAGATAGTGCGGCGACTCGACCCCAACAAGTACCCTGTGCCAGAAAATTGGCTCCACAAAGAGGCTCACCAGCTCTTCTTGGAACCTGAGGTGCTGGACCCAGAGTCTGTGGAGCTCAAGTGGAGCGAGCCAAATGAAGAAGAGCTGGTCAAGTTCATGTGTGGCGAAAAGCAGTTCTCTGAGGAGCGAATCCGCAGCGGGGTCAAGAGGCTGAGCAAGAGCCGCCAAGGCAGCACGCAGGGCCGCCTGGATGATTTCTTCAAGGTGACAGGCTCGCTCTCTTCAGCTAAGCGCAAGGAGCCAGAACCCAAGGGATCTACTAAGAAGAAGGCAAAAACTGGAGCAGCAGGGAAGTTTAAAAGGGGAAAATAAATGTCTCCCCATGCTTGACCCCAGAATGTTTGCTCCCTTATACCCTTAAGAGCTACAGCTAGAGCAACCGTCAAGGGTCGAGCGAGGATTCTAAGGCCTTTCTAATGTGACCCTTCTCAATAGTGCTTGTCCCTTTTTTACTTGATTTTAATGGCAAGAAGGCCACAGAGGTACTTTTTCTTTTTTTAGCTCAGGAAAATATATCAGGTTCAAACCACTTCTCAGGCAGTTTAATGGACACTAAGTCCATTGTTACATCCAAGTGATAGCAACAAGTTTTGGAGAAGAGAGGGAGATAAAAGTGGGGAGACAAAAGATGTAGAGAAATGATTTCCTGGCTGGCCAGCTGGTGGCCAGTGGGAGGGGATGGTGGACCTGGCCTGTGCTTTCCTCTAGTTCAGCCTTTAGCCACCTTGAGAAAGCCGTCAGGAAGGCCCATTTAGCAGATGGGAGGAACAGCTGAGAGAAGATGGACAGAGAGCTGGAGCCCCTGGGGTTGACTGTGTTTGTGGCTGATTACTGGCTGTCTTGGGGTGGGCAGAAACTCGATCTTGCTGTTATTTGTGTCTAGTTATTCAGTGGAGTAAGATGGTGATGTTCATCTGTCAATCAGCTCAGTTGAGACTTTGGGATAAGACACTGGTTTTCATGTGCTGTTTTTGTTTTAAAGTTATGAAGAGAAAAAAAAGTCAATAAAATCATAAAAGTAACCAAAATGTCACATTCTTTGAGAACATTTGAAAATATCCGAAGGGACCATGGCTCCAAATAGTTTTCCTTTTCACTCAGATAACATGCTGTAATGTAATTGCACTCGATTAACAATGGATGGTTTGAAAGTGGCCACAAGATGGCACCATGCTCCATAAAATGGCCCCAGCAGCTTGATGGAACTTCTGCCATTAGGAGGAGGATGCTTTGTTAATTGTTTCTTGCTGGGAGAGGAGTTTTAATAAGTTGAATAGATATAGTCTCTCACTCCATGTGAGATCAAAGGAATGCCTTTAAGAAAGCCTCACAATTAGGCCGGGCGCAGTGGCTCACGCCTGTAATCCCAGCACTTTGGGAGGTCGAGGCGGGTGGATCACACAGTCAAGAGATCGAGACCATCCTGGTCAGCATGGGGAAACCCCGTCTCTACTAAAAATACAAAAATTAGCTGGGCATGAAGGTGTGTGACTGTAGTCCCAGCTACTCGGGAGGCTGAGGCAGGAGAATTGTTTGAACCAGGAGGCAGAGGTTGCAGTGAGCCTAGATCATGCCTTTGCATTCCAGCCTGGGTAAGGAGTGAAACTCCGTCTCAAAAAAAAAAAAAAAAAAAAGCCTCACAATTTAGATCAACTACCTCATAACATCCAACCATTTATTTTGCCACTACTTGTAAACTGAAAGCTGCTATTCAGAAACCATTTTCTTGTTCCTTTTGTAACATTAAATCTAAGTTGCTGTTTCCCATAGAGATGGCAAGGTTTTGCACTTGGAAAGTTTTATAAGCCCAATAAAGCCTGGTGGGGAACCGGCCCATTTGAGTGTTCAATGTTTTAGCATTCCTGTCAGTTGCATTTGAAGTTAACAGGGACACTTATGTAACTGAAATTTAAGCTGGCAGTGTCTTGACGGATTAAACAGGTAGGAGCCTGAAGACCAGTAGTTTTCAAGTCTTTTAATGGAGAAACCTATCTTCAAGTGTAATCTTATGTGAAATTTCAGGATATACAAGTTTCTCTGGTTGAAGCTGGAATGGGATAAAGTCTCCCAAGCAATGGCCTCTGAATACTGATGTTGACAGAAAGTTCTATCCCAAGGGCAGCTAACTTTTGAAACTGATTTCCCCAGATTGTACGAAGCCACACAACTCATTTGAGCCCTATTTTCTGATTCAGGTAGATTGATTCTAAACCTGCAGTAATAGTGATGGTGATAGGAAGTAGAAACGGTAAGATTTTTTTTCTTTTTTGGGACAGAGTCTTTTGCTCTGTCACCCAGGCTGGGGTTCAGTAGTACGATCCGTGGCTCACTGCAGCCTCAACCTCCTGGGCTTAAGCAGTTCTCCCACCTCAGCCTCCCAGGCAGCTGGGACTACAGGTACAGGCCACCATGCTGAGATACTTAATTTTTTGTAGAGATGGGATTTCACTGTTGCCCAGGCTGGTCTTGAACTCCTGGGCTCAAGCAGTCCTCCCACCTCAGCCTCCAAAAGGCTAGGATTATGTGTGCCATTCTCTCCCAGTCCTGGAGTTACAGGCATGAACCACTGTGCCTGGCAAAATGGTAAGATTTCTTAGGAGTTATTTCTTCAGTGCAGTAGCTCGTAATAATTAAGGGCTTATACCCTGTGGTAGTCAAGAATGTAGTGGTTTTCCTTTTGTTTTTTTGAAGGTAAGTTTGTCTCCTGTAGAAGTTAACCTAACTTTCTGGGCACACTGCAGGGAAAATTAATGCTGCCTGCAAATGTTTTTGCTCAGGAGAGCTGTTCTATTTGGATGATTAAGAGGCATTGCTCTGCAGTCCAGCTCTGAGGCGTCACACTTGCAGAGAAAGATTTAGGCAGATAGGGCTTAGAGAGACTATTTGGAAACTAGGAATGAGTTTAAAAGTAAAGAGAGGCCAGGCGTGGTGGCTCGCCTGTAATCCCAGCACTTTGAGGCCAAGGCAGGTGGATCACCTGAGGTCAGGAGTTCAAGACCAGCCTGACCAACATGGTGAAACCCCGTCTCAAAAAATACAAAAATTGGCTGGGTGTGGTGGCACATGCTTGGAATCCCAGCTACCTGGGAGGCTGAAGCAGAACTGCTTGAACCCAGGAGGCGGAGGTTGCACCACTGCACTCCAGCCTAGGCAACAGGAGTGAAACTCTGGTCTCAAAAAAATAAAAAATTAGCCTGAGCTGGGGAGATGGCTTGAAGCTGTGAGGCAGAGATTGCAGTGAACTCGGATGGCAGCACCACAGCACCCTAGCCTGGGCCATAGAGCCAGACCTTGTCTGAAAACAAGTAAAAATAGAGAAAATAATTCAAAATGGAAAACTGAAGGGCGCTGCCTCATGAATAGCAGGAAGTGATACCATGAAACTTGGTGAGATTATCGACAGTCTCACATTTGAGCACGGGAGTCATCAGAAGGACCTGGCTTTGTTCTTCCTTGCAATAGTCCACCCTTGGCTTTGTGTTTTCTGGAGAGTCCTGATGTTCCTTCCTCTGCCCAAGGAGTTTATACAGAGGGGGTCTGCAGTGATTCAAGAGGTTAGAGCACAGAGAAGTGAACAGTAACTTGTAGCAGAGGCACCAAGGAATCCTGCATACACACAGAAGAGCATCATGGGCTACAAATGAAGTCTTTTGGTCAAAATTAACTTTATTTTTCAACTTCAACAGGATGTGATAACAAAACTGGCACACTGAGAAAGGATACTGGTATCAGGCCTGATTTTAAAAAATGCCTCTGGCCAGGCTGTAAAAAAAATGGAAGTAACAAAAATAAACATAGACGTTGGAATTGTAAAAAAAGTGAGTTGGAATTAGTTCTGCCATGATCTATGTGACCAGAGGCACCTTTTCCTCTCTAGGCCTATTTTACATCTGTCAGTGGAGTTGAGATCACTCATTTTACCATTGTAACATTCTGAGCCTTTTGTCACCGTGTCCCTTCATGGCCATGTGAGACCACACTGCTATAGGCTGAGGAGAGAAGGCCATGGTGGTTCCAGTGCTTTGAGGACCTGATCTTGGCTCAATAGAGCCCCACTGGTGTTTGCTCAGATTGGACAGCCTCAGCCCAAAGCCACTTGGCTAACCAGGCTGGTGACACCACGCCCAAACCTTAGGTGGCAAGGAATGGGAATGGGAATCATCAGCACCTATTTTGGAGTGAGGAAGCCAATGAGGTACAGCTCAATTCTGCTTCTAATTTGTTTTTTTTTTTGAGACAGGATCTTGCTCTATCACCCCAGGCTGGAGTGCAGTGGTGTGATCTCCACTCACTGCAGCCTTGACCTCCTGGGCCCCAGTGATCGTCCTGCCTGGATCTCCCAAAAGTGTTGGGGTCACAGCCATGAGCCACTGCGTCCAACTTGCTTCTGATTTTCCCACCAAGGCTGTTTTAAACCAGCTGTTCTCCAGCTAAGCAAAATGTGCCCAAATGGAAAACATGTAAATCTTCTGCAGCCCATTTTTCCTGTCTTTGTGTTGACAAATCTCTAGCCTCTCCACGGGTGGTGCCTCTGACCCTATCCCAGTGTGCCTTAGGACCCTCATCTCCTTGACTGTCTGCCATCCCCTCCCAAAACTAAATGTAGGCTCTGCCTACTAGTTTGAGGTTCTCTTTTCCCAGTGTCCCAGATGATCAATATGCCTAGATTAGATGCTGCTGAAGAGTAATCCCCTCACCTGGAAGCAAAGAAGTAGTAATCCCCTCACCTGGAAGCAAAGGCCTCAGGTTAGAGGGGGAAGTGGGTATGAGGTCTGATGATAAGCCCTAGGAGCGAAGCCTCCTGAGACATATTCCTGTGTTTGCTCTCTGGAGTATGGGCTAAACTTATCTTTTAAAAACCAGAAGATTAAAAAGTTATATTTCAGTAATACACTAATAGGAATTTAGGATAGTCTCTTCCAAAGCCCATTTGTTCTCCAGAAGAGTAAGATACCTGGCTACAGCAATAGCAATCACCGACTGTTCTGTGGTTTTAATCTTCCTATTTCTGATTTAGAACTATGAAGTGATCATATTAATCTTTCTGCTCCTGCTCAAAAATAATGTTATAACATCATTTAGGCTATAGAAAGTTTCTGCTTATAGCCTTTACATTATTTATGACCAAAATGTGTGTCTTTCCTCATGACTGATAATTATCTCCAAATTTGATCACTTATGCTCACTAATTGCTATTTTATTAAACTTGGAATTTTAGGTGGGAAGCAAAGGGAAACCACTAGGCATCTCCTTTGTTTCTACGGAGGAAAGACTAAGTTGTCCCATCTGCTCACTTGCTTATGGAGCTAAAAGTAGACTCCCAATCCTAGGAGTATTCTGTTCCTGGGGAATGGCTAAAGAGGTAAAAAGAAGAGGTGAATTAAAAGGTAAAGGGGCTTTTCAATAGCCAGCAACTCTCTCTACCATCTGTTTCGGTAAGAACTAGCACCACTTGTTCTCTTTAGACCCTGGAGGGAATAAACCAAAATCAGTGGTCCCAGGATCCTTCGAAGCCAAGTCTTGACCTTTGCCCTGCCTGCTTCTGAAACTGGAGAATGGCTTCTCCCACAAACCTGAGGCAGACACAGGTCACACCTATCCCTGGGCAGTGAGCTGAGCTCCCAGGCAGAGTTGTGCTAGACCTCAGAATTCTAAGCATTCATGCTTCCTTTCTATTATAATTCTTGATCAACAGGTTCAACTGCTTTTATCCCTCTGAGGCTTGCAAGTGAGGATGGAGAAGGCACTGAGAAGTGGACCAGTGAGCTGAGCTCACCCTTTATATGAGTGGAATTTTTTTTTGAGATGGAGTCTCACTCTGTTGCCCAGGCTGGAATGCAATGGTATGATCTTGGCTCACTGCAACCTCCACCACCCTGGTTCAAGTGATTCTCTTGCCTCAGCCTCCTGGGTAGCTGGGATTACAGATGCCTGCCACCATGCCCAGCTAATTTTTGTATTTTTAGTAGAGACGGGATTTCACCATGTTGGTCAGGCTGGTCTCAAACTCCTGACCTCATGATCCACCCGCCTTGGCCTCCCAAAGTGTTGGGATTACAGGCATGTGCCACCGTGCCTAAGTGGAACTTTAGTGTTAAATCTCTTCCTGACTCTGGGTTCGGTAGGTCCCTCCTTTTCTACTGCCCTTCTGGTTCCCTCTGCTCACCAACCACCTGCATGTGCCAAACTAGAAAAGGGAAAAACTTTTTATGCCCCTGCCCCAACAGCTCTTTCACTCCTTCTGTGTTCACCCCCAACTTTGGATCTTAGAACTGTGTCTAGAAGATAAAAGATAAAAGGTTTGAGTCAGAGCCTTTATGTCCCCAAACCCACCCCCCCTGAGTATTAAACTATAGTGGCCATTGTCCCTCAAGCTCCCCTCTGCTTTGGCTCCAGAGTCTTCCTCCTCTTCTTCCAGACTGGGCAGGGTGGCTGTTGTTATTGGTGAAGATAGGCATCTAGCCAGAGCTGCCCTGACTCTCTCAGTGAGCTGCAGGGACAAAACAGGGGAAGACAGTGAGACAGGAGGACCTGAGCCCACCAGAGATGGAGCACTGGGGCTAAGGCCTTCTTTCATCTGGAGGCTTTCCTCTTCTCTACTTTAGAGAAAGTTAGCTTGGGCTGTGGTACTGAGGGGAACCCCAATGAGAGTAAAGGCCTAACTTGGCCATAGGACCAACAGAGATTCCTGCCTTTGCCATGGTGTACTCCATCATCCCACACAGCCAGGAACACCTGGTACTCCCCACCCCACATATCACCATTTCCATTGCCCTGCCATCTTCCCTCCCTACCAGGGATCTTCCTGGGCTCAGATACTCACTGGATGATGTCGGCGAAGGCTGACAGCAGGGGCTTGGACTTGTACTCTATGCCATGCTTGGCACACAAGGACTGCACCAGGGGAGCCACTTTGTGGTAATTGTGTCGGGGCATCATGGGGAAAAGACTTCAGGGAGAACAGGGGGGAGTCAATGGTTCCTGCTTCTCTGCTCCCAACACTTACACCCTCCCCAGGACCCTGCTTCCCAGGCTTCCTACTCACTGGTGCTCAATCTGGAAGTTGAGGTGTCCACTGAACCAGTCATTGAAGGCAGACTTGTGGACGTTGCATGTTGCCTGGAGCTGGAGGAAAAGGTCAGGGGAGAGCATGTCTGAGTATGAGATGGAAAGGCCAGCCCAGCATTCTCCAGGTAAAGCTGGCTGAGGAGGGGACATGAGACTGTCTCGGTCACTCCCTTCACGTGGTGGCAGAAGAAAGCCTCAATCTAATGAAAAATTGCTGCTTGGCGAACTTTTTTTGTTTTTGCTCTTATCACCTACCCACCCTTTTCAATAGTGGTGTTATGCTCCAGTCTTGTGAGTGACTGTCCCTTACCTGGGTGGAGAACCAGTCCATGTTCCGGTCATGATCAATGTGCATGGGGATGTGGTTCATCTGTGTCACCCACACAAACCAGTTGCTTTCCAGGAACCTGTTGGATATGTTATACAGACAAACAGTACACACAGAGCCCAGAGTTCTGATTTCCCCTTCAGGTAACTACTCCAGCCTGTCCACTTTCCCAAGCCAACTTCCGAAACACCCGTTACCCAAAGCCCCAGCACAGGAACCTGGTCTTGGCTCAATAGAGCCTCACTGGTGTTTGCTCAGACTGGGCAGCCTCAGCTCAAAGCCACTTGGCTAACCACACCCAAACCTGGAATGGTCATGGCTCGACCAGACTGGTCACTCCCCAACATTTCCTTCACCAGTCCCTCCCCACCCCCACCCAATACTACCTGACCACGAAGAAAAGGCCCAGGCAGCCTTTCAGCCCCAACAGTGGCACATAAGTGAGGAAGAGGCGGGCATAGAAGGTCATCATCCAGGCCAAGTCCTTTAGTGAGAAAAGCAGAGAGCATAACAGTCACAAACAGCTCTTCCTCTTCCTCTCACCAGCTCTTTCTTTGCATGGTGCAGCCATTCTTCTGGGTGTGCAGATTCAGTCATTTTCTGCTTCTCAGGGGTCCAATCCTACAATATCTAGTGCCACTCTCCTTTCTTCCACTCCCACTGGCACCCCCAGCCCTTCTTGCCTATCCCCTTCAAAAGTACCAAGGCCTACAAGGTCTCCTTGCCTCTTGCTCTTCCCAGCCCATCTAAATCCTTCAGGGCAAACTGAGACTGACTACAGGCCTGTGAATGAATCTCCGAATGAATGAATGAATGAATGCCGCCGAATGAATCTCCCAGGACCATGGCTCAGTCCCTGCCAGCGCCCTGATCACATCTCTCATCACTTTTCTGTACATTGAGCCAAGCACCATACTCTTCCCCTGACACCTGAGTCCTCCACAGTATGTCTGGTGCTCAATCTTACCCCTCATTTCCAGTTTCTCTGCTTGGAGTTCATCCCCACTGCCCCACCTCTGCCTGTCAGAAACCCTGCCCAGCCTCTAGGCTGGCTAGAACAGTGACTTCAGAAAGCCAGGTGCAGTCAGGCCCCTTTTGGAGTCCCCAGAACCTATTGCCTGTACCTCCTTTCCATTAACAACCACATTCTGCTTCATCAGAAGTTTCCTTGAAAGTCAGTATTGTCTCATTCATCATCCCTGTTCCCAGCCTAGCCCCCTGGCATTATGCCAGCACGAGAACCTCAGGAGACACTGGCTGCATGAAATTGCACATTGGGAATCAGGTTGCCTGCTAAGCTCAAATCATTCTGTCCCATTTAGAGCTTAGGAGGATCTGTTCCTGGTTTGATTATTTGGCTCTAAATTAGGCCTGCAGTCAGTCTCAGTTTGCCCTGGGGAACCCCTATCCCCCACTATGGGTGCTGGAGACAAGGACGTGGGCTTCTTGGGCCATGGATACTCACCACCCACTTCTTCCGCTGGATAACAAAATAGAAAATATACCACTGGAAGTAGAGAGGCACCAAGGCTGGGGGCCCAACTGGAGAGGAAACCGAGACAAAGAGGCAGCATGAGCACAGTAAGGTCATGAAAGGGCCAGTGGATGCTGGAGAGATGGCCTCTAGCAGGGGCTTGCCTCTTCCATTTATCCCTTCCTGTCTCTCCTCCAGCTGTCTGAGCGCTCTGCAATCCACTGGAACCAGCGGGCACTGAAGGTGGGCATAAATCCAAGTCTGGAAGGCAAAAGCTCCCAAGAGGATGCCAGGGAAGGTAAGGGGTACGAGTGGCACTCTTCAGTGACTGGCAGCTTGGGAACTCAGGCCCCATGCATGGGACTTGCTGTACTCCCACACCTGTTATTTTTCATTTTTCTTCTCTTTTCTACGTACACACTCTGTGGATCCCACACCTTTAAAAGGGCGCTAATGCTCTCTGAGTTACCTTGGCCACAGCCCTGTCATTGAAGTTATCTGCCCTTTGTTCCTGGCTGCTCCACCATGCAGGTGAAGGGGCAGGAGCAGGAACAGCAAAGTGTGTGTGTGTGTGTGTGTGTGTGTGTGTGTGTGTGTGTGTGTGTGTGTGTGTGTGTGTGTGTGTGTTGGGAGGGACCCTGCGGATCCTTCACAGGCTGTGAAGCTCAGCTCCTTAGACTGGGGAGATGGGCTTGTGCCACCCCAATCTGAAGTTCTGGAGGTCAGTTGTGGGAAGGAACAGAGGGGTCTCTTTTGAAAGAAAACTGGGAGTTGAAGAAGTATTGCATTCTACATGCTGCCTCATGTCCCTTTCTGTATCCCTTCTCTGTGGCACCTGATGTTACCTATAACCTCTAGCATGACAGTGCCCATCATGGCTCCTCCATCTTGATATGCCATGGATTCTAAAATTATTTTTTCCAGAGGTCTCTGCTCTACCCTCTGCCTCACCCACCTTTCTGTATTAGTGATAGTTGGTGATAGGCAGTTAGAATAAGTCCTTCAAACTAAAATAAGGTCAGTGGGCTCCTTCCCTTCCTTCTGTAAAAGATTTGAAATTTTAAAGGAGTGTAAAGCTCATTTTAGGCATTAGGGAGCAGAGTTGTTGTTATTTTAAGAGACAGGATCTCACTCTGTTGTCCAGCTGGCGTGCAGTGGCACAATTAGAGCTCACTGTAGCCTCAAACTCCTGGGCTCAAGGGATGCTCCCACCTTAATTTCCCTAGTAGCTGGGATAGACTGTAAAAGCTGGGGATACACAGCAATATAGCAGTCATCAGAAAGGTATTCTCAGTTCTAACAGCTCTTCTACTTTCACCTCAGGACCCATCCTTCCAGAACTACTGGTACCTTTGTTCCTCTGGGGGGCTGGACTGGGCTCTACCAGGTCACCTTGGCCCAGGTCTCTGTGTGAAAAAGTTTAAGGTTGAAGGATAAAGCAAGAGGCCCCTCTATGCCCCAAACACCCAGCTTCTTAGTAGAAACTGGGGTTGGATGGGAGGAACTAGTTTGCCCTCAACCAAATGACCTTCAACCAAACATCAGCCTAAGTGTTCACTTCACTCAATTGAGATGGCAAACTGCTCTCATGCAGGGAGTAACTGGGGGTGGGGGTACTTCCTGCAGCCCCTTTCCTTAAAATACCATAATCCCTCAGAGAGCCACATCCTCCTCATTCCCTTAGCATTCCCTCCTGAAGCAGCTCCCCTATGTTGGATGGGGACACTCACTCAGGAAGAAGTATTTGTGCTGGTGATTGTAGGGCATATATTTTTTCTTCTGTTTTCCAAGCTGTGAAGAAAAGCAAACCAATCAGCATTCAGAGACCAGCAATCCATCCCCCTCCCTCAGTGACCCTGGCCTTTCCCAACTTGGAAGTTTCGGCCTCCTCCAGGACTGACAGCTTGTTGGTGCTATTAGAAAGCTCCAACAGGCTCAGCCTTACCTCTAGCACATGGAACATGAAGCCCTGGGCTATCATCTGCAGAGCCTGTCACACCATGGCCTGCAGCCAGATGGCCCATGCTCATGAGGGATGTGTACAGCACAGGCTGTACAGGACTGCAGGCCCTCTTGTGTTCACCCTCTTTGTCATGAGGTTTCCAGGCCCCACTGCCCTCTCCCCTTTCTGCCATCTGGCACGTTTTTGACATCAGAATCTCCATGGACAACCATATTTACCCCTAACAGGTTAAATATTCCCTCTATATCCAGGCCCTAATGCTCTCCACCAAAATCTTTTGGTCTCTTGACTTCAACATGAGCTTTATCAAATCTCTTTAAGGCTAATTAGAGTTTGGCAAATACTTCTGGGGACACCAAGAACAATTTGGCAATCTGAAGGTCCCAGCAGTTTTCTCCAGTAGGTGGTGGTTATTTTTTTTATAAGCCAAGCTGCTGAAGACACAGGCTGGGGCCACCAGGTCAACCAACCAGCCTAGGACCCCTGGCGTGGGCTCACGAACAAGACAGCAAAGCTCTGCTGTCTCACTCCATGACTATGTCTGCATCACCTCCAATCAGTTCAGGTAACTAGACAACCACAAGGGCACAAGAGGAGCACCCAGTCCCTGAGCAGGACTCTACGCCCCCTTCCATGTGTCCACAGCTCATTTATTGAGAGCTTATTCTGTGCAAGTCCTATCAGCTAGATGAAGCATCCTTTCTACATTAACAGATTCAAGTACTTGAGTACCTACTGTGTGCCAGGCAATGTTCTAGATGCTTAGGATATAGGTACAGACTTCCCACCCTCATGGAGCTTATAACTGAGGCAATGAAGCTGGTGATAAATTTGTAAACAGAGGCCGGTGCAGTGGTCCATGCCTGTAATCCCAGCATACACAGCTTTGCTGTCTTGTTGTGAGTACTCATAAGCTGGGAGTACAACTGCCGGAACCTTCAAATTGCCAAATTGTTGTTGGTGTCCCCAGAAACATTTGTCAAACTCTCGTTAGCCTCGAGGGGATTTGATAAAGCTCATGCTGAAGTCAAGAGACCAAAAGATTTGGATGGAGAGAATTAGGGCCTGGATATAGAGGGAATATTTAAGCTAGCCTGAGCAACAGAACGAGACTCCATCTTAGGGGGAAAAAAAAGATTTGGGACCCAAAATAGCCTTTCTTCCTTACTGCCAGCTATGAGGCTGAGGATAGGCTGCCCATTAGTGAATTCCTGGGCAATAGGCTGCTTGGTTCCATCCCTCTGCGGATGTTGATGCCTGTGCTGACCCCGTGACATCCATGTCAGCGCCTCTCGAAATTCCTGGAGGACAAGGAGGGGCAGGGGACACTGCCCTAAATAGAATCCTTCTGATCGCGAAGAGTCTAAACATAATGGGGCAAGTTATAGGGATCATAAAGGCATTTGCCATTCAAGGAGGAAAAATGGATGGAGCTCCTTTTTTTTTAGACGAAGTCTTGCTCTGTCGCCAGGCTGGAGTGCAGTGGTGCAATCTCAGCTCACTGCAACCCCCACCTCCCGGGTTCAAGCAATTCTCCTGCTTCAGTCTCTCGAGTAGCTGGGATTACAGGCACATGCCACCACACCCGGCTAATTTTTGTATTTTTAGTAGAGATGGAGTTTCACCATGTTGGTCAGGCTGGTCTCAAACTCCTGACCTTGTGATCTGCCTGCCTCTGCCTCTCGAAGTGCTGTGCTGGGATTATAGGCATGAGCCACCACATCCGGCCCCAGGTCTTTTTTTAAAACCCTCTGTAGTGACAGTAGAAATGCACAACCTCCATGCTACTGTCCAGTAAATAACCACTTTGAAGCAGCCACCTGACCAGACGAGGGGCAGGGCTGCTTCACCATCCACACACTATGGACCGTAACGGTGTTGGACACGTAACAAACCCAAGTCCATGCTCATGAGATGGGAAAATAAGAACATTATGGACAGGTGGGGCATGAACCTCAAGCTATGAGCTCCTCATGCCAGGCCAGCCAGCGCTGCCAAAGCTCTTTCAAAGTGCTCATGGCCAGGGGCGAGAGGAGAGCCCTGAGAACTCATGCCTAGAACTGAAATGGGTTTTAACAACAGTTTAATTCCTGGCAAGCTAAAGTGTCACAAAGTAGAGGAGGGGGACCTGGCAGAACTCTACAGCCTGGAGCCTTGGAACAAAGGGCTTTAAATTAACTTTCCAAAGAACTCTGCTGGCTTTTCAGAACCTTCCATTGGCTAACGCTCACTAAAAGCTCACCAGATCTCTGCCCCCAGGCATTATTCCTTCAGCAGCTACATTATTTCCGTTCATAACCTCCGATGACAACTCAAACCCAATGCTGACCACCCTGGAAGTCAGGCTGGGATCAGGAGGGTGGGAAGAAGTACTCAGTGAATGAATGTTCCAGACTCTGGACATCAAAGAAGACTAAGACAGTTCAGCCCTGGACAGAGAAGACTGTGACAAGTAGGGTACCTAAGTGTGAGAGAGAAATATAAAGTGCAAGGGGAATGCTTGCCTGGGGCAGCAGTGTCAAAGCACCCCCAGGAGGTGCCACCAGCACCTTCAAGGATGAGACATCTCATCCTTTGGATCCGGCTAATTTTTGTATTTTTAGTAGGGACGGGTTTTACCATGTTGGCCAGAGGATGTTGGTCATCCTCTGGATCCTTTGTAGAAGGATGCCTTTTATGCCTTTTACTTTGCAGTGGTGCCTTTTATGCAGTAACTGTTTGCTGACTGAACTCTCTAGGGAGGATGGTGATTCCCTCCTGGGCAGCCCCCATTTATTGCCTGTTGCCTTCCAGAACTTCCAAAATGGCAAAAGCCCCAGCCAGCCCAGCCCCCAGTGTCTCACCCACACTGACAAAATTGTGGGCATCTCCCCCAAACCCAACCTGCTGGCTGCCTCCTCTTCCCCAAGCCCTTTCCACTGATACCTCCACAGAGAGGATCTTCCCCAAGGCAAAGAAGAAGGGATGCATGTTGATGTCTGGGTCTTTGCGGAAGCAGTTGGGCTTGGCATGGTGCTGGAAGTGCAAGTGGTTCCACCAACTGGCGGGGACCCCCTACAGAAAAGCAGGGAAATGAGCATGAAAACTTAGTGCCCCTTCCCCCCAGGCAGCCTTTCATTGCCTGGAGTTTCAGAGAGCCTCTCCCTGACATCCCACTGACCTTCAGGTGGCCAATCACAAAATGATGTAGCAGATGGTTCCACTTTGAGGTGCTGAAGACTGACAGGTGCCCAAAGTCATGCTGCAGCCAGCCAGCCTGGACCTGGGTGAGAAGAGTCAACGCTGAGAGCAGCCCACCAGCCCCAGTGTCCCCTTTACTGACCTCAATGCCTCCTTCAGCCTCTCCCACTTTCCTCATCTGCCAAGGTGTGTCATGCACCTCAGGAGTCAGGAAACAGGGGTTCTAGCTCTGCCTCTGCCACTGACTCACATGTGGGTTGGGGCAAATCACAATCCCTTCTCCGTTCTTCAGTTTTGCCAGCTCTGAAGCTCATGACCTTTTTTTTTTGAGACTGAGTTTCATTCTTGTTCCCCAGTCGGGACAGAGTGCAAGGGTGCGGTCTTAGCTTACCTCAACCTCTGCCTCCCAGGTTCAAGTAATTCTCCTGCCTCAGCCTCCTGAGTAGCTGGAATTATAGGTGCTCGCCACCATACCTGGCTAATTTTCTTGTATTTTTAGTAGAGACGGGGTTTTACCATGTTGGCCAGGCTGGTCTCAAATTCTTGACCTCAGGTGATCCACCAGCCTTGGTCTCCCAAAGTGCTGGGATTACAGGCGTGAGCCACTGGACCTGGTCTGTTTCTTTTGTGACAGAGTCTTGCTCTGTTGCCCAGGCTGGAGTTCAGTGGTGCCATCTCAGCTCACTGCAACCTCTGCTTCCCAGGTTCAAGCAATTCTCCTGCCTCAGCCTCCTGTGCAGCTGGGATTACGGACACCTGCTACCATGCCCAACTAATTTTTGTATTTTTAGTAGAGACGGGGTTTCACCATGTTGGCCAAGCTGATCTTGAACTCCTGACCTCAAATGATCCACCTGCCTCGGCCTCCCAAAGTGCTGGGATTACAGGTTTGAGCCATGTACATGGCCTTTTACCATGTTGGCCAGGCTGGTCTCAAATTCCTGCCTTGTATTTTTAGTACAGGTTTTACCATGTTGGCCAGGCTGGTCTTAAACTCTTGGTCTCAAGTGATCTAGCCATCTTGACCTCCCAAAGTGCTGGGATTATAACCTGAAGCTCATGGTTTATGATGGAATGACATCCAGAATACGGAAAGAACTCAAATGGGTTCTGACAGCCAAGAATTAGCGCTCAATCATTATTAACATGTTGGGTAATGTCAGTGGTGGGGAGGGAGCCAAGCTTTATTAAGAACCAGAAACTTAATTCTTGGCACAGTTGTACTGTGGCAGAGAGCAAACCACGTGTGAAATTTTAGAGAACAAACTGTGTAGGGAGAAGGGAACCCTGGGAGAAGCAGCTAAAAAAGCAGTGAGAGAAATGAAGATGACCATGTGGCTAAAGAGCCGAGACAGGTCAAGACAGTGGAATGCATGTTCCTGCCCTCACTCTCCCACACACCTGCAGATCTGCCCTACCTGGAGGGCAGGGCTTCCTGGCCTTCCTCCAAGTGCCCAAGGAAATTTCCCCAGGGATGAGCATTGCTGTGCATTTGAAAAGTCAAAGGCTCTCACCTGAACTGCACTGAGCAGCACTGCACAGAGGAGGAGGGGTAAAAAGGATGTCCCAAAGACCCAAAGGGTGAGCCAGGCTGCACCATCCAGCAGCAAGATGTGCAGCAGGCACAGCAGGAAGAAGACATGGTTGGCTTTCATGAGCCCCATCTGCTCCACTGTGGCCCGCAGCTCCCGGAACTCATCAGTCAGCTCTTTCTGCAGAAGAGGAGGAAGAGCTGTTATTCTTCCCATCTGCAGCCCAGCACTGCTGGAGACAAGGGCCCTCTCAGGCTCAAGGACCTCCCACTGAGGTAGCTGTGGGAAGTCCACAGTCCTAGGCAAAGACACCACAACAATGAGGATGACAGGAGGAAGTGCTATGGGATAGTGCCTAAGAGTTCAGCTGACCTCAGTCCTTGCTCTGCCATTTCCTAACGGTGTGATCCTTGACTGTTGCTTAACCTCTCTGAGCCTGTCATCTGTAAATGTGTGAGAGTTATGCGTTCATGCTTGGCGCACAGTAAGTGCTCATATTGATGATGGTAACAATGATGGTAGCCATGGTAGTGGCAGCCTTGGGGAAGCCATAGCTTGCAAAGCCTTCCTCCCTTGGGCGGGTGACCTCAGGACTATGCAAGAGAAGCAGGGACCTCAGACTCCCCAGAACTACTGCTGACTGTGATTACCTGTGATCCCAGCTAGACACTCCTTCTACCCACTCCCTGTCTCCCTCAACAACCAAGAGTCGCCACATAGCAAACACAGGCTCTCACATTCTTGGTGGGCTCAAAGCTGGGCTGCTCCGGAGACAGTTCTCCAATCAGGAGAGAGTTCATATACTTCTTCACAAGGTCTTTGTTGATGTGGAAGGCCACAAAGGGATCCTGCAAGTTGGGGGCGAGATGAATGGTGAGGGAGCCAGTCCCCTGGACTCTGGCAGGGTTCGCACCAAAGGCCATCCTCCTGCCCACCATAAGGCTATACCCAGGGTGAAGCACAGGCCACCTCTCTCAGCCAAGCTGCCTTTTAAGGGTGCTCATACCTTTCCCAGGTGTCCACAGTTCAAGATCACCCAGCATCTGCTCTAGTTACAAGGGTGCATCAAGGAATGGGAAGCACTGGCTGAGGGGGACCACCAAGAAACACCTGCCTGGGCTGGCCTTTCCCCTGTGTGTGTTCGCATACAACTTTTGCCCAAGAATTTCAGTATAGGTGAGAAACTGGAGGGACGGGCGGGGCTATGAGACTCCCGTCTCTTCTTGTGGACTTTTAACAAGTCCCTTTCCTTTCTGAGCTAGGGTTTTCCAAAAACTGCGAGGACGACTTCCCTTCGTCTGAACTGGGGCACTTCTGCATTTCTTCCCCGTCCCTCCACCGTTGTTCTGGATAGGGCCCCATATTTCCCAAGCACTCTGGCCACCCCATGGCCTGAGGGGGCTAATTTGCATTGTGCAAGGTAAGGACCACGGCAATATGATTCACGTCCACAGGTCTGGCAGCCCCAGACCCTATAGGTGATGAGGCCTGTGGGGCGGGGTCCAGGGCGGAGCCGGCGGCCGGTGGCACCACGCATCCGGACCAATCGCCGTCCCCGCCGCGGCATCCCCGGCCCCAAATCACACTGCGGGAAGCCCCAGCGTCGGTGCCTGGTCCGTTTGCGCATGCGCTGGCACAGGCCAGCGCCCTCGGCCGCTTTCTGGGCTCCCGAGAGTGGTCACTCCGGGTGACCCGCACAGGCCCTGGCCCCGCCCACTAGGCTGGTGGCGTCAGAGGGTGTGGCCGGCCTTCGCCCCGCAGGATCTAAGCTCTGCTGCGATGTTAAGGGAACCCTGGTGACCCACGGCACACTCTGGGACGCCAGGGTAATGGATGGAGGCAGTGGAGGGTGTCACGCTGCAGGGCTCGGGATCAGAGAGGGATACAAGGGGAGGAGACGCCATTCTGCCCGCCAAGGGGGAAACGAGGTGAAGCAAACGCCCCGACTTTGGAGTCCCTAGGGCGGAGTCCCTAGCACTCCAAGCCAGCAGAAGTGCCGGGCCCTCAGCTCTGAGGCCTGTGGTCCAGAAAAAGCAGCAGCAGGCCCGGGGCTGGGGCGCGCGCCGATCCCGCAGTGAGACCAAGGGAGGAAGGGACTTGATCCCGCGAAGGGTCTACAGCCCCGGAGTGTAAACAGCGGTCCGTTCGGCGGAATAGCTGACGACCTCGCTGGCCTGCGGCTCAGTGGCCTCCCCGGAGATTCGAGGGCTGCTCCGGGGGTCCTCGCTAAGTGTATGCCATTCTCAATACCTTCTGTGCACCAGCCGCCGCTCGCCCTCCCCGGCCAGTGCTGTCCCTTCCGCGTCCTCCAGTCTTCACCTGACGCAGGGGTCCCCAAGGCAACGGGGTCCCCAAGCTTCCCGTTTCAGCCCCATCCTCGAGAATTGGCTCCTCTCCTGCTCCCTCACCGCCCTGCCATCGAGACAAGACGTGACTCCCTCCCACAGCCATTGACCCCTCCTCCCCAGGCGCCCGACATCCTTGCTCTTCTCCTTCCTAGCTCACCTAGCTGGGGGTCCTATCCCCGCCCCGAGACCCGAGGCTCCGTGCTGCAGCCGGAATGTGCGGCCGGGCGGCGGGGCCCTTTGTTTGCGTGTGCGTGTTGCTGTCCTCCATCCCCACTCCCCAGACTCCACTTCTCAGGCCTCTCTCCCGCCCTTGCATCCCCAGGCCGCGGGACACCCACCCACTGGGCCACAGGTGTGCTCGGGCGCCTCCGGGCTTTCCTCCGAATTAGTCGGTGTTCGCCTTAGGGTGCGTAACTTTGTCTCGCCGGCACTCAGCCTTCGGCCCCGCCCTCTCCCGTGCCCCAGCCTGGCTGCGCTCACCGTGGCATCCTGTCCAGCGTAGTGGCTGATGACCCGGGAACCCCCTGGGTGCCGGCGGGTGAACTCGCTGACGTTGTACACCTTACGGTCGATCACAAGCCACCGCTCCTTGCATCCCGAGCGCTGCGCCACCTCGTCCCAGGTGAAGTAGCGCGGGGTAAGCCCCTGGGCCGGGGTCTCGGCTGCCACCGGGTCGGGGGCCATGGCTGGCTGGGCGACGCCGCGCCAGCCCGGGAGGGTTCGGGACCCGCGGGCTCCCGGCGGGTTTACTGGGGGGGGGGGGGGCGCACGCCCAGAGCCCGCCGCCTGCGCGCGGGGTTCTTAACCTCCTGGCCTCGCAGCGCGCATTCCCATTGGCCGAGCCTCGTGGCGCGGGCGCGCGAGACTCCGCCCCCCGGTGGGTCTTGTTCTACACACAGCGGCGCAGCCATCGCGCGCCCCCTCGCGGGTTCCCTAAAGACGTCGCCGCCGGTTTCCTCTTCCTGACGTCAGGCGGGCGTCGCGGCGTTGGGCTCCCAGCGGGCGCTGCTGGGGGAATAGCGGTTCCCTTGGAGGCCCTGGTCGCGAGGCGGGGCGGGGCCGGGCCGGGTCAGGCGGGGCTGCGGGCCAGAAGTGGATAGACTGAGGGGCTGGGGCTGCGGGGTGGCCGAAGGGTGGTCGCAGCCGGGGCCGAGGCTTTTCCGGGCACGGGGCGGTTGTAGCTGCCCTGGGGGCGTCGTCTCGACGCTGTGGCTGCCTTCGCCGGGGTCTCCAGACGCTGACCCTCCAGGGATGGAGACTCGCGTCTGCTGGCCACGTCGTCCCGCCAATTGTGCCGCCCGAAGTAGCAGCCTAAGAGCCTTGGAGTTGCAGTTACCTTGTGAACAGAAGAATCAGGGTTTCTTGGGCTTAGTGATGGTTGGGGGAGGGCTGCTAATACTTTAATGTGTTCAGTACGACATTTAAAATGCCCACAATTTTTATAATCCTGTTTGCCTTTTTTTGTTTTTATTTTTATTATGTTTTGAAAAATTCACTGGGATCCTTGAATAATGATCCTAGCTAGCATCTCCTGACCTCTAGGTGTTCCACCTGAAAAGCCTGGGTCTTCAAGCTGAGGCATTTTTGTTCTAGCCTGGAGGCGCCTGGAAGTCCTGGGCCCAGTCCTTGAAACAGAGATTTGGCATTCAGATCTCTGGGTTTTGGAAGAGGAGTGGGAACGCACCCAAAAGTGGAGGTGCCAGTTATGAAGCTGTTGCAGTCCTGAAGAGACCCAGAGTTTAGATCCAAAGTTTATTTATTCAACAAACACTTTCTAAAGCACTTACTGTGTGCCTTAGCATTTTGCAAACCTTAACTCACTGAATTCTTCTAACAACCCTATCGGGTAGGAACTATTAACCTCATCAGTGAAAAAACTAAGCCAGGGAGAGGTTATTTTGTCACACAGCTTGTAAGTGGAGGGCTGAGATTTGACCCTGGCCTGTGCTGAACTCCCAGGCTCTGCTATCCCTCTGATTACACTAGTGTTTGGACACTTGAAGCGTAACTGTCCCAAGCACTGCACTAGACTCTCAGCCCCTACGAGTCAGGAGAAGGTGATACAGAACAGACTAGGTGGATACTACTAGATTTCTGGTAGAAAAGGATCTCAATTCATTCCATCCAAATTCTTCATTTTATAGATAAGAAAACTGAGGTTCGGAATGGGGAAGAGACTTCCCAAGTTTCCATAGGGAAATTTAGATGTTCTGACACCAGGTGACCTGCCAGGCTACTGGTCTCTGCTCAAGAAAGATAGTCCACACAGCTGCACCTCTGTACAGCCAATATTCCTTTTTAAAAAACCTTTCTCAGGTCGGGTGCGATGGCTCACGCCTGTAATCCCAGCACTTTAGAAGGTGGAGGTGGCAGATTACAAGGTCCAGAGTTCAAGACCAGTCTGGCCAACACGGTGAAAACCCTGTCTCTACTAAAAATACAAAAATTAGCTGGGCGTGGTGACATGCGCCTGTAATCCCAGCTACTCAGGAGGCTGAGGCAGGAGAATCGCTGGAACCCAGGAGGCAGAGGTTGCAGTGAGCTGAGATCGTGCCACTGCACTCCAGCCTGGGTGACAGAGCGAGAGATGGCCTCTAAATAAATAAATAAATACAAATAATAAAAAAATAAAAAACCTTGCCCAACAGCTTGGCAATATCTAACCAGAGCTACAAAAACCATTTGTATTCTTTGATCAAGCAGTTTCACTCTTGATAAAGTAGGGGAGACTGAGCAAAGATGCAGAAATAATTAATAGCAAAAAACGGAAAGAACCCCAAGCCCCAACAGAAAGAAAATCACCAAGCTTATTGGGATCTGTTAACACAATGAAGAATTAAAGAATGATTTTAAATGGCCAGAATGTGAACTATATCAACAGGGATAGAATCCTTCCCTGTGAAATAAGCAAAGCCCAAAGTAGTATGGATTCACTGATTACAATTATATAAGAAATTCATGGCTATTAAATAACAGAGGAGAAGGCCTTACATAAACAACTTCTCCTATAGTGATGGTGCAGTGAGGGAAAAGCTCTCATACAGCTGGTAGAAATGTAAGTTGTTAAACTTTCTTGGAAAAAATTGTTTGACGACTTTATATAGAATTTTAAGAATGCTTTAAGTACTGAAGAGATGAAAAAAATTAGAAAAAAAAAAGTGTTCCCAATAATTCCACGTTTAGAAATGTAACCCGAGGAAATGTTCTTGGAACAATATAAACAAAATGTATTCATTAAAGCAGTATCTATGATAGAAAATGGAAATACTCTAAATGCCCATCAATGAAATATGCTGCAGAATATGATCTTTCCTTTAATACAGAATCAGGGAAAATAAAATAATGTGATATAAGTTTGGCTACAGAGATAACTTCTATAAAAAAAAGACTAGGTTGTGTGCAGTGGCTAGCTAACACATGTAATCTCAGCACCTTGGAAGGCAGAGGCAGGTGGACCACCTGAGGCCAGGAGTTCAAGACCGGCCTGGCCAACATGGTGAAACCATGCCTCTACTAAAAATAGGAAAATTAGCCAGGCGTGCTGGTGCATGCCTGTACTCCCAGCTACTCAGGTGCTGAGGCACGAGAATTGCTTGAACCCAGGAGTGGGCTGAGATCATGCCTGGGTGACAGAGCAAGACTCTGTCTCAAAAAAAAAAAAAAAAAAGAGGATGCCGGGCTCGGTGGTTCACGCCTGTAATCCCAGCACTTTAGGAGCCTGAGGCAGGCAGATCACAAGGTCAAGAGTTTAAGACCAGCCTGACCAACATGGTGAAACCCCGTCTCTACTAAAAAAAAAAACAAAAATTAGCCAGGCATGGTGGTGTGCACCTGTAATCCCAGCTACTCAGGAGGCTGAGGCAGGAGAATCACCTGAACCCAGGAGGCAGAGGTTGCAGAAAGCCAAGATTGCACTACTGCACTCCAACCTGGATGACAGAGACTCCATCTCACCAAAAAAAAAAAAAAAAAAAAAAAGTAGAAGGAAACAATAATAATGATTTTTTTTCCAGATGTATGGACCAAGATAATGTATATTTTCTTTAGTACTTTATGAATTCTCTATCTGCTTACTTTTACAATCAGGAAAAAATTTTATTAAAACTGAGGCTGGGCACAGGTGCTCACACCTGTAATCCCAGCACTTTGGGAGATCGAGGCAGGAGGATAACTTGAGGCCAGGAGTTTGAGACCAGCCTGGGCAACATGGTGAGACCCCATCTCAGAAAAAACCAAAAAACCCATATCACTTGTAGGATAATTCCTTGATTAACCCCACCTACCTAGAACCATTCATTAAGTGTTTTACTCAGCATTTGTGGGGTGTCTTCTCTGCGTCACTTACTTTGGTAGGTGCTGGGAATACCAAGTTCAATACTCTGTGGGTCATGCCTAGTCATGTCTACTGAAGGAGAGAGACAAGTGAATCACTCATTAAAGGTCAGTAGAATAGATGCAAATTATATTCATCTTTCTCAGTGTTTAAACAGCCCACATCACATTCATGTTTCTTTGCTTTTCACGTGTTCTTAGGTCATTGTCATGTATTTTGCTACCTCCCTAATGAGGTTATAATCCGGGGTAAGGACTGTGGATACTGTTTATGCTACCTGATACATATTCAGAGTAACTTGGTTTGGAGTTCTAGGTGGAATCCCACATAAATTTGCCGAATTGGCCAGATGCAGTGGCTCATGCCTATAATCCCAGCACTTTGGGAGGCTGAGGCCAACAGATCACTCAAGGTCAGGAGTTCAAGAACCACCTGGCCAACATGGTGAAACCCTATCTCTATTAAAAGACAAAAATTAGCCGAGTGTGGTGGTGGGTGCCTGTAATCCCAGCTACTGGGGAGGCTGAGGCAGGAGAATCACTTGAACCTGGGAGGCAGAGGTTGCAGTGGGCCAAGATTGCATCCACTGCACTCCAACCTGGGCAACAGAGCCAGACTCTGTCTCAAAAAAAAAAAAAGAAAGAAAGAAAAAGAAAATTGCTGAATTAACTGATGATTTCAACCTGAAAAAATTCATGTGAAAAAGCATACAGGCCATTAGGCAAATGTCCCATTGCCCTCTCATCTCCTTATCTATCTACACAGGTGGTCACACAGACTGTAATAAACCCATATTTAGGCCAACTGGAGGAAGCCTTTGCCTCTCGGGCTCTGTTGATCCTAAGAGAACTTGCCTTATCCTGGATATGAATCACATGCTTAATTTAGGTTGCCACTTATGAATACTAATTGTTCTGGCCAAATTATTACTCAAGGAACAGAACAAAATGAGCTTAAGACCCTAATGCCAGGCCAGGCACAGTGACTTGTGCCTATAATCCCAGTGTTTTGAGAGGCTGATGTGGGAGGATTACTTGAGCCCAGAAGTTGGAGACCAGCCTAGGCAACATAGTGAGACCCTGTCCCCACTGCCCTGCCACTTTCTCTCTCTAAAGGAAAAAAAAAAAAGACCTTAATGCCAATTGTAATGAAGCCATGTTTGAATAACCTAACTGCCAGTGGCTGTTGGAGTAACCTGAGTTGTGAGTTCAAATTTTGATTCATTTTAACAAAGGATCCTAAACATGATAGTTGGCCGGTAGCACACAGTAGGCACTAACAAAGTTAACTGAACCAGTCTTTAAGAAAACTCATCTGTAATAATTCTGCAGATTAATGTCTTTTTTTTTTTTGAGATGGAGTTTCGCTCTGTCACCAGGCTGGAGTGCAGTGGTACGATCTTGGCTCACTGCAACCTCTGATTCTCAGGTTCAAGCAATGCCTGCCTCAGCCTCCCAAGTAGCTGGGATTATAGGCATGTGCCACCATGCCCAGTTAATTTTTTGTATTTTTAGTAGTGATGGGGTTTCACCATGTTGGTCAGGATGGTCTCGATCTCCTGACCTTGTGGTCTGCCTGCCTCAGCCTCCCAAAGTGCTGGAATTACAGGCATGAGCCACCGTGACCAGCTAATGTCGAGTAATATATTGTTAAAAATAATTTATGACATATAGTGCTTAAACTAAAGGGAGAATCCCAAGGTTACACGTCTATTAGGGACAGAGAGAGAACTAGAAACAGGACTCTCATTTTACTGCATTCTAAGAATGTGGGAGATTGGGATGGGGCGGAGGCAGGGTCACGGAGGAACTCATGGGATTTCCTTAATGCAGTCTTCTTATTGTTGTATAGAATATAGATGCCTTAGGAACAGATATATTAAACTCTCTGTTTTTTGTTTTCTTTTTTTTGAGATGGAGTTTCACTCTTGTTGCCCAGGCTGGAGTGCAATGGCGCTTTCTCGGCTAACCGCAACCTCTGCCTCCTAGGTTCAAACAATTCACCTGTCTCAGCCTCCCAAGTAGCTGGGATTACAGGCATGTGCCACCATGCCCAGCTATAAACTCTCTGTTTATAGATAAGGTGACAGATCTAAAGAGCTGGAGCCACGCATGAAAGATAGGAGATTAGGGGCTGGAATTTACCCCAGAACTTATTTATACCTTTTAGTTCCTCTCTACAGGAGTTCCTTAACAGTGGGTTCAAGAAATGTTTTGGTATAAGGTCACCTTGGTTTAAAGAGGAAGAGGCTGGTTCAGTTTTGTTGTCCTCGCTTCTCTGGGGTACCTTCTTCCTCCCAGGCCCTTAGACCTGCCTCTATTAAGTGGGAGAAGGGAGGCCTGAGCAGGTAGGTCCCAGATCTTCAGATTTCTTGGGAATGGGTCTGGAGTCCTCTAGGCCTTGTTGTAAGCATTTCGCTGGGTCTTCAATGCAAGTTTCCAGTACAGAGGATCTCTATTTAAACAAAACAGAAAAGCTAAGCTTAGAATTTTATAATGAGAATATTTACTTCACTATAGTAGGTCGTCATATATCTATACACACACCTATGTATATACTCCCAATAGATTTAACTTTGCCCCTATTGTTGGACTTTTGTGTAGAAGTTTCGCTTGTATGAATGTTGCAATGGACATTTTTGTATATAGATGCTGGTTTCTATTTCTGAACATTTTCTTAAGATAAATTCCAAATGTGTAATTTGTGAATCAAATAATAACAACATTTTAAGGCTCTTGTTATTTGTTGCCAAATTGTCAACTTGTGGCCAAATTACTTTGGCAGGTATTCCTCTAGCACTTACGAGGCATTCCTTAGTTTTGCCGCACATGTCCCCAGAATGGGAAAGAAATGGTGTCCTACAGCTCATTGTCCAAGTGCCTCTTCACCAATACTATGACCACTAAAGACACAGGAACAAAGCACTACACTCTGGGATGTGAGGATCTCAAATTCTATCCCTGTACACTGCAGAGTCAGAGAAGGATCCATCAAGTTTCGGTAGACTGTAGCAAGGAAGGGAGGCAATGCAGTAGAACAGAAAGAATAAGGATTGGAGTTGCGAGACCTGCTAGTCCAGCTGCTGCGTAATCTTGGACAATGATTTCCAACTCTATGGATTTCGGATTCCTTATCTGTCAAATGAAGAGACTGGCCAGATGCTTTCCAACACTAGCCATCTGTGCTTTCAAGTTTTACCTAACATATACCCCTTATCAGTGCCCACCTAGATATAATAACTCAGCCTATTTTATTTTTCAGACAGGGTCTTGCTCTGTCTTGTCCGGGCTGGAGTGCAGTTCTGTGATCCTGGAACACTGAAGTCTCAACCTCCCAGGGTCAGGTGTTCCTCCCACCTCAGCCTCCCAAGTAGCTGGGACCGTAAGCATGCAGCACCATGTCAGGCTAATTTTTTAATTTTTTATAGAGATAGGGTCTCACTGTGTTGCCCAGGCTGGTCTCAAACTCCTGGGCTAAAGTGATCCTCCCACCTTGGTCTCCAAAGTGTTGGGATTATAGGTGTGAGCCCCCACCTGGCCTAACCCAGTTTCTTATAGAGGTTCCCCAGCCTGTCATTTAAGTCATCTAAATTTGATGCACTTAAGAAGTTGATGCCATTTTTGTTGTTGAAAATTATTGATTTTTAAAAAATAGTTAAGGACTTTCACTACATATTAATAAATCATTATCTAGTGAGCTTGGTTAAAGTAGTTTGACCTTACCAACATTGCTAGCTTTTGGGAAAAATAGAGGAGGAAGGACTTACAGAGTGCCTACGTAAACTGGTTATGAGTAACACATAAACAAGGAACAACAAACTGGAAGGCCACAGGAGGCCTCTGAGGAGGAAGGCCTCTTCATGCCTCATGTTCTGGTGCAGGGTGACCTCAGCTCTGTTACCATAAACATTGTACTCAAGGACGTAAAACCCCTTCATAGCACTATGACATGTCCAGACTTGTAGGCTCCTTGTAAGGCCTGTGTTCCATCAGTTCTACATAGATAATAAGCTAAAGATAACCACGTGTTCTTGTTTTGTGAAACTCCCAAACTGCCACTGTTATCAATCCTCAAATTAATACACCAGTTCCGGCCACTGATTCACTTCTGGCCCACTGATTCTCTCCACCATTACTCCACCCCTGCCCTATAGATCAAAGTGATTGTAATCAATCAATAGTGTGGACGATCAAAACTCGGGGCCTTCACTGTTTCCTCCAGAGTAATAAAATGATGGCCCTCTGGTCCCACTTTTTCTCTTAATCTGTCTTTCTCTCATTCCTTTGTTGCCACTGAACTCGGGGTACCCACGGGTGATGTAGGGCTGGCTCCCTACATTCTGGTGCCCATGTGGGGCTCATGGATTCCCTACAGCTAGCTAAGAAAATACATGTTTGGCACTTCCACATACCTTGCATCCTTCGAGCCTCCTTATTGAAATAGATGAGATAGGTTAGAAATCACTATCTCCGTTTTATCCTGAGGAAACTGAAGTTCAGAGACTGAGGTCTAACATCATGTGGTAGGTATGGAAAAGGAAGACTGTGGAGGCCTGTGATTGCTTTTGGTTTGTGACTTTCCATGAAAAGGAACAGACTCTGTTCCCCAAAGCCCAGGGCCTGCTACCTGGCTTGTGGCCTGCACGGAATAGAGTACCTCAGCCCTCTGATAACAGTGGCCCAATGGATAGCATCTGATCCAGAGCCCACTAAAGTGGAATTAATCCTTAGGATCAGGGAATGGGGAAGAATTCTCTTTGCCAGCCTTGCTTACCAAATACAGCCATCTTTTTTTGTCACATGGAGGAGACCCTTCTGCAGTAAGAGAGAATCAGGCCAACAGGGAAAGGAAAGCACAGACAAACAGAAGGTGTATTGCTGCTTCCAGAGGCCGTGGTTCTTGAAACTCTTGAGTTCTGTGAACTGCCTGGCTAGTCGGTCCAGTGTGATAACCTGCTTTTTGCCAGCTAAAACTAACTCTCTCTATCCCTGCTTTTGTGAAAAATTTGCTTCAGCTGAGTTACCCCTCCCTTTTAAAACTAGAGTATAAAAGACCACCTAACTTTTTCTTAGGCGCTGAGAGAATTTTGGGCGTTAGCCACCTCTCGGTCGCCGGCATAATAAAAGACTCAAAATTTAATCTCGGAGTGTAGCACATTCCTTGACTCACTGAGATACAACACTTTGGAGGCCTCAGCAAGGTTCTTATCATTTTTTGGTCGCCACTGGACGTGACCGGGCTGGTTCTGGCCTTCCCTGGATGAACGGCAGCCTATAGGGGAGGCATCCCCTGAGACATTTCAGGGCCCCATAGCCCACTGCTGTCCGGAGGGGAATGGATTGACCACCCGTGTGCCCACCAAATTCGGTTCCTGAGTCCTCTGTCTCTGGTCCTGGGAAGGTAAGTCAGATCTGACTCTGTCTCTGGGAGGGAATTGGTCCTGACAAGGGCCTTCCCTCATGACTCCGTCAACACTCCAGGATGCTGGAGGACAGAGTCCTGGTTTCTGTTAGCACTCCAGTACGCTGGAAGGCAGAGTCTGGATTTCTGTTAGTGAGTGTCTCTGGTCTCTCTCTCTCTATTTCTTGTTCAATTTAGAGCGGCCTCTATCTTAAATGGGTATAAAAAGTGCAAGAAACTCTGTCTAAGTGGTGAGTGCATGTGTCAGTGAATGGGGAATTCAAGGGCCTGCCCTTGAAATTCCAATTTGTAGCTCCACAGCAAAAGCTACAGAGCTCCAGAGGGCCCTGACCTGCGTCTCCATGGCTACCTCATAAGGCTAATGGCAGCACCCTCAGCTCAGTCCTAATCAGGGGTTTATACGGATCTGCCGATGCTAACAGGGGCCCAACGTCTCCTGGGGCATCTGACTGATCCCAACATGGGACTCTTTCTGTTTGTCAAAACCGTCATGACTGTTTGCATGTCCCAGTGTCTATTGTTCTGTCTGGTGTCCGCTTGAATCTGTATGTCTTACCGCCGCTGCCCAAGGCGGCTAGGGGAAAACTTCTTTAAGGTACTCAGTACAGACTTCCTGTCTGAGGAGGTAAAATCCCTCATTTACTGGTTGGCCTGGCCATCCCAGTCCTGCCTTTTCTGTCAAACACAGATCAGCTGTTCTTAGGGGAAAGTTGTGAAAAAGATTCACCAGTCTGTGAATTGTGGCACCACAAAGATCGTTGGCGTCTGGATTGTCACACCCACGCCCCAACGACTGGGGGCATCTCTCTTTTCTTCTCAGAACAGTGGTGGACTCAAAATAGCCATCCTGCCGACCTCCTTGCCCATCTTTTCTGTCACCCCACAACTTTCCCAGTGCCCTTAAACAGGGCATTGTGGAGAGAAACCTACACCTGTAATACTCTAATTCTTCTGGATTTGTATTATGCTCCTCTGTGGTTGATCTCTAATCTTCAGGAAAATTTGGGTGGCTCTTTATTCTCCCCATTCCCATCTTCTACCCCGAACATCTCATTCTGTCCTGTCTCTTTAAGAACACCAGAGCAGCCATGTGGCTGGCCAGAATTTAAAAATGCAGTTTTTTCCTGCGGGAGCCGGTGGGGTAGAGCAGGGGAACACTGCCCCCTAGGGCCTTTTGCTCCTTGATGGCTGGGAACACTGCCCAGCCCTGGGAACGGGGAACTGGGACCACCAGAAGCTCAGTTGCTCTGCAAGCTGCAGCTGGGCAGAGTAAACAGCAGGAAGGGGCGAGGTACAGCCCAAGCCTGCAGGGAACCAGGGAGCGCAGCAGCCTGGCACTTGGTTCTAGCTGACCTCTCCAGTGCTCCCCAGCCCCAGGTGGCAGTGTAAAGAGCCTCCCCAGATCGATAGCCTTCTCCCCATAACTCAAAGTTTAAGGAAACCCGATGTGGCAAAAAGCCACTGGCTATAACCTTATTCCTACTTCTTCTGGTTATAATACTCCTAGCTTGCTGATTCTCCAGGCCCCCAGGCCGGGAATATTTCTGTCCATGCTGGGTTTAATATTTCTGCTTAAACCTTATCAGATTGCCTCCAAATTGGGAAACTTTTCCTCTGGCGCCCGACTGCAAAACCCTTTCCAATATAAAGAACTTTTATCTGGGCTTCTCAGGCAATTACAGAGTACGCCTTAAAATGGCAAACTCCGGACTCTCTGTAAAATAGAATGGCCAACTTTTGGAACCGGGTGGCCCCCAGCAGGGTCAATGAACCTCACAACAGTTCAAGCTGTGTGGCAAGTTGTTACTAGAAATCCCAGGCATCCTGATCAGTTCCCTTATATTGATCGGTGGCTTAGTTTGGTTCAGAACCCTCCCCCGTGGCTCCGATCTCACACTGTTCATGACCCCACCTCTAAGGTTCTTCTGAGTAAAATCCCCTCCCAGCCCCGACCTATTGCTCCGGTGGCCCCTTCTGCTCCCGCTGTGTTGCCTTCCTCCGAGGAAGAGGAACGATATCTGCATCTATTACCCCCACCGTATAACCCCCGTTCCTCAAGGACCCCCCACAGTTTCTTCAAGGGCACCTCCTGTGGCCTCCCTGCCACCTCCACCCCCGGAGCCTTTGTCTCTGCCAGTTTCTCCACCCATTGCCTCCCGGCTATAGCCAGGTCAGAGGAAGCTACTCTGCTCCTCCCCTTGAGGGAGGCTCCACCCCCGTCAGGCAGTGAGCGTTCTGCTGCTCCGTTCTTAGTCTATGTCCAATTTTCCATCTCTAACCTGTATAATTGGAGGACTCAAAATCCTCCGTCTTCTGAGAAGCCCCAGGTCCTAACTGCGCTGATGGAGTATGTGCTGCAGACTCATAGGCCCACCTGGGACAATTGCCAGCAACTCCTTCCTACCCTTTTCACCTCTGAAGAGAGGGACCTAATTAGAAGGGAAGCCAGAAAGCAGTTCCTTAGCTCAGAAGGGAGGCCTAAGGAGGAAGCCCAAGACCTCCTTGAGGAGGCTTTTCCTTCTACGTGACCTGAGTGGGACCCTAACACCTCGTGGGGAAGGAGGGCTTCGGAAGATTTCCACTGGTATCTCCTTGCAGATATTAAACCAGCCATCAGGAAACCTGCAAAGTGGTCTTGTCTAAGACCACTGAAGTTGCTCAGGGGCCGATGAGTCACCTGGAGCATTCCTAGAGCGCCTCTGGGAGGCCTATCGAATTTACATCCCATTTGATCCAGCAGCTTCTGAAAATAGCCCTGCTATCAATTTGGCATTCATGGCCCAGGCAGCTCCTGACATTCAAAGAAAGTTACAAAAATTGGAAGGTTCTGCTGGAATGAACATTACTTGGCTTTTAGAAGTAGCCCAGAAGGTTTTTGACAATAGAGAAGCTGAAAAACGAAAGCAGGCAGCTCAAGCCACTGACAGGGCAGCCGACAGGGCCGAGAAAAGACAGACAAAAATGATAGTGGCTGCCCTCCAGGGAACCAAAAAGGAAGAGCTCCCATCCCAGAGCACCATTCAGAGGACTCCAGACCCCCATCAGAAAAGCAAAAAGGTGAGCAGGCTCCCCTACAGAGGAACCAGTGTGCTTACTGTAGACAGACTGAACACTGGGAAAATGAGTGCCTTTTAAAGCCAGAGAAAAAACCAGAACAAAAAAGGGTCCTCTCCCTTCCCACAGCAGAAGAATCTGATGATTGACAGGACCGGGGCTCCTTTTCACTTGGCCCCCGGGAGCCCATGGTTACTGGTACTGTGGGGGGCCAGCCTGTATACTTTGTAATCCACACGGGGGCTGAACATTCTGTACTACAGACACCCTTGGGCAGTGTTTCTAACAAGAGAATGGCTGTACAGGGGGCTACTGGAGCTATTCAGGAATATCCTGTCACCCACTGATGTGAAGTAAACTTAGGTCAAAAGAGAGTAATCCATTCATTTCTAGTAGTTCCAGAATGCCCCTCCCCCTTCTTGGGCGTGACCTGCTCCACAAGCTTCAGGCATCCGTTTCCTCAGCTCAGCAAACTCATCTCAAGTTAGGAGACACAGAGCCCCCTCCTGCTCAGATCGTGCTGACCATTCCTCTGGCAGAGGAATATCTTGTAGTCTCATCTTCACCCCCGAAAGAAAAACAAATTAGCTCTCTCCTACCAGATCTGCAAGCTCTTTTTATCTGGGTTTTGACAGAATCAAACCCCCTAGGACTGGCAAAACACCATCCACCAGTGGTTGTAGAACTTTTGGCTGATGTCCTGCCTGTTTGGGTCAAACCATACCCCATGAGTCAGCGGGCTAGAGTGGGATTCAGCCCCCCACATTCAATGGCTATTATGAGCCAGTATACTTACACCTTGCCAGTCTGCTTGGATCACTCAATTTCTGCCAGTTCAGAAACCTGGAACAAATGATTACCGCCTGTACAGGACTTGCAGGAAGTTGACAAATTGAAAGTCACATTCCATCCACCTGTCCCTAATCCCTACACACTGCTCAGCTGGCTCCCACCAGAACATACCGTGTACACTGTCTTGGACTTAAAAGATGCTTTCTTTGCCATTCCTCTGGCTCCAAGGAGCCTGCCCATTTTTGCTTTTGAATGGACAGACTCTGGTTCGGGAGACAAAACCCAATTAACATGGACTCAGTTGCCCCAGGTTCTCCAACTCTTCTTGGGAAAGCCCTTCAGCAGGACCTTGTAGCACCCCCAGCCGTTCCAAGTGTACCCTACTGCAATATGTGGATGATTTAACTGGCTACTGAGACTGCCAAAGCTGTCTGCAACACACTAAGGACCTGGTTTATCTCCTTCAGGAGCTTGGGTATCAGGTCTTAGCCTTTTTGGCTTTGTCTTTCCAGGGTCTCCTACTTGGGATATGAACTAAACCAAGGAAAAAGAGAGCTCACCAATGCTCGAAAGGAGGCCATCTTAAAAGTGGATAGTATTCCTGCTTGAATTCATCAGTCCCGCATCAAGAAGGCCAACAGGACACAGGAAGACACATGGGTCCCCAAGCCTGGGTCAGGCCCCTTAAAACTGCGCCTGAGTCAGGCGCAGCCATCAGACTAGTGCTTTTTGTCTACTTTTCTTGTCTGTTCCCAGTCTTTCAGCCCTCTGCCCCCTCCTACTCCTTTCTCCTTACTTCTTTTGCAACAGGCTGAGTACTTGCAAACACCACCTGGAAAGAAAGTACCCCCAATGAAGTTTCTTTTTCAATTGATTTATGTGTTTTGTTCCCAAAGCCCAGCCATTCCCTCGAGAACCTGGGAAGTTTGCCCCCGTAGGCAGGAGTGGGACTCAACCTTGCTGAAGGGTTGGGACACACCAGAAGTGAAAGTGGATGTGGCAGCTCCAGGGCGGCAGAACAGGGTCTCCAACGAGTAAATGTCTACCTCTGTCCTGGAGACCACCCTGACGCTGCCCGCTGGGATAGTTACGAGGTTTTCTGCCCTTGTTTGGTCATGTGGAACCCTTGGCTAACACTTTAATACCTGGATCAGCAGGATCTCTTCTCCCCCTCTTGTTGGGGTTAACTTTTGGGCCCTGTCTATTAAATTGGTTTATTAATTTTGTAAAACAGCGCGTAGATTCTTTCAAACTTATTTCTCTTAGAACCCAATATAACCCCCTCGCTGTGACTGAGGAATGGATGATTTGAATCCCCAAACACACAAGTGCGGATGTGATAACCTGCTTTGCCAGCTAAAACTAACTCTCTCCCTACTTTTGTGAAAAATTTGCTTCAGCTATGTTCCCCCTCCCTTTTAAAATTAGGTATAGAAGACCACCTAACTTTTGCTTAGGGGCCAAGAGAATTTTGGGTGTTAGCCACCTCTCGGTCACCGGCATGATAAAGGACTCATAATTTAATCTCAGAGTGTTGCACATTCCTTGACTCGCTCGGGTCCAACAGTAGTACATTTCTTGTTTTCCTTACGATGGTAAACATTTCTTTTCTATTGTTTGTAGCCAAGAAATGAACCCAGTGCTGTACGAATGGTGGCTTACTCTTGTAATCCTAGCCCTTTGGGAAGCTGAGGCAGGGGGATCACTTGATCGCCTGAGGCTAGGAGTTTCAGCCCACCCTGGGCAACATAGCAAGACCCCTTCTCTATAAAAGATTGAGAAAAGAAATGAACCCAGAAGCTCTGGCTGTCAGGCCAAGGTCCTTTCTTCTAATGTAACAGCAGTGAATAGCTGAGCACTCACTGTGTGTCAGGCAGTGTGTGAAATGCTTTACATGTATCCCTTATTTACTGTGCCAAAACTGAAATTCCAATCCAGAATGGTTAAATATAGGACCCTGGAGAAGAGAAACCCCTTATCCAGGTACTTTGGCATCTAAACTATCTTTTTTAAGAACTGAGGAGATTAGAGTATTTGCAAAACATGGCCAAGTGATTCTGCCCTGGTAAAGAAGGATGCAGGGTTCTGGAGAGAGAGCTCCAGATTGCAGCACTCCCTTCTACCCTGGAGGAGCTCCTCCTCCCGCTGCCTTCTTCCCGATAAATGTTTCTGCATTCTTACCAGTCATTCTGACTTAATAACATGCATTGAGTTTTTGAGAGCCCAATGTAAGTGTAAGATCTTATCACTGCTAAGCTGCTGTCGATTGTAAAACTCTAACTATTCATATCCTTACATTTAATTACTCTCAAGCTTCATGGTGAGAAACCTAGGAGCATTTCCCATTAAATGTACATATTTACTGCAGACCACTCTTGGGAGCTTCTGTTTCATATAGCCAGTGGCTTCCAGCCGTTTCTACTGGGATGTCTTACCCCCATTTCCAAGTTAACATGTCCGAGCCCAGACTTTCCACCTCCCACTTACCTTCCAAACCTGCTCCCCTTTTATGCATTTGCCATTGTTATCAATGCTCCGTTCACTCCACTTCATAGGATGAGCTGAAGACTGGGGGTCATTGTTGAAACTTCACTCTCGTTGATTCATGACCAGTCCTGCACTATCCTCAACCTCCGGTGCCTCCACTGTCACCCACACTGTTGTCTTTTGCTTTGACTCCTGCAAGCCTTCCTGCTCTTTCATATTATACATTTGACCCCTGTCATCCATTCTCCTCGAGCAGCTAGAGTAATACCTTAAATTACTATCATGTCAGTTTCCTGCTTCAAGTCTGTCATTGTCTTCCCATTGCACTGCAAATGAAATCCATACTCCTGTGGCCCTTGCTTGCCTCTCCAGTCTCATCTGGTGGCCCTCTTTCCCTATTGGAAATAGATGCTTGGTGCCGCAAAGAAAAATTAGCACTGAGACAAAGGATCTTTTAACAACACAATTTTTACTTCCTGGACTGCAGGAAGGGTACCCTCGCTGGCCATCATGTCACAAGAATACAATGAATAAAGGAAAACACACAAATTTATCCCTTACACATTTGGGGGGTATCCTTACTCCTATGTCTGATCTCCGTTGGCTGGAGCCAGACTTCACAATCTAAAACCTGATTGGCTAACAACTTAGAACTTTTCTAAACAGGTAAAAGCAATGGAGAGCTGGGACATGTCTGTGAGCCCGTCCAGCACAGATATCTTGGTTAAAGAACAAGGATATAGAATGTACTACGTGCCTGTAAGCATGGCATGTCTGACAGCCACATAGGATAGGGCTTAACAAAGTTATTAGCACACTTATTCTTTAACAAGAAAGAACACTTTAAAAAGGAACTTTTCTACTTTCCACATTCGCTCACCAAGGACACGGCAGCCACATGTCCTTTTTGTTCCTGAAACACGCCACACTCATTCCTGAATGAGAGCTCTTGTGTATCACTATTCTTTCTGCCTAAAACATCATCTGCCCTTCACACGATTTACTCCTCAGCCATCTGTTCCCAGCTGAAATTTTGTTTCATCAAATGCTCCTTCCATGACGACTACTTTTTTTTTTTTTTTTTTTTTTGAGTTGGAGTCTCGCTCTGTCACCTAGGCTGGAGTGCAGTGGTGTGATCTTGGCTCACTGCAATCTCTGCCTCCTGGGTTCAAGAGATTCTCCTGCCTCAGCCTCCTAAGTAGCTGGAATTATAGGCCCATGCCACCAAACCTGGCTAATTTTTGTATTTTTAGTAGAGACAGGGTTTCACCATGTTGGCCAGGCTGGTCTTGAACCCCTGACCTCAGGTGATCCACTTGCCTTGGCCTCCCAAAGTGCTGGGATTACAGGCTTGAGCTACTGCACCTGGCCCACTTCTTCTTTTCTACATTTATTTTAATCTATTCCCCCGAACCCTCCCGCAGAGACAGGGTTTTACTCTGTTCCCCAGGCTGGAGTGCAGTGGCACAATCATAGCTCACTGCAGTTTCCAACTTTTGGGCACAAGTGATCCTCTTACCTGGCTAATTAAAAAAAATTTTTTTTTTGAGACAGAGTCTCACTCTGTCACCCAGACTGGAGTGCAGTGGTGCAATCTGGGCTCACTGCAACCTTCTCCTCCCGGGTTCAAGCGATTTGCAATTCTCCTATCTCAGACTCCTGAGTAGCAGGGATTACAGGTGTGTGCCACCACATCTGGCTAATTTTTGTATTTTTAGTAAAGATGGGGGTCTCACCATGTCGGCCAACCTGGTCTTGAATTCCTGACCTTGAATGATCCACTCACCTTGGCCCAAAATCCCAAAGTGCTGGGATTACACGCCTGACAATTTTTTTTTTTTTTTTTTTTTTTTTTTAGAGACGATGTCTATGTTGCCTAGGCTGGTCTCAAACTCCTGGACTCCAGCAATCCTCTTGCTTTGGCCTCCTGAAATGCTGGTATTACAGGTGTGCACTGCTGCGCCTGGCTGACTGCCATTCTTTCTAAGGAAGGTGGTCCCCCGTATGCTCTATGGCTATTTACCCTTGATTTTAACATCTTTGTTTTCTTCTTACAGGATTCGTATTTGTTTTATTCTTTGTTTTCATTGTGTGTATTTTTTTTCTCTGTCTCTCTAACTGGACTTCATAGTCTTGTTCACCGTAGTATTCCTTGTATATACTCAATATAATTAGTTGAATGAGTAAAGAAAATCAATAAGTCAAAAATAAATGAAAATGAGTGACACCAACATGAGATCCTAAGAAAAAACATGTATAAAGAGTCAGTCAACATCTCAAACTCTGTCCCATAATTTTAAAAAAGAGGGATTTTCACCTAGCAGATTGGCAAAATTTAGAGGCTTGGTCATATCTCTTAGATTTGGCAAGAGTGTGGAAAAACAAGTTGTGGGAGGGTAAATTAGCAGAATATATTTAGCAAGGATTTGGCAATCACTGTCTCAATTTACTAGTTTCAGTATACTTATGTTAAAAATGAGGCCGGGCACGGTGGCTCATGCCTGTAATCCCAGCACTTTGGGAGGCCGAGGCAGGCAGATCATGAGGTCAAGACATCGAGACCATCCTGGCCAACATGGTGAAACCCCGTTTCTACTAAAATTACAAAAATTAGCTGGGAGTGGTGGCACATACCTGTGGCCCCAGCCACTTGGGAGGCTGAGGTGGAAGAATTGCTTGAATCCAGGAGGTAGAAGTTGCAGTGAGCTGAGATTGCACCACTGCACTCCAGCCTGGTGACAGAACAAGACCCCATCTCAAAAAAAAAAAAAAAAAAAAAATTGATCTAGAATTTTGTAATTAGATGATCTCTAAAATGTTTTCCAATTCTCTACTTTAATTAATCATAGATTCAAACTCAACTGGCTAATTTAGTCAAATCAATTGCTTTGGGAGTGGTATAGTCAAAACAACCAGTTGGGTAGTCAATATACCCTGGGTTTTGCTGGGGTGTATACAGGCACCCACACTTGCCTCTCTTCTGGCACGGGCTGCTGCTGGGTTACGAGCACACCGATTAGCTAAATAAGACATAACCACATTTAATTATCAGACAACATTTTAATTCACTTATTTCGCTGTTGCCTTTCCAAAGCATTTGCTCATTAGCTAAAGAATGAGGCACATATTTAAACTTGATGAGTTTTAAAGGAATTGACATAAGTGTTATATAGCTAAATTTTAAAAACAACCAATGAAATGTTTTCTCTCCTCCAGTTTTGCACCTCGTTTATGCACAGTTTCTGAGGTCAGGGATTGCTGGGTGGGAATACGAGAGCAATAAGTCGAGCTCTGGAAAAGAAGATGAAGGGGAATTAATGGTCTTTGAGCTTATCAGACTTGCGATTCTTCACTTTGTAATGAAACACATATTCTCCCAGTCTTTTCTTTATATATGTATATATATATATATATATATATATTTTTTTTTTTTTTTTTTTTTTTTTTTGAGACAATGTCTCCCTCTGTCTCCCAGGTAGGAGTGCAAAGGTGCGATCTTGGCTCATTGCAGCCTCAATCTCCCAGGCTCAAGCAATCCTCTTACCTCAGCTTCCCACATAGTTGAGACCACAGGTATATGCCACCACACCCAGCTAATTTTGGTATTTTAGTAATGCAGTTTCACCACATTGACGAAGCTGGTCTCAAACTCCTGGCCTCAAGTGATCTGCCCACTTGGGCCTCCCAAAGTGCTGGGACTACAGGCATGAACCACCATCCCTGGCTGGAAATAGGTTTATTATATATTGTTTTCTACTGTTCAGCTGCCAAGGAAATTACTGTGGAGTTTACAGAAGATAATTAAAGTACAGTGTATCTATTTAGGAAAGTTAGTGAATAATTTACTTTGTCTGTTAACATAAAATAATGGATTAAAAATTGCAATAGAGCATAACAATTACCAGTGAGATATGTAATATTAAAATATATTGGGGCTGAAAAAAAGAGAGCATTTGGCAATGTCTATCAAATTATAGAAGGCATATTTCCATTGATCCAGGAATTCCAGAGATACACACAAGAATGTACATAAATATGTTCCAGGATGTTCACTGTTACATTGTTTGTAATAGTGTAAGAATATTAAATAATGATAGCTTATCTTCTAAGGTTTTGGGCTATAAAAAAAAGAATAAAAGAAATAACAGCTGACATTTTGAATACTCACCATATTCTAGGAACTATTCTGATCATTACATATATAGTATCTCATGTACTTCACAGACACTCAAGAAATTTAGTATTCACAATGTCAAGCACAAACTGTAAAATTGCTAGATGTAAAAAAAAAAAAAAAAACCAAGCTGGGTGCAGTGGCTCATGCCTGTAATCCTAGCACTTTGGGAGGCCGAGGTGGGTGGATCACCTGAGGTCAGGAGTTCAAGACCAACCTGGCCATCATGGTGAAACTCCATCTTTAAAAAAAAAAAAATCAGAAAAATGTGACCTGGCCAGGCGCGGTGGCTCAAGCCTGTAATCCCAGCACTTTGGAGGCCGAGGTGGGTGGATCATAAGGTCAAGAGATTGAGACCATCCTGGTCAACATGGTGAAACCCTGTCTCTACTAAAAATGCAAAAAATTAGCTGGGCACAGTGGTGCATGCCTGTAATCCCAGCTACTCAGGAGGCTGAGGCAGGAGAATTGCCTGAACCCAGGAGGTGGAGGTTGTGGTGAGTCGAGATCACGCCATTGCGCTCCGGACTGGGTAACAAGAGTGAAACTCTGTCTCAAAAAAAAAAAAAAAAAAAAAATGTGACCCATAATTAGATTATAAAAAAAATAAATTGGCATATAGATGGCAGAGATGTTAGAGAAGACAAGAGCTTTCAAGCAGCTATTAAAATATATTTAAAGATTTCAAGGAAAATATTAACACTGGGTGAACAGATGGAAATGCTTACTAAAGAAAAACAATAAAAAAGAATCAAATAGAAATTCTAGAACTGAAAAATACAGCATTTGAAATTAAACTCACTGGGTGGGATTAATAGCAGATTGGAAACCACAGAAGGAAACATCAGTGAACTTGAAAGTAGGAACACAGGAAATTTTCCTGAGTGACACTCACAGAGGGAAAAAAATGACTGAAAAAAAGAACGGTAACCATTGGATAACAGCAAGTATTCTAACATGCATATAATTACAGTTGCAGAATGAGAGGAGAGAAAGATTGGGGTAGAAAAAACATTTTAAAGAAATAATGCAAAAAGTTTTTCAAATTTCATGAAACATACCAATTCACGGAGCCTACAAGCTCAGTGAACTCCCAAGCAGGAAAAATACAAAGAAAATCACTCACAGGCACATCATAGTCAAGTTCCTGAAAATAAAAAGGAGGAAGTCTAAAGAGTGGCTGGAGAAGAAAAGTCGCAGGTACACAGTCGCAGGTACACGAACCAGTTTGATCTAATTGGCGTTTATCAAACACGATATCCAACAGCTACTGAACGCACATTCTTTTCAAGAGAGCATCAAACATTCATCTAGATAGACTATATACGAGGCCACAAAATAAATATGTATCAACCGAGCGCGGTGGCTCACGTCTGTAATCCCAGCACTTTGGGAGGCCGAGGCGGGTGGATCACGAGGTCAAGAGATCGAGACCATCCTGCTCAACAAGATGAAACCCCGTCTCTACTAAAGATACAAAAATTAGCTGGGCATGGTGGTGTGCACCTGTAGTCCCAGCTCGTCGGGAGGCTGAGGCAGGAGAATTGTTTAAACCCAGGAGGCGGAGGTCGCGGTGAGCCGAGATCGCGCCATTGCTCTCCAGCCTGGGTAACAAGAGTGAAACTCCGTCTCAAAAATAAATAAATAAATAAATAAGTATCACTAAATATCAAAAGATTGAGATTATACCAAAAGATTGACTATGTTGTCTGACACAACAGTGTTAAATCAGAAATCAAGTACAAGCAAACGTTAAGAAAGCTTCCAGGCTGGGTGGGTACAATGGCTCACGCCTGTAATCCCAGCACTTTGGGAGGCTGAGGTGGGCAGATCATGAGGTCAAGAGATTGACACTGTCCTGGCCAACATGGTGAAACCCCCGTCTCTACTAAAAATACAAAAATTAGCTGGGCGTGGTGGTGCACACCGTTAGTCCCAACTACTGGGGAGGCTGAGGCAGGAAAATTGCTTGAACCCAGGAGGTGGAGGTTGCAGTGAGCCAAGATCATGCCCCTGCACTCCAGCCTGGTGACAGAGCAAGACTCCATCTCAAAAAAAAAAAAAAAGAAAATTTCCAAATACTTGGAAATTAATATATTGTCAGAGAAGCCATGGGTCAAAGAAATAACAAGGGATTCGATTTTTTTTTATCTGAATGGTAATGAAAATGCAACATATAAAAATGTGCGGGATACAGTTAAAGTAGTGCTCAAGGGACACATATAGCTTTACATGGCTACTTTAGCAAAGTTTCCAGCCATGTAATCGCAGCACTTTGGGGGTCAAGGCGGTCAGATCACCTGAGGTCAGGAGTTTGAGACTAGCCTGGTCAACATGGTGAAACCCTGTCTCTACTAAAAATTCAAAAATTAGCCAAGTGTGCTGGTACATCCCTGTAATCCCAGATACTCAGGAGGCTGAAGCAGGAGAATCACTTGAACCTCGGAAGCTCATTCAGTTCTTAGCTTCAATAAATAGCCTTGTCTCAGAGAGGCCTTTCTTGCCTTCCTGCAGTGTTAGATTAGATTAGAGATTGGCAAAAAGAAGATTGCCAGACATACACAGACACGGAGACACACAACACCCTCTTACTCTAAGTTCCGACTTGCTAGACTATGAGCAAGGCTGCACATCTGTCTCAGCTTTTCCATTGCCTCCTTATCCCTTTGCACAAGAAAGCTCCTGCCAGAACTGAGAAGGAAACTGAATGCTTGTCACATTATTGCTTTATAAAACTCAGCTTTACGTCACCAAGTGGGAAGACTACACTAACAATCTGTATGCTTCCATTTAAAGGCAGCGTTTATAAATACTGGGCTCTGCTAATCCTTAACTGAACTCAGCGTTGACAAGACTCTATCTTCGTCTGGGAGACGAATCACATCTTTGCTTCCAGCTCTTCAAAATTCCCCATAACCTGTCTTCCCGTGGTGCCCCATCTCTCCCTGCCCTCTGTCTGTTTCTATTACCTTATTCTTGTTTCCTGCCAGCACATTTATGACTCTCTGAAAGTATCACTGGTTATCTGTCTCCCCCACTAAAACACAAGTACTCTGGGAGCAAGCACTTGCACACAGCTGTACTTCCATTTCTTAGAACAGTGCTTGGCATAGGGTAGATATTTCACAAGCATTTGCTGAATAAATTAGTAGATTACCTTCTACCTCCAGTCTGCCCCCACTCTACTTTCCTCTCCATCTGTAGCCAGTCAATCTCCTGGCTTCTCCTTGACCTGAAGATAAAGTCCAGCTCCCCAGTATAGCCTGTCAGGCCCTTGCAGCCTGTGCCTGCCTGCCCCTCCAGCCTTGTCTCTCACTCTTCCTTGTGCCTGAAACTCTCCCTTCCACTTCCCCAACCCCTGGCCATTTCTGTATTCCAGACCCACTGAACTTCTTTCAGATGCTAAAAAGTCGAGTTAGAGACTCCAGAAGCTCTCTGTGACTTCTGTGCCCTCAACAATTTCTCCTCATGTTGAGGAACATTTCTACTATCCCCACTTCTCCATCTCCTTCCATATTACTCTACAACCTGTATCTCTCCTTAACACGTGGCCCTTCTTAGCACTTAACCCCCTGTCTTGTGTTATATTTTGGCTGCTTCCTCCCCAGACTGGGAGCTCCATGAGACCAGGGGCTATTCCATTTAAGTATACATATATCAACACACACACATTCATGAATCCTGAAGCACACAGAGAGCAGCGGTAAAGGTGGTGGTTTCTGGGTGTGCAAGATAAGCAGGGTTTTTTTTGTTTTTCTTTTTTTTAGAAAGTTTCACTCTTGTTGCCTAGGCTGGAGTGCAATGGCGTGATCTCGGCTCACTGCAACCTCCTCCTCCTAGGTTCAAGCTATTCTCCTGCCTCTGCCTACTGAGTAGCTGGGATTACAGTCATGTGCCACCACACCCAGCAAATTTTTGTATTTTTAGTAGAAATGGGATTTCACCACGTTGGCCAGGCTAGTCTCAAACTCCTGTCCTGAGGTGATCCACCTGCCTCGGCCTCCCAAAGTGCTGGAATTACAGACGTGAGCCACCGTCCACTGCCAATAAGCACATTTTTTAATGCTTTCATTTATCCACATTTTCTGATTTTCAAAATGAGCACCTTTTGTTTTGCTAATGCAAAATATTGACTATGTATTTACTATAAAGTAACAGTAATCAAGACAGTGTGGTGTTGGTGGAAGACATGCAAATAGATCCATATAGAGGCCTGAAATAGACCCAAAGGTAACTAACCTTTGACAAAGGAGCAAAGGCAATACGATGGAGAAAAGATTGTTTTGTTTTTTTTTTTCCAAGAAGTGGTGCTGGAACCACTGGACAGTCATATGAAAAATATGAATCTATGCCTTAAGCCCTGCAGAAAAATTAACTCAAAATGGATCACGGGGAAAATGTAAAACACACAACTGTAACTCCTAAAAGATAATGTAGGAGAAAGTCTAGATGACCTTGGGTTTGGCAATGACTTTTAGCTACAACATGAAAGGCAGGACCCACAAAAAAAATATTTGATTGGCTGGACTTCATTAAAATGACAAAATTCCGCTCTGTGAAAGACACTGTCAAGAGAATGAGACACCAAGCTGCAGACAGGGAGAATATATTTGTGATTATCTGATTGAAAACTTTATCTAAAACATACAGAGAATTCTTAAAATTCAGCAATAAGACAATTTGACAACCCAATTAAAAAATGGGCAGGCTGGGCATGCTGGCTTACACTTATGATCTCAGTACTTTGGGAGACTGAGGCAGGTGGATCACCTGAGGTCAGGAGTTCAAGGCCAGCCTGGCCAACGTGGTGAAACCTCTTCTCTACAAAAAAATACAAAAATTATCGAGACATGATGGCACATGCCCGTAATTCCAGGTACTCAGGAGGTTGAGGCACAAGAATCCCTTGAACTCGGGAGGCAGGGGTTGCAGTGAGCAGAGATTGCACCACTGCACTCCAGCCCGTGTGACAAAATGTGAATCTGCATCAAAAAACAAACAACAAAATGGGCAGAAGACTTTAACAGATGCCTACTCAAAGGAGACATGGCAAGTAAGCATGTGAAAAAGTGTTTGACCTTGTCGTACCCGAGCAAGTCAAGGAATGCGCCACACTCTGAGACTGAATTATGAGTCCTTTATCATGCCGGTGACCGAGAGGTGGCTAACACCCAAAATTCTCTCGGCCCCTGAGAAACAGTTAGATGGTCTTTTATACTCTAGTTTTAAAAGGGAGGGGGAACCTAGCTGAAGCAAAGTTTTCATAAAAGCAGAGTAAGCAAAAAGTTAATAGATAAACTCGTACATGAGAAATAAAACGGTGCCAGGTGCGAGGGGTAAAGCTGTCATGAAAGACATACGAGTGACAGAGAATGGGGGCTCCGGGCACTCGATGGCACCTGCATTCCCAGGCTCTGCTGGTACCACTTAACTCGGCTCTCATCAACAAATGCATTCCTGGAGGTGCCCAGTGTCAGCCCGCCCCAGCCACATACTCTAGTTACATACTTAATGGTGGGAAAATAACTAAAATGAGGAAGCTAAGATGGAGTCTGTCCGGCTCAGGAAGCTAAGATGGAGTCTGTCCGGCTCAGGAAGCTAAGATGGAGTCTGTCCGGCTCAGGAAGCTAACAGAAAGCCCGACCAGCTTTTAGTCTGAGAAAGAGTTAGTTTTAGCTGGAAGAAAGCAGGTTATCACATTCCCCACTTGTGTTTTTGGGGATTTAAATTATTGATTACTTAGTTACAGCGAGGGGGTTATATTGGGTTCTAAGATACACAAGTTTGACAGAAGCTACGCGCCATTTTACAAAATTCATAAACCAATTTAAAACACAGGGCCCGAACGTTATCCCCATTAAGAGAAGGAGAAGAGGTCCTGCTAATCCAGTTATTAAAGTATTTAGCCAAGGGTTTCAGTTAAACATGCTCTGGTACCATGGGGTGTTATTTTCTCATTCCCATTGGCGTTTATTTAAATTTTTTGAACCTTTTGAAGAGTATCCTTTATGACTCCAGACTGGTTAGCATAGAAGCAACAGCTTTCCCCTAACACTGCACATAAACCCCCTTGGGAGAGAAACACTAGGTCCAGCCCACGGCGGTTTTGAAGAACAACTTTAAGGAGTCTACCTGGGCATGCTGTGTATTCACGGCTGATGGGAAATTCCTTGAATCAGCATCTGCTTCCTGGGTCAGGGACCCTAGTCCAGCTTCTCCTCGGACTAACGCTGCTGTGCCAATTGCTGCTGACCCAGCCACACTGAGGCCAGCCAAAAGGGACACTAGGAGTGGGACCCCCGGTGGACCCTGGGGTGCAGTTCAGGAGGGGCAATGAGAAGCTGTCCCTCTGGTCCACTGTACACAGAAACCTGAGGAAGCACATGAACTAGCGCACACAGGAGAGGTCCAGGTTCAGTCCCGTGAATGCCGCGGGTGAGGCCTGAGGTGCAAGCCAGCCAAGTGTTACTCCGTGCCTGGTAGGAGACTGAAGTAGTTAGGGAAGTGAGCAGAGACTGATTACAGGTGGCCTGGAAAGGGGAAGCAGATAGGTTATGCCCCTCACTCACTGGGCAGGAGGAATTTCCTGAAGCATTCCCTAATGTAAGGGATCGAGGATGAGCACGACACGAAGGAGGCCCAGTGTTTAACTTGACCTCAACTCCCAATCCAACATAGTGTGGACGTTTGGCCTTCAGGCATAACCAGCAGTCTTGGGCCAGTTTAGGCTGAGTGATATTAAGGAGGTGATGCACTCCCCCTAAGATGGACATTAAGCTGGGTTGGAGGTGTTGGAATTGCAGCCAGAGTTGGGGAGCCTGGACTGGCGATAGGACAGTTGGGCCAATGGGGCTGACCTTACCTGGGTGCAGGCAGAACATAGGGTCTCCTAAATTAGTTAAGGAGCCAATGGGTTTGGGGGGCTCCAGGGAATCAGGATCCTCTTCTGAATGGTAAACATAGTTCCAAGATCAAACCCTTCTATGTAGAGTTGCAGTCCCCATGTCATACCGTAGTACCACTGAGCTGAGTTAGGGTTAGGGACAGTTATAGTAATGGGATTACAGGCTTCCATAGAACATGGTTTAGGATGAGAGATCCGGGCTATAGAAAGGGTTGGGGACCGAGTTGGCCCCCCCAGGTAAGTAGCCAAGGTTGCACATGACCAAAAAGGGCAGAAAAACTAGTAACTATCCCAGCAGGCAGCGTCAGGGTGGTCTCCAGGACAGAGGTAGACATTTACTCGTTGGAGTCCCTTTTCTGCAGCCCTCGAGCTGCTGCATCCACTTTCACTTCCGGCATGTCCAAACCCTGCAGCAAGGTTAATGAGTCCACTCCTCCCACAGGGGCAAACTTCGCTGTTCTCAAGGGAATGGCTGGGTTTGGAAACAAAACACATAAATTGAAAAAGAAACTTCATTGGAGGTACTTTCTTTCCAGGTGGTGTTCGCAGGTACTCTGTCTGTTGCAAAAGAAGTAAGGAGAAAGTCAGAGGGGGCAGAGGGCTGAACGACTGGGAACAGACAAGAAAAGAAGACAAAAAGCACTAGTCTGATGGCTGCACCCGACTCAGGTGCAGTTTTAAGGGGCCTGACCCGGGCTTGGGGACCCATGTTTCTTGCTGTGTCCTGTTGGCCTTCTTGATGCAGGAGTGATGGATTCAAGCAGGAATACTGTCAGCCTTTAGGGCTGTGGTGTAGTAAGGATGACAGTGTGAGGTCCTTTCCAAGCAGGAGCAAGTCCTTCCTTCTGGAAGCTTTTGACATATACCAGGTTACCTGGATGGAAAGGGTGGCAGGATTTTTCAGACCAGGAGCTGGATTAGGGTGTGCTTCCTGGACAAGCGGCTGGATAATATCTTGAACCTGTTGGAGAGACTGCAAGTACTGTAACACGTTAGCCTGGGATATTTCTGCTAACTGGGTATCCCTCGACATAGGCAAAACAGGTGGGGCCCTCCCATACATGATTTCAAAAGGAGAGAATCCTGCCTTGTAGGGGGTGCACCTGACCCTAAGAAGGGCTAAAGGAAGGAGCCTTATCCAGTTTTCACCGGTCTCCAGGATTAATTTGGTAAGAGTACTTTTTAAGGTACGATTCATGCGTTCTACCTGTCCAGAGCTCTGGGGTCAGTAGGCACAGTGAAATTTCCACTGAATGTTTAATGCCTTGCTGACTGACTGAGCCATGGACGAGGTGAAGGCGGGCCCATTATCAGACCCTATAGCAACAGACAACCCGTAGCGAGGGATAATTTCATTGAGTAAGAACGTTACTACTGTAGTGGCAGTTTCGTTCTTAGTGGCAAAAGCCTGGGTCCATCCAGAAACAGTGTCTACCAACACCAGGAGGTACTTATGCCCTGCCCAGTGTGGCTTCACTTCGGTAAACTCAGCTTCCCACCTCTCTCCTGGGCTATGTCCTCAGAGACGATGGCCCAATCCAGGCTTCAGGGCTTGCCTGGCATTCACCTGCACACAAGCCATGCATCCAGAGGCCACTTGGCTAGTTAAGTCCTGGAGGTGTAGGATTTTAAACGCCTTCTCAAAAGTTGGCCAACTTTGTTTCTCCCAAGTGGGTGGAAGAGTGGAGGCGTCTGATTAAGGCCTCTCCGAGGGCCTGGGGCAGGAAGATTCCAGAGTCTGGAAGGATCCACCATCCATCCTGATTTTTGCTGGCTTGCAGATCTGATGCCTGCTTTTCTTCTTCAGAAGAGTACGCTGGGTGGTCAGGTAAATCAGGCTGTAGGAAAGAGATGGCTGGAAGCAGATAATGGAGTAACCAGGAGAGCAGTAGCCTCATGGGCAGCACAGTCTGCCTTTCGGTTTCCCCTAGCAACAGCAGTATTGTCCTTCTGATGGCCTTTGAAATGAATTACAGGTGCATGTAGGGGGAGCCAGACAGCCTCAAGCAGGGCTAAAATTTCTTCCTTGTTTTTGACAGTTTTTCCCGCTGAGGTGAGTAGCCCTTGCTCTTGATAGATGGCCCCATGAACACGTACAGTAGCAAAAGCATATTTGCTATTAGTGTAGATGTTTACACGATTGTTCTTACCCCATTGGAGGGCTTGAGTAAGGGCAATTAATTCAGCCTTCTGCGCAGAGGTACCAGCTGGCAGTGCCTGGGCCCACAGTACATCGGTCTCCATGGTAATGGCCGCACCAGCTTTCTGCATCCCCTGCTCAAGGAAACTGCTACCGTCTGTAAACACGGTGGCATCTGCCTTTTCCAAAGGAGTGTCCTGGAGATCAGGTCTACCTGTCTCTGTAGTTTCTAGTAATTCCTGGCAGCCGTGGATGGGGAGGTGAAGTCTGCATCAGTGAGCAGAGTGGCTGGATTTAAACAACTTGTGGGGGAGAAAGTTAATCGGGGCTGATCTACCTGCAGACTCTGATACTGCAGGATGCGGGCATTAGACATGCATTTGCCTGGAGCACCTCATAGCAGGGTCTCTACCACATGTGGTGCTGGAAGAGTTAACTTCTGGCCCAGAGTGAGCGTATCAGCCTCACAAACTAGGCTTGCTGCTGCCACAACTGCTCAAAGACAACTTGGCCACCAGGAGGCCACAGGGTCCAGTCTTTCAGACAAATATGCCACTGGGCGTTGCCATGGCCCTGAGGTTAGAGTGAGTACTCCTTTAGCCACTCCCTGATTTTCATGGATAAACAAGTGAAATGGTCTTGAGATGTTTGGAAGGGCTAAAGCAGGGGCCTCAGTCAGTGCCTTCTTTAAGTTTTGGAAGGCCTGCTCTTCCGTGTCAGTCCAAACTAAAGGGCCACTTCCTCCTGTAGCGGTGTACAGAGGCTTGGCAGTTTCTGTGAACCCAGGTATCCACAGGTGACAGTATCCCACTGCCCCCAAGAATTCATGTACCTGTTTCTTGGTGGTGGGGGTAGGGATTTGCAAGATGGCCTCCTTTCGAGCATTGGTGAGCTCTCTTTTTCCTTGGTTTAGTTCATATCCCAAGTAGGAGACCTTGGAAAGACAAAGCCAAAAAGGCTGAGACCCGATACCCAAGCTTCTGAAGGAGATAAACCAGGTCCTTAGTGTGTTGCAGACAGCTTTGGCAGTCTCAGTAGCCAGTTAAATCATCCACATATTGCAGTAGGGTACACTTGGAACGGCTGGGGGTGCCACAAGGTCCTGCTGAAGGGCTTTCCCAAGAAGAGTTGGAGAATTTTTAAAACCCTGGGGCAACTGAGTCCATGTTAATTGGGTTTTGTCTCCCGAACCAGAGTCTGCCCATTCAAAAGCAAAAATGGGCGGGCTCCTTGGAGCCAGAGGAATGGCAAAGAAAGCATCTTTTAAGTCCAAGACAGTGTACACGGTATGTTCTGGTGGGAGCCAGCTGAGCAGTGTGTAGGGATTAGGGACAGGTGGATGGACTGTGACTGTCCATTTGTCAACTTCCTGCAAGTCCTGTACAGGCGGTAATCATTTGTTCCAGGTTTCTTAACTGGCAGAAATTGAGTGTTCCAAGCAGACTGGCAAGGTATAAATATACTGGCTCATAATAGCCATTGAATGTGGGGGCTGATTCCCACTCTAGCCCGCTGACTCATAGGGTATGGTTTGACCTGAACAGGCAGGACATCAGCCAGAAGTTCTATAACCACCGGTGGATGGTGTTTTGCCAGTCCTAGGAAGTTTGATTCTGCCCAAACTCAGGGAAAAAAGAGCTTGCAGATCCAGTAGGAGAGGGCTAATTCGGTTTTCTTTCGGGGGTGAAGATGAGACTACAAGATATTCCTCTGACAGAGGAATGGTCAGCACGATCTGAGCAGGAGGGGGCTCTGTGTCACCTAACTTGAGATGACTTTGCTGAGCCGAGAAGGAGATGGATGCCTACAGCTTATGGAGCAGGTCACACCCAAGAAGGGGGAGGGGCATTCTGGGACTACTAGAAATGAATGGATTATTCTCTTTTGACCTAAGTTTACTTCACGTCAGTGGGTGACAGGATATTCCTGAATAGCTCCAGTAGCCCCCTGTACAGCCATTCTCTTGTTAGAAACACTGCCCAAGGGTGTCTGTAGTACAGAATGTTCAGCCCCCGTGTGGATTACAAAGTATACAGGCTGGCCCCCCCACAGTAGCAGTAACCATGGACTCCCATGGGCCAAGTGAAAAGGATCCCCGGTCCTGTCAATCATCAGATTCTTCTGCTGTGGGGAGGGTGAGGACCCTTTTTTGTTCTGGTTTTTTCCTCTGGCTTTAAAAGGCACTCATTTTCCCAGTGTTCAGTCTGTCTACAGTAAGCACACTGGTTCCTCTGTAGGGGAGCCTGCTCACCTTTTTGCTTTTCTGGTGGGGGTCCAGGGTCCTCCGAATGGTGCTCTGGGATAGGAGCTCTTCCTTTTGGTTCCCTGGAGGGCAGCCACTATCATTTTTGTCTGTCTTTCCTTGGCCCTGTCAGCTGCCCTGTCAGTGGCCTGAGCTGCCTGCTTTTGTTTTTCAGCTTCTCTATTTTTCAAAAACCTTCTGGGCTACTTCTAAAACCCAAGTAATGTTCATTCCAGCAGAACCTTCCAATTTTTGTAACTTTCTTTGAATGTCAGGAGCTGCCTGGGCCACAAATGTCAAATTTATAGCAGGGCTATTTTCAGAAGCTGCTGGATCAAATGGGATGTAAATTCAATAGGCCTCCCAGAGGCGCTCTAGGAATGCTCCAGGTGACTCATCGGCCCCTGAGCAACTTCAGTGGTCTTAGACAAGACCACTTTGCAGGTTTCCTGATGGCTTGTTTAATACCTGCAAGGAGATACCAGTGGAAATCTTTAAAGCCCTCCTTCCCCATGAGGTGTTAGGGTCCCACTCAGGTCAGGTAGAAGGAAAAGCCTCCTCAAGGAGGTCTTGGGCTTCCTCCTTAGGCCTCCCTTCTGAGCTAAGGAACTGCTTTCTGGCTTCCCTTCTAATTAGGTCCCTCTCTTCAGAGGTGAAAAGGGTAAGAAGGAGTTGCTGGCAATTGTCCCAGGTGGGCTTATGAGTCTGGAGCACAGACTCCATCAGTGCAGTTAGGACCTGGGGCTTCTCAGAAAACGGAGGATTTTGAGTCCTCCAATTATACAGGTTAGAGGTGGAAAATTGGACATAGACTAAGAACGGAGCAGCAGAATGCTCACTGCCTGACAGGGGTGGAGCCTCCCTCAAGGGGAGGAGCAGAGTAGCTTCCTCTGACCTGGCCATAGCCGGGAGGCAATGGGTGGAGAAACTGGCAGAGACAAAGGCTCCAGGGATGGAGGTGGCGGTGGGGCGGGGGGGGGGGGTGCCACAGGAGGTGCCCTTGAAGAAATTGTGGGGAATCCTTGGGGAACAGGGGGTTATAAGGTGGGGGTAATAGGTGCAGATAGCTTTCCTCTTCTCAGAGGAAGGCAACACAGGGGGAGCAGAAGGGGCCACCGGAGCAATAGGTCGGGGCCGGGAGGGGATTTTACTCAGAAGAACCTTAGAGGTGGGGTCATGAACAGTGTGAGATCGGAGCCATGGGGGAGGGTTCTGAACCAATGGCCATTCCACTTCACAGAGAGTTTGGAGTTTGCCTTTTTTAAGGTGAACTCCGTAGTCCTCTGAGAAGCCTAGAGAGACATACACTGTAGGGGGCTCAGTAACTGGGGCCAGGAGGAAGAGTTTCTCATTCTGAAAGCAATAGTTAACAGGACTTTTAACCAGAGATGTCAGACCCCGCATGAACAGAACTATTCATGGCCTGGGGGCATGGAGAATCAGAAAAACCGGAAGTTACAACCAGGAGAAATAACAAAATGGCTACCGCCGCTATTTCTTGCGGCAGCATCAAGTATTCTCGGACTCTGAATTAGGAGAAGGTAGAACACCGGGGTCAAAACGTTCCAGGTCTGCAGGATCTGGGTAGCCTGCCCCTTGATTTATACTTGAGACACCTCAGATGTCTCCAGGTCTTAAAGGCAGTGTTTAAATTCGGCCTTTTCCCTTAAGGGTTTTAGGAAGAACAACAAAGTCAGGTCCTGGAGATGCTGGACTTGCTGAGACACAGGAAAATGAGATAATCGGGGTAAAGGATGGAAATGAGGTGGAAAAGGGGCACCCAACGTTTCCTGAAGATTAGAGATCAACCACAGAGGAACATAATATGAATGCTGAAGAATTGGAGTATTACAGGTGTAGGTTTCTCTCCACAGTGCCCTGTTTAAGGGCACTGGGAAAGTTGTGGGGTGACAGAAAAGATGGGCAAGGAGGTCGGCAGGATGGCTATTTTGAGTCCACCACTGTTCTGAGAAGAAAAGAGAGATGCCCCCAGTCGTTGGGGCGTGGGTGTGACAATCCAGACGCCAACGATCTTTGTGGTGCCACAATTCACAGACTGGTGAATCTTTTTCACAACTTTCCCCTAAGAACAGCTGATCTGTGTTTGACAGAAAAGGCAGGACTGGGATGGCCAGGCCAACCAGTAAATGAGGGATTTTACCTCCTCAGACAAGAAGTCTGTATTCAGTACCTTAAAGAAGTTTTCCCCTAGCCGCCTTGGGCAGCGGCGGTAAGACATACAGATTCAAGCGGACACCAGACAGAACAATAGACACTGGGACATGCAAACAGTCATGACGGTTTTGACAAACAGAAAGAGTCCCGTGTTGGGATCAGTCAGATGCCCCAGGAGACGTTGGGCCCCTGTTAGCATTGGCAGATCCGTATAAACCCCTGATTAGGACTGAGCTGAGGGTGCTGCCATTAGCCTTATGAGGTAGCCATGGAGACGCAGGTCAGGGCCCTCTGGAGCTCTGTAGCTTTTGCTGTGGAGCTACAAATTGGAATTTCAAGGGCAGGCCCTTGAATTCCCCATTCACTGACACATGCACTCACCACTTAGACAGAGTTTCTTGCACTTTTTATACCCATTTAAGATAGAGGCCGCTCTAAATTGAACAAGAAATAGAGAGAGAGAGACCAGAGACACTCACTAACAGAGATCCAGACTCTGCCTTCCAGCATACTGGAGTGCTGGCAGAGCTAACAGAAACCAGGACTCTGTCCTCCAGCATCCTGGAGTGCTGACAGAGTCATGAGGGAAGGTCCTCATCAGGACAAATTCCCTCCCAGAGACAGGCAGAGTCAGATCTGACTTACCTTCCCGGGACCAGAGACAGAGGACTCAGGAACCGAATTTGGTGGGCACCAGTAGTGGACCCGTTCCCCTCTGGACAGCAGTGGGCTACAGGGTCCTGAAAAAATTTCAGGGGGTGCCTCCCCTATAGGCTGCCGTTCATCCAGGGAAGGCCAGGAAGAGCCCGGTTATGCCCGGTGGTGACCAAAAAATAATAAGAATATCTCGCTGGGGCCTCCAAAATGTTGTACTTGTGCAAGTCAAGGAATGTGTCACACTCTGAGATTGAATTATGAGTCCTTTATTATGCTGGCAACTGAGAGGTGGCTAATGCCCAAAATTCTCTCTCCCCCTGAGAAAAAGTTAGATGGTCTTTTATACCCTAGTTTTAAAAGGGAGGGAGAACCTAGCTGAAGCAAATTTTTCACAAAAGCAGAGTAAGCAAAAAGTTAATAGATAAACTCGTACATGAGAAATAAAACGGTGCCAGGTGCGAGGGGTAAAGCTGTCATGAAAGACATACGAGTGACAGATAATGGGGGCTCCGGGCGCTCGATGGCACCTGCATTCCCAGGCTCTGCTGGTACCACTTAACTTGGCTGTTATCACCAAATGCATTCCTGGAGGTGCCCAGTGTCAGCCCGCCCCAGCCACATACTCTAGTTACATACTTAATGGTGGGAAAATAACTAAAATGAGGAAGCTAAGATGGAGTCTGTCCGGCTCAGGAAGCTAACAGAAAGCCCGACCAGCTTTTAGTCTGAGAAAGAGAGAGTTAGTGTTAGCTGGCAAAGAGCAGGTTATCACAGCATCATGATATGCATTACTTTTGAGAATTGCAAATTATAACAATGAGATATCACTACTTATCCATTACAATGGCAAAAATCCAAAACATTGAGAATACCAAATGCTGGTGAGGATGTGGAGCAATAGGAACTATTTGCTGTGGTTGGGAATGCAAAATAGTACAGCCATTTTGAATGACAGTGGCAGTTTCTTACAAAGCTAAATATAGTCTTACCATATGACCCAGTGGTTACACTGCTAAGTATTTACCCAGTTGAGTTAAGAATGTATGTCCACACAAAACCCTGCATGAATATTTACAACAGCTCTATTCATAATTGCCCCAAACTGGAAGCAACTAAGATGTCCTTCAGTAGGTAAATGGACAAAGAAACTGAAGTGTATCTATCCATTGGGATGTTTTGCAGTATTTTTTTTTGTTAAAGATGGGGTTTCACCATGATGGCCAGGCTGGTCTTGAACTCCTGACCTCAGATGATCCACCCACCTTGGCCTCCCAAAGTGCTAGGATTACAGGCGTGAGCCACCGCGCCCTGTCTGTTTTTCAGTATTAAAAAGAAATGAGCTATCAAACCATGGTAAGACATGGAGGAACCTTAAAAGCATGTTACTAAGTGAAAGAATCCAATCTGAAAAGGCTACATACTGTATGATTCCAACTATATGACATTCTGGAAAACGCAAAACAATGGTGACAGTAAAAGAGATCAGTGGTTGCCAGGGATTGGGGCAGCGAGGGAGAAACAGGAGAGAGAGAACCTGGCAGCATTCAAGTCCCTGGATCCAACTGTTCCCAAGGCTGCATCCACCCCCTTCCCATGGTTACACCATTCCTTTCCCATGCTCAGATTGTTCAACCTTTCTCTTGTTCAATTGAGCAAGGCAACAAATCCTTATCTTTTCTTGTTCTCTTTCTTTTTGAGACAAGGTCTCACTCTGTAGCCCAGGCTAAAGGGCAGTGGTGTGATCATGGCTCTTTGCAGAGCCTGTCAGACTCAGGAGGTCCTCCCACCCCAGGCTCCTGATTAGCTGGGACTACAGGCACATGCCAACACACGTGGCTAATTTATTTTAATTTTTAGTAGTTATGGGGTTTCAGGATGTTGCTCAGACTGATCTCAAACTCCTGAGCTCAAGCAATCCTCTCACCTTGGCCTCCCAAAGTCCTGGGTCACAGGCATGAGCCACGGCACCCAGCCTCCTCCTATTTTCTAAGCCAATTCAAGTTTAATCAGATGCAGCCAGTATAGCTCAGATCCCAGTGCTCTCATCCGTCTTTCCTGGTAAGGAAGTAGCACGCTACAATGGAAAGAAAGTGGACCTCGGAGTAAGAACTTTGGCAAGACGTGAACGAAACGATACTGCGTAGTGTTACAGGCTTAGAAACTGCCAGAAAAACTCACATTAAGCCACGGCTACCTGGGCTCTTGTCTCGAACACCAGACAGCACGCGGAGGCTTCAGCTGTGTTGAGGACAAAGGTCTTAGATGCATCTGAGAAAGGGAAACAAAATAAAAAGCCATGCATGTTCGTTTTCAATTCAGTTACAGCAGGTGCTCGATTGCCATCATTTCATTACAACACTGCTGAGATGAAAAATCCGTTCCCAGCAGGGCCACTTTCTGAGTGAAGTTTGCACATTCTCCTCATGTCTGTGAGGGTTTTCTCCAGGTCCCCCGACTTCTCCCTCGTCCCAAAGGTGTGCAACGATGTAAACTGTACATCTAAATTGTCAAAATTGTGTTTAAATTGTCCCAGTTTGAGTATGAATATGTGAACGTGGGTGTGTGTGGGGGGTGTGAGTGTGTGTGAATGAGGGTGTGGCTGTGGGTAAGTGTGCAGTGTGAGTGGGTACATGACTGTGCATGCATGAGTGTGGGTATGTGAGTATGCATGTGTGTGAGGCTGTGGGGGTGAGTGTGTTAGTGAGTGTGGGTGCATGTGTAGATATGTGTGTGAAAGAGATTGAGGGTGTGAGTGTGGGGTGGTGAGTGTGAGCATGATAGTGCATGTGTGTGAGTGTGTGATAGTGTATGAGTGTGTGTGAGTGTGGGAGTCTGTGTGTTTGAGAGTGTGTGTCAGAGTATGTGAGTGTGTATGTGTGAGTGTGTGCATGTGAGAATGTATGTGTGTGGGAGAGAAAAATTGTGTGTGAGAGAGACAGAAAGACTGTGTGTGTGTGTGTGTGTGTGTGTGTGTGAATGTGTGCCCTGCGACAGGATGATGTCCTGCCTGGGGTTGGATCCCACCTTATGCCCTGACTGTGGCCACCTGTGACCTGTGACCCTCAACTGGAACAATTGGGTGACTCATAATCTTATTTGTGTTTACTAATCTTTCATAGATGTATGTGTAGTTCACATTAATTTCAATGTTTAATATATTGGGAGTGTCTGAGTCTTTATCTAGAAGTGATAAAGTGATGCTTTTATGACCGGAAATGTGCTTAACTCTTGTTTCTGTCAATTAGCCTACCGTCAAATTGGTTTTGTTTTATGTTATTTTATTTAAAGTTGCAGTTCCTAAGAACCTATCGGTGACCTTAAATGATAACTTATTGTATTTTTGAAGTAACAGCAAAATGTACAATTTATGGATAACAACTATCTTCCCCATCAGTCATGTTTTATGACTGTAATATTTTACAATTTTGTGGTTTTTTTAGAATGGGTTAATTCATAGAGTTCAAAATTCAAAAGGTGCAAGAAAAGTAAAATGCAGAGAAAAAAGTTTCCCTGTATTCCTGCCTCTGACCCCATCCACTTTACCCAGCAGCCAACCAATGTCGGCCTTGCTCTCTGCTCTGCACATATATGTTGGCTTTTGCTGCATGACAAGACAGTTCAAAGCTTACAAAAACAAGCTTGGAAGTCTACGGGCCAGTGGAGCCCTTCCAGACTGGGCTTGCTGAGCAAGGCTGAGTAGTAGAGGATGGCCTCAGTCACATGTCTGGAATTGCCAGGCTGGGTGAACCAGAGGCCCCTTGCATGTCTGGAAGTTGGTTTAACGTCAGCTGGAGTGATGGCCACACGCCTCCCACCATCTGGCAGACTTTCAGGGAAGTCAAAAACTTGCTCTGAGGCCCAATAGTTGGTCAAGGAAGCACACTGCATTCTTTGTTTTGTTTGTTCTATGTTTATTTTTGTTCTTAGCATGGACACATTTATTGACCAAAGGGATGATTCTAACCTAACCAAGCCAACACTCCAAAATAGTTGCATGTAAATGTTTGTGATAAAGATAATTGAACACAGTAATGAGCAATAAAATAAATAACCAGCAGTGTGGAGATGCGCTCGTTGAACTCAGCTTGTTTACTAGCTAATTCCTGTCCGAAGTGATGGTGGAATTTTTATTCCATTTTGTCACAGATCTGAGTCCAGGTGACACTGTCCTGCACAGGCCACCACTACTTTCCCGTGTTTTGATTTTCTTGTTACTGTGTTTTCCCTTCCCATCCCTCTCCCAAAGCTGAAGCAATGCGCTGTCTGTAGGCGCAGACGGCCTGAGGTTTTCTGCCGTCAGCTGTGGTTTCTTATAACTTCTCTAACCGGGGTGTAAGAAGAAAACTGTTGTCTTCAAAGTGCTCTCAGTTCTTTTGTGAGGGTTTTGCTCTCATAAGAGATGATACAGTCTGGTCTGACCATTGCACCCGTTTTTTGGTTTGTTTTGTTTTTTGCAGAGCTATTCCCACTGCTAGTTCTCTCATGTCTTCATTAAAGCCTTTGGTGTTCATAGCGAGCCACCTTCCTTCTAGCTGCTGAGCAGTGGCCTGGGTAGGCGTGTGGGGTCAGGTGTGGCCAGTGGGCTGTGCAGCTCCCAGCACCCACACGTGTTTTAAAAGGGACCTGCCCCACATGCCCATTTCTTGTTAAAGTTTTGATTGCTTTTACTTTATTATTTTATTTATTTATTATTATTATTATTATTATTTTTTGCAATGGGATCTCGCTCTTTTGCCCAGACTGGAGTGCCGTGGTATGATTTCGGCTCACTGCAACCTCCACCTCCTGGGTTCAAGTGATTTTCCTGCCTCAGCCTCCTGAGTGGCTGGCATTACAGGTACGTGTCATCACACCCAGCTAATTTTTGTGTTTTTAGTAGAAACGGGGTTTCGCCATGTTGGTCAGGCTGGTCTCGAGCTCCTGATCTCCTGATCAGCCTGACTCGGCCTACCAAAGTGCTGGGTTTACAGGCATGAGCCACTGCACCTGGCCAGATTGCTTTTATTTTATTAGGAAGATAATATGCAGGATGCATGCTTACTCTAACAAATTTAAACAAAACAGAGTAAAAGTATCCCCAGAAAGAGCTTCTATTTCTGTTTCTATTTCTCTAGAATTTTCCTATGAATATGCCTGTGGATATGTATCTTATTTTTTCTTAAATTCCAACAGTTTATTAGAAAGATTGTAGACATTTTAAAAAAACATCCCCAGGGTCATGAACTTAACTTGAGGTTTTCAGGTCTGGCATAAGTGGAATCAAAAAAAGAAATAAAAAATCCAATAGTGTATTAAACATTTTTTCACTCATTTGCCATACTGACAGTGCAAATACAAATCTGGTCTAAATGTACACACTCTCAGGCAACAATCTACAGCTTTCTTCATCCTCTATGCCACGAGATGTAAAAGCCTAAGGGTCAAGCAATACCAAATGTATAATTTCCTTTTTTCCTTTTTTAGATAGTCTCGCTCTGTTACCCAGGCTGGAGTGCAATGATGCGATTTCAGCTCCCTGCAACCTTCGCCTCCCGAGTAGCTGGGATTACAGGCACCCACCACCATGTCCAGCTAATTTTTGTATTTTTAGTAGAGGTGGGGTTTCCCCATGTTGGCCAGGTGGCTCTCCAACTCCTGACCTCAGGTGATCCACCTGCCTCGGCCTCCCAAAGTGCTGGGATTATAGGTATGAACCACTGAGCCTGGGTCCAAATGTATACTTTTTTTTTTTTTGAGACAGGGTCTCACTCTTGTTGCCCAGACTGGAGTGCAATGGCACGATCTCCACTTACTGCAACCTCCGCCTCCTGGGTTCAAGTGATTCTCCTGCCTCAGCCTCCTGAGTAGCTGGAATTACAAGCACGCATACCACTACGCCCAGCTAATTTTTATACTTTTAGTAGAGACGGGATTTTGCCATGTTGGCTAAGCTGGCCTTTAACTCCTGACTTCAGGTGATCCGCCTGCCTCAGCCTCCCCAAGTGCTGGGATTACAGGTGCAACCCACCTCGCCTGGCCCAAATGTATAATTTTTTAAAAAAAGGTCTAAGTCAGGGCATTCACTATTTTCAGCTAAAATACATCTGAAACACTGACAAGTGATCACTTACATAAAATAAGGTGAAAGTAAATTTTTTGAAAAATAAACTGTAGTGAAAATCCTGAAGGATAACACCAGAGGAATAGCAGGTTACCAGTAAGGTGTGAGCCAATTTGTTCCAGCCACTTCTGAATTCATGTTCTGTAATCTAAAATTTAGTTCTCTTTCCCTAAGCTGAGAGCTTCCTGTCGCGTCAGTATCTATGTTATGAAAAAAAGTAGACGTAGGTGACATGTTTGCATTTAGCCCAACTGCCGCATCAATTGCCAAGGACTTCAACAGCTTCCTGGAAATCTGGGAAGCGTTCATGCATCAGGTTATTGCCTTAGCTAATTTAAAACTGCCCCATTCAATGGTACATATCAACCCACAGTGAAGCCTTTTCAAAAACAAACAGGTTGAAAAATGGGTTACAGTGGGCAAACACAGCATGCCTTTAGAGCTATCGATTCATGGATTTCGTCAATTCTGAAATCTTGCAGAGCAGTTATTTTTCTCTATCAAATTCCAAGTGATGACAATATGCTTTAGATCCAGCATTTTCTCGTCATCACCGCCTTGTGAGTCTTCATCTGCTCCATCTACTTCTGGTACATCTTCGTCCACACCACCACCCATGCTGTTCATCATCTTGACCAGAGAAACGGTCAAAATTAGACATGGCTTCATCTGAATCATCTTCTGTCTTTCCAACTGTTGAAGTCCACACTAATCCAGTTAAACTTTGTCCTTTCTTTTGTTAACCTTGGCCATGACATCCAGATTCTTTAGAAACAACATAAAATTGATCTGTCCGTTCTTTTATGCTTGGGGTCATTTGGATCAATATAGTAAAAACGATCAATGTCATTTAAATGCTTGAAATGATCACCTCCTCCAAGACAACTGAATTGTTTGGATTTTTCAAAACATACATTAACAACTTTAGCATCTTCAACACAAAATTCAATGAAGACAGAGTCCCTTGGATTGATGGTACCACTTTGCAGAAGCAGCCGCATTGTGAACGGGGCAGAGGGACAGGAAAATGGGTGGGTGGGCATCTCTGGCAGTAGCTGTGGCTAAGGAGCCGACTCCTCTCCTGCATTTTCTCCCCAGTCTCAGCCTCTTCTGCTCCCCTCAGGCAATGGCAGCATCGACAGGCTCGACATATATATCTTAATTTTTTTTTTTTTTTGAGACGGAGTTTCACTCTCGTTGCCCAGGCTGGAGTGTATTGACGCATTCTCGGCTCACTGCAACCTCTGCCTCCTATGTTCAAGCGATACTCCTAAATCAGCCTCCAAGTAGCTGGGATTATAGGCACCAACCACCACGCCTGGCTAATTTTTTGTATTTTCAGTAGACACAGGATTTTGCCATGATGGCCAGGCTGGTCTCCAACTCCTGACCTCAGGTGATCCACTGGCCTTGGCCTCCCAAAGTCCTGGGATTACAGGCATGAGCTACCTCCTCCAGCCTTATTTTATTTTTTTAAACAAAGATTAGACTACATGTTCTGTAACTTGCTTGTGGTCACCTAAAATATCATTGTATATCATTTTATATTAGAACATGTGCCTCCGTGCCTTTTAAAAAATAGCTGCATATATTACATTATGAGTATTTTAAAATTATATTTACTTAAAACTGGTAGTTCTTTGAACATACTTATGTGTGTATCATTGCTACTTCTACAGGCTAAGTTCCTAGAAGTGGAATTGCTCATTCAAAGGGTGTACGCATTGCACTGACGCTCCCCTGTGCAGGGTTTCTGTTTCCTTGCAGCTCGCAGCTTGCCTGGCATTGTCTGCTATCATTATTTTCTATCTCTGTTTGTCTCTTAGATGAAAAATTGTGTCCTTCTTAATATACATTTCTTTACTAATGAAATTAAGCCTATTTTTGTCTATTTGGCTTACATTCCTTAATCATTTTTCCATTGTATCATTCACCTTTTTCTGTTTGTTTGCTTGTTTGAGATAAAACCTCGTGACTGGACGCGGTGGCTCACTCCTGTCATCCCAGCACTTTGGGAGGCAGAGGTGGGTGGATCACGAGGTCAGGAGATGGAGACCATCCTGGCTAACACTGTGAAAACCCATCTCTACTAAAATACAAAAAACTAGCTGGGCGTGGTGGCATGCACCTATACTCCCAGCTACTTGGCAGGAGAATCACTTGAACTGGGGAGGCCAATGTTGCAGTGAGCCAAGATCATGTCATTGCACTCCAGCCTGGGCAACAAGAGTGAAACTCAATCATGAGGAAAAAAAAAGAGAGAGAGAGAGAGAGAAGCTGGTATTCAACTCTGATTATGTGGACTACAAAGCCCTTGTCCTGTGTCTAGTGCCTTATGGTGAAGGCTTGTGTCCGTAATCATGGAATCAGCAAGGCAGGGACTAATGAAGAGTCTCCATCAGCTGTTAAGGTCTCAAAGCTAGTTGGGTTTGGCAGGGGAGGTGTGATTTGTTGTGGGAAGGTCTATGCAAGCCTCCTCCCGAAAGTCTGAGGGAGCTGAGAGGACAAAGAAAGAGACTAACTGATTCAGCTGCTTAGAAAGAGACATTTAATTGACACTTAGGAACAGAAGCCATGTCTGTGTCTCTGGCGGCCACAAGACAAGAAGGTGGATCCTGTGCCATTAGCCCCAGATCCAGGGCTCACAAACCAAGGGGAAGAGAAGGCGAGATTCAGAATCACTGATCTTTAGAGAAATGCAAATGAAAACCACAATGAGATACAATCTCACACCAGTAAGAATGGCTATCATTAAAAAGTCAAAAAATAACAGATGCTGGTGAGGTTGTGGAGAAGGAACACTGATACACTGTTGGTAGGAGTGTAAAGTAGTTCAACCATTGTGGAAGGCAGTGCAGTGATTCCTTAAAGAACTAAAAACAGACTCCTGTTCGACCCAGCAATCCCATTACTGGGTGTATACCCAGAGGAATATAAATCATTCTACCATAAAGACACATGCACATGAATGTTTATGGCAGCACTATTCACAATTGCAAAGACATGGAATTAACCTAAATCCCCATTAATGACAGGTTGGATGAAGAAAATGTGGTACATATATACCATGGATTATTATGCAGCCATAAAGAAGAATAATATAATGTCTTTCATGGGAACATGAATGGCGCTGGAGGCTATCAACTTTAGCAAACTAACACAGGAACAGAAAACCAAATACCACATGTTCTCACTTATAAGTAGAAGCTAAATGATAAGAACTCATGGACACAAAGAAGGGAACAAGAGATACTAGGTCCTACTTACTAGAGGGTAGAAGGTGGGAAGAGGGAGTGGAGCAGAAAAAAATAACTATTGGGTACTAGGTTTAGTACCTGCAACATGAAATAATAAACCCCCATGACTTGAATTCATCTGTATAACAAACCTGTGCATGAACCCCTAAACACAAAAGTTGAAAAAAAAAGAACAGTGTCTTTGACATTGAATACAGATTTCTACTTTATCTGACATTAATTTTTGCTTCTTTTATGTATGTATTTGCCATAGCCTTAACTTTTAGCTGTTTGGTGTCATTTTGTTTTTAGTGAGTCTTCTGTAAGCAATCTAAATGATGCTCATCTTTACCCCAGTCTGCGTCTTTGACTTTTTATTGGAGGAACTTAAGCCATTGATAATTATTGCCATAACTGATTTATATGTGGTCTTCCTTCTCAAAACCCATAACCCTGGTCTAATCCTGAGAAAAACATCACATGAATTTCAACTGAGGGACATCTGACAGTTATCAAACCAGTACTTCTCAAAACTGCCAAGGTTGTCAAAAACAGGGAAAGTTTACAACACTATGGAGAACAGTTTGGAGGTTCCTCAAAAAAATTGAAAGAGCTACCATATGATCCAGCAATCCCACTGCTGGGTATATACCCAAAAGGAAGGAAATTGGCATATCAAAGAGATATCTGCACTCCCATATTTGTTGCAGCTCTGTTCACAGTAGCCAAGATTTGGCCTCAAACTCCTAACCTCAGGTGATTCACCCATCTCAGCCTCCCAAAGAGCTGGGATTACAGGCGTGAGCCACCGAGCCCGGCCTAGTAGCCAAGATTTGGGAGCAACCTAAGTGTCCATCAGCAGATGAACGGATAAATAAAATGTGGTTCACATACACAACGGATTGTTGTTCAGCCACATTAATCTCTTATAAAAGTCATTTTCTAAGGGTGAATACTGCACCCTGGAGGATGGCACCTCATCCTTGAAAGCTACGGTCTCCATGCTGGTGCCTTCAAAAAAGAATGAGATTCTGTCTTTTGCAACAACCCGAAGATTGTTGCAAAAGATTGATGGAACTGAAGGTTATCATGTTAAGTGAAATAAGCCAGGCACAGAAAGACAATCATTGCATGTTCTCTTATTTGTTGGATCTAAAAATCAAAACAATTGAATCCATGGAGATAGAGAGTAGAAGGATTGTTAGCAGAGGCTGGGAAGGGCAATGGGGGCGGAGGGGAGGTAGCATGATTAATGGGTACAAAAAAATCAGAATGAATAAATAAGACCTAGTAATTGATGGCACAATAGGGTGACTATAGCTAATAATGATTTACTTGAACATTAAAAAATAACTAAAACAGTATAATTGGATTGTTTGTAACACAAAGGATAAATGCTTGAGAGGACAGGTACCCCATTCTCCAGAATGTGATTGCTATGCATTGGATGCCTGTATCAAAACATATCATGTACCCCAAAATATATACACCTACTTTGTACCCACATAAAAATAAACAATTGTTTAAAAATATAAGGAAGGTCTGAGAAACTGTCACAGACAAGAGGAGCCTAAGGAGACAGGATGACTCAATGCACTGTGGTTCCTGGTTAGACTCTGGAGCAGAAAATGGACATCAGTTTAAAACTAGGGAAAGTTGAATAAAGTATAAACTGAAAACAAAACAAAACAAAATGCCCACAAAGAAAACTCTGGGTCCAAATGTCTTCACTGGTGAATTCTACCAAACATTTAAGGACAAATATAACAATCAGTTCTACACAAAACTTCCAAAAATAGAAGATGAAGAAATCGTTCCCTTATAAAAATAACTCTGAAAGACTCATAAACCTAAATTAAGAAATTTAGAAGCTAAAACAATAAAATCCTGGAACAAAGCATAAGAAAAAAAAAATCGTGGTGACCTTGAGTTAGGAAAATATTTTTTTGAATACACAAAAGTAGCAAAAACTCTAAAAGAAAAAATGAGTAAATTACATTTTATTAAAATTAAAAATGTTTACTTCCTCAAATAACACTGTTAATAAAATGTGAAGCCACAAACTGAAAATATTTGTGAAACAAAAATCTGTCAAAAGGCTTGCACACACAATATGTAAAGACCTACGACAACCCACATATAGGAAAGCAAAAACCCAGTAAAAGGTGGTAAAATATGTCAATAGTCACTTCCTCGATATATATGGGTGGCAAATAAGGCAATTCACTAAAGATTTTATACATATCGACCTCTATAGATAGATGTCACAACATGATTAGTCCCTAGGGAAATTCAAATTAAAACCACGGTGAGATCACACTGAGTAGCCACTGTACCCAACAGAATGACTAAAATTTAAAACACTGAAAAAAGCAAGTATTGGCAAGGCTATTGAGCAATTGAGAACTCTTACGCATTGTCGGTGGGAACATAAAATGTTCCAGCCGCTTTGGAAAATAGTTTGGAGTTTCTTTTAAAGTTACGCACACACCGATTATGTGAGCCAGAAATGCCACTCCTAGGCATTTACCCAAGAGAGAAAGAAAAGAAATATTTGGTCAGACAAAGACTTGCACACTCTGTGCATAACAGTTTTATTCATAATAGCTGCAAACTGAAAGAAACTCAAATGTCCATCAAGTGGTGAATGGAGAAACAAATTGTGGTATATCCATATAACGGAATACTATGCAGCAGTAAAAAGGAAAAGGCTACCGCTACGTACAACAACATGGATGAATCTCAAAAGCATTAAGCTAAATGAAAAAGGCCAGACACATAAAACTACAGGCTATGTGAGTCTACTTCTATGACACTCTAGGAAAGGCAAAACTATAGTGAGAGAAAGAGCACCTCAGTGGTTGCCAGGAACTATGGGGTAAGAGGAGAGATTTTACTGCAAAGGGTCACAAGACACTTTCTGGAAAGTAATGTAGCCACTCCCACAATCATATTATAGAAATGTCCTGATTTCTGTATGGTTGTGGGAGTGATTGTATTACTTCTGTATATTTGTCAAAACTCATTAAATTGGTCACTTAATAATAGTGGAGTTTATTGTATGTCAGTTTTATCTCAATAAAGCTGACACAGACAATTGGCTATCAAAAGATGCCCTCCGTGGATTACTTAGATGCCAGCCATATTCTTCCCTGCCCTTATTATATAACAGAAATCCTACCTATTCATGATGATCGAGGGGTGATTAGCCCTGCCACTGGGAGTAATGGTGAGCAGGGACTTACATCCATATTTCTGCCCCTTGGTTCTTGGATGCAGGCATGGATTCTACCTAATGGGGACATGGTATCTTATAAAAGTCATTGTCTTAGGATGAATACTGCATCCTGGAGGATGTCACCTCATCCTTGAAGGCTATGGTTCTATGTTGGTGTCTTCAAAAGGTTATTCCATCACTTTGCCAGGCTGTCAGCTTCTTGGTGGATCCCTAGGAGATAGGGCCAGTGGATTTCATGGCCACATGCCCACTGCCACACCCCCTTTGTTCTCAAGTGTATGCCTTAGTCCCATGCTAGACAATGTGGGGTCTCATGTCATCGTTTCAAATACTGCAAGCCCTCAGTGATGGCTGAGGCTCTGTGGGCAGAAGAACTGATATGTGTGTCAGTTACAGTCAAGATGAATTGCTGACCTTCTCAAGGTTGAACAAGGCCAATGTAATCAGCTTATCACCAAAGGGTACAACCAAAAGCATTCAACTGTAATTTCAGGCTGGGTTCTGCACAAAACAAGGTCCAAAGAACAAGATCCTGGTCGGCAGAGACATGAGACCAACCCTGGCCCATGGTGGGACAGTCACATCATCTCAGGCAAAGCACTCCTCTCATCTCTGCCCTCAGCCTCGCCACTGGCAAACTGAGGAGGTTGGACTATATGAGGTTGTGAATATATGCTATTATTTTTAAATGCAGAAGTAAGTCATAAATTCATGTTCATTTAATACCTTCAGCTATTGCAGAAATATGTAAATTGTTACAGCATTTTCTCACCATTTTCTCCGCAGAGGTAACCATAGTTACTAATCTAGAGTGCCCCTTCCAAACATTTTTCCACTATAGCCCTTCTCAAATTTTCATTCCTTCTTAAGCCTTCCCAAATCCCAGATTCATGCTCAGGATCCATCTTTTTCTTCTGTTTTTGCCCCTGGGGAGACTTTATATGGGAACTGATAGGGTGTGGCTGTGTCCCCACACAAATCTCATCTTGAATTGTAGTTCCCATAATCCCCACACATCATGGGAGGGACCTGGTAGGAGATAATTGAATCATGTGGGCAGTTTCCCCTCTGGCTAGTCTCGTGATAGTAAGTTCTCATGAGACCTGATGGTTTTATAAGGGGCTTCCCACTTTTCTCAGCTCTCATTCTCTCTCCTGCTGTCCTGTGAAAAGGTGCCTTCTGCCATGATTGTAAGTTTCCTGAGGCTTCCTCAGCCATGTGGAACTGTGAGTCAATTAAACCTCTTTTCTTTATAAATTACCCAGTCTTGGGTATATCTTTATTAGCATTGTGAGAATGAACTAATACAGGAACATAGAGGGTTAGGGGACAAATGGCAAAGGGAAGGAGCTGCTTATGTGGGTAGGTCCTGGGACAGCAGGTCACCGTGTGCCACACTTCAGAGCTGAAACCTGAAGAGTCACTTATGGAAGCAGCTAATCCAGTAGCCAGCTGATGGAGAGGGCAAGTATCCCTGGGATGCTTCAGCTGGTTGGAAAAGAGAGTTGGAATGTATATCTTTTTAAAATTCAAAGACAGGGTCTCACTCTGTCACCCAGGCCAGAAACAGTAGTGCAATCATAGCTCACTACAGCCTTGGTCTTCTGGGCTCAAGTGATCCTCCCACCTCAGCCTCCTGAGTAGCTGAGACCACAAGCATGCACCATGATGCCTGGCTAACTTTTGTATTTTTTGTGGAGATGGGGTCTTTCTATGTTGCCCAGGCCAGTCTTGAACTCCTGGGCTCAAGCGACCCTATTGCCTTGGCCTCCCAAAGTGTTGGGGTTATAGGCGTAAGCCACTGCACTTGGCCAGGAATGTATATTTTAAAGGACAAATTTTGAAATTTGTGTTTGGTCAGTTTTTTATTGAAGCGTAACATGCACATGGTATAGTGCACAAATCTCAAGTGTACAACTTGAAGAATTTTTACACACTTGCATGCACACACTCAGCCCTTATGCAACCAGCACCCAGATCAAGAACGTTTCCAACACCCTGAAAATTCCCTATTCCCCTTCCCAAACAGTACCTCCCCAACCCTGCCCCAAGGTAACTACTCTTCTGACCTGTAGCACCATCAATTGGTTTTGCCTGTTCATGAACTTCATCTAAATAGCGTCATACAACAGGGGGCATTTTATGTCTACCATCTTTGGCTCACCATGGAATCTGTGAGATTCCTCCAAGCTGTTGCATGTAGCAGCAGCTTGTTCTTTTTTGCTGCTGAGTAGTATTTCATTGTTTGACTATGTCATAACGCGCTTATCCTTTCTTTTTTTTTTTTTTTTTTTTGAGACAGAGTCTTTCTCCATTGCCAGGCGCCAGGCTGGAGTGCAGTGGTGCGATCTCGGCTCACCGCAACCTCCGCCTCCTGGGTTCAAGCAATTCTCCTGCCTTAGCCTCCCGAGTAGCTGGGACTACAAGAACACACCACCACGCCCAGCTAATTTTTGTATTTTTAGTAGAGACGGGGTTTCATCATGTTGGCTAGGATGGTCTTGATCTCTTGACCTTGTGATCTGCCCACCTCAGCCTCCCAAAGTGCTGGGATTACATCCTTTCTTACTACTAATGGACATTTGACACACTTCCAATTTAGGAGTATTATGAGTGAAGCTCCCCTGATGATTCTCGCGTGTTTTTGGTGGGGTGATGTTCTCATTTCTCTTGTGGTTACACCTAGCAGTGGAGCCGCTGGCTCATGATTTGTTTGTTAAGGAAACAGAAGGATTTTCAGGGATTTGTCCGGGCCACGAATGACATGACAGAAGGAGCTCTGGACTGTGGGATGGTGAGAAGCACAGGCGCCCGACAATTGTCATCCCTCTCTGGAAGAGGCAGCAGCCAGAGGCTGACCTGAAGAGCCTCAAGACTGTAAAAAGTTTACCTTGTTTAATCACCATACCCCGGAGCAAGGCTGGGCAGCTTGTTTCAGGACAGGCATTTCCGCAACCTCCCTGTGAGTGACTGGGGGGAATAAACTCACATCTGTGTGGCTGCAGAGAGGCTCACTGGCTCAGGCCAGGGTCTCAGGGTCCATGTCTGCCTAGAGGAGGACTTGGAGTTTTCCAGAATCAGTCCTGATTAGTGAGAAGCCAAGGAACAAACCCACAAGCCCCTGTCACAGGGGACAGTGCCCCCCTCAGAGCTCAGCCTGTGGCACCACCAGGGCCAGCAAATCAATGTCCTAAGGCGGAGGGACAGTAATCCCCAAGCAAACAGAATGAGATCGCCTCAAATGCTCAGCGCTCAGCGTGCACACTCTGGGTGAAGTCCGGAATGCTGGAGACCAGCAGCTGCGTATGACTCACAGCAATCCCTTCCTACAACCAGACACGTCGTAACATCATTGGAAGCAGACTGTAAACAGTTTTAAGAGACTGTTTCATTTGCATCATCAGCCTGGGGGCACCCTGCTCAGCCTTTGGGCCTCTGGCACAGCCCCTTGTGCTCATATAAAAGGAATGCGTTGAAGCGGAAGGCTCAGGCCACAGAGTCATAAAAACCTGGGCCACAGAGCGCTCAAGGCCCAGCCTCATCTGCAATGCGTTGAGTGCTGGGTAAATCACTTTCCCTCCAAACCGCAGCGTTTAGCTCTTCTGCACGGTGGGGTTACACTGCCTGATGGGGTGTCAGCCCCACTGTGCAGCAATCCTCCTGCTTCAGCCTCCTGAATAGCTAGGACTATAGGCATCTACCATGCCCAGCTAATTTTTTTTCCTTCGAGATGGTGGGGGTCTTACTTTGTTTCCTAGGCTTAGTCTTGAACCCTGGGCTGAAGCGATCCTCCCACCTCGGCCTCCCAAAATGTTGGGATAACAAGTGTGAGCCACTGCGCTGGGACAGATTTTTGTTTTTTAAAGAAAGAACATGGGTTAGAGGTTTATTTAACTCATTAATGAGAGATTCAGCAGGTATAAAGATAGCTCTAGGGAGAATTTGAGGAAGAGAGTATAGAGATTTTTTTTTTAATGTTAGAATAAAATTGATAGATGAGAAACAAAACGGTGTTGTCCTCTAGGACTAAAATCCTTTGGAATGATCTTTTCTACCTGAGAGAAATTATTTGCATCTGCATGACAAAAATCTGCAAGTTAACATGGAGTTTCACAGATCCAGAGCCTTCAATCAGCAGTCAACAGAAAGTCACATAGAGGTGCAAACCCCTAGATCAAGTTGGCTAACCATAGCCCACAGCCCACAGCCCACATCTGGCCCTTTGCTTCTGTTAATAAAGCTTTATTGAAACCCAGCCATGCTCGTTTGTGTATTTATTGTCTATGGCTGCCTGCATGCTACACTGGCAGAGTCGAGTAGTTGTGTAGTTGCAACAGAGGCTGGATAGCAGCAAGTGGCTCTCAGGCGGGCAGATCACCTGAGGTCAGAAGTTTGAGACCATCCTCGCCAACATGGCAAAACCCCATCTCTACTAAAAATACAAAAGTTCACTGGGTATGGCAGTGTTCGTCTGTAATTCCAGCTACTTGGGAGGCTAAGGCAGAAGAATCACTTGAACCAGGAGGTGAAGGTTGCAATGAGCTGGGATCAACTATACTCTGGCCTGGGTGACAAGAGCAAGACTTTGGGGAAAAAAAGAAAGAAAGAGAGAGCGAGAAAGAAGAAGAAAGAAAGGAAGGGAAGAGAGAAAAGAAAAGGGAAGGGAAGGGAGAAAAGAAAAAAGGAAAGAAAAGAGAACTGGAAATCTGAAGACCTGAGGTTCATCAGACCCTCCTACCAGCAGGTTTTTTGTCTTGGACAGATCTCTTGTTTCTCTATGTCTACAAAAAGGAAGTCAGCCCAGGTCATCTGGAAATTTCCATTGATAGATAAGACTCCACAATCCTCAGCTACCGTTTCCCTTTGTTTCTCCTGCAGACCCAATGTCCTTTAGGGCACAGCTGACTTTCTTCTTGGATCCCCACCCCCAACCACCCAGCAGAGATTCCATGTGGTGAGGGCTCAGGATAGGATTCTGGACAAGTGAAGGGACTTCAGTGTGTTCCCTCCAATAGGCTACTGTCCGTGGGGGGCTTCAGGGTCCCATGATATTTTCTGTGACTTGCCCATGACATGCCCTCTGTCTAGAATGCTGCCTTCTTTCCCCACCCTTTTAGCTGGCAATCTTGTCCTCATCCTCAAAGAGCCAATCTGATTGTCATCTCAGGCCTCCGCCTTCCTCTGCAGTGCCTGTCCCAGCTTCTGTAGCCCGATGGCTCTGGCTCGTTCTACCAGGATCATGTCTTCTTTGAGGACTGTGAACACCCAAGGGCACAGTCATCTCTGCCTTCCGACTGGCCCTGCAATACATTTGCATCTGCTTACAGACAGGAGGAAAGGAGGCATAGGTGGCACTGAACCTAGGATGTACCCCTGGGATGTTCAGAACGCTTTGCAGCCATTTGGCTGTTCAGGAGTCTCAGGATCTAGCATCACAGAGCCCAGGTCCTGTGCCCTTAGCAGTGGGGTGACATTTACCCCGACTTCCCTGTGCCTTCTCTCCTTGTCCTCCTAACCACAGCTGAGAGGTGGCACTTTGTTCTCCTGGCAGAGGCCATTGCCCTCTGGGAGTCCCATCTCAGCCATAGCCCTGGGGTTTCCAGATGAGTGTGGGAACAGCATTTCACTGCTCCTGCTGGTCCTTGGCCCTTGGCCCTTGGCCCTTGGTGGGGGTGGGTAACCAGGCGAGGGGCTGAGGGAGGGCTGGCCAGCCCCTGCAGCTCTGCAGACTGAGCTCGGGAGGATGCGGATGTGGAAGGTGATTGACATGCTGGAGAGCCTCTGTGGCCTAGCACGGCTTCCACCTTCTCTCAGGGAGGGGAAGCCAGGACTGCAGTCTGAATGACCATGCTGTCCAAGCAGACATATCAGAAAACAGACAATGAGGCAGCCTGTCCCAGAGGGGCGCTGGGCTTCAGGAACTGGGGGACGGGGGACTGGGCAGTGAGGCGTACACTGGAGGCTGCAGGAAGTAGAGGCTGGGGTAGTGCTGGGAGGGAGGCTGGGGGACGACGGCAATGGGAGCCTGCCCATCCCCACACCTGCCTGGGCGTCAGAACCACCTGGAGACCTTCATTTTGTTTTATTAAACTTCTTCTTATTATGTTTATTATTTTTTGATACAGAGTTTCACTCTGTCACCCAGGCTGGAGTGCAATGTCACGATCTCGGCTCACTGCAACCTCTGCTGCCTGGGTTCAAGCAATTCTCCTGCCTCAGGCCTCTGAGTAGCTGGGATTATAGGCACCTGCCACCAAGCCCAGCTAATTTTTGTATTTTGAGTAGAGACAGGGTTTCGTTATCTTGGCCAGGCTGGTCTTGAACTCCTGACCTCGTGATCTACCTGTCTCGGCCTCCCAAAATGCTGGGATTACAGGCTCAAGCCACTGCGCCCAGCCTCTTCTTATTTTTTAAAAGAGGGTTCTCGATACGTTGTCCAGGTTGGGACTTGAACTCCAGGCTCAAGTGATCCTCCTGCCTCAGCCTCCTGATAAGTGGGGCCTACAGGCACGTGAGATGGTGTATTTTCTTATTTGTAATTCATTCCCGTTGCCCGTTCTGTAGAGCCATAAATGAAATAGAGATGGACAGTCATACCTTAAAAACAAACAAACAAACAAACAAAAATCCAAAGGTTAGGGAATGAACGAGCAGCTTATCCCTCTGCTTGAGGTCCGGGTGAGTTCTGTGTATGCTTTGTATGGTAAGGCAAGGAGCAATGATGGAGGAGCATGGGAGGGGGAAGAGCCCTGACCTTGGCGATTCAAGATGGCCCCGTCACACAACCTGTGGTGTGCGGTTGGGGCGTGGCAGTGGAAGCTGTGAGACCAGTCTATCATATGAGATGGAACTTGGCATAGACATGCATGTCCCCATTGGTGATGGCCAAAGGTGGGGCTGAGGAGAATATGGGGAGCCAAACCCATGTCTCTAGAAGGAAGGTCCTTGGTTCTCAGGGTAGCCAGCTTGGCGTGTGTGCAAGGACAAATGTTGGCATCCAGAGTTATAGACAAGGAACGCAGCTAGAGAATATATAAGAGCTAAGCTGCAGACACAGGTCTGCCAAGTATTTGCAGTGTGATCTGGGTTATTTCATAGTTCTCTTCCTCCTTATTCCTTTATCTGATCCCGGGAGAGATAATACCTCCCATAAAGCTTTGATGTGGAGATAATTAGCATAGGTGGAGGTGCTTTGTGACCAAGCCTGGCGAGCTGCCTCTGGACTGCAGGCTCAGGGACTATTGACCCCTTCACCTATGCTAATCATTAAGCCTCAGGAGGAGAGATGTGTATGTTTGTGATTGGGGGGGTGAGGTGGGGTGGAGTGGAGTGGTGGCCCAGGCCCAGATACAGCACCCTCTCAGAGGACACCAGCAAAGCCCACCTGATTTGGGTCCCCTCAATCACCGGTTACATGTCTGATTCTCTACCTCGGCGGTCCTGCCCAGAAAAGAGGTGGGGCACGAGTGCCCAGGCCGTGGGCATGACCTTCCTGCAGGTGTGGGATGTCAACACACTTCCTGGGGCCCCCAGTCTTGCACACAGAGGCGGATGGCTCAGTGCTGGCTGCCCTGACACTCTAGCCTGGAGAATTCCAGAGTTGAAGAGGGCCTTGGGTATCTCATTACTCAGATAAAGATGTAGAGGGACACAGAAGAAAGGAGCTTGCTAAAGATCACATGACAAATTAGTGTCAGGATCTGTGGTTGCTGGAAACCTTCCCCTCACTGAACTTAAGTCTGGAATGGAGAGAGCACAAGTTCAGGCTTCGAAGAGGACAGACATTCTTTCCTGGAGGCCACGGGCCCCCCAGCAGAGCAGAGATGGGAGCTCTATCTGGGGGGTTTGTAGCTTTTCACCAGTGACCCCACAACCTCTCATCTCTGACCCTGTAGCACCATGAAGCAAACAAATTCAGTGAAAGTGCAGACAGACAAACAGTGGGGTGGGCCCAGCTCTTTCCAGCCTGGCACTTTCTGTGCCAGGTAAAGGCCAGGATCTACCCAGCAGATCCTAGTGAAGCCCGGGCTAGCTCAGGTCCAATGGTTGTGTCTGTTTCATTCACGTCATTTTGCTGCCTCTGCCTTGTCCTCCTGAACTCAAGCGACCTTAGGAGAATCCATGTGCTTCCAGCTTCAGCTGGGCAGCGGGCACCACAGAAAACAGTCCAGATATCTGCAGAGGCCCTGGGGCCTCTCCCCAGAGCGAAACCCCCGGGGCCTTGTTGAGACCCTTGGTGAGTGCCTCAGCGGCAGAATCACATCAGCTGGGGGTCAGAGGCAGGCTCGGCCAACCCAGCCCCGGATGCTGGCTCAGAAAGAGCCGTTCGGGAAACATCTGTGCTCAGAGACTTTGGCATCTGTCTCTCCAAGGTCAAGGCCAGCCTTTTTCATTTAGGAAACTCCCAGAACTGAGGCTAGGCCTTCCTCTGCCTCTCCATTTACATTAATGCCTAGCATTAATGTAAAATGCTTTTTGGGAGGAGAGCATGTTTCCCTTCGGAAGGTCTCCAGGAGGCATCTGAGAACTGGCAACAGAAGAAAGACCCTGAGCCTGGGATCCAGAAACTTGGGTCCTAACCCTTGCTGGGTGGCCTTGAAGTAAGTAGACCTTGGGACTCATCCCGTAAAATGAGGGGGAGGCTGCTGGTCTGGCTGACCTACAGGTGGTCATGAAACTCAAATGAAAAGTCAGCGGAAGTGCTTTACAAAGGATGAAGCACCGACGGGCACAGAGGCTCTTGTCTGTAATCTTAGCACTTTGGGAGCCTGAGGCAGGAGGATCCCTTGAGGCCAGGAGTTTGAGAGCAGCCTGGGCAACACACCGAGACCCCATCTCTACCAAAAAAAAAAAAAAAAAAAAAAGATAAAATTAGCTGGGCATGGTGGTGCACATCTGTAGTCCCAGCTACTCGAGAGGTTGAGGAGGGAGAATCACTTGAGCCCAGGAATTCAAGGTTGTAGTGAGCTATGATTGCGCCACTACACTCCAGCCTAGAGGACAGAGCAAGACCCTGTCTCAAAACAAAAGCAAAAAAACTCACGAAGTGTAAAGCACCATCCAAATAGCAGGAAGCCATTGCTCTCACTTCCGCATTCTGCCCGCCCCCACACCTCCACCCTGGCACTTCTGCCAGCCTCCTCGGGCCTTAGTCCCTGCTGACACTCTGCACAGAGCACCAGGCAAAACTGTGAATAAGGAAAACAGTTCTCCACGGACGGCATGCAGACTCTCCAAGGGAATATGTCAAAACGAACTCGTACCTTTCTCCCTCTGCTCTCTGCCCTCTAGTGGTCTCCATCTGGGGAATGGAATTTGCATCCAGCAGCTGCACAGTCAGCAACCTGGACACCCAGTCCAGCAGACCTAGAGGCCAGGGTCTGCTTTGCCCTCTGTAGAGCCAGCAGGAAGTGAACTGAGCAGAGAGTCACTGATTTTCAGAGGTCTCCAAAGGCTGAAGAGTTTGCAGGGAAGGACCCCAGAGCTGGAGTCTCCATTGCTGTGGTGCTTAGAGAGGAAGAGGGTCAGCCAAAGGGGAGAGGAGGAGAAGGGGAGAGGCTCATTTGAGGGGAGAAGAGGAAGAGTCAGGGAGAAAGGAGGGTGATGCACTCTGAGGTCTAGGCGGGAAGGCATAAAGGAACCGGGAGAGCAGATGGGAGGTACAGCCCCACCACTGCATCCACTGGGGAACAATGGTCTGCATCCTGCAGCGAAGAACTGCATAAACCTTCAGCATTCTGCGTGAGGAGGTGAGTGGCCAGCTTTGGAGCTGGTGGAGGAATGTGCACTTCCTCTTCTCAGGTGTGCTGATCGCCTTTGAGGACTCCCAAGAATCAAGGACCATTTGCAACGAAAGGCAACTCAACTGAAAACATAGTAAAACCAGTGATGCCAATGGTCCCTTCCCGGCGGGTGCAGAGGGCTGTCCTCCATAAACTGTGGATCTGAAAAGAAAGGCACTGCCACATATGATGCCCCTTAACATGGCCCCCCGGCTCCACATAATCTGGCCCCTGCGGCCTCTCCAGCTCATCCCGCGTGTGCTGTGGCTCCCAGCCTAGCTTCCTTCCAACTCCCAGAACTGCCCAGCTCTCTCCCCTCCAGCCATAGCAGCTCCTCCCTAGAGAGCTCTAAGCCCCTCTCTCCCACGGCAAGGTCCTTACTTGCTTGTGGGTTTCAGCTGAGTAGCCTTTCCTTATCAACCTTGGATACAATGTCCCCTCCTGGCTCCCCATTATTCTCTACTAAAGCATTCCTGGTTTTTCCTTTAAAATATCAATCACAATAAGTATTAATTTACTTTTATTTACTCTTGTTGAGGTGAAAGTTACCTAATATGCAATTAATCATTTTAAGTATATAATTCAGTGTCACTTAGTACATTTACAATGCTGTGCAACGATCACTTCTATCTATTTGCAAAACATTTCATCATCTCACAGGGAAACTCCATACCCTTAAGCAATCACTCCCCAGTGTCCACTTCCCCTGAGCCCTTGGCAGCCACCGGTTGATCTCTAAAGATTTACTTTGCTGGCCACTTTATGTAAATGGAATTTTTTTTTAAAAAGTGGTCTTTTGCATCTGGTTTCTTTTACTTAGCATACCTTTTATTTTTTTTTTAGATGGAGTCTCACTCTGTGGCCCAGGCTGGAGTGCAGTGGCGTGATCTTGGCTCACTGCAACCTCCACCTCCCAGGTTCAAGCAATTCTCCTGCTCAGCTTCCCAAGTAGCTGGGATTACAGGCATGTGCCACCACACCAGGCTAATTTTTGTATTTTTAGTAGAGACGGGGTTTCTCCATGTTGTCCAGGTTGGTCTGGAACTCCTGACCTTAAGTGATCTGCCTACCTCAGCCTCTCAAAGTGCTGGGATTACAGGTGTGAGCCACCATGCCCCGCCTTTTTATTTTTTATTTTTTGAGATGGAGTCTTCCTCTGTTGCCTGGGCTGGAGTGGAATGCAGCCTCCACCTCCTGGGTTCAAGGTATTCTCCTGTCTCAGCCTCCACACTAGCTGGGATTACAGGTGCCTACCACCATGCCCAGCTAATTTTTTGTTTTTGTATTTTTAGTAGAGACGGGGTTTTGCCATGTTAGTCAGGCGGGTCTTGAACACCTGACCTCAGGTGATTCACTTACCTCAGCCTCCCAAAGTGCTGGGACTACAGGCGTGAGCCATTGCACACAGCCAGCATAATGTTTTTGAAGTTCATCCATGCAATAGCACTTCTCAGTATTTCATTCCTTTTTATGACTGAAAAGTATTCCATTGTGTGGATAGACTACATTCTGTTATCCATTCATGGATATTTGGGTTTTGTCTTCAACTTTTGCTGCTAAGAATATTTGTGTACAAGCATTTGTTTGAATACAGGTATATCTTGGAGATACTGCAGGTTCAGTTCCAGACCACTGCAATAAAGCTAATATCACAATAAAGTGAGTCACACAACTTTTGTGGTTTCCTGGTGCATATACAAGTTACATTTAGTCAAGCATAGTGGCTCATGCCTGTAATCCCAGTATTTTGGGAGGCCGAGGCGGGTACATCACCTGAGGTCAGGAGTTCAAGACCAGCTTGGCCAACATAGTGAAACCCCTTCTTTACTAAAAATATGTTTTAAATTAGCCAGGCATAGTGGTGGGCACCTGTAATCCCAACTACTCAGGAGGCTGAGGCAGGAGAATCATTTGAACCTGGGAGACAGAGTTTGCAGTGAGCCAACACAGTGCCACTGCACTCCAGCCTGGGCGACAGAGCAAGACTCCGTCTCCAAAAAAAAAAAAAAAAAGCCATGTTTACACTATAGTGTAGTCTGTTTTTTTTTTTTTTTTGAGACGGAGTTTCACTCTTGTTACCCAGGCTGGAGTGCAATGATGCGATCTCGGCTCACCGCAACCTCCGCCTCCTGGGTTCAGGCAATTCTCCTGTCTCAGCCTCCTGAGTAGCTGGGATTACAGGCACGCACCACCATGCCCAGCTAATTTTTTGTATTTTTTAGTAGAGATGGGGTTTCACCATGTTGACCAGGATGGTCTCGATCTCTTGACCTCGTGATCCACCTGCCTCGGCCTCCCAAAGTGCTGGGATTACAGGCGTGAGCCACCGCGCCCGGCTTTAGTGTAGTCTGTTAAGTGTGCAGACACATTATGTTTTTAAGGAGTACATACCTTAATTAAAAAACAGTTTATTCCTAACAAATGCTAACAATCATCTGAGCCTTTAGCGAATCCTAATCTTTTTGCTGGCAGATGGCCTTATCTCAATGTTGATGGCTGCTGTAGTTCAGCTGTTTTTGCTGAAAGTTAGGGTGGCTGTGGCAAGTTCTTAAATTAAGACAACAATGACCTTCGCTCCATCAACTGACCTTTCCTTTCACAAAACGTTTCTCGGTAGCGTGCAGTGCTGTTTGATAGCATTCTATCCATGCTAGAAATTCTTTCAGAACTGAAGTCAATCCTGTCAAACCCTGCTGGGGCTCTATCAACTAAGTTTATGTCATCGATACTGTAAATCCTTTGTTGTTATTTCAACAATGTTCACAATATCTTCACCAGTAGATTTTCTCAAGAAATCACTTTCTTTGCTCATACAGAAGAAGCAGTTATTTGCCGGGGTGCAGTGGCTCATGCCTGTAGTCCTAGCATTTTGGGAGGCCGAGGTGGGCGGATCACCTGAGGTCAGTAGTTGGAGACCAGCCTAGCCATCATGGTAAAACCCCATCTCTACTAAAAATACAAAATTAGTGGGATGTGGTGGTGCATGCCTGTAATCCCAGCTACTCAGGAGGCTAAGGCAGGAGAATCACTTGAACCCAGGAAGCAGAAGTCTTGGTGAGCGGAGATCGCGCCATTGCACTCCCACCTGGGCAACAAGAGCTAATTGCCATCTAAAAAAAAAAAGTGCAATTGCTCATCTGTCCAAGTCTCATCATGAGATTGCAATAATTCAGTCACATCTTTAGGTTCCAGGAGTAATTCTAGTTCTCTTGCTATTTCCACCAACTCTGTGGTTACTTCCTCCACTGAAGGCTTGAACCCCACAAAGTCATCCATGAGAGTTGGAATCAACTTCTTCCTGTTGATGTAGATAGATAGATAGACAATAGATAGAGGGATAGATGATAGATAGATAGATAGATAGATAGATAGATAGATAGGTGATAGATACACAATAGATAGAGGGATAGATAGATAGATAGATACACAATAGATAGAGGGATAGATGATAGATAGATAGATAGATAGATAGATAGATAGATAGATAGATAGATAGATAGATGATAGATACACAATAGATAGAGGGATAGATAGATAGATAGATACACAATAGATAGAGGGATAGATGATAGATAGATAGATAGATAGATAGATAGATAGATGATAGATACACAATAGATAGAGGGATAGATGATAGATAGATAGATGGATAGATAGATAGATAGATAGGTGATAGATACACAATAGATAGAGGGATAGATAGATAGATACACAATAGATAGAGGGATAGATGATAGATAGATAGATAGATAGATAGATAGATAGGTGATAGATACACAATAGATAGAGGGATAGATAGATAGATAGATACACAATAGATAGAGGGATAGATGATAGATAGATAGATAGATAGATAGATGATAGATACACAATAGATAGAGGGATAGATGATAGATAGATAGATAGATAGATAGATAGATAGATAGATAGATGATAGATACACAATAGATAGAGGGATAGATAGATAGATAGATACACAATAGATAGAGGGATAGATGATAGATAGATAGATAGATAGATAGATAGATGATAGATACACAATAGATAGAGGGATAGATAGATAGATAGATAGATACACAATAGATAGAGGGATAGATGATAGATAGATAGATAGGTGATAGATACACAATAGATAGAGGGATAGATAGATAGATACACAATAGATAGAGGGATAGATGATAGATAGATAGATAGATAGATAGATAGATAGATAGATGATAGATACACAATAGATAGAGGGATAGATAGATAGATAGATAGATAGATAGATAGATAGAGGGATAGATAGATAGATAGATAGATAGATAGATGATAGATAGATACACAATAGATAGAGGGATAGATGATAGATAGATAGATACACAATAGATAGAGGAATAGATGATAGATAGATGATAGATACACAATAGATAGATGATAGATAAATAGACAATAGATAGAGAGATGATAGACAAATAGATAATAAATAATAGATAGATAGAGAGATAGATTGAAAAGTGCATGATGTCCAGGTTCGTTACATGGGTATACATTGTGTGGTGCATTGTGTGGTGCTGAAGTTTGGGTTTCTATTGCTCAATCACCCAAATAATCAGCATAGTTCCCAAGAGACAGTTTTTCAATACTTGTTAATGTTGATATTTGACCTCCTCCCGTGAACCAGGAACGTTCTTAATGGCATCTAGAATGGTGAATCCTTTTCAGAAGCTTTTCAATTTACATTGCCAGATCCATCAGAGGAATCATGATTATCACAGCTGTAGCATTAAAATACATTTCTTAAATAATAAGACTTGAAAATGGAAAGGACCTCTTGATTCATGGGTTGCAGAATGGATGTGGTGTTAGCAGTCATGAAAATGACATAAACCTTCTCGTGTAATTCCATCAGAGCTCCTGGGTAAACAGGTGCACTGCTAATGAACAGTAATATTTTGAAAGGAATCTTTCTTTCTGAGTAATAGTTCTCAATGGTGGACTTAATATTCAGTAAATCATACTACAACCAGCTGTGCTGTACACCAGGATTTGTTGTTCCATTTATAAAGCACAAGCAGAGGAGATTTAGCATAATTCCTAAGGGCCACAGGATTTTTGAAATGGTAAGTGAGCACTGGCTTCAACTTAAAGTCCCAGCTGCATTAGCCCCTAACAAGAGAGTCAGCCTGTCCTTTGAAGCTTTGTGGCTGGGCATTGACTTCTCCTCTCTAGCTATGAAAGTCTTGGATGTCGTCTTCTTTCAGTAGAAGGCTGTTCCATCTACACTGAAGATCTGTCGTTGAGTGTAGCCACCTTCACAATTTTCTTGTCTAGATCTTCTGGATAACTCGCTGTAGCTTCCTTTTTTTTTTTTTTTTTTTTTTTTTTTTTGCAATGAAGTCTCGCTCTGTCACCAGGCGTCAGGCTGGAGTGCAGTGGTGTGATAGCAGCTCACTGCAACCTCCACCTCCCAGGTTCAAGCAATTCTCCTGCCTTGGCATCCCAAGTAGCTGGGTCTACAGGCACATGTCACTATGCCCAGCTAATTTTTGTATTTTTAGTAGAGATGGGGCTCCACTATGTTGGCCAGGCTAGTCTCGAACTCCTGAGCTCAGGCAATCCACCTGCCTCTGCCTCCCAAAGTGCTGGGATTGCAGGCGTGAGCCACCACACCTTCTACATCAGCACCTGCTGCTTTACCTTGCGCTTTTCTGTTATGGAGATGGCTTCTTTCTTTAAACCTCAAAATCCAACCTCTGCTAGCTTCAAACTTTTCTTCTGCAGCTTCCTCACCTTTCTTAGCCCTCACAGAATTGAAGAGAGATAGGCGCTTGCTCTGGATCAGGCTTTGGCTTAGGTAATGTTGAGTTGGTTTCGTCTTCTATCAGACTTTCTTCACATCAGCAGTGACGCTGTTTTGCTTTGTCATTCGTGTGTTCACTGGAGTTGCACTTTTCTTTTTCTTTCTTTCTTTTTTTTTTCTTATAGAGATGGGGTTTCACCATGTTGGCCAGGCTGGTCATGAACTCCTGACCTCAGGAGATCCACCCGCCTCGGCCTCCCAAAGTGCTGGGGTTACAGGCGTGAGCCACCGCGCCCGGCCTGGAGGTGCACTTTTAATTTCCTTTGAGAACTTTTCTGACAATCATGACCTAACTGTTCGGTGCAAGAGGCCTGACCTTCGACCCATCTTGGCTTTTGGTGTGTCTTCCTCACTAAATCATTTCTAGCTTTTGATCTAAGGTGAGAGACATGTGACTCTTTCACTTGAACACTTGGAGGGTTATTGGTTGGCTTAATTTTAATATTGTTGTGTCTCAGGGAATAGGGAGACCTGAGGAGAGGGAGACAGATGGGGGAACAGCTGGTCAGTGGAGCAGTCAGGACACACACAACATTTTTTTTTTGAGACGAGGTCTTGCTCTGTTGCCCAGACTGGAGTGAAGTGGCGCTCACAAGTCACTGCAACCTTGACGTCTTAGGTTCAAGCAATCCTGCTGCCTCAGCCTCCCGAGTAGCTGGGACTACAGGCATGCACCACTATGTCCGGCTAATTTTTGGTAGAGATGAAGTCTCACTATGTTGCCCAGGCTGATCTCAACTTCCAGGGCTCAAGTGAGCACACAACTTTTATCAATTAAATTTTCTGTCTTGGGGAGAGAGATCCAAGATGGCTGATCGCTAACAGCTCAGGATTGTAGCTCCCAGTGAAAGCTCGGAAAACGTGAGGATACCACATTTTCAGAGGAATTTTCGTCGCCCACGGACCAGAAGATTTCCAGTGGAGGAGCCCCGCGGGTCGCCAGCGCGACTTCTGTGGCCGGTGCAGCGGTTTTGTCGTCGCCTCGGTGCGGCAGCTCTTCACGCACAGTGAGCCGGACTGGTTCCCCTACTGACTGGTGTTTGGAGCTCCGGGAAGGCAGAGCTGCTTGTTGCGGACTCAAGAAGGAAGCCAGACCGGAGATTCCCAGGCAGAAGAGCATTATCAGTCTTATCGCTGTTGTTTTGGCCGGCGCAGTGGGTTGCTCGGATTCCAGCACGGGGAATCAATAAATTGGACATCCTCTCAGGAACTTAATCAGAAAGGCGCTAATTGTAAAGACATCAGATGGATAAATTCACAATAAATGGAAAAAAACAGCCTAAAAAGGCCGAGAAAACCGAAAGTCAGAACCCCTCTTCTTCTACAGGGGATAGTAATTCCTCATCAGCAACGGAACAAGCCCTAATGGAAGAAGACTGTGTTCCAGTATCTGAAGGAGGCTTTAGAAGGTGGATGGTAAAAAACTTCTGGGAATTGAAACAACTTGTTCTAACCCAATGTAAAGAAACTAAGAACTTTGAAAAAAGATTAGACGAAATGTTACAAAGAATGGACAATATAGAGAGGAATATAAATGAACTAATGGAGTTGAAAAATACAACACGAGAACTTAGTGAAATATGCACAAGTTTGAATAGCCGAATTGATCAAGCAGAAGAAAGGATATCAGAGGTCGAAGACCGACTTAATGAAATGGAACGAGAAGACAAGAATAGAGAAAAAAGGATAAAAAGAAATGAGCAAAGTCTCCAAGAATTATGGGACTATGTGAAAAGACCTAATCTACGTTTGATAGGTGTACCTGAATGTGATGGAGAGAATGAATTCCAGCTGGAAAATACTCTTCAGGATATTATCCAGGAGAGTTTTCCCAATTTAGCAAAGCAGGATACCATTCAACCTCAGGTAATACAGAGAACACCACAAAGATATTTCTTAAGAAGAGCAACCCCAAGACACATAATCATTAGATTCACCAGGGTTGAAACAAAGGAGAAAAATACTAAGGGCAGCCAGAGAGAAAGGTCAGGTTACCCACAAAGGGAAGCCTATTAGACTTACAGCTGATCTCTCAGTAGAAACCCTGCAAGCCAGAAGAGAGTGGGGGCCGATATTTAACATCCTTAAAGAACAGAACTTTCAGCCCAGAATTTCATATCCTGCCAAACTAAGCTTCACAATTGAAGGAAAAATAAAATCTTTTATGAACAAGCAAGTACTCAGAGATTTTATTACCACCAGGCCTGCTTTACAAAAACTTCTGAAAGAAGCATTACACATAGAAAGGAACAACCAGTATTAGCCTTTCTAAAAATATACCAAAAAGTAAAGAGCATCAACATAAAGAAGAATTTACATCAACAAATGGATAAAATAGCCAGTTAACATCAAATGGCAGTAATCTTAAATTGAAATTGACTAAATTTTCTAATTAAAAGATACAGCCAAAACCTAACGGTATACTATATCCAGACCCATTTTATATCCAAAGATACACAAAGACTAAAAACAAAGGGTTGGAGAAAGATTTACCAACCAAATAGAGAACAAAAACAAATAAATAAACAAAAAGGAGTTGCAATTCATGCATTTGATAAAACAGATTTCAAACCAACAAAGGTAGAGTGGTATAAGGATCAATACATCCTAACACCCAGATACATAAGACCCATAAAGAGATTCAGACTCAACGAAACAGAAAATTAATAAGGATATCTAGAATCTGAACTCAGATCAGTAACAAGTAACCTTAATAAGCACTTGTAGAGCTCTCCACTTTAGATAAATAAAATATACCTTCTCCACTTTAAATACACAAAATAATGATCAGCCATTATTAATACCCATTAAAAGCAATATTCCTGTTCTCTCTCCCTTTTTTCTCTTCCTCTCTTTTCCTAAAAAAAAAAAAAAAATCTCCTTTTTCCTCTTCTAAATTTATAGATCTTGTATTTTTTTTTAAATTAACACCTCCTAACTGTCCTCTCTGTATAAAAAAAAAAAAAAAAAAAAAGAGGAGAGGCTTTTGGGGGTGGGGAGAAATCTATCATTTTCTTCTTTAATCTTTTATCCTAAATATTTCCCAATTCAAAAAAAAAAAAATTTCCTGTCTTATTGGGTACAGTTCATGGCAACCCCAAAACAATTACAATAGTAGCATTAAAGATCACTGATCACAGATCACCATAACAGAGGCAAGAATTGCCAAAATGTGACAGAGACAGGAGGTGAGCACATGCTGATGGAAAAATGGTGCCGATAGACTTTCTCGACATGGAGTTGCCACAGATCTTCAGTTTGTAGAAACTTAATAGGTGCAGAGTGCAATAAAGTGAACCTTAGGAAAACAAGGAATGCCTGTACTTGTTTTCAATTTGGGAGGTATATACCCAGGAGCGAATTGGTGAGTCATATGGTACTTCTATGTTTAACTTCTTTCAGAAATCATTAATGAAGTTATTTTTTTTTTAATTTCAGTAGCCTTAAGGGTATACATAGTTTTTGCTTACACAGATAAAGTGTCTATTAGTTTGTTTTCATACTGCTATAAAGAACTGCCCAAGCCTAGGTAATTTACAAAGGAAAAAGGTTTAATTGACTCACAGTTCAGCATAGCTGGGAGGCCTCAGGAAATGTACAGTCATGGCAGAAGGTGAAGAGGAAGCAAGGAACCTTTTTTTTTTTTTTTGAGATAGAGTCTCTCTCTGTTGCCCAGGCTGGAGTGCAGTGGGGATATTTCAGCTCACTGTAACCTCCATCTCCTGGGTTCATGCAATTCTCCTGCCTCAGCCTCCTGAGTAGCTGGGACTACAGGTGTGTGCCACCATGCCCAGCTAATTTTTGCATTTTTACAAAAAGAAATGGCATTTCGCCACATTGGCCATGCTGGTCTCGAACTCCTGACCTCAAGTGATCCGCCCACCTTGACCTCCCAAATTGTTGGGATTACGGGCATGAGCCACTGCACCTGGCCTGCAAGGAATCTTCTTTACAAGGTGGCAGAATGGAGAAGTGCCTTGTGAAGGGGAGAAGAGCCCCTTACAAAACCATCAGATCTTGTAAGAACTCATTCACTATCACCAGAACAGCATGGGGAAACTGCCCTCATGATTCCATTACCTCCACTTGGTCTCTCCCTGACACGTGGGGATATGGGAATTATGGGGATTACAATTCAAGATGAGATTTGGGTGGGGACACAAAGCCTAACCATATCAAATTCTACAGCAATGAAGTCTGGGAGGTTAGTGAACCCATCACGTGAGTCGTATACATTGGTTTTCATTCCTTCCCCGCTTCCTCACCGCTCTTATGAGTCTCCAATGTCTCTTGTACCATTCTGTATGCCTTTGCGTACCCATAGTTTAGCTCCATCTCATAAATCAGAATGTGTGGTATTTAGTTTTTCATTTCTGAGTTACTTTGCTTAGGATAATGGCCTCCAGTTCCAAGTTGTGCAAAATATATTATTTTGTTCTTTTTATGGCTGCATAGTATTCACACACACACACACACACACACACACACACACACCACACCCCACATTTTCTTTATCCACTCATTGGTTGATGGGCACTTAGGTTGATTCCATATCGTTGTAATTGTGAATTGTGCTGCAATAAACATACATATGCAGGTGTCTTTTTGATATAATGACTTCTTTTCTTTTGGGTAGATACCCAATAGTGAGATTGCTGGATTGAATGGTAGATCTCTTTTCAGTTCTTTGACAAATCACCATACTGTTTTCCATAGAGGTTATAATAATTTACATTCCCACCAGCGGTGTATAAGCATTCCCTTTCCACCATATCCTTGCCAACATCTTTTTTTTTTTTTTTTTTTTGAGAAGGAGTTTTGCTCTTGTTGCCCAGGCTGGAGTGCAGTGGCAAGATCTCAGCTCACTGAAACCTCTGACTCCCAGGTTCAAGCGATTTTCCTGCCTCAGCCTCCCAAGTAGCTGGGATTACAGGCATGCCCCACCATGCTCGGCTACTTTTATATTTTTAGTAGAGACAGGGTTTCACTGTGTTGGTCAGGCTGGTCTCGAACTCCCGACCTCAGGTGATCCACCTGTCTCGCCCTCCCAAAGTGCTAGGATTACAGGCATGAGTCACTGCATCCAGCAATTATTTATTTATTTAGTTAGTTAGTTAGTTAGTTAGTTAGTTTTTAATAACGGCCATTCTGGCTGGGTAAGGTGATATCTCATTGTGGTTTTAATTTGCATTTCCCCAATGATTAGTGATGTTGAGCATTTTTCATGTGTTTGACGTTTATATATCTTCTTTTGAGAAATGTCTATTCATGCCGTTTGTCCACTTTTTAAGTGGGATTATGTGTTTACTTGCTGATTTGAGTCCTTGTAGATTCTGTATATTAGTCCTTTGTCAGATGCATAGTTTGCAAATACTTTCTCCTATTCTTTGAGTTGTCTGTTCACTCAGTTAATAATTTCTTTTGCTTTCCAGAAACTTTTTAGTTCAATTCGGTTCTGTTTATTTATTTTTGTTTTTGTTGCATTTGCTTTTGGGGGTCTTAGTCACAAATTCTTTGTCTAGGCCAACGGCCAAAATAATTTTTCTTGGGGTTTCCTCTAAGATTTTTATGTTTTCAGGTCTTAGATTTAAGTTTGTAATCCATCTTGAGCTAATTCTTGCATGTGTTGAGAGACAGGGATCCAGTTTCATTTTTCTACATGTGACTATCCAGTTTTCCCAGCATCGTTTATTGAATAAGGTGTCCTTTCCCCAGTTTATGGTTTTGTGTACTTTGTCGAAGATAAGTTGGTTTTAAGTATTTCTGAATCCTCTATTCTATTCCATTGGTCTGTGTGTCTACTTTTATACCAGTATCAGTCTGTCTTGGTAACTGTAGCCTTGTAGAGTAATTTGAAGTCAAGCAATATGATACCTCCAAATTTGTTCTGCTGCTTAGGATTGCTTTGGCTGTTCGGGCTTTGTTGTTGTTGTTGCTGTTCTATATGAATTTCAGGGTATTTTTTCCCCCAATTCTGTGGAAAATGAAATTGGCATTTTGATAGGAATTGCATTGAATCTGTAGATTGCTTTTAGGCAGGATGGTCATTTACATGAAGTTGATCCTTCCAATCCATGAACATGAAATGAAACGATTTTCCATTTGTTGCGTCATCTGTGGTTTCTTTCAGCAGTGTTTGGTAGTTCTCCTTGCGAGTTCTTTCACCTCCTTGGTTATGTATATCCCTAGGTATTTTTTTGGTAGCTATTGTAAAAGAGATTGAGTTCCTGATTTGATTCTCGGCTTGACTGCTGTGGTCCTATAGTAATGCTACTGGTTTGTGTACATTGATTTGTAACCTGAGACTTTGCTGATTCATTTATCAAACCAGGGAATCTTTTGGAGCAGTCTTCAGCGTTTTCTGTACACAAGATCATATCATCAGCAAACAGAGATAGTTTGACTTCTTCTTATCCAACTTGGATGCCCTTTCTTTCTTTCTCTTGCCTCATCGCTCTGACTGGGACTCCCCATTAACTTCTTTTTAATACCTCCTTTGCTCACTAAGTGTTCAGGCCTGGACCATGCAATATGGTAGCCACTACCCTCCCGTGCTTATTTAAAATGAAATCAGTTAAAAATCAAAGTTTTAAAACCCTGTCATACTCGCTGTGTTTCAAGTGCTCAGTGGCCACAGTGATTAGTGGCTACTGTATTTCTACCTCCCAGAAAGTGCCATTGGATAGCTCTGGCCTACACTGCAAACTCTTCTTGAGCACAGAGACCAAATCTGCCCAGTTTACCACAACATACCTAGTGCCCAGCAAAGCATCTGGTGCAAGGCATTAATGGTTTTGGAAGGAAAGAAGGAAGTATTACTTTAACACTCATTCCTTCATTTGATCTTTTCAACAAATCTGTAAGGGAGACAGGAAAAGGATGACTTTCCCTTTTTCACAATTGAAGAGACAGGCTTAGGAAGTTAAATACCATACCCAGAATCCTAGAACTAGCCGAGATCATGGGCCAAGACCCTCTACTCTCTCTACCAGTCACAGCCTCAGTTTCTCCCAAGGCATTCCAGACAGAGCAGTAGGCAGGCAGAGGCTGGAAACGCTAGGGGCCGCTGACAAATGAGAGCCTGTCCATGGTAGCGTTAGGGAATTCTCAGTCAAAGGGGACTTTGAGCGGGACGTTATCTACTCTCCGCTTTTTTTTATTTTTTATTTTTTATTTTTTTATTTTGGAGACAGAGTCTTGCTCTCTTGCCCAGGCTGGAGTGCAGTGGCATGATCTTGGCTCACTGCAACCTCCACCTCCTGGGTTCAGGCAATTCTTCTTCCTCACCCTCCTGAGTAACTGGGACTACAGGTGCCTGCCACCACGCCTGGCTAATTCTTGTCTTTTTAATAGAGACGGGGTTTCGTCACAGTGGCCAGGCTGGTCTCTAACTCCTGACCTTGTGATTCGCCCACCTCAGCCTCCCAAAGTGCTGGGATTACAGGCATCGGCCACGTCACCTGGCCTACTCTCCATTTTTTTAGGATCAAGGAAAGAGGCCAGGAGAAGTCATGTTTCCAAGGGATTAGTTAAGAGGCACAGAGGATTTGTTGGGACCAGACTTGGGAGGGGTTGGAGGGCAGGGCCATGGCTTCAGAGTTTAGAACAAAGAGAACAGTTTTGCAGTCTCTTAATGAGATCAGTCTGGTGGCATCCACAGGCTGGACCAGAGCTGATGCTGAGAGAGACACCAGTTGGAAAGCAACTGCAACCTGGACCAGCATGGTAGCAGGAAAGGGGAGGCAGGGTGACTGGGAGCCAGTGAAATCTGAATAACATGAAAGAAAGAACACTGGCTGTGGAGGTAATACTCACTTGCTGGAGAAGGGAATGGGGACCTTGAATTTTCATAGCCTGCCATGAGGAAACATGGTAATGATGGTCAGAAAAGAATTCAAGAAACACGCTGATGTGTCCAGGAAGGATGAAGTGAGTCTTAGAGAAGATGAATGATTCACTCATAGAACATTCGAGCAGGAAGGAACTTTGTAAGTGACATATGGTTCAACCTCTTTGTTTTATTGTTGAAGAAACTGAGGCTCAGAGAGGTGAAGGTGATGGTGAAAGGTACATCGTGTGTGAAAAATGAGACTGGAGCTGAACTCAGACCTCCTGGTCCAGTGAGGTTTTCATTCTGTGTCACAGAAGTATCTCTAATCTCACTTCCCTGCAGTCAAGATCTCCCAGTACTCATTTGCTGGCTGATAAACAGATGTCATTTGATTTTGTTAACATTCAGTCTTTTCTAAGGAAATCTCTTCTTAATCATAGATTGTGCAGTCGATGTAACATTTAATCCAAATCTTTTATCATATATCCTTAAGACAGAAAAATACAGCCTATTCTTTTGAAAAATTTTAATGGCTTTTCAGTTAATACCTTTGTGGTTTTTGAGAAATGACTTATTGTCCCCAAGTCTATGTTACCTCTTATGTAAAATGGAAATAACACAACCTACTTCTCAAGTAGTGACTGATCAGTGAGACAAAACACGCAAAAGCACAGCTCTACTATACGCTAGTTCTTTGACATTCTTTCTTTCTATTTTCTTCCTCAGAGCACAGCCTGGATGATTAAGCTAACTGAATCCGGAAGATTAGAGACGTGACAATTCCTTGAAAATACAAACCCACGGGTGTTACAAATAGCGCAATGAATTAGCATGGCGGAGTCGGGTGGAGAAGACATTTTTTGTGTGGAAATTGTGTAGAAGTCATGCTAGTTCCTTGAAAATAAAAAGCGTGCTAGGATAGTATCAGTGTGGCTCGCATGGCTGGCACTGCAAAAGTGGTGACTAAGCCTTCTCTTCCCCGCTGTCCAGCCTTTGGGCCATATTCACTAGGTCAAGCAGAGAAGGAAGCACTCATCTTACCAGCTTATAGAGCAGGTCTACCAAGGAGGCAGTAGACACTTGAAATTAACCTCAGAGTTAATTTCCAATAGGCTTTGTGGATTAGAAAAAAATATATGAAGACCTCCAGGGTCCCTCGAGCCTATACCTTGGAAGGTATTGGGCTGCACCCTCTCTGACCTCAGCCCCCTCTTGTCACTGGCCCATGTAGATCCTTAATAGCAGTGCTGGGGTTTGGGTGTGGGTGGCAGGCCCAGTGGGAGACAGTTTTCCAGTTCCTTGACCATTCCCATGTATGTTGGCACCAGCCCACTCCTTCCTGCAGCACGTTTGCTGCGGGTTATAAAAATGACCAATAATTATTAAATGCCTACTATGTTCTGGACTCTCTGCAAGGGGCTGAGTATATAGCAGTGAGCAAGGTGGACCGGGTTCCGGCCTCAGGAAGTTTCCAGCCTTTCCAGTGGGAAGAAAGACAATAAATCCATCAGCAAACAAACGTATGTATGAAGAGAACAAACAGAGTGGCGGAAAATAAAAAGTGGTTGGTTTTATTAAAATAAAAAGTGGTTGGGGAAAACTCACCTTAGATAAGACTTTTGAGCGAGATATGAGTTGGAGGAGAGGAGGGACATTTCAGGCAGAGGCAACCGTCTGGGCAAGGTCCATGAAACAGGAAAGAACCTGACTTTTAAAAACCAGCAAGGAGACTTGACCTGAGACATCAGGAGTATACTCAGTACAACGGGAAAGTTTTGAGCTGGGGAATGACAGGACCCAACCTGTATTTTAAGGTCCCCCAAGCTGAATGCAGCAGGCTAAGAGTGGAAGCCGGAGGATTGTCAAGAGGTTACAAGAGAGAGGTGGGAGGGAAAGGAAGGTTGCTGGTGCTACGGCTGCCAGGCTCTCTTCATGGACCACTGAGACAGGGACCGGGAAGAGAAGAGCTCCCCGTCCAGTCAATGTGGCCAGGATAACCACAGTCTTGGAGCGCTGATCTGGAAGCTGGCACGATCAGAGGAGGGGTTTGCTCATTAGGGCTAAACACAGTCTGCACCAGACCTCCCGGATCCTCTCATTCAGCACCTGGAGTGAACTTGCAGCTTCTTCAGATGGCTTAGAGATAACAGTAAGCTGAGGAGCAACTTGTGGACAGATCAGGACTTTGGAAGAGACCAGCCTGGTACAGAAGCACAGCGGGCAGGGGAGAGACTGCAGACTCCTGTGCTGTCCCTGTTTGCAGCGGCGCAGGTGGGCGGGAAGGAGGGAGCTGGTGAGCTCACAACGGCACCTGTGAATGAATTTCAAAGAGAAGGACTTTAGACCTTCTAGATGAGTGTTTCTAAATGCTTTTTCCATTATTGTACCCCCCAAGGGGCATTTAAGACATTTTCCTCAGTAATCACAACCACCCCCTTTGAAATGTTATAGCCACAGATATGCCATATATTGGTTTACATATTGTATGCATATCTCTGAGAGAGAGAGAGAGAGAGAGAGAGAGAGAGAGAGAGAGAGAGAGAGAGAGAGTGTGTGTGTGTGTGTGTGTTTTGTTTTGTTTTGTTTTGTTTATGAGACAGAGTCTTGCTCTGTCACCCAGGCTAGAAAGCAACATCTGCCTCCCGGATTCAAGTGATTCTCCTGCCTCAGCCTCCTGAGTAGCTGGGATTACAGGCACGTGCCACCACATCCGCTAATTTTTGTATCTTTTGTAGAGACAAGGTTTCACCATGTTGGCCAGTCTGGTCTTGAACTCCTGACCTTGTGATCCGCCCGCCTCGGCCTCCCAAAGTGCTGAGATTACAGGCGTGAGCCACCGCACCCAGCCTGTGTTTTATATATTAAAAGAACAAGACTTTCCCCCCTCTCTGGGGATGATACTACCCCGTTGAGAAGGCAAACTATAGTTTAAAGTCTCCCCCAGTTATAACGGGGGCCCACAGAGAGTATCTCATCTGGGATCACCAACATGCCCCCTGTGGTCTCCTTTAAGAATGCACCTCAATGCTGCCACCATTAGCAAGCACTGCAGAGGCCCCCATTCTTCCCAGCCTATCCACACTCCCAAAGTAGCGGAAGCTTTGGTGGGCTAAAAGCACCAGGTTCCTGTAGACCTCACTGCCCCAAACTGTGCGGTGTGCCTCCCAGAAAGGAGGTGCATTCTCTTCTCCGCTCTATCCCCTTCTGTGTATATGGGCCTGGAGAAAGCACGGGTGGCCTTCCTTAGTCTCAGAGACATATGACAGTGATCCTTCTTCGTCCTTGCTCCTGGCACTCCCAGAATCTGCTCCTTGCAGAGCCCTTTTACCAACCACCAATCAGCAGCCACAGCCAGCTCCCAGCGCAGACTCAGCTGGTCTCCACCATGTGATGGAAAGCATGTACAATGTGCTGTTACTAACATCACCAGCGGTCCACCTGTGCCCTACTTTGCAGATGCCAAACTGGAGACCCAGAGAGGTTTGGTCTTGGAGCAAGGTCACAGGGTGAGAGGCTTCAAGGCCTATGTTCTTCGTTCTGCACCAAAATGTAAGAAACCTCGCCTGCAGTGCCTGCACGTGAGGGAGCCAGGCCAGCCCCCCAGCGTGTACTACTTGGAGTGTGATCCACATGTCAGCACTTTCCACAGATTGTTGGTGACCAGTTTGTGGTGAGGTAAGTGCAAGAGCTGAGAGTAAGCAGTTAGAAATGTGTCTAGTGATTTCATGATGTAATTTAATGCCTATTAGCTCTAATAAAAAAAAAAAAAAATCTGGGGCTGTGCACAGTGGCTCATGCCACCATGACTAATTTTTGTATTTTTAGTAGAGACAGGGTTTCACTATGTTGGCCAGGCTGGTCTGGAACTCCTGACCTCAGTTGATCTGCCCGCCTTGGCCTCCCAAAGTGCTGAGGTTACAGGTGTGAGTCACCGTGCCCGGCTTCCAGGTGGCTTCTTGACTTCTTGACTCTTTGTGTCCCGTGCCAGGAATAGCAGTTTCCTAAGCCATCGGTGTGCACTTTGGGAGGCCAAGGCTGGTGGATCACCCGAGGTTAGGAGTTCAATATCAGCCTAGCCAACATGGTGAAACCCTGCCTCTACTAAAAATACAAAATTAGCCGGGCTTGGTGGCACATGCCTGTAATCTCAGCTACTTGGGAGGCTGAGGCAGGAGTATCGCTTAAACCTGGGAGGTGAAGGTTGCAGTGAGCCGAGATTGCACCATTGCAACCCAGCCTTGGCGACAAAAGAAAAACTGTCTGAAAAAAAATAATCTGGGTTCAGGTATCTTTTTTTTTTCTATTTTACTTTTCTAATGATTCATTTTTGTTGTATTTTAAGGAAGTATCTGTCTGTGACAGATTGGATTTTTTTTAATAAGCTATTCCTTCCCTACTGATAGAGTTTTAAAAAACACAGTATAGCGGTTGCAAACCTCCCGCTTCTTGCACAGAGCATGGAAGGTCTTTGACCTCAGGATTAATGGAAAGAAAAATAACAGCTGGTTGTTTGGCTAAACTAACTGGTGGTCAGAGCCCAAAGGTCTCTCTAGTCTTGGGGCAGACACAGCCTCAAGGTCATCAAAGCCTGGCTCCTGGTGGCTTTTTCTTTTTTGAGATGAAATCTCACTTTGCTGCCCAGGCTGGAGTGCAGGTGAAGTGGTGTGATCTCACTGTACCCTCCGCCTCCCAGGTTCAGGTGATTCTCCTGCCTCAGCCTCCTGAGTAGTCGGGATTACAGGCGCCTGCCGCCACACCTAGATAACTTTAGTATTTGTAGTACAGATGGGGTTTCACCATGTTGGTCAGGCTGGTCTGGAACTCCTGGCCTCAGGTGATTTGCACACCTCAGCCTCCCAAAGTGCTGGGATCACAGGTGTGAGCCGCCGCACCCGGCCTCTGCGTGGCTTCTTGACTCTTGCTGTCCTGTCCCAGGAGCGGCAGTTTCCTGAGCCATGGGTGTGCAGACAGTGGCTCCACGTGCCTTTCACTTGGGGGCTTGTCCAGTCACACCCTTGACAGAGCAGTTGGGAACCTTACGGATCCTCCAGTCGCCCCTCCACCTGCCTGGTAAAAATGAGAAACCTGAGCCCCAGCAGGGTGACACCTTGCTTATTTTCCCATCTCCATAGATGAGGAGGGTGCCTGTCACAGAGGATCCACTGAGGTTCCATCAGAAGCTGAGCCCCAGTGAGCCATAGAGAATAAGGGGTTTCTCCAGGGGTCAGAACTCCTTGATGGTGGGAGATGGTTGGTTGTCTGTGTAAGAGGTTAACTCTGTGTCTCTACTGGGCCTGAGGTCTGCCGGGCCGGCTCAGGGAGAGAGGCTGGATGTGAAGTGGGAAAGATAAAGAACAAACTGGAACGGTATTTGACTCTCACCACCTGCAGTCTCCATGATGCCAGAGCCCTGAGGGACAAACTGGGGATCTTCATTCCGGAGCCGCACACCTTGTCCAGGAGCTGGATGACCTCTGGGCCTGCAGCTTCTCCGGGTCAACACGATAAGCCAGCGTTCAGCAACAGCTTAGGGGAGGTGCTTCGTGCCTGCCCTGCACAGCCTCAGAGCACAGCAAAAAATGGCTGTGCTGTCCTTCCACTTCCAAATCTTGTGAACATTTCTCTCCTGCACCCCTCCACCAACCCACGACCCTCTAGGCAAAGGAATTCTGGGCCATGTAGTTCAGCTTAGCTAAGTTGACACTACAAAGTCACCACAATGCCCATTAAATGCTGAACAAATATACCAATGAATGAATCAAGTGACTTGTCCTGGGGGCATGCAGTAAGCCATTGAAAGGCAAAGCTGGAATGTGATTCAGGGTGGTTGGAGGGGGCTCTTTTGACCCAAGGGCATGACTTTCCACTACACCACTGCACCACGTTTACTCCCAGAGCCTGGAAGCTCAGCCTAGCCACAGGGTCACAACGCAAGATGCATCCACTGCTCAGGTATGAGGCCCCTTGCTCAGACTTTCCCCAGAGCTCTCTCTGGAGTTGAATTCCACAAATGTTTAATGTGCATCCAGCATGTGGCCCACACCAAGGACTCCATGCTGATCAGACTCAGCCTCTTCTCACAGGGAACTTACCGGCTGGCTGGTGGAGGAAGATGCACATGTAATTCTATGCCATGTATAGAAGTGTGGCTGGGCATGGTGGCTCATACCTGTAATCCCAGCACTTTGGGAGGCTCAGGCGGGTGGATCACAAGGTCAGGAGTTCGAGACCAGCCTGACCAACATGGTGAAACCCTGTCTCTACCAAAAATACAAAAATTAGCCTGGCATGGTGGTGTGTACCTGCAATCCCAGCTGCTTAGGAGGCTGAGGCAGAAGAATTGCTTGAACCCAGGAGGGGGAGGTTGCAGTGAGCCGAGATCACACCACAGCACTCCAGCCTGGGCAACAGAATGAGACTCCATCTCCAAAAAAAAAAAAGTGCTTTGATTGGCCACAGTGGAGGCCAATCACCAGCTGGATCTTAAGGTGGAGTAGGAGTTGCAGGCAGCCAATGTGGGGGAAGAACACTCTGGCCAGGAGATAAGCATGGACCAAGAGCCAGGAGGACTGGCAGACCATGGCCATGCATGGGAAACCGTGAGCCACCCTGCATGGCCGGAGGAAAGGATGACTGGAGGAGAGAAAAGAGCCAGGAAAGTGAGGTAGGTGCCAGACCACCAAGGTTCTTCAGTTCTGGGTGCAGAACTCTGGCAGGAACACGCAGATGGTTGGACCTGGGCAGTGCCTAGGGCTGGAGGGGGGAAATACACTTTTGAGACAATTAGCAGGAGGAGTTGACTTGGCAAATCTGGGAATCTCTTTGAGGGTGTGAGAGGTGTAGGTTTGACATTGAGGGCTTAGAGCAATGGCAGAGGTGGATAAGGAGGACCCTCCCTGCGCCACACCTGGGGTCAGGGCCAGGGACAGGGGGTGAAGAGATGAGACCAGAAGCGTCTTTTACTCTGGGACAGACTCCTGCAGACAGGAAGGTCTTTAGTGTTTGCCAGTCTACCAGTACCAGTCCGGACAGCATTCCCAGATGACTCAGAGACCTCCAGACTGCAGGAGGTTCCTTCTAGAAGCCAGCACTGGAGCGCACGCTGACGGCCTAAGCCTGGAGCCTGAAGCAACCTACCACCCCTGGAGAAAGCAGAATCACAGATGAGAGAGGAATTAAGAGGTTTTCTACTCAAAACCATTTTATTTACAAGAAAGAAAAGAGCCAAGCAGGCAAACGAGGGAGTGAACTTGAGCCTACCCTGTCCCCATGTGGAGACCTTCTTACCTCAGTGTGCTGTCATCTGGTTGCCCCTGCTCCACTTCGCCTTCAGATGGAGATGACATTAAGTGGTGGTGCTAGGGTAGGGTGTCACCATCCCCGGGGACAAGACCCAAAGGTGAGGGATACTGCTCATTAGCACAGGGACAGGTCAACCAAATCTGATAAACCTTTGCACAGATGAAGCAATTCACGACCGCTGCATTTCAGTGATGCTTTATATATTTTATGAAGGATTTTTACGTGTTTTTGGTGAGAGAGTGGACCATCCTAGTCTTAGAAATAGGAAACCTCTCAGATTTCCCACTGTGTGACTTTGGATAAGCCAATCTCTGGGCTTCAGTTTCCTTGAATTAAGGTCAAGCCAGAGAGTTACCAGGCTGCTCTCTGTCCCAAGGTAGAGCACTCCTACCCTGCGGCCTCTTGGCCCATGCCTCCGACTGTGTTTTTCTGAGGTCTCCTGCCTGGCCAGCACCTTGACCATATTCATCCTCTGCTTCAGTGCTGCCCCGTGGCTGCCACAGGCTCTCTTGCCTTGGTAGTGCCTCCTCTACCCCTCCCCAGCCTCTTAAATTTGGCCATATGCCAACTTGACTCTGAAAACATCTGTCCTCTCTCAGAGCTGAGGTCAGTGCCTTAGTGATGTAACAGCCAAGACAAATATGCATGATAAGACCTGATCCAACACCACAAGCAAAATTGAGTATTTGAGGGTGAGGCTTACTGGGTCAAAGAGCTCCTAAGGGTCTCAGAGTCCAGATCCTGGGGGATCCCGCTGTGATCCCCCCTTGCTGTATCTGGGTCCCCTCCTCTCACCTTAGTGTTTGCCGAGAGACACAGCATTAGGAGGCCATGATTTGCTTGAGGTAGTGTTGAGAGACCCTCTTGGGTTGAGGGTCTCAGGTTGAGAGACCCTCTCAGGGTCTTAGCAAGCTAGCATTCAGCCCCCACCTCCCAGCCTTTGATTTGCAGCACGGCTGACTCTCACTGCTGGTGCCCAAACGTGGTGTGACCCAAAGGAGGCAACATAGGAGAAGTGGGCATTACTTGATGAGCCTCACTTTACATCAGGGAAATTGAAGCTCTGCAAAGTTAAGTCATTGGAGTTTGACTTTTTAGGTCTGATTCCAAAGTATACTCTGTTATTTCCGGCTACTCATTTAACCTGTTCAATGCTCCGTTTTCCCATTTGTAAAAAAGCGATACATACACATCCTGCTTGCCTCAAAGGGCTGCTGTGACAATCATTTGAAATAACTGGTAGGAAAAGCACTTTTAAAATTGGTATGATGTAAGTTAAATGATACCCACACCTATCTGTAGATATGACATCCACACATATTTATGATGTTGGAGCTGGCCGCAACTTTGAATCTAATCTAATCATCTGATTTGACCGGACATGAAACTGATTTCAAAGCTGGGTGGCTACAGAGCCAGGACTAGAGTTTATGTCTTTGGATTTCTATTCCAGGGCTCTTTCCCCAAGGGGCCTTTAGGAGCCAGCAGGGAGGGGCAGAAACTGTGTTGCTGCTTCCGAGGCTCTCCTCCAGTGCGTTTTCCTTCCTCCCCCATCCCTACTGAGTCTGGGGCAGTGAGCTCTGGCCTCAGTAAGATGACCCTGCAGCACTGGGTGCAACCACTGGCTGTCAGGGAGCCTCGGCCAGTGCAGGTGACAGCGGAGACAGAAGAAAACGCCATTGGGGGTACAATCCGCTGAACATGACAATTTTTTTTCAAGGGTGGGAGGTGGGAGATGAGAAGCAGCAAAAGACATTCTGGAATTCTGAGACCAAGTCACAGGAAGAGCAGTGGTACCAGGAATAGAAATGAAGGAGTTAAAAGGAAGGACCGATTTTTGGAAGGGATGATGATGACGTCGGTTTGGGGCCAGAAACAGTGAGGGTTAGACCTGGATAGGTCCGAGAGCACATCTGGTGCGACCTCTCCCTTGCCCCGAGAAGGCTGTGTTGTTTTTGAGCTGCTAGCAGGAGGCTCAGTTTTGCATGTGCAAGAGCTGACTGGAAATGTACTCTGGCCCTGGGAAAGGGCTGTGGATGTTCACTTGAGCTGCATCATCCCAGATGCAGTCATCTCCCCTAAGGAGAAAACACGGAGTGAGCCAAGGGCCCAGAGCATTTGGAGGGGAGGAGGTGGAGGAAAAGAAACAAGTGGAGGAGGCAGGAAGAGGGTGGTCCAGCAGCAGACTGGGGACTGTGCATTGTCAGAGAATCCGAAAGCACCGCACTTCAGGACGTCGGGTGGGTGGATGGATGCCTTGAAGGGGTCTGAGGAGGCACAGCTGGACTTGCTGACCTTTCAGAGAGGGTTCCAGGAGGCTTGATGGGAGCAGGCCAAGAGGGCTGCCTTCAAGGTCTGGGGTTTGTGTTCCAAGACTCGATCGATGATGAGCAGATGGAAGGGCCAGACTTATCTCCATGAGTGCCAATGTCTTTATCTGGAAAGACAGAGTAATAATACCTACCTTATGCCTTGTCGTGAGGATGAGGCTAAGAGGAAGAAGGATAAGAATCACCACCTACTGAATGCTTCCTCAGCCACGGATAGCATGCAAATGTTTTTGTCCATCATTTGAGAATCCTGGCGCACACCTAGATTGATGAGCCAATCGGAAGGATCGTTATCTTTACTATTAGAATCAGAGAAGACTGCAATGATCTGATAAATGGTTGCGACAGAAAGTAGGCCCAGAGGCCAGGCACAGTGGCTCACACCTGTAATCCCAACACTTTGGGAGGCCAAGGTGGGAGGCTTGAGTCCAGAAGTTCAATACCAGCTTGGGCAACATAGTGAGACCCCCATCTCTACAAAAACATAGAAAATTAGCCAGGCATGATGGCGCATGCCTGTAGTCCCAGCTACTACAGAAGCTGAGGTGGGAGAATGGCTTGAGCCTGGGAAGTTGAGGCTGTAGTCAGCCATGATTGTGCTACTGCACTCACCCTGGGTGACAGCAAGATCCTGCCTTGAAAAGAAGGAAGGAAAGATGGAAGGAAGGAAAGAAGGAAGGAAGGAAGGAAAAAAAATGGACCCAGAGAGAGAAATTTTTACAAAATTTGACAATGAATGGACCGTGAAAAATAGGGATGATGGCTGGAGAAAGACGCAACTTAGATGTTTTAAAGATTGGTTGATAGGCCGGGCGCGGTGGCTCACGCCTATAATCCTAGCACTTTGGGAGGCCAAGGTGGGTGGATCACCTAAGGTCAGGAGTTCAAGACCAGCCTGGCCATCATGGTGAAACCCCATCTTAAAAAAAAAAATTAAAAAGAAAAGAAAAAAAAGATTGGTTGATAAAGATTACTTATCAACCAAGGAAAGGAAGAGATGGAAGAGGCCAGGAGAGGTATTCTGTTGGCCCTTTGCCTGCCAGGTGCTCGTGTCAGTGTCACAGGCCCTCTCGTGGCCCTGCTGGCTGCTGGATGGCTGAAGGATGCTTTTCACTTTCACTCTCCCTCTGATTAGCCAGTCTCTGCTCCTAAGACCCTGAGAGTCTTTCAGCAGACCTCAGACTCCTTGTGAGGACAAGATGGAAAGCCTCCCTCACCCACTCAGTGGGGATTGGGCTGAATGGGTGACATGGGCTCCAGCCCTCCAGGCCCCGTCTCCCCACCTGGCCCAGCCTTTTACCCACTTGGCTGCCTGAAAGAGTCTGGGCTCCAAGCCACCCAGGCCGGTCTCTTTTGTCCCTGATCAAATACAGTACAATGATCACAATAAGGTCCTGGCAAGGTCCCCAGGAAGCTGCAGTCCTTGGAGCTGCTTTTGGGGGATTCTGTGGGGCAGGAGGAAGCCATGGGAACCTCCTTCCCCGCTGCATTACCCCTTTTCCTAAGTGACTTTGGGTCGGATGGACACAAACCCCACTATGGGGTTTTCTCCAGGAAAACAGTCTCATCAGTCTCTCCAAGTAGAGAGAGCAAGAGACAAGACAGAAGCAGGAGTTCAAGACCAGCTTGGGCAGCATAGCAAGACGCCGTATGTACAAAAAATTAAAAAATTGGAGGGTGGGGAGGCACAGAGCAGTGCCTGGTGGGGGGTCAGCCCCCTAAAGTTCTCTCTTAATTCAGGCCTCCCCTCCCCTCTCCTCAAGCACTGCCCTCATCTTTGAACTCATCACTGTTCCCGTTTCTCCCATATATCCCACCCCAGCCTCCGGATTATTTCTACACCATGGATCTGATCATAGCACACCTGCTTTACAGATGTCTGAGCCTCCATCGTAGCCAAGTCCTCCATTCTCCCCTCTTACTGAGGCAGCGCAGGCTTTTCCGAGTTCAAGCCCCTTCTACTGCTGGCCTCACCAGAGTCATTCCTCGAAGTGCATTCATCCATTTGTGTCTTCAACACATGTTTTTTTCAGGACCTGCCCAGGCTAGTGCTATGCTGGGAGCCGCTGGGGACCCCAGGTCCCGGCCAGACCACACTTCTCAGCCACCCCACACAGGCCACCCATACATGCTGCCTTTTAGGGCCTGAACCTTCAAAGTCTTCCCTCTGAAATACACCCTGGTTCTCCTTTCAGATACTCCCTGCTCTGAGCTCCATGCCTTTTACAAATGTTCATTAAAGGTATCTATATGGTATGTTCATCCATTTTTGAAAAAAATAATGCTCTTGGTTTTATCTGAGTCAATCTCTGACAGGCATCAAGGTCACCGTACTCTCAGGGGTCTTGCTTCATTCTCTCTTATCTTTTACGGGTGGCTTTTGTTTGGGATATCTGTTTCCACTCAAAGGCAGAGAAGCCCTGCTGTCTTTATGTCTGCAGTTTATGGAGTGAATGAAGGATGCTGAGGGCTGACACCAGCAGGAAATGCTGTGGGGGAGGTTGGGGACTGTGGGAATGTCGGGAAGGTGACCCCATCTGGCCCCCCAGTACAACCCCACCAGTTGGCCAGAGTGATCTCCCCACCACTCCTGCCTCCATGTTATGTCTGGAGAGGGCCCGTTTGACCACATCTCTTAATCTCAGGCTCTCCGTTTTCAAGTGAGATGTAATAAAACGGATCCCATTTGCCTCCCAGCCTGTGGTGAGAATCTAGTGATTAGGATATGCTAGCACATACTGCCCTGTAAATCCCATTGAAATCCCAGGGCCCCATAACTCCTCTAATGATTCCCAAGCTCCCGCACCCCGCCCGCTCTGTTCATGCTTACTTCCCACGTGTCCCATCAGCCCTCCGGATGCAGCCAGGCCTACTTCCCCAGGGCGCCGGCCACTAAGTCGCCCCATCCAGCTGGGGTCTGGGGAGCCTGCCTCGCCCCACGCCTAAAAAACCTAACCCTCCCCTATCCCTTTGATACTGCAGTCTATTTCCTGGAGTCTGTACAATATTACTGCCCAATGGTGTGTCTACTTCCACGTCTCCCATCGAGACTGAGCTTACTGAGACCACGGCAAGGACTGCACCAGTTCCTCGTCGCCCCCTTCCTTTCTTTTACCCTCCCTTCCCCCTCACCGCAGCCATGGCGCCCAGCCCAAGAAAGCGGAGCAGAGGTTCCGCAATTCTTTTCTAAGATTGTCTGATTAGAAGGTTCAAAGCCCTCTAACCGAAGGCCGGCTCTTGTCTCCGGGGAGGTTGCAGGAGGGCGCCAGAATGTGGATGGCGCGGACAATGTGGGATACTGGAGTCTCGACTGCCGCGCGCCAAGGAAGCCAAGCTGGTCCTGGAGTTGAATGCCTCGACCCGAAGCTCGCGTCCCCAGCCTGCCTGCCCGCTTGCTGGCACCGGGGCGACCGCTCCCGCTTTGTGTGGGCATCAGGTGCAAACCCCAGAGCGCCGGGCGTGCGCGCACGCGCCCGGGAGCTCGCCGAGCCCAATCGCAGCCCCTACTCGGCTCTCTGGGATCTCCTCCGGCGCCCGGGGCCGGAGCGTGGGGGAGGGAGGAGGTCCGACACGTAGCCGGTCTCGCAGCAGGGCTCTACTCCACGCGGGAGGGCGGGGGAGCCGAGGACCCGCCACTCCAGCCCGCTGGCCTTCGAAAGATCCTCCTGGGCCAATGGCAGGCGGGGCGACGCGACCCGATTGGTGCAGGCGCTCTGCTGATCACTGTGGAAACCCAGGCGGCGGGGAACGCGGGAGGTTGCGGAACCCGGGGCGGGGGGAGCCGGAGCGGCGGGCGGAGGAGGTGTCGAGGCCCTGAGCTCCCGGGGAGTTTTTACTGGAGGCAAAAGTGCACAGCGGGCGGGCTGAGGGAGGGGCGGAGGAAGAGGACGGCTTGGGGGCACTGGGAAGCCAGGGATCCTCCGCCGAGAAGGCAGGGACTCTCCCAGGGGCGGGCGAGGAGGCTGGGGGAGGGGGTGCGGTGGGAGGAGGAGTAGCAGAAGACAAAAGCCGAAAGCGAAGAGGGCCTGGGCTGCACACACCGGCCGGGAGACAGCTGTCTGTGCATCGAGCAGCCGGCGCGGGGAGGCCGCAGGGCGCGGAGCGTCACGATCCTCAGGCAGCATGGGGAAGGGGGGGAACCAGGGCGAGGGGGCCGCCGAGCGCGAGGCGACGATGCCCACCTTCAGCTGGGAGGAGATTCAGAAGCATAACCTGCGCACCGACAAGTGGCTGGTCATTGACCGCAAGGTTTACAACATCACCGAATGGTCCCACCGGCACCCGGGCGGCCAACGGGTCATCGGGCACTACGCTGGAGAAGATGCAACGGTAAGGGTCTGGGGGCGCCCCAGCCACCCTTCTCTGCTGCAGGCAGAGTCAGGAGCCCCGGCTCCCCAGGCGCCAAACAGACCTCCGGCGCTGAATGGAGCTTGGGACGTCCTGTAGGGAAGGAAAGTGCATCTATTGCACTGGTACCCCCGCCCCAATCCTCCTCCTCCTCCTCTAGGCCAACTGGGGTGGAGACCGGATCTGGGACCCCGGGAGGCAGCGCTGCGGTGAAGGTCCCAGCAGTGGAGAACGGGGCAGCATCTACCGCGCGCGCCGGGACCCATGCGTCCGCCCCTCCCGCGGGGTTCGCCCGGAGCCAGAGACTCCCCGAGGGGGGCGCTCCGGCCTGACGGCTTTGGCGCCCCCAATGTGGAAGATGGCCGCCCCTGCGGGCCGCGGAAAGGAGCGGGAGCGCAGGCAGCCCGGTGTGGGACTCGGCGCTTGTCTCCCGCTCTCCATCCAGACTAGGTGGCGGAGAAGGAACGCCCAGCTGGGACTCACTCCTGCTGGGACTCTTGTCTAAGAAGGCCCGCAATGGCCGCCTGGGAAAAACCGCCCGGTAGCTCGGGTTCCCACGCTCCAGGGATTATCTAGACTCACCCTAAGCTCGGGTCGGCCTTCTTGGAGACCAGCGTCGGGGATTGGTGGAAGGAGAACGGGCTGGAGTTTGCAAAGCCCAGGTCGAGTGAGGCCTTGAGCCGGTGGATTTAGCAGCACTAGGCGGGCTGGGCAACAGGTCCATCTGCACTCGAGGTTACTCTCGGGCGTTCAACTCAATGGCCCTCTGTTTTTAAATCCTGCCAAGAACGCCCTTTCCTCATCTGGCACTCCTAAAGGTAGTGGGCCTCTCTGGAGCCAGGGTCGCTGACCTTACCCACCCCAAATGCGTGGCTCAGTCATTACACCGCACCCCTACCCGCACCCGGCCCCCTGTCTGAAATCCATGCATTTCTTCAAAGGTTCAGCTGGTACCCCATGGATTCGAATGGGCTAGAGGGAAAAGAACAGAGTCGGCCGGGCGCGGTGGCTCACGCCTATAATCCCAGCACTTTGGGAGGCCGAGGCGGGTGGATCACGAGGTCAAGAGATCAAGACCATCCTGGTCAACAAGGTGAAACCCTGTCTCTACTAAAAATACAAAAATTAGCTGGGCATGGTGGTGCGCGCCTGTAGTCCCAGCCACTCAGGAGGCTGAGGCAGGAGAATTGCTTGAACCCAGGAGAAGGAGGTTGCGGTGAGCCGAGATCGCGCCATTGCACTCCAGTCTGGGTAACAACAGCAAAACTCCGTCTCAAAAAAAAAAAAAGAACAGAGTCAAGGAAGGAAGAAAGGGCGGCTCTTGGTGGTAGTGAATTGGATGCATAGTAAAAAGGTCTAATGGGATAGAGAAATTGGGGAAGGTGAAATTGGGAAGGGAGAGGCGAAAAGGAGGGATGAACTTGGCATAGATAGTTCCACCTGCACGTCTAGGATTCGGGCCTGTTTGTGGGCGTTTGCCTCCAAGCTGTATAGGCTGGACCTTGACTTCCCGGCCTCTTGCATCTCATGGAGACAGGCCTAGGGGGAGGCCAGACCAGGCCTCCATAACCCAAGCTGGTCAGTGGACAGGTGGTGTGTCTGAGCAGGACCGGGGATTATCTAAGATTGGGAAAGCCAGCTTTCAGCCCCATCCTGTTTTACCTGCTTGTGGACATTGCCTAAGCCAGGGGGTTCGTGAGGCTATTTAAGTGGGTATGTTTCACATACCTTCAGCGCTATCTCACCTGGACCTTCCCACAACCCAGTGAGGAGGTTGGGTAAAGGTAATTCCTAAGTAAAAGACCTTCTGGATCCTGGGGCGGGGAGGGATCTTTCCACTATATGTTCCTGGATTTGGGCTGGTTTGTTTCTGATTTCACAGGTAGATTGCAGAAGGTTCCTGCCCTGTCCAGGCCCTCGCCAAAAAGTTTCCCAGAAGGAGAGGTCAAATCTGATGGATTTGGTCTGATTATTCCATCTTGTTAAACCTATTTCCTTATGTGAACGCTCAGTGTGGCAATTGCCGCAACCTTTTCGGCTTAATTACCATTTCAGATTGATGATTTCATCCTTGTTCGGGATGTTTCTCAGTGCTTACCTGACCTTAACACTGAGTTCCCTCCAAAAATCAGTGCTCACCTCTCTCCTGGCAGAGGATTAGGATGCCTTACTCTTCCCTGATCTCGTCTCTCTCATAAAAATGTAACAGTCTCTTCATTTCTGGTCCCGCTCCAGCGCTTTCTGTATCACTCTCATGGACTATAAATCTGGCTTCTTGGATGTTGGTTGCTTTGTTACTCTTAGAAGCTAGGGTGGGAGCCAACCTGGGCTGCAGACAGACCTGAAACTGAAGAAGGAAGATGTCATTACTGGGCTCATCCACTGAGTGTTGTCACTTGACTGAGCCCCCTCTCCTCATCTATAAGGTACATCTGTACCTGTTTCAACGAGACTGATTTTGTGGCAAAGCGCCGAAGAAACCGTAAGCACTAGATGAATTCAGTGGGGTGTTATCAGGCAAACGGAAATAAGAACGAGGATTATGAAACAGCCAGAATGGAAAGTATGCAAAGAGGAATTTGGGGAAAAAAAATGTAAATCTATGCTAGCTTTATTTGGTGTTGCAAGACGTAAAAACAATCCCTGTCCCCAAAGCTTCCTGTCTTCTAAAGTAAGACTTTTGGGGCACGAAATAAATGAACTGGAGATACAGTTGAATAATGGTGGAGTGAGCAGCTGGGTTCTCTTTGTTTTTTGTGTGTTTGTTTGTTTGTTTGTTTGTTTTAAGTGTCCAGGACCAGGTTGGATAAAGGCCTTGAGTGGCATGGGGTGGGTGGGGCGTGTGGGAAGAGGACCTAAAGAGACAGGCAGGAACAAGCTACTGGAATCCAGTGACATTTGCCTAGGTTATTGAGCAAGTGGCTTTGCTTTGCCCCTTGGCGAGACGGTTTCTCCCCAAGAGCATGGGGAGTGAGAATTTATGGACCAGGCACAGTCTAGGGAGAGACTGATCCAAAGACAGAAGCTGGATTCCCTGGAACATTCTCAGGCAATGTTCTGAGCCCATCACTGCAGTCTTCCAAACGCAAGGCTGAAAACAGGTTGGAAGTCAAGGAAGCCATTCTTGGGGCTATCAAGCATCTTAATAGGGCATTTTCTTTTTTCTGAGGAGGAAAATAACCAGGTAGTCAGGACCTGTCTCCCCAGAAGAATGGGGCAACTGTCAACGGTGGTCCTTCCACAGAAGTTGAACCCTGGCCTTACCTCTAATAATAAAAGTTGCTTGATTTTTGCAGCTCACAAAGCACCTTCATATGTATCACTTCACTTGGTGCTTGGATCGCTCATTGCTCTGAGGCATCAAGCTCCTAAAAACTCAGGATCTGACCTCACACCCTCCCAGCTCACTTTCCTTCTCTTCCTGTTTCCACCTCTGATCTCTTCCCTTTGGTACTGCAGGTGCTTCTGTCGTCTTTTCCTTGCTGTGGGCAAAAGGAACCCTCACCCTCACCCTAAGGGTGTGTCTGCTCTTTTCACAGCAGTCCCATCACTGCAGAACTATTCCTTTTCCGCAACTATTCATCAAACATTCATTGAGTGTCTCCATGGCTCTGAGCTGGGCTGGGTCACAACAATGAATTATTCACAGACAGAGACCTGAAGCTGCAGGAGGTCCTCCCCTCACTCTCACTCCAGCTGGGGCTTGGATCTGGACCCTCTGCCTCTAGGCATCAGCCCCCCAGCCCCAGCCCTTGTCTCAGCAGCTGTTTCTGCCCGGTCTGCCTTGGTGACCTCTTAGAATCAAGGGAAAGTGAGAAGAGACCAGAGGTTTGTTCCACCTTTCAACCTGCTCTTATGTTGTTCTTGTGAAAAGACAACAGATCAAAAGTGGAACTCTGGCCTCCTTTGGACAGGGCAGGAAGGTTGTAGTATTTAGAGGCAGGGGACCTGGGTTCCAGCTCCAGCTTTATGAATTCCCAGGCCTGGAAGGCAGCTCCATCTCCCCAGCTGAGATCTGGGTGGGAGCCACGAAATTCCTGTGGCTGCAGCCTCCGCATCCCCAGTTCTGAGATGAAAGTGGTGACTGGTATTAATTCCTTCATGCCCAGGTTGCCTTTGCAGGTGCCTGTCTCCTGTGCAGCACTGCCTTTCCACCTTCAGGGTAGTGTATGGACCCTGTGTTATGGGGGAGGCTCTCACTGCGGGGCTCTTTGGCCACAGAGCACAGCCCCACCAGCCTCCATTGCTTCTTTCCTTGGTGGGGCTATAGCACAGGGGCTTCTCACCCTGCCTGCCTCTCCCTGCTGCACGAAGGAAGTCAGCATCCCTGTCTTGCTCTTCACTTCCACCGGAGAATGCCAGAGTCCCGCCTATGTGTCTCCCCACTCTTAGAGCACTTGTTTCATAGAGTTCTGATCCCCGAGGCTGCTGCCTACCCTACTGTATGCCCTGAGCTTGCCAGTCCTGCACTTCCCAAGTCCTGGGTGAAGTGCCCGGTTGTGCAACATCCGATTAGAGATTAGCCTTGCTCTGTAGAGGATGTGGGCACAGCCATAAACACATCCTGGCACCAGGTGCTCAGTGCATGGCGAGCAACTGTGAATTGTACCTGGAGTGGGGCAGGGGCAGGGAAAACGTCCCTGTGGAGAAGTCGACTGGCATCAGAACTGGGCGATGACAGAAGCAGGAACTGGCAAAGAGCGAAGTGTGAGTGCTTTGGAATCTGGGTGTTCTGACCTCCCCGCCCCCCACACACCTGCCCTGCTAGAGCGGGCGCAGCTCTGCTCTCTCCACCTGTTTGCCTCTCCTTTCTCTTCCCCATGTCCTGGGCCTCTTCCTGGAAAGTCTCTGGCTTCTCTCCTGTTAGGCAAAGATAGAGCCTGGTTCCAATTCTTGTTCCAAAGACAGTGTTTGGGTTGGCCCTGCCTTGCCTTGAATCCTGGTCTGCCTGCTACCTGCCAGACATTTCTGTAACCCGGCAGACTGGGAAGCTTCTGCCAGTGTGTGAGACACATTTGTGGCAAGACACAGAAAAAAATGATCAACTCCCAAGGAGGAGGACGCTCATGCTAAAGGAAGCCTTTGCATGAACAGTGGGCAACGCTCAAGGTAGCCACACGTGACTCAAACTTTCATCCCGAGTGTGATGGTGGGCAGGTGGCTCTGCCAACCTACGCCTCGTTTCTCATCTCTAAAAAAGGACCTGCCTCACGAAGTTTGGTGAAGATTTGTGGCTGATATATCCAAGCCATTCCCGTGGCTCTGTGGCATGTCTATGTCACCTCCGCAGGTGGCAGCTGTAGCAGCCACCAGCATGGGGATACTGGAGAAGGCTTTTGGTGTTCCAGAGACAGAAGCCAAGTTGTGTGAAACGTGGAAGAGGCCAAGTGTCTGATCATGACTGCACAGTGGAAAAGGATGAGATCGGAGCGCGTGCAGCTGTGGGGTCCTGGGTCCCTTCATTCCCTCGTGAGCCACCTTAATTGGCCCCGTTGCCGGCACTGGGGTTATTGCAGCGAACGGGACAGGTATAGGCCTTCCCAAGGGGGCTATAGTGGAGGACACAGGCCATAAACAAGTGGATATGTCGCTCGGTCTGATGATGAACCTTGATGACTGCTAGGAAGAAAATCTAACAGGGCAATGACCCAGGGTCGGCAGAGCTCTTTCAGATGTCATGTTGGGAAAAGCCTCTGGGAGGTGATGTTGAGGCTGAGTTGTGAATGGAGGTGGCCCTGGTGTGGAATGGAGTGTGGCATGTTCAAGGGTGGTCCATACCAGGCCTGCTTGGAAATCTGCCAGATTGACCTCAGATGAGGAGCCAATCCAGCAGAATGCTCGTTTTTCTGAAACGGCAAGAAGCGTGTGGCACATGAGAAAGAAGTCCCTAGAGGCAGATGGACCTGGATTTGATCCTGGCTCTGCCACTTGGAGCCCAGGACTTTTGCTTCCTGTGCTCCCCCATCTTCATCTCAAGAGCTAGGCTTTGAGGCTTAAGGGAGTAACATGAGTAACACTCCTGGCTCCCTGCCTGGCGCATGGGGGTTACCCCTGGCCTCAGGGAGGTGAGGCTGCCCGAGGGCCCTCTGGAAATGGCTGAGGAGCAAGGAAGGGCTCTGTCATCCATCTGCTCCCCTTGGAGCTGGAACCTGGACCGCAGGGGTTGCGGCATGAGGCAGCAATAGCAGAGATGAGTGCATTTGCAAGCCACTGAATCTTACCTTTCAATGAAACAAGAGGAATCCATTAGTTATCAGCCACTGCAGCTGCTTCTCAGGAAACTGCTTTACCAGGACTTCCTGTTCATTTCTCAAAGGCCGTGGCGTGATGTGAGGAGGACCAATGAAGGGGCTTTTTTCAGGCCCAGCCCTGAGCCCTGACTTTGGCAGCTCCTCCGGCCTCTCCCAGGTCCTTGCTCATTTTGCAAAGGCGGCTGAGGCTCTGGTGGGGATGGCTCACCCCACCCAGAGAAGGCAAAGCTGGTCACCACTACAAACCAGGCCTCCTCCCTGCCTGCCCCCAGGGGTCTCCTTCCTGCCTGCCCCCAGGGGCCTGAAACAGCACAATCCTTTCCCCTGAAAATACACTTGACCTGATCCTCTGCTACCATTCCTTTTCTGTCTGCTAGTGGGGTACAGACATTTTTTTTAAAAAAAAAACGTGAGCCCAGTTTTCTCCTGCACGAAGTGTTGCTTTATCAGTCTGTTTTAGACACAAATAGAACAAAGACCAAGCAAAGAACCTGGTGCCAGGGATGCGGTGAGGAGACGATGGGAGACTGGGAGTTACCCTTGGGAGAGCTTTACATGTGGGGTGAAGAGATTTCCGTGAGTGGTCAGTGCTTTCTCCACCTCCTCCCTTTTTTAACTTTGAAATTTTCCCAACATCCAGAAACTTGGAAAGAATAAGCAAACACCTGTGTATCCTCAGTCAGGATTCACTAGTTGTAACGTTTTGCCACATTTGCATTTTTCCTCTTTACACACGTGCAGTTTGCTTTTGAAAATAAGTCTTGTGATTATGTGATCACATCTCTAAAGTCTTCATTATTTCATAAGAAAAAGAGATGCTCTAACATAATCACAGTACTTTTGTCACATTTCAGAAAATTAATGGTAATTCCTTGATATAATCAAATATCTGGTCCATGTTCACTTTTTCTCATTCATCCCCCGAAAAGCCTTGTGTAACTCATTTTTTTTCCCTTTAAGTGAGAGCCTTTCAAATTAAAGAATTGCAGGATGTTTTTTGTTTGTTGCCCAGGCTGGAGTGCAGTGGCACCGTCTTGGTTCACTGCAACCTCCGCCTCCTGGTTTCAAGGGATTCTTGTGCGTCAGCCTCCTGAGTAGCTGGGACTACAGGTGTGCACCACTATACCTGGCTAATTTTTGTATTTTTAGTAGAGACAGGATTTCACCATGTTGCCCAGGCTGATCTCAAACTCCTAACCTCAGGCGATCCCCCTGCCTCAGCCTCCCAAAGTATTGGGATTACAGGCGTGAGCCACTGTGCCCAGCCTGTTTGTTTTTTGAGACAGTGTCTCACTCTGTTGCCCAGGCTGAAGTGCAGTGATGTCATCAAGGCTTACTGTATCTTCCTGCCTCAGTCTCCCAAGTAACCAGGGTTACTGGTGCAGGCCACCACGCCTGGCTAATTTTGTTTATTTTTAGTAGAGACAGGGGTTTCACTGTTATTCAGGCTGGTCTTGAACTCCTGGCCTTAAGTGATCCTCCTGCCTCAGCCTCCCAAAGTGCTGGGATTACAGGCATGAGCCACTGCGACCGGTCAAGAGTTGCAGTTGTTATATCTTTTAGACTCTTTTAATCTAGACCATCTTTCCTTACTTTTTTTTTCTTTCACAAACCCGTATTTTTTTCCCCAGCTCCGCTGATTTTTCTGATTGTGTCTCATGGTGCAGTTTGACTGGTTCCTCAATCCTACCAATGTCAGGGAGCTTGATTTGATGCAGATTAAAAAAACGTTCACCACCGGGACATTCTATTGCATGGTGCTGGCTCATCTCTAATAGAAATGCCAGATTTTTAATGAGATAATTCATGTAATATGCATGATATGTGCAGAAAAAAGCTGGAAGGACAAGCACTGAAATATTAGTAATAGCGATCACTTTCTGGGTGATATTTATTTTCCTCTTCATTCTGCTGTGCTTTTTCTAACTTTGCCAAAACTCAGCACATTTTTACTTTATAATTGTGAAAAAAGATGAAAATGTGTATCGCTATAGCAGTGTTAAGAGTTTGGAAAGTAACGAAAATAATGCAAGGTATAATCCAACTACCTTAACATGTATAATAATGGTCTAGCTCCTCCCAGGCTTTTTCAGGAATGCTTTTGACATAATTCTGTGTTTAGTTTTTGTTTGTGTGATCTCCTCAGCACCTTTCCAATGCCATGGTAGTATTCGGTCTTGTTCTTTTCACTGATAACCCTGGACATGTATGTGAGGAACTGGCAAGAGATGGGGGATGTCGCGGTTTGTGCAACCTGGTGCGTCTTCCTGGAGGGGCACCATTCCCCAACTTGCCCAAAGGCAGCCTGTGCATCTACCCACAAACCCCTGGGGAGTTTAGCGTGCCTGCACCAGCACAGAAGCCCAGGTGGCGACTACCACTGGCGTTGGACACTGAGGGCTCTGTCCTGGAAAAATGCTGGAGACAGCATTTGGGGCCAGATCACAGGAGATGCCATTTGGTGTCTGGGTGCACAGACAGAGCCGCTGCTGGAGAGCACTGTCTTCCCTGGGGCCTGAGAGCAGACCGAGGTCAGGTCTCAGGCTCACCACTGCCTTCTGCTTTCTAGGATGTCTTCCATGCCTTCCATCCTGACCTGAATTTCGTGCGCAAGTTCTTGAAACCCCTGCTTATTGGCGAGCTGGCCCCGGAGGAGCCCAGCCAGGACCGTGGCAAGAATGTGAGTCGGGCTTGCAACCTGCGTGGGGGTGGAGACAAGGCTGAGAGTGGCTGGGAGTCCGAGAGAGGGTCCCCTCGCCCCAGGACCAGTAACCGGGGAGGAGGCAGGGACTTTGTCCTGCAGGAGCCACTGTGGATCACTTGCGGTCAGGGAGGATCTCAAAGCCTCCCAGGGAGACGGGGTTTGACAACAGCAAGTGTTGTCTCCTGTCTCCTGGCCAGTTTTATTTTCCTTCTCCTCCATCCCTTTCCGGAAAGCTGCCCCATGACAATCTGGGGGAAACACAGGCACGGTGGCTCACGCCTGTAATCCCAGCACTGTGGGAGGCTGAGGCAGGCGGATCACCTGAGGTTGGGAGTTTGAGACCAAACTGACCAACATGGAGAAACCCTGTCTCTAACAAAAATACAAAATAGCTGGGCATGGTAGCACACACCTGTAATCCCAGCTACTCGGGAGGCCGAGGCAGGAGAATCACTTGAACCAGGGAGGCAGAGGTTTTGGTGAGCCGAGATCATGCCATCGCACCTGGGCAAAAAGAGTGAAACTCCATCTGAAAAAAAAAAAAAAAAAAAAAGACAGGACAGAAACACTGAAAAAGAGAATACCATTTGATGACAGCACGGCTTTGGGGTGTGTGGTCCGGGAGCACCTCTTTGAGAAAGAATGACCTTTCCTTGGTGGTTTGTTCGTCACCCGCGGGTGAGATGCCCCACTTGGTGTGGGACTTCCAGGACAGCAGTGTGTGGAAATAGCAATGCCTGCGGTCTCATGGGCTGTTTTATTCAACAGTGAAGTCCCCATGTAAATGGTGGAGCACTGTAGGGGTCAGAGGGCCTCTGATATTCCCATTGCTGTCCCTCTCCTCTCTCCCCTTCATTCCAACCTTCCCCTGCCCAAGTCTCCTTCCTGGGAAGTTGATGGTTCTACCCTGGTCCTTTGTGGGGCCAAGGGCACCCATACCTGTTCCCTCCCTGCACCCGTCTGGCCCAGCCTTGTCCTGGGCAGAGCAGGTAAGTCTGTGCTAGGCCCTGGCTAGGCCCGTTGTGACCCCAGGGTTGAGGCTGGCACTGTGGAAATTCTTCCCTGTCACCACCAGGCAGGGCCCTGGATGCCATGTGGGGCCTTGGTGCCAGCGAGGTGGCTGGGTCAGTTACTCACTCTGTTCTCGGGCCACGGTGGCTCCTGCTTGCCCCATGGGATGGCTCCTTCTGAGCTTCCTCCAACCTCCTGTTCAGAGCGGAGACTGGACTGAACTGGAGAAGTGCCACCCTGGTGGCAGTCAGCCCTTCCTCCTCTTGTTTCAAGCCTGAGTTGGACCCCTCTGCTTATCAGAGCCAGGCCAGGACCAGGCTCTCTCCTGGCCTGGACTCTTGGCCAGTCCCCTACCTCCCTCATTGCCTCTGGCTTTCCTAATGAGCTGCAGGCCACCCTGTGGGTCCTCTAGAGGCCAATGTCCCTCCTCTCACCTGTCCCTCCAGGGCACACGAGATCGCCTGACCTGAGCCCACCCCGACCCACACTTGTTCCCTCCTGCATACTTTGCAAGTGGGTCCATCTCCCCCCAGCAGCCCCAGCGCCTCCTGGCCTGCAGCTTCCCCAGCTCTGCTGGTCCTGTCCTGTAGCTGCCTTCTCCCTGGACTTGCTCCTCGACTCTGTCCACCACTCTCCCTTTCGGCTGCAGATCTTGCACCACTTGGCACCCAGCCTCCCAGATCTGGCTTCCTCCCACCAGGTGCCACCAAAACCACTCTTCATAGCACCCTGGCCATGCCCTGTGGGTACCGCCCCCTTCCTGGTAATTATTCTCCCCCACCTCCTTCCCTGCCCCTCCCTCCTGTCCCGAGTTCCTTCTTCCTTGCAATGACGTTGTGTTCCCAGGGCCCTCCTTGACTCCACCTCGCCTCCCTGGCTCCACGTGCCTGGAACTCACAACCTCCTCCTCCCTGCCTCAGCTCTCCCTCCTGCACTAGTCTGAGTCTCCCCTATCTCAACCCCTCAAGACCCAACAGTGTGCACAGGGCAAGTGGTGCTCTGTTGAGTGGCAGAAAGTGCAAGTTTCCTTTTTTTTGAGATGGAGTTTCGCTCTTGTTGCCCAGGCTGGAGTGCAGTACACAGTCTCGGCTCACTGCAACCTCTGCCTCTCGGGTTCAAGCGATTCTCCTGCCTCAGCCTCCCAAGTAGTTGGGGTTTTATGCGCCCATCACCACGCGCAGCTAAGTTTTGTATTTTTAGTAGAGACAGGGTTTCACCATGTTGGCCAGGCTGGTTTTGAACTCCTGACCTCAGGTGATCTGCCTGCCTCGGCCGCCCAAAGTGCTGGGATTAAAGTTTTCTTTTTTAAAAAAGTGTGGTTAACCATTTTAATCATTTGATGTGTACAGTTCAGTGACATTAAATAAGCACATTTACATTGTTACGTAACCATCACCTCTATCCAGTTTACATTTTCCCCAAACTGAAATTCCACACCCATTAAACACTCACTCTTCATTCTCCCATCCCTCAGCCCTGGCTGCCACACTTCTACTTTCTGTCTCTGAATTTGACCTCTCCCAGGACCTCCTGTGTATGGAATCACACAATATTTGTCCTTTGGTGACTGGCCTGTTTCCCTTAGCATGATGTCTTCAAAGTTGTAACATGTGTCAGAATTTCCTCCCTTTTCAAGGCTGAGTAATATTCCATTGCATCAATAGACCACATGTTGTTGATCCCTTCATCTGTCATGAGATCTTTAGGGGGTTTCTACCTTCTTCCCATTGTGAATAGTGCTGCTATGAACACAGGGTGTACAAAATGCAAACTTTTGAGTCAAAGCCTTTCTCTGTCACTCTTACCTAGCTGTGACAAATACGCAGGCCCCAGGGCTGTGCAGGGTGTGGGGTAACAACAACCATTGCAGGGTCTCCTGCAGGGTCAAGGCTCGTGGCTTGGTCCCCTCTTGCCACAGCTTTTCTGGGTTGTGGGTTGGTCGTTGACACAGCAGCCCGAGACATATGTTCCCTCCAGGGTGGCTGGTGGCTGACTCCTTTCCCTGTGCTCTTGGTCAACAGTCTCAGATCACCGAGGACTTCCGGGTCCTGAGGAAGACGGCCAAGGACATGAACCTGTTCAAGGCCAACCACATGTTCTTCCTCCTCAACCTGGCCCACATCATCGCCTTGGAGAGCATTGCGTGGTTCACCGTCTTTTACTTTGGCAATGGCTGGATTCCTACCCTCATCACAGCCTTTGTCCTTGCTACCTCTCAGGTGAGGCGTGTCACCCTCGCCCTCCCCAGCTGACAGAGACCTGGTGCCTGTTAGCCGAGGCTGTGACAGCGTGTGTGACCCTCTCTCCCCAGGCCCAAGCTGGATGGCTGCAACACGATTATGGCCACCTGTCTGTCTACGGGAAATCCACCTGGAACCACATTGTGCACAAATTCATCATTGGCCACTTAAAGGTAAATGTCAGCAGCCCTGAGCATCTGTCCTGTTGGATAGCAGTTGAGACAAAGAGACCAGGACTCCTGTCTGCTCAGTGCTCTGAGGCTACAGGGTGACAAGGCAGGTGTGCCTATGGGTGCCTCATGCCATGGGCCATGGTGACCCTCCAGTCTGCTGCCTTCTTGAGCCCTGTTCCTGGATCAGGTCCGACCCTCAAAGCCACAGTGTATATTACTCGTTATGAAGACAGGCACACCCCATTTTTGTCTGTTGGCTTAGTGGATTGTATTGTTTGATGTTCCTTAGCTAAGGACGCATCTAACAAATCCGTTTTCATTTGGGGACAGTAAAGAGTAAAGTAGCAGTATTTTTTTTTTTTTGAGACAGAGTCTTGCTCTTGTCACCCAAGCTGGAGTGCAATGGCACAATCTCAGCTCACTGCAACCTCTGCCTCCTGGGTTCAAGCGATTCTCCTGCCTCAGCTTCTTGAGTAGCTGGAATTACAGGCATGTGCCACCACGTCTGACTAATTTTTGTATTTTTAGTAGAGATGGGATTTTTACCCGTTTGGCCAGGTTGGTCTTGAGCTTCTGACCTCATGATCTGCTCTCCATGGCCCCCCAAAGTGCTGGGATTACAGGCATGAGTCACTGGGCCCGGCCAGTAGCAGTATCTTTTGATGAGTTGGTATGCTTCCTTTCACCGGGGATGTGAACTCTTAAATACATTGTGTTGGGCGTGGCGGTGCACAGCTGTAATCCTAGCCATCAGGGAGGCTGAGGCAGGAGAACTGCTTGAGCCCAGGAGTTCGAGACCAGCCTAGGCAACATAGTGAGACCCCCATCTCTAAAAAAAAAAAAAAAGAAAAGAAAAGAAATACATTATGTTCCTCTCCTCCCCTCAGGAGCCAAGAAGTACAAAGCAGCATTTGAAACAGCAACTGTCTTTAGTCTGTTTTCGGTGTACACATTCTCTCCTTCCTCATATGGCATTCAAGCTTTCATCTTTATTTTAGCCTTCTGTTATATGTGAGTGCTTTATCTTAAGCCACTTTAAATACCCTTTACAAATAAGTGGGGTACAAAAAGTAAATGTCATCCTATGAGGCCTCAGGTGGCAGACATCAAACTATGGAACGAATAGCTGGGCCAAAGGACTGTTGTGGTTAGAAGAGCAGGAGTTAAGGAAGTTCCGCCCTCACCTCCCCCCGCCCAGAGGAGGAGGCAGACCAGAGGCTCCGCACGTTTGTAGAAAGATAAGCTGGAATTTGCCAACAGCCTTGTTTTGATCTGATAGGTCTTATCTCCTCAGTTCTGGAATGAGTCTTTGCCAACTTCCTCTCTGAAATAGATGTCCCCATCCCAGCCTGAGGCAACAGTGCCCGCTTCCTGGAAAAAGCTGGGTCCTAAAGACTTCATCCCTCCACACCCTGTCGAGGGAGGAGTTGCATGTCGGGTGTAGCTTATCCCCTCTCCCACCCAGACCACAGCGGGACCCTTGGCTTGCCAGCTGCAGGTCCCATTGGCAGCCAACCACCCCTGAGCTGGTCACCAGTTTCGCAGTGAGCAGCTTGCCTGGCACTGAGCCTGCAGTGGCCTGAGAACCTGGTCTCTGTCCAGAATCTCAGGGGCAAAGGGAGAGGGCGCGCATAGTGGAGTGCTTTGTTTCATTTTAAACTCTCCTCTGTTGGATCAAACCCTCCTCAGTATGGCAGAGTAACATTTAACTCCTGACCCATGTGAGCCCCCACGCACTTAACAAAGATGGGCTGTGTCCTGCTTCTGGATTCTGGACAGGGGTCGGGCAGGGGGGACCTTTCCTGTCCAATGGCCCTCAGTCCTTGAAGGGCCACAGAGCACGGCTCTTGTGTCAGGCGGGAGACGAGGCCAGGACAGAGGACTGGTCTCCATGTAGAACGTGGATGACAGCAGACAGGGTCCTTGGGCTTGGGCACGTGGGCTCCACTCATGGCCTGCCAACCCCTCCTGGCTGTGCCCTTGGTGCTGTGTCACTGAGCCAGGCCAAGGATATGGGCATGCGGCTCACTCAGGGGTGCCCCAGAGCAGGGAGGTCACAGCTTCCCTGAAAGTGGCTCCAGCACTTGGCAGGTGCACAGCCATGCAGGCAAATCTCAGAGGTCTGTGTCTCTTCCCATCACTGGGGAAAAGGGGACTGGCTACAGGGAGGTCCTCCAGGGCCTTGCCAACTCAGGTGTCTTAGCACAAGCTAGAGGGATCTGTGAGTAGGTTATCAGGGGCTATGAGAGGCTGGGACCCCTTCCTTACTGTTGGCTGCACTGCTAATAGGATTTCTTTCTTTTTTTTTTTTTTTTGAGATGGAGTCGCCAGGCTGGAGTGCAATGGCTCACTTCAACCTCCACCTCCCGGGTTCAAGTGATTCTCCTGCCTCAGCTTCCCGAGTAGCTGGGATTACAGGCGTGCACCACCATGCCCAGCCAATTTTTGTATTTTTAGTAGAGACAGGATTTCACCATATTTGTCAGGCTGGTCTTGAACTCCTGACCTCATGATCTGTCCGCCTCGGCCTCCCACAGTGTTGGGATTATAGACGTGAGCCCGGCTGCTAATGGGATTTCATGGGAATTTTCCACATCTTGACCTTCTGTTTGTCTTGAGCCCATGTCATGCCCAGTGAACATTTCTTCCAGAGTGTGATCTTTTCAAAGACAATTTTGAGGGTAAAACTCTTTCGTAGTTCAACATTGTGCTTAGGATAAAATCAGCCAGGTGCCTGTGGCTGATGCCTATAACCTCAGCGCTTTGGGAGGTCAAGGCAGGAGGATTGCTTGAGGCCAGGGGTTTGAGACCAGCCTAGGCCATATAGCAAGACCCTGTCTCTACTAAAAATAAAAAAATTAGCCGGGAGTGGTGGTGCATGCCTGTGGTCCCAGCTACTGGGGAGGCTGAGGCAGGAGGATGACTTGAGTCTGGAATTTCAAGGCTGCAGTGAGCTGTGATGGTGCCACTGCACTCCAGCATGGGTGACAGAGTGAGACACTGTCTCTAAATAAGTAAATGCAAGCTGGAAGGCCCAGTGCCATCTGCGTGCCTAGACTGGGGTGAAGGAAGTGTGGCACTTGCCGATGGTGTAGAATCTATGGGGACACCAGACAGATTCGGTCATCAAGATAAATAACGTTTTAATGCAATATGGTTTTGTTTTTTGAGATGGAGTTTCACTCTTATTGCCCAAGCCTGGGCAACAAGAGTGACGTGATGACGTGATCTCAGCTCACTGCAACCTCTGCCTCCTGGGTTCAAATGATCCTCCTGCCTCAGCCTCTCGAGTAGCTGGGATTATAGGTGTGCGCCACCATGACCAGCTAATTTTTTTGTATTTTTAGTAGAGACAGGGTTTCACCATGTTGGTCAGGCTGGTCTTGAACTGCTGACCTCAGGCGATCCATCTGCCTCAGCCTCCCAAAGTGCTGAGATTGCAAGCGTGAGCCACCACGCCTGACCTGCAATATATTTTTTAAAAAATCAAAATTAATGCAAAAAAATCCACAATGAGCAAAATATCAAAATTTTAAATAACGATCAGGACAGCTGAGGCAAATGGAAAAACACGCACCTGACTATACGTGTTTGTGTGTCATTTTCTTAATGGCTAATTTTTTTCCTAGAGCATTAAAATAGTTGAAAAAATATTTAACAATTTAGAAGCTGATGTATTAGAAGTCATAACATTCTAAGTGTAAATGCCAAAACAGTACTTATATTTTTACTAAAATTGAACGTAATTAAAAATTAGTTAAGGCTGGACGAGTTTGCTTGGCTGGGCGTGATGGCTCATGCCTGTAATCCCAGCACTTTGGGAGGCTGAAGCAGGTGCATCACTTAAGGTCAGGAGTTCGAGACCAGCCTGGGCCACATGGTGAAACCCTGTCTCTACTAAAAATACAAAAATTAGCTGGGCATGGTGGTGCGTGCCTGTAATCCCAGCTGCTCGGGAGGCTGAGACAGGAGAATCGCTTGAACCCAGGACGTGGAGGTTGTAGTGAGCCGAGATAGTGCCACCGTACTTCAGCCTGGGTGGCTGAATGAGACTCCATCTCAAAAAATTAAAAATTAAAATTAAAATTATTTAAGCTCTTCACTTGATTGGCAGAAATCATCAAACTCAGCAATTCTTTTCGCTGAAAACAAGATGAGGCAAAAAGCAGACTTTGAAAATATTATCGATGAATTTGCTTCCATTAAAGCCAATAGTACATTTTTTTTTGTTGCCTCAGGCTCTGATATGGCTCCACCCAGCACTGCTGGTTACAGTTATACCAAGGAGCTTTCCTCTGGCTTCTGGAACATTTCACACTCCCCCTTCCCCTCCCAGGGCCTCCCCTAGGCTCTTCCCTCTGCTAGGAAAGCAGCCCTCACTCTGCCTGGCCACCTTCTCTAGCAGGGTGGGTGCTTAGCTTTCCTGGTCCCAGCTCAGTTTGAGTTTGGTGTGATGACACCAGACCCTCCCTCGCAGCTCCGTAAGAACAAGGGTTTGGTCTCTGTCACTGTAACCTTAGCAAGGTTATTTAGTGACACTTGTAGCAAGTATTACTCTTGCTTGGTTATTTAGAGACATCTCACTCTGTCACCCATGCTGGAGTGCAGTGGTGCCATTACAGATCACTGTGCCAGTGCAGAGCACAGCAGCTGCCTTAGGGTAAGCGACATCTGACCACATTCTGCCAACATGGGACTGGCCACTGGTCCAGGGCAGGACGGGCTTCCAGGTGCCCAGAAGGACAAGCAGGGCCTTGCCTTGCAAAGAAGAACGGAAGAGAATCACAGCGGAGCAGTAGCATGAACAAAAACTGCTTTCATTTCATCTCATCCTGAGTCCAGGGAGAGCTGGGACTGCCCCACCTCACTGGCTCCTTGTTCTCAGCCCATCTTGCTTTCCTCCATTTATTCACTCAACAAACATCGCTCGGTTGGTATTCTCCAAACAAACTTGTTTCATGCCTTGCTCCTCCAATTTGTGCCAGAGATTTTTCCATTTGATTTTTCCCAGGAATTTTGTTCCTTTTTTTTTTCGAGATGGAGTTTCACTCTTGTTGCCCGGGCTGGAGTGCAGTGGTGCGATCTCGCCTCACCACAACCTCCACCTCCCAGGTTCAAGCGATTCTCCTGCCTCAGCCTCTCAAGTAGTTGGGATTACAGGTGTGTGCCACCATGCCTGGTTAATTTTATATTTTTAGTAGAGACGGAGTTGCTCCATGTTGGTCAGCCTGGTCTCAAACTCCCAACCTCAGGTGATCCGCCTGCCTCGACCTTCCAAAGCGCTGGGATTACAGGTGTGAGCCACTGTGCCCGGCCTTTGTTCCTTTCGACAACAAACACAAATGTGTCATTTGATTCCTCAGGCCTCTAAGCTTTTGCTTTTTTGAGACGCGGGTTTGCTCTGCCGCCCAGGCTAAAGTGCAGTGGTGCAATCTCAGCTCGCTGCAGCCTCCGCTTCGCAGATTCACAGGATTCTCCTGTCTCAGACTCTTGAGTAGCTGAGATTACAGGTGCCTGCCACCATGCCTAGATAATTTTTGTAGTTTTAGTAGAGACGAGGTTTCCCCATGTTGGCCAGGCTGGTCTCGAACTCCTGACCTCCAGTGATCCACCCGCCTCAGCCTCCCAAAGTGAAGCCTCTAAGCTTTCACTCTCTGACTTTTTTTTCTATCTCTCGTGGGTTTTGAGGCCTGCCTGTTTCCAGGGGCTTGAGATCACTGCAAAGGTCGTAGCTGCCCATTGCTCTTCCCACCCATGGCTGTTAGTGTCCATAGACCGTGTTTGTGCCAAAAGCATCTTCCAAGTAAAATGTTTGTTTAGCAGATTGGGCTATTTTTTTTTTTTTTTTTTGAGACAGAGTCTCACTCTGTCTTCAGCCTGGAGTGCAGCGGTGCCACCTCAGCTCACTGCAACCTCTGACTCCCTTGTTCAAGCAATTCTCCTACCTCAGCCTCCCAAGTAGCTGGGACTACAGGCATGCACCACCGTACCCAGCTAATTTTTGTATTTTTAGTAGAGACGGGGTTTCACCATGTTGGCCAGGATGGTCTCAGTCTCCTGACCTCGTGATCCGCTGCCTCGGCCTCCCAAAGTGCTGGGATTACAGGCGTGAGCCACCGCGCCCGGCCGGCAGCGTGGCCTTTTTTGCAGACCCTTAGTCAAAGCATTGATCCAGTAACAGTTCACTAGGATAGTTGTGATGCTGAAGTCGTATATTTTCTCTCCTCTGTCGCTGGGCAACTTTGTTGAGGGCCGTGACTCTCAAGAGCTTGAGCTGAGGAGACAGAAATCTGTGGCCTCAAAAGAAACACCCATGTTATGCATCATGTCTCATGGAATCCTATTTAAGTGTTAGAAGCAGGAAAGCTCTTCCGGTTCATGTTAGCGGTTGTTTGTTAAGCCCTCCCTCCCGCCTTGGGGTGCGACATGAATCTCAGGACCCACCCTCAGCAGAATAGCGCAATTGCGCTCTCCAAGAGCAGGGGCCACTTGTAATCTGCTATATTTTTGTTCGTTAAAAATGGGGCAGCTGGTCTGAAGGTAGTGAGTTATCTCAATTGATTGTTCACAGTCAGTTACAGATCGAACTCCTTGTTCTACTCTTTCCCCCCTTCTCACTACTGCACTTGACTAGTCTTAAAAAAAAAAAAGAAAGAAAGAAAATGCTCTGGCCGAGTGCAGTGGGTCATGCCTGTAATCCCAACACTTTGGGAGGCCAAAGGTGGGCTGATCACTAAGTCAGGAGATCGAGACCATCCTGGCTAACACGGTGAAACCTCATCTCTTCTAAAATAATAAAAAATTAGCAGGGCATGGTGGCATTTGCCTGTAGTTCTGCCTACTCGGGAGTCTGAGGCAGGAGAATCGCTTGAACCTGGGAGGTGGAGGTTGCAGTGAGCAGATATTATGCCACTGCAGTCCAGCCTGGGTGATGGAGCAAGACTCTGTCTCAAAAAAAAAAATCTTTATTGAAATTTTATTGAGATACAGTTCTCCTCCCTACCTTATTTTTTTGACAGAGTTTTGCTCTGTCACTCAGGCTGGAGTGCAGTGGTGTGATCTCAGCTCACTGCGACCTCCACCTCCTGGGTTCAAGTGATTCTCCTGTCTCAGACTCTGGAGTAGCTGAGATTATAGGCACCTGCCACTACGCCCGGCTAACTTTTGTATTTTTAGTATAGATGGGGTTTACCGTGTTGCCCAGGCTGATCTCAAACTCCTGACCTTCAGTGATCCACCCGCTCTGCCTCCCAAAGTGCTGGAATTACAGGGGTGAGCCACCGTGCCCAGCCAGTTTTCCCATTTAAACTAGACAAATCAATGACTTTTAGTATATTCACAGATGTATGCAACCATCATCATGGTCAATTTTCGAGCATTGTCATTAGGCTCAAAAGAAACCCCACATCTCTTAGCCATCACGCCCCAGCCCCCTCACGCCCTCCCCACCCCAATCCTAGCCCTATACAACTGCTAATCTTTCTGTCTCTGTAGATTTCCCTACTCTGGATGTTTCATGTCGCTGGAATCATGCGATATGTGGTCTTTTGTGGCTGCTGCTTTCTCTTTGCACGTTTGCAGGCTCATCCGTGTAGCAAGTGTCAGTGATTCGTTCTGTTTATGGCACAGCCACACAGTATTCCGTTGTGTGGATAATCCGCGTTTCATTCATCCCTCATCTGCCAACGGACACTTGTGCTGCTTTTGCTTTTTTGGCTCCTTTGAAGCATGCTGATATGAACGCTCCTCTATGAATTTGTGTGTGGACATGTTTTCATTTCTCTTGGATATACAGTCTGGAGGGAGATTTCTGGGTCACATAGTAGAGACCACTTCCTGCTGGCCCTGAAACCTGGGCTTTACCTTGCACAGCCCTGGCTTCACACGTGGGGGCAGAGAGGCAGAGACCAGCTCCCACACCTGCTGGAGCGCTCACCACGCGGTCCCACAGCAGCACACCTCACCCGCCATCATCATCATCTCATGATCGGGGAACCTGAAGCCTAGAGAGATAAAATGACTTGACTCCATCTGGGGCTGGCCCATGCTCTGAGCTCAGTTGTGGCAGGGCTGGATTCTGACTTTATGGGGGTCCGAGGTGCTGTCCCCAAAGGCTGAAGGTGCAGGGAACTGGTCCCTAGCAGGGCCTGTCACAGCCAGCTCAGTTCCTTGGTGGCCCTCATGGCTCATCCCAAGCCCTCTCTCCCCACAGGGTGCCTCTGCCAACTGGTGGAATCATCGCCACTTCCAGCACCATGCCAAGCCTAACATCTTCCAGAAGGATCCTGATGTGAACATGCTGCACGTATTCGTCCTGGGCGAATGGCAGCCCATCGAGGTACGAAGAAGGGGATGGTGTTGACCTAGGAAGTGTTTGGCTTGAGCAGGGAGTGGGGAAAGAAGCCTGGAGGGCTGACAGTCAGCCAGGCAGGTCCACGTCTCCTGCCACACTGATACCTTTCCCAGGCACCCTGAATAGTTCTGGCTGGAATGTATCTTTCCCAGGCACCTTGAACTGTTCCAGCTGGAATGTATGTGGAATGGTCTTACCTGTAAATACTGGAGGCAGCTCCTTATTAGAATGGTAGATGCCTCCCTCTCACCCACAGGCCAGGAAAGGCATTTTCCAGCTTGTTTCTTCCCAAGTAGAGGGAAATCTTGTTCCAGTTCAGCAGGAAGGCAGGATTTCAGGGCTCAAGCTTTGTTGCCACCTGACCAGCTCACGTTGAGTAAGCTCCACTCAGGGAATCATCATCCTATGCATTGGAAGGAGCCTCAGAATGGCTTGGTGCAACCTGCTTCACCAGTAGATGAGAAATAGAAGGTCAGCAAGAGGATGGGGCACTTTCAGGGTCACGTAATTTTTTTTTTCTCTGAGACAGAGTCTTGCTCTGTTGCCCAGAGCTGGAGTGTAATGGCACGATCTCAGCTCACTGCAACCTCTGCCTCCTGGGTTCAAGCAATTCTCCTGCCTCAGCCTCCTGAGTAGCTGGAATTATGGCGTGTGCCACCACGTCTGGCTAAGTTTTGTATTTTTAGTAGAGACAGGGATTCACTATTTGGCCAGGCTAGTCTGGAACTCCTGACCTCATGATCTTCCTGCCTTGGCCTCCCAAAGTGCTGGGATTATAGGCATCAGCCACCACGCCCAGCTGAGAAGGTCATGCAATTTAGTGGCCCGTCTAGGGTGAGGCCCCAGACCTTTTGACTGCTAAGCCATTGCCTTTCATTTACTACACTGTCTTATTTTTGTATTAGTTCTTTGTATAGCTGCAAATATAGAACACACTTGATAAACTTTTAAACAGTATAGAAACATCCAGAATTTTAAAGTGAGTCTCAACCTGGGCAACATAGTGAGACCTGTCTCTCCAAAAAGTATATATTTTTAAATTAGCCAGGCATGATGGCAAGTGCCTAGCCCCAGTTACTGGGGAGGCTGAGGTGGGGGCATCACTTGAGCTAAGCCCAGCAGGTTGAGGCTACAGTGAGCGATGATCACACCACTGTATTTCAGCCTGGGTGACTGCAATGTCCGGTCTCAAAAAAAAAAAAAAAAGTGAGTCTCATACCTCCCCTTTCCCCCAAATTTTATGCCCTTGAGGGTAACCACTTAATTGACAAGATGCTATATCATCTTCTATATATTTTTATGTGTATATAAACACACATATATCTGTTTCTTTACAAAAAATGTTTTAGGCCAGCTGTGGTAGCTCGCACCTGTAATCCCAGTTCTATGGGAGGCTGAGGTGGGAGGATTGCTTGACCCCAGGAGTTCAAGACCAGCCTGGGCTACATAGTGAGACCCTGTCTCTGCAAAAAATACAAAAGATTAGCCATGTGTAGTGGTGTGCATCTGTGGTCCCAGGTTCAGGGGAGGCTGAGGTGGAAGCATCACTTGAGCCTGGGAGGTCAAGATTGCAGTGAGCTATGATTGCGCCACTGTACTCCAGACAAAAGAGTGAGACTCTGTCTTAAAAAATAAGAAGAAAAAAACAAAAAAAATTTACCTTGTGTCCTGTAACTTGCCACCTCTGTGAACGTGTGAACGTGGACGCCCTTCTCCCAGTCTATATAGACAGGTCTCATCTTCCTGTAGCCATATGGTATTCTGTTATATTTCTGAACCAAAACAGAACCTACATTATTTTATAAGGCAGAAAAATTGCCTGTTAGCAATTCATAATTTCTTTTGCATAAAAGCCCCACCAATGCGTTTAAAAAATGTTCTTATTTAATACATTTTAGTAGAGACAGGGTTTCACCATGTTGGCCAGGCTGGTCTTGAACTCCTGACCCTGTGATCTGCCTGCCTTTAGAGTAAAGCCTCTATGTCAGGGCAAAATTTCCAAGAAAAAAAATAGGCATGCGCTGCTTTCTAGAAATACATTAATGATGAAAATGAAAGTTTAGAAGATGCTTGTTGCTTTTATGCACACCTTGGGAGCCACAAAGGCATGGATAGAGTAGCGTTCAATCAGCATTTGCCAAGTGAGGCCAGTTTTCCCTCACTAAAGTGTGGTGTCACGAGTGAAGTGGTATTCCCCGACAGCGTTGGCGCGTAAGGCTTGGAACAAGGCAAGGAGACAGCCTGGTTCCCTTGTTTGGACTGCCCTTTCTGATTTCATTTCCACCGGTGAGAATATCTGAGCAGAAACGTGGATTTTCTGTGACACGGCCATTTCGCAGGAAATTAGCCATGGTTCTGGACTTTGGAAGCCTCTCTGGGCGGCCAGGGATTCTGTTTTCTGCCAAAGTGCATGCCATTCTTATTCTTCTAGGAAACAGTTTGGCAGCTGTGATCAGAGGTGTCTAGATAATGGAACTGATGAACTTGGGGCCTTCTGATAAGCGGGGACAAAGGCTTCGCTTTCTCGGGGAGGCTTTGTGGTGTGACGCTGTCAGCTGTCGTGACAGCTGTTCCCTGTGTCTCTAACAAAGAAAGTCTAGTCCCACCAGCTGCACTGGCAAGAAAGGCATCTTTCCTGTGCATGGTGGCCAGCAAGTCTCTCCTTTCCCACACCTTCTCACCCTTGACATTTCTCACAACCGGAGGCTGTGGGGATCCGGTTGTCCAGTTACCAGTGGCATTTGGAAGTCCACGGCGAGTACTACGGTGTTCTGTGGAAATCCCCCCCCCGCCACTCATGGGGAAAGGGTCGGTGCTTCCCGGGTTCCTGGTTGACCTGTGCTCTAGCTCTCATGGGACCTGGCTGCCCTGGAAGGAACTCTTGTCTCTTGACTGAAGTGACAGTGGGTCTGATGGAACTTGTCACATGCCAGTCCCACGCACCACAGCAGGGCCAGGTGGGGTGGCCAGGCCTCAGGGTCTCAAGCCACTGTAACAGTCTCCAGAGCAAGGACACCAGCCAGGGCTCCTATCTCTAGGCACAGATAAGCAAAGCTGCCCAGCCAGGCAACTCCCAGAACGCAGAACTGGGAACAGCGTGGGCTAAGCAGTAAAGCCCTTTTCCTCATTGTTTAGACGTAGTCTCGCACTGCCGCCCGGGGCTGGAGTGCACTGGTGTGATCTCCGCTCATTGCAACCTCTGCCTCCTGGGTTCAAGCGATTCTCCTGCCTTAGCCTCCCCAGTAGCTGGGATTACAGGCACACACCGCCACACCCAACTAATCCTTGTATTTTTAGTAGAAACGGGTTTCACCATGTTGGCCAGGCTGGTGTCCAACTCCTGACCTCAAGCGACCCGCCCGCCTCAGCCTCCTGAAGTGCTGGGGTCAGTCATGAGCCACTGCGCCTGGCAAGGTCTGTATTTCTATATATGGCTTATGGATGTTTCTTTTCAAACACAATCCTTGCACATTTTATATTTTTGTTGTCATGATTGCAGGCTCTGCAGCACTCAGGAAAGCAGCTGATATTCTGGTAGTCATGTTAATTTTCTTTCTGTTTGTTGCTTGCATGGCCTTCCAGTGGATGGGGTGTTCTCTTTCGTCCCGCTAGTGTCCACTTAAGTCTCTTCATGACTCTAGTTGTGCTTCAGTTGATTCTTTTGAGTTTCCTGGGTAGATGGTCATATCCTAGAAAATAATGAAAACAGTCTTTCTTTCTTTTCTTTCTTCTTTCTTTCTTTCTTCTTTCCTGCCTTCTTTCTTTCTCTTTTTCTTTCCCTCACTCCCTTTCTTCCTTCTTTTCTTCCTTCCTTCTTTCCTCCTCTCCCCTCCTTTTCTCCCTCCCTCTCTCCCTCTCTTCCCTCCTTCCTTCCTTCCTTCCTTCTTTTCTTCCTTCTTTCCTCCTCTCCCCTCCCTTGCTCCCTCCTGCCACCTCTGTGGCTCTGCTTGTCTGAAGCTAAGCCCTGGGCTTCCTGCTTCAGGCGACCTTCATGAACAGGCCAAAGCCACCCGTCCTCCCTTGGGACACCCATGCCACCCTCGCAGGGACCTTGCCATTCTGCTCCTGCTGGGGAGGCTGTGCCGCCTGCTTCTCTCCGTCTGTGAGTTTGCAGGTTCCCAGAGGCAGAGACTGGGCTTTGGAACAACTCCCCTCCCCCCACCCTCTACGGACAAGGAAGTCCCTTGTCATTCCTCAGACATTTTGTTCCAAAGCTGAAAGGTTCCCTCCACATGGCCTGGCATCCCCTGGGCCCTCATCCAAGCCTGGCCTTGTGGTGCATGGAGAGGTCGAGGACAGGAGAGTCAGCCCTGCCACCAGGGCTGGCTGCCCTCCCTCCCTTGCCCCTGGCCGCCCTACCCTACTTGCCCCTGGCCACCCTCCCTGCCTTGCCCCTGGCCTGCATCTCTGGCTACTAGCTACAGCCTGGCAACCTGATGTCCCTAGTCACAGGGAGGTCCGTGTGTGCCACCATCTCCTTCTTGGGGTCTGGCCACACATCACTCACACCTTGCCGGCAGCCCAGCTGGGTGAAAATCATGTGTGTTTTCCTTGCCTCCTGGGCATTCTCTGTGTGTGTGACAGACATTCCTCAGGAAGAGGAGAGGTGTGGGGTCCTCCACTCCCCACATCTGGGGCTCTGAGCCCCCAGTTGGGAAGAAGCCTGACTCCTGTTGAGTGAGTCTGTGGGTTGGGCACCTCCGTGAGCATTACTTAGTCCTTGCTTAACTTGTGAGGCGGGAGCTATCATCGACCCCTTTCATGGATGGAACAACTAAGGCCAAGAATCACGAAGCGACTTGTTCAGGGTAACAGCCAGGAAGAGGTCACACCACTGTCCAAACCCAAACTGTCTAGCTGCAAATCGCAGCTTCAGTGTCCTGGGGACCCTTGGGGAATGCGTTAGTTGGGTAGCCCAGCTTTCTGATAAATGAAACAGCCAGGCACTCACCCCCTAGCTTGGTACATTCTAAAATACTTCTCCCTCCCTTCCCTGCTCCCAAGACTTAAATGGCAAAGCGCCGGCAAAGAACTGAGCGTGGGAAAGATGAGAGCCAAGAGTTAGCCACAGAGCAGGGCTTCGTATCCCAAGCCCACAGCTGTACTTTCTGCTCTGGGAGGGGAGTACTGGTTATCCCCCAGCTGACCAGCTCTAGCTGAGGCCATCGAGATGGGTACAGATGTGTGGTGGTATGTCACCACGCACACCTACATACACACACATGACCGTGGTGAGTATTTTGCTCAGCATCACTCAGGCCTGCTGCTGCCTGGCAAGCAGGGCCCCCTGGATCCTGAGGGTTATTCTGGGGCATTGAAGGGGTGCACACCAGAGCCAGCAGTGCTTACCAGCGGAGGCGGCCCTTGTACCATCTGTCGTCCCCACAAAGGCCACCATCTCCCATGAGAAGAAGTTGCCTGGTGTACACATGCAGCTCCAAACAGACTCCCCAGGGGCCTCCCAGGCTCCCACAGCAGCGCGGCTGCCCACGGTCCCTCCATGGGGTGCCCTGGCCCCTGCTGACCTGCCTGGGCTGCCTTCTGTGCTCACTTCCGAGTACAGCCGGCCCAGCCCGAGAGGACGGGTGCCCTGTGGGACAGAGATGTGGTGGGGAAGTGCTCTTGGCCAGAGCTGGAGGCACTGCACACCAATGCTGAGCTGTAAGCCTGCTCCCTGCCTCTGGGAGAAGCTTCCAGTGGGACCCAGGGGCCTGTTCTGTGGGCCACTGCAGGCCCCCAAGACTGGCACCTTGGGGGCACCGTCCCCAGTGCTGGCTCCTCCAGCACCTCCGTCCACTGGAGACCCATGAAAGGCTCCTCCAAGGCGCCCCTGGCTCGGACCTCTCCACAGCCAGCCTCAGCCCTGGCTCTAATGATGGTCTTCCTGCAAGTGGCCGTGCTTTCTGGGAATGAGTGAGCTCCTGGCCAAGGCTCAGGAGGCCACACAGAACAAGGGGACTCACTGCTTCTGGGGTTCTTCGGTCGGGTGTGCTGTGACCATGGCCATTGGTGCCAAGATGCAAGCCTGGGGGCAGGATGGACCTGGGTCCCACCCACAGCCTCTTCCCTCAGGAGTCCATGCTCTCCCTGTGATTTGGACAATCACTTCCTTCTGTGTTCGCACCTGGATGAGGCGGCGCTGGCCTAGGCACCATCCTCTGTAACTCTCTTTGACCTCCTGACTGCAATAAGCAGAACTGGAGACTCCTGGAGGAGGCTACTCTGGCCTTTGGATCCAGGGGTATGGGGAGGGTGATGGGCAGTGTCCTAGGGTCAGCACTTGGCACTTACGCCCACGATCTCATTGGCTCCTCTTACCAACTACTGATTCGGATGCCAGACAAGGCTCGGCAAGGCTAAGTGACTCACACAGTCTCAGCACGGGTGAGAGGCTGAGTCAGATCAAGGGCATCTGCTGGGTTCAAGCTCAGCTTCCCCACATTGCAAGCAAAAGGAGCAGGTGTCACTCCGTGAGCGGCTTCTTATTATTTCCGTCCCAAAAGAGCAGCTGGTCCCTAGGGGCTGGACAGCGGAACTAAGGGCTCCAGAGATCCCCTGGGGCCGTGGTTCCTATGCCTGGCTCACACGGAGTGGTCTGAGCGGCTTTGGACAATGACGATGCCCAGGACCCAGGCCAGCCCTCCTCCATCACAGCCTCTGGGCATCAGACTGCCCAAGGCGCAGGCTCTGATGGGGAAGGAACCAGTGCCCTCGTAGGGACCTCAGGTAGCCAGATGTGACCTGAGGAGTCTGTGCCATGGCCCACTCTGCTCTGTCCTCAAGGTTAGGCTCTAGCTGGGAGGAGTGATTCACTTTTGGAAATTACATGGAGGCTCCAGGGAGGTAGGTGCTCCTAGCCTCATGATCAGCAGCAATTCTGGGGTCCTTAACCAGCTTCTCCTTGCCTCTATGGGCTCCGGGAGCTCTCCATGGCCACCTAGAAGCTCCCCTGGGTGCTCATACCCCACCGAGAGTTGCTCTGTTGCACATTCATTTAACAAACTCGTGCCTGTCACATGGGCTCAGAGTCAGCTCTTTGGGTTCTGATTCCAGCCAGGGCTACTTCCCATGGTGTTGGGCCATGGCTTAACACTGAGCCTCAGCCTCAGAAGCACCGGCCTTGTGAAGGATCAATGCCACTGGGCCAGCACTCAGCTAGGGCTGAGGAAGCTTTGGCCGCCGCTGGCCGCAGCATGGGGAGCCCAGAGTGCTGGGGGGCCCCAGGCTTGTTGGGCCCAGGGTGCAGATTGACAGGTATGGTGGCTGAGAAGAGAGAAGAGATAGTGGCTGCAGGGTGGGTCAGGGAGCATGGGAGGCTGGGAGCCGAGGCTGCTGGGTGCTCATGATCTCTCCTCTCTCCTCAGTACGGCAAGAAGAAGCTGAAATACCTGCCCTACAATCACCAGCATGAATACTTCTTCCTGAGTGAGTGCTCAGTGCCCAGAAACCACTCCTGAACCCTCCCCTCCCCACAGAGTGGCATCTCTCTCCCTCCTACCTGCCACTCTTTGCAGATCCAGAAAGGGACACTAAACTTGTTAGAAGTGGGGGCCGTAGCAGCCTTCCCCTGCAGACCCCCTGAGCCCATGTTATAGGCCAGGTGGGGACACAGAAGCTCAGAGAGTCCCAGAGGTGGTACACAGGAGCCTCAGGGGCTCCCAGCCTTCTCTGCAGTCTCTGGGGCCCCTGGCCGCTTCTGCCCACGTCTGTAGGGCTGGCCCCTATGCTCAGTGCTGGGCCCAGTTTCCCCCAACCTTCTAGCACAGGCAGGGCATGATGGATGCCTCTAAGCGCCTGTCTCTCTCCTGCAGTTGGGCCGCCGCTGCTCATCCCCATGTATTTCCAGTACCAGATCATCATGACTATGATTGTCCGCAAGGACTGGGTGGTGAGTCGGGGGCACAGCTGGCTTGGCATGGGGAGGGGGGTGATTGGGACAGGGGGACCGGGGGTCCTACGCTGCCTTCCTGTGTGTCTCGGTGGAGCCTGCAGGGCCCGAGGCATCTCCTCCCTGGGGTAGCTGCCTTGTCGCTCTCAGGAAAGGACTCCCTCTGGGGCCACCAGGAGCCAGTCCTGAAGATCTCTACCCTCGGCCAGGTGTAGTGGTTCATGCCTGTAATCCCAGCACTTTGGGAGGCCGAGGTGGGTGGATCACGAGGTCAGGGGTTCGAGACCAGCCTGACCAACATGGAGAAACCTCCATCTCTACTGAAATACACAAATTAGCTGTGCATGGTGGCACATGCCTGTAATCCCAGCTACTTGGGAGGCTGAGGCAGGAGAATAGCTTCAACCTGGGAGGTGGAGATTGCAGTGAGCCAAGATCATGCGGCTGCACTCCATCCTGGGCAACAAAACAGACACTGTCAAAAAAAAAAGATCTCTACTCTCCCTTAGACACTGGGAGTCCACCGGGGCAGCCCCTGCTTTTGCAGAGCCTCCAGAAATTTCTCAAAGGCAGCGTGATGAGAGGCAAGCATAGCCATGCCCCTTCCCCGCTCCCTGTGGGCCCTGAGGCCCATGAACCAGGTAACCACACACCCTGGTTGGAAGACAGGGAGCAGCTGGGCGTCGGCTGAGATGACAGGTGTGTTCATTTGCAAAGACTGTGACAAAGCAGCACGATCTAAGTGATGTAAGCAGCAGTGATGTGTTTTTTCGCAGTTCTGGAGACTGGAAGTCCAAAACTGAGGTGTTAGCAGGGTGGATTCCTTAGGGCTCTGGAAGACTCTGTTCTGGGCTCTCCTTGGCTGGTTGATGGCTTTCACGCTCCCGCTCTGTACATCATCTCTCTGCATATCTGTATCTGTGTCCAAATGTCCCTCTTTAAAAAAAATTATTTTGGGCCGGGTGCAGTGGCTCACGCCTGTAATCCCAGCACTTTGGGAGGCCGAGGCGGGTGGATCACGAGGTCAAGAGATCGAGACCATCCTGGTCAACATGGTGAAACCCCGTCTCTACTAAAAATACAAAAAATTAGCTGGGCATGGTGGCGTGTGCCTGTAATCCCAGCTACTTGGGAGGCTGAGGCAGGAGAATTGCCTGAACCCAGGAGGCGGAGGTTGCGGTGAGCCGAGATCGTGCCATTGCACTCCAGCCTGGGTAACAAGAGCGAACTCTGTCTCAAAAAAACATATATATTATTTTGTTGTTTATTTATTTATAGGCTGGTCGTGGTGGCTCAGTCTATAAATAAATAATCACTTGACTCGGGAGGTGGAGTGCTGAGGGAGGCTGAGGCGGGTGGATCACAAGATCAGGAGTTCAAGACCAGTCTGGCCAACATAGTGAAACCAGGTCTCTACTAAAAATACAAAAAATTAGTCGGGCATGGTGGCTGATGCCTGCAATCCCAGGTCCTTGGGACGCTGAGGCAAGAGAATTGATTGAATCCAGGAGGTGGAGGTTGCTGTGAGCCGAGATCTCACTGCTGCACTCCAGCTTGGGTAACAGAGTGAGATTTTGTCTCAAAAACAAACAAACAAAAAAAACTGTCTGTATTTATTTATTTACTGAGACAGAGTCTCACTGTGTCTCCCAGGCTGGAGTGCAGTGGTGTGATCTTGGTCACTGTAACCTCTACGTCCTGGGTTCAAGCGATTCTGTGCCTCAGCCTCCCAAGGACCTGGGATTGCAGGCATCAGCCACCATGCCCAGCTAATTTTTGTATTTGTAGTAGAAATGGGGTTTTTCCATGTTGGCCAGGCTGGTATCGAACTCCTGACCTCAAGTGATCTGCCCACCTCAGCCTCCCAAGTGCTGGGATTACAGGTGTGAGACACCGTGTCTGGCCAGTTTCACACGCGAAGATACTGTGCCTTGCCGAAGGTGACACCCACGGGAGGGGTGGCCTTCTGTTGCCAGGTCCTGTACTCACCCCCACACCCCAGCCCATTCTCTCCTTCACATAACAATACCTCATATTTGTAGATCATTTTAAAGGCCTCAAAGTGCCTGGTCTTACATTGTCTCATTGGAATTACCGGCAAAGGTGTCGCATCTGCGAGCCTGCCAGGAGGGCCCAGGCTGGGGCTGGAGCAGATGGGGTGGTAGGGGAAGAGGAAGGACTCTGGAAGCTTCTGCCAGCCGTGTCCTGGTAGAGACTGTACATTTGTACACGCTCAATTCCAGGACGTGCTATTTCCTCAAAAGCAAGCATTTCGTCAGTTTTTGTCATGTTCCAGGAACAGGGAGCCTGCCACCTGATGTCATGTAACCCTGTTTCACTGACGAGGTCTATGAGCACTAGAGGGTCAGAGAGACCCACCCAAAGTTTCTGGATCAGCTCCGAGGCCAGCATTTGAACTGAACGCAGATCTCTCCACCTGCCACAGCTGCCCTTTCTGTGGGGCTCACCTGGCTCCCTCGGAAGAGTCACCGGAGCCCTGCTGTGCTGGACAGGGAGCGCTGCCGGGGGGTGTCTCTCATCAGCTTTTATGGCAGGTGTATGTAAATATATAACTTTTTTGTTGGTTTTTTACCTGTGCTTGTTCCCTAAGGAACAAAGCATTAAACAGGAAATGAAATCACACTATGTTCCTAAAAGGGCATGGCAGAGCGGACCGGTGATGAGCCCTGGGGCTCTAAGGGCCAGGACTGAGCCTATGACGAGCAGCACTGGTTCTCAGCAGAGCTGTTCTGCCTTTTGGCAGTATCTAGACACTTTTTTTTTTTTCTGAGATGGAATCTCACTCTGTCACCAGGCTGGAGTGCAGTGGCATGATCTCGGCTTGCTGCAACCTCTGCCTCCTGGGTTCAAGCAATTCTCCTGCCTCAGCCTCCTGAGTAGCTGGGAATAGTGGCAGTGGATGATGATTTATTTTAAGACCCAATTGTGACCTTGTTCTTCAGTCATTTGAAGTGAGACAGGGCAGTCCCTTGGCCTCATCTCCCACCTTGGACACCTGCGCTGAGCCTGTGGCACGTATCACTGTATCTAAACTCGTGGCAGGATGAGTGCCCTGGCAGAGGGAACAGGCGGTGCAGAAGCCCCAGGGGAGAGAGGGACTGTCCAGGACAACAAGGCAGCTGCTGGGTCAGAGGGCTGAGTAAAGACAGGTTCTCGACCCCATGAGGCTCCGTTGGTGACTGGGTGGGATGGGGGCTCTAGCAGGGGAGGGATGGGACCTGCTTGGAGCAAAGGCCACTCTGGTTGCCACAGCCACGAGGACAAGCAGGGGACCATGGGAGGCTGCTGCTGTGGTCCAGTTGAGACAGGACTTGGGTGGCAGAGAGGCAGTGGACAGGGAGGGAGCCATGGTGTCACCCTCCCAGTATGTGAGAGAGGACATCCAAGCTGAGCCCTTGATACCACTCCATTCAGGGGCAGGGAGGAGAGCGGAGTGGAAGGGCACAGGATGACAGCGGGGTGTGGGGAGGCCAGCCTTTCTGCTGCGTGAGCCCTGAGCCAGGGACAATGGTGCCTCTGACCTTCCCCGAAATCCCTCTGTCCTGCTGGAAGAAGAGGCCAGGAAGAGACCCAGGTGCTGAGGAGCAGAGACAGGTCTGGGGAACGGTTGGGGACCTGACCCAGGGTTGGGGGTGTGGCTTCAGAATTGCCCCTGCCCCACTCGAGGGCTGCTGACCCCCACTCCAACCCCTCAGCAGGAGAGCAGAGTCCACTTCCTGATGCTAAAACACTTAGCATTTCCCTAGAAACAAAGGCAGCCATGCAAATCCCGAGCAAACAGGTGGTGCGTCGTTGCCCATCGCGTTTCGACGGGCTGGGGTCCAGCTTCTAAAGGCCTGAGTGTGAGGCGTGTGCACATCTGGGGCGGGTACTCGGGGCCAGGGCAGGGGAGAGGGCAGGCTGCGCCTAACCTTGTCCTTTCCCGCAGGACCTGGCCTGGGCCATCAGCTACTATACCCGGTTCTTCTTCACCTACATCCCTTTCTACGGCATCCTGGGAACCCTCCTTTTCCTCACCTTCGTCAGGTGCCTGGGCTTGGCTGGTTCATCCCTGGGCCCTCCACTGGCACTGATGGGGGCTTTAGCATGAGAAGAGGCTCGGACCGCTCCACTTTCCCCAGGGACCTCCCATCCTGGCCCCTCAGCAGGGGCTGTCCTAGACCGCTTGGGAGGGTGGATCTGTTCCCGCCGTGGCCGGCGTCCCCCCCACCCCCCGCCCCCGACCTTGGCGCTGAGCTGTGCTCTCTTGCAGATTCCTGGAGAGCCACTGGTTTGTGTGGGTCACACAGATGAACCACATCGTCATGGAGATTGACCAAGAGCCCTACCGTGACTGGTTCAGTAGCCAGGTAAGGGAGGCAGGGCTGGTCACCAGAGCTGTGCAAAGCCTGGTCCCCATGTCCATGTCCTGGCCCCAGATGCTCCACACCAGCTGCCCCAGGGCTGTGCTGGGCCTCCCGGGGCTGCCTGTGTCCTTCTGCTGGGTGCTTCAGGGCTAAGCACGAAAGGGTAACAGGAGTCCCAGAGGGACAGGTGGGGCATCTGGGTGGGCTGAGGCCACCAGGCAGGACGGTATGATGTGGAGGGGTGGTCTGGAGACCCTGGGTAAGGCTGGGCCCCCAGGGAATGAGGCCAGGCCCTGGGGCTTTCCATGGGTGTCCCCTGACACTCATCCCCTCCCCTGACAGCTGTTAGCCACCTGCAACGTGGAGCAGTCCCTCTTCAACGACTGGTTCAGTGGACACCTTAACTTCCAGATCGAGCACCAGTGAGCAAGGGGCTTTGGGGAAGGCGGGGAGGCCCATGGCGGGAGGGAAGTGGCCGCTACTTCCATCTGGGCAGAGCGCAGCATGTGGGGGCCACCTCTTTGTCCCCCTGGCAAGGTCCCCACCCCATCTAGAGCAAGCCTCCCCCACTGGCCCCACTGAGGTCAGGAGAGGGGATTCCCTGCCCATGTCCCCGAGAGGCATCCTGTGCCCCTCATCCTGTGCCACTTGGTCATAGTGATAACTACCTCCCTCCATGTGGGACTGGCCTTTGTAGTTCCAGAGCCTGCATGCGCGCCCCGTGACCCTGTGAGGCTAGCAGGGCAGGGCTACGGAGCTTGCCTAGAACATCAGCCAAGGGACTGCCCCTGCTGCCCCTTGGTATCGCCCTGTTTCCTGGGCTGGAGTGCAGTGGTGCCTTTTTAGCTCGCTACAGCCTTGAACACCTGGACTAAAGCTGTCCTCCCACCTCAGCCTCCTGAGTAGCTGGGACTACAAGTGGACATCACCATGCCCAGCTAATTTTTTTTATATTTTTCCACTTTATTTATTTATTTATTTTTGAGACAGAGCCTCTCTCTCTTCCCCAGGCTGGAGTGCAGTGGCGCGATCTTGGCTCACTGCAACCTCTGCTTCCCGGGTACAAGCAATTCTCTCACCTCAGCCTCCCACATAACTGGGATTACAGGCATGCACCACCATGCTTGGCTAATTTTTCTATTTTTAGTAGAGATGGGATTTCGCCATGTTGGCCAGGCTGGTCTCAAATTCCTGGCCTTGGCCGGGCGTGGTGGCTCACACCTGTAATCCAAGCACTTTAGAGGCCAAGGCGGGAGGATCACCTGAGGTCGGGAGTTCAAGACCAGCCTGACCAACATGGCAAAACCCCATCTTTTAAAAAAAAATATATATATATATATATATATATATATATATATATATATATATATACACACACACACACACACACACACACACACACATATATATATATATATATATATATATATATATATATATGTTTATATATATATAAAACAAATCAAACTCCTGGCCTCAAGTGAGCCACTGCCCCCCACCTCACTGTCTCTTTTCCTAGCATTCCCTGGCTATTTCATTTCTTTTTTGAAAAACATGACACTTGGGCCACCCAGTATCTTCCCCACTCCATAGAGCACAAACACCCTCCTGCTCACAGAAGGCTGCACAGGCCCTCCACACACGGGGCACCCCAGTGGGCACACAGGGGGAGCCACACTTCAAGCCTGATCCTGGCTGTGGATAGGGTCTCCAAGTGCCCTAGCCAGCGTCTGCCCGGGCGGTGGGAGGAGGCTGGAGCTGCACCCGCCTCTGGGATCCTCACTCTCTGCCCGCGCTCCTCAGCCTCTTCCCCACCATGCCCCGGCACAACCTCCACAAGGTCGCCCCACTGGTGAAGTCTCTGTGTGCCAAGCATGGCATCGAATACCAGGAGAAGCCACTACTGAGGGCCCTGCTGGACATCATCAGGTGAGGGGTGGGAGTCCACGGGCGCTGGGCCCTGGGATCACCCGCTGTGCAGACAGTGGGACCACAAGAGGGGCTGGGTCTTCCTGGCACAGTCCCCCACGAGGGCGCCTGCCTGACTCCTGAGCCTGGGTCAGGCCTTACGGACTTTTCTCCCTGGGCTGCAGGAAGACAGTCTCTTTCTGTGTGGGGTTCCCGGTGGGCTTTGCGCTGGCAGCCCTCCAGGCCCAGTGGTGGTGTGGTTAGGTCTGAGGGGAAGTACCTGCCCCCCTAATCATGGCCCCCTCAGCCCTTGCGCACCCTGGGGCTGGCCCCCGTCCTAGTCCCTGACCCTAGTCCATTCCCCTCTTTGCAGGTCCCTAAAGAAGTCCGGGGAGCTGTGGCTGGACGCCTACCTCCACAAATGAAGCCGCAGCCCTCAGGACACTGCAGGGAAAGGGCACAGGTGGAGCGACGGCCAAAGGAATGGTGGGCTTTTGTTCTGAGGAGGGTCCAAGAGGCTGACTACATGCCACTCACAGACCCCAACTGGGTCTTTCTCCCTTTCTCCTCTCCTTTTTCCCTTCACGCCTCCCCACAGCACTCCACCCACCTGGGGCCTGCCGGCCATCAGCCGGGGTCCTCCCAGTGCCCCCCAGTCCCTTCTTCCAAGGAGCAGAGAGAGAGGTGGCCACAGGGGATGGCTCTGTCCTACCTCCACTCTCTGCTCCTAAAGGAGGGAGACCAGTGGCCCATGAGTCTGGTCTGTGAGCCCCCAGCAGCCTGGTCACTAGGCCTCACCCTCCCCGCTTTGGTTCTTCAGATGCTCTTGGGGCTCATGGGGGCAGATCCTAGTCAGCCAGGGCCCCTGACCCTCCGGGCCCCGCTTCCCTCTCCCTGGCGGTCGCCATTGGTCCACCCTTCCATACAGAGGCCTGCTTTGTGCTCGGTCTCCCTTCTGCAGCCGGGATCACTACCCGGGGCCTCTCTTAAGATGTCCAGGGCCCTGGGTCTGCGGGCACAGCCAGCCCAGACTTCGGGCCCTGGAAGAGTCCTCCACCCCTTCACTGGAGCGCTCTGAGCCTGGGCTTTCACAGGCCAGTTCCACCGTCTCCCCAGCTTGAGCTTGTGACCTTGGGACCAAAGCAGGAGTCCCTTGTCCCTTGTGGCTCAGCAGAGGCAATGACCAGGTTCAGGGAGAGGCCAGCTGGCCTGGAGGCTCAGCCCCGACCCCCAGCTTGTCCTGGAGGATTCTGGAGCAATCCAACCCTTCTCCAAATGCTCCAGTACCAGCTGGGCAGTGCCAGCCAATCCCTGGCCATTTGGCCCCAGGGGATGTGGGCCCTGCAGGCTGCGGGAGGGTGCTGGAGCTGGGGGGGGATCTCGTTCCAGCCCCTCCCCTTCTCGGGGCTGCTGTGTGGATGGCACTCCCTCAGGACCCTCCTATCTGTAACTGCCTTTACTGTGTTTAACCTTTTGCTCCAGGATGCATTTCGATAGGAGGGGTGGCAGGGCCAGGCCTTGTGGCAATCTGCCTTTCACCACATGGCCTGGCCTTGGTGACCCTGACAGGGAGGGCCTAGAAGGCAGAGAGGGAGGGAGTCTCAGGTGGAGGCTGCCCTGAGGGGCTGGGGAGGGGGATACCTCATGAGGACCAGGCTGGAGCAGAGAAGAGGAGGAGGTGGGGACTGCAGGAGCTGGTAGCCGAGGGAACAGGCAAGTGAGAGGGGAGGGGTGAAGTCTGGGGGGTCCTGAGCTGCCGTCAGTCTAACCCACTAATCAGTTCTTAGATTCAGGGGAGGGGAGGGCACCAACAACTCAGAATGGGGGCCTTTGGGAGGGCACCTAGTGCCCCCAGCTCTAACCAGCCGGGAAGGACTAACATCTAGGCCTCTGGATTGCCATGTGATGGCGTGCCCCCAGCAACCACATGACCTGCCCCCGCAGAGGCAGGATGAACCCATAGGGAACTGATCGTAACGTCTATCATGTTGCTTCCCCGTCCCCACATTTTTTGAAATAAAATAAGTAATTTTATTCTCACTTCCTGTGTTTCCTACATGCGAATGCCAGGCCATGCTATTGGGTGGTAGAAGGGGCTCTCCTAGCTGGGCCTAGGCACCAGGAGGGGTCCCCAGGCTGTGTCTCTCCGTATCCCCCCTCCCCTGCCGCCATCCTGCCCACCTCTCCCTGCTGCCTCTGATGTGCATTCCGGGACCTGGAACTCAGTGGAAATGACCCAAAAACATTGATCACGAAGTCAGGAGGTGAAGACCAGCCTGACAACATGGTGAAACCTCGTTTCTACTAAAAATACAGAAAAAAAGATAGCCAGGTGTGGTGGCACATGCCTGTAATCCTAGTTACTCAGGAGGCTGAGGCAGGAAAATCACTTGAACCTGGGAGGCGGAGGTTGCAGTGAGCTGAGGTGACGCCACTGCACTCCAGCCTGGGTGACTAAGCAAGGCTTGTCTCAAACACAAAACAAAACAAGCAGAAAAACACATTGGCTCACCTTGCTCTCAGCAGCCGACCCCCACTCAATTCTAAAACAACACTGGTGCTCTTAGCAGCTGACCCTGACCCAAGGAGGGCAGCATGGAGGGGCTTGCAGAGACCATCTTCCTCACATACTCCCTCCCCAGCTCTCCCCAAGCGCAGTCTGCCTTCCCACTCCTGTGCCAGGGCAAACAGAATTCCTGGCCACCTTAGAAGGGGCTGAAGAAGGCCAGGTGCGGTGGCTCACACCTGTAATTCCAACACTTTGGGAGGCCGAGGCGGGTGGATCATGATGTCAGGAGATCGAGACCATCCTGGGCAACATGGTGACACCCCACCTCTACTCAAAATACAAAATTTAGCTGGGCATGGTGGCATGCGCCTATAGTCCCAGCTACTTGAGAGGTTGAGGCAAGAGAATTGCTTGAACCCGGGAGTGGGAGGTTGCAGTGAGCCGAGATCCTGCCACTGCACTCCAGCCTGGTGACAGAGTGAGATTCTGCCTCCAAAAAAAAGGTGGGACGGGAGCTGAAGAAGGCTCTGGAGGCTGATTCTGTCTTGTGTCCCCATGCCCATATGTGCAGTGGCTCATTCAGACCCACAGGCTGTGGGGAGGCTGATATCACCCTCACCCAGGGTCACCAGTTCATAGGCACAGAGATTGGGTCTTGGGTGTGTCTGACCCCAGAGCCTGGGAAGCGTCCCAAGGAACATGCCAGGAGCACTTGTCCAGTCAGCCTCCCATGGGCCCCCATGCTGCTCTGTCATCGTCTCTGGGCTGGCCCTCCTGGCAGGGCTGAGTCTGGGAAGGTGTGCCAAAGGAGGACCACGAGGCACTGTCTAGTCAACACCTCAGCCCTCCACTTGGCTTTGTAGCTGCTCCCGAATAGACCTCACCCCTGGTTCCCCAACCCCCACTTTGCCTGGCTGAAATCTAGCCAGGTAGGGACAGCCAGCAGACTGGGTGGGGTACGTGTGGCTCCCTAGTGGCCATGGGGTGTCCTGAGTAAGGCCTGGCATTATAGAAGCCCTGAGCGAGGAGGCAGACACGTCCCGGATTCACCAAGCAGCCCTGGGAAGTCCTTTGCCCTCCCTGTCTCTGTGGGCCACAGTCCACGGGGGTAGGCTAGAGGCTAAAGGGGGCCCAAGGATGCCATTATCTCAATACCGGCTTACCCTAGGCCTTGCCTCCTAGTGGACCCACTGGTGTCGTCCTTCAAGGTTGCAAGACCCTGGCAAGGATGCCTCCCGCCCTCTGCCCAGGGCCTGTGCCCTGCCTCCAGGATGGCAACCTGCCCAGGCCCCCCAACCCTGCCAGGTAGAAATCCAGGGTCCATCACCCATAACAACCTTGGGGCTCAGGGTTGGGGAGACTGAATTCCAGATAGACGCTGGGGCTATGAGTGAACCAGGTAAATCTTGGCCCAGCCTCACCTGGCACTTTGGAGCTTCTCTGTGGCTTCCCCAGCCCCGTCCAGCCCTGCCTTGCCTTTGAGCCCTTCCCTGGGTCAAGAAGCTGGGGACATTCATATCGGCTCTCTGCTTAACCACCCCCTCCCATCCCTGTACTCAGCTGACCCCCTTGCCAACACCACCAGAGTTGTGAGTTTCTAATCCCTATCCCCTGCCAAAGTCATGGTGCCCGAATATTTAAGGCCCTGAGTGATCAAACCCCAACGCCTCCATCACAGGCCATGAGGCTGAGCCCAGAGAGTGTGAGGCCACACACACAGCAGCAGGATCCTGCCTCTAACCCACAGGCTCCTGGTCACCTCTCCTGCACTGAAAGGGCTGGTTCCCAGACCAATGCACCCTACCCCCATCCCATCAAATGTCAGACAGCTCCCGGGAGGCCCAGCGGAGGGCGGTTAGTCTCTGTGGAAGAGATAAGAGTGGGGTGGCTACGCACATAAAAGGGTATCAGCTTTGTGGGTGGTGGGGGCATCTGCAGGGCCCCAGGCCCAGGCTGTGTGTGTGTGTGTGTGTGTGTGTGTGTGTGTGTGTGTGTGGCTGCGGCACCAGAGGCGGATCCTCCTCGGGTGTCTGGCTGGATACTCCAAAGCCCTCTGGACCCAGTGGGAGGGGAGAGGAAGTCTACCAAGTTGGCCAGGGCAGAGCTGGCAGCCGCCGAGGCTGGGCTTGGGCTGATGTCAGGAGCGGCCGGCCCTTGCTTGTGTGAAACACTGCCTTGGGGACATTAGGACTCCTCAGCTGACCTGGCTGCACCATCCCCCGAGAGATATGCCCCTCTGGATAAGAAGCTGCCTCTCAAAGAGTCCCTGTTCAAACATTTGAGAGGGAAATGGGGTGCTGTGGGGAAGGCTTGCCCCAGGCTGAAATGTCGGTGCCCATGAGACTATTTTTAGAAAAAATTTTTTTTTTTGCTTGAGATGGAGTCTTGCTCTGTTGCCAGGCTGGAGTGCAGTGGCAGGCCCTCGGCTCACTGCAACCTCTGCCTCCCAGGTTCAAACGATTCTCCTGCCTCAGCCTCCTGAGTAGCTGGAATTATGATGAGTAGCTGGAATTACCATGCCCAGCTAATTTTTGTATTTTTAGTAGAGACGGGGTTTCACCATGTTGACCAGGATGGTCTCGATTTCCTGACCTCGGGATCCACCCGCCTCGACCTCCCAAAGTGCTGGGATTACAGGCGTGAGCCACCGCACCTGGCCTCGTTTTCCTTCTCTAACCAGACTGGCTTCATACACACAACAAGCAGCCACCCAGTGCACTAAGATTTCGAGATCATATCCCGGTTGTCTTCCACCATCACAAACGCTTTGCTTTGTTTTTTAAAGGCATTCAGGTCTTTTCTTCTACATTATCCCATTAAAGAGCAAAAGTGTCCAAGAGGAAGAGTGACAGCAGCCAGGAGACTGGAACAGGCCAAGCAGTAGTGCTGGCTCATTGCCCCTGGACATAGTATGTGGGGGGGAACCCTTGAGAAACCCACTGCCTGTTCTGTCACAAAGGAGTTAGTTGACCCCCTGTTCTGCACCCCCCAGCCACTCCCCATATGCCAGACAGGGGCTGGCTCCTGGTCATCATCACTTCCAACATCTGCCTGGGCTGGGAGACCCATAGCAGCAAATGTTGGTGACTGAAGGAACAAAGCAACGCTGTGGTTTCTGCTTCCCTCGGGAGCTGTTTTTCCTCGGGGCCCAGGTCTTTTGTGCAGACAATAAAAAAGGAACACCGGCAAGGTGGCGTGGCTCACGCCTATAATCCCAGCACTTTGGGAGGCTGAGGCGGGTGGATCATGAGGTCAAGAGTTCGAGACCAGCCTGGCCAACATAGTGAAACCCCATCTCTACTAACAATACAAAAAATTAGCCAGGTGTGGCGGCGCACATCTGTAGTCCCAGCTACTCGGGAGGCTGAGGCAGGAGAATCGCTTGAACTGAACTGGGAGGCGGAGGTTGCAGAGAGCCAAGATGTCACCACTGCAGTCCAGGCTGGGTGACAGCAGAAGACTGTGTCTCAGAAAAAAAAAAAAAAAGAACATGGCTTTTCAGAGGTTTCACCAAAGCCTCTTTCTTTTTACAAACCTGGCCTCTGTGCCCTAAGCCTTTGTTCTGAGACGAAGAGACCAACAGATGGAGAAGGGGGAGCTCAGCTCAGGACTGAGAGGGTGACCTGTTCCCAGGGGCTCTAGCATGGGGTACATTGGGACAAAGCAAAGATTTCCCCAATAGTGATGGATCCCAGGCGCTCGGAGAGACCTAGTTGGAGAGACCTAGGAGTGGCAGCTGAGGGCGGGGCCTCCCAGGGGTCTGCGAAGCAAGTTACCAGGTAACCGCCCTCGGCCACCACCAGTGGCAGCATGGAGCACACCCCGCCCCACACTGGCACAGATGCTCCGGGCACCCCTGGGTGGCGCTGCAGGCTCTGCTGTCGTGGGTCCTCGGTGTTAGCATCTCCCTGGCGAGCTCCTTGGAGCCAGCGTGCGGCAATCCCTACCAGGGTATGGATGGAGCCCTGCCAGGCCAGGGATGGAGGGAATGCCATTCAGAGCCTGCCCTGGCTCGGGGTGCCCGCGTGGCACCAGGAGCGAGCAGGATTTAAACAGGTGGGACAGGAAGGGGGTGTCCCCACAGAGGGAACAGCCTGTGCAGAAACCCTGAATGCAAGCCATACACTGGGCATGCCTTTGAGGCAGGAAGTACCTTTCAAGGAGGATCCAGTCTTACCCTCGGTTGAAAACTGAGGCTCAGAGAAGGCAAAGAACTTGTCCCAGGTGACAGAGCAAATGGTAACCCGGGGGCATTGGGTTATAGGCATAAAAGTTGTGAATAAACTTCTGCACCTGCTGCTCTGCCCTTTGCAAAGAGCCTTTCTTCCATCACCCTAGGTGCTACTGCTCAGAGGGTTCAAGGAACTCCCCCAAGGTCGCACAGCCTTCATCCCGGCAGAGACAGGACTTACCCCCACCACACCCCCAAGTCTGTCTGACTTGAGTGGATCAGGGTGGGACTGAATGACACCCGGAGGAGCGCAGGTACCTCACTTACAACCAAGCTGAAGGGGCTGCCACCCTCTGCTTCCCCCACCTGCCAGGAGGTCTCTGCTGGCACTACCCTGGGCTTCGAGGCCATGGGGAGCTTTGGGGTGTCTGCTCCTGGGCCTGGGAGATGATGTGAGCCAAGGAGGGCCTCCCCCAGTGCTCCCCTGCCTCAGAAGTCAGGGTGAAGGAAGCAGGACCCAGACATCCCATCTGTCTGTCTGTCATCCTCAGAAAACACACACCAAGGTCTCCTGGGCCAGCTCTGAGCTGCCACCAGCCTCCAGCAGCTAATGAGGTCAGTATTTTAGGTGCTGTCATGGAGACCCTGGCCACAGGCTGGGCAGGTCAGAGGAGGAGCCCTGTGGGTCCAAGAGAACGTCCTAGAAGGGGAGTCCCTTGGAAGAGCAGCAAGAGCTTATGGGAATGTGCAGACAGCCCTGCCCCGCAGAGGAAGCAGGTGCGAGACTATGGTGATCAACTTTAGCACTGAGGGGAGCTTTCCAGCTGTCTTGGAAGAGAAGGCGTTCATGGGCGGCCACACTCAGGGCCAGCTTGTGTGTGTGTGGAGTGGGGGCAGGTTGATGAGGCAGCCCAGGCTTCCCCTCCAGCTCCATCCCATGGAGGATGGTCCTGGGAAGGGCTGAACAGGAATTGGCAGAATTTGCACCTTTTCCATCTCCCAGAGAACCCAGTCCAGACCAATGGAAGCCCAAAGTGGGGGGGCAATCCCTGCAGCTGGTGGGGCGACCCGGGCTCCCACTCCAGAAAGGCCTCACAGACATCCTCACTCAGCTTGATTTTTCAAGCTGCCGACCATCAGATGAAACCCTCACCCGGCTTGGAGCTGCTGGGGTGTGTGGGTGCTGGGGACTGAGTCCAGCCAGATCTTCTTCCCAGTTCTAGGCGCCCCGAGAAGCATCTCAAAGCCCTCCATGGAACTGTCCAAAACACACAGGCACAGTCCAGCCATCGCCAGACAAGCCCGAGACCTGACTCCAGGGACTCGGGGACAGGAATGGCCACATCTCGGGGTCCAGCTTCTTCACTGCAGTAACTACAGGCAAGCACCTGGTCCCAGGTGGGCTTCAGAGAGATTGACATTGCCTTCTTGGGACACCGGGCAAAGGCTGCACCACCACCGCTGGTGTGATGCCAGTTGTGGGGCTGAGATCAGCAGGTGGCCCCCTGCGTGGGGCCCTTTGATACCCCCATGATACAGGGCTGTGGGAGGCCAGTGCCGGTCCAGAGCCACAACCATCTTCCCCAACCTGCGTCCAGAGGTGTCTACAGACATGGCCCCCAGGCCTGGCCCTGCTCATCCCATCATGCAGAAGGGTCAAGTGACTTGAAGTCCAGCATACACAGGAAGTGAATAGGCCCTGGGGCAGGCCTGAGTCCAGGCATCCATCGGCATCTAGAGCTGAAGGGAGCTCCTTAGCCTTCCCTGCCCCCGCCCCAACAACACACACACTGAGGGCTGAGAGCCTGAATGCTGTTGGGGCATCTGGGCAGACGCCAGCTTCGAAACTCATGTAAATTCACCACTCCACTCCATAATACATCTGGATGTATTTTAATATTAAAAAATAACAGCTTTCCCCTGATTCTTGCTCTAGGAAAATGTGCTATGCTCACCTTCCCTCTACCCCATCCCATTAGGCCCACAGCCAAGGCCTAGGGCTGCTGAACACACAGGTGAGGGGGCCGAAGGGAAGATAACAGTACCAGGAGGGCAGGCAGGGCACTCCCAGGCTGGCCAGTGGAGGGGCAGGGGTGTCGATCCCGCCAGGGGCTGGCTTGGCTGCTGGTGCCCTGAGTTTCTCTGCCCCGGGGGTGCTGCCTTCACTGATGGAGGTAGGTGTCCAGCCAGATGTCACCAGACTTCTTCAGGGACCTGGGAGGTTGGTGTGGGTGTTAGGAGCTCAGTTGCAAGATGCTAACACCCTATATCCCCCATGGTAAGTGTCAGTGGAAATATCCCATTCCCTGTGGGTTCTCTTCCCTGGGGGCAGGCAGTGATGCAGGACCCAGAGGCTGGGTTGTGAGAACAGCTGAGTGCTCATTCTCTGGAGTGGAATCTAGACCAGGTGAGCGGTGTGGGGTAGGGGAGTTGGACAGTAGCCAAGGCCAAGTTCAGGCATGAGCCTCGGGGGAGCTGTCCCTCCTGCACCCAGTTCTCCACTGCCTCCTCCTGCCGGGCGCTGCAACGCAGAGACAGAACCTGCCTACCCACTGTTGGTCCCAATATTGAGCAGAGGAGCCAGAAACATCAACAACTTGCTAGGAAGCCCCGTGCCAGGTGCTTTAAAGGGGCTGTGCCAAATGCCAGGGGCTCAGAGCATCAGGCTGGGAGGGGTCATGGAGGAGAAGTGGGCATCTGAACACCAGCACAGGAAGGAAGGGCATCCAAGTAAGGGGAACAGCATGTGCAAAGGCGCAGAGGTGTGAGACCTAGAATGTGGCCTCTGTTCCCCATCTCCAAGGTGGCCACAGGGCTGAGTGGCCTCCACTCTACTCTTTCCACTTCAACTCCTGCCCTCCAGTCATTCCCAGTAGGGGCAGCTCTCCAAGATGCAAGCTGGGTGTGTCCCTCCTCTGAGCCCCTGCATGCCTGCCTCAGTTATCTATGCCATGAGCTTGGCATTCAGGGTCAAGCGCCCTCTGCCTGAACGCTTTTTGGCAGATGTCCCCAGGGCAAGACCTCTCCCCTCCTCCCTGTCCCTGCTCACGTGCCAGCCTGTCAATACTGCCCATCCTACCAACTTACTAAAAATGCAGCCCCAGCTGGGTGTGGTGGTTCATGCCTGTAATCCTAGCACTTTGGGAGGCCGAGGTGGGAGGATCACGAGGTCAGGAGATCGAGACCAGCCGGGCCAACATGGTGAAACTCTGTTGCTACTTAAAAAACAAAAACAAAACTAAAAAATTAGCTGGGCATGGTGGCGGGTGCCTATAATCCCAGCTACTTGGGAAGCTGAAGCAGGAGAATCACTTGAATCCTCAAGACAGAGGTTGCAGTGAGCTGAGATCCTGCCACTGCAGTCCAGCCTGGGCGGCAGAGCAAGACTGTCTCAAAAAAAACAAACAAAAAAATCAAGTCTCAGGCGGCCAAGAGATGGTAGATCCCCTCACATGCCCTCTAAAAAGTGCCCTCTGTATAGCAAGCTTGCAGGGTGAACTTCATGCAGGTGGTCCTCATGAACCTGACGACCACTGGAGACTGATAAACGTCTACAAGAGGGGGTTCTCTGTGCCATGAGCTTGGCATTTAGGGTCAAGCATCAGTTATCAGACAGTTTTGCTTGAAGATGCATTGCCCTTGCCATCCAACAGGCTGTGTTCCTACAATCGGAGATCAAAACAGGCTCCAGGGAGCTTCTTGCCTTCTTAGAGCTGAGCAAACAGCAAGCAGTTAAAATAACAAGTAAATTACAGAAAATGGGAGATGTGATTTGGCAAACAATAAAAAGCCCCTCAGGGTGGGAAGAGGTGAGGGGAGTGGGTGACCAGGCAGGGGCTGCATTTTTTTGAGACCGAGTCTCGCTCTGTCTCCCAGGCTGGAATGCAGTGGTGCAATCTCGGCTCACTGCAACCTCTGCCTCCCAGGTTCAATCAATTCTCTTTCCTCAGCCTCCCAAGTAGCTGGGACTACAGGCGCACATCGCCAGGCTCAGCTAGTTGTTCGTATTATTTTAGTAGAAATGGGGTTTCACCGTGTTGCCCAGGCTGGTCACGAACTCCTGACCTCAACTGATCTGCCTGCCTCAGCCTCCCCAATTGCTAGGATTACAAGCCACCGCTCCCAGCTCTGAGATATGGCTTCTGTTCATAAGTCCCTATTAAGTGTTTCTGAGAAACTGGATCTGTCAGCTTCTTTCCTTCAGCCTTTGGGGGTAGGTTTGCATAGACCCGCTCACCGCAGGCACCGCTGGGTTTGTGGAACAGCCCGAGTCTGCGGTAGGTGCTCCAGAAATTCTTGCTGTGTGCGTGAAGGCTGGGGAAGCAGGGAAGGGCATGGGATGAGGACAGAAAGGCCTGAATGGCAGCTCTTATGGAGGGGCTCAGAGGCCCCAGGGGGGCAGAAGGAGGCTGACCTGGACAAGAGCAGGCATAGACCCTGGGGAAGCCACCGAAGCCAAGGGTTCGGGCTGCAGCCTCACCTGACAATGTCCACCAGCGCAGTAAGGAAGGGCTTCACCTCATAGCTAAGGCCGTGCTTGGCACACAGAGACTTGACCAGCGGGGCCACCCGGCTGTAGTTGTGTCTCGGCATCCTGGGAAAGAGGCTGGGGGTGGGGAGCGTGTGCTGGCACCTGAACTGGGAGGTTTCCAGCGAGAGGCCCTGCCCACCGGTCTCCTCCCCACGACCCACTCCCCACTTCCCACAGGCCCCCAGCACCCTCACTCACTGGTGCTCGATCTGGAAGTCGAGGTGGCCGCTGAACCAGTCGATGAAAAGTGAGGGCTCCACGTTGCAGGTGGCTACCAGCTGCCGGAAGCCAGTGGGGCACAGGTGAGGAGCTGTCACAGATCCCTGATCCCACAGCACTGTCCCACCTGGCAGCCCCACCAGGGCCTCATCCCTCCTTTGCCAGCTGGCTCCTAGCTGGGATCTTCCCCGCCCCACCCAGCCCCCCTACTGCTGCCCACCTGAGAGCTGACCCAGTCCCGGTGCTTCTCATGGCCGATCTCCTTGGGGATGTGGTTTATCTGTGTGATCCACACAAACCAGTGGCTCTCCAGGACCCTGTGGAGGAGGCTTGGGCACTGCCCTAGTCCAGCTCACCACTTAGGCTCCCTGAGTGGATGCTGGAGGGTGGCTGTCCCTGGGTGGCCTCGGCTTCCTTATCTGTACAATAGGATTGTGGTAAACGCCCCCTTGCCAGTGTTTAAAGAACCTGAATGGAGCAGCGTCCACTGTGAGGCTGAGCGCAGAGCAGCCATGCTCTCAAAGGAGGACACCCATGGGGCAACTTACAAGTCACGCCATGCTCCCTAAACCCGCCGACCCCGGGCTCCTCTCACGCTTGTGTTTATGTGATTCCGCCAGCGAGCCAGGGAGGCAGTAACCCCAGGCCCGTTCTGCAGACGGGGAAAGGGAGGATCTGGTGGGGGGTGCACTGGAGTCACCTGTCACCTGTGTGTGACCTCACCACTCCCTGCCATACCTGACAGCAACAAAGAAGAGCAGCACCCCAGGGACGCCGTAGAAGGGGAGGTAGGATAAGAAGAAGCGGGCATAGAAGCTGGCGGCCCAGAGCAAGTCCTGCAGAGGAGGGCAGAGGCGACACTAAGGGATCACCAGGCACCCGGGGGTCTGGAGGCCTGGCAGGTGGGAGGGGGACCTCAGGTTCCAACCCTTCTGCCTGATTTGCCTCAGAGCCCAGGACAGGCCACCACCCCCTCTGGTTTTCTCAGTTGAGTAAAGGAACAGGGTCTTTGCCTTGCCAGCTCACAGGGCTGACCTTAGAGATGAAGGTGTCATGTGGGCTGTGTTGGGGAAGGTCCTGCCAGGGACACAGAGGCCTGGCAGAGGTGGCCCAGCAATTCCTCCCAAGAGGACACCCTCACCGAGAGAGACCCCCACACCTTCCATTCCTCAGGCTCTGCATGCACGCAGTCACTGGCACACTCGCTCTCCTGCTGCACACACACATGCAAACCACCCGCAGCACACACATGTGTACCCAGTGTGCCCTCATGGGCAGGTACTGTCCCCCGAGACACTACCTCCTGCCACAGCAGCCGGATGCCCAGGGTTCTGGGCAACCCCACTCACCACCCACTGCATGCACACCAGCATGTACGCCAGATTTTCCACTTCAAAGTTCACCAGGATGAGCATCGGTGGGCCAACTGCAAGAAGGGGCATGAGCACACTCAGGAGCGGGGCCAGGCTGCCGAGGCAGGTGGGCAGCAGAGTGAGGGGCTGTTACCCCAGGAATGCTCCTGGGACCTCCTGCACCCAGTTCTGGTCACATCCATCTGGTGGTGCTGGTCACATCCATCTGGGATGACCCCACATCGTCCCTTACACTGTGTCCAAGCCTCCCCAGGCTGCCCTCACCCCACAACCTCCGGCCTCCCTTCTGCCACAGGTCAGGCCCAGCCTTGAGTGCTCGCTCTGTCCACCCCAACAATGGCCCAAAGTGTCTAGGGCCCCAGATGGCTCTAGCGTGAGGGCAGGAAGAAATTCTACGTGGGGCTTGAGGAAGCACCTGGCGGGGCTGTGATGGCCTGTGAGGTGTTCCAGGCAGGACAAACAGCTGGGGAAGGTCACGGTGCTGGGACAGTATGTACAGGCTGCAGAGGCTGGGTGGGTGCCATGACAAGGAAGCGGAGGGGGCTGGGAGTGGTCCAGGACAGCAGGGAGGACAGTGCAGGCCCAGGCACACCCCCACCCCAGGAGGACAGATGGACACTCACTCAGGAAGAAGTACAGGTGCTGGTGGTTGTAGGGTAGGTACCTGCGTTTCTTCTTGCCGTACTGTGGAGACAGGCAGTGGCTGGAGACAGCAGCTCTCCAGGCCACCTCCTTCTCCCAGGCAAGGTCACAGGGCTGGCTGGGGCCAAGGGTCAAAGGCAACTCTATATTCTAGCAACCAGGTTGGTTGTCCCCAGCAGGTTGGGAGGTGGGAAGGAAAGACACGGGAGCGGGGCTCAGCCCAGCTAGAGTGAAGGTGAGATCAGGAAATAAGTCAGGGGCTAGGTCAAGGGTTAGATCAGGGACTAGGTCAGGGGCTAGATCAGGGCTAGGTCAAGGGCTAGATCAGGGGCTAGGTCAGGGGCTAGGTCAGGGGCTAGGTCAGGGGCTAGATCAGGGCTAGGTCAAGGGTTAGATCAGGGGCTAGGTCAGGGGCTAGATCAGGGGCTAGATCAGGGCTAAGTCAAGGGCTAGATCAGGGGCTAGGTCAGGGGCTAGGTCAAGGGCTAGATCAGGGGCTTGATCAGGGGCTAGATCAGGGGCTAGGTCAAGGGTTAGATCAGGGGCTAGGTCAGGGGCTAGGTCAGGGGCTAGATCAGGGGCTAGGTCAGGGGCTAGATCAGGGGCTAGGTCAAGGGCTAGATCAGGGGCTAGGTCAGGGGCTAGGTCAGGGGCTAGATCAGGGGCTAGGTCAGGGGCTAGGTCATGGGCTAGGTCAGGGGCTAGGTCAAGGGCTAGGTCAGGGGCTAGATCAGGGGCTAGGTCAGGGGCTAGGTCAGGGGCTAGATCAGAGGCTAGGTCAGCGGCTAGGTCAGGGGCTAGATCAGGGGCTAGGTCAGGGGCTAGATCAGGGGCTAGGTCAGGGACTAGATCAGGGGCTAGATCAGGGGCTAGGTCAAGGGTTAGATCAGGGGCTAGATCAGGGGCTAGGTCAAGGGCTAGGTCAAGAGTTAGATCAGAGGCTAGGTGAGGGGCTAGATCAGAGGCTAAGTCAGGGGCTAAGTCAGGGACTAGATCAGGGGCAGAGTGGGGACTCATTGCATTAGTTCCCCTGAGCTGCAGGCCCAGCCAGAGGGTGTCCCCATCCCTCCCCACCCACCTCAATGGATGACTCCCCCAGGAGGAAGAACGGTGCCACCGTCACATCTGGGTCTTTGTGGAAGATGTTGGGCTTGGCGTGGTGCTGGAAGTGACGGAAGTTCCACCAGTGGGCGGAGAAGCCCTGTGGGGTAGCAGAGGGCTCTCAGGGGCAGGCTGTGCCTCCCACTCTGTGCCCACACACTTGGGTAGACCCAGTGCCTCTCCCCCAGCTCAGCACCCACCTGCCCACCCACTTTACCCTCACCTTTAGCTGCCCCATCACGAACTTCTGGGCCACATGGTTCCACCGGGATTTCTTGAAGACGGAGGCATGGCCCAGGTCATGCTGCAGACACCAGGACTGAGCCTGGGGACACAGGCAGGGTCAGAAGCTGTTGGGAAGGACGGAGCCCCAGCAAACTCTTTCAGCTTGCCAGGTACCCCTGTGCGAATGCTCCATTTCAAGACCCTTGTGGGCCAGCGTCCTCTTTTTACAGATGAGAACTGAGTCCCAGGGAGGTGAAGGGGCTTGTGTCATGAAGCTGCAAGGCAGCAGCCTATGGCTCCATGGCCCTGTGCTTGATCAGGAATTTTTTTTTTAAGAGACAGGGTCTCACTATGTTGCCCAGGCTGGAGTGCAGTGGCTATTCACAGGCGCGATCCCACTACTGATCAGCACAGGAGTTTTGACCTGCTGTGTTTCCTACCTGGGCCGGTTCACCCCTCCTTCCATTCCTCAACCCCCACACCCACGCATAGTCACTGGCACACTTGCTCTCCTGGTGGTTCCCTGCTCCCAGGAGGTCACCATATTGATGCCGAACTTAGTGCAGACACCCAATCAGCATAGCTCATTACAGCCCAGAACTCCTGGGCTCAAGCAATCCTCCAGCCTCAACCTCAGCCTCCTGAGTAGCTGGGACTACAGGCATGCGCCACTGCACTTAGCAGGATTTGTTAAATAAGGGACTTCTTGGATCAACTGGAATGCAGCTTGACCCACACACACACGTGATAGGACTTCAGGCTGTTCACTCATTCATCCATTTATTCGCCCATTCATCCATTCAAGGCCCATTCATTCATTTAGCAAATATATTCCCAATGCCCAGGTGCACTGGGGCCTATGTCTGTTGGGCAGTTAGGGCGGCTGCAACACAGAGCTGGGGTCACCTGGGAGATGGCCAGGATGAAGGCGGCCAGGGTGCTGGGCACCCAGCCAGGACCCAGGAGGTAGATGAGGAGCCAGGCCAGCACCTCCATGGCCAGGATGTGGCCCAGCAGGAAAGCAAAGAAGGTGGGACTGGCATCAAACAGCTTCATGTCCTCGGCTGCCTGGTGCAGAGCTCGGAAGTCCTCGACCAGCTGCGCCTGCCATAGCAGAGGAGCCGGTCAGCCAGGGAAGCAATTCCTCCCCACCCCCATTATCCTGGAGCCCCAGCCACTCCTCCCAGCACCAGGCCCAAGGGGTGTGTGCAAAGGGGAATGAAGTGACAAGAATATCCAGCCCAGGATGTGAGCTGGGGCACTGGCTGGTGGTGAAGCCTCCTCTCCCTCCCAAAAGGTATGGGGTGGGTAAGAGGCTGCAGTCAGGAGAGAAATCAGCTCATCAAAACCCTCCTGGTAGATGAGGATGCTGAACCACAACCGGAAGGAACTTGCCTTGGGGTCCGAATGAGTGCCTGGCTGAACCAGACCTGGAGCCCCCGGCTTCTCAGGGCAACCCTACAGCTTTACTTCCAACTTCCTGCCCCCTGGGAGGGGAGGGCAGGCCAGCCCTGGCCCTGCATCCCCTTGGGCAAATGCCCACGGAGCTGCTCCAGGCCACGACTCGATCTCCCCCAGGGCCCTGCTCACATTCAGGGGTCCATCCTGGCTGGGTTCCTCCGGGGCCAGCTCTCCAATCAGCAGGGGCTGCAGGAACTTGCGCACATAATTGAGATCTTGATGGAAGACACGGAAGGCATCCTGAAGGAGAGCAGACAGTCAGGCGGACGGACAGACAGACACAGCTGAGTAGCACAGTAGCAGCCAGCAGAGACAGGTGGAAGAACTATGGATGGATGGGCAGAGCAGACACAGACGGACAGAAAGTCAGTCGGCTGATGAACAGTCAAAGGCATGGGACTGAGTGGGTCCGCCTTGCCCATGAGCCCTCCCTGGTCCTCCCAGGGCCCCAGGTTGCCCTGATTTTCACCCATCACCTGCTGTGCCCCGTTCACTTCACCCAGCACAAGGGCCCTTCTCTGAACACAGTCAAACATCTACAGCTCTGGATTTACATAAAGACCTCCCTGGAAGACTGATTTCTTTTTTGTTTCCCCCCGAGATGGAGTCTCACTCTGTTGCCCAGGCTGGAGTGCAGTGGCATGATCTAGGCTCACTGTAACCTCCAACTCCCTGGTTCAAGCAATTCTCCTGCCTCAGCCTCCTGAGTTAGCTGGGTCTACAGGCTTACGCCACCACACCCAGCCAATTACTATATTTTTAGAGATGGGGTTTCACCATATTGTCCAGGATGGTCTCGATCTCTTGACCTCATGATCCATCTGCCTCAGCCTCCCAAAGTGCTGGGATTACAGCTGTGAGCCACTGTGCCCAGCCCAAAAAAGACACTATCTGACTTATAAGGGTCCCAAAGTTTTTTGTTTTTGTTTTTGAGACATACTCTTGCTCCGTTGCCTAGGCTAGAGTGCAGTAGTGTGATTTTGGCTCACTGCAACCTCTGCCTTCCAGGTTCACGCAATTCTCTGCCTCAGCCTCCCAAGTAACTAGGATTACAGGTAACTGCTACCACGCCTGACTAATTTTTGCACTTTTAGTAGAGATGATGTTTCACCATCTTGAAGGTCAGGCAGGTCTCGAACTCCTGACCTTGTGATCCACCTGCCTCCACCTCATGAAGTGCTGGGATTACAGGCATGAGCCACCATGCCCGGCCATTTCTTGAACCACAAAAACAGGTTTTGCTTTTCCAAAAAGCTTTCTGTAAGTCATACATGTTTCCACTGCATGTAGAATAAAATCTGGGTCACAAACATTTGATTTACCCCGTTTTTACAAACATAAGCAGTGGGTGAAGGGTAGGTGGGAAAACTTATAACTGAGGACCACTGGGTCATAGGGTGGGGGCGGATCAGTCAGGGGCCACACACATTGAGTTCTTTGGGGTTTGTGAGGAAGACACTTGAACATTTAAACCCATTTGACTTACAAAGCAAGAAGCAGGAGCAGAAATTATAATATTTTTTTTTTTGAGACAGAATCTTGCTCTGTTGCCCAGGTTGGAATGCAGTAACACAATCTCAGCTCACTGCAAACTCCATCTCCTGGGTTCAAGCGATTATCTTGTCTCAGTGATTATCTACTCATCTGAGTGGCTGGGATTACAGGCACATGCCACCATGCCTGGGTAATTTTTGTGTTTTTAGTAGAGACAGGGTTTTGTCATGTTGACCAGGTTAGTCTCCAACTCTTGACCTCAGGTAATCCGCCCACCCTGGCCTCCCAAAGTGCTAAGATTACAAGTGTGAGCCACCACGCCTGGCCTAATTTTTTTTTTTAAGTAAATAAAGTGGGCCAGGCACTGTGGCTCACGTGTGTAATCCCAGCATTTTGGGGAGGCCGAGGCACAAGGACTGCTTGGGGCCAGGAGTTCAAGACCAGCCTGGGCCACATAGTGAGACCTTGTCTCTATTTTTTTTTTTTTTTTTTTGAGACAGAGTTTCACTCTTATTGCCCAGGCTAGGGTGCAAAGGCATGATCTCAGCTCATTGCAACCTCCACCCCCCGGGTTCAAGTGATTCTCCTGCCTCAGCCTCCTGAGTAGCTGGGAACACAGGCATGCACCACCACTCCCAGCTAAGTATGTATTTTAAGTAGAGACGGGATTTCTCCATGTTGGTCAGGCTGATCTCGAACTCCTGACCTCAGGTAATCCACCTGCCTCAGCTTCCCAAAGTGCTGGGATTACAGGTATGAGCCACCCCACCCAGCTGCCCTTGTCGCTATTTTTACAAAAAAGAAAAAAAAAAGTAAATAAAATGAATAATCTAATATTCTTTCAATTCTCTGTAATAGCTGGAGTTGGGGTGGAGTACAATGCAGAAGGAAGAAGGAGGAAAGAAAGAGGGTGAGAGTTGATAATCAACACGTTGCAAGAAAAAAAAAAAAAGAAAGAGAGTGACAGGAAAAGACAGACAGACTGGCAGAAAGATAAACCCAGGCAGAGAGACCAGCCAGGAAGTGGCCCCAGAAGTAAACTTGAACTTCACACCGAGGCTCACTTAGCTTCCGGATCTGCCCTGGTCTTGGTATTGCACTCAGCTCATTAATTGTTCACAGCTTGTCGACTGATTTTTTTTTCGTTGTACTTTCAGAGGGTCTCAGAATGGGCTAGCCTGAACTATAGCAGCAGGAGCTGGGTGGTGGTGTCCCCATGGGTCTGGAGAAGGTGACCGAGAGGCCTCCCGGTTGCTAAAGGAAACACCTTTGAAGAAAGCTGACCGAGGACAGGGGCCTCCTATTGTCCTCTTACTAATGAGCCTACCAGCTGATGTACCTTAAAACAGAAGTGACAGCCAGGGGTCCCTGAAGTCACTGCCAGGACATTCTCCTGCAACCCTGGGGCAAAAAGCACTTCAGGTCCCTCCAGCACCCACTAAGAGGTAACACCTACATGGTCTACTAGGGGTCCCCTTGCCTGCTCTTACAGGCCCAGAGCGGCCTAGGGACTGGGGAGCTGGTAGGGTGTGCCCCTTCTAGAATAACCCGGGCTGGCTTGGCTCCATCATGACAGAGGAGGGGACTGTGTAAGTGCAGACCTCACCTCTCTGAGATGAATCTTGAAGGAGGGGCAGCAAAATTGGGAGAGAAAGGGGCAGAGGGAAGACTGGGAATCCCCAGGAACCTGTCTGGGCCCCCCGGCTGCCTGCAGAGTTAGGGCTGGTGTTGACAGGGGAGCCAGGAGGGAAGACTGGTGGGGCTCTACTGAGTCACCACTGGGTGACTTTCTTTTTTCAGAGATGGAGTCTTACCATGTTACCCAAGGTCAGCCTCAAACTCCTGGGCAAACCAAGCAACAAGACTTCAGGGTCTTTCTGGGTCTGGAATGCTAAGCATTAACTCTTAAAAAATACCTTTTTTTTTGGAGACAGGGTCTTGCTGTGTCACCCAGGCTGGAGTGCAATGGCGCAATCACTGCTCACTGCAGCCTCAACCTCCCGGGCTCAGGTGATCCTCTCATCTTAGCCTCACCTGGAGTTGTCAGTACAGGTGTGCACCACCACGCCTGGCTAATTTTTTTTTTTTTTTGTATTTTTTGGTAGAGATGGGGTTTGTTTACCATGTTGCCCAGCTGGACTTAAACTCCTGGTATTACACTCCTGGTCTTAAACTCAAGCGATCCACCACGCTCAGCCTCCTAAAGTACTGGAATGACGGGAATGAGCCACCATGCCCAACCCAAAAAAACACTTAAAAATGTTTTTGAGACAGGGCCTCGCTCTGTCACCAAGCTGGAGGGCAGTGGTGTAATCATGGCTCACTGCAGCCTTGAAATCCTGGTGGTAAGTGATCCTCCCATCTCAACCTCCACAGCAGCTGGGACTACAGGCACAAGGCACCATGTCTCATTGACTTTTGAACTGCAGGTCTCAAATGCCTGACCTCAAGCAATCCTCCCACCTCAGCCTCCCAAAGTGTTGGGATTACAGGCATGAGCCACACCTGGTCTCCAGTTATTAAATTTATTTATTTTTTATTTTCTTGAGACAGAGTCTCGCTCTGTCACCCAGACTGGGGTGCAGTGGCGCGATCTCGGCTCACTGCAACCTCCCCACTCCAGGTTCAGGAGATTCTCATGCCTTATACTGAGTAGGTAGGATTACAGGCATGAGCCACCACACTGGGCTAATTTTTGCATATTTTGTAGAGTCGGAGTTTCACCACGTTGCCCAGGCTGGCCTCAAACTCCTGAGCTCAAGCCATCATCCCACCTCAGCCTCCAAAAGTGCTGGGATGAGCCACCTCACCCAACCAATTTTTAAAAAAATTGTAGTAAAATATACATGAAATTTACCATGTTAGGTGTTTTTAGGTGTGCAACTCAGCGGTATTAAGTGCATTCAGTGTTGTCCAACCATCTCTACCATCCAGCTCCAGAACCTTGTCATCTTCCCCAACTGAAACTCTGTCCCCATTAAATACAAATTCTCCATTCCCTTCTTCCCCTGCCCCCAGCAACCACCACGCTACCATGCTACCTCTGTCCGCACAGACCTCCTCCTCCAGGAACCTCATCTGGGAGAACTTACATTTTGTCCCTTTGCTTCTGGCTTGTTGTCACTCAGCCCACTGTCCTCAAGGTTCATCCAGGTTGCAGCACCAGATGGCAGCACGTCAGGATGTCCTTTTTTTTTCTTCAGACAGAGTCTCACTCTGTCGCCCAGGCTGGAGTGTAGTGACTCGATCTTGGCTCACTACAACCTCTACCCCACAGGTTCAAGCAATTTTCCTGGCTCAGCCTCCCAAGGAGCTGGGATTACAGGTGTCTGCCACCTCACCTGGCTAATTTTTGTATTTTTAGTAAAGATGGGGTTTCACCATCCTGGCCAGGGTGGTCTTGAACTCTTGACTTTGTGATCCATCCGCCTAAGCCTCCCAAAGTGCTGGGATTACAGGCATGAGCCATTGCGCCCGGCCGATGTCCTCCTCCCTTTTTAAGGCTGAGCCAGTGTGATGCCGGTTCCCTCTCTCTCCTTTGAAACTCCCCAGACACACACACACACGCAGACACCTCAGCAGGCATCACTCAGCAGGTATCACACACCTCAGCAGCCCACCTCAGTAGGCATCACTCAGACGCTCAGAAACATGCCCACGATCACAGCCCACATGAACACTCAGCCAAACACAGCCTTGCACACACAGTACGCAAAGACCCACCAGGCACGCACAGACGCACCCGGCACCACATGCAAGCTGTGGCTGCGGCCCCAGAATCTCCTCCCTCCCAACCCTTCCCTCTTTCATCCCGTGTCGGTTCTGGGGCCACCTCCTTCAGCTGAGGATCTTGGGTGCAGACTGTCTCCTTGCCTCCTTTCCCATTGGTCCTGATTTACCTGGGCCAGGCCTGTCGAGGCACTGACAGGAGAGGACAGAGCCAAGCCCACCCAAAGGTCTTCAAGTCAGGTCTACCCTTTTCGAGGAAAAGGGAAAGTGTGAGCCCCTCAGGGCTGTGTCAGAGAACCCCAGAACCATGGACAAGGCTCCAGCCAGGGAAGGGACAGGTGGGGCTGTGGCAGTTCCCTGGGAAGCAGGCTGGGCTCTTGGGGCTGGGTGGGCACTCCAGGAGCTGTGCTTCTCATGCTGCCAGGGAGCACCAGCAGGGTAGGGTGCTCAGGCCGAAACCTGATAGACCAGCAAACAGCCTTTTCTGGAACCCTGGCTGAGGTCATGTGACCCAGTCCTCTCTGGGCCTCTCCTTAAGGACCTGGTGGCCAGGCAGAAGCTAAGACTCAGAGAGGTTAAGCTATTTCTTCAAGGTCACACAGTTCGGTTTGACTGAAGTTAGATCAGAACCCAGGTCTGCTCTCACTCATAAGTGGGAGTTGAATGATGAGAACACGTGGACACAGGGAGAGGAACATCACACACCCTGTTGGGGGGTGAGGGGTAAGGGGAGGGAGAGCATTAGGACAAATACCTAATGCCTGCGGAGCTTAAAACCTAGATGACGGGTTGATGGGTACAACAAACCACCATGGCACATATATACCCATGTGACAAACCTGCACGTCCTGCACATGTACCCTGAACTTAAAGTAAAAACAGAACCAAAAACTGGTGCTTGTGGCCACCAGAGGGGAGGCAGCTGGTCTCCCAGGTGGGGTGCGAGGGTCCTTGCCACGAGGCCAGTCACTATCTCAAGAAGCCAAGCGTCCGTCTGCTGGAAGCCTGGGCTGCGGGAGCAGGAGGCTGGTTCTTGGGCCTCATCAGTGGAGTCTCAGGGAACCTCGGGAGGCCCCACTCTCACCCACCCTAAGCGCGCCCAGAAACGTCCATCCGGGGGTATGTGCGCCAAGCCCTGTGACCCTCCCTCACCCACACCCAAGTGAGTGGAAGGCAGCACTGAGGTCTCTCACTGGGTACCTGAGCAGAGCTGGGTGAAAGCAGTGGAATCAAAACAGCACCCCCAAGCACAAGCTCCTGGAGGCAGCGGCAGGCCCTGTGCACAGCTGCCTCCTGAGAGGTGGGCAGGGAGCAGCTGCTCAACAGCAGGTATGAACACGTGGGTGAGAGCCGACCCTCCCCGGCCCGCAAGGCAGGGGCACGAACCATTTTGCTGGTGAGGAAATGAAGGCTCAGCGGGAAGGGATATCTGCCAGGTTACAGTTTTTGTTTGTTTGTTTGGTTTTTGAGATGGAGTCTGACTTTGTCGCCCAGGCTGGAGTGCAGAGGCATGATCTCGGCTCACTGCAACCTCCACCTTCTGGGTTCAAGCAATTCTCCTGCCTCAGCCTCCCCAGTAGCTGGGATTACAGGCATGTGCCACCACACCCAGCTAATTTTTATATTTTTAGTAGAGATGGGGTTATACCGTGTTTGCCAGGCTGCTCTAGAATTCCTGACCTCATCATTTGTCTGCCTCAGCCTCTCAAAGTGCTGGGATTACAGGGGTGAGCCAAGGTGCCCGACCAGGTCACAGTTAATAGTGGCAGAGCTGGGATTCGAACCCAGGCCTGTCTTCCATGATGTTCATGCTCCCTCAGGATACAGAGACACCTCAGCCTGGCCTTGGTCCCTGGAAGCCTAGAGTGGCTCAGTTGGCCATAAAAGCCCATGCCTTGTCCCAGCCCCACCATGAAGTCCACACAGCAGCTGGTCAGGGGAGGTGGCCCAGAGCCAGCCTGAGCTGCTACCCAGGAGCCAGGGAGACCCAGATGAGAATGCACCCCTCTCTCATCCGTATTTTCTCATCAGTAAACTGGGAACCACAAATGCGCATCTCACAAGGCTGCCCGGAGGATGGAGTCAGTGGCAGTAAAGCACTTAGAAGGGGCCTGGTAGCTGGCAAGAGCTCCACAGCCCAGCTCTTATCTGAGCCTGGCAGCCCTGATGCGCCTTCTCCTGAGAGTCCACTTAGAGGTAAGTGCCTGTGGGAGGAGCCTGCGGGTGTAGGGGAAGAGAGTGGAGATGCGGCTTTCCCACCTGCCTGTTAAGTCCTGGCCAAGCCTGAGGCTGAGAGGAGGAACTGGGAGCCTTCTAGAAGAATCAGAATGTTCTAGATCAGTCAGGAAGGAGGAGGAGGGAGCAGGGAGTGTGGCAGGGCTGCTGGGGGCTCAGGTGGTCGGGGTCTGTCCTCGCTGCCTCCTCATGCCTTTGCAGGAGGTTGGGGTGACAGGGCTATACCTCAAAGGACACCCCCATGACGTTCCTGCTTCTATCCTCTCCCAGGTAGGCAGGTAGAGCAGGAGCATGCCCAGCACACCATGCTCCATCTCATCCTCTCCCTGGCACCCCTCAGAGGAGGCCAGTGGGAAAGCACTATCAGTATCCATTTTACAGATGAGGAAACTGAGGCCCAAAGAGATCCAAAAGACACACAACTCTAAACATGGCACATCCAAATTTGGCCTGTGTAGTGGAGCCCAAGTTGAGGGCAGACACCCCCAAGAAGCCACCCCTGTCCCCATCAATGTCCTGGTGAAGGGTGGGCATACATGTGAGGGCTCCTGCAGCCAGCATCTTAGCCTCACAGGTGTTGCTGAGGCCACGACAGCCCCAAGGCAGCTACAGCCTCTGGCGCCTGGTTCTCTCTCCACCACTGACCTCTGGCTTCCCTACTGGATCCCACTTGTTTCATCAGAAACCCGCATGAAGAAAGGGGGAGGGACGCCCAGGGGCAGTATCCTGCTGACGCTACCAGACAATCCTGATTCCTCCCACAGGGAAGGGACAGGGCCCTGCAGCCCCTCTGGGGAAGGGGCCTGGGTGGGCAGTGGCCTTGCAGAAAATGCTGCCGGGGGGCCCAGAGCCATCACATTTCATGGGAGTGGCCATTAGGGGGACTTTCTCAACAGGCTGGAGTGCAGTGGCGCAATCTCGGCTCACTGCAACCGACGCCTCTTGGGTTCAAGGGATTCCCCTGTCTCCGCCTCCCAAGTAGCTGGGATTACAGGCACCCACCATCACACCTGGCTAATTTTTTGTATTTTCAGTAGAGATGGGGTTTCACCATGTTAGCCAAGGTGGTCTCGATCTCCTGACCTCGTGATCCGCCTGCCTCGGCCTCCCAAAGTGCTGGGATTACAGGTGTGAGCCATGGTGTCTGGCCATTTGGGGACTTTCAAGGGAATCAGTGTGGTAGGAGGGAGCACAGTGGCTCCAGAGCCACGTCCCCTCTCTGGTGGGCTCAGATCTGCCCCTCCCCAGCTTCCACCTAGACACAAACCCCACCCTTGTGGCCCAAGTATGAAGGCCCCACTCTTCAAGGGTCCCAAGAAGGTTCCATTACACTACTCAGTTTTAAACTCAGTCTCCTCATCTGAAAAATAGGCTAACAACAGGACTCACCTCACAAAGTTGTTAGGTGAATTCAGTTACCACATCTAAACCCCTCAGAACAGTGCGTAGTCAACAACTGTTGGCTGCAATTACTATGATTCAACCTCTGGTGCAGCACTGGCCAGCCTAGACCAGGCTTAGAGAACCACTCAAAAGGAAGGTGCTAAGGCAGAGGGCTCAGAGGGTCTGCTGGAAGTTGGATTTTCCCACAGCTGTTAGGGCTTCAGCCCAAAGGGCACCAGGGCTGCTGGGAAACTCATCCACCTTCATCCACCCTGAGGAGCTGTGGGCAATGCGTTCACCATACCCATGAATAGAGCTTTGTTGCCCATGGTAACCAGGCACCCCTATGTCCAGCACCATCCTCACAGTGTGCCCAGTACAAAAGCATTCTTATCCTCATCACACTAATGGGGAAACTGAGACCCAGAAGTGAAAGGATGTGTCCAAGGTCACACAGTGAGGCCAGGCTGGCTCTCTCTCTAAAGACTACAGGAAGCTAAATCTAGTGGCTCACACTGGACCAGTGTGCCTGTGTCCACAGCCTCTCTTGCTCTCTGCCCTGGCCACACTCTGCCTCTTCTGAGTGGCCTCCCCTGGGGAAGGCAGGTCCCCATCCTCCTTTCTCTTACCGTCTACTCTTCTAGGAGGCTCTGCCTTCACTCTCTCCATTAAGGATCCTTTCAAATGTCTATCAGACTGCTCTGCTCTCTGGGGCTTCCCATCCTCTTTAGAATAAAGCCAAAGTCCTTCCAAGGACACAAACATACAGCATGAACCAGCCCAGCCGCCTCTAGACCTCGCTGCCAGATCCTCTCCCCACCGCTCTCTGCTGCAACTACACTGTATTACTGAAATACAGGACACACAGTCCCATCAGCTGATCCCTCTGCTGGGAACTCACTTGCTGCAGAAGTTTTGTTCACAGCCACATCTTCAGAGGTGAGAACCGTGCATGACATAGAGAAGGTGCTCACTGATGGACTGAAGGAGTAATCACTGAAGAATGAATGAGTGATGGAAATAAACAGGCAAGACGGCAGCATAGCACGTGCTTAAGAACATGACTGTGGATTCAAACCGCACACCGATCGCTGAATTTCAAGTCACTTTGCCTTTCTGAGCCTCTGTTTTCTCATCTGTCAAGTGGCAATAACAATAAATGGTGCCTGCCTCATACGGGACACCTTGAGAATTAAAAAGAAAGTTTCAATAAATCAAGCACTGAATTCAAAACCTGGCACATAGTAGGCGCTTAGCACATGGCACTGGTATATTATGGCCAGCAGCGGCTGGGCCTCATCCCTCCCTGGCTGGCTCTGTTACTATCAGGCTGCCTATGACTGTTAGACAAACCTGGCCAGTGGCCCAGAGCATTCTCCCCAGGCACCCAGCTTTGTGTCCTAGGATGACTACAGGCTGACTTCACGGCACAGAAACTCTGGGAATTTCCTGGCAGGAAGGCTTCACTGCCTGGACATGAGAACAGCTGATGGGCAGCCGGGGCTGGTGAGAGGTGGCAGCCGGAACCCAGCCCTGGCAACTGGCTGGCCCACCTCCACCTGAGGCCACCGCCTGGGACGAGATGGCTGGGGTCTGGGCTCAACTACACGGGACATGAAGCTAGCCCAACCCCTGGTCTGCCCTGTGGGTTCATCATGGACAAAGACAGATGGCTCCACCCCGGCAACCTCACAGCCCCTTTGGCCTAAATGGACCAGGTGTTTCTTGCAACTCTGGTCCAGGGTGTGGGGCCTTGAGGGAGCTAAAAGACAGCCTAAAGTGGCTCCTTCCTACTACAGATAGAGCTGTAATCAGATAAGGTCACCCAGCAAAGGGGTAGCCATGCAGGGCTGTCCCACTCTATGCTGCAGTGAGCAGGACACACTCATACTTAGGGACCAGCAGCATTTACTTAACACAAACTACTACCTGGAAGGCCTGGGCCATGGGCTTGAGAAGACACAGGCCTGCCCTTAGCCGGCTCACCATCTGCCCCAGCTCTCCTCACTTTACAGATTAGTAAACTGAGGCACAGAGGAGTGATATGCCTGCTTCAAGGTCACTTAGTGCCTCCAGTAGCAGAGCTGGGACCCTGCCCCAGGGAGCAGAGAGATGTTTTTAAAACAGATCATATTAGCTACAAATCAATGAGAAAACTGTGTGATGGAGGTCTCAGCATCCCAAGCTCTAAATGTTCAGTCAGGAATTCCACTTGGGGGAAACCCCAGCATAGGCCTGGCACCAAGCAGGAAGAGTGATGAAATAAAAGCTTTCTGTATCCCGGCTGGGCATGGTGGGTCATGCCTGTAATCCCAGCACTTTGGAAGACCAAGGTGGGGGGATCATGAGGTCAGGAGTTAGAGACCAGCCTGGCCAACATGGTGCAACCCCATCTCTACTAAAAATACAAAGCTGGGCTTGGTGGCATGTACCTATAATCCCAGCTACTCAAGAGGCTGAGGCAGGACAATTGCTTGAACCTGGGAGGCAGAGGTTGCAATGAGCCGAGATGGCGTCACTGTACTCCAGCCTGGGTGACAGGGCGAGACTCCATCTTGGGCCGGAGTGTGTGGGGGGGTGTGGGGAGTGGAGGAGGAGAGCTTTCTATATCCATACAGAAAGATCACAGCAGGCTGGGTGTGGTGGCTCATGCCTGCAATCCCAGAACCTTGGGAGGCTGACGCAGGAGGAATGCTTGAACCCAGGATTTTGAGACCAGCCCGAGCAACAAAGCGAGACCGTGTTTCTATTTTTAAACAAATAAAAATAATAAATAATAAATAAAATAAATACATTTTTTACAAAGATCAGGGCAGGCATCTGCAAGACCTCTTGAAGGGAGGCCAGGGCTCAGCCAGGCTAAGGGGGAGAGGCTGTGCCCCTTATCTCACCATGCCCTGTCAGAAAGGCAGGCACACACACCCACACTCATCCAGCCGTGCAAACACTGCACACTGAGATACTGCCCCGGGCTGCTTCAACCCACGGCTGTGCTCTCCCCTCGGGCCAGTGCCTGGCCCTTGAGCAGCCACAAACAAGAGTTTCTCTTTTTAGAATTTCAGGAGGATTCTTAACCTCACTCCTCAGCTTCCTGGGATGGGAAGGGAAAAGAGGGGCTTTCTTCCTCAAAGAGTCCAGTGAAGATTGTCTAATATGTGGGAGATGGCCATCAGCAAAGAGCAGGTGGCCCTGGCAAGAGTGACACAGTCCTGGGACAGGACAGAATCTCCTCTGCTGCCCACAGCACTGAATTCTTCAAGACCTGAGGGCAGCACTCAGGATTCATGTCCTCAGGTCTTGAAGACCTTCCTGATACCAAGTGTGGCAACTTAGAAATTTGGAGGGTCAAGGACAGGGCACTGTGGCCCCAACTCTTGTTCTCCAAGGCAGGGTGAGGGGACTGAGGAAAAGGGGCTGGTGTGGCTGCTCCACCACTGGACCCCAGCCAGACAGTCCCCAGGGGACAGACTACATTCCCTCCCTGTCTAGACAGGGGCTGGGAATGGGAATTGGGGTCCCCAGGGGCCAGCCTGTTCCTGGGGTGACTGTGCTTCCCGGAGAGGCCAACCTCGCCTGGCTGGCAAAGCCCTCCCACGTGCAGCTGCTAGCCTCCAGAGGTGATTCACTGTCACTTAGCCCTTTACAGCAGCTCTTGGGAAAGCCACAGACCTCAGGCCGGCCCAGCCCCCAGCCTCTAACGGCATAGCCTTACCAGCCCCTGGGTACCCTGCCCTGCCCCACCCCTAGCCCTCAGCAAGCACCCAGCATGGAGATGCAGACTGAAACAGGGACCTGGGAGCAACAGGGCAGCCCGTCGCTTAGGGCAGGCTCTGCAGCATGACACACCCACCTCTGAGGCCCTCTCCTCCCCCGAAGACCTGCTCCGTGGACAGCGATGGATCCTCCACGCAGGGAAAGTGGCCTCCGTAACCCATATTTGACCCTGGCTCATCCATCCCAACTCTGGGTCCCGGCGTGGAGGTCAAAGGTGAGCGAAGGGAGGGAGGATGCTAAGGCCCCACAGGTGGAGGGGGACACCGCGCCCACGACCGAGCTCCAGGCTCCACCCGCCGGTGGGTGGCTTCCCTATGGCTTGCTTACCGTAGCGTCCTCAGCGCCGTGGTGGCCGATGAGGCGGCTGCCCCCCGGGTGCCGCTGTTCCCAGCGGCTGATGTCGTAGACGCGGCGCTCGATGACCAGCCACTTGTCGCCAGGCTGGTCGTGCGCGCGGATCTGCTCCCAGCAGAAGATGGGCAGCGGCGCCCCCGGCTGCGCGGGTCCCTCCCGCGGTCCAGGCTCCCCGACTCCGCCCATGCTGCACGCGCGAGTCCTGGAGGTCCACCCAGGCGGTGACCGAGATCCGAGCGAGACCCCTAGGAAGCGAGGCGCGCTCCTGGGTGCCGTCTCCGCCGCCGCCCGCTGCTCCAGCCCCGCCCAGCCGCCGCGGCCGCCGTACGAGCTAGCGTGCGCCTCCCGACCCGCGGCGCAGGGAGCTCGCCGCCTTATAACTGCGCGGACTGCGCCCGCCTCGCCGGACCCCGCCCCCGGCCCGGACCCCGGCCCTGGGAGCTGGCTGACCCCCCGCGCCCGCTCCAATCCTCGAGCGGGACCTCGGCCTCCATTGGCCGCTGGGGAGGGCGGCGTCGAGGCGGCCCGCCCCGCCCGGGAGGACGGCGACCGCCACCTAGCCCTGCCCCGGGCACCGTCCCGCCCCCTCTCCCTGGCCTGCTGGCGCCCAGCCTCTCGACTCCGTCCGGGTCGCGGGGCGTGGGGACACAACGCGCACTTGTTGGGCGTCCTGCGGCGCCCCGCCGCGCCCTCGGGGACCCGAGGCGGAGTCCTGGTCTGCGAGCCACTGGGCCTAGGGGGATTTCCAGGCGTGAGTCCTGGAACGTCAAATCCGGCGCGCCCAGAATGGGGACGCTGTCTCTGGATGCCTGTGAACAGCCTTCAAATCATGGGCCCCAACGTCTGAGCGGCCCCCACCGCTGCTGCAGCTCTCGCGGAGCCCTCTGCTGGGGGCGGGTAGCCTCCCCGCCAACGTCAGCGCTGCAGGGCTGGGGACGCCCAGGTGGCCGAGGGGGAGGAAGGGAGTTGGAGGCACTGGCGCCTGGAGGCGGGTGCCGCCACACACATGCTGAGGAGACCTGTGCTTGTTACTGCTTTCCTACCCCTTTTTGGTTTTTGTGTCGCGACAGGGGTCTCACTGTCGCCAGGCTGCAGTGTAGTGGCAGGATCTCAGCTCGCTGCGCTCAGTCTCAAACTCCTGGACTCAAGCGACCCTCTCGCCTGGGCCTCCCAAATGCTGGGATTACAGGCATCAGCCACTGCACCTGCCCTCCACCAACCTTTTTAAATTTAAAGTCAAGTCCTTTTGAAAGTGTAGGTAGCTCCCCTAATTGATTCGGTTTTCTTTGCGATAAAGATACCAGTTCCTGGCCGGGCGCGGTGGCTCACTCCTGTAATCCCAGAACTTTGGGAGGCTGCGGCAGGCGGATCACAAGGTCAGGAGTTCGAGAACAGCCTGGTCAATATGGTGAACACCATCTCTACTAAAAACACAAAAATTAGCTGGGTGTGATGGCGGCTACCTGGAGACCCAGCTACTCAGGAGGCTAAGGCAGGAGAATCGCTTGAACCCAGAAAGCGGAGGGTGCAGTGAGCCAAGATCGCACCACTGCACTCCAGCCTGGCAAAAGAGCGAGACTCTGTCTCAATCAATGTTAGTAAGATACCTGTTCCTAAAAGTAAAGCATTCACACCAATAAAGAATTCAAATCAGGCTAAGGTTGCTTCCAGAGCACTGGTCGTCAAACTTGTCAAACTCTCTATCAGAACCACCTGCAAAGCCAGAACCACCCAGGAGGGTCATTCGGTAGGTCTGGTGTAGAGGCAGAGACTTACGTGGCCAGCTCACAGGTGATGCTGACCGGCTGGCTGGGGAAATGCACTTAGAAAACCTAAGTATACTTCTCTCATATGCTAATATTTTGTCTTGGTCTGAAGAGGACTAGGATCCCCTGAAGGACAGAGGGGGCCTCTGTGTTCTCCCTGGTACCAGGAGCTCCTGCCTTTGCTTGTCAGGACATCCAGCAAGGCCCATGATTTCATCAAGCACCGGGGCTGCCTGGGCCCTTTCCAGTGAGGCACCCACTGACCATATCTTGGAACCCCAACCTGGCACATGTGTGTGGGGGTGCATGGCCCTAGCCCAAGGGGGCTGCAGGCCCCCCTGCCCCCCACCATGTTCACAAAGCACAGGAACAGAGAAGGCAGACTCTTAGAGGAACACATCCCCTGCACCAAAATCCAGCGCTTCCACTGGGGGCATGGCCCTGGCGCCACCTTCAGCAGCCCTGGGTGGTCAGATGTGCCCATCCCAGGGCTCCTTCCTCAGGGCCAGCCCTGGCCTGGTCTCAGCCCCTGTGTGTGAGGTGGTTGGGGGCTGTGATAGGTTAGGACCTCCATCTTTCCCAGCTGCTCCCAGAAGAGATGGGGAAGATGAAGGGGGGTGGGGCACAGAACCAAGCAAGAGCTGTGAGTTAGGGCAGGGACCACGGCCCTATTGGCCAAGTCCTCCTTGAAGGCATCACTGTGGAGGCTGGGCGGAGCTCCCCAGAATACCCCTCAGGAAATAGGGGGTGCACACAAATGGCAACACACACAAAAAGGCACTCAGCACTGCTAATCATCAGAAAACTGCAAATCAAACCACAATGAGATGCCATCTCACACTTGTTAGGAGGGCTCCTATAAAAAAGAAAAAGGCCTGGAATTCCAGCAATTTGGGAGGCCAAGGCAGGGGGATCGCTTGAGCCCAGGACTTCAAGACCAGCCTCAGCAACACAGCAAGATACATAAATGAAAAATAAAATCATTCCAGGTATGGTGATTCATGCCTGTAATCCCAGCACTTTGGGAGGCTGGGTGGGGTGAGTGGATCTCTTGAGCCTCGGAGTTCAAGACCAGCCTGGGCAACATGACAAAAATCCCTTTTTTTTTTTTTTTTTGAGACTGAGTTTCACTAGGGTTGCCCAGGCTGGAGTGCAACGGCTCGCAGTCTTGGCTTACTGCAACCTCCACCTCCCGGGTTTAAGCAATTCTCCTGTCACAGCCTCCCAGGTAGCTGGGATTACAGGCATGTGCCACCACGTCTGGCTAACTTTATATTTTTAGTAGAGACGGGTTTCTCCTAAAACCCCGTCAGGCTGGTCTCGAACTCCCAACCTCAGGTGATCCGCCCGCCTTGGCTTCCCAAAGTGCTGGGATTACAGGCGTGACATTTCTACAAAAATAAAAAAAAAAACTAGCAGGGTGTGGTGATGTGGGTGCCTGTAGTCCCAGCTACTTGGGAGGCTGAGGTAGGAAGACTGCTTAAGAAAGCAGAGGTTGTAGTGAGCCGAGATCATGCCACTGTGCTCCAGCCTGGGCGACAGAGGGAGACCTGGTCTCAAAAAATAAAGAAAATCACAAGTGTTGGCAATGATGGGGAACCCTTGTGCATTGTTGGTGGGAATGTGAAATGCTGTAGCCAACTACAGAAGAGTATAAAAATGGCTTTAAAAAATAAAGATAAAACTACCATATGATTCAGCAATTCCACTTCTGGGCATATACCCAAAGAACCAAAAAGAGTCTTGAGGAGAGATTTGCACATCTATGCTCCTAGTAGCAGTGTTCACAATGGCCAAGAAGTAGAGGCAGCGCACTGTCCATCCACAGATGCTGGGTAAAGAAAACGTGGTCAGCCAGGCGTGGTGGCTCATGCCTGTAATCCTAGCACTTTGGGAGGCTGAGGTGGGTGGATCACCTGAGGTCAGGAGTTCACGACCAGTTCAAAAAAAAGAAAAGAAACGAAACTGTGGTCTATGCGTACAGTGGAATATTATTCAGTCTCAAAAAGAAAGGAAATCCCATCATATGCTACAACACAGATGAACACTGAGGACATTATGCTAAGTGAAATAAGCCAGTCCTGAAAGGACAAATACAGCGTGATCCACTTAAATGACATCCCTAGTACAGTGAAATTCATAGGAAGTAGAATGGGGGTTGCCTGGGGTAGGAGGAGGTGGAAATAGGGGGTTAATTAATGGGTACAGAGTCTGTTTCATGAAATGAAAACATTCTGGAGATGTTTTACAACACTGTAAATCGACTTAACACTACTGAACTGTACACTTAAAAATGGTTGGCGGGGGGTGGGGGGGGGCTGAGCATGGTGGCTCACACCTGTAATCCTAGCACTTTGGGAGGCTGAGGTGGGTGGATCACAAGGTCAGGAGATCGAGACCATCCTGGCTAACACGGTGAAACCCCACCTCTACTAAAAACACAAAAAATTAGACAGGCATGGTGGCACGCGCCTGTAGTCCCAGCTACTTGGAAGGCTGAGGCAGGAGAATCGCTTGAACCTGGGAGGCAGAGGTTGCAGTGAGCAGAGATCATGCCACTGCACTCCAGCCTGGGTGACAGGGTGAGACTCCATCTCAAAAAAAAATGTTCACATGCGCCAGGGGCACTCAGAGAGGCCCAAGTGGGTTATCTAGAAAACCCATGTAAGGAACCCTGGTGGCTGGTGTCAGCTAACCCTCCCCAGCCACCTCCAAGCACCCTGCAGCTGTTCAGGAAAGGGCATCTAGGATACTGGTTCCTGCTGTGGGCTCCAGGGCTGGGCTCATAATCCCTGTCCTGGGGCCACCATTTCCTCTGCGTCACTTCTGTGTGCCTCACTCTACTCATCTGCAAAATGGGAGAACAGTACTTTATAAGGGACTGTGAGGATGAAATGAATTGGATCTGAAGGGTTTATTTAGAATCACGCCTGGCAGTCAGTGCTGTTGTCAGCTCTGGTTGGGAGATAATGAGGTGAGTATGTGCATCCTGCAGGAGTTTCAGTTCTCTGTTTATCACCCCACCCGGGGGGCTGACAGCAGGCGATGCTATTGAGGGGCAGGCAGAGCAGGTCTGAGGTGTGGGACCCTCTGGCAGGTCCCTGGAGTGTGGCCTGGTGTCTCCTAGGTCTTGGGTGTGGCTGGGCCAGGAGCACGGAAGCTGGGGGAAGGATGGACAGCTTCAGGGCCCAGACCTCCACCTTCCTTTGGCGCCCAGCTGACCCAGGCCTGACACAGAGGAAAGTGATTGCCACACAGGAGTTGGGATCACAGCAGGGGACATGGCCTCTCGTGCCTTTTTCCGACACCCTCCTTCGCCTGCCTGCTTTCCTCTCCTCCATCTGACACCCTGCATGTGTTCCTGGTTTGTGTTTTGATTGCCAGTCTCCCTGCTGGACATTCTCAGCTCAAACACAGGAGTCCCCAGCATGGGTGGAGGGCTCCATGCAGTCCTGGCCAGTCCACAGCTGGTCTGACCTGCCAGCAGTGTGGCACCGAGGTCTCAAGCCAATAGGGAAGTCCCCACGGATGCCACCAGCCCAGCAGACACTGACATGACTTAGAAGCTGCTGTGCTCCCCACCACCCCAGGAAAGCAACTACTGGCCCGGGCCCTCATCCCTCCAGATGGGGAGGGGCTCAGCCACCACAAGACACCTTCCCAGCCCCACTCTGGGTCCTCAGAGGTCCTGGCCACCCCCACCTCTTCCACCTGCAACTGCTGCCCCTTGCCAAGAGCCTAAGACCTGGGCTGGAAAAGCCGTCCACAGTCCCTGCCTGTGCTTCCGGCAGACATCACCAATCAATCCTGCTCATGCTGAGCAGCAGGCAGCCTGGATGCCTTGCCTCTGAGCTGCAGGCTTCTACAAGCCTGGAGTGGGCCACTGCTGGGAGCAAGGGACCAGAGGAGGACCTGCCTAAGATGCCACAGTGAGGCAGTGGCAGAGCCAGCCTTGGTGCCATTCTTCCCAAAAGCAGGCCACCAGTCACAGGGAGAGGGAGGCCTGGCTCATCCCCCAGGAACCCACAGCCCTCTGAATACTAAGGGAGGACTCAAACAGTCCTCTCCACAGCAAGTCAGTGGTGATGGCGGAGGTGGGGTGGCTTCAGGATTTGGGTTTAATCCCAAGCACGAGGGCGGGCAGGGAAAGGATTTGGTTTCATTCCTTCAGATGCCCAAGCCTTGGCTGGAGCCCCAGGGTGCAGGAGTGAGGGCGCGTGGCCACCCAGCCTGTACCAACAAAGCCTTCCTTTATTAAATAGAGATCGCGTTACATTCCATCCAAAGAAGGAAATCCGGATGTGGTGAGGGATGTGTCCAGGTGGGCGCCCCAACCCTGGTCTGGTCCCAAGTGGGTTCTGATGGGTGGGAGGGCCCAGGTCCTGCCTGCCCACCCAGGCCCCACAAGCCAGGGCGGGTGTCTGCATGGCCACCCACAGCGGAAAACAGGCGTGGTGATCTGAAGCCCTGTGTGTGTGCTACTGTGGGAGACAGTGCCCCAATCCTTCCAGCGGTTTTGGGAGCCGGGCCTCCAGGAGCACAGGACTGAGTTGGGGTGGGAGAGGAGGTGACAAGGGAGGCCTTTATGAAGGTGGGGAAGGGAGGGAGGGAAGGGGAGGGGCCCTGATTCATCTTAACAAGGCTTTGGGGCAGTTCTGTGCTGTGGAGGCCCTGCCAGCACCGCCTGGCAGTCCAGTAGAGAAGCCACAGAGGACAAGGCACGGGACGGCCACAAGGGGGCGCTGCTGGCCCAGGGCTTGGCAGCTGGGGCGGAGGGTACCCTGGAGATCCAGCCACCCAGACAGTCCCTTTCTGAAGACATGCTGGCAACAAGGCACCTGCAGGCGGTTCTGGGGACTGGGGAGGGGGACGCTGGCTGCCTCAGGTGTCCCCTCCCAAGGGCTGAAGACCCCCGAGTATGGATCCAAGCTCCCTGGTCTTTGGTGCTTTCTTGAAATCCTCCTGGTGGTGGCAGAACCCAGTTGGGAAGAGAGAGGGGTCTTCCCGTGAAGTCCAGGCCCATCCGTCCCTCTGTCTGTCCCAGGATGGACCTGTGGTGCCGGCTCAGGGCTGCCTCCACGGCCTGTCTGTCCATCTGTTCTGCCTCTGGCTCCCTGCGTGTCTGCTCGCGCTGGGGTGGGTGTTCGCTCCATCTCAGAGCTCCCTCCAGGCCTGGGCTGCGCCCTAAGCCTCCTGGGGGAAGAAGCCGAGCTTGGCCAGTGACATCTCCTTCCGCAGCCGCATGATTTCCCAGAACATGGGCTCTGCTGCAGGCAGAGAGGGTGAACAGGTCGGGGACAGCTCAGGGTCACCCTGGGCAGATGGCCTGGTCCCCTCCCATGGCTTTGGACAGGGCAGCTGGCACAGCACTCTATGGCCCCTGGCCCCTAAAACAGATGACCTCGCCAAGTGGCTGGACCTCTCTGAGGCTCCACTCTTGAGCCTTGGAAACCGCTGAGCACTGACCACCCACAGGGGACCTGTCTGCACCACACTGACAGTCACCCCATAGCCCAGCGCAGATGTGCAGGGACACACTGCCACACACAACAGCAGCGGCCTAGACCTGGAAACTGCATTAGACAAGGCACAGATGCCTCCCTGGGGTCTCACAAGGAACCTGCGCATTGACCCTGACCCTCCTGACTCAGAGGGTCAGGCCAGACTGGTTCAGGAGAAGGCTCAGCAGGGAACAAAGGCTGGTGGAGGAGCAGGGAGCCAGGCCTTGCAGAACGGGTTGTGGGGAGAGGGGTGGAGGAAGGACCTGTCCCGCATGGAGTAAGTGGGAGCAAAGGCTGGAGGCGGGCGAGCCTGTGTTCAGGTGACCAGGAGGAGGTGGCCACACGAAGGCCAGGGAGAGATTTGGAGGCAGGAGAAACACCAGCCAGCCAGACCCAGGTACAGAGCTCAGCACCCTGGAGGCCTGTGAGCCCTTTAATAACCCACAACCCTCCCCGTTCCCCGGCCCCCTAGCTGACTTTTGCCTCCAGTAGGGGCAGGTGGGCCCAGAGGGAGCTTCCCCGCTTAGCCCCACTCCTGTGTGCCATCCCTGCACTGGCCACCAGGGGGCACTCACCGTCCTGCCGGACCAGGCCTTGCTGGATGTACCGGATGTAGGTGAAGAAGTTGCACACAGCAGTGATCTGTGGGCAGAGGTGGGGATGGTGTCACCGGCCAGCCCCACGCTCGGAGTCCCTTGACAAGCGGATCTCAGTCCACAGCAGGAGGCCCCAGGTCCCCGCAGAGCCAGGTCGTGCTCCCTGACTCAGTTGGGACTGGGCTTTCAAGCAGTAATCAACAACAGCCTGACTAGTGCTGCTCCTAACAGCAGCAGCAGCAGCAGCCATTTAATCAAGTGCCTGCAGCGAATGAAGCAGATGCGCTTAGTATTCCACCCTGCACGGGGGAATGCAGAGCCACCCAGGAGGAAACCGCTGGCGTCCATCACGAGGGTGGCGAGGCTGACGAACCAGCCTGCAGCAGAGCTGCGGGACGAACTGGGCAGCCTGACCTGGAGTCTACGCTGCCCTCTCACGGGCCTGCCTGCTGCAGGTGCCGGATGTCTGGGCCATCCAGGCCTCAGTCCCGAGCTACTCATAACGTCGGGAAAGGCACAGTGTCAGAAGCTGCTCACCCGAACTGCCCAGGCCCTGGGGCCTCAGGCCTGCTCCATGCCAGGCTCCTGGGGACCCTGTGCTCAGTCATTGCTATGAGGACTCACACCACAGAGAAGGCACTGTTGGTGCCTGGCCCAGGGCCCCTTCCCAGGCCCGGGCCCCATCTCCCAGCTGCTGAGAGTGGGGGCACTAATGGCTCAGAGGTGCCTCCCCCCTGTCCCCCTCCCCCTGCAGACCTCAGCCAATGACTGACTTGTGTGGCGATAGAAAGGCCAGTCCCCTTTCCTCAGGATGGAACCAACTCTACTAAGAGACCGGTGGATGGGGCTGAAGCTGGGTGGCAGCTGAGGCCACATCCTGGCTGGACTCCTCCCTCCCTTCCCTCATTCCCCTGAGATGGGCACCCAATCTCCAGGTGAGGCCGTGCTCTAGGGAACCCAGCCTAAGACAGGGTGCAAGGTGGCCGGCAGCCGTGCCCGCCCGCAACAGCCCCTACTGAATGTCCAACACTCCTGGGGAGGGCCGTAGAGTGACAGGGGCACCCACAGGCTGAGGAGCGGAGAAGCTTCGGGGAGAGGCAGGACAGCAGTGGCCTGGCAAAGACAGGGAGGTTCAAGAGAGCGGAGCGAGGTTGGGCCAACACGAGGCTCATGCACCAGATGCGCCTCTGGAACCTTCTCCAAAGCCTCGGCCGGCACCTGAGCCTGGGAGTCAGGAGCCCTGTGCTCTAATGGGAACTCTAGCACCACTCCTGGATTAGGTGACATCGAATGACAGAGGGGCGATGCCATCCCCTGACCGTATTTCATCCATAAAGCTGCATCTGAGCTGACTGGAAAGGCCCTCCCGATGGCTCCAAAGTCAGCCACCCTGGGCGACAAGACCCTGTGGCAGGGGACTGCTAGTGTCCTCTAGAGGCTCAGGGTGTCCCTGCCATCAGCCAGCAAGAAAGCAGGGACCTGAGTCCTTCAGCCACAAGGATCTGAATGCTGCCAACAGCCGTGTGAGTTTGGAAGAGGACCCTAACGTCCAGAAAAGAACACAGCCGGCTGACAGCTTACTGCGACCCTGCAAGTCCCTGAGTAGAGAATCCAGTAAGCAGCTCCCCTGACGCGGGAATTGTGAGCGGTTTTAAGCTACCAGGTTGACAGTAACTTGTTACACAGCAACAGCAAGCCACTGCCCTTGGCTTGGCTGTGTGGCCCGAGTCAGTCTCTGCCTCTCTGAGCCTGTACTGTACCCTGCTCTGTAAATCAAGGTGTAAGGCTGGGTGCGGTGGCTCACACCTGTAATCCCAGTTCTTTGGGAAGCCAAGGTGTGCGGATCACTTGAAGCCAGGAGTTCGAGACCATCCTGGCCCCATCTCTACTACAAATACAAAAATTAGCCAGGCGTGGTGGCACATGCCCATAGTCCCAGTTACTTGGGAGGCTGAGGCAGGAGAATTGCTTAACCTGGGAGGCGGAGGTTGCAGTGAGCCGAGATGTGCCACTGCATTCCAGCCTGGGTGACAGTGAGAATCTGTCTCAAAAAAATAAACAAATAAAAATAAATAACTCTAGGTGTAGTGCTATTTATACTCCCAGGCCCAGGGCCCAGAGTCCCAGCACCCAGGTGGCCCTAAAGGAGCCAAGTAACCCTTGCAGAGGACGACTCACCCTGGCCCGGGAAGATGGTGAGATGTAGTAGTGGCTTTTGGAGTCCCCGAGCCGGATTCGGTGGCGGCAGGTGCGGGTCAGCCCACTCAGCGCACACGTGCTGGGGGAAAGCAAAACAGGTCATGGGGGCTGGCTGGGCCTCACCCCCCCATCAGCCCCCCACCTGTGCACGCAGGGAAGATGCAGCAGCTGAGAGGATACATGAGGGAGGGGCAGGCCTCCTGTCCCCCACCCAGCTTTCAAAGGAGCCCAGGGCCTGGCAGAAGAGGGAGCTGGCCCCAGCCGTCCCTGGGACAGACCTGAAACTCAGCTGAGCCTCACCCCTAGGACCCTTGTTTTGCCCCTACTGGGCAGGAGAGCTTGGTGAATCTCATGCCAGGGGTATAAAGCCCCACCCTCTGCAGGCTCTGCAAATGCCTCTCCCTCCACTTCTGGGACTCAGACCAGGCACTCCTCCCCCAGCTAGGCCAGTGTTGAGGTCTGGCAGCCTCCCGCTTCCCAACACCCAGCAGCTACCCTGCACCCAGGCCCTCTGACCCCACTAACCCCCACATTCTCAGCCTTGTGCCAACCAACCCTGTCTAAGAGCCTTCTTTCATGCCCCCTTCTCTCCTCCCCCAAGTCCTGCTTGACCTCAGCATCTTCAGCCACCCACATGCAGGGTCTCTGCAGGCCCTGAGCAAGTCCGCTCTGGGCCCCACTCCCCAAACCTGCTGATCCCTGGCCACTGTCTGCTCAGCTGTCTCCTCCTCACCCTCTGTTTGGTCACCAAATCCCCAGGCCAGGGCACGGCAGCAGGGCTTCTGGCCTGCATCCATCCCCTCGGCTCCTTCTGGCCAGCTGCCTGCCTCATCTCTCTTCTCCACATCACAGCCAGGAGCTCCTCCAAAACCCACGTCTAACCCATCATCTTCCCCTCTTGCTTTCCTAATTCCCAGGAAATAGGGAGAATCCCAAATAAAAGGAGGTTTAAAAAGCTCCTTGGCTGCAGGACTTATCAGAACATTTGTTGTCTCCTGGTTCACTGTGATTCTCTGATGGACCAAGAGCTTCTTTTCAGCTGGCAGCTATTGATGACTTTTTTTTTTTTTTTTTTGAGACAGATTCTCACTGTCACCCAGTGCAGTGGTACGATCTCAGCTCACTGCAACCTCCATCTCCCAGGCTCAAGCAATTCTCCTGACTCAGCCTCCTGAGTAGCTGAGATTACAGGCACCCACCACATCTGGCTACCTTTTATATTTTTGGTAGAGACAGGGTTTTCTTCATGTTGGCCAGGCTGGTCTCGAACTCCTGACCCTCAAGTGATCCACCGGCCTCAGCCTGTCAGAGTACTGGGATTACAGGTATGACCCACTGCGCCTGCCCTACTGATGACCTTTGCAGTACTGGCTAGTGGGTTAAAGCCCAAACCGGTGAAGCCTCTTTATACTCTGGCCCTAACAGCCTCTGCAGCCTCAGCCCCAACTCCCTGTCTCCCCACTGCTTAGCCAGATGCCTAGTGGTGCTTCTGCTACTACCCCAGCTTCTCATACCTTTGCACATTCTGTTCCCTCTGCCTGAAATGCCCTTCCCTGCTTGGCAAACTTCTATTCATCCTTCAAAAGCTGGCTCAAATGCTCCCTCTCCATGATGAGTCTTCCACCAGGGCATCAGCCTTCCCCAGCCAGCTCTTGGATGCCAAGGCGAAATCTTCCCCAATTTCTGCCCCTTGCTCCACCTGGCTATTTTGTTCTGCTGCTCCCCTGCTCAATGCCAGCTGAGTATCGGGAGGATAAATGCCAGGGCTACTGCATTATTTACTGGCAGGGGCAGAACCAGCAACTGACACTCATGGTTAAAGAAGAGGAGGGGAGGGCTCAGGGCAGGCCAGTCAGGAAGAGGCAGACCCCAGCTCCTGGGCTCTGTAGAGAGCCTGGGGGTCTACAGGAAACCTGCCAAACTGCCTCCTTGCCCTGCGGGGGGCAGCAACTATCCCTGTCCCATCAGGTACTGCTGTATCCCTGACCACCCCTCGGGCTTGGCGGGGCTTTCCCGGAAGTGCAGGGAGGAGCTAAGACCCTCAGCTTACTTAGTGCTGCCGCCCTCAACCTCGGCCACCTTCACTGCGGGCAGTGTCTGCGAAGCCACCGGCTCGATGGTAAGCGTGTTGTCCTCCACGGCGGCCCGTACCAGCCCCGAGAGCTACGGCAGACCGGGGTGGCAGGCAGGGTGGTAAGGGGCTGGGCCCCGGGAGAGGGGCAGGACCCCCCAGCTGGCCCCCCTCCGCCATGCCTCACCTCCTGCATTGTGAAGTCCAGGCAGGGACCCACATCCTCCCGGTACACCCTTTCCAGGAAGGGGCACGTCTTGTCCAGGGTGGGTGATTCCCTCCAGGTCTGGAACTCTGCAAACAGGATTGTGTCCACCTGTGGGGGAGGGTGAGCAGGGTGGGGGCAGTCAGCGTGCTAGGGCCAACGTGGAAGATGCAGGCTGAGCTGAAGGGGAGTAAGGGAAGACGTGGGCGGTCCCCAGCAAGCCAGCAGGTCGGTCCCCAGCAGCCGGGCGGGGAAGCCAAGTCCAGCAGCAGCGGAACTCCCTTCTGCCCTTTGCACCAAAGAATTTAGAACTAAAAGTTTTTTTTTTTTGAGACAGAGTCTCGCTCTGTTGCCCAGGCTGGAATGCAATGGTGCAATCTGGACTCACTGCAACCTCCACCTTCTGGGTTCAAGTGATTCTCCTGCCTCAGCCTCCCGAGTAGTTGGGATTAAAGGCACCAGCCACCACACCCAGATAACTTTTGTATTTTTAGTAGAAACCGGTTTCACCATGTTGGTCAGCTTAGTCTTGAACTCCTGACCTCAGGTGATCCGCCCACCTCAGCCTCCCAAAGTGCTGGGATTACAGGTGTGAGCCACTGCACCTGGCCTAAAACTAAAAACTTTGTTTTCAGGTGGGCATTAAGTTTCTGGGCGCTACAGGTTTTTAGAGTGGGGTGCAGTGCTTGGTCCTGAAGACCCTCACTGCCTCCTTGAGGAGGAAAAGTCAAAGAGCAACTGGCAGGAGGCCTCAGGCACCAGCGGGTCCACAAGCACACACGGGCACGGACACACAGGAGGGGACGCACACAGGCTGCCCTGGGCCCTTGTCTCAGAGACAACTGCCAGCCTGTCCCAGGCCACATGCAGAGGGAGGGAGGCTGGGAGCGGGCACAGTGGGAGACCCCTCTCTGGAGCCATTTACCTGTCGGGAAAAGGAGGGATAGGGAGTGCAGGCGGGGGCTGGGGGCTCCCCAGGTGGGAGCGGCCAGGCCGGCTCGTAGGTGAGGTGAACTGCCTTGCTGGGGACCACGCAGAGGAGCAGGGAGAGCAGCGGGGGCAGCCCAGGCTGGGCGGGAGAGACAAACAGACAGACAGACAGAGCACAGAGACAGGAGGAAGGAGGAGAGGTTAATGTTCATTCAGAAGCTCAGAGCTCAGGAGGTGGACGAGGGCCTGCATATCTTCCCTGGAGGCCCTGGAGATGGAGGTGGAGGCCAGGATGGAGCCAGGTGGGCTGGCACCAGGGACCCAGGAAGCTGAAGGCACCACCCACGGCCTTCTGAGGCACTCCCTGGTTACAGCCCCAAACTCAGCTCTTGATGTCCCTGTCTCTTTGGTTCCTCCAGCAGTCCCAGGAGGCCCCATTCATCAGGTGAGAGAGCTGAGGTGCTGACAGGTGGCCCCATTTGCCTACAGACCCATAACCATGAGTGTCAGCCCAGCCTGGACTAAGCACCCAGTGTGGTCAGCTGAGGCGGGACAGAGACACCCTACCAAAGACCACGCTTGTCTTGGCCCCACCGTCAGAGGTCGCCAGAAACCCCTCAAGCACAGGGCCGTCACCAGGTGGTCCTAGGCCTCAAGACTGTAGCCACACAGGGTCCAGGCAGCCTGTCCCTGGAGGCCCAGGGCCCCTGTTTGGCCCCTGCTTGACCAAGGGTGTGTGTGTCTCAGCAGAGGCCCCAGACCCTCAGACCCAAAGCCAGCCTCAGGTGCAAAGACCACCACCTACTGCTTGGAGTCAGCAGGGCAGGGAGGGGGCAGCAGGCCCCAAGAGGGCACACCCTGGAGGCTGCGGGCCAATGCCTCATATCACAGAGGTTGGGGAGAAAGGACCTGCCCAGCCCTCACATCCCAGAGAGGTGCAGGACAGCCTCCAGGTCACAAAGCAGCATGGGGCAGGCTGGTCCTCACTGGGCTGTGACCCTGCTAGCTGCAGGCACTGCCACCCTCCCCTGTGCCCAGAGCCCGCCTCCCACCCTCACCTCCTTGCCCTCTCTGTCTGGGGTAAGGGTATGTCCTGCAGCAGGGCACACGGCAGGGCAGAGGGTGCTGCTGGTGCTCTTGTGGCGCGAGTGGCCCTTTCGGGGCCCGGTCTTGGTGGGGCTCAGCAGCTGGGGATGAAGCTCACGGTTGGGAGAGGCTGGTGTGGATGTGATGACCAACGTCTTCAAGGCTGTCACCTCTGCCTGCAACATGTCAATCTGCAAGGGATGGGACACCCGTCAACCCTCACCCAGGCTGCATGCCACCCTGGCTGCCACCACCTATCAGCCCAACTCAGGATGACACACTCCTGCAGCAACGCGCACCTGGTCCCACCCGACACCCTCAAAACAACCTTCGAGGGAGAGACCCAGACACTCGTTTTACAGATAGGGAAACTGAGCTGACACGGCCTGCCCAAGGTCAGGCTGTGAGCAGGATTCTGTTAGGAACAAGTGTCTGGTGGCTGGCTGGGCCTCCCACCGAGTGTTCTGGGCCCCCTGCCCCCGCCCCCGGAGCCAGGAAAGGCCCAGGGCTCACACATTGCAGATGAGGAACCAGGCTTGGAGAGAGAAAGCGGCTTCCCCAGGCTCACACAGCCACACTGAGAGGGATTTCTGCTTTGTAAGGTGGGGCTGGGAGGAGAGGGAAGAAAGTGCAAAAGCCACAGGGTTGTCCCAGCCCCAGCACGGCCCCAGAAAAGGCTGTGTTGTGCAGCAGTCACTGCTGGTGTCCCAGGGCGCTGGGCCATGTGATCTCAGACCCTCTACCCTCCCTCTCCTCTCTGGGCCTGAGATCACCCAGTCCTGCTGGCCCCACCGAACCAGGTGAGTGTCCCCTTGGGTGGCAGAGCTCAGTGCTCACTGAGCCAGGAGGCAGGGTGGGTGCCCGGCTGGCCTGGGCAGGCAGGGACAGGCCTCACCTTGCCCCGAGCCTCCTTCAGCTGCTTTTCTGATGCCGCCTGCTTCATGTTGGCTTCTCGAACCATCTTGTGAGCTTCCTAGGAAGAAGCAGTCCCTGGGTGAGTGGCGAGGAGCCGATGGGTGCCCAGGTGACCCACTCCCTGAGTGGTTCCCACCGCCCGGCAGGTGTACCTCAAACAGGCTGGCTGTCAGCTCCTCCAGCTCCTGTTCTAGCTGTTCCCGTACCTTGGACAGCCGCTCACATTCCTCATCCTTTAGCTTCAGCTCCTGGAGGAAAAGACGCAGGCGCCCGAGCCCCTCAGCATCCCCAGGCCTGGCACAGGAGGGACCAGGCCCACCTGACCAGGCTCCATCCCCCGTCACCTCAGGTGGGGCCCAGAGCTTATTTCCTCCAGTGTCTGACAGTTCGTGAGGCTTTTTCCATTTAGCCACAGCATGAAGCTGAAGCCCTGCCTGCCAGTCCATTAGGACTCAGGACAGGTTTGCAGACAGTCAAGATGGGTGTGCCCACTAGTGTGCCCGGTACAGGCCTGGCCTGCAGTTGGCCTTGGTGAGTGCACATCCTCTTCCTTGGGCACATCTCTGGGCACCTGATGAGAGCCCATAGCTCTTCCAAGCTGACTTCTCCCACCAAAGCCCCTTCCGTCTGCCGCGGGCACCCACCTTCTGTGCTCTGTGCAGCTCCTCCTTCAGGAACTCAGAGCCCTTCTCTCGGATCTCCATGGAAGAGCTGCGCAGGCGCAACACGTCCAGCTGAGTGGCCACGGGGCCCTCCTGGCCTTGGGCCTCCTCCCCTGCGCAGGTCTCCACCAGGGCTCCTGGGGACTCCCTGTGGCCTTGGCAGGGGCCTGTGCTCTTCCAGGAGACCGGGACAGCTGCGAGGGACGGCGGGAGGCCCTGGTCTGGCTGGGGTGGGCTGGAGACAAACAAGGGTATCAGCAGGTTCAAAGTGGGGTCCTGAGGCCTGGAGAGCTGAGCCCAGAAACCACCCCAGGGCAATGTACCTGCCCCTGGAGCCTCAGCCTTTCCATCTGAAAACTGGGACACTACCAGCTATAATCAGCGTTGTTACAAGGACGAAATGTCCAAGGACAAGGTCTCTTGGGGCGAGAGGCTCATTCCTCTTTGTCAATCACCCCCTCCAGCCCAGGGCTGAGGGCTGTGTTTGGCACACACAGTAGGTGGTCAGCGTGTTTGTCTAACAGATGACTGTAAATGCATCAGGGTTGAGAACAGGAGTCCCGCTAGTCTAAAGTGAAGCCAATTCAGTGGCCCTACCTCAAAGGTCACCGAGTGATCAGAGGAGATGTGGGTAAAACCTTGGTACCCGGGACGCACTCAAGCAGGAGCTGCCTTCATGATATGGTTAATGAGAATTCTGCCCCCTTTGGGGTGAACCAGAGAGGAAGGATGAGGCCAGGGCAGGCAGGGCTGAGGCAGGAAGATTCTGCAAACAGCCTGGGCAAGACAGACCCACTTCCTGTCCCCCCGACTTGGTGGGGAGCAGTCCCAGCTCTCCTCTGGCTTGCCCTGTGACCTCAGGCAAATGCCGCTTCCCTGGGCCTCAGGACCCTCCCTTCCCTGAAGCTGAAGACCCTGGAGGTGGTGTGGGGCCCCATTCCCCCCATCCCCACTCCCCACTCCAAAGTGGACCCTAAGAGGGAAGGGAGGGCCAGGGCCTGGCCAGTGGTGTTTTGTGCCAAGACAGCACCTCCGGACTCGCTCAGTCAGCAAAAGCTGGAGGCTCCTGAGCCAGCAGCTTCTGAGCGACAGCAGCCAGGGCTGGGGCTGGGGGGCTGGGCCAGCTGCAGATAACAGTGGGGAAGTTGGGGGGAGGGGCCCGGGGAGGCTGCACCAGAGGGGGAAGGCAAGGCCAAGGAGAATGTGGGACTCAGGACAGCTGAGGGAGGCAGAGGGAGGAGTGAGAGGCAAGTCTGTGGACCGGTCTTGGGAAGGCTGCCAAGCAGCCCCTGAGCCTCAGTTTCTCCCTTGGTTAACACACAGAAAATGGGCCCCCAGAGACCCCAGCAAGGAGCCCACTTCCAGCAATGGGTCCCTTCACTCAGCCCCAGTTGCCCAGCCCCACCTGCCCTCCACTCTGGAACAGGCCCAGAATGTGGCCTCAAGGCTCCTCAGGCTGGGTCCTGCCTGGCAGGGACGTGGGCCTTGAGGACTAAAGTGGGGACATATATCCATCACTCCGTCAATGGTGCCTATGCCAGACAGGGCTCTCTCCTAATACCCTTGTTTGGGGAAGTTTGTTAGCAAGGTCCCCGAGGCTTGAGAGCTATGGCAGCCACTCCCCAGCCCACTGTGCCACGGCAGTGCCCTGGGCTGGAGTCTGTGCCCCGGAGAATCACACTGCCAGACTCTACACAGGTCTCTGGCCACGCTATCTCCTTTAAAACTCTCTCAATAGCCTACAGGAGTGAGCCGGGCACAGTGTCTCATGCCTATAATCCCAGCACTTTGAGGAGCCGAGGCAGGTGGATCACCTGAGGTCAGGAGTTTGAGACCAGCTTGGCCAACATTGGTGAAACCCCGTCTCTACTAAAAATATAAAAATTAGCCAGGCGTGGTGGCACATGCCTGTAATCTCAGCTACAAGAGAGGTTAAGGCGGGAGAATCACTTGAATGCAGGAGGCAGAGGTTGCAGTGAGTCGAGATTGTGCCACTGAACTCCAGTCTGGGTGACAGAGCAAAACTTCATCTCAATACAGACAAGCAAGCAAACAAACAAAAACTCAACAGCGCTCGTGGTATCATCCCATTCTACAGAGGAAGGGACAGAGGCTCACAGAGTGAAGGGACTTGCCGGGGGTCACACAGCTGGTCAGTGACAGTGCTGGGACGGGTGTCCAGGTCTTCAGCCCAGGCCCAAAGCTGCCCCGCTGCAGGGGAAGGGCAGGTGGGGTGGGGAGTATGAGCGCAGGAATCGGCACATCTTCTTCGAGATAAAGGGCTGCCAGGCCCAGGGGGACTCGGAGGCTCCTCTTTGGCTGTAGCAGGGAAATCTGACCTAATTCTGGCCTGAACTGGCTTCTCAGACTTTGCGCATGCCCAGAAACCCCCTTTTCAGGAGGGAGGGCTGGGGCAGGGGGAGCTGTGGCAGAGAGAAGGAGCCATATTGCACAAGCCTGGGGTCCAGGTCAGCCTGACCTGGGGTACACAGGAGCTCCTGGGAATGTTACTGAAATTCTCTAATCCTGCTTCCACATCTGAGGGATAGAGCTGAAATCCTGCAGGAGGTGCTCTAAGAATTAAGAACTCTTAACTGCAGTTCTGACCTGGTGCTAGGTGAATCCTGTTCAGTCCACAGCCTTGTTTGGCTGAGACACCCACGAAGCCTGCCTGGGCTCTGGGTCCCGCAGCTTAAATTGGAGGCCTGGGGACCCTTGCCAACAAGACACCCACAAAAAAGGGTATTAGGAGAGAGCTCTGTCTGGCGTAGACACTACTGATGGAGTGATGGGGTTGTGTCCCCACCTTAATCATCATGGCCAAGTTCTTCAGTACCACATACCCACCTCAAGCACTTTCTCCTATGCCAGCCTCCTCCCCCAGGGTACAATGCCAAGGAGGCTCTCAGGTCAGTCTGCAAGCCCATAGTCACTCAGGCTGGGCTGGGGGCTGCTCACTCCAGGCCAGGGGTGAGAAGTGACAGGGCAGGACAGACGACCCTCGCCACCGCCTACGCCCCGGCCGAGGAGAACCAGGCTGCCCATGGGGGCCAAGCCTCATCCACCAGTGTGGCCTGGGCCTCTGGCCAGTGTGAAAGACTAACTCTCTCTCCTGCTGGTCCCAAGCACATGCGCTGGAGGTGTGGCTGAGGTGTGGCCGGCAGTCCTCACCATTTTCCCAACAGGCTCTCACTTTTGACTTGCGGGGATGCGGGGTGGTGGGGCGGGGGGCAGGGGACAGGGGACAGGGCTCAATTTTGCAGCCAGAGGAGGCCTGAGACAGAGTCTGTGACACCCTTTGGCAGCAAGTGTGAGAAAATGGGAACAGTGGGAACAGCCAGTAGCTACCAACTCCCAACACCAAAGGTGTCAGGAGCAGGAGGGAAAGAGGGCCTGCCCTGTACTTTGTGGGTAGCTGGAATCTGCAGACCCTCCTCCCCTCACTTCCAGGCTGCAAGGCTACTCTTGAGACTCAGAAATTTCAAAGGAGGGACCCTGGGCTCCTTGGATCCAGCCCAAGCCAGAATCTCCGATCTCACCCACACTTCAGCCTCCCAGGCCACAGGCCTAAAATCCTGGCTGTGAACACCCAAGTCAGCGGGGAATGCAGTCCTCCGGTGAGCAGGGACCACCTAAGGCTCTGCCGCCCAACTCCCTACCCTCCTCAGTCAGGATCCACCACTCTCTGTGCAAACCTCCTCAGTCCCTGTTCCCTGCAGAAACAGCCCAGCATCTGAGATGAGCTGCAGATGCCTCTGGAAAGGTGCCTGCTCAGAGGGTAAGAGTCAAGGTCAGAGGTAGATGGGGAAGCCAACATCCCCCATCCCAAAGCCGGCTCCCACTGCCGAGAAGTTCTGGCCGGCTCCTACAGGAAAGGCCCCATGGGTCACTTCCCCAGGAAACACACGAGAGAAAACGCAGCAACCACAATCCTCACCCCACCAGGCCTGCCCTAGAAGGGCCAGCAGGGCTTTTGCCCTGACCCACAAAATAGGGAGGAGACCTAGACTCCATGGCCTTAGGTGTCTCAGCATCCTCCTGAGCCAGCAGGGCCTGGCCAGAGGCCAGACCAGCATATCCCTTCACCAGTGGCCAAGATGACCCTGTCCAGACACCTCCTGGAGCTAAAGACCCCCTGTGCTTATGGGCACGATGGATTCATTAAATAAGCAGGGGAGGGGACAGCCAGGGCAGCTCTGAAACTGGGTGAAGAAGAGGGCTGGGAGGGCACACTGGGACCACTCAGTGGGCTGCCAGGGCCACAGGCCTCTAGGGAGGCTGCAGAAACTCCAACCCAAGGCCTGGGTCCCAGGGGCAGTGCCGTGGCACAGGGGCTGGTTCAGACTAGGGCTCAACCTGTGTAGTAAGGCTCTGAGGGGCCGGGTGAGGTGGCTCACGCCTGTAATCCCAGCACTTCGGGAGGCTGAGGCGGCTGGATCACCTAAGGTCGGGAGTTCGAGACCAGCCTGACCAACATGGAGAAACACCATCTCTACTAAAAATACAAAAAATTAGCCAGGCATGGTGGTGCATGCCTGTAATCCCAGCTGCTCAGGAGGCTGAGGCAGGAAAATCACTTGAACCTGGGAGGCAGAGGTTGCAGTGAGCTGAGATCATGCCATCGCACTCCAGCCTGGGCAACAAGAGCTAAACTCCATCTCAAAAAAAAAAAAAAAAAAAAGTAAAGCTCTAAGGAAACAGAGGCTGACAGCCATGTGAGTCATATCCAGGGACCAAGGGGGTCCCAGGAAAGGGTTCGTGTGCTAGCTTTCAGGCCAGCCTGCAAGCCCAGCAAAGCTCGGCTCCCCCAGAGAGCGGCCAGGTCTTTAGCCCCAAGCACACAAGCATGTCAGGTCCCCAAGCTCTTGGCCACATCCACGCCAGCCCAGCACTCCACATGTGTCACGTACTGGAGGCTCGGGACAATGTTGCAGGGATGCGCTCCTCCGTCTGTGTTCCGGGTGAGGCCCCTGAGGTTCAGAGAGGGATGGTGATCTGGCCAGAATACACAGCAAGGAAGGGGCAGGGTGGAAACTGAACACAGAGTGCAGGCAAAGCACATCACGTGGCCTGTCACCCAGAGGAAAGGGGATGAATGGTGGTTTTGGAGAAGCGAGGCAGGAGGCAGATGGGGTTTGAGGAAGTCTGAGACGGTGCCCAAGTGCTGGGGTGCCAACCCAAGACCACTGTACAGCCAGGCAGGACCAGGGTTAGGAAGGGAGAGCAGAGAGACGCACAGAAACAGAAGATGGGAAGGGGAACTGTGGGAGGACCGGGGCTGGATGGGGGGAGGCAGGAAAAATCAATAACAGTAATGAATCAAGATAATTCCAAACTAAGGGAAAGGTGATGCTGAGAACCGCAGCAGCCATGCCAGGAAAGAGGAACTGGGAGGGTGTCTTTCAGAGACGGGAAAGTGGGTGGCTGAGGCATTTGAGAAGTGGCACGTCCCGTAGGCAGCTGAAGGGGAACAGGCAGGATGAGGTGACGCTGTCGAGTGGCACTGCCTTGGGAGAGCAGCCACAGCCTGAGCCTGGATGAGGGGCTATCAGAGAGGATAAAGGCCAGAAAGCCAGAAGAACAGATGAGCGTGTCGGACACCAGAGCCGAAGAGTGTCTGGGACCCAGGGATGAAACAGGTCGTCTTGAGTCTCACTTGAGTTAGGCCAGGATCCAATGAGCTCAAGGCAAGGAGGGGACAAAAGGGTAGGTGGGGACCAGGGTGGGCCTGGGCCACTCAAGGAAGGGGCAGCCGGAGTAGGGAGAAGGGCAGAGCAGCAGGTCCTACTAGGAGACCATGGAGGAGGGCGGGGGAGAAGGTCAGGAACAGCTGGGGATGGGAAGCAGATCAGAACACCTGAAGCAAGTGGGCCAGGCCACACCTCTGCCTGCCCCAGCCCCAGGCGACAGGACAGGACAGGACAGGACCAGCCCAGCCCAGCCCAGCCCAGCCCTGGTGGGGGAATCCAGCCCTGTCTCTCCATGGGAGCCCACACAGGGCCTAGGAGGGTTGCATCTCACTGCCCTTCTGCTACAGGGCTGGGCACGCAGTACAACCTCAAATCTGCCTGTGGCAACCCTGCCCATTCAGTCCAAGAATTGATACCCAAGACCTCCAACAGCTAACAGGTATACTGAGCACCTATTACGTGTCAGGCACCCCACCAGCCATGATCATCTAATCTGCGTGACCAGACGGCCCCCTTCTTACCGTATCCCATTTGGTTTGCATCTCCCGCCCCCTGCCTCATTTCCCAAGACCTGCTGGGCATAAATCCTGCACAGAGGCTGGGCGGGTCTAGGACAAGCAGGATTCTGGTGTTTTGTTTTGTTTTTTGAAACAAGAGTTTCGCTCTTGTTGCCCAGGCTGGAGTGCAATGGCACGATCTTGTCTCCCCACAACCTCTGTCTCCCGGGTTCAAGCAATTTTCCTGCCTCAGCCTCCTGAGTAGCTGGGATTATAAGCATGTGCCACCGCACCTGGCCAATTTTGTATTTTTGTAGAGACGGGAGTTCGGGAGTTGGGAGGCTGAGGCGGGCGGATCACTATCTGAGATCAGGAGACCAGGGACTGGATAGAGGGGCAGGAAAAAGTAATAACAGCAATGAATTAAGATAATTCGAAACTAAGGAAAAGGTGATGCTTTTCCAGGCTGGTCTTGAACTCCCAACCTCAGGGGATCCTCCTGCCTCGGCCTCCCAAAGTGCTGGGATTACAGGCGTGAGCCACTGGGGCTGGCGGACAAGCAGGAATCTAATGAGGACGTCTGCCCCGCACACCCAAGCCCTGTTGGAAAGACAGCAGGAAAGAACTCCACCTGTGGAGGGGTAGGGCAGGCAGATCACAGAGGGCTTCCAGGAAACAGCAAGAGTGAGGGTTATACAGCCCCTTCCCAACGAAGAGGGAAGAGCGCTGCGTGCCTGACCCTGGAGCCCTCAAGCCATACTTTAGACTCTGTCTCATAGCCTTAGTCCCCTGCGACTTAGGCAGGAGCTCAGAGATCCATGCCCTTAGAATAGCCAAGGCCCAGGGCAGTGAAGTGACTTGGTTAAGATCACACAGCCAGCTGATGGCCCCAGAGCCCTGGAGCTCCCCAGCATCTTCTTGCTGCAAAAACATGGTCCCCAACCCCTGGGAGGTTAGGGTGGTCTCATCCCATTCCTGGACCATCCATCAAATCCCGGCCCTCACTAGAGATAGGTATGATGAGCCCCGTCTCTGGGGAAACTGAGATGGGGGCGGGGGAGATGCTGCAACAGTATCATGTGGGAACTTGAACGCTGGCTTCTGCTGACCAAGTCCCAAGAGGCCAGCACTGTGTTAGATACAAAAGTCCTCAAGATGCTGTCCTCACCTCATCACCTTGGAGCAGGCTTGGCACCAAAACTATGAATGTGTGAAACAGTGGGGGATTGGAACGGGGCAGTCCAGTTTCGAGGGCACCTTGAAGTTGCCCCTGGGTTTGGAGTTCAGGGCCTACGCTCGGGAGCCCCAAGGAAGAGGACCCACCCAGGCTGCCGTAGCGTCCAGCCACCACCGCCCACCCCAGGAGAGCAGCCCAGGGCTGGGGCCATGACCAGGACCTGTCCATTAACAAAGCCCAGCCACCAAGAGAAAGATCGTAGTTCATTTCACAGACATGGAAACCAAGCCCAGAAACACCACTGGCCCCACCAGGGCCACCGACTCCTAATCCCAGCTCCCCCTATTCTAGAATCAACAGGCCCAAACATATACCTGCCAGAGCTGCCATCAGCTTGGTCAGAGTCACCTTGCAAGTATGACTCTGAGCAGGACCCCTCCCAACTACTGCAGGGTCTGGGTGAGCTCTTCGGACACCAGACACCCAGCAGGTGCTGGCAGCTTGGCCCCTGACTCTAAATCCCTGTCTCCACACCCAAATGGGGGTGGGGGAGGGGCATAAAATACAGAGCTCAAGGTAACCCCCAAGCTCTGCCTCTCACCCCTGCCCCCGGCTCCTCAGCCCCTCATCCTTTCCATCCACATTTATGAAGCACCTACTATGATACAAGCTCAGCACCCAGCTAGGCCCCGGGGGATGCATGCAGGAAGTAAGCCACATTGAGGATTCTGTAGCGGTGAGCCTAGCAGCTGGCTCATTGAGAAGGGTGCTGGGAATATAACAGCGGGGCTGGATGGTTGGGGAGGGTTCCTTGCCCAGGACTTAAGGCTCTCTGACTCTCCATCCACCTACCGGAGCTCTCAGCTGTGTCTGGCCCTGGCCTGAATGCCTCCAGGGAAGGACATTCTCTGACTTGAGATCACTCCTACTCCAGAAACCACTGACTTTACCTAGAGGCCCAGAGAAGGAAGTCCACACTCTCAAGGTCACACAGCAACTAACTCAGCAGCTGTTTTGCCTGGGCCCACATAAGACACAGGCTTCCTGCAGACAAGGCTGCTCCCCAAACACAATTCACCCCAGGCAGGACTGCCCCAACCTCTCCAGGTACCACACACCCACCTCAAGCACTTTCTCCTAAGCCAGTCTCCTTCTTGCTGGGGTACAATGCCAACAAATAAACACTGGTTGCCTTCAACTCTCTCCCTTTAAGAGTCTCAAGCAAGCCGGGCGCAGTGGCTCATGCCAGTAATCCCAGCGCTTTGGGAGGCTGAGGCAGGTGGATCACCTGAGGTCAAGAGTTCCAGACCAGCCTGACCAACATGGTGAAATCTCATCTCTACTAAAAATACACACACACACACACAGAAATAAATCAGCTGGACCTGGTGGTGTGCGCCTGTAGTCCTAGCTACTCGGGGAGGCTGAGGCAGGACAATCACTTGAACCCAGGAGGTGGAGGTTGCAGTGAGCCAAGATAGTGCCACTGCACTCCAGCCTGGGTGACAGAGGGAGACTCCAACTTAAAAAAGAAGAAAAAAAGAATCTCAAGCCTTAGGGCAGGGTGTGGTGGTAAGCCTGTAATCCCAGCACTTTGGGAGGCTTAGGTGGGAGGCTCACTCGAGCCCAAGAGTTTGAGACCAGCCTGGGCAACATAGGGAGACCCCACCTCTATTTAAAAAAAAAAAAGTCTCAAGCCTCTTCACACCTCACCCCTACCAGGAGCCCACTCTCTCTGCAGCCCCTGCTGGGGATGAAAGGCTATCCCTCCCCTAGCACACAGCTCAGCCTTTGCTAGGTGCCATGGAATGAAGTGGATCCTGTCTGTCTGCCTACCTTTTCAGGTGGACTTCCCTCACCCCCCAGCTCTAGATGGGGCGTAGCTCTCTCCAGTGACCACTCATCTGGCCCAGGGTGCACAGGAATACAACCTGCCCCCATTCTGGCCACATTTCCTCCAGGACCTGGTCTTTCCAGGCCACTGAGAAGAGGAAGTGTTTGCCCAACTCCACAAAAACACAACCTTTCTGCACATAAAGGGCAGGGTCCCACATCACATGGGCCAGGAACTGCAACTCCCCCTGAGAACCAATGGCTGAACAGACACAGCCACTGGGGCCACTAATCCAGGACACGGAGCCTGCTGCCCCACTCCAGGCTGCAGGCGGGTCCCACTTCACAACTCTGAGTGCCTCCAGACTTCGGGAGCCCCACAAGGAGGTTCTGCCCTCAACTCTGCCACCCTGGCAGAGACCCAGCCCCTCTTTCCCAGTTGCACTGCTTTCCAAGACTTCATCAAGCCGAGGGGACTGAGGGACGGGTTAGGAGGGTGGGCTGGGGGTCCCTCCTCTAGGTGCATGCCCCAGAGTCGTGCACACTCTTCCCATAACCTGACACGTGCGTTCCTGATGAGCTAGGAGGAGTTGACAATGTCACCCTGGGTCGGTCGGCTGCCCACACTTCGCACTCTGCACTCGAAAAGAGACGCCCGACCCCTCCCCGAGTGTCCTTCCATCTCCCGGCTACGAGTCGGCTCTTCTGCAGGCAGGGAAGGGGCGCACAGCACCTCTCCGGGTGGCGGCGCAGACCCGGCGGTGACCACCCCCCCGCCCATCCTCCGACCCGGGAGGCGGCCGCGGCCCAAACCCGGCGCGGGACCGCGAGCGCGCGCGGACCTACCCGCTCCACATCCCGGCGCCTCGGGCGCCCGGGCGTCCGTTCCCTGCGCCGCCGCCGCGTCCTCCCGCGCCGCGTCCCCGCCCGCCGCCGACTCCGCCCGGGGCCGAGCCGCCCCAACGCCTGTCAGCTCTGCCCGGGGCTGGCCCGTCAGTCTACCGCCGGAGCTCGCGGCCCCCAGCCCAGCTCAGACCCTGCCCTGGGAGGGTCACGTGGCCGAGGGGGCGGCCCGAGGACACGTGCCCGGCCCCGCCCCTCCCCCGGCCCGACGCTGGGATCCGGCGCGCGCTCCCAGGACCGGCCCCACCCGGCCCGCAGCGCGGGGACTGGGAGACCGTGGCGCGGGGCAGGAACCCGCCCCCAGCATCCCGGGGCCCGCGACGCGCTCGAACTCTCTAGCTGACTCCTCCTTTCCAGTCGCCCTCTGCACCACCCACTTTGGGCCATCCCTGCTCAAGAATCTAGAATGGCTCCCGGGCTCTCAGCTCTCCTATTCTCACACAGATTGTCACTTAAGGCCAGCAGACCCCTCCCCCCTCCTCACCCGGCACTCCTCTCCTAGGCTTTCAGCTTAGTGCCTGTCCCTGTGCGACATCCTGCCTGCTGGGAAGGGGAGGGCACAGACCCAAAACGAGTTTTCTGAGTCCGGAGTTTCCACCTCTGATCCAACTCTCCTACCGGCCTCCTGCCTCGTAACACACTGCCCATCCTGCCTTTACCCACCATCTGCCCTCTCGATAGTATTCCCCTCCCCCACACACACCAGTACACACATACACACACCTGTCTGGTCCCACATCCTCTGTGAAACCTTTCCCTGAACCCCAGACCACTGGTCCTGTCCCTCAGTTCCTCTTTTCCACCCATTCTGAGCCCTGATCATTGGCCTCATCTTCAGCCTGAGACTGGACCAGCGAGAGCAGAACCCCTCTTCTCTCCCACCAGGAACCATGGCTCCTACCTTCTCTGTCTGGGGAAGGACTGGGAGTGTGGGGGGGGGTACTTCCCCTTCTAGGGGCTACCAGAGGTCTGGGTGCTACCCCTCCAGGTCCACTGACTCAGGCCCGAGGCTCGAGTGAGTTAGGTCCTCATTTGAGGACACATGTTATTCATTCACTCAACTCATTCATATATTCAGCCACTCCATCTGAGCATAGACTATGGGCCATGTAAGGGCTGCGAACCCAGAAGGAAACTGTACAGACACAGGCTCTGCCCTCCTGGGGCTCCATGATGGTGGAAGGATGGAGGATGGGGGACATATTTTCCAGGACCTCTGCATCCAGGGCACAAATAGACAGCAATGCTCCTTCCCCACTGGGCATAGTGCACACCAAGGTACGGACCCTGGAGAGTGGAGGCCAGGCTGGATTCTATACCTTGCTTACTTGGTTGGCCTGCACTTTGTGCAGTGAACAACCTAGACAGCTCTCCATAGCATCCCTTCCAACTTTCTAGAATCATTCAGCCCCGGTGTCCCATAGCCATCACTGCAGGGCAGTTGTTTCTGTGGCCATGGCTTCCAGAGAGCAGGGATTCTCACTTTCTCAGAGCTGTGTTCCCCCACCACACCCCCAGCCTAGCTCAGGGCCTGGCCCACCCAAAGCAGATGTCCACATGTGTTTGCTGGCTTGAATCCCTCATCAGTAGGTCTTGAGCAACTGCTGTCTTCCTGGCTCTTGTTCTGCTCACCATTGAGGGGAGGAGGAGAAAGCGACACAAAGGAGCCCAGTACAAGGCCCTTGCCCTCTAAGTCTTCACAAGCCCTGGCAGAAGATAAGTCATGGCAGCCAGACCACAGGGAGATAAAGTGTGGAGGAGGCGGTAGCTCAGGGCCCTGTCTCTGGAGGAAGAGTCCTCAGCCTGGGAGGGCCGGTGGACCGGGGAGGCTCTTGAGCGAGATCTCGAAGGACAAGTGTGTGGTCACCATTCTGGAAGCATCAACACTCAATTTCTAACCAAAAATAGCCTGTCATCCATACTTCCTACTACCATGGACTCAGACCTCACTGCCTTCCCCATAGGGAGGACTCTACTGCTCAGCTGAACTTGCTCCTCAGCTGAAAAGGCTGGGCTCAGAGAAGTTAAGGAACCTGCCTGATATCACACAGCCAGGGGCAGTGGGGCTGAATCCTCTTACACCAGTTTTCCAAAAAGATCACCCAGAAACTTGAGGCTCACTTGTAGCTGCAGCTGTGTGTGGCCAGGCAGCAAGAGGTTCCTGAGCACATGATAGGTGTCTGGCCAGTAGCAGGGAAGGGAGAAACACAAGTTGTGTCCTCACCAGGCGAGTGGCTTACGCCTGTAATCCCAGCACTTTGGGAGGCCAAGGCAGGCAGATCATGAGGTCAGGAGTTCGAGATCAGCCAGGCCAATATGGTGAAACCCCGTCTCTACTAAAAAGAAAAATACAAAAACTAGCTAGGCGTGGTGGTGCACACCTGTAGTCCCAGCTACTCGGGAGGCTGAAGCAGGAGGATTGCTTGAACCTGGGAGGTGGAGGTTGCAGTGAGCCGGGATCATGCCACTGTTCTCCTGCCTAGATGACAAAGCAAGACTCTGTCTCAAAAAGGGGAAAAAAATAAGTTGTGTCCTCTGCCCACAAGCCACTGCCCTCCTCAGCCTCCCTCCTTCCATCCCCTCCTGCCTGCTCCATCCTGAGCCTGGCAGTCTTGACCACAGACCCTTGGCTGAAGGCAGCCGAGGAGCAGGAGACAGTCAGCCTGGATGACCCACGCCCTGATTCTGGACTTCCAGGTCTGCCCTCAGCTCACTGTGTGACCCAGGATGAGCATCTTGCCCTCTCTGAGCTTCTGTCTCCACCTCTGAACAGCCACCAAATTGGACAAGACAATCTGAGCCATTCCCTGGGACTCTCTGAGCCCAGCTTCTCACACTGGCTGCCCCGCAGCTTGCCAAGATTCCCCCTCCCTTCCAAGCCCCAGGTCCGGAGCTCACCTGTCTGTGCCCCAGGGCTCCTCTCTCAAGTTCCCCTCAAGGACAGGGCACAGGCCTGATGGGGCGTAGCTGACGGTCCCTGCACTCATGGCCAGGAATACAGGGCATGTCCCTCGGGCAGGGCAGCCAGTGGGCTCCTCAGTAGAGTCCATGCTTGGAGGGCCAAACTGAGGGTCCCTCTGGAGGGTGCCGGTCAGGGAGGTAGCAGGAGCCTTCTTCCCGTACTCAGGCTGAGCCTCACACTAACCTTTGCTATCTCCCCAGAGCAGCAGCCTGGGAGGGAGGTGCCACCTCCCAGGACAGCCGCTATCTCCTTCAACCCCGTAATTATTAACTCATATGGCTTCCCCAGCAGCAGAAGACACTGGGCCCTCCTTCTGGGCTCTGGGCCAGGGGAGGTGAGACATCTCGAGGGGAGGCCCCGTGTTTCAGCCAGGCTCCCAGATGAGGCTTGTCCCCTCTCCACGCAGGCTGGGGAATTGGAAAGAGCTGGTCCAGCCTTGACCCTGTCATAGCTGGGTGTGTGACCCTAGACAGGCCCTTCTTCCCATGACCACAGGCCTCAATATCCCCTTAAAACTGTTAATTTTTTCTTTATTTTTAAATTCTGTTTATTAGATTTGAGATTCCCTCTTTTTCATTATTTATTTATTTATTTATTTATTTATTTTTTGAGACGGAGTTTCGCTGCTGTTACCCAGGCTGGAGTGCAATGGCGCGATTTCGGCTCACCGGAACCTCCGCCTCCTGGATTCAGGCAATTCTCCTGCCTCAGCCTCCTGAGTAGCTGGGATTACAGGCATGCACCACCATGCCCAGCTAATTTTTTGTATTTTTAGTAGAAACGGGGTTTCACCATGTTGACCAGGATGGTCTCGATCTCTTGACCTGGTGATCCACCCGCCTTGGCCTCCCAAAGTGCTGGAATTACAGGCTTGAGCCACCGTACCCGGCCTATTTATATATTTTTTTTCCTGAGATGGTGTCTTGCTCTGTTGCCCAGGCTGGAGTGCAGTGGTATGATCCCAGCTCACTGCAACCTCTACCACCCAGGTTCAAGTGATTCTCATGGCTCAGCCTCCCGAGTAGCTGGGATTACAGGTATGTGCCACCACACCCAGCTAATTTTTATATTCTTAGTAGAGACGGGGTTTCACCATGTTGGCCACGCTGGTCTCGAACTCTTGACCTCGTGATGCACCTGCCTCAGCCTCCCAAAGTGCTGCAATCACAGGCATGAGTCACTGCACCTGACCCTTTATTTTTCAAGACAGGGTATTGCTGTGTCACCCAGGCTGGAGCGCAGCCTCAAATTCCATGCTTAAGCCATCCTCCCACCTCAGGCTCCTGAGTACCTGGGATTCCAGGTGTGTGTCACCATGCCTGGCTAATTTTTAATTTTTTTTGGACAGGGTCTTGCTACCCTTAGAACTTTTAACCACCACCACCCAGGAACAACTCGGTGTAGCAGCTAAAAACACAGGCCTGGGATCAGACAGACTGGATTCAACCCCACTGTCAGATCGTGTGCCTTTGAGCACACATCAGCCTCTCTGTGCCTCAGTTTCTCCAACTATGAAATGGATTCTCACCCTCCAAAGTGCACCAGGCCAGTTGCCACTGCCCAGATGTGCTTATTCCTCTTCTTTCCACCCATAGTCTCCTCTGTCTGCAATCTCCACTGCATCCCACCTCTGCTGGTAAGTTTCTCTTTCATTCATCCCTGCTCCTCTAGAAAGTCCTCCCCTGTGGGTTACCTTTTTCCTCTGTAGGCACCAGAGCCCTCAGACACATGGTTAGCCCTGTGTCATAACAAACACTCCATAGTACCGTTGGATACTCTCACAAGAACTGAGCCCAGCCCATGCCCATCCTTGTCACCCTTCTCAGTGTCCCCTTGCCTGGTACACAGTCAGACTCCATCCACCTGTGGGATGGTATGAATGTGCCGCCCTGTCTTCATCTGGCCTGAATTCTCATCCTAATTCTGCCCATTCCCTGGCTGTGTGGCCTTGGGCAAGTCACTAAACCTCTCTGGGACTCAGTTTTCTCATGTATATAAAATGGGAACAGTTCTCCCCTGTGAAGTAGTGAGTATTAAACAGATAACATTTGCGGCAAGGTGCGGGGGCTGACGCCTGTAATCCCAGCACTTTGGGAGGCTGAAGGGGGAGGATCGCTTGAGCCTAGGAGTTCAAGACCAGCCTAGGCTACAAAGCAAGACCTCATCTTTATTACTTAAAAAAAAACAAAAAACGTTTTTTTAAAAAAGGGGCGGGGCATGGTGGCCCACGTCTGTAATCCCAGCACTTTGGAGGCCGAGGTGGGTGGATCATGAGGTCAGGAGTTCACGACCAGCCTGGCCAAGGTGGTGAAACCCAGGTTCTACTAAAAATACAAAAATTAGCCGGGCGTGATGGCGGGTGCCTGTAATCCAAGCCACTTGGGAGGCTGAGGCAGGGAACTGCTTGAACCCAGGAGGCAGAGGTTGCAGTGAGCTGAGATCTCACCACTGCACTCCAGCCTGGTGACAGAGTGAGACTCCATCTCAAAAAAAAAAAGTTAAAAAAAAAAAGAAGGTAACATTTGTGAAGTGTCTGCCACAGTATAGCCAGAAAAAAATGTTTCCTAGTCTCTTCTCCCTGAACTTCCCTCTTCTTTCTGGGCAGCCTCTGAGTCCCCGCTGGGGAGAAGCTGCCAGCTCCTCACACCCCGCCCCGCCCCGCCCAGCGGATAACAACATCTCCCACTTGGGTTTTGGGCTTCGAAGTTCTCTCGGCCTAATGCAAACCAGATGCTGGCCTCCCTTTCCTGGCAATGAATTTTCCATGGCCTGCTCCCACCCCCTTCCTGTTTCTGCTCCTCTCTGACCCCCCTGCTCAATTCTCCTGTGCCCCCACTTTCCTCTGCTGGGCAACCCCTTGGCCCACCTGGAAATGATTAATGGAAAACAGGATGTGTGAATGGGGGGGGTCTCCCTATTACCCCAACATGGCGGGAGGGGAAGAGGCTTGGTGGTGGCAATGTATGTGGGAGTTGGTCCCTCCCTGGCAAGACCCCACCAGCCTCCCAGGGGGAAAACTGAGTCAGAGTTGCTAGAGACCGTGTAGAAAAACCTGTTATGTTTCTGGACATTCAGACACAGCATGGACTGGATGGGAAGCTCTGAAATCTTGTCTTTGGCTGTAACTTCTAAGGAAGAAAGCGGAGCCAGAAACAGCCCAACCCTCTCTTCTTGTGGATGAGGAAACTGAGGCTCGGAGATTCAGCCAGGGTCAATGGTGAGTCACAGCAAGAGGCAGCCAGGTCTGGGACATCTTGTCAGTAAAAGCTACTGCCGAAGTCACCTCCCCTGCTTGCTGTCTCAGCGTCATTTCTGTCTGCCTTTCCCTGCCTCTGTGTAGCGCTCAGTCACGAGGGGAGGCTCACAAGGCCACTACCCGCCCGCCTGTGGCGCAGCCACCTCCCCGCTGGCAGGCGCGAGGCAGCCACGACACCTGGCTGGGCAGACTTTGGGGCAACTGGATTTTCTGCTGCAGGGCTGGGCACTCAGCAGAGGGGCCCTAGGGAAACTCCAGGAGCATATGTGTAGATGGGGTTCCCTCAGGTCAGCCGGTGCTGGTCCTCTGATTGAGGGCTCCCCCATTTCCATGAAAACAACAGCCCCAGGGCTCCTGAAAGGCTGTTCTGGCTGCCCCTCCCTCCGCCAGCTGTGCAGGGTGTTTGGACAGCGGGATGGAATGTTTTGCAGCCAGAGTCCTCCTGGATCCCTGAGCTCGGATTTCAAGCAAGAGGGAAAGAGGACGCTGGCTCTGGCTCCAGGGAGAGGGAAAGTGAAATGAAAGGTCAAACTTGGGCCTGGAGGCTCCCTGCTCTCCCACCAGACCTGACCAAGACCAGGCCCAGACCCATCAGGGAAGGGCAAGACAGAGGGTGTGGAGGTGGCCGATTGGGGTCACAGCTTTGGTCAGGCCAACCTGGTGAACCAGGCCCCAGGGACGCTCTGGGCTCAGGGAGGGGCTTAGCCCAGGACAGCACTTTGAGAACAGTGAGGTTCACAAGAGACCTCTCCTTCCACCATCATCTCCAGTTTATAGGGAGGGCAGCTGGGGTCCAGAGGGGACAGGCGCTTGTTCCAGCTGATACAGCATGCTGGGTACACAGCTGGCCTAGCGACCAGGCCTCCCGAGGTTAGACTTGCTCTTTTCACTGTCCAGGAAATACCCATCCTCGCTCCCAGCCCTAGATGTGCAGCCCCAGCCAGTGAGTCGTCATCCCTGCTCCTTCCCCAAATAACATGGGCAAAAGAATCTACTCACGATGTCAGCTCACAAAGCAAGCACAGACACTGAGCTCCAGGCTGGCCTCTGAGAGACTGGCGTTTACCTACTTGAGGACAAGGCTGAGGCCCTGAGAGACAGGATTCCTGGCCCATCTCCTGCCAGACTCCCCCAGTTCCCCACCACAGCTGCCCGAGCCCCTCAGGCCCCCCGAATGAATCCCCTCTCTGGCTGCAAAGACCCACAAGTTCTAGACACAGATACAGGAAAGCTAGTTTGAGCCTCAGTTTACCCACCTTAAACCTGGGAGGCTTATCTTTGTTCCACTTGACTCATCATCATATTGTGGGGTGCTGATGGCAAGGGGCGAGAGGTGCTGTTGAACCCCTTTGGAACGTCGTTTCCCCAAAATGAAACTGACCTCAAATGAAGAAGAAAGGAAGGAGGGGATTCCTTTGGCCCCAGATGGGTGTGGAGTCCCACCACGGTGCCTGGGGCCTGAGCTGAATTCCTAGAGGTGAAACCTGTTTGCCCACTCTCAAATCCTCAGAAGGAAAGCTCAGTCACCTCATGGAATTATTAGAGAACAGAGAATCTATCAGAAACCTTCGGGGGAAAACATGACTAGTGGAGGAGGGTATGACCCCAGAGAGCTGGTGACTCCCTTCCAAGGTGGCAGAATGTAAGGTGAGCTGGAAACTGTGCTAGGAGATTTACATTCAATCTCACATTCCATTCATCCTCACAGGGGCCCAATGGTCCTTGGTGGTCCTTCCTTGCTTTCTGTTCCCTATTTATTTATTGAGATGGAGTCTCGCTCTCTCACCCAGGCTGGAGTGCAGTGGCACGATCTCAGCTCACCACAACCTCTGCCTCCCGGGTTCAAGCGATTCTCCTACCTCAGCCTCCCGAGTAGCTGGGATGACAAGCGAGTGCCACCACGCCCAGCTTTTTTTTTTTTTTTTTTTCTGTATTTTTAGTAGAGATGGGGTTTCACCATGGTGGTCAGGTTGGTCTTGAACTCCTGACCTTGTAATTCACCCACCTCAGCCTCCCAAAGTGCTGAGATTACAGGAGTGAGCCACCACGCTCAGCCTCTGTTCCAATTTTAAAGACAAGGAAACTGAGATTTGGAAAGGCTAAAGGATGTGGTCAGTGACTGACAAGTAAAGGAACTTGGATTTGAAGCCAGGTCTATCTGACTCCAGAGCTTGTTTTCCTGTCTCCCTACCACACACTCTGTAAGGAGGAAGGGTAAGATTAGGCTTTTTAAAGAAAGAAGGGATTGAAGACGATTTAAATATCCATATAGCATGGGATACAGTGGTTCATACCTGTAATTCTCGGCACTTTGAGAGGCCAAGGCAGGCGGATCACTTGAGGTCAGGAGTTCAAGACCAGCCTGGCCAACATGGTAAAACTCTGTTTCTATTAAAAATACAAAAATTAGGCCAGGCGTGGTGGCTCACACCTGTAATCCAAGCACTTTGGCAGCCAAGGCGGGCAGATCACCTGAGGTCGGGAGTTCAAGACCAGCCTGACCAACATGGTGAAACCCTGTCTTTATAAAAATAAAAATAAATAAATAAATAAAATAAAAATACAAAAAATACAAAAATTAGCTGGGCATGGTGGTGTGTGCCTGTAGTCCCAGCTACTCAGGGGGGACTGAGGCAGGAGAATTGCTTAAACCTGGGAGGCACAGGTTGCAGTGTGCAGAGATCACGCCACCACACTCCAGCCTGGAGCAATCCTCCGTCTCAGGAAAGAAAAAACAATGTCTGGAAAGATAGCCTTAGGTTAATTCCTGAAAAGCCTTGGAGGTGAGTTAAAGAATTTGAACTTTGGTCTAAAGACTCCAAGGAGCTGGTTAAACATTTTTAAGCAGAGGAAAGAAATGATCAGAGCTCGGCTTTGGGAAGATTTTAAGATTTTAAGCTGTGTGCATAAAAAACAGAAGTGAACACTTATTACACAGGGAGCCAGGGAAAGACTTTCTAAACTTGGAAATATTTTGAAGAGACCTTAACAGAAAAGGATCAATAGATCTGCTCGCACTCAAATGTAAAGAGTCTTGGCCAGGCGCGGTGGCTCACGCCTGTAATCCCAGCACTTTGGGAGGCTGAGGCGGGTGGATCACGAGGTCAAGAGATCGAGACCATCCTGGTCAACATGGTGAAACCCCGTCTCTACTAAAAATACAAAAAATTAGCTGGGCATGGTGGCGCGTGCTTGTAATCCCAGCTACTCGGGTGGCTGAGACAGGAGAATTGCCTGAACCCAGGAGGCAGAGGTTGCGGTGAGCCGAGATCACGCCATTGCACTCCAGCCTGGGTAACAAGAGCAAAACTCCGTCTCAAAAAAAAAGAACACAGGTGCCAAGTGTTAACGGCATATTAGTGAACCAGATAGACAATGGTTCTGTGCTCATGAAGTATACAGTTTAGAAGGGGATTATGTGTAGGGGGAATTCAGACATCTAATTACAACATGATATGATTTGGATATTTGTCCCCCAGTGTTGGAGGTGGGCCTTGCGGGAGCTGTTTGGGTCATGGGGGCTTGGTCCCCTCGTGAATGGCTTGGTCTCCTTCCTGTGCTATAAGTTACTGCAGGATCTGATTCTTTTTTTAAGATCGAGTTTCATTCTGTTGCCCAGGCTGGAGTGCAGTGGCACGATCTCCACTCACTGCAACCTCTGCTTCCCTGGTTCAAGTGATTCTCCTGCCTCAGCCTCCTGAGAAGCTGGGATTACAGGTGCATGCCATCATGTCTGGCTAATTTTTGCATTTTTAGTAGAGACAGGGTTTTACCATGTTGGCCAGGCCAGTCTTGAACTCCTGACCTCGAGAGATCCACCCACCTCAGTCTCCCAAAGTGCTGAGATTGTAGATGTGAGTTACACCTGGCTTTGATACAGAAAGCTTTTATTTCATCACTCTTTCCTGCCTGGTGCCAGGCCCATGCAATGGCACAATCTCAGCTCACTGCAACCTCCACCTCCTGGGTCCAAGCAATTCTCCTGCCTCAGGCTCCTGAGTAGCTGGAATTATAGGCACATACTACCATGCCCAGCTAATTTTTGTATTTTTAGTAGAGACAGAATTTCAGCATGTTAACAAGGCTTCTCTCAAACTCCTGACCTCAGGTGTTCCCCCTGCCTCGGCCTCCCAAAGTGCTAGGATTACAGGCATGGGCCACCACACCTGGCCAGATCTGACTCTTAGAAAAAGAGTCTGGGACCTCCCCTCATCTCTCTCTTTTTCTCTCTCTCACCATGTGCCATATATGCTCTCCCTTAACCTTCTGCCATGATTGGAAGCATCCTGAGGCCCTCACCAGAAGCAGATGCTGGGGCCATGCATCGTGTACAGTCTGCAGAACTGTGTGCCAAAGAAACCTCTTTTCTATGTAAATTACCCAGTCTTGGGTATTCCTTATAGCAACGCAAAACGGACTAACACCCAGGACCACGGGTCAGGTACAAGGATAGGGGAAGTACAAAGTGGTCTGGGAGCACATCCAGGAACTCCTAACCTAGGCAGGGTTAGAAGTCTGGAAAAATTTCCCGAGGCAGGAGTTTGGGAGTGGAAAGGGAGACCACTGAAAGAGCTGGGGCTGGCAAGAGAGTCACAGCCTGGATCATATGGGGTTTTGTATGTGGTATGGTTTGGTTCTGCGTCCCCACCCAAATCTCATGTTGAATTGTAATTTCCAGCATTAAACCAGAGGCCAGGTGGGAGGTGATTGGATCATGGGGGCAGATTTCCCTCTTGCTGTTCTTGTGATAATGAGAGAGTTCTCATAAGATCTGGTTGTTTAAGAATATGTAGCACTGGCCGAGCACGGTGGCTCATGCATGTAATCCCAGCACTTTAGGAAGCTGAGGTGGGCAGATCATGAGGCCAGGAGTTTGAGACCAGCCTGAGCAACATGGTGAAACCCCATCTCTAGTAAAAATACAAAAATTAGCTGGGCATGGTGGTGTACGCCTGTAATCCCAGCTACTTGGGAGGCTGAGGCAGGAGAATTGCTTGAACCCAGGAAGCAGAGGTTGCAGTGAGCCGAGATTGTGCCACTGTACTCCAGCCTGGCCAACAGAGCCAAGACTCAAGCTCAAAAAAAAAAAAAAGTGTGCAGTTCCTCCCCATTTGCTGTGTTCCTCCTGCTCCAGCCATGCAAGGCGTGCCTGCTTCCCTTTCACCTTCTGCCGTGATTGTAAGTTTCCTGAGGCCAACCCAGCTGTGCTTCCTGTACAGCTCAGAACTGTGAGCCAATTAAACCTCTTTTCTTTATAAATTACCCAGCCTCAAGTAGTTCTTGCAGCAGTGCAAGAATGGACTAATACAGTGTACCACGTAAAGAGTTCAAACTTCATACTTAAGGACAAAGAGGAGTCACTGAAGGACTTATGCAGGAGTGTGATGTGAACGGATTTGCATATCAAAAAGATGGCGTCTATGGATGAGTGTGGAATGGGTTGGAGAATTTCTGCTCCTAGTGATGTGGTGGACATGGAGCAGAGTGGAAGCTTCCTGCTACAGAAAAAAAAAATCCTAGAAAAAGAGGCTACAATTCTTTGAGGACTTGTTGTCTATCAAGCTCTAGGCCTTGTCTGCCAAAGCCACTTCCTAACCCATAAAGGAAAATGGAGCCAAAGCTGGGCGCTTGACCAGGAGGGAGGTTGGGCAATTGAATGTTGGGCATCTACATGGTGCTAGGACCCTCAGAATACATGGAGCTGGGACCCTGAAAGTTCATGGAGCTAGGACCCTCAGAGGGGGCTCAAGTGTTCCATGTTGGTGACACCCCTGGCTCCAGGAAGAAGCAAATTCAGATCCTTGCTGGAGGAATGTATCCAAAGCTAGATATGAAGGATTTCCATTGCTCAATATCAAGCAATGCACTCACGATCAGATCACTAGCACGTAAACATGCTAGCTACTATGAGTAAGACTCAACAGAAACAACACACAGGCCGGGCGTGGTGGCTCACGCCTGTAATCCCAGCACTTTGGGAGGCTGAGGTGGGTGGATCACCTGAGGTCAGGAGTTCGAGACCAGCCTGATCAACATGGTGAAACCCCATCTCTAAAAAAAAAAAAAAAAGAAAGAAACAACACACAACAGATTTAGATGCTACAGGACTCCAGATGTGTCCTTAGATATGATGTTGAAAGGTTAACGTATGAATTCTTAGAATCAATTTTTAAAGAAAAAGGACACATAAAATATTTACAAAACATAAAGCAAAAAAAAGCATTTATTTTTAATTTTTATGGCTATGTTATAGTTGTACATATTTGTGAGGTATATGTGACCTTTTGAAACAAGCATACAATGTATAATGATCAAATCTGGGTAACTGGGATATTCATCGCCTCAAACAATTATCATTTCTTTGTGTTGGGAATGTTGCAAATCATCTTTTAGCTATTTTGAAATATATGATAAGTTATTGTTAATATATACATATGGGCAGGCATGGTAGCTCCCAGCTCTTTAGGAGGCTGAGGGAGGTGGATCGCTTGAGCCCAAGAGTTTGACACCAGCCTGGGCAAAATGATGAAACCCTGTCTCTCCTAAAACACAAAAATTAGCTGGGCATGGTGGCACATGCCTGTTGTCCCACCTACTCAGGAAGCTGAGGCACAAGAATCCATTGAGCCCAGGAGGCAGAGGTGCAGTGAGCTGCCAGGATTGCACCAATGCACTCCAGCCTGGGAGACAGAGTGAGACTTGGTCTCAAAAAATTTAAAGACAATTTTTACAAAATATGTATGAATTCAAGATGAATAAACAACAAGAGATTATCAAGAAGAACCAAGCAGTTTTTTGTTTGTTTGTTTGTTTTTTTAAGACAAGGTCTCGCTCTGCCTTTGACCAGGCTGGAGTGCAGTGGTGCAATCTGGGCTCACTGCAACCTCCACCTCCCGGGTTCAAGAGATTCTCCTGCCTCAGCCTCTTGAGTAGCTGGGATTACAGGTACACACCACCATGCCCAGCTAATCTTTGTGTTTTTAGTAGAGACAGGGTTTCGCCATGTTGGCCAGACTGGTCTTGAACTCCTAGAATAAAGCTATTCACTCGCCTCGGCCTCCCAAAGTGCTGGGATTACAGGCGTAAGCCACTGCACCCAGCCCTAAGCAGATTTTTTAAATGATTAAATAAGTAAATAAATATCTAAAAGAACAATTTAAACAGCAGCTACATAGAGATTTAGAGCTATGTAAGATGTATCTAAAGAATTAGGTGACTCACGCTCTGGAGTATGCCACATTCCCCTTTCTAGACTGTACTTTTTGCTTAGCAATACATGTCCATACTTTCACTATGTTCTGACTCATCCTTGAATTCCCTCTCGTGATAGTGTCAAGAGCCTGGACACCGACTGGGGTTAAGGTCCCACTGGCATTTGGGGACCTCCCCTAGTGCACCGGTATCTTCAAACCTAAAGAATAATAACAACCCGTATTTTAAAACAAACAAAAAAGAATCGAAAGACAGCACAGAAACACACACACAAAGGTGGAAGATATGAAAAGAAGTTAAAACAGATGTAAAGCATAGACTTATTTATTTATTTGAGATAGAGTCTCACTCTTATTGCCCAAGCTGGAGTGCAGTGACGTGATCTCGGCTCACTGCAATCCTAAAAAAGTGGCTACAATTTTTCAGGTTCAAGCAGTTCTCCCAGGTTCAAGTGATCCTCCTGCCTCAGCCTCCCAAGTAGCTGGAATTACCAATGCCCAGCTAATTTTTTTGTACTTTTAGTAGAGACGGGTTTCGCCATATTGGCCAGGCTGGTCTCGAATCCCTGACCTCAGGTGATCCGCCCACCTTGGCCTTCCAAATTGCTGGAATTCCATGCGTGAGCCACCACTCCAAGCCAAGCATAGACTCATAAGGTCTATGAAATCAAGAACAGAAAACAGAGAATGGAGGGGAGATGATATTTGTTTAATGGGCATGGAGTTTCATTTGGGAAGACAAAAACAGTTCTAGATATGGATAATGGTTGCACAACAATGGGAATGTAATTAATGCCACTGAACTGTACACTTAAAAATGTTCAAAATGTTTTTTAAAAAGGCATATCTGACACACCTAAGCAGAAGGATATGGAAAGGATGAGCTTGAAAAAGTTACACCAAAAGCAAGGTGGTATTTCTGCATTGATAACCAAACTTTAAGATGAATCATGCACTGGGCACGGTGGCTCCTGCCTGTAATCCCAGCACTTTAGGAGGCCAAGGTGGGTGGATCATAAGGTCAGGAGTTCAAGACCAGCCTGGCCAAGGCAGTGAAACCCCGTCTCTACTAAAAATGCAAAAATTAGTCAGGTGCAGTGGCAGGTGCCTATAATCCCAGCTACTCAGGAGTCTGAGGCAGGAGAATCTCTTGAATCTGGGAGACAGAGGCTGCAGTGAGCCAAGATCACCCCACTTCACACCAGCCTGGGCAACACAGCAAGACTCCGTCTCAAAAAAAAAAAAAACAACAAATTGTGGTGAATCATGTGTGTAATCCCAGCACTTTGGGAGGCTGAGGAGGGAGGATCACTTGAGCTCAGGAGTTTGAGACCAGCCTAGGCAACATGTGGAGAACCGATCTCTACAAAAAATAAAAAATTAGCCAGGTGTGGTGGTGCAAGCCTGTAGTTCCAGCTCTTGGGAGGCTGAGGCAGGAGGAACACTGTAGCCTGGGAGGTCAAGGCTGCAGTGAGCTGTGATCACGCCACTGCATTCAGTCTGGGCAACACATCAAGACCTTGTTTCAAAAAAATCAAATTAATAGAAAACTTTAAGACGAAAAATGTTAGGGTAGTGGTGGTCACTAGATAAAATGATGACACTGTTTTTTAAAAAAATTCAGCAGATAAATATAACCATCTAAATTAATATGTGCCTAATCAAATAGCTTAAAATATTTAAAGCAAACTAATTAAAGCTGCAGGGGAAAAGAGACACATCATTATGGTGTGAGATATCAACAAGTCTCTCTGAATTCTGGTTACATCAAGGCAACGGAACCTCAGGAACGGGCGGCAGCAGAGACCACTGGCATTGGTAGCAGAAGCTGAAGTATAGAGAACTAGATCAAAGCAAACAGAGCGATTCAATCCCTAGATCCCCTCCTCTACTCCATGCCACTGGCCAACTGCCCCTTTGTGAGTCTAGCATAACCCGGAAGATTTATTCTCTGGAAATGGCAAAACAGAGGGTCTTTGGGCCACTGTCAGATTAAGGGGGTTAATTGTACACACAGTGAAATCCGAGACCTCCAACCCTCTTCTCTCACTTGTCAGCCAAAATGGCAACTCAGTCACCAGGAGGGTAACGCCCGACCTTTCCCCTCCAGACAGCCCCTCTGTGAGACTCTGACCAACCCAGGAGGAGAGATCTAAGATGAATGCTAGCCAATAAAATATCCAGCCAGCTCAAAGTCAGCATGCTTGCCGTCAGTTTCTAAGATCTCGTTCTTAATAATGAGCAATCGAGGATTATTAAACAATTGAGGAGAAACCTCTCTACGTTAAGAAAGACCAAACCCAGTAAGCAGAAAAAAAAAACCCAACTTGCAGGAAACAGACGCTGTAGAAAAAAGAAGGAGAAGAGGAGGTGAAGAGGAGGAGGAGAAGGAGGGCGAGGAGGAGGAGGAGGAAAAAGAGGTATTAATAACCTCAGAGTGAGAAAAGAAACTATTGCATTCATGAAATAAGAACCTGATTCTATGAAAAGTAAACATTCAGAGAACAGCAAAAACTATGGAAAATGTATTTTTTAAAAGCATGATGGCAGAAATGAAAACAATGAGTAAGGTTGGAAGATACAGTTGAGGGAGTGTCCCCAAAAAGCAAGAAATGGAAAATAGAGAAAAAAATTAGAAAATCAATTTAGGGGGTTCCATGTCTGAAAAAAGAAGGAACAGAAGAAAATGAAGCGGGTAAAGCATTAAATAAATAACTCACGATGGCCGCGTGCAGTGGCTCACGCCTGTAATCCCAGCACTTTGGGAGGCTGAGGAAGGAGGATCACTTGAGCTCAGGAGTTTGAGACCAGCCTGAGCTACATAGTGAGACCCCCATCTCAACAAAACATCAAAAAATTAGCTGGGTGTGATGGTGCCTGCCTTGTAGTCCCAGCTGAAGTGGGAGGATCGCTTAAGCCCAGGAGTCTGGGGCTGCAGTGAACAGTGATCATACTACTGCACTCCTGCCTGGTTGACAGGGTGAGATCCTGTGTCATAAAAAAGAAAAAAGAAAAAGTTCACCTTGTGCCTAGTAGAGGCAATGAAAACACTAAGACTCATCATGGTACAATTTCAGAAAATTGGGACAAAGTGATCTTACAAGCTTCCCCAGGAATAGTCACAACAAAGGGTCTGGAATCAGAATGATTTGGACTTCTCCACAGCGACACAGATGCAGGAAGAAAATGGAACAATGCATTCGAAAATCTGGAAGAAAATTATTTCCCACCTAGAATTCTTTGCTAACCAAACTATCACTCAAGTATGAGGGTAGATAGAATAAAAACTTTTATTTTTTACATATTTATGGTCTTGAAAAACTTAACCATCTCATGATCCTTTCTCAGAAGCTGCTAAAAGATGCTGATAGGTCTGAATGTGTCCTCCAAAATTCACATGTTGAAACTTCATTGCTAATGTGATGGTATTAAAAGGTGGGGCTCTTTAGAAGGTGATTAAGTCATGAGGGCAGAGCCCTTCTGAATGGGATTAGTTACCTTACAAAAAGAGCTTGAAGGGAGCACCCTAGTCCCTTTTCACTCACCTGCCATGTGAGGATACAGTGTTTGTTACTTCCTCCATGTGAGGATGCAGCAAGACAGTGCCATCTTGGAAGCAGAGAGGAAGCTCCTACCAGATAGTAAATCTGCTGGCGCCTTGATCTTGGACTTTCCAGCAGCCAGAACTGTAAGAAATATATTTCTATCATTTATGAATTACCCAGTCTAAGGTGTTTTGCTATAGTTGCAGGAGTGAACTAAGACAGATGGACTCCAGCACAATGAAGGGGTAGCCAAGAAAGAGGAACGAATAGGCAGAAGACAGGAAAGTCAACCCAGGATCAAAGGGAAGAGAATCTTCAGGATGATAGTGATGGCATATCCTGGGATCCCACATAGGCAAAGAGGGCAATTGGTCTAAATTAGAAAGCAGAAGATCAAGAGGCTGAGATGCTGAGGGCAGTCATCACCCTACATCACTCTACCACTCATGAACAATTACAGGATGTGTTCCAACAAAACAGAGGAGTAAATCATAAGAAAGAAAGACATACAGGAGATCTAGCAAAGCAGGGAACTCAGGAGAATGAGAAAGGTTATTGCAAGGAGGATAGCAAAGTCCCAGGACAATGACTGTGTAGCAGCATGAAAAGCAACCAGCCCAGACAGAGGAGAAAGGTGGTTATTTGAGAATGATGGTGCCACAGAAACTCACTGAGACTGATAGGTCAACTAATGTGACTGAAGACATTGGAAGGCATGAGACAAATTAGCAAAAGGTACAAAGAAAGCTGAGCAATTTTTAAACAGATAATTACTAACTTTAGGGAAAATCAAGAGTAAAACATATAATCATAGTCCCCAAAGTGCTCAGCTATGAATAATATTGAGTAAGCATAAAAATGTAAATGTCAAATATTCACTTAACCACTATTATTTTAATTCATAGCAATATAAGAAAATTAAATTCTCATCTGCCAAATAAGAATTCAATAGATAATTTCTGAAATTGATTAATAAAAAACTATCAGTAGACACATTATTGAGAAATATGAAGATGTATAAATCCCAGAAGAAACAGCTAGAGGGGGATGGAGGAGTCAAGCAGAAAATTGCTGTATTTTACTATAAGCCTTTTTGACTGATTTTTTAAATTATATCCACATGTAACTGATAAAAATCAAAATTTTAAAAAGAAATAGAGAGGAGGCTGGGCTCAGTGGCTCATGTCTGTAATGCCAGCACTTTGGGAGGTCAAGGCAAGCAGATAACTTGCAGTCAGGAGTTTAAGACCAGCATGGCCAAGATGGTGAAACCCTGTCTCTACTAAGAATAAAACAATTAGCCAGGTGTGGTGGCCTTCACCTGTAATTCAAGCTACTCAGGTGGCTGTGGCAGGAGAATTGTTTGAACTTTGGAGGCAGAGGTTGCAGTGAGCTGAGATTGTGCCACCATACTCCAGCCTGGGTGACACAGCAAGATTCCAGTGTGGGCAACAGAGCGAGACTCTGTCTCAAAAAAAAAAAGGGAGAACTTCATTAACCTAGCAGAGTATCTACAAAAACCCCACAGAAAACATTCTTACTGGTGAAATGCTACAAACATTCTTTTAAAATCAGAAATGAGACAAGCATGGCTGCTTTCTCATTGCTTCTATTTAACATTGTACTGATTGCAGCCAGTGCAATAAGACAAGAAAAAGAAATTTGAGACATAAATGTTGGAAAATTAAAACTAGAGCTGTCATTATTCATAGATGATATCATTGTATACATATCAAATCCAAAATATTCCATAGGCAAATCATTATCATAAGAGAATTTGGCCAAAAGTTTGACTTATATTAATATAAAAATTATTTGCAGCTCTATACCAGCAACAGTTGGAAAACAGAAACATTTTTTGAGACAGGGTTTGACACTCTTTTGCTTAAACTGGAGTGCAGTGGCACGATCATGGTCAATGCAGCCTCAACCTGTTGGGCTCAAGCAATCCTCCTGCTTCAGCCTCCTGAGTAGCTGAGACTACAGGTATGCCCCACCACTCCCCACTAATTAAAAAAATTTCTTTTGTAGAGACAGGGATGTCACTATGTTCCCCAGGCTGTTGTCAAACTCCTGGGCTCAGCCATCATTCCACCTTGGCCTCCCAAAGTGCTGGGATTACATGCAAGAGCACCATGCTCAGCCAGAAAATAGAATTTTTAAAGTATATTATTACTATTGCAATACAGGATAAGCATCTACAATAAATCTGACAAGATATGCAAGAATTCTTATGAAGAATATTTTAAGTCTGAATCCTAATTATAAAATTATAGTCATTCTAATACAAATTATTTTATAATGTAAATTATAATCATAAATATTGAATGCAAACTGGATGCAAACTATGAAACTGAGTATTTCACAAAGATGCTTATTTTCTCCAATTTGTTCTATAGATTTAATGCAGTTGCAATATTTAATTCAAGAAAGAAATATTTAGTTCAAGAAAATCAACAGAGATTTTCTTGAACTCTGATATGCTAAATTTAAAATTTAGAAGAGTAAGAGTCAAGAATATCTAAGATACTACAAATCCCAGCACTTTCGGAGGCCAAGACGGGTGGATCACGCGGTCAAGAGATCGAGATCATCCTGACCAACATGGTGAAACCCCGTCTCTACTAAAAATACAAAAAATTAACTGGACGTGCTGGCACGCGCCTGTAGTCCTAGCTACTCGGGAGGCTGAGGCAGGAGAATTGCTTGAACCTGGGAAGCAGAGGTTGCAGTGAGCCGAGACTGTGCCACTGCACTCCAGCCTGGTGCCTAGTGACAGAGTGAGACTGTCTCAAAAAAAAAAAAAAAAAAAAAAGAATATCTAAGATACCCTTGAAGGAGAAGAAAGAAGTGAGGTGCTTTCCCTCCAGCCATCAGAATGAATTATAAAACTAGCAATAAAAATAGTTGGGCTAGAATGGACAAATAGACTAATGAAATCAAGTGAGAAACACTAACAGACGTATATATTTGGAGCTTTGGGATGGCCTTGCTGATAGGTGGAGAAATGAGGGACAATAACATACAATTGGTATAGGAACAATTGGTCATTTCTGTGTGGATAAAACAATTGGAACTACCTCAAATTATACAGAAAAAGAATCCAGACAGATTAACAATTTAAACGTGGGAAGCGAAACTCCTTTATTTATTTATTTTTGAGACAGGGTCTCACTCTGTCATCCCGGCTGGAGTGCTGTGGTACAGTCGTGGCTCCCTGCAGCCTAAACCTTCAGGCAATCCTCTTGCCTCAGCCTCCTGAGTAGCTGAAACCAGAGGTACCCGCCACCACACCAGGCTTTTGTATTCGTTCAGAGACGGGGTCTCACTATATTGCCCAGGCTGGTCTTGAACTCCTGGCCTCAAGCAATCCTCCTGCCTTGGCCTTCCAAATTGCTGGGATTGCAGGCATGAGCCATTGTGCCTGGCCCAAAACTCTTAAAAGACATTATAGGAGAATATCGTTTTTACTTCAGGGAAGGGTTAGAAGGCATAAAAAATGCTAACCATGAAAGAAAAGATTGATAATTCAATGACATTAATAAGATCAAGAACTTTTTATCAACAGATACCATAATGTAAGTAAAAAGACAATCCATAAAAAATAAAGTTTTAGTATATATAAGAACTCCTAAAAGTCAATAAAAGGATAGAAAATGATTTATTAGAAAAACGGGCAAAAGACATGAACACACGTTTCACAGAAGAGGAATTACAAATAGCCAATATGAGTTTAAAAGTGTGCTCAAGTTAAACACAATGGTAATGAGGGAAATCATGTAAAGTTACAATAAGACACCATTTTACACTCACTAATATTGGCAAAAATCAAATCTGACAATATCAAGTGATGACAAGATGTGGATCAGCAGAAGCTACAGTGCTGGTAGGAGTATAAATTGTGCAACCACTTTGGTAAACAATCTGGTATTACGCTGTAGAATTGAACATCTGCATATGCTATCATCAAGCAATTCCACTCCCATGCATAGAAACTCATGCATTTGCACTGGGCGACATGTACAAGACTTTTCATAACAGCAATCTCTGTGTCCAACAAGCAAAGAATGGATAAATGCATTGTGTTATTGCATTCATTTCCTATGACAATTGTAGCAAATTACCGCAAACTGGGTGGCCTAAAGCAATGAAATGTATTCTCTCATCATGCTGGAGGCCAGAAGTTCAAAATCTGCATCACTAGGCCAAAATCAGAATTTTGGTAGCTTCGTGCTTCCTCTAGAGGCTCCAGGTGAGAATCCATTCCTTCCTTGTCTCTTCCAACTTCTGGTGGCTGCCGGCATTTCTTGGCTTTTGGCCACATCACTCCTCCATCTTCACAGCGCCTTTTCCTCTTTTGTGTGTGTCAGATCTCTTTTGCCTCCCCCTTATAAGGATACATGTGATTGCATTTAGGATGTGCCGCAATAATTCAGCATAATATTCCAATTTCAAGATCCTTAATTATATCTACCAAAGACCATTTCCATATAATGCAACACTTCCAGGTTCCAGGAATTAGGATCTGACACGTTGGGGTAGGGGCATTTTGTGGCCTTCCAGAACCTTCCCTCTGGCCCCAAAAGATTCTCCTCCATTGCACACACAAAATATACTTTCTCATCCCAACATCTTCAAAAGTCTCAAAGTCATTACAAAATCAACTCAAGTTCCAAATCTCATCTAAATATAATCAGCTCAAAACCCCAAATCTCATTTTCTAAATCATGCATGAGTGAGACCCTGGGTGTGATCCATTCTGGGGACAAATTCCTCTATATCTCTGAAATTGCAAAACTAGAAAACAAGTTCTCTATTCCCAAAACACAACAGTGGGATAGGCATAGCATAATGGTTATAGTCATTCCCATTCCAAAAGGGAGACAACGGAAGGGAGAAAGGGTCACTGGTCCCAAGCAATTTCATAATATATTATAATAGAGCAGATTTCATTACATTTCAAGGCCTGAGGTCAATGCTCTGTGATCCACAGTTCCAGCCTCTGCACCTACTGCTCTGGCCTCTGGGCCTGGGTTTCTGCCCTGTGAACCTGAGGCTCTTCCCTTTGAGTCATTCTTCCTTTTTCTTTTCTTTTTTTTTTTTTTTTTTCAAGACGGAGTTTCACTCTTGTTGCCCAGGCTGGAGTGCAATGGCACGATCTTGGCTCACTGCAACATCCGCCTCCCAGGTTCAAGCAATTCTCCTGCCTCAGCCTCCCAAGTAGCTGGGATTACAAGCGTCCATCACCCCGCTCAGCTCATTTTTGTATTTTTAGTAGAGACGGGGTTTCACTATTTGGCCAGGTCGGTCTCGAACTCCTGACCTCAGGTGATCTGCCTTGCCTTGGCCTCCCAAAGTGCTAGGATTACAGGTGTGAGCCACTAAACCAGGCCCCATTCTTCCTTTTTCTTCAAGGGTAATACATGCTTGAAGCCAAGCCGTTTTATAAGCTTGTTTTCTTCCTGTAGAATTTTGGGAGTCCAACAGCCTTCCTTCATGTCGTTGTGTCTCTGTCCCCTGCTTTCAGTCTGAGCTGGCCGTGTTTCTGCTGACATCACATTCTTGAAAACTGTGGTTCTCCTGTGTATCATGGGGACCCACATCTTAAAAAAGAGAGTCCTCCACAGATCTTTCCTGGGTAATCCCATTTCTATTCCTGGCTTCTGCTGAGATGGTTGAGTCACACACTTAATATTCTCAACACTAGCAAAAGCTTTCCAGCCATACTCATGGCCTTCTCTTCAGAGCACACTTTCCTAATAGTGAGTTGCCTAATTTTAGCTCTGTGTGTGTGTGTGTGTGTGTGTGTGCACGCGCACGCGCACATGCAATCTAGATAGATTGAGAATTTCCAAAGTCATCAAGTGCTGGTCTCCTTTTGCTTAGCAGTTCTTTCCTGAATATATGTTTTACCTCTCACGTTTTGCTACCATCAACAAGAAGAAAAACAGGAACTTCCCCTTTTGCTTGGAAATCATCTCAGCTAAATTTTCAAGTGCATTACTCACAAATTCTGCTTTTCATGCAACTGTAGGACAAAGTATAGTACCTCTATATAACAAGAATCTCTTCCCCTTCAGTTTCTAGTAACATTTCTTTCATTTTGTTTCTGAGTCCTCACTGGGAGAGCCTTGCTTTTCTTTCTTTCTTTCTTTCTTTCTTTCTTTCTTTCTTTCTTTCTTTCTTTCTTTTTTTCTCTCTCTCTCTTTCTTTCTTCCTTTCTCTTTCTTTCTTTTTCTCTCTCTTTTTTTTTGACAGTTTTGCTCTGTCGCCCAGGGTAGAACGCAGTGGTGCAATCTCAGCTCACTGCTACCTCCACCTCCCAGGTTCAAGTGATTCTCCTGCCTCAGCCTCCCAAGTAGCTGGGACTACAGGTGTGCACCACTGTGCTCAGCTAATTTTTGTATTTTTAGTAGAGACAGGGTTTCTCCATGTCAGCCAGGCTGGTGTTGAACTCCTGCCATCAGGTGATCCACCCACCTAGGCCTCCCAAAATGCTGGAATTACAGGTGTGAGCCACTGTGCCTGGCCTGAGTAAGCATGTGTGTATATATATATATAAATTCTATGACTGAAGAAAAGGATCAGATGTCAGTGCAAATGGTATAGTAGAAAATTTCAAAAGTCCCTAAGGGCTTTGAAAAGCTCCTAGTCTGGGGAATAGAGGTACACATGCATACCTAGGGCTCGGCGCATGCTCAGAAAATACCTGAAAAGGTCCTAAACTCCCACCTCTGCCGGCTCTTCAGGCTCTCTGTAAGCAGAAGACAAAGGCTAAGACACAGTTGTAAATTGCTTGGCTTAGAGTTGAATGTATGTGCCCACACACGTACAGAGCCCTCTGCAAAGATGAAGGTTTTTGTTATCATTGTTGTAGGTATTTAAGGAAATCTCTGTCAAGCCATTAGCTTCTGATAACTAAGCTAATGAAACAAAGACTTTAGTGGATACACACAAGAAAAAATACAGACTTTACAAAATTAGTTCAGAAAAGTCACCAAAAAAAACAAAAAACAAAAATCCCAACAACCCAACAAATGACTACAAGCCTCAATAACAAACTCTGGGGTGCTGGGAAATCTGATTTCCAGAGTTGCTACCTTTAAATACTAAAAATGTCCTGTTCCAGAGAAAATAATGAGACATTCAAAGAAACAAGAGAGCACAGTTTGTGTGTGTGTGGGGGGGAAATTTAATAGAAACTGTTTCTGAGGAAGCACAAACATTAGACTTTATAGATAGACTTTAAATCAACTATTTTAATTAATTAATTTTCTCTTGAGATGGAGTCTCATTTTGTCACCCAGGCTGCAGTGCAGAGGCACTATCTCGGCTCACTGCAACCCCACCTCCCAGGTTGAAGTGATTCTACTGCCTCAGACTCCCGAATAGCTGGGATTACAGGCACCTATTACCACTCCCAGCTAATTTTTGCATTTTTAGTAGAAATAGAGTTTCACTATGTTGGCCAGGCTGGTCTCAAACTCCTGGCCTCAAGTGATCCACCTATCTCAGCCTCCCAAAGTGCTGGGATTACAGGCGTGAGCCACCGCACCTGGCCTAAATCAACTATTTTAAATATATTCAAAGACCTAAAGGAAACCATGAGAACAATGTTTCACTAAATATAGAATATCAATAAAGATAAATATTTTTAAAAAAAAATTGAAACCCCAGAGTTTTAGGTATGATCTGAGAGGAATAATAAAAGAAAAGAAAAAGAAGGAGGAAAGAAATTCTGGAGTTGAAGAGTATGATAACTGAAATAAAAAGTCACTAGAGGAGCTCAGTAGTAGATTAGAGCAGGCAAAAGAAAGAATCGGCACACTTGAAGATAAATCGATTGAGATTAACAATCTGAGGAGCAAGGATTGAGAAAAACAAAGTTTAAGAGACCCATGGAACACCATCAAGCATAACAACATATGCATGATGAAAGTCCTAGATGGAGAGGAGGCAGAGAAAGAAGACAGAATATTTGGAGAAATAATGTCCCACAACTTCCAAAATCTAATGGGAGGCTCAGGCTTCACATTCAATAAGCCTAATGACTCCCAACTAGGATAAACACAAAGAGTCAAAACCCAAACACATTATAATCAAACTATTGAAAGGCAAAGACAAAAAGATAATCTTGACTTTTTGTCGTTGTTGTTTTCAGACAGAGTTTCAACTCTGTTGCTTAGGCTGGAGTGTAGTGGCACAATCTCTGCTCACTGTAACCTCTGCCTTCTCCGTGTGGGGCTAATTTTGTATTTTTAGTGGAGACGGGGTTTGACCATGTTGGCCAAGCTGGTCTCAAACTTCTGACCTTAAGTGATCCAACTTAATACTAACTTAGTTTCAATAGCATACAAAAACGTTACACCTCTACAGCTTCATCCCCTACCTTTCATGTTTTTATTGCCAGAAATTACATTTTATACCTTGTATAGCCATTGACATAGATTTATTGTTATTGTAGATGTATTTTAAATTATATAAGGGAAAAAGGAGTTTAAACTAAAAATACATTAATACTAACTTTTATATTTATCTATGTATTTTATCTATGTTTTTACTTTTACTGGTATTCGGGTTTTTTTTGTTTTTTTCTGTTTGTTTTTGTTTTTGTTTTTGACCAGCAGCCTATTGAGCTGAGAGCCTCAGGGGCTGACAGCTTTCCAGGCTGAAGGCTATTGGTGTACTTTCTTGGTCTCCCAAGTGCAGGAATCACAGGTGTGAGCCACTGCTCCCAGCCGGGAAAGACTGTGGGAGGCATATAAACTAATCTCAATAAGATTTACAGTTTATTTCTCATCAGAAACCATGGGGGTCAGATAGAGGGATGATATATTCAGAAAATGCTAAAATAAACAAACAAAAGAGGTCAACTGAGATTTCTATACCTGGCAAAACTATCCTTCAGGAAAAGAAGAAATCAAGATACCCCTGGATAACAAAAATTGAGAGGCTTTGTCACTAGTAGACCTGCCCTATAAGAAATGCTAAGCTGGGCATGGTGGCTCACGCCTGTAATCCCAGCACTTTGGGAGGCTGAGGCAGGTGGATCACCTGAGGTCAGGATTTAGAGACCAGCCTGGCCAACATAGTGAAACCCTGTCTTTACTGAAAATACAAAAAATTAGTTGGGTGTGGTGGCAGGAGCCTATAATCCCAGCTACTAGGGAGGCAGTAGAATCGCTTGAATCCACGAGATGGAGGTTGCAGTGAGCTGAGATCATGCCATTGCACTCCAGCCTGGGCAATGAGAGCGAAACTCCATCTCAAAAAAAAAAGAGCTAAAAGGAGCCGTTCAGCTTCCTATTAAAGGACACTAGATAGTAATTCAAAGCCGCATGAAGAAATAAAGAACACCTACAAGCTCTGAAACGAAAAATTAAAAAAAAAAAAGAACACCAGTAAAAATAAATACATAGAAAAAGTAGAATAAACTAAACCCAAAGCAAGCAAATGGAAGGAAAGAATAAAAATTAGAGTGGAGATAATTAAAACAGAAAAGAGAAAAACAATAGAAAGAATCAATGAAAACAGAAGTTGATTCTCCAAAAAGATCAAGAAAATTGAAACTTTAGACTGACCAAGAAAAAGAAAAGACAACTCAAATTACTAAAGTTAGGAGTAAGGCTAGGTATGGTGGCACACGCCTGTAATCCGAGCACTTGTGGAGGCCAAGGCGAGTATATTGCTTGAGTTCAGGAGTTCAAGACTAGCTTGGGAAACATAGGGAAACCTTGTCTCTACTAAAAATATTTTTAAAATTAGGCAGGTGTGGTGGCACATATCTGTAGTCCCAGTAGTTTGAGAGGCTGAGGCAGGAGGATTACTTGAGCCCAGGAGATGAGGCTGTAGTGAGCTATGATCTTGCCACTGCACTCCAGCCTGGGCAACGGAGTGACACCCTGTCTCAAAAAAAAAAAAAAAAAGGAACGAAAGTAGAAAAATTACTACAGCTGGACATGGTGTCTCGTGCTTACGGTCCTCACTACTGGGGAGGCTTAGGCAGGAGAATTGCCTTGAGCCTGGAGTTCAAGGTTGCAGTGAGCTATGATCATACCAGTTCACTCCATCCTGGATGATAGAGCAAGATGCTGTCTCTAAAGTAAATATATAAGTGAATGAATAAACATTAAAAATAAAAATGTGGCCAGGCATAGTGGTTATGCCTGTAATTCTGGCACTTTGGGAGGCCGAGGTGGGAGGATTGCTTGAGCCCAAGAGTTCAAGACCAGTCTGGGCAGGATGGTGAGACCCTATCTCTACAAAAAGTTTAAAAATTAGGCTGGGCACCATGACTCATGCCTGTAATCCCAGCACTTTGTGAGGGCAAGGCAGGCGGACCACTTGCGGTCAGGGGTTTAAGACCAGCCTGGGCAACAAGGCGAAACTTTGTCCGTACTGAAAATACAAAAATTAGCTGGGCATGGTGGCATGTGCCTGTAGTCCCAGCTACTCAAGAGGCTAAGGCAGGGAATGGCTTGAACCTGGGAGGCAGAGGTTGCAGTGAACTGAGATGGTGCCACTGCACTCCAGCCTGGGCAACAGAGCAAGACTCCATCTCAAAAAAGAAAAAATTAAAAAATTAGCTGGGTACTGTGGCACATGCCTATAATCCCAGCTACTTGGGAGGCTAAGGGGGGAGGATCCTTTGAGCCTAGGAATTCAAGGTGGCAGTGAGCTATGATCACATAGCCGCACTCCAGCCTGGGTGATAAGTCAGATTCTGTTTCTAAAAAATAAATAAATAATAAATTAAATAAAACATTTTAAAAAGAAAAATTACTACCAATCTTACAGATACAAAAAGGATTATAAAGGAACACTGTGAAAAATTGTATAACAACAAATTAGATAAACTAGACTAAATGAACAAATGCCTAGAAACCAAAGCTTACTCAAGAAGAAACAGAAAACCTAAATAGACCTCAAATACAATTGAATCAGTCATCAAAAAACTTCCAATAAAGAAACAATTAGGAGCAAATAAAGAATAAACACCAATCCTCAAGCTTTTCCAAAAAGTAGAAGAACATACATCATAACCCATTCTCTCACGGGAGTATTACCTACCCTAAAACTAAAGCCAGACAATATCTCACAAGAAAAGAGATTTACAGACCAATATCCCTTATGAATATTGATGCAAATATCCTCAGCAAAGTGCTAGCAAATCAAATACAGCAGCATATTAAAAAGATTACATGGGGCGTGGTAGCTCACACCTGCAATCGCAGCACTTTGGAAGGCCAATGCAGACAGATATCACTTGAGGTCAGAAGTTTGAGGTCAGCTTGTCCAACGTGGTGAAACCCCATGTCTACTAAAAATACAAAAATTAGATGGGCATGGTGGTGTGTGCCTGTAATCCAAGCTACTTGGGAGGTTGAGGCAAGAGAATCACTTGAACCCAGGAGGCGGAGGTTGCAATGAGCTGAGATGATGCCACTGCACTCTAGCCTGGGTGACACAATGAGACTGTCTCAAAAAGAAAAAAGAAAATCAATGTACAGTTGTCCCTTAATGTTCATGGGGGACTGGTTCCAGGACCCCTCTTGGATACCAAAACGTAAGGATGCCCAAGTCTCTTATATAAAATGGTGTAGTAGGCCAGGTGCAGTGGCTCATGCCTATAATCCCAGCACTTTGGGAGGCTGAGGTGAGAGGATCATTTAAAAGGTTTGAGACTAGCCTGAGCAACATAGTGACAGCTTGTCTCTGCAAATAAAATAAAATGGTATAGTATTGGCATATAACATATGCACATTCTCCAGTGTACTTTAAATAATCTCTAGATTACTTATAATACCTAATACGATGTAAATGCTATGTAAATAAGTGTTATACTTTGATTTTTTTGAGATGGAGTGTCACCCTGTTGCCCAGGCTGAAGTGCAATGATCTTGGCTCTCTGTAACCTCTGCCTCCCGGGTTCAAGTGATTCTCCTGCCTCAGCCTCCCAAGCAGCTATAATTACAGGTGTGTGCCACCATACCCAGCTAAGTTTTTGTATCTTTAGTAGAGAAGGGGTTTCACCATTTTGGCCAGGCTGGTCTTGAACTCCTGACCTTAGGTGATCCACCCGCCTTGGCCTCCCAAAGTACTAAGATTACAGGTGTGAGTCACTGCCCCTGGCCTATAGTGTATTATTTAGGGAATAATGATAAAAAAAAAAAAACCTGTACTTGTTTAATACAGACATAACCACCCATTTTTTTCAAATACTTTTTAAACTTTATTATTTTTTTAGATGGAATCTCATTCTGTCACCAAGGCTGGAGTGCAGTGGTGTGATCACAGCTCACTGCAGCCTCAAACTCCTGGGCTCAAATGATCTTCCCACCTCAGCCTCCCCAGTAGCTGGAACTACAGGCGTGCACCACTATGCTGGGATAATTTTTTTATTTTTAGTAGAGACAAAGTATCTCTATTTTGCCCAAGCTGGTCTTAAACACCTGAGCTCAAACAATCCTCCCGCCTCAGCCTCCCCAAATGCTGGGATGACATGTACGAACCACTGCACCTGGCAAATGATGGCATGATCGTCTATGTAGTAAGCCCTAAAGAATCCACACAAAAACTATTACAGCTAGTAAATAAACTCAGCAAAGTTGCTGGACACAAGATTAATATACAAAAATCAGCTGTATTTCTATACATTAGAAATAATCTGAAAATAAAATTAAGAAAATAATTCCATTTACAAAATGGAACTTCAGTCTTAGCCAAAAGAATAAAATACTTAGAAATATTTTTAACCAAGGAGATGCAAGACTTGTACACTGAAGACCCTACAACCGTGGGGAATGAAGCTAAAGAAAACCTAAATAAACGAGTAAACATCCTATGTTCATGGATTGGAAGACACGATATTGTAAAGATGACTGAGTGATCTGCAGACTCACTGTAATCCCCATCAAAATTCCAAGTGTGGTTTCTGCAGAGATGAGCAAAGTGACCCTAAAATTCATATGGAATTACAAGGGACCCCAAATAGCTAAAACTGTCTTGAAAAAGAACGAAGATGGAGAATTCACACTTCTTTGGTTTTGAAATTTCTGCCTCAGCTACTTAATTAAAACCGTGCTATTCTGAAGTGCCATATAGCTCAACAGAATAGAATTGACAGTCCAGGATAAACCCATATATGTATTATCAATTGATTTTCAACATGTATGCCAAAACCAGTCAGTAGGAAAGAATAAGCTTTTCAACAAATATACATGGACACCTGGATAGCTACATGCAAAAGAAGGAAGTTGGGCCTTTACCTCAAATGATATATAAAAAGTAACTCAAAATAGGTCAAATTCCTAAAGGTAAGAGCTAGAAGAAAACATAGGGGTAAGTCTTCATGACCTTGGATTTGACAGGGTCAAAATTCATCAAAATTAAAATTAAAATTTTTTTTTTGAGACGGAGTCTCACTCTGTTGCCCAGGCTGGAGAGCAGTGGTGGGATCTCGGCTCACTGCAACCTCTGCCTCCCAGATTCAAGCGATTCTCTGCCTCAGCCTCCTGAGTAGTTGGGATTACAGGTGCCCACCACCATGCCCAGCTAATTTTTAAAATATTTTTAGTAGAGATGGGGTTTTGCCATGTTAGCCAGGATGGTCTTAAACTCCTGACCTCGTGACCCACCCACCTCAGCTTCCCAAAGTGCTGGGATTACAGGTGTGAGCCACCGTGCCTGGCCTGTGCTGTAGTTTTATTGGCTAAGTCTGGTAGCCCCAGCATGGGTGGAGAAGGCTGGAGCTGTCAGAGCCCAGCCAACCTACATCTAAGGCAGGGTAAGGCAGCTAAGGCAGCCTGCTGTCAGCCCACTGACCTGACAGACAGTGGCCAATGTGGCTTACTCCTCATCCCACCTGCCCTTGTGCCGTCCTCCCCCACATCCATCCACTGTAACAGATAGATGACCTGGGGTTGTTTGGATGTTTAGATGTGATTTTTTAAAGAGCGCTTAATGCACTGCCTGATGCTTGGTAAGTGGTCAAGATGGGGAGAAATGACTGTTTCTACTATTCTTTCCCTTCCACAGTGGCCACCGCAGCGCTAAGCATGGTCGCGTTCAGTGCTGCTGGTGGAGGCGGACGGCAGGAGTATGCTGGAGTGGGGGGAGACACTGCGCTCACCTAGATCGGGCGGCATACTGTGACTCTGGCAAGTCATTTCCCTTCTCTATGCCTTAGTTTCTTTGTCTGAAAAATGAGCAGCTGGGGCTGGGCGTGGTGGCTCATACCTGTAAACCCAGCACTTTGGGAGGCTGAGGCAGGTGGATCACCTGAGGTCAGGAGTTCGATTGAGACCATTCTGGCCAACATGGCGAAACCCCATCTCTACTAGAAATACAAAAATTAGCCAGACATGGTGGCAGGCACCTGTAATCCCAGCTAACTTGGGAGGCTGAGGCAGGAGAATCACTTGAACCCAGGAGGCCGAGGTTGCAGTGAGCTGAGATCACGCTATTGCATTCCAGCTTGGCGGACAAGAGTGAGACTGAGTCTTAAAAAAAAAACAATGAGCCCGAGGTGGCGGCTCAGGTCTGTAATCCCAGCACTCTGGAAGGCCGAGGTGGGCAGATCACCTGAGGTTAGGAGTTCAAGACCAGCCTGACCAACATGGAGAAACCCAGTCTTTACTAAAATTACAAAATTATCGGGAGTGGTGGCACGTGCCTGTAATCCCAGCTACTCAGGAGGCTGAGGCAGGAGAATTGCTTGAACCTGGGAGGCAGAGGTTGCAGTGAGCTGAGATCTCGCCATTGCACTCCAGCCTGGGCAACAAGAGTGAAACTCTGACTCAAAAAAAAAAAAAGGATCAGCTGAGTGAGAAACTGTTCAGATTCTTTCACAGCATGCCAAACTCAACATGCCCATTTGAAATGAAGACCCTGAATATACTGACGGGGTGTGACCCTCTGACAGCATGCAAGTCCCACGGAGTTGTTGAGGAGAAGCCTGACCTTTCCGATACTCACCTGCCATGAGCCTCAGTTCTGAGCTGGTGGGGTGGGGGATGGATAGGGTCAGTGCCTCACCTGGCTGGCTTCAGCCTGGCGGAGTCTGTGCGGGACCGGGCAGCACAGTGAATCCTCTTGCCTCGTGTCTCTAGCTGGGCCGGCTCTGGTCTATTCCGTGCTATTCCATTATCATGGGCAGGACCGGGTTTGATGAAGTTGGACCTAGGTGAATCCCAGCCTCTCCTGCCTTCCCTGGCTCCTGTTGTCTTTCTGTGGTGCCCAGGGCTTATGTGCCCATCTCTTTGAATGTTGGGTCTACTGCACCCTTCAGGGATCAGGGCTGCCTGAGCTCAGGGTGGAGGTGCTGTCGTCTGTCTGGCTTCCAGGCCCTGGACTAGCAGTATCCCTCCGACTATGCCAAGCCCCCTTCTTTTCTTTCTTGGCCTCTGCCTTGTTTGTTCTGTGATTGGCCCAAGAGATAGGTGTGGGATGGCAGGTGTTCTGCAAAGAGCCCGGAGGCAGCATTCAGGCCTGGCTGACTCGCCCCACGGCCCCCTGCCCACTGCCCCCAGCCAAGCTGGGTCTTCTTCCTGCCTGGCTGAGGCAGAGCCTGGAAGGGCATCATGGCAGGCCCTTTGTGATGCTCCTGTTGCCATGGTGATCCTAGGTGAGAGGGCCATAGCATTCTGTGTTTGGCCCTCCACCCATTCCCCCAGCCCTGCTCTGCTGCCACCCAGATGGCTCTCTGCTGGGGGGCTCAAGAGCATGGAATCTGCTGTAGCCAAAGTCTCTTCCATGAGGCCAGGCACAGTGGCTCATGCCTACAATCCTAGCACTTTGGGAAGCCAAGGCGGGTGGATCACTTAAGGTCAGGAGTTCAAGACCAGCCTGGCCAACATGGTGAAACCTTGTCTCTAAATATGAAAATTAGCTGGAAATCACTTGAACCAAGGAGGCGGAAGTTGCAATGAGCCAAGATCAACTCACTGCACTTCAGCCTGGGCAACAGAGCAAGACTCCGTCTCAAAAAAAAAAAAAAGTCTCTTCTATGCAGGCCCCATCCCTTGGACCTCCCTTCAACCCCAACAGAGACCACTACCCTAGCAGGTAAGACTCTACGTCTCAGAAACTGACCTCTACTGTAGAGCTGATAGTGGGAAAGGGCCCAGGACCCAAAATCAAAAGACCTAGATTCCAGTCTCAAGCCATTTATAGCTGTGTGACCTTGGACAAGGCAGGCCTTGAGCTTCAGCGTCCTCCTCGGTAACTGTGGATAAACATGCCGTACAGAACCATGCTTCAGTAATACCTCTATGACTATCCATGGGTTGTTCCCCTGATATGTAATGCTCCTCTGTTCTTAGCTCCGTGAACTCGTACTCACACTTCAAGACTCAACTCAAATGCCCCCTTGTCTGTAAAAATTTCCCTGACCTCTGTGCATTTGGCACAGATCTTAGGCCTTGTCATTCTGTGTTAAAGTTATCTGTTTCCATAATTTTTTACGATGAATATGTAGAGGCAGGAATCAGATTAGGCTCAGTTCTGGAAGGAGAAATGGCTTAGCGAATGATGTCTTTGCAGAACGGAAAGCAGAAGAGGGTGACCTTGACTGGGTTGGGTGCCATCTCTGCAGGAGTCAATCCTGGGCCCTCCGTCCATGCATGGCTTGGGTCAGCCAGCACTCATGAATTTGCTGTGTGCCTGAGCCGTGCCTGGCTAGCTGGGGCATTTTCATGGCTGAGATCCAGTAGGAGAGACCATGACTTGGTGCCAGGGGGTGCCTGTCTCAGCTCTGGGGCAGGGCCAGGAGCAGCTGCTCATGGGATATCTCTGGGGACATGCTGGGACCTCTGGGAGGGGAAGGGAGACTGGGTATGCTCTGTCAATGGTCCTGGTGGGACTTCTGGGATATTGCCAAGGGGACCGTGGTTCAGGGAACAGGGAGGAAGGGCTCCAGTGTCTCCAACTCCCTCTCATGGCTCTATGGGTGCTGGCTGGGGTCAGGGAGATGAAGGAATGCCAGCTCCCTGGTCTACACCGATCCTGACCAGTGAACCAGGCTTCCCCAGCCAGAGCCAGCTAGTCGAGCACGCCCTCTAGTGGCCACCACAGGGAAGGCAAAAACTTGTCTCCACAAAGGTAGGATTTTCATTTATTTCTCCGGAGAGTACAGAAGGAGCATCAGTGTTCCAGGCATGGTGCCAGGCACGTGTTTTAACTATAGTTAAAACATAGTTATTGGCGAGTGTGGTGGCTCACATATGTAATCCCAGCACTTTGGCTTAGGTGGGAGGATTGCTTGAACCTAGAATTTGAGACCAGCCTGGGTAATGGAGTGAGATCTTGTCTCTACCAAAAAAAAAAATTTTTTTTCTGGGTGTGATGACATGCGCTCGTAGTCCCAGTGACTTGGGAGACTGAGGTGGGAGGATTGCTTGAGCCTGGGAAGTGGAGGTTGCAATGAGCCAAAATCACACCATTGCACTTCAGCCTGGGTGACCTTGTCTCAAATATTTATATACATATATATACATATGTATATATACGTATGTATGTGTATATATATACATATGTATATATATGTATGTATATACATATAAATATATTTGTAACATTATAGACATATATAACATATTAACATTTATTTATATAATATATATTTTATCTATTAGTCATTTTCTAAGTGGAAAGCTCTCTCTTGAGTCTCAGAATGTATTGGTGGGGAAGAGGGAATACAGGGTAGGGAATTAATCCCTTACAGCAGTGACTCAGCCCAGGCTGTACAATTAGAATCACCTGGAGAACCTGAACAACCCCAACACCTGGGGTCCATCCAGACCCATCCAATCAGAATTCGTAGGTGTCAGGCACAGACACCAGTGGTTTGCACCAAGAAAAGTTAATGGGCTGGCAGGCATGAGAGCCATTGGTTTGGAGAGTTGACGGACACGTCTCATCCTTCATTCTCACTCAAACATGGGCATCATTGTACCTCCCACTTTGCATATGAGGAGACTGAGACTGAAGTGAACTCACTTCTTTCCCCATTTTAGTTGAGGATAGCAATGGGGCAGTGAGGAGGAAGTAAATACTCCTATGAGGTTGTCTCTAAAGAGATTCTTATAATATCAATAGCTTTATTGTTTGCTGTGATTAGAAAAGTATTCAAGGTCATTGTGAAATAGTGTTTTTTTTCTAGGCAGATAATTATATAAAGGCCAAAGTTGTGTGTGGTGGTGGAAAGGAAGGGAGAGCATTAGGACAAATACCTAATGCATGCAGGGCTTAAAACCTAGATGCTGGGTTAATAAGTGCAGCAAACCACCATGGCACATGTATACCGATGTAACAAACCTGCACGTTCTGCACATGTATCCCAGAACTTAAAAAAAAAAAAAAGGTGCGTATAAAAATCACCTGCAATCTCAGCATAGTTAATGCCTAGTACATTTCAGAGAGAGGGTGACAGGAAAGAGAGGATGAGAGTGGGTTTATTTTAAGGCACAAGGTCATATTAGAGAGCAGGGCTTCTGGAAGTGTGGTTCTAAGACCACACACATCATAATTCCCTGCAATGCTTGATTAAAATGCAACATCCCTAAGGTCACAGACTCAGATTCTGGAGAAAGATTAAAAAAAAAAACAAAAACAGGCCGGGGGTGGTGGCTCATGCCTGTAATCCCAGCACTTTGGGAGGCTGAAGCGGGTGAATCACGAGGTCAGGAGTTCGAGACCAACCTGGCCAACATGGTGAAACCCCGTCTCTACTAAAAATACAAATAAATAAATAACTGGGCATGGTGATGGACGCCTGTAATCCTAGCTACTTGGGAGGCTGAGGCAGGTGAATCACTTGAACCCAGAAGGCAGAGGTTGCAGTGAGCCGAGATCATGCCACTGCACTCCAGCCTGGGTGACAGAGCAAGACTCTGTCTGGGGGGAAAACGAAACAAAACAAAAAACTGCACCTTTAATAAACATTAAAAACATAATGTTTTAATATAATAAAACATTAGAAACTGCACCTTTAATAAATCTTATGGCCACTAAAGACCAAGTTCCACTGCTGCCTGGAGCTCTGCTCTCTTCATTGAACAGTACAAGAGGAGTGTGTAGGTAGACACCCATCACTCTCAACAGCTTAGGAGAGCCCTTGAGTATAGATTGATGTATTCAAATTGAATCACACGCTGAGATTTTCACCAGCTGCCCTTGGGGATCTGGGCACATATTCCCATATTGCACTGGCTGGCTGGAAGCCGGCAGCATAAACTCCAAGGCTTCTCTGTCAACCCCCACCAGACTCACCCCCTACATGAGCCCCGGTGGGCTACTCCTTCCATCTCTCTGAGGCAATCTACTAATGGGCCCTGCGTACCAATCACAGCCAGAATAACACATGATGTCACCAGCAGCCAATCAGAGCTCCACACCAGAATATGCAGAAGTCTGTCATTCTACTAGGATGATGAGATTCCCAAGCAACACCATCCTTTTCAGATAAGGGCACGGAGGCTGAGAGAGGAGCTGAAACCCACCCAGGGTCACCACACGCAGGTGGCAAGGCTGGGACCAGAAACCAGGACTTCATACTGCAGCCCAGTATTCATTCTTTGCACAGCTCACAGGGCTGTCAAAGACCCCAGGGCCTGCGCAGAGGCTCCCCGTCCCTGGAGAGTCAAGGCACTCCAGGGAGGAGTCAGAGCACTCCAGGGAGGAGCTGAGGCTCAGAACAGCCCCCTGACTCCCTCAGGGGTCAGAATACTGGTGGAGCAGAACCCCAAATCTCTGGAGTTTAGGGCCATGTTAGAGGGAGTGTTGCCCAAAGTTCCAGTCCTGGTCTCAGCCCAATGCCCCCCAAGAAGAAATTAGAGGGGCCCTGGCCAGGCTGTGCTGGCCATTGCTTCTGAGCAGATTACAAGGAGGGACCAAGACAAGGGCTCCTTTGTAGAGGCTTTGGCTTAGGGAGTCAAGTGACAGCTCAGCCCTCACGTGGGCAGCGCCAGCCTCTAAATGTGGGCAGGGGCACTGGCCACAGAGTCCCAGGGAGTCCCACCAGCCTAGTGGCCAGATCTTCTGTGGGATCACTGGACCAGCCTGGAACACACCTGTGAGTAGAAGGTGCCCCAGGTGGACTGGGGAGTTCAGGGCCTTGCGTATGTGTGTGGGATGTGCACACACAGGCAGCACATGTGTGAGTGTGTGGGCACTTGTGTGTCTGTGCAAAGACCTTGAGGTGGGAATGAGCTTGGTGTGCATTAGGCACAGCCAGCCAGTGTGGCTGCAGCCAAAACACATGGGGAAAGAATGGAGGGGACATCAATCACTGATTCAGTAAATGTTCATCGAGTGCCCTCTATGAGAACACACAGGAGGAGCTTCCATTCTGGAGAGGAAACAGGCAGTAAACAGGCAGATATCCTGTTTAATTTCAAGTAGTGATAAGTGCTATATAGAAATATTAAGCAAGGCGAGGAGACAGTGAGCACCAGTGGCACTGGGGCTCTATTTCCAGGTAGGATGGTTAGGAACATCCTGTCTTTTTTTTTTTTTTTTTTCTCCTGAAACAGTCTTACCCCATTACCCAGGCTGGAGTGCAATGGCGTGATCTTGGCTCACTGCAACCTCTCCTTCCCGGGTTTAAGCAATTCTCCTGCCTCAGCCTGCCGAGTAGCTGGGATTGCAGGCGCATGCCACCATGCCCAGCTAATTTTTTGTATCTTGAGTAGAGATGGGTTTTCACCAACCTGGCCAGGCTGGTCTCAAACTCCTGATCTCATGATCTGCCCGCCTTGGCCTCCCAAAGTGCTGGGATTCCAGGCGTGAGCCACCGTGCCTGGCCGGGGACATCCTTTCTAAAGGTAACCTGGAATGGGAAGGAGCCATCCAGGTATCTCAGGTAGAGCTTCCTCCAGGCAGGAAGATCAGCAGGTGGAAAGGCCCTGGGGCCACCATTCAGTAAACATTGCTGGAGCATCTCTACCAGCTAGGTTCGGTTCTGGGAATGGGAATACAGTGGTGGACAGCGCTGCTTGGCCCCTTCCATGCTTCTCACAGTAGGGGGGTTATGAGGGCTTGGGAGCTAATGAACAAGATGAGCTAAGAACACTGCCTAGCTCAGAGGACCCGAGCTCACTGTGCAGACATTGCTGCTGTTACTACTGCCTTTGTCATTATACAATTTTTTTTTTAGAGGTGGGGTTTCACGGTATTATCCAGGATGGTCCCGATCTCCTGACCTCGTGATCCACCCGCCTCGGTCTCCCAAAGTGTTGAGATTACAGGCGTGAGCCACTGCACCCGGCACAATTTTTTTTTAAGTCAGAGTTTCACTCTTATTGCTCAGGCTGGAGTGCAGTGCCATGATCTTGGCTCACTGCAACCTCCGCCTCTCAGGTTCAAGCAATTCTTCTACCTTAGCCTCCCGAGTAGCTGAAAGTACAGGCAACTGCGCCACACCTGACTAAATTTTTGTATTTTTAATAGAAATGGGGTTTTGCCATGTTGGCCAGGCTGGTCTCGAACTCCTGACCTCAGGTGATCCAACCATCTTAGCTTCCCAAAGTGCTGGAACTACAGGTGCGAGTCACTGTGCCTGGCAATCATACAAAATTAAAGGCAAATGGCAACACACACACATATCTATGTCTTCCCCGAAGGCTACGGGCAGCCTCCAGGCTCACTTTCGTGGGTTTCCACCTTCAATAGGCAGTCAGAGCTGGCAGGGCCTTGGAGACCACTTCATCCACCTCCTGGGTCCCTATGGGAGAGCTGAGACCCAGAGCAGGGAAGGGTCCTGACAGGCTCGGACCAGGGCCTCTGCTCCCTACCAGCCCCCAATCAGCATCTCTTGCTGTCTACCAGGACCCAAGCCCAGCTGCTGCAGCCCAGTGCCTGGCCATGACCATCACCTACACAAGCCAAGTGGCTAATGCCCGCTTAGGCTCGTTCTCCCGCCTGCTGCTGTGCTGGCGGGGCAGCATCTACAAGCTGCTGTATGGAGAGTTCTTCATCTTCCTGCTCTGCTACTACATCATCCGCTTCATTTATAGGTAAAGCTGGCAGGGCTGGGGCCAAGGGCCTGGGAGGGATGTGGCTGGGAGCTCCTGAGGGCCTCTGACAGCTGGGGGCCAATGCACCAGTTCGCTACAAGACTAAGCTGAGCTCCTAACCAGGTCCTGGGCACTGGAGCTGAGGCTGGGTCTGGGGTCTGGGGAGAGAAAAGAAGTCAGACTGAGAGGCTGCTCAACCCAGCCAGCAGGGTTTTAGCCACCCTCCCTCCAACCCCGGGAGGAGCCCTGGAGCCCAGGTTTTGCCTGGCCCCACTCAAATGGCCTGTTTTATTGAATCCCACAGACTCAGAGGCCCACATGGCACATAAAAACAAAGAGAGAGGCCGGGCGCGGTGGCTCAAGCCTGTAATCCCAGCACTTTGGGAGGCCAAGGCGGGCAGATCACCTGAGGTCGGGAGTTCGAGACCAGCCTGACCAACAGGGAGAAACCCTGTCTCTACTAAAAATACAAAATTAGCTGGGCATGGTAGTGCATGCCTGTAATCCCAGCTACTCTGGAGGCTGAGGCAGAAGAATCACTTGAAGTCAGGAGGCAGAGGTTGCAGTGAGCCGAGATTGTGCCATTGCACTCCAGTCTGGGCAACAAGAGCAAAACTCAGTTTCAAAACACAAACAAACAAACAAAACAAAGAGAGAGACAGAGTCTCACTGTGTTGTCCAGGCTGGTCTCGAACTCCTAGGCTCAAGCAATCCTCCTGCCTCAGTCTCCCAAGGTGCTGGGATTACAGGTATGAGCCACGGTGCCTGGCTGACCACATGGAACTTTTTGGTTGTTTTTTGAGACAGGGTCTCACTGTCACCCACTGAGTGCAGTGGGCGTGATCTTGGCTCACTGCAACCTCTGCCTCCCATGTTCAAGTGACTCTCCTGCCCTAACCTACTGAGTAGCTAGAATTATAGGCACACACCACCACATCTGGCTAATTTTTTTTTTTTTTTTTTTTTTTTGTATTTTTAGTAGAGATAGCATTTCGTGATGTTGGCCAGGCTGGTCTCAAACCCCTGACCTCAAGTAATCTGCCCACCTCAGCCTCCCAAAGTACTGGGATTACAGATGTCAGCCACCACGCCCGGCCCACATGGTATATTTTAAAAATTATTTTTTAATTAAAATGTTTATCTAAGGCCAGTAGCAATAACTCATGTCTATAATCCCAGCACTTTGAGAGGCCAAGTTTGGAGGATCACTTGAGCCTAGAAGTTCAGCCTGGACAACAAAGTGAAATCCCATCTCTACCAAAAAATTTAAAAATTAGCTGGGAGTGGTGGCATTTGCCTTTGGTCCCAGCTACTTGAGAGGCTGGAACCACAGTTCACTGCAGCCTCAACCTCACAGACTTAAGCCATTCTCTCAAAAGCAAACAAATGGCCAGGTGCATGGCTCATGCCTGTAATCCCAACACATTGGGAGGCTGAGGCGGGCAGATCACCTGAGGTCAGGAGTTCAAGAACAACCTGACCAACACGGAGAAACCCCATCTCTACTAAAAATACAAAAAAATTAGCCGGGTATGGTGGCGCATGCCTGTAATACCAGCTACTTGTGAGATTGAAGCAGGAGAATGGCTTGAACCCGGGAGGCAGACGTTGTGGTGAGCCGAGATCATGCCACTGCATTCCAGACTGGGCAACAAGAGCAAAACTCCATCTCAGAAAAAAAAAGAAAAGAAAATAATGTTTCTCTGAGCCGGGCGCGGTGGCTCACGCCTGTAATCCCAGCACTTTAGGAGGCCCAGGCGGGTGGATCACAAGGTCAAGAGATCAAAACCATCCTGGCCAACATGGTAGAACCCCATCTTACTAAAAATACAAAAATTAGCCGGGCGTTTGGCACGCACCTGTAGTCCCAGCTACTTGGGAGGTGGAAGAATCACCTGAACCCAGGAGGTGGAGGTTGCAGTGAGCCGAGACTGTGCCACTGTGCTCCAGCCTGGCAACAGAGCAAGACTCCATCTTAAAAAAAAAAAAATGTTTCTCTGACAATAAATCATATGGTACACAGACTATATGATATAATCACAGAATATATGATAGTATTTTAAACTGAAAAAGCATTCATGATTACATGGATTGTAAAATATCAAATACATAAAATCCTTGAGATCCTAATAATGCTAGGAACAAAGCACATTCTGTTTTTACTAGGGCACCAATGTACTTTTTAAAAAGTTAGGGCCAGGCACAGTGACTCACGCCTGTTATCCCAGCACTTTGAGAGGCCAAGGCAGGAGGATCACTTAAGCCCAAGAGTTTAGGACCAGCCTGAGCAACATAGGGAGATCCTGTCCCTATAAAAAAATCAAAAAATTGGGCCAGGTGCAGTGGCTCACGCCTGTAATCCCAGCACTTTGGGAGTGCGAGGCGGGTGGATCACGAGGTCAAGAGATCAAGACCATCCTGGTCAACATGGTGAAACCCCGTCTCTACTAAAAATACAAAAAATTAGCTGGGCATGGTGGCACGTGCATGTAATCCCAGCTACTTGGGAGGCTGAGGCAGGAGAATTGCCTGAACCCAGGAGTTGGAGGTTGCGGTGAGCGGAGATCGTGCCATTGCACTCCAGCCTGGTAACAAGAGCGAAACTCCGTCTCAAAAAAAAATAAAAAATAAAAATCAAAAAATCAAAAAATTATCTGAGCATGGTGGCTTACGCCTGTAGTCCCTCCCAGCTACTCAGGAGGCTGAAGCAGGAGGAATGCTTGAGCCCAGGAGGCTGAGGCTGCAGTGAGTCATGATCATGCCACTGCACTCGAGCCTGGGCAACAGAGCAAGATCCTGTCCCAACAAACAAAACAACAATAAACCAAAAACGTTTAAACAATAAAATAGAGGACAGATATAATCACAAAATATAGACAGCATTTTAAATTGAAAAAGCAATGATGACTACAATGGATTGTAAAATAAAGACATAAAATTCTCCTCATAATACTAATAATAAAGTACATTGGTCTTCGGCTTTTACTTGGGCACCAATGGACGCTGAAAAAAGTCGGACTTTGGTTTTTAGAGCAGTTTTAAGTTCACAGCAAAATTGAGCAGAAGGTAGAGTTCTCACATGTCTCTTTCCTCCTCCCCCTGCCCCCAGCCTCCCCACTATAAACACCCCACACTACAGCGGTAAATGTATTACAATCCCTGAACCCACACTGACACATCACTATCACCCAAAGTCCACAAGCGTACAGCAGGGTCACTCTTGGGGCTGTACATTCCGTGGCTTTGGATAAATGTGTAATCATGTTTCCACCATGGAAGCATCAGGCAGAGTGGTTTCACTGCTCGAACAAAATCCTCTGCATGGCTATTCACCCCTCTCATTAAAGCCAGTCTTTGTTTCTTTTTTCTTTTTCGTTTTTAGAGACAGGGTCTTGCTCTGCCATCCAGGAAGAGGTGCAGTGGCAACCATGGCCTACTGCAGCCTTCAACTCCTAGGCTCAAGTGATCCTCCTACCTCAGCCTCCAGTGGCTAGAACTGCAGGCATGCGGCTACCGCACCCGGTTAATTTTTTGCAGAGATGGGGTCTTCCTATGTTGCCCAGGATGGCCTTGAACTCCTGGTCCTGCCTCAGCCTCCCAGAGCTCTGGGATTACAAGCTTGAACCACTGTTTCAACCTGCCTTTTTTTTTTTTTTAAGAGATGGGGTTTCACCATGTTGGCCAGGCTGGTCTCAAACTCCCAACCTCAAGTGATTCGCCCATCAAGGCCTCCCAAAGTGCTGGGATTACAGGTGTGAGCCACTGTGCTGGACCTCGACCTGCTTTTAAACAACTGACCCTCGGCTGCTTTCAAAGGGTCAGGGTGTCTGAAACTGACCCCTGCAGCAGGACCTTCCTTTCTACACACCTCCCAGTGGCCAGTGTGAGGATTCTCCTCATAAAAAACCACTGGAGCCTCTAGCCTGTCCAGGTTTGTGGCTGCACAAGGAATATCATGGACCTGGCTCAGGCCTCAGGAGGGGTCCTGGGCTGCGGAAAAGGTGGGACAGCATCGAGGCAGTCCCACTCCTTCCCAGGGTCGGGCTAGACCTGGGGATAGCCTCAGACATCTCCTCGCTGTGTCCACCCCACCCCCAGACTGGCCCTCACGGAGGAGCAGCAGCTGATGTTTGAGAAGCTGACTCTGTATTGCGACAGCTACATCCAGCTCATCCCCATCTCCTTCGTGCTGGGTGAGCCACCCTTCCTGCTGTTCTGGCTCCCCGTGGCCGCCCAGGCTCCAGATAGGTCTGGAGTGGACCACGAAGAGCTGGGTCTAAGGGCTGGGGTGTGGGATGGGGGCGACGCCAGCGGCAGGTCGGCGCCTCTCTGTAGTTCAGCGAAATGTGCGGACTGCAGCTAGAGAGAATGAAGTTAGACGTTAGGTAAGACGTCCTGCTGTTAGGAAGCGCTGACATCATGGTCCCTGGAGCCCCTGCGAGGGAGGGGAGAGGCTGTAGCGGATTTCTGGGACCAGCAGGGGGACCCCCGGGAGACAGAACCCTTGGGGCTATCGCGTTGGGGCTAGGCCCGCTTGCAGCAGAAAGCTGGAGGAGCTGAGGCGTCGCCGCGCGCTGGGCTCTGGGCTCTGGCCGCAGCTCGATCCCTCGCCCCCCGCCCCTCCTGCCCAGGCTTCTACGTGACGCTGGTCGTGACTCGCTGGTGGAACCAGTATGAGAACCTGCCGTGGCCAGACCGCCTCATGAGTCTGGTGTCGGGCTTCGTCGAAGGCAAGGACGAGCAGGGCCGGCTGCTGCGGCGCACGCTCATCCGCTACGCCAACCTGGGCAACGTGCTCATCCTGCGCAGCGTCAGCACTGCGGTCTACAAGCGCTTCCCCAGCGCCCAGCACCTGGTGCAAGCAGGTGGGCGGGGCGAGAGCGACTGGGCGGAATGGGGCGGAGCCAGGGCGGAGATGGGCGTGGCCGGAATGGAAGATGGGTGGGGCCAAAGTCCCCTGGACTGTGGAGGGGGGGATTGGGTGGAGCCAGGAGTGGGGTGGGGCCAAGATTTGGGGGTCCAATTGGGCGGGATAGAGTCGGGTGTCTAAAGGTGGGGCGAGGCCAAGAGCCCACTCTCCGAGAGTGGGAGTTTGAGGCAGGGCTAAGGACCCTTGAGGGATAAAGGAAAGAAGGGTGGTGGCTTAGGAACTGGTGAGGTACTAGGTTCTACCTCCCTCTGCCCTTGCCCCTCCTGATCTCCGGTTTCCACTCTGGAGGTCTGCGACATCCGTCTCTGACTCCCCCTTGGCCTTGCGTGACCTGGTTCTAGTTAATAAGACAGACCCACGCTAAGCGTGGTGACTGCCGCCTGTAATCCCAGCGCTTTGGGAGGCAAAGTTGGGAAGATCGCTGGAGCCCAAAAGTTTGAGACTTCCCTGGGCAACATAGTGAAACCCCTATCTCTCCAAAAACATTAAAAATTAGCCGGGCATGGTGGCATGTGCCACTACGGTGGGCCCAGTGTACAGGCACACTACGGGCATGGTGGCATGTGCCTGTAGTCTGAGGCTAAAGATCGGGAAACTAAGGCAGGAGGCTCACTTGAGCCCAGGAGTTCCAGGCTGCAGCAAGCTAGATCGCACCACTGCACTCCAACCTGGGTGATAGAGCCAGACCGTGTCTCTGGAAATAAATTAATAATAAATAAATAGATAAATACCCTGCCCACATGCTCAGCCCAGAATAGCACATAGTAGGTGCTCAAATTTTTTGTTGTTGTTGAAAGAAAGAGGATGGCAAAGGAGTGCTGAGGTCTGTATAGATCAGCAGGTCCTGGCCTGGCCACCAGGTGCCAGCCACACTCTCCTGCAGGTTCTCACACCCACGGCCTTCTTCGCTCCACTCTGCAGGCTTTATGACCCCAGCAGAACACAAGCAGTTGGAGAAACTGAGCTTACCACACAACATGTTCTGGGTGCCCTGGGTGTGGTTTGCCAACCTGTCAATGAAGGCGTGGCTTGGAGGTCGAATCCGGGACCCTATCCTGCTCCAGAGCCTGCTGAACGTGAGCCCACTGTACAGACAGGGCTGCCGCAGGGTGGGAAGAGTTGGGGTCCACAGGAAACAAGGTTTCCTACAAAGAGAAGGCTCGAGCCCTCGAGGGTCTTCCCAGAGCCTGAGGAAGGGCTGCAGAATCTTTTCCAACAGCATTCCATAGCCCGAGGTGGTCCCTCCTCATAGGCCCCTCCCTCCTCTCCCAATCTGTGAGGTCCTGGCTCCTTTTCGATAGATGAGGAAGCTGAGACACAAAGGGGTTTAGTGAGCTGCCCATGACCACACAGCCAGGGATGGACCATGAGCACCAGACCCTGGTGCCTGAACAAGAGGTGGAGGTGAGCCCAGGGTGGGGGCAGGTGGTGTTCAGAACCCCATTCCTCCCTGCTGCCCTCCAGGAGATGAACACCTTGCGCACTCAGTGTGGACACCTGTATGCCTACGACTGGATTAGTATCCCACTGGTGTACACACAGGTAAGGACACGGCTAGTGAGGCTGCCCTTTTGGGAAACTGAGGCTAGAAGCACCAAGGAAGCAGCAGGGATGGGAAAGGCTCACCTAGAGGCTGAGTAAATTGCTCCCCCTGGGAGTTGGGTCCTCACTTTGAAGTTGGGCCTGGACTTTGAAGTGCTGAGTTCTAAGAGTCCAGGCTCCTGCCTGACTCAGTAGAGGCAGTGTGATTATCCACATTTGAAAGAGAGGTTGGCCGGGCACAGTGGCTCACGCTTGTAAACCCAGCACGTTGGGAGGCTGAGGCGGGCATACTCCTCACTGAGGTCGGGAGTTGGAGACCAGCCTGGCCAATATGGCGAAACCCTGTATCTACTAAAAATACAAAAATTAGCCGGGCATGGTGACACACGTCTGTAATCCCAGCTAATCAGGAGGCTGAGGCAGGAGAATTGCTTGAATCCAGGAGGCAGAGGTTGCGGTGAGCCGAGATCACACCTCTGCACTTCAGCCTGAGCAGCAGAGTAAGACTCTGTCTCAAAAAAAAAGAGGGGGGGAGATAACAGAGACCCTAAGTCACATGAGTGTGCAAGTCAGAACAAGGCCTCGGTCTCCTGTCTCGGACCCCAGCCCCAGGAGCATCTGATTCAGGGTTCCTGCCTCGCCCTTTGCTGCCACACTCCTCCTCCTCCCAGGTGGTGACCGTGGCGGTGTACAGCTTCTTCCTGACTTGTCTAGTTGGGCGGCAGTTTCTGAACCCGGCCAAGGCCTACCCTGGCCATGAGCTGGACCTCGTGGTGCCTGTCTTCACATTCCTGCAGTTCTTCTTCTATGTTGGCTGGCTGAAGGTGAGCCTCTCCAGGGCCCCGCTGGGCTGGAGGCACGGCCAGAGGGGTCATGGCCAGCAGCCACCTGAAACGAGGATGCAGTGTCAGGACAGGAAGTTCTCCCGGGTAGAAAGCAGCAAGCAGGGCCCCGACCACGGCCCTCTGGTCTGCGCTTTCCCGTGTTGTTACACATGAGGAAACAGAGACTACAGGGCAGCTTTCTTGAGGCCTGGGTCTGCTTCCGGAGGCTGCACCCAAGACCCAGACTTAGCAGCTTGAGGGACAGGGAGAGCTCAGTCTAACCACGTGCTGCTCCCTCAAGAGAATATTCTTCAAACGTCTGTCTGGAGAAAGGGGGATTCACGGAATAGGAGTGGCAATGGCAGGCCCCGCTCACGAGGCTGTTAAAAGGCAGGCTTTGAATGAAGAGACCCCCCCAAACAGGCTTTGTGTGAGCAACATGGCTGTTTATTCACCTGAGACCGAAAAGAGCATCAGTGAAGGGCGGTGGGATAGGACTTGGTTTTATAGGTTTGGGGCAGGCAGTGGAAAGTTACAGAGTAAGATCAGTTACAGTGGTGGGGGTAGGGGCAAGGAGTATACATGACCACACTAAGTTCAGTTACAGTGGCGGGTGGGGTAAGAGTAGTTAAAATGGTAGGGTGGGGTGAGGGGAAGCTTATCTGGGGGGGGTGGAAGCTCCGATGGGCAATGTGGGGGTGTGGTGATCAGCGGAGGCAGGCAGGACTTTAGACTTTCTGGGTCCAGGCTTGCACATGGAGGCCTGACAGAAGCCACTTCTCATCTCTGCTTAAAGCAAAGCCCGGAGGCCGGGCATGGTGCTTCACGCCTGTAATCCCAGCACTTTGGGAGGCCAAGGCAGGCGGATCACCTGAGATCAGAAGTTTAAGTCCAGCCTGGCCAACATGGTGAAACCCTGTCTCTACTAAAAATACAACAATTAGCCAGACATGGTGGCAGGTGCTTGTAATCCCAGCTACTTGGGAGGCTGAGGCGGAGAATTGCTTGAATCCAGGAGGCAGAAGTTGCAGTGACCCAAGATCATGACATTGCACTCCATTCTGGGTGACAGCAAGACTCTATCTCAAAAAAGAGATTTTTTGAGGCAGATTGGCACCACCTCTCCTTGTTCAAGATGCCTGTTGGGGGGTCTTGTTCCCCACCTTAAGTGGCTGGTATTTCCTCCCACCACACCCAGTACTCCGAACAGGAGTTCCAAAAGTTTTCTCTCTACCTCTTTGTCTTTCCTTTCTTCTATTATCCACCCACTCCCTTTCCCTTCCTACCCTCCTTTATTTTTTGGTAGTGGGGGTGGAAGTCTCCCTCTCTGCCCTTCCTATCCATGTCTCTCTCTCTCTGTCTCTCTCTCTGTCTGTCTCTCTCTCACACACACACACACACACACACACACACACACACACACACTCCTATTCCTCTAAATTCCACCTGCCCCCCAGTTATCTTTGGTTTCTACAAATCAAAACAAATCACACTTTTATGCTTGAAATTCTTCAAGGTGCAGCTGGGCAAGGTGGCTCACGCCTGTAATCCCAGCACTTTGGGAGGCTGAGGTGGGCAGATCACCTGAGGTCAGGAGTTTGAGACCAGCCTGACCAACATGGAGAAACCCCATCTCTATTAAAAATACAAAATTACCTGGGCGTGGTGGCACATGCCTATAATCCCAGCTACTCGGGAGGCTGAGGCAGGAGAATTGCTTGAACCCAGGAGGCGGAGGTTGCGGTGAGCTGAGATCACTCCATTGCACTCCAGCCTGGGCAACAGAGCGAGACTCCATCTCAAATTTAAAAAAGAAAGAAAGAAAGAAAAATTAATAAGAAAAAAAAAGAAATTATCCAAGGTGCCCCAGTGGCCTACAAGATGTCCCCTGGACCCCTAAGGCAGCTTGTCACCTCTTTGGAGCTTTCTTAGGGCATTTTAGAGATTACTATCCAGGAATCTGCCCTCCTGGACCGCCCTTTAGTTCATGACATCTTCAGAGTATATCTCTATTGCATGAATGAATACAATTATGCAACAGGATAAGATGCATGAGGTGAGATAAAGGTAGTAACTCCTCTGAGTGACACACTCAGGGACAGCTGTGGGTTTGCAGGGAAGGACTGGGTCAGGAGAATCAGGGGGCCTGTGTCCAGAAGTGTGTGAGTGCCCAGAGTGTGGGGGGCTGGAGCCCTAAACTCTGGCTTTGAAGACAGTGGTCAGGCAGGAAGAGTATGATGGGGTGTAGAAATGGCAGCCCTGAGTTTAAGGGGGGAGGCTGGCGTTGAGGAGTTCTGCCTGAGGGTTTACAGAGCCTCACCTGTCCCCAAGGTGGCAGAGCAGCTCATCAACCCCTTCGGAGAGGATGATGATGATTTTGAGACCAACTGGATTGTTGACAGGAATTTGCAGGTATGGAGAGAGGGAGAGGCCATACCACGGAACTTCCCCAAAGGGGGCCCAAAGACAGGACCCCGCTGTTCTGCAGGGAGGCCCCACCATGAATTATCACCCCTTCCCCTCCTCCCTCCTGTGATCAGTCCTTCATTCACAGGATTCTCACCTCAATCTTTGAGGCCGCGGGCAGGCACCCATCTCATTTCACAGGCGGGAAAGCTGAGTTCCAGAGAAAGGGAAGTGATTCCTCCAAGTCATCAGGGGAGTACAAGCTCCTGCCTGGCATGACCTTTCTGTGGGACTTCTCCTTCTGTCCCTGGTGACCAGGTGTCCCTGTTTGCTGTGGATGAGATGCACCAGGACCTGCCTCGGATGGAGCCGGACATGTACTGGAATGAGCCGGAGCCCCAGCCTCCCTACACGGCTGCTTCTGCCCAGTTCCGCCGAACCTCCTTTATGGGCTCCACCTTCAACATCAGGTGTGGCCAGTGCCGGGGGGCTGGGTGGGAAGCCCCTCTAGAGCAGGGGGCTGCCTAGGAGCTTGGAATAGCTCTAGGTAATACATACTGGGTGCCTCCTAAGTGTCAGGCACTGTACTATGCTTTTTATAAATATCAACTATTGTTTTCCTCCCAAGTTTTCAGATGATTAAAGTACAGGTTCAGGTTCAGAGAGAGCAAGTTGCCCAAGGCCACATAGCTAGCAAATGGTGCATGTGCTACCAAAAGGACAGCCAGTGATCAGTGATGCAGTGGAACATTAGGACCTGGCTTCTTCTGTCATCCAGAACTATATTTTCTTTTTTTGAGATAGGGTCTTGCTCTGTCACCCAGGCTGGAGTGCAGTGGTGTGATTTCGGCTCACTGCAGCCTCCGCCTCCTGGGTTCAAGTGATTCTGCTGCCTCAGCCTCCCGAGTAGTTGGAATTACAGGTGCCCATCACCACAGCCGGCTAATTTTTGTACTTTTCGTAGAGACGGGGTTTCACCATGTTGGCCAGGCTGGTCTCAAACTCCTGACCTCAAGTAATCTGCCCGCTTTGGCCTCCCAAAGTGCTGGAATTACAGGTGTCAGAACTGTATCTTCTGATAAGCTAGCGTGCTTGGATAGGAAGTGGAAGTGAGGTTCCCTGGGATGGGGGAGGAGCAGCAAATATGTCCCAGCAGGCAGCCATGTCATCACAGGTACCTCCTGAATTGACTTTGTCCTATAGAGTAAAGGCCTCAGGCTGCCCACAGCAGCCAGACTTACCTCCACGTGGGCCCACTGCCCTGATTCGATCCAAATCCCTCTTGATCTGCAGTGGGCTGAAGGGCTGTCCCAGCTGGTCCTGTCTCCCCAGGATGACAGAGTTGAGAGGGTCTTGGAGAGTGCTGGGCACATGCCAGGGTTTATACTCAAGGTTTTCTTCCACAGTATCCAGTGCTGTTCTCCACTTGTTCATTTTTGTTTGTTTTGTTGGTTTTTTGAGACAGAGTTTTGCTCTGTCACCAAGGAGTGCAGTGGCGCGGTCTCAGCTCACTGCAACCTCCTCTTCCCAGGTTCAAAGGATTCTTTTGCCTCAGCCTCCTGAGTAGCTGGGATTACCAGGTGCCACAATGCCCGGCAAATTCTTGTATTTTCAGTAGAGACAGGGTGTTACCATGTTGGCCAAGCTGATCTCAAACTCCTGACCTCAGGTGATCCGCCCGCCTCGGCCTCCCAAAGTGCTGGGATGACAGGCATGAGCCACTGCACCCAGCTGTTTGTTCTTTTAAAATCCAAACATCCTACTAAACTGCAATCAGATTAACTAGAGTCTGTAGTTAGTGTGAGTGAGGGTTGGGAAGGTGATCAGATGAAGGCTGGGGGCTGGCTTAAGTCAGAAACATTTCTGGAGGATGACTTTGAGCCCTACATGATTTGTACCCCAGTAGCTGAAGGTTGAGGAGGGGGAAAGGCTAAAAACAGGACGATAAAGCATAGACCTTGTCTCCAAGGAATATACTATTTACACAGGGAGCTCAAACCCAAGCCCCAAACTCTGTATACAAGGTTACAAAATACTGGATGTCTAGGAAAGGGAGAGAACATGGAACACTGTCACCTTTGGCTGCCTGAGAGGTAGCTTCCAGCCGGGTCTGGGGCTGGGCCTTGGAACATGGGGAGAATCTGAACTTGGGCAAGGGCAGGTCATACTCGGTGGTAGTTAAGCTGTCCCTTACAGGGTAAAGGTCTTGGGCTTCCAGGATGCCTGTTGCCAGGAAGCCAAACTTCTCTTTGTGGATGTCGCTCCCAGTTGGAACCACAAATCTCTGGCATTGCCAGAGTCACTCATTGTGGGCCTGATCTGAACCACTCATGCCAGGGGACCAGTGGTTCTGACTGCCTGGAGTGAGAGGTTTTAAAGGAAGCAGTGAATGATGATGAGGAGGCCTTTACATGCCAGGTGGGGGTGGGGGTTAGATGTTAACTCTGATCAAGAGGGAGTCAAAGAACAGTGAGGTGAGCCAGGCCTGGAGGGATCACCAGGAGGTACAGAGGGATCAGGAGAGAGCCAGGGCATTGTGTGGCCTTGGCTTGGGGCAGCCGAGAGAGAGGAGGAGGTAAGGGAGAAGTAAGGCCAGAAATTGGTCCTTTGTCCACCTGCTCAGCTCTGCATCTCCTGCTTCTTTCCAGCCTGAGCAAAGAGGAGATGGAGTTCCAGCCCAATCAGGAGGACGAGGAGGATGCTCACGCTGGCATCATTGGCCGCTTCCTAGGGCTGCAGTCCCATGATCACCATCCTCCCAGGACAAACTCAAGGACCAAACTACTGTGGCCCAAGAGGGAATCCCTTCTCCATGAGGGCCTGCCCAAAAACCACAAGACCGCCAAACAGAACTTTAGGGGCCAGGAAGACAATAAGGCCTGGAAGCTTAAGGCTGTGGACGCCTTCAAGTCTGCTCCACTGTATCAGAGGCCAGGCTACTACAGTGCCCCACAGACACCCCTCAGCCCCACACCCATGTTCTTCCCCCCTGAACCATCAGCACTGTCGAAGCTTCACAGTGTCACAGGCATAGACACCAAAGACAAAAGCTTAAAGACTGTGAGTTCTGGGGCCAAGAAAAGTTTTGAATTGCTCTCAGAGAGCGATGGGGCCTTGATGGAGCACCCAGAAGTCTCTCCCGTAAGGAAGAAAACTGTGGAGTTTAACCTGACGGATATGCCAGAGATCCCCGAAAATCATCTCAAAGAACCTTTAGAACAATCAACAAGCAACATACACGCTACACTCAGAGATCACATGGATCCTTACTGGGCCTTGGAAAACAGGTCTGTCCTCACCCGAACTAGAGTCACGGCATTGCCCTGTGCATGACCCCTCTTTCCCCCACCCTATCTTCCCTTGCTCTGAGCCTACCTTTCCTCCACAATTTCCTAGGGTCCATCACTGCCAGAGCATGCTGGACCTACCTACACTCAGCACTACCTTGGGGTACAGACTTGGCCACCTCCACAGGGATCCTAGGGAAGAGTCTGGGACCTTTTCTCACTTCATCCAAGAGCCTGGTATCACCAGGAAGACCTATTGGGACCAGGTGAAGGAAGATGAGGTTGCGCTGACCAGGATGCTGCTGAAGGCAGAAGTGCCCAGGCTTAGCTGAGCAGGTGTTATCACTGGCCCCAACTTACTTTGGTAGCTGACGGAAAACCATGGGGTGGCAGTCAGCTGCATGACAGATGAACACTTCCCCATAACCGTTTAGTGTAGTACCCAAGTACTCCAGGAAAGGGTGGCAGGCTGAGGGCGTCCAGGGCCCTTAAGCCATTTTCTCACTGCCTGGGGAACCTCACCAAAATACTCCATGCTTCCTTGGGGTCAGCCCGAAGCTGTCACAAAACCAGATGTTTCACTTTATTCCAGATTTCCTGGGCACTTTCACCCAATTAGAAACTCCGCACTTCATCCTGTCATGTGGAGAGGAAGTATAACTTCCCTTTTCTCGATTCTCAAGTGGTCACTTTCATGGTCAGAACACCTAGCTATTATGATTGAAAACTTAAAAGGGCAACAAATTCAGTCTTGCTTCTAGGGCTAGACAGGAACTTTACAAACACCTGTGGCTTCTTTAGGAAAGGATGTTAATATATAAGAATCTGTGGCCAGGGGCACGGTGGCTCATGCCTGTAACCCCAGCACGTTGGGAGGCAGAGGCAGGCGGACAGATCACAAAGTCAGGAGTTTTGAGACCAGCCTGACCAGTATGGTGAAACCCCATCTCTACTAAAAAATACGAAAATTAGCTGGGCGTGGTGGCACGTGTCTGTAGTCCCAGCCGGAGGCCGAGGCAGGAGATTGAATCCAGGAGGCAGAGGTTGCAGTGAGCCAAGATCTTGCCACTGCACTCCAGCTTGGGTGACAGAGACTGTCTCCAAAAAAAAAAAAAAAAAAAAAACGCCGGGTATGGTGGCTCACACCTATAATCTTAGCACTTTCAGGCATATCAAAAGGTCAGGAGATCGAGACCAAACTAGCTAACATGGTGAAACCCCATCTCTATTAAACATACAAAAAATCAGCCAGCGGTGATTTTTAGTGGTGGTATCTGCCTGTAGTCCCAGCTACTTGGGAGGCTGAGTCAGGAGAATCACTTGAACCTGGGAGACAGAGGTTATAGTAAGCTGAGATCTTGCAACTGCACTTCAGCCTGGGTGAGAGTGACTGTCTCAAACAAAAATCTTGGGCTGAGTGTGGAGGCTCATGCCTGTAATCCCACCAAGGCAGGCGGATCACTTGAGGTCAGGAGTTTGAGACCAACCTGGCCAACATGCTGAAACCATCTCTACCAAAAAATACAAAAATTAGCTGGGCGTTATGGCGCACGCCTGTAATCCCAGTAACTCAGGAGGCTGAGAGAATTGCTTGAACTGAGGTGAAGGTTGCAGTGAGCCAAGATTGAGCCATTGCACTCCAGCCTAGGCAATGGAGTGAAACCCTGTCTCAAAAAAAGAAAAAAAAGGAAAACTTTGCCCTTCTACTGCAGCATCTTAGTATTTGAAATGACGGTACCTTCCATACTCACGCCATTTTCTCTCACATTCTCACTAGGGATGAAGCACATTCCTAACCTGCCTGCCTTCTAAGAGAGATGCTTCGCCAGCCAGGTTCTCTCCTGCATGTACCAGCAAAACACTGATCCAGTCACAGCCAAAGAGCTGTCCACAACGAAGAGTATATCCCAGGACAGCCAGAATCAAATGGTTAGCCTAATAGATACAAATCATTAGTCCAGGACTACTTCAGCTTTTAATGCCTTTTATTCATAAAAATTGTGAAAGCTAGACTGAACCACTGGAAACATTTAACTCAAGACACTGGATTCAGTGGGAAACCCTTAGTCCTGTCTGAATCCAAGACAGCCACACCTTAGTATACTGCTCAAGCTAAGGAGTAATACAAATATTCTCGGTTTTTTATCAGCATGACTAAAACTGTACAATGGAGGTTGGGCAGTGGCTCACAGCTGTAATCCCAGCACTTTGGGAGGCCGAGGTGGGCGGATGACGAGGTCAGGAGTTCGAGACTAGCATGACCAACATGGTGAAACCATGTTTTGTTTTGTAAAAATACAAAAACTAGCTGGGAATGGTGGCATGCATCTGTTATCCCAGCTACTCAGGAGGCTGAGGCAGGACAATCACTTGAACCCAGGAAGTGGAGGCTGCAGTGAGCTGAGCAGAGATTCCTGCATGGGCGACTGGTGGTGGTGTGGAGGGAACAATACTTAAAGAACCTGGAGGCTCGCCTAGATAGATTTCTGACTCATCCCAAGATCTCAAAGACAACACCTGGGTACCAAATTTCTTTATTTGAAGGAATGGTACAAAGAACTCAAGTGGATGTTTTGGTACAACTTATAGAAAAGGTAAAGGAAACCCCAATATGCATGCACTGTCTTGGTGACCAGGGAAGTCACCCCATGGCTATGGGTAAATTAGCCTAAGGCTTAGCTTTCATTATCACTGTCTCCCAGGGTGTGCTTGTCAAAGAGATATTCTGCCAAGCCAGATTGGGGTGCTCCCATCCTGCGCAAGTTGCTCACGTGGTCACCCAATTCTTTGATGGATTTCACCTGCTCATTCAGGTAATGCGTCTCAATGAAGTCACACAACTAGAAAACAATGGGGAAGACAGTTAGTAGTCAGCTTTCCCAATCCCTAAAGCAAATGATTTCCTCCATTTATTTCCTGGGTTTCCAATACTCACATGGGCGTCATTTTTGTCAGTGGCCAGTTTGTGCAGTTCCAGTAGTGACTGATTCACGTTTTTTTCCAAATGTAATGCACACTCCATCGCATTCAGCCCGCTCTCCCAGTCATCATGGTCTGGTTTCTAAATAAGGAGGACAGGTGAATGCATCTCTACCAACTAACCTACACATCAGCAAGCCCGTCTTATCTACCCACCATGCTTTGGCAAAGGGGACGTTACTATTGGCCTAATTTAGTTTAGATGGTTAAGCCTAAAAAAAGCACAAAAAGCAAAAGCACAGTGTATCATCACTTTATAAGGGCAACTGCTAGTTTAAGTGATTTCGGACACCCCAACACTGCTAGATTACAAAGTATGACAGCTGTAGTTCTTCTGTTTACCTTGATATCCTGGAGGAAGATGCGGCCACCTCGATCATTCTGCAGCTTCATCAGTTTCTCGGCATGTTCCCTCTCCTCATGCGATTGGTGAAGAAAGTACTTGGCAAAGTTCTTCAAAGCCACATCATCGCGATCAAAGTAGTAAGACTGAAAGGGGAACACTGAATGTGTTATGTTAGGGATTCCCAGACAGGTAGCTGCTGACAATCTACGGGGAGGCAAGATGGTCTTGTGAGCCTAGGCTTCCTTTCTCAAAGCACAGCATGAAGGAATCAGTGCTTAAGGAGATTGGGGGCAGATGAGCTACTGGACTGAACCCAGCAGTAGTGCTTCTATTCTAAAATAGAAAACGGAAACTTGACCCTTGAAAGTTTACTTCAAGGAACCTTTAGAATATTATGGGCATTGCCTCGAGCACAGAGTGTCTTAAGGATATGTATTAGTGCAGAGACAACTTCTTACAGCCCGTGCGAAATCTCATTGTTTGACGAGAGGCTGGCTGCTGGAGTACTGACCCTGCACTTAGTCCTCTTCTCCTCCCCGCCCCTGGATTAACCACGTTGAAGCGTGGTTAAAACAAAGAGCTCAGGAGCTTGCCAGCTATACCGTGGATTTATTAATAAAATTAAAAACTCCCATGCAAGGTGACAAATATGGACACTATATTGATGCAAATATACTTTTATAATAACTGTATCACAAAAATTTGACTTTTGGTTTTAGGCATTTGATGTAGTCAAGTGTTTCTGAAAGGCAGTGACAGCCACAGAAACACAGGCTTGTTTTCAAATCCATTTGGAACATATCTATTCTTGGGACAGTCTGGACAATCACAAGGCAATTCTAAGGAAGACTCTCAGGACACCGCCTAAGACCAGGATTTGGGAAAATTGATTCCACTGATCACTGAAAAATTTCTTGCCCAGTAACTGTCGGTTGACTTTACCCAAGAACTAGGGGTTCAATTAGTAGGTCACAACTCCACACCTCTCACAGGATACATAAAAGATAAATTAAGTTCCCTAGGCGCAAGATCAGGTGACACTTCGGTGACTGCAGAAGGGGCGATTTCTAGAGAGACGCTTCAATGCAAGTGGGACTTAAGAGATAAGCAGAGCCGAGGTAGATACGGCTGCTCAAGAGGGATCTGCCCACAAGATAAGCCGCTACGCGCCAGCCCCAAGGGGGCTATTCGACAGTTACCCAGCAGGCCCGCCGTACCTAGGGAGATGGGAGGTGGATATCTAAGCAAAAATCGTTGGGCCTCAGGGCCAAATGCCAAAGGCAGAGGAAAAAATGGAAGTGCAAAACTTCACCTTCCTAACCGCAGGTTTCGTGCACAAGCTGCTGCCAAGTCTTACAACCCAGGATTTTTGGACGCCAAGACCTCTTTAAAAAAAAGAAGGGTGTGCAGAGGTGGCCCTGGCCTAGGAGGGAGCGTTCCCAGGGGACAGCCAAGAACCAGATGCCCGGACTTTCTGCGCCAGAGAAGTCCTTGGAGATCTCGAGCAGCCTCCATTTTCCAGAAGGGCGCAGGGAGGCGGGGAAGCCCGCGGGCGGCCACACCCCCGGCCCGCCCCAGCGCGCGCCCCGGGAACCGCGCCCAGCCCCGGCCCCCGCCCTCACCCCGGCCCTGGCCCTGGCCCTGGCCCGCCCGTGCTCACCATGGACAGGTAAACATAGGAGGCGTAGAGCTCCAGGTTGATTTGGCGGTTGATGGCGGCCTCTGAATCCTGGTGGTAGTTCTGGCGCACCTGCGAAGGTGATGCGGTCGTCATGGCGGCGGCTAAGGAGAGGCGGCGACGGCGGTGGCTGCGCGGCGCTGGAGAGGCGGGGACCTTGGGACGATCCGAGGACGCGGTGTGGAGGTGACGGAGGGCTGGCTGTGGGCGGCCGGCCGGGGTGGGGGAACGAGCGCCGGGTTCCGTCCAAGCACTGTTGAAGCAGGAAACCGCGGCGACTCTCGACGAAGAACGTCTGGCGCAGCTAGCCGTTCGCTGGCTCTTATAGCGGCTGTAGCGTCAGGCCCGCCCCGGCCAATCAGCGCCGCCCGCCCCGCGCCCTCTTCTTCCGGTGGGCGCGCGGCCTCCCCTCCCCCTGCGGCGGGGGAGGGGCGGCCGCTGGAGGCCGTCGTACGCTCGGGCGGAGCTGGAGAGCTGGGACGGGTACCGGACGGCCTCGGGGACAGCGGTGGCGTCTCTGTGCCCCTGAGGCCCGTTTAGTGGAGTTGGAGGGAAGCTGCAAGGAGGCGCGGGAAGCCCACCTCAGAGCCCCTAGTTCTAGGGGCTCCTAGGCCTTGGAACGCGGAGGGCGGGGTAGGGGAGGTAATGGGGTGATCCTGATTTCCATTTTCCCGAACCTGCACCCTGAGGCTTCTGGCCCGGGGCATGGTGTTAAAAATCATAGCGGCGGGGAAGCCCTTGTGACATCTTGCTGCAGATTGGGAAGGTGGAAGGTGGTCGCGGGCCTTAGGTGGCCGAGCCCACTTTCTCTTGCTCAGTGTTCAGGAAGGAGCGCGTTGGAGAAGTGGGGCGCACGGCCGGTTTCGGGTCCGTCCCTGCCTTTCCGACTCCAGCGACCATGTCCGCCTTTGGCGGAAAGCAAACATGGCTTCGTGTGCAGTTTCTGCAACAAAGGCTGGGCGGGCCGGGTTTCCCTAGGGATGAGGACCACCTCCCCCCGGGGGTCGTGGGCGTGAGCCACTGGGGCCTCCGAGAGAATCGCTAGTGTCGCTTTTCACCCAAGGGACTATCTCGGGTTAGAAATAAAGGAGAAGCGATGTGGATCTAAAGGCGAAGCCCATCCCGAGGCCTTTTCAAAATGGCTTCTTACCGGCCCCACTTCGTGGCCCTATTGGGTGAGATTGGAGAGAAGGGTGTGTCATTGGAGAGAAGCTGATACGATTGATGGCGGCGACAGGTGGAAGAGACCCCCGGAAGGGCGGAGCCAGCGTGTGTGACCGGCAGCTGAGCCCCAGGCACAGGGTGGATGTGAATTTATGGATGGCAGAGCTGGAGCTAGGCCCTGCCCCTACCTAGATCCTGGCTTCGGGGTCTAATGTTCTGTCGCGTTTTTTTGACGCATCGGTGGAAGAACTATCAAGATCATTTTCAGGATGCTAATAAACCTGCAGCTAGAAGCTAGACTTCCAAACCTATGTGCCGGCTATGTGCCGGGCGCGGTGGCTCACGCCTGTAATCCCAGCACTTTTGGAGGCCGAGGAGGGTGGATCACCTGAGGTCGGGAGTTCAAGACCAACCTGACCAACATGGAGAAACCTCACCTCTACTAAAAATACAAAAAATTTTCGGGGCGTGGTGGGGCATACCTGTAATCCTACCTACACTCCAGCCTGGGCAACGAGAGTGAAACTCCATCTCAGAGAAACAAAAAACACCTATGTTACTTGCAGGAAAACCGTTTTAGTGGTGCTAGAGCAACAGTAATAAGGTAGACAGTAGAATGCTGCTAGACAATGAGTACCTTACCCAGTCTGGGATAGGAGGAGGTCAGGGAAGCCTTCCCTAAGCGAGACACCTGAGCTAAGTTTGAAGAAAAGGTTAAAAGGAAGGTGAAGTGCGGGAGGGAAAGGGAGCAGAGTGAACAGCATATGCAAAGGTGTGAAGATGTGGAAATTCATGGCCTGTTCAAGCTAGTTGACCTGGGGCCAGGCACGGTGGCTCATGCCTGTAATCCCAGCACTTTGGGAGGTGGAAGCGGGCTGATCACTTGAGATCAGGAGTTGGAGACTAGCAAAACCCGTCTCTACTAAAAATACAAAAATTAGCTGGGCATGGTGGCATGTGCCTGTAATCCTAGCTACTCTGGAGGCTGAGGCAGGAGAACCGCTTGAACCTGAGACGTGGAGGTTGCAGTGAGCCGAGATGGCGCCTTTGCACTCTAGCCTGGAAGACAGAGTGAAACTGTCTCAAAATATATAAAAGAAAGTATGTTGGCTTGGAAAATACAGTGTATGTTTGGGGATGCTGGATAGGGTGAAGAATAGAACAAGGTCCGGCAGGGATGTGTGTCATAAAGGGGTTAAACTTGATCCTAGAGACAGCATGGAGACACCACATTAGCTTTGTTTTTAGAAACTTTACACTGGAAATCTCCTAGGATAAGAGTATAGCAAAGCCACCCTATATAAGATCCAAAGCTTTCCTTGATAACAGTAACCAACAGTTAGAAAATGGGAGGGGGGGTGGGAAGGAATGGAAAAAAATATGTTTTTTACTTACATTGGCAACAAAAGCTTAAAGTACCTTGGAATAAAGTTAACAAGAAATATATAGAGAAAACTATAAATGCTTACTGCTGGACCAACAAAAAAAGGGCAGCCTTGCATAAATGAAGAGGTACCATATTCCCAGATGGTCAGTCTTCATTTTGTAAAGATATCAGTTGGCCAGGCGTGGTGGCTCGTGCTTGAAATCCCAGTACTTTGGGAGGCAGAGGCGGGTGGATCACAAGGTCAGAAGTTGGAGACCAGCCTGGCCAACACAGGGAAACCCCGTCTCTACTAAAAATACAAAAATTAGCTGGGTGTGGTTGTAGGCACCTGTAAATGCCAGCTACTCGGGAGGCTGAGGCAGGAGAATCACTTGAACTTGGGAGGCGGAGGTTGCAGTGAGCAGAGATTGCGCCACTGCACGCCAACCTGGACGACAGATCTAGACTCCATCTCAAAAAAAAAAAAAACAATGTCAGTATTCCCCAAATAAACAAATTCACTGCAATGTCCATAAGAGGCAGGTTTGTTTTTTTTTTTCTCAGCCATTATTGACTCTGGGACGGTATGTTTTTTTTTGAAACTTCACGAAATGATTCTAAAGTTCATTTGGAGGAGTCAGTGTGTTGATATTTGCATTCGGTGCTATAATAAAAGTACAGTAAATGCTATAAGCAGTGTGGTACTGGCGCAGAAAGAGATAACTACATTATTGTGGCAAAATAGTCCTGCCCGCCTACATATGGGAACTCGGGACATATTAAAGTGTCGTTTCAAATTAGGGAAGAAAGAATGGGTTTAACAAATTATGTTGAAACAATTGATAGTCATGTGGAGAAAAATGACTCACTCAGTGTTTAAAAATACATTCCAGATGGATTAAAACTCCAAGCCTTAAAAGAAGTATAAGGTTTTGAGAAGAATATATAGAAGATTATTTTTTACAATTTTTGGGTAAGGAGTATTCTTCTGAGGCTGTCAGAAGCCATGAAAGTACAGTTGGCAGATTTGACGACTTAAAAACGAAAAGCTGTAAGACAAAAGATGTTGTAAACAGAGTTAAAACAGAGATGACAAATTGGGTTGATATTTGTAGCTCATAAGTGATGAAGATTAGTAACTATAATATATGTTTGTGTATGTCTAATTAAATGCCATATATTTGTCACACCTTTATTTTTTTTTTTTTGAGACAAAGTTTCACTCTTGTTGTCCAGGCTGGAGTGCAGTGGCTTGATCTTGGCTTACTGCAACCTCCACCTCCGGGGTTCAAGTGATCCTCCTGCTGCAGCCTCCCAAGTAGCTGGGACTGCAGGCGCTTGCCACCATGCCTGGCTGATTTTTGTCTTTTTAGTAGAGATGGGTTTTCACCATGTTGGCCAGGCTGGTCTCGAACTCCTGATCTCAAGTGATCCACCCGCCTTGGCCTCCCAAAGTGCTGGGATTATGGGCATGAGCCACCATGCCTGGTGTTATGAGGCCCTTTTGATTGCCTGCCCTGGTGCTATAGATGGTAAGCTCCTGGAAGGCAGGCATTGTTTCTATCTTTGTCTCTGCACTCCCAGCTTTTTGCAAGGTGCTTGTTACTTGGTACTCAATATGTGTTGCATGAACAGATGGGAGCATGATTGAATGTTCAGGATGGATGAGAGTGAGGCTAGAGGGCTGGGCACCAGTCCGGGGGGCAGCAGCCTTAGTTCTTAGAGAACAGAGGGGATAGAACGAAGATTTGACAGATCTGGAGAAGACCGAATTAACACACTGATTGACAAAAGTAGGGGCAGGGGTGGGCAGTGGGTAAAGGAGCTCCCAGCTTTCTGATTTGGGCAGCCTGGTTGCTGCTGCCATTCCCTGAGCCGAGGAGCACAGGAAGAAACGCAGGTTTAGGGAAGGCCCTCGGGGAAGGTCGGCTTGGTTTTGGAGTAGATGTGCTGAGTTTCCAGGCTTCCGGGATGTCCAGGGGGACAGAGCCAGCATGAAGTTGTTGGACTCACTGGAAGAAAGTCGGTCTGCTGCAGGGAGTAGGTTTCCTGAATCAGTATTGGCGCCATGCTTGGCTAAACACATATGTAGGTAGCTGCAGTGAACATTGCAGCAATACTGAGGGGCAGCTTGTGCTGTAGAAGGTCACTAGGGAAGGCTGGCGGAAACAATGGAAGGGAAATCTGTTGGTGAGGGAGTGTGTGTGTGTGTGTGAGAGAGAGAGAGAGAGAGAGAGAGAGAGAGTGTGTGTGTGTGTGTTTGATTGTTTATATGATTGCTTGTGTCCCTTCCCTACTTTCTGGTAACTTGAGGTGTCAGAACTGCAATCTCCAAGCCTTTGGATTCTTCCGAAGCTGTGGCCTGGTCTTTGGACCTTTGTTGACCAGAGTTCCACCTCCCCCACCCTCCAGCCCAGCTCCTCGTGACTAGGAGGCTGCGGCGGGGGGTTTGGCTGAACTCCCGGGACAGCCGCCTTCCAGGGCCAGGAGTGGCGGGAGGGACCTCGAGTGAGAGAAGAGCCAAGCCGGTAGTTTCTGGAGGCTCGGCGCATCCCGGAGGAGGAGGGGGCGGGGTGGGGGGTGCGGTGGAGAGTTGCTGTCCCACCGTGACTCAGCACTCTGCTGGTAGAGAGTTGCTGTCCCACCGTGACTTAGCACTCTGGTGGGCCGGGCTTGGGCTCCAAAAGTGCTTTGTCCTGGAGGAGAGAAGCAGTCAGAAGACCTGGAGGGCTGTGGCTTCGCTGTGGAGGGAGGGAGGAAGGGAGAGCGCCCCCCTCCCCTCATTACCTAATGGAACAAAGACCAGTGGCTGGACGGGGAATAAAGGGGCGTGAGATCAGCCAGCGGGGCCTCTAACGGTGTTTTTGCGGGCAAGCCATGGTTTTTCTTTTCCTGCCTATCCCTTGCTCGTGCTTTCCCACCGCATGGGGAATCTCAATAGATGCTGGGTTTCTTTCCCTTCTCGGGACTGTTAAAATTTAGGATTCCACAGCTAGGAAATCACAGACCACCCCCCGCCACACACACACAAATTTAAAGGCTTGAAGGGACTTTAGAGCTTCCAAATCATTGTGTTTTACAGAAAGGTGAGACCCAAAGGTTAGGCTTGCCCAAGGCCATAGAGTCACTGGCTTTTCAGCTGAAAACTAGGACAGGGCACGTGACAGGAACCCTGTGGCCATTAAATACAATAACTGTGTTTAATAAGTGTGTTGAAGCAATGGGTGTGTGAAGGAACCGCTATGTGAAAAGGCAGAGCCCAAACTGTTCCACAGTCTGGTTACAACAAAGGAAAACCTCAAAAAAAACCTCAGGGCTGGAGACGTGAGTTACATGGCATTTTAACTGAAGAGCTGATGTTTTAAATGTCTGGGATTCCCCCAGAAGTGAAGTGAAGTAAAGCAGGAAATTCGAGTTTTGAAATTCAGAACGTGGAAAAAACAATACTAAATCAGATTCGGGTACATTTCTGGATGATGCAATCATATCCACAGAGCTTGCCCTTAAATCGTTTCTTGAAAGCCCTTGAGATCAGTAGAATCAGAGTGTAGATACTCAGAACCCCCACCTGCCCCCCCACCTCTCCCAGAAGGTTAATGAGAGCCACAGCCTTCGATGTTTGAGGACAACTGCAAACAGAAGGCAAGGCCTGTTTCTGAACGCTAACTCAGGCCTCCCTGCACTCCAGACTTCTGCCAGAAACCTTATCACATGGGGCCCCAGCTGTGTGTTTGCTTCCTGGCTGGACTTCGAGCTTCACTTTAAGCTGTGTCTCCAATCCTGGCACAGCCCGGGGGTCCTTCCAGCTCTAGCAGTTTGCAACTCCATACCTCTTCTCCCGAATGGTCATATCCAGCAGAACATCTGGTCTCTACCTTTGGACTAGTGGCTCCTGGAGTTCAAGGCTTTTGCCTTTAACAGTCCCTGCCTGTATCCTTCCCTGTGAGCCCCTGGGATCTGCCCTCAGTGAAGAGGCTACCTGGCCTCTCTGAACTTTGATTCCTGTGTTATTTACAGTATCTGAAGCCAGACCTCTCCCATGCTACCTTGAGCACACACTCTGGGCGCCCTCTTCACCACAGTTCTCATTGCACCCCGTCAGCTGGGACCCAGCCACATGGCATCCCCACATCACCCCATCCAGGCCCAGCTGTGCTCACCCTTGCCAAATCAGGGGAGGCCCAGTTCAGCACAGGTGGCCTTCTCCCAGGCTAGCAGCCTTGGGAGAAGGGTGAAAAAAAAACAGAAAAATGACTTGCACATCTGGTTAGGGACCTCAGCAGCCAGAGAGGCCTTGGCAGCCAGGGGCTGGGAGTGCCTCATCATGGAAATGGGGACTGGGTCCGCCTTGGGGGTTTTCACTGTGTGGATGGGCACTGTGGTGGAGGGGAACAATGGCTGCACAATCACAGTCCCTTGAGCACTGGGGCAGAGGGAGGGAGTAGATCCAAGAGGATCTGGGAGATTGGCAGCCAGGGACCAGCCCAGCTGAGAGGCAGCAGAATGAGGCAGCCAGAGGGAGCAGCGAGGGCTTTCCTGCCCCCAAAGAAGGGGCACAATCCAGGAGAGCTAGTGAGTCTTGCTGGGCCAGCAGATAGGGCCTAAGTCAGCAGAGGGAGGTCCTGAGTGTCCTATGAGAGTCAGGACCCAAAAGATCTCCCCCTCAGCATGGCCAAGCCCTCCAGCCTGTGGCTGCTCCCAACGTCTCAGGCTCCTTCTTTCCTGCCTGGACCACTTCCTGCAGTCCCACCCTCTCTAACCTGTCTCTGTTCTGTCTGTCCCAGCATTAAGAAATGCAAAGATAAGCACTTTGTGATTACAACTTAGGGAGGCTGGTACAGTGGCTCACGCCTGTAATCCCAGCACTTTAGAGGCAGAGGTGGGTGGATTACTTGAGCCCAGGAGTTTGAGACCAGGCTGGGTGACATAGTGAGTCCCCCTCTCTACAAAAAAATACAAAAATTAGCCAGGTATGATGGCACAGGCCTGTAGTCCCAGGTACTCAGGAGGCTGAGGCAGGAGGATTGCTTGAGCCCAGGAGTTCAAGGCTGGAGTGAGCTATGATTGTGCCATTGCACTCAACCCTGGGCAACAGAGCCAAACCCTGTTTCTAAATAAATAAATAAATAAAAATAAAACTTCTTAAGGGCTCCCCACTGCCCTTGGGATACAACTGTGATTCCTGGGTGTGGCCCAGCCACTCACCCCTAGGCTTCTCTCTAGCCCTCCAGTGGTCCCCTCACACCTTGGGACTTCACACAGCTGGTCTGTCTGCCCAGGTGGCTTGCCCCTGACTCCTCTACCTAGAAAACGACCCGGCTTTCAACACCCAGCTCAAATCTCCTCTCGAGGCTCCTTGCACTGCCCCGCGAAGCTGAGAATTTCCATTTTTTTGTGCCCTCCAGCACGTTGCACTGTGGACCTGCCCCGGACCTGCCTCCCCCACTGGAAGGAAACTAATGCCCTTTATCTTAGGCATGCCTCTGCCTTTCCCACCTCAGCACCTGGCAAAGCACTTAACAGATTTAAAGGCTCCCAGGCTACCAATAAATATGGGCTGGATTTAACTTGGACTTGGCTCTTAGCTCAACTCTTACCTTTTCTGTTACTGAGCGTTAGGCTGCTCCACCACCACCTCATAGGTTTTTTTGTTTGTTTGTTTTTTATTGAGACAGAATCTCACTCTGTCACCCAGGCTGGACTGCAGTGGCACGATCTCAGCTCACTGCAACCTCCGCCTCCCAGGTTCAAGTGAGTCTCCTGTCTCAGCCTCCCGAGTAGCTGGGATTATAGGTGCTCACCACCACACCCAGCTGTTTTTAGTAGAGATGGAGTTTCACCATGTTGGTCAGGCTGTTATTGAACTGACCTCAAGTGATCCACCCGCCTTGGCCTCCTAAAGTACTGGGATTATAGGCAGGAGCCACTGCATCTGGCCTTCTTTTTTTTTTCTTTTGACAGTCTTGCTCTGTTGCCCAGGCTATAGTGCAGTGGCACGATCTCAGCTCACTGCAACCTCCGCCCCCCGGGCTCAAGTGATTCTCCTACCTCAGTCTCCTGAGTAGATGGGACTATGGGCACACACTACCATGCCCAGCTAATTTTTGTATTTTTAGTAGAACAGGGTTTCCCTATGTTGCCCACACTGGTCTCGAACTCCTGGCCTCAAGCCATCCACCTGCCTCAGCCTCACAAAGTGCTGGCATGAGCCACTGCGAGTCTTAAGTAAGACTCTCAGCTGTTTCTGCCTCCCATATGGAAGAAGCTGGGAATTAGCGAGTCTTTCTGGGGTTTCAGGATTATTCCTTGGCAGAGACCTGAGGACACTGCGAGGCATTCGGGGCTGGGGACTAGTGCCGCCACAGGGATGGAGATGTCACAGTCATGGGCTCAGTGGCTCTGAGGACCAGTTCCCGTGGCTTGCTTTTGTGGTCAACTGGAGGAATCTGTGGGCTGTTACTAAGGGCTGATGGGGGAAGAAGTCAAGAAAGGTTGGTATAAAACCAGCTTGCTACTTCAAAACAATGTCCTGTCCTTCCTGGCAGTGGACCAATGCATTGTGGGAGTTGTCATTCCATAAACATAACAGAGATTTTTACATAAAGTACGTTTTGGGGCTGACACTGACAGCACCTGTGAGTAGCTAGGGCTGGCAGCAGAGGTTCCCTTTATCCAGTGAACGAACTGGAGATCAGAGTGATTGAGAGACGGCCTTGCCTAAGATTGCACAGCTAGTAAGAGACAGGGCTCTGGCCGGAACCTGGACTCTGATTGTGGCCCAGTTTTCCAAATCTGGTGCCCTGACTCAGCCATGACAGCAATGCTGAAACTCAGCACATACATTATTCTTAACCTTGAGGCTTGCAGGAAGAAGACCTCCAAGATTCCACTTGCTGAGGCTTCTGAAATTCCCCTACAGGTGGAGAGCACTTCCTGCACCCTGAATCCTGAAGGCGAGCCAGCACGGACCTTCAGCTGGCTTCAAGCCACCAGCTTTGGCAGAGGGCACTTTCAAAGTAGTTGCTGTGATTCTATCAGCAGCAAAGTGATCACGGGTGATCTTCGAAATTAATAGGCTGATTTGATTAGTAACTGGAGTCTGTTTGCTTGGTGGGAGTTTTGTGGTTCTTTGGAAGGCGCTATTGGGAATCTCATGGCAGAGCTTAAAGAATTGGACTTGGTCTTGAGTTTTCTCCTGGACTTGGTGCTCATGGCTGGCAGGCCCAGGAGATGCCTGAGCAGCCTGGAGACTGGTGGCTGTCCAGTGGCTTTCTGAGCAGGACAGTGGGTGTAGGCCCACGCCGGAGAGCTAAGGGTGTTTCTGCAGCTGGTAATTTACAGAGACCACGGCGGGCTCCTCAGACCCGCACTGCTCCCACTGTGCTTGGCTGGACCTCCCGGAGGCTAGGGGCCTCTACTCAGCCACAAGACACACCTTTTTTTTTTTTTTTTTTTTTTAATAAGGACAGGGTTTCACCATGTTGGTCAGGCTGGTCTTGAACTCCCAACCTCAGGTGATCCGCCTGCCTTGGCCTCCAAAGTGCTTGGATTACAGGCGTGAGCCACCATGCCCTGCCAAGACACATCATCTTAGGGAGCGGTGGGAGATGCTTCCCCGAGGGTCTCATGGCGTCTCATTCCTAGGTAGGATCTGAGAACCGTATAAACTTGCCTGAAAGTGTGTCAGGGTCTCTGGAGCTGAAGGTGTTCACATGCCGGGGAGCATAGGATGACGCACTTCCAAACCGGGGCAACACCAGCTCCTCCCCTGAGGCCTTAGCCCACCCTTAGTTTTCTGGGGGGAGGGCTCACCCACCCTCTGACAAAGCTTGTGATCTGATGCTCAGAAGCCAGTTGGCCCCAGTCAGAGCCAGGAGAGCCTTCCTATGAGAAGGGGCTTTACATGCTATTATTACCTTTCTCATCTGTTTCCAACTGCATGGATGATATTCTCACCCCCTGTCAAACACCCTGGCCTTTTGTAATTCTCTGAAAGCATTAGTTGGAACCAAGTGGCTCTTGTTTTTTCCCACTATTTACTCACCTATCTGGCTGCCCTTTCAATATCGTGGGTATGTGTGTGGGTTAACGGGGGTGTGTATGTGTAGTGGCAGGAATCCAGATATTTTGCTTTTTGCTTTTTCCTGGAATTGATTTCTTCTGATCCATACCTACTTCCCAATATCCACCTCCCTTCTGGACACTAGATCCAGATTTTCCTCTGGGGAACTATTTGCTTCCCTCCAAGCTCTGTGATGTGCTATAATTGAAACTGCCTCCATCTCTAGGGGACATGTTGTCTTTTACTTGCAACAACAAAAAAATTTTTTTAGAGATGGGGTCTCGCTATGTTGCCCAGGCTGGAGTGCAGTGGCTATTCACAGGCGTGATCCCACTACTGATCAGTACAGGGGTTTTGACCCGCTCCGTTTCCGACCTGGGCCGGTTCACTGCTTCGGAAGCAACCTGGTGGTCCCCCGCTCAGGAGGTCACCCTATTGATGCCGAACTTAGTGCAGACACCCAATTGGCATAGTGCACTGCAGCCCAGAACTCCTGGGCTCGAGCGATCCTCCCACCTCAGCCTCCCCAGTAGCTGAGACTACAGGCACGTGCCACTGCGCCCAGCACAACGAAATTTTTAATCAACTTAGGTTTTACATCGGGGATCCCTGTAGAGAGCCAGTGTAGCCCACCGCCTCTGGGGGAATCAGCAGCAAGGCTACTGTGAACTTTGGGTGAACTCCAGAGAAGGAAACCTTAATAGGGGAATGTGTATGTCTCGGAGAAGAGTAGAGAGGCCTAGAAAAAGATAACCAGCTCTCACTGACCTTGCTGAAAGATAGTTATTAGCGGAAGTATGTTCACTGAAGTATGAGAATTATAACCACAGGCTGTTCTAAGTAACTGCACCCTCCCTCTGCTATGTGCTTTGTAAACATATAAAGTACTCTGAGGCACGTCTGTGCTGAAGACACTGACATCGTCAGCTTTTCGGACCGCTTGGCCCAGCTTTCTATATGTCGGTCTGTGTGTCTTTCTTTATCCCCCGCCGTTCCCTCTTAGGTCTTTGAACCCTTGTGTAAGGCAGGACGCAGCATACGCCAGAGGTCCCCAACCCTAGGTAGACCAGTACTGGTTGGAGTTGGAGGCCTGTTAGGAACCAGGAGCTGAGCAGCAGGCAAATGAACGTCACCTCCTCGCTCTGCCTGCTGCTTACCTGAGCTCTGCCTCCTGGCAGAGCAGCAGTGGTCTTAGATTCTCATAGGAGCGTGAACCTTACTGTGAACTGGATATGCGAGGGATCGAGGTTGTGTGCTTCTTATGTGGATCTAACTAATGCCTGATGATCTGAGGTGGAACAGTTTCATCCTGAAACCATCTCCCTCCCCGACCCCTTGTCTATGGCAAAAAATTGTCTTCCACAAACTGATACCTGGTGCCGAAAAGGTTGGGGACCACTGTTTTACATAATCTAAATGGCAACTGATTCCTTCATGGGTCACAGAACTTTTAAGACAGGAAGGAGCCTTTGAGACTATCTAATACTTTCAATCACTCAGCTAACATTTTTATTTTATTATCATTATTATTATTATTATTTGAGACAGAGTTTTGCTCTTGTTACCCAGGCTGGAGTGCAGTGGCGTGATCTCAGCCCACTTCAACCTCCACCTTCGGAGTTCAAGCGATTCCCCTGCCTCAGCCTCCCGAGTAGCTGGGACTACAGGCATGCGCCACCATGCCCAGCTAATTTTTGTACTTTTAGTAGAGATGGGGTTTCACCATGTTGCCAGGATGGTCTCAATCTCTTGACCTCATGGTCCACCCGCCTCGGCCTCCCAAAGTGCTGGTATTATAGGCTTGAGCCACCTTGCCTTACCTATTATTAATATTTTAAAAATAGAGACAGGGTCTCACTCTGTCACCCAGACTGGAGTGCAGTAGCAAAATCACAGCTCACTGCAGCCTCCAACTCCTGGGCTCAAGTGATCCTCCCACCTCAGCCTTCTGAGTAGCTGGGATTACAGATGCATGCCCCCACATCTGGCTAATTAAAACAATTTTTTGATGAGGGTCTCACTATATTGCCTAGGCTGGTCCCAAACTCCTGACCTCCAAAGATCCTCCTGCCTCAGCGTCCCCAAAGTTTGGGATTACAGGCATGAGCCACTGCACCTGGCCTCAGACATTTAAAAATGCCAGCTCTATGCCAGATTCTGGGTTAGATGAAGAAAATGATGCCTGGAGGAAAGGAGGGACCAGCTCCGGTTTACAGGGAAAGTCGGTGGCTGAGCCAAGAACCAAAACCTAGGTCTTCTGACTCCCATACCAGCCTTCTCTCCTCATGCTCCTCTGCTTCCTGAGATGAAATTCTTCTGGCAGTGCTCACATATGGTTACATGAGCTTGAAGAAACACGGGGAACTCTGTGCCAAGCAGTTATCATCGGTTTCCTGGGCAGGGTTGCAGACAAAGAGAGAGGAGAAGCATAAAGGAGCCTCACTCACCCCTGTGTGCCAGGCTCAGCTCTCTGGCGGGGGGCGGAACAGGCTCATGGGACTGCCTGAGGGTTTGTCCCCTAGTGTCCCTCCTCTGGGCCCCATCAGCCCTCTGCTTTGTCCACATCAGCCCCTGGGGTGCCCCACAGGACCCTTGGGTCCCCCCGTCCTTTGCTTAAGTCTTTCCTCCCACAGCTGTTCACTTTTATTTATAAAAGACCCGCCCTTTCTCCTAGCTCCAGTCCTGATCCTGCCTCTGCCGAGAAGTCTTCCCGGATTCAGAGCTCGTCTCTTATTCCAGGTTCTCCTTCTAATGTTTGTTCCTTCAGCCTTTATGGAGTGACAGGAGGCCCTGTGCCATTGTATCATCATTCTTCCAATGTCACTGGGAGATGGAGGCTCGTAGGAAGCTGGTCTTCATCTCTGCTCCCAGGGATGGGACTAGAGAATGGGACCAGCTGGCACCTGGCAGGGCCCCAGCTAAGACTCTGGTTGGATGTGATTGAATCATTGTGAGAGCGGGGAATCCTTGATCCAGGAGGGCCCTTCATTCCTTGAAAAATGATTCTTTGCACTTAACTACAGGCAAGGGAGGGCCTCTCCTGCAGTTTCCCCTTAAGAGCCTGGAGTGGGAGCCTCAGGAGTTGGAACTGGTCTCTGGAGTTTGCCTTAACCCCAACCAGCTTGGTCAGCTCTTTACCCCAAAACTCCTATATTCCAAGGCCAGGGGTCCTCAGGTCCAAGCTCCACCCAGCTAGGTGGGTTAGACTCAGACTGTTTTCTTACAATGAATCAAGTAAGAATAAAAACTAATACTTATTAATAAAAGCAGATACTTCTGCTGGGCACAGTGGCTCACGCCTGTAATCCCAGCACTCTGGGAGGCCAAGGCAGGCGGATCACGAGGTCAGGAGTTTGATACCAGCCTGACCAAAATGGCAAAACCCCGTCTCTACTAAAAATACAAAAATTAGTTGGGTGTGGTGGTGTGTACCTGTAATCCCAGTGAGCAGAGCTCATGCCACTGCACTCCAGCCTAGGTGACAGAGAGAGACTCCATCTCAGAAAAAAAAAAAAAAGAAAGAAAGAACAAATGAATAGATAGTGGTCATAAACCATAACATCATTCTTGTTCCCCAGGCTGGAGTGCAGTGGTGTGATCTTGGCTCACTGCAACCTCCGCCTCCTGGGTTCAAGTGATTCTCCTGCCTCAGCCTCCCCAGTAGCTGGGATTACAGACACCTGCTGCCATGCCTGGCTAATTTTTGTATTGTAAGTAGAGACAGAGTTTCACCCTGTTGGCCAGGCTGGTCTTGAACTCCTGACCTTAGGTAGTCCACCTGCCTTGGCCTCCCAAAGTGCTGGGATTACAGGCTGTGAGCCACCACGCTGGGCGTTCATTCTCTGTCTCTTAGAAAAATGGAGGCACTTGGTTATAAGCGAAAAATAATTAAAGAAGATCCGAGCTCAACTGCACTTGAGTAGATGACAGCTTTACAGTTCATAAACATTTACTTTTATTAATTTTGCTGTTTTCTCTTTAAATTTAGGAGCCAGTACATTTTCTTGGGCCTTGTAAAGCTCATAGGCACTAGGCCTGGGCCTGTCATGCCTAATAGAGAAACCTGCCTGTCCAAGGCCAGCGATGGTGGTTTGGGTGTGTGTCCCCGAGGGAACACCAGACCTGGAGCCAGGACTGTAGAAGCTGGTCCCAGCTCTGCCATTAACTAGCTGGGTGATCTTGGGCAAGCTTCTCTGGGCCTCTCTGTAGTCACTTGTCAACTGGAGATAATGTCACCTCTATTTTTCTCCCATGTTCTTTGCTGAAGGGGCATTTCTTCCAGCTGGAGAGACTGGAGGGGCTTAACCGAGTCTTGCCATAGAGCCAAGTAAACACAATTTCTTTTTTCTTTCTTTTTTTTTTTTGAGACGGAGTTTCGCTTTTGTTACCCAGGCTGGAGTGCAATGGCACGATCTCGGCTCACCGCAACCTCCGCCTCCTGGGTTCAGGCAATTCTCCTGCCTCAGCCTCCTGAGTAGCTGGGATTACAGGCACACGCCACCATGCCCAGCTAATTTTTTGTATCTTTAGTAGAGACGGGGTTTCACCATTTTGACCAGGATGGTCTCGATCTCTTGACCTCGTGATCCACACGCCTCGGCCTCCCAAAGTGCTGGGATTACAGGCTTGAGCCACCGCGCCCGGCCCTCTTTCCTTTTTTTTTGAGATGGAGTCTTGTTCTGTCAACCAGGCTTGCGTACAGTGGCGTAATCTCAGCTCACTGCAACCTTCGCCTCCCAGGTTCAAGTGATTCTTCTGCCTCAGCCTCCTGAGTAGCTGGGATTGCAGGTGTGCACCACCACACCCGGCTGATTTTATTATTTTATTATTTTTATTTTTGTATTTTTAGTAGAGATGGGGTTTTACCATATTGGCCAGGCTGGTCTCCAACTCCTGACCTCGTGATCCGCCTGCCTCGGCCTCCCAAAGTGCTGGGATTACAGTCGTGAGCCACCGCACCTGGCCATAAACCCAATTTCTTTGGGATCCATTTGGCACTGGTTGGTTGCGCACTGTCAGCCAAGCTTGCAGCCAAGCTTGGAGAAGTGGAGATGGCTGAGCCAGAGCTTGTGTTCACAGTAGCCCAGAAAGATAGGTTCAGCAGAGATGTATGGAAGGTGCACAGTGGGATTCAGCCTGAGAGCCTGAGAGAGCCATGGAAGAGCCCAACAATGGAAGGGCCTTTTCCTTGCTAAGGAAGGTAAAATACCCAAACCAAGTCAATTCAGCAATGATCCACGCGGAAGCCTGGGATGCAAGAGTGAAAGGGGCAGGACTGCAGCTGCCTGTTAGCCCCAGTGTGGTGACTCCCTTCTGTTTTGTTTTGTTTTTTCCTTTTTGAGACGGGGTTTAGCTCTGTCACTCAGGCTGGAGTGCAGTGGCACATACATGGCTCACTGCAACCTCAACCTCCTGGGCTAAAGCAATCCTCCCACTTCAGCCCACTGAGTAGCTGGGACTAGAGGTGTGAGCCACCACACCTGGCTAACTTCTCCGATTTTTAGTAAAGAAGAGGTGTTTCCATATTGCCCAGGCTGATCTTGAAGTACTGGGCTCAAGCAGTCCTGCTGCCTTGGCCTCCCAAAGTGTTGGGATTATAGGTGTGAGCCTCTGCACCCACCCTCTGTTAACTGTTAAGTGTACATCACAATATTGTTAACTATATGTACACTGTTGCACAACAGTTCTCCCAAACTCTTTCATCTTCCATGACTGATACTCTTGTCTCCTTGAGCAAAAGCTCCCCATTTCCCCTCCCCTCAGCTCCTGGAAACCACCATTCTACTTTCTGTCTCTATGAATTTGATGACTTTGGGTACCTCTTGTAAGTGGAATCATGCAATATATCCCTTTTCGTGATTGTCTGACCTCATTCAGCGTGATGTATTCAAGGTTATCATCGGTATAGCATATGGCAGGATTTCCGCTTTTTAAAAAAGACTGAATGATGTTTCATTGTAAGTATATACTATCTTTTCTTTATCCATTCATCCATCCATGGACATTTAGGTTGCTTCCACGCCTTGGCTATTGTGGATAATGTCGTAATGAACATAGGAGTACAGCTCTCTCTTTGAGATCCTGTTTTTCATTCTTTAGGATATATACTCAGAAGTGGGATTGCAGTATCATACGGTTGGTCTATTTTTAATTTTTGGAGGAGCCTCCGTATTATTTTTCATAGCAGTACACCATTTTACAATCCCAGTAACAGTGTCAAGAGTTCCAGTTTTTACGCATCCTCACTGACACTTGTCACTTTTTGGTTTTGTTCTGTTTTTTGAGACGGAGTCTCGCTCTGTCACCCAGCTGGAGTGCAGTGGCATGATCTCTGTTCGCTGCAACCTCTGCCTCCCCGGTTCAAGCAATTCTCCTGCCTCAGCCTCCCGAGTAGCTGGGACTACAGGTGCCTGCCACCACACCCAGCTAATTTTTGTATTTTTAGTAGACAAGGGGTTTCATCATGTTGGCCAGGTTGATCTCGAACTCCTGACCTTGTTATCCACCCACCTCACCCTCCCGAAGTTCTGGGATTACAGGCATGAGCCACCGCATCCAGCCGACATTTTTTTTTCAATAGTAGCTATTCCAATGAGCATCAGGTAATAGCTCCTTGTGCTGTTGATTTGTGTTCCCTGATGGTTAGTGATGGTGAGCATCTTTTCATACGCTTGCTGGCCTGACTGTTAAAAACAAACAGAAAGCAACAACAAAAACAGCTTCAACAAAAAGTCCCCGAGCAAACTCCATCCAAAGGTCAGCAGCCTTGAAGATCAAAGCTAAACTCATGAAGGTGAGAAAAAAAATCAATGAAAAAATGCTGAAAACTCAAAGAGCCCAAGTACCTCTTCTCCTCCGAATGATCACCAACACCCCTTCAGCGAGGGCTCAGAGCTGGGCTGAGGTTGAGACGGATGAACTGACAGAGTTGGGCTTCTTCCCTGAGCTTTATTACCCAATAACAAAAAAGTAATAATTCTTTGCATTATTACCCAATGCAAAGAAGCTAAGAACCATGATAAAACATTACAGGAGCTGTTAACCACCATAACCAGTTTAAAGAAACATAAGTGACCTGATGGAGCTGAAAAACACACCACGAGAACTTCACAATGCAACCATAAGTATCAATAGCTGAATATACCAAGAGGAGGAAAGAATTTCCGAGCTTGAAGACTGTCTTGCTAAAATATGACAGAAGGCCAGGTGCGGTGGCTCACGCCTGTAATCCCAGCACTTTGGGAGGCCAAGGTGGGTGGATCACCTGAGGTCAGGAGTTTGAGACCAGCCTGACTAACATGGTAAACTATAATCCCAGCTACTCGGAGGCTGAGGCAGGAGAATTGCTTAAACACAGAAGGTGGAGGTTGCGGTGAGCTGAGATTGTGCCATTGCACTCCAGCCTGGGAGAAAGAGCGAGATACATCTCAACAAATAAATAAATAAATGATAAAACAAAAGATTAGAGAGAAAAGAATGAAAAGGAACAAACAAAATCTCTGAGAATTATGGGATTATGTAAAAAGACTGAACCTACAACTGATTGGGGTATCCGAAAGAGACAGGAGAATGGAACCAAGTTGGAAAACATACTTCAGGATATCATCCAGGAGAACTTCCCCAACCTAGCAAGACAGGTCAATATTCAAATTCAGGAAATCCAGAGAACCCCAGTTAGATACTCCACAAGAAGATCAACACCAAGACACATAATCATCAGATTCTCCAAGGTCAACATGAAGAAAAAATGTTAAGGGCAGCCAGAGAGAAAGGCCAGGTCACCTCAAAGGGAAGCCCATCAGGCTAACGGACCTTTCAGCAGAAATCCTACAAGCCAGAAGAGATTGTGGGCTAATATTCAACTTTTTTTTTTTTTTTTTGAGACGTCGTTCCACTCTTCTTGCCCAGGCTGGAGTGCAATGGCACAATCTCAGCTCACCACAACCTCCACCTCCCGGGTTCAAGTGATTCTCCTGCCTCAGCCTTCTGAGTAGCTGAGATTACAGGCATGTGCCACCACTCCCAGCTAATTTTGTATTTTTAGTAGAGACAGGGTTTCTTCGTGTTGGTCAGGCTGGTCTCGAACTCCTTGCCTCAGGTAATCTGCCCACCTCAGCCTCCCAAAGTACTCAGATTATAGGCGTGAGCCACTGCACCCACCTCAACATTTTTAAAGAAAATAATTTCCAACCCAGAATTCCATATCCTGCCAAACTAAGCTTCATAAGCAAAAGAGATATAAAATCATTTTTAGACAAGCAAATGCAGAGGTGATTCATCACTACCAGTCCTGCTTTGCAAGAGCTCCTGAAGGAAGCACTAATATGAAGGAAAAACCATTACCAGCCACTACAAAAACACATTGAAGAATCAAGACCTGTGAAGCAACTACATCAACAAGTCTTCAAAGTAACCAGCGAGCATCATGATGACAGGATTAAATTCACACATAACAATATTAATCTTAAATGTAAATGGGCTAAATGCCCCAATCAGAAGACACAGAATGGCAAGCTGGATAGAGTCAAGACTTGTATGCTGTATTCAAGGGACCAATCTGACATGAAAAGGCACACATAGGTACAAAATAAAGGGTTGGAGGAAAATTTACCAAGCAAACAGAAAGCAGAAAAAGGCAAGGGAGAAAAATTGACCAAGCAAACAGAAAGCAGAAAAAAGCAAGGGAGGAAAATTTGCCAAGCAAACAGGACAATATTAAGTTAGTGCAAAAGTAATTGCGATTTGCCCAGGTAATTTACCTGCCTTGGCAAATCGCAATTACTTTTGCACTAATCTTGCTAGTATTTACAGGTCACCATCCGGGTACTAGAAGCACTAATTAATTGTTTTGGTGCTCAATAATGCTAGACCTTTTCAGAGGACAGACACAGGACCCGTTAAAATTTTTTTTAAGAAAAAAATAAGTTCATTCTGATCTGAGACTTTCAATTCAAATTCAGAATTCCAGGTGTTTTGCTTCATCTTAAAGATTTTACTTACATCCAGGCTGAGCGCTGTGGCTCATGCCTGTAATCCCAGCACTTTGGGAGGCTAAGGTGGGTGGATCACGAGGTCAGGAGTTTGAGACCAGCCTGGCCAACATGGTTAAACCCCATCTCTACTAAAAATACAAAAATTAGCCGGGCGTGGTAGCATGCACCTGTAATCCCAGCTACTCGGGAGGCTGAGGCAGGAGAATTGCTTGAATCCAGGAGGTGGACATTGCAGTGAGCCGAGACCGTGCCATTGCACTCCAGCCTGGGCAGCAGAGTGAGACTCCAGCTCAAAAAATAAAAAAGATTTTACATCTGAATTGCCTTTCTTCTAATGCGCCAAATATCTACTCTCAAGTGTAATTACAGAATTATTTATTTGTATTTTTCTCCACCACATACACAGCAGTCTTAAAGTAATAACCCCTATACTACCACCAAACAGTTATTATTGAAAACAGCTTTGTATTTTGATCTTGTAGTTTTCTTCTTATAGTAAATCCCACCAAGAGGACATAGTCAAATGAATGTACTTTAAAGTTCCTTGGAGATATCGAGACCAAGCTGGTCAACATGGTGAAAACCCGTCTCTACTAAAGATACAAAAAATTAGCTGGGCATGGTGGTGCGTGCCTGTAATCCCAGCTACTCGGGAGGCTGAGGCAGGAGAATTGCCTGAACCCAGGAGGCGGAGGTTCGGTGAGCCGAGATCGCGCCATTGCTCTCCAGCCTGGGGTAACAAGAGCGAAACTCCGTCTCAAAAAATAAAAATAAAATAAAGTTCCTTGGAATAGCTCCTCTCTGTGTTTTTTTTAAATTATTATTATCATTATACTTGAAGCTCTGGGATACATGTGCAGGATGTGCAGGTTTGTTACATAGGTATACACATGCCATGGTGGTTTCCTGCACCCGTCAACCTGTCATCTACATTAGGTATTTCTCCTAATGCTGTCCCTCCCCTAGTCCCCACCTCCCACTCTATGTTTTTGCTACCAACCCATTACACAGTTAGGAGCATTTACTTCATTTTGCTTTCAATTTTTAGAATTACTTTTTAAAGTTTAATTTAGTTTTATAATTATGTAAAATATGTGCATGGTCAAAGTCAAATCAACACAATAAGATATATTTAAAAGGATCTAGGCTGGTAATGGTGGCTTATGCCTGTAGTCCCAGCACTTTGGGAGGCCGAAGTGGGGAGGATCACTTGAGCTCAGGAGTTCAAGACCAGCCTGGGCAACATAGCAAGACCCCATCTGTACAACAATTAAAAAAATTTTTTTTTAAGCCAAGTGTGGCTTTGCGTAGTGGCAGTATCGTAGCCAATGAGGTTTATCCGAGGCGTGATTACTACTAATTGAAAACTTTTCCCAATATCCCGCCGCGATGACTTGCAATATAGTCAGCATTGGCAATTTTTGACAGTCTCTACGGAGCCTGAAAAATTTCAAAATAAATAAATAAAAGCCAAGTGTGGTGGTGCGTGCCTGTAGTCCTAGCTACATGGGAGGCTGAGGTGGGAGGATGGCTTAAGCCCAGGATTTCAAGGCTGCAGTGAGCTATTACCATGCTACTGCATGGGTGACAGAGCAAGACCCGGTCTCAAAACAAATAAATAAATAAAAACAAATAAATAAACCTAGTGTCTATTCTCCCCTACTCTGTTCCTTCTTTCTGTTAAACTATCAATGTTTAGTATTTAATCGTAAGAAAGTATTTACATATTTTTGTTTATATTTGTATCTTTTGTTCTTAGAGAAACAGACCCTAAGGTGTCCTTAGGATCACATTGTATTAGTTTGTAGAGATCTTCCTTGTTGTTTTCGTGGCTGCAAAGCACCCCATTGTGCAGATGTGCTATTGTTTATTTCTCAAAGTCCTTATTGATGGATTTTTGGCTTTTTCCCATGCTTTGGCTTTTACAAACAGAGCTGCAATAAACAGCCGTGTCTCTGTGCCTTTCCAAATCATTTGCCATATATCTTTAGTATGGATTCCTAGATGGGGGATTGTAGGATGGAAGGGCAAATGCGCTCCTAGATTTGCTAGATACTGGCAAATCCTCTTCTGTAGAGACCATACCATTTTGCATTCCCACCAGGAACGTGTGAGAACGTTGGTTTTCTCACAGCCTGGAAAAAAGAGTGTACAGTATTAAGCTTTTGGATTTTGGCCAATCTGATCAATGAGAATTAGTTCCTTGGGGCAATTTGCGTTTCTTTTTACTGTAAGCAAGGTCAAGTGTCTTTCTGTATAGTTTTGAAATATTTGCCTTTCTTTTTCTATACACTGTTTGTATTTTCAGTGCATTTTTCTATCAGGTTGTTGGCCTTTTAATCTGTATTAGAAGCTCTTCAGAGCTGGGCGCGGTGGATCACGCCTGTAATCCCAGCACTTTGGGAGGCTGAGGTGGGTGGATCACCTGAGGTCAGGAGTTCGAGACCAGCCAGACCAACATGGTGAAATCCCCATCTCTAAAAAAAAGAAATTCTTCATATATTAAGAATATTGACCCTTTGTCTGTGATGTAGGTTGTACAGTTGTTTTTTTCTTTTTAAAGCCAGTCTATCATTTGTCTTTTTAATTTTGCTATGTTTAAAATTTTGATTTAATTTTTTTCATAAAAAAACTTTAATTCCTTGAGACTTGTTCATCTTTTCCCCTTATTGCTTCTAGGTGTTGAGTCAGAATTAGGAAAGTTTTCCCACTCCCAAATTATAGGAGAATTGGTCCATATTTTCTGTTAGTACTGGTATGGTTTCATCTTTACATCTGAATCTCCAAACCCACCGGATGCGGTGGCTCACGCCTGTAATCCCAGCACTTTGAGAGGCCAAGGCGGGCAGATAACTTGAGGTCAGGAGTTCAAGACCAGCCTGGCCAACATGGTGAAACCCCATCTCTATTAAAAATACAAAAATTAGCTGGGTGTGGTGGTGCACACCTGTAATCCCAGCTACTTGGGAGGCTGGGGCAGGAGAATCGCTTGAACCAGGGAGGCAGAGGTTGCAGTGAGCTGAGATTGTGCCATAGCACTCCAGCCTGGGCAACAGAGTGAGACTTCCTCTAAATCAATCAATCAATCTCCAACTCCTTTGGAACACACCGTGGTCCACAGCATGAGGAATGCCTCTGGTTGGTTCTGAGTCCATGAAGCTATCCTGCTATCCTGACACCAGCTATGAAGTCTCCCTCCCTCCCTCCGTCCCTCCGTCCCTCCCTGTCTCCCTCCCTCCCTCCCTCCTTCCTTCCTTCCTTCCTTCCTTCCTTCCTTCCTTCCTTCCTTCCTCCTTTCTTTTTATTTTTTTGAGATGGAGGCTTGCTCTGTCACCCAGGCTGGAGTGCTGTGGCACAATCTCAGCTCACTGCGACCTCCACCTCCCAGGTTCAAGCAATTCTCCTGCCTCAGCCTCCCAAGTAGCTGAGATTACAGGTGTGCACCATCACACCCAGCTAATCTTTGTATTTTTAGTAGAGATGGGGTCTCACCATGTTGCCCAGGCTGGTCTCGAACTCCTGACCTCCTTGGCCTCCCAAAGGGCTGGGATTATAGGCGTGAGCCACCAAGCCCGGCCAAAGTCACCTATTGTTTCCCATGACTTGGGATGCTGCCTCTATCAGACATCAGTTTTCCATAGGCCATGGGGGCGATTTCTGGATTGTATGCTGTGTTCCTCAGAAGAATTGCTTCATTTTATTCATCCCTCCCTGCCAACGTCCTCCCAGGGTCTCCAGGATAATAGGGTGTCAGGCAGAGCATCTGTAGCCGGAGGTGCCATGTGGCTGGCTGGAGGGCTGCAGAAGGCTTTCCCCTGACAACAAAGCCCATTGTTCCAGGCTCAGAGATCAAGCTTTATAGGCAAATGGTTTTGAGAAGATCCACAAATCCCTACGAAGCCACACTTTGCAGATAGAGAGGCATTTCTGGAGAATCGCTTTCAGAGAAGAGTGGGCATTGGAGGGGCCTCTGGGAGGAGGAGACTCCTATTCTGTCCCTGGGGAAAGGATGGATATGACCAAATGTTCTACATTTAGAACCAATGCTGGGGCCTGCAGGGAATCAAATCCTGGCTCATGATGACCCTTGAAGGATGACATCTTCATAAGCAAGACAGAACCGTCATCTATGCAGCTACCCACCCATCCACTCATCTTATAAATATTTGCTTAATATTTAATTCCCTCCATAGCACACACAGGCTCTGTGCTGTGGGGGAGAGAGTCAGCACTTTGTTCCTTCCCCTTGTTTAGGGAGATGAGAGCAGAGGCTCCATGGGTCTGAGAGATAAAAATGTCATAAAAAGAGGCATGGCCTTGTTTTCTGAGCAGTGTTCAACACATATTTTCTTTTGAGACAGGGATTCACTTTGTCACGCAGGCTAGAGTGCAGTCGTGGCTCACTGCAACCTCTGCTTCCCAGGCTCAAGAGATCCTCCTGTCTCAGCCCCCCAAGTAGCTGGGACTACAGGCATACACCACCGTACCAGCTAATTTTTGTATTTTTTTTTTTTTTGTAGTGACAGGGTGTTGCCATGTTGGCCAAGTGGGTCTCGAACTTCTTGAGCGGAAGCAATCCACCTGCCTCGGCCTTCCAAAGTGCTGAGATTGGCCGGGCGCAGTGGCTCACACCTGTAATCCCAGTACTTTGGGAGGCTGAGACAAGCAGATCACAAGGGCAGGAGTTTGAGGCTAGCCTGGCCAACATAGTAAAACCCCATATCTACTAAAAATACAAAAAATTAGCTGGGCATGGTGGCAGGTACTTGTAATCCCAGCTACTCGGGAGGCTGAGGCAGGAGAATTGCTTGAACCCAGGAGGTGGAGGTTGTAGTGAGTCAAGATCATGCCACTGCACTCCAGCTTGGGTGACAGAGCAAGACTGTGTCAAATCAAAAAAAAAAAAAAGCCAGACACGGTGGCCCATGCCCGTAATCCCAGCACTTTGGGAGGCCGAAGCAAGAGGATCACCTGAGGTCAGGAGTTCGAGACCAGCCTGACTGACATAGTGAAACCCCATTTCTACTAAAAATACAAAAAATTAGCCGGACATGGTGGCACACGCCTGTAATCCCAGCTATTTGGGAGGCTGAGGCAGGAGAATTACTGCAACTTGGGAGGTAGAGGTTGCAGTAAGCCAAGATCGTGCCATTGCACTCCGGCCTGGGCAACGAGAGCAAAACTCCGTCTCAAAAAAAAAAGTGCCAGGATTACAGGCATGATCCACAGCGCCCAGCCACCACATCTGCTTAAGTAAATCATTGATTCCATGTCTCAACTCTGCTGAATAGAAATACAAGTTCTAGGAAGAGAAGAGGGCCAGGGTAATAGAATGACTAGGACAAATCTTTAATGACATGCTGAACTGTCATGTTAGAAAGAAAGAAAGAAAAAATACTTTCTGGGAGACAGGCTTGAAGTGTAGACAGAGAAGTCATTTTCAGCCTTGGGGCTCTAGGGCAAATTTGTCAAATTGATTTTTGGTGGGTTGGTTTGGGGCAGATTGCTTTTCAATAAATTGTCTGTCTACAGCACGGGCTCTAGCTAAGAATGGCGTCTTTTGAAGGGTCGCAGCTCCCACTTCCCTTCAGCACTTTTAAGATGTAGTGAACGAAGGCTGGGCACGGTGGATCACGCCTGTAATCTCAGCACTTTGGGAGGCTGAGGTGGGCAAATAACTTGAGATCAGAAGTTCAAGACCAGCCTGGCCACTATGGTGAAACCTTGTCTCTACTACAGATACAAAAAGTTAGCTGGGCATGGTGGAGCACGCTTGGAATCCCAGCTACTCAGGAGGCTGAGGAACAAGAAGCACTTGAATCCAGGAAGCAAAGATTGCAGTGAGCCAAGATCATGCCACTGCACTCCGTCTCAAAAAAACAAAAAGAAATGATAAATGGATAAATGTTGGGGAAGATGGATATGCTAATTACCCTAACGTGATCACTAGAAATTGTATATATTGAAATACCACTATGTACCCCATTAATATGTACAATGGTTATGTGTCAATTAAAAAGTAAAATAAAGTGAATAGCTGGATGCAGTGGCTCATGCCTGTAAGCCCAACATTTTGGGAAGCCAAGGCGGAAGGATCACTTGAGGCCGGGAGTTCTCCAAGATCAACCTGGGCAAACTAAGGAGAGGTCTTGTCTACTATAAATTAAACACACACACACACACACACACACACACACACACAAAAACCCACAGGGCCCAGTGGCTCATGCCCATAATCCCAGCACTTTGGGAGGCCAAGGCAGGAGGATCACAAGGTCAGGAGTTTGAGACCATCCTGGCCAACATAGTGAAACCCCATATCTAAAAAAAAAAAAAAAAAAATTAATTAAAAAAAAAACAAACTAGCTGGGCCAGTGGTGTGCACCTGTAGTCTCAGCTACTCAAGAGGCTGAGACTGGAGGATTGCTGGAGCTGGGGAGTTCGAGGTTGCCATGATCATACCACTGCACTCCAGCCTGGTGACAGAGTGAAACCCTGTTTCTAAAAAAAATAAAAAATAAAAAAAATGAAGAATAAAATATAAGCAGGCCCTAAAGGTCTAGAGTAGGGTAGGGCCAGAGGCAGTGGAACCCATCATAGGCTCCCTCCACATCCATCTGCATGGGGTCATTCCTGCTCTGCTCACCTCCTGGGGTCGCTGTGAGGATGGACGGACATGAAGATGCTGTAACCTATGGAGTGTCCCTACAGTAATATCATCATTTGTTTGCCGAGATTTTGCAACCCCTGCCCCCACTGCTAAACAACAGTTGATTCCTTAGCAGCTCTGACCTTTACCTCCTTATCTCTCCGAGGTGGCCCTGAAGCCCAAGTGTCACAGAGTCAAACGTGGTTAAAAGTAAAAGTAGCTTTAGAAATCCCGGTGTCTGGCAATTCTCAGTGCCTGGAGCTGTTGAGACTTTCATTCTGCCTCTGTTGAGACTCATGGGCTTTTAGGGGAGCGTGTCCTGACCCTCAGCTGTGTACAGAAGGAAGAATTACCTGGGTGGTTTGACCAAGTCGAGGCTGCCCCCAGCCCAGGCCTCCCCTCCATGCAGGACCAGGCTGGTGATGTTCACTGGCTCTCCTGGACTGCCCGTCTGGGCCAAGAGAACCAGAGGCTCAGTGCAGGAGGGGTTGGGGGGCTCACCAGGACATGGCCTCTTCCTCTGCTGGTCCATAGCACAATGGGACCCTTCCTTCTGCCTGTTCCTTTCATTTTATTTTATTTTTATTTTTGCTGAGACTGAGTCTGGCTTGTTACCCAGGTTGGCATGCGATGGCATGATCTTGGCTCACTGCAACCTCTGCTTCCCGGGTTCAAGTGATTCTTTTGCCTCAGCCACCCAAGTAGCTGGGATTACAGGTGCATGCCACTGCGCCCGGCTAATTTTTTTGTGTGTGTTTTAGTAGACAAGGTTTCACCATGTTGGCCAGGCTGGTCTGGAACTCCTGACCTCAGGTGATCCGTCTCTGCCTTGCAAAGTGCTGGGATTACAGACATGAGCCACCGTGCCCAGCCCTGCCTGATCCTTAACCCATTGCTCCCTGTCCTGAGGAGTCACATCTACAGCATCCAAGTGCCCCCATTATGATGCTCCCTGCTCCCCTTCTGCTCATCTTCTTCAGATCCAGCGCCTGCTTCTTGAGACTTTGTGCCACGTGGCATGCTTCCCATCTCCTCTGTTCTGGTCCCCTCCCCAGCTTTGCTGTCCTTCCTGTCCAAGTGATTTCTGGTGCAGAGAACAGACAGGCCCCCAGGTGGACTTGGCCGAGCTTTGCAGTGCTCACCGTGGCAGGTGGCAAAGTGCTGCCCCAGGGGCTTTAGAAGAACCCTAAGCAGAAACCATCAAAAAAACCTCAGGAAGTTGGCCAGGAGCAGTGGCTCACGCCTGTAATCCCAGCACTTTAGGAGGCTGAGGTGGGCAGATCACCTGAGGTCAGGAGTTTGAGACCAGCCTGACCAACATGGAGAAACCCCATCTTTACTAAAAATATAAAAAATTAGCCAGGCATGGAGGCACATACCTGCAATCCCAGCTACTCAGGAGGCTGAGGCAGGAGAATCGCTTCAACCTGGGAGGTGGAGGTTGTGGTTAGCCGAGATCACTCCATTGCACTCCAGCCTGGGCAACAAAAGCGAAACTCTGTCTCAAAAACAAAACAAAACAAAATCAACCTGTCAGTTAGCTCTCCCAGTCCTGGTGTGGGAAGTTAACTCAGGAGGATCAGCTGGAGGAAACAATGAGAGGGTGAGTGGAGGGGTGGGGGCTGGAAGTTCCTAAGATGGTCTGTCCTACCCCTGAGACCACCTGGCATCTTTCTGGTCAATTAAGTAAAAGAAGCTATCCTGAGCTCAGTGGGTGACTGGCCATGTGGGAACAGAGCAGGCCTCTTAGCCCACAACTCAAGGGCCTGGCCTTGGCGCTGCACTGAGCTTGGCAGGGAGCCCACTGCAAGGTTAATCTTCACCTTCTCTGGCCCCACAGCTCCTGGAGGAAGAGAGCAAAACCTTTGTTCCCTGTGCTGTAAGAGGAGTTTGGGGCCTACCTTGCCAAAAAAGACTGCGTTTGTAAGTGTTCAGTATATTTGTGTGTACAAAGAGAAGTCAGCAGAAGCATTTTCACCCAGAGAGGACGTTTCATCACCCTCATCCTTGGCATGTGAGAGTCAGGCAGTCTGTACAGTAAGTGACGGGAATGCCTGACTTCATGGGGTACTAAAAAGAAAGCAGAAGGCTGTGTTCTGTCCTCATGAAAGCAAAGGGTCCCTGCTGACAGCATAGCTTGCTATCTACAGCTCTGCTTAGTCAAAATGACGCTCCAGGCCGGATGTGGTGGCTCACGCCTGTAATTCCAGCACTTTGGGAGGCCAAGGCGGTCAGGAGGTCGAGACCAGCCTGGTCAACGTGGTGAAACCCCGTCTCAAAAAAAAAAATGACGCTCCATGTATTTATTTATTTTTTAAGACAGGGTCTCACTCTATTGCTCAGGCTGGAGTGCAGTGGCACAATCTCAGCTCACTGCAACCTCTGGCTCCTGGGTTCAAGTGATTCTCCTGCTTCAACCTCCCAAGTAGCTGGGATCAATCACAGGTGTGCACCACCACTCTCGACTAATTTCTGTATTTTTGGTAGAGACAGGGTTTCACCATTGTTGGCCAGACTAGTCTTGAACTCCTGACCTCAAGTGATCTGCCCTCCTTGGCCTCCCAAAGTGTTGAGATTATAGGCGTGAGCCACCACACTCAGCCAACGCTCCTTGTAAATGTGTATGCACTTGATGCAGACAAGAAAGGTTTTCTGCTTCCATGAGTATCCCTGCGAGTACCCAGATGAAAGGGGAAAACAGCCCCAGAGATTTTCCAGAGTGTTCCCTGTATCTCCAGATTCCAGCATATTCGATGCCCTTTAGGACTTCTGTATTTGCTGTTCTCTGTCCAGATGCTCTTCCCTAAATCTCTGCTGGGCTGGCCTCTTAGCACAGAGGGCTCAGCTGAAGAGTCAGCTCCTAGCAGCCTTCCCTGACCCCTCCTCCAAGGGGGTGCCTCTCCCCAAGACTAAGTCCGTCTCCATGCCATTACTAATTTTGCTTGTAATTAACACTATTTCTGTGGAATATACTGACTCTTTCCAGCCTCCACTGACTAGAGTGTGATCTTTCTGAGGGTCATTGGGCCCTATCATCATCACTGCTGTATCCCAGTGCTTAGATGGGTACCTGGCACCTGGGCAATGTTCAGTCAGTATCTGTTGGATGGGTAGATGGAACTTGGGTTTGGATGGAGCGAGGAAGAAGATGGCTTGGAGAGACAAGTGGAGCCAAGAGGACAAGATGGCCTTTTCTCTCTTCAGCTTTCCTCTTCACATATGGCCTTGAGGAGAAGATCACTGGAGAAAGAGGCAGCGCACTGTCCCTGTCCCTGGAAGCACCTTCACCAACCAGGGGCTGACGTTCTCCCCATAGGCTGGGCCAGGCAGACGGAGTCTCCTTCAGCCAAGATGCTTCTGGAGCAGCAGACCCACCTCTGCCACCATCCTTTACTTAAACTGGAAGACTCCCAGCCCTGTGAACAAATCCATCAGGAATTCTCTGTCTCGTATGGGGCTGGAACTCAGGGAACTCCAGGCTGGAAAAAGTGGGATGCACCCATGTGGCTTACAGAACTTTAAAAGTAAGTGACACAGTTGGGAACAGGCTGAAGGAGCTAAGTGTCTTCCTTTTTTTTTTTAGATGGAGTTTCATTCTTGTTACTCAGGCCGGAGTGCAGTGGCACGATCTCAGCTCACTGCAATCTCTGCCTCTGGGGATCAAGTGATTCTCTTGCCTCAGCCTCCCAAGTGGCTGGGATTACAGGTGCCTGCCACCATGCCTAGCTAATTTTTTGTATTTTTATTTATTTATTTATTTATTTTTGGGACGGAATTTTGCTCTTGTTGCCCAGGCTGGAGTGCAATGGCTCAATCTCAGCTCATGGCTACCTCTGCCTCCTGGGTTCAAGTGATTCTCCTGCCTCAGCCTCCCTAGTAGCTGGGATTACAGGTGCCCACCCACACCCAGTTAATTTTTTGTATTTTTAGTAGAGATGGATTTTCACTATTTGGCCTGACTGGTTTCGAACTCCTGACCTCAGGTGATCCACCTGCCTCAGCCTCCCAAAGTGCTGGGATTATAGGCACAAGCTACCGCGCCTGGCAATTTTTTGTAGTTTTGGTAGAGACGGGGTTCACCATATTGGCCACATTGATCTTGAACCCCTGACCTCAGGTGATCTGCCCACCTCGGCCTCCCAAAGTGCTGGGATTACAGGTGTGAGCCAGTGTACCTGGCCCAGGTTTCTTTCAGTTTGGGCAGCTCACAGGCCCTTCTAGTTATTCTAGCATCCAAGGTCCCCTAACTCTGCCTTGTGCTGTCTCTAATTGGATTAAACTCCTCAGAGGCAGAACCCTAGAAGGAGATTCTTTTGCCAATGATTCCTTGAGGGAGAATGCTCAGGATGAAAACCATTGTTGGTGGGGAGCAGGGCGGGGGCATGCAGAACAGGACAGGTGCAGAAGCAGAGCAAAGCTGTTCCAGCTCTGGGCTGACTTGGCCTGATCCCTGGGGTGCTGCGGAGTGTGAATAGCACCATGGAGTTGTTCCACCTTGAAGGCCTTTGTCCCCATGGCCCGCATGGTCACTGGGTGCAGGTCACTCCTTGGGAAATGCAGTAATTGGGTGGATTTTGTCAGCCAAAGGCACTGCTGTGAACTAGCAACAGCCAGCACTCCCAGTTGCTGGGGACAGGGATCTGGGTGGGCACCCACAGTGTCTCCTGTCACCTCCAACCTTGCCTGCCTTCTACTGTCCAGAATGAATGCCCTCTCTCTTGAAGGTGCCATGGCCTCTGCCATCCCCTGCCTCCATGACCCTGCCTGCTCCTCTGAAAGGCCTCACCATCTCCTCTGCGCCTTTGATTCCCACATGGCTTGTTAATTCCAATCGTGTCTTCCTATTCGACTCTCCCCTTCCCCCTGGGGTGTGGGCCTTGTCCTTGAGTGTCCTTGGAAGGCAGGGACCAGTCGCAAATCTCCTTGTGTCGCTAATGAGGCCTGGCACAGAGCTGGGCACCTCCGAGGTGTCCTAGAGTGGAGGCTACTGGACGTGGGGGATGCTGAGTTTAGGAGGCTGTTGCCCAGGATCTGTCCAGGGTCTCCGGCTGCAGGCAGAGCTGAGACTAGAACCCATATTGCCACTTGAATCCTCCCCTCTTGTCAAATCCTGATTAGGGTACATTTTTTATTTTATTTTATTTTATTTATTTATTTTGAGACAGGGTCTCATTTAGGCATGTGCCATCACACCTGGCTAATTTTTTGTATTTTTGGTAGAGGCAGGGTTTCACCATGTTGCCCAGGAGATCTCAAACTGCCTGCCTTGACCTCCCAAAGTGCTAGGATGAGCCACCTCAGCTGGCCAGGGTATATATTTTCTTTTTTTTTTTTGGAGATGGAGTCTCACCCTGTCACCCAGGTTGGAGTGCAGTGGCACAATCTCGGCTCACTGCAACCTCTGCCTCCTGGATTCAAGCAATTCTCCCACTTCAGCCTCCTGAGTAGCTGGGATTACAGGTGTGTGCCACCACACCTGGCTAATTTATTGTATTTTAGTAGAGACAGGGTTTCACCGTGTTGCCCAGGCTGGTCTAGAACTCCTGACCTTGTGATCCACCCGCCTCGGCCTCCCAAAGGGCTGGGATTACAGGCGTGAGCCACTGCGCCAGGCCTGGGGTACATATTTTCTAACCCACTCTCCTGGTTTCAGTGTTTTGTGTTTCTGGGTATTAGGCTTGCTAGGATTCTAACCTTTGCTTTCCTAGAACAGAAAGCTCCAACTTTGTGTACAATCCTACTGAAGTTGACCCCCCTGCTCAGGAAACAAAATGAGGATTGAAATCCCCAGGGGAATTACCATACACACAAATTGCAAAAGCCTCCGATGTCAAGTGTGTGGGATTTCCAGAGGAAGTGAAAGTCAGGACCAGCAAGAATATCAGACCAGCTGGCCAGAGCCCCACCCCGATGGCTAGCCTTGCCCTGCAGTCAAGAAGAAGCTTCCTTCCTCTGAGCCAGAGCTCCTAAGACCCCTCTGACCCAAAACTGGGCCGCATGTTAGTGCCACTGCCATGGTGGGTCCCCTGAGAGTCCAGGAGGCCTTAGAAAGATTCCAAGGCCTGGCCATGCATGGATTTTGCTCTTTAAAAATGTCTCTCTCTGGCTTACACCTGTAATCCCAGCACTTTGGGAGGCCTAAGTGGGCAGATCACAAGGTCAGGAGATGGAGACCATCCTGGCTAACATGGTGAAACCCCGTCTATGCTAAAAGTACAAAAATTAACTGGGCCTGGTTGCGCACACCTGTAGTCCCAGCTACCCGGGAGACTGAGGCAGGAGAAACACTTGAACCCGGGGGGCAGAGTGGGCTGAGAGCGTGCCACTGCACGCCAGCCTGGGTGACAGAGTGAGACTCCATGTCAAAAAAAAAAAAAAGAGTCTCTCCTCTCTTTCAAATGAGCAGTTGCCCTAGAACCCACCCTAACACCACCCACGAATGGATGGAAGGACAGAGAGAGGCAGAAAAGACCCCCCGCCAGGACTCTGGAGGCCAGTGCTGTCTCTGTTCTCTAACAGAGCTAGGAGAGGATGGGCCCATGGGGAATCGTTCTGATCCAGAGCCGAGGCAGCAGCTGTGCTGTGCCTCCAAAGTATTCTGGAGGAAGAAAATAGTGCAAGGAAAGATGTATTCAGGGCGGCAAGCAGCCTCCCTCTCCGGCTCAATCTCCCTCTTTCTCTCTGAAATTCTTCACACCCACGGGCATCAGCTTTTTCTGTCCCATGATGTCGGGGGTGGAGATGGGGGGTGGGAGAACTGGCTGCCTGACTCCACCTGACCAGCTGGCTGCCATCTGTAGGTCGTGGAGCACCAGACTGTTCCCCAGACACCAACTGCCAGCCCTAAGTGTCCTCCATTTGCTACCACCGAGGGGACCTAGGATTTTTCTCTCCCACAAACCGTATAACTGGATCCAAAGCCTTTTGTTTTAGGAGAGCTTATCGAGTTGATGGGAAGAGCATTGACAGGATGGGGGAGGCTACCAGCTTCCCCAGGGAAGGTGACTAGGCCAAGACTTCAGTGTGAATTTGTGCTTATCTGATTTGGACAGTTGGTTAGGATTAAAAAGAAGCCATTCTTCAGCATGTGTATGGCCACCTCCCCAGAAGAGTTTCTCTTCTGTGAATAAAATAGGAAGCAAGGTCATACCAATGTTCAAAGCTCAGATAAGGCTGAGTGTGGTGCTCCTGGCCGTACTCCCTGTTTGGGAATCTCAGGTAAAGGGATTGCTTGAGCCGGGGAGGCTAAGTCTGCAGTGAGCCGCGATCGTGCCACTGGCCTCCAGCTTGGGTAACAGACTGAGACCCTGTCTTAAAACAACAACAATAACAAAAGTTTAGACAAGATATTTTGGTGTGGCTGAACATGGTGGCTCACACCTGTAATCCCAGCACTTTGGGAGGCCGAGACCGGCGGATCCCAAGGTCAAGAGATGGAGACTAGCCTAGCCAAGGTGGTGAAACCCCGTCTCTACTAAACATACAAAAAATTAGCTGGGCATGGTGGTACGCACCTCTAGTCCCAGCTATGTGGGAGGCTGACGCAAGATAACTGCTTGAACCCAGGAGGAGAGGTGAAGGTTGCAGGGAGCTGAGAGGCACCACTGCACTCCAGCTTGGCAACAGAGTGAGACTCCATAAAAAAAAAAAAAAAAGATATTTTGGCTCAAAATCTATCATGAACCCCCAAAATTCTGCCCAGGTCAATCTAGTCCAGTGAGAAGAATGTTTTGCTTTGCTAAATGTTTCCCTAAAGAGTTGGACCTGAGTTCATTTGTGTCTTTCTCCAGTGCCTTAGAAATTAATGGTGTAGGCCGGGCGAGGTGGCTTATACCTATAATCCCAGCACTTTGGGAGGCTGAGGCGGGTGGATCATCTGAGATCAGGAGTTTGAGACCAGCCAGAATAACATGGTGAAACCGTCTCTACTAAAAACACAAAAATTATTCGGGCATGGTGACGGGTGCCTGTAGTTCCAGCTACTCAGGAGGCCGGGGCAGGAGGATTGCTTGAACCTGAGAGGTAGCTGAGATCGCGCCACTGCACCCCAGCCTGGGTGACAGAGTGAGACTTTATCTAAAAATAAAAAGCGGGGGGGCACAATCATTCAATAAATGGGGCTGGATTAACTGGATATCCATGTTCAAAAGAAAAAAATCGAACCCTTACCTCATACTATGTACAAAATTTACTCAAAATGGATCAAATGCCTAAATGTAAGAGCTAAAATTACCAAACTCGCAGAAGAAAACACAGGGCTGAGTCTTCATGACCTTGGATTCGGCTATGGATTCTTAGATATGACACCAAAAGTACAAGCAAATAACAAAAGCAACAATGGAGTTCATCAGTATTTAAAGCTCTTGTGCATCAAAGACCGCTGTCATGAAAGTGAAGAGATAACCTGCAGCCTGGGAAAAATATTTGCAAGTCGTATATCTGATAAGGGTCTAGGATCCAGAATACAAAAAGAAATGAGCAAAGGACTTGATTGTACGTTTCTCCACAAAACATCTGCAAAGGGTCAGTAAACATGGTACTCAACATCATCAGTCCTTAGGGAAATGCCAATAAAAACCACAATAAGCTCACACCTGGAATCCCAGCACTTTGGGAGTCCGAGGAGGGCAGATCACAAGGTCGAGATGGAGACCATCCTGGCCCATGTGGTGAAACCCCGTCTCTACAAAAATACAAAAAATTAGCTGGGTGTGGTGGTGCACGCCTGTAGTCCCAGCTACTTGGGAGGCTGAGGCAGGAGAATCGCTTGAACCTGGGAAGCAAAGATTGCAGTGAGCTGAGATTGTGCCACTGCACTCCAGCCTGGCGACAGAGTGAGACTTTGTCTCAAAAAAAAAAAAAAAAAAACCACAATGAGATGCCACTTTCCACCTACTATGATGGCTATAACTAAAAATGCTGAAAATAACAAGTGTTGGTGAGGATGTGGAGAAATTAGAACCTTCATACATGGCTGGTAAAATGGTACAGCTACTGTAGAAAACCTTTTGGCAGTCTTCAAAAACTTAACCATAGAATTACCGTATGACCCAGGAATTTACTCTTAGGTATGTACCCAAAAGAAGTGAAAACAAAAACTGGTACTTGAATGCTCACAGTAGCACTATGTGTTAAAACGCACACTTTGAATGGAGAGACACCCTAAATAGGCTTTGTGTGAGCAACATGGCTGTTTATTCACCTGGGTGTGGGTGGGCTGAGGCCGAAAAGGGCGTCAGCGAAAGGCGGTGGGATAGGACTTGGTTTTATAGGTTTGGGGGCGGGCAGTGGAAAGTTACAGAGTAAGATCAGTTACAGTGGTGGGGTAGGGGCAAGGAGTATACGTTACCATAAGTTCAGTTACAATGGCGGGTGGGGTAAGAGTAGTTAAGATGGTAGGGTGGGGTGGGGAGTATTCACATTATCATAATAACAGTTAAGGTGGCAGGGTGGGGAAAGCGATCTTAACCTGGGGAAGCTCTGCTGGGCTATCTGGGATAATGGCAAACACAGGCCGGGGTGGAGGGGTGGAGGGGTGGAGGGGTGGAGGGGTGGAGGGGTGGGGGGTGGGGGGTGGGGGGTGGGGGATGGGTGGGTGAGGGTGTGGGGGGGTGAGGGTGTGGGGGGGTGAGGGTGTGGGGGTTGATGGGGTGGGTTGGGGAGTGATCAGCCGAGGGAGGCAGGACTTCAGATTGTCTGGATCTGGGCTTGCATGTGGAGGCCTGACACTATGTGTAATAGCCAAAGGGTGGGAACAACGCAAATGCCTTCAACTGGTGAATGGATAAACAAAATGTGCTGTATTTATTCACATCATGGAGTTTCTTCAGCCATACAAAAATGAAGTACTGATAAATGCTACCACATGGATGAATCTACACAAGACGCCAGACACAAAAGCCCACAATTGTATGACTCTATTTATATGAAATGTTCGGATTAGGCAAATCCAGAGACAGCAGGTTAGCGGTTGCCAGGGACTGGAGAGAGGGACAATGGAACTCACTGCTCAAAGGATAGGGAGTTTCCTTTTGGGGAGACAAAAATGGTCTGGGATTAGATGGTGATGGTTACACATTTTGAATGTATAAATTCTACACTTTAAAATGAATTCTGCACTTTGGTTAAAATAGTACCTTTTATGGGATGTAAATTTTGCCTCAATAAATATTGTGCCCGAGCGAGTCAAGAAATATGCCACACTCTGAGACTGAATTATGAGTCCTTTATTATGCCAGCGACCGAGAGGTGGCTAACACCCAAAATTCTCTCGGCCCCTGAGAAACAGTTAGGTGGTCTTTTATACCCTAGTTTTAAAAGGGAGGGAGAACCTAGCTGAAGCAAATTTTTCACAAAAGCAGAGTAAGCAAAAAGTTAATAGATAAACTCGTACATGAGAAATAAAACGGTGCCAGATGCGAGGGGTAAAGCTGTCATGAAAGACATACGAGTGACAGAGAATGGGGGCTCCGGGCGCTCAATGGCACCTGCATTCCCAGGCTCTGCTGGTACCACTTAACTCGGCTCTCATCAACAAATGCGTTCCTGGAGGTGCCCAGTGTCAGCCCGCCCCAGCCACATACTCTAGTTACATACTTAATGGTGGGAAAATAACTAAAATGAGGAAGCTAAGATGGAGTCTGGCTCAGGAAGCTAACAGAAAGCCCGACCAGCTTTTAGTCTGAGAAAGAGACAGTTAGTGTTAGCTGGAAGAAAGCAGTTTATCACATAAAAAAGAAAAAGTTGGTGGCTCACACTTGTAATCTCAGCACTTTGAGAGGCCAAGACAGGAGGATTGCCTGAGTCTAGGAGTTTGAGACCAGCCTGAGCAACATAACCAGACCTCACTGCATAAAATAAAATAAAAAAATTAGCCAGGTGTATTGGCGCATGCCTGAAGTTCCAGCTCCTCGGGAGTCTGAGGTGGGAGGATTGCTTGAGCCCAGGAGGTTGAGACTGCTGTGAGCTATAATGGTGCCACTGCCCTCCAGCCTGGACAACAGAATGAGACCCCATCTCTAAAAAAATAAAAGGACTGGGCACAGTGACTCATGCCTGTAATCCCAACACTTTAGGAGGCCGAGGTGGGTGGATCACAAAGTCGAGAGATTGAGACCATCCTGGCCAACATGGTGAGACCCCGACTCTACTAACAATACAGAAATTAGTTGGGTGTGGTGGCGTGTGCCTGTAGTCCCAGCTACTTGGGAGGCTGAGGCAGGAGAATCGCTTGAACCCAGGAGGCACGTTGTAGTGAGCCAATATTGTCCCACTATATTCCAGCCTAGTGACGCAGTGAGCCTCTCAAAAAAATAAATAAATAAAATAAAAAACACGGGCCGAGCGTGGTGGCTCACGCCTGTAATGCCAGCACTGTGGGAGGCTGAATCACTAGAGGTCAGGAGTTTGAGACCAGCCTGGCCAACATGGTGAAACACTGTCTCTACAAATAATACAATACATTTGTTCTCAAGTCTGGTTGCTCAAAATCAGGACTCCTAGAGCTGGTCAATTACAGCAAGTACTTTTGTTTGGTTAACCCAAAGTCACGGTGTTAGCCCAAGCCTGGCTAATTTTTGTGTTTTTAGTAGAGACAGGGTTTCATCATATTGGCCAAGCTGGTCTTGAACTCCTGACCTCAAGTGATCCACCTGCCTCGGCCTCCCAAAGTGCTGGGATTACAGGCATGAGATGCTGTGCTTGGCCTACTTTTTTTTTAACAGTCTTAATTAACTTTTCTTGTATAAAAACACTATGTTGTGGCCACAGCTGGAGCCTGGGTGCTCTACACAGAAAGTCTGGTGTGGGTCTTGCCAAGATGGTGAGTGAATTCCTGGTAGGGAGACTTGGTGTATACAGTCTTCTTCCACAGGTCTGGTCAGGTAGCTGTAGGTCTTAGAGATGGCATCAAAGCTGGCCTTGGCGAGAGTGCCCAGGGCGGCAGTGCAGCTCCTGGCTGAGGTGTAGCAGTCATCAGTACCAGCCATCATCAGCACCTTCCTGGCTAAGACAATGCCCGTGCCCTTGGGCACAGGGTTAAGGTGTACTAGCACAGAGCCACAGTGGCCTGTCACCTTGCAAGGGACAGTGTTGGGCTTGCTGATATGGTTCCCCCAGTAGCATCTGTGCCCAGGGACCATGGAGAGCTTGGCCAGGATGATGGCCCCTTGGATGGCAGTGGCTACCTCCTTGAAGCACTTCACACCCAGAATGATGTGGCCATTGCAGTCTGAATGGCAACAAGCGCCTTGAACCTGGTGTGCTGGCCAGCGCAGGTCTGCTTCTGCGCCAGCATGATCTTTAAAACCTCATCCTTGAGAGAAGCCCCCAGCAAAGAGTAATAATATCAGACTTTTTGATGGGAAGAGGGAAGAGATAGACTTCCTCCAGGGACTTGATCATTCATGTCCCTGACCAGGCGGGCCAGCCTGGTGACCAGCATCCACTCCTTATCCTCAGCCTTGCCTCCAAGAGCTCCACAGCCTTGGAGCTCTCATGGCCCTGGCCCTGAACCTGCCCCTGACTCCAGCCCCAGATTGCCAGTGCTGAAGCCTCCACAGAGACTGCTGCAGTTCCTCATCCAGGGCCCCATTTGGTGTTTTCTCAGAGAAGAAGCTCTGTCATCTTCTTACATGAGAAATGTAAAAACTATGTTTTCCACATTGTTGTCCATGTTTTCTGTTACTTGCAGCTGAATGCATTCCTGTGCCATCAATCATGTCCACTTTAGAGATAAACAGGTTCTCAAAAAAGGGGAGGTCTCCCTTTGGAGCCAGTTTGTTTCCTGGAACTGGAGATTCAGGTGGAAGAGGAGAAAAGTCCCTCTGCCTGGGGGTTGAGCTGGGGATGAAGAGTAGTTTCCAGCAGAGAAGTCTTGGGATAAGGCCAATACTTGCTTCCTATGACAGAGCCTGAGGATCTTCGCTTGCCCAGGTCCCAGGCCTAGGCCACATGAGGAGTCAAAGATGCCTCTCCTGAGCTGAGTACCAGGGAGCACTCCCTGACACTGATGGGCACTGGTAGGTGGGGAGATGGCAGTAGCAGTAGCCGTGGATGGTGACTCAGATCAGAGACCCAGCTCCAGTCCCTGCTCTGCTATGAACTGCCTGTGTGTCTCAGTGCCTCAACCAACTCCCTTAGGGCAAGTAATCTGAGCCCTCATCCATGAATAGGATACTGTGTGCTCACAGGGAGCCTCCTGCCCAGGTCCCCTGACCTCTGAGCCTCTTCTCAAAAACATGAGTAAATCCTGGCGGGTGAGGGATCCAGGAGAGCGACTGAGGGCTTTGTGTCACAGCCAGGACACTGCAAGCATCCATCCTCCAGGCATGTGGCTTCCTGAGGGCTAGGACCAGTGTGGGTCGGGGTGGGGGACTAAGATTCTGCTGTGAGCAATGCAGAGTAAGGAAAGAATCCATGTTCCAAGGACCATGGCTTTGCTGCCAGCTGACTCCCCCTCCACCTCAAATACTTCCCCAGTACCCCATCCCCCGCTTGCTTCCTGTTTTCCTGCTGCTGGGGGCAGTCAGCGCGGAGGCCAGGCTTGGCATTGCGGGAGGGATTCCAGAGCCGGGAGAGTCCTGCGCTCTGGAAAGGCTTTTCTCAGGATTCCTCCCTGGCTCCCCGGGAGGTTGAGGTGCAGGGAAATGCCCAGTGCGCACCATGCCTGCCAGCTTTCCTGGAACCTTCCATAGAGTGAGCCAAGAAAGGATCTGCCCACGGGCCTCTGGGGCTACAAATTCTCTTTTCCCTGCTCCTGGAGATGAACCAGGAAAAAAGCTCGGGCCTCTCCCCTGGGTGAATGCCTTCAATAACAAAAGCAAGGCCGGGTGTGGCAGCTCACCCCTGTCATCTCAGCACTTTAGGAGGCTGAGGCTAGCAGATCACTTGAGCGTAAGAATTTGAGACTAGTCTGAATCTACAAAAGAAAAAAAAAATTAGCCAGGCATGGTAGCATGCACTCATGGTCCCAGCTACTGAGGAGGCTGAGGAGTTCCAACCAGAGCAACTCCATCTTGAATAGGAGCTGGGTAATAGAAGACTGAGACCTACTGGGCTGCATTCCCAGGAGGTCAGGTATTCCAAGTCACAGGATGAGATAGGAGGTCAGCTCAAGATACAGGTCACAAAGGCCTTGCTTATTAAACAGGCTACAGTAAAGCAGCAGGCTGAAACCCACCACAACCAAGATGGCAACATAGCGACCTCTGGTCATCCTCACAGCTCATTATATGCTAATTATAATCATTAGCATGCTAAAGGACACGCCCACCAGCGCCATGACAGTTTACAAATGCCATAGCAACATCAGGAAGTTACCCTATAGGGTCTTCAAAGGAGAAGAACCCTCAGTTCTGGAAATCGCCCACCTCTTTCCTGGAAAACTCATGAATAATCCACCTGTTGTTTAGCATATAATCAAGAAGTAACTATAACTATCAGTCGAGCAGCTCAAGCTGATTCTCTGCCTATAGAGTAGCCATTCTTTTATTCCTTTACTTTTTTTTTTTTTGAGACAGAGTTTTGATCTTGTTGCCCAGGCTGGAGTACAATGGTGCGATCTTGGCTCACTGCAACCTCCACCTCCCGGGTTCAAGCGATTATTCTGCTCAGCCTCCCTGGTGGCTGGGATTACAGGCGCAGGCCACCATGCCTAGCTAATTTTGTATTTTTAGTAGAGACGGGGTTTCTCTCCATGTTGGTCAGGCTGGTCTCGAACTCCTGACCTCAGGTAATCCGCCCACCTTGGCCTCCCGAAGTGCTGGGATTACAGGCGTGAACCACTGCGCCAAGCTTACTTTCTTAATAAACTTGCTTTCAATATACTCTATGGACTTGCCCTAAATCTTTTCTTGTGAATGGTCCAAGAACCATTTCTTGGGGTCTGGATTGAGTCCCCTGTCTGGTAACACAAACATGTTTTTTTCCACTCTATAGCATTTAAAACCAAAGATACTGCTTCCAAATGAGTTACTCTTAGAATCCATTTTAGTGAAGGTTCCTCAGGGAGCTGATACACGAGTCTAGAGTAGATTGTAGGTTTGAGGATCTACATCGTGGAACAGAGCATCACACTGTCCCCTCGGTGTCAGTCATTGGTGGTTTTGGCTTCCCTGACACTGACTACCTTCTTGGTAACCAGAGGTCTCAGAGATACATCCATTGCCCTGGCATAATCTTTCACTAAATTCCAAAGGGAGAGAGGGTCCATGAGACGTGTCTGGCCTCCCTTCCTGTTATGGTCAGGAATTCCGTTTTCCAGGTTTCTCTGGTATCACCTGGGCCAAGAGGGTCTGTTTAGTTGGTTGGGGGCTTAATATTTTATTTTTAATTTATAAAATCAATAAATTCTCTAAACCTCTAACCCCTTGCTTATTGCCATCTGTGATAGCTAAAATGAAAGTAAAAGGGCTGGGCATGGTGGCTCACACCTGTAATCCCAGCACTTTGGGAGGCCGAGGCAAGAGGATCACAAGGTCAGGAATTTGAGACCAGCCTGGCCAATATGGTGAAACCCTGTCTCTACTAAAAACACAAAAACTAGCCGGTCATGGTGGTAGGCACCTGTAGTCCCAGTTACTCGGGAGGCTGAGGCAGGAGAATCGCCTGAGCTCAGGTCACTAATCTCAGAATGACTGCTGGCTGCCCTTCCTTATCACTGTGCGATGGATGGCTCTCAGTTAACAATGGCATTTTCAGGGCGTTCCCATAGTCACCATAGTCTCTGGGTATATAAAAGTCCCATAGTCTATAGGTATATAAAAGCTGAATCGCTCCACATTAAGGCGACCCTGACCAGCACAGTGCTCATGTCTGAAATTTCGACACGTCGAGAGACCAAGGTGGGATGATCTCTTGAGCCCTGGAATTCAATACTGGCTTAGGGAACATAGTGAGATCTTATCTCCACAAAGAGTTTAAAAAATTAGTCGGGCATGGTGGTGCACGCCTGTAGTCCCAGCTATTCAGGACGCTCAGGTGTGTTAGATATAGTGAACCCCAAGTTTCTCTTCATCAAAGAATCAGTATGTCAGTATGTTCAGCTCTCTTTAATTCTCTATTTTAAAGTTTAACTTCCGTGTAGTTCCAGTAAACAACCTTCTCCACCAGTTCTAATCAGTAGTTCACATCTGTTCCCCCCAGCCCCTGGCTCTGTCCTGACTCATCCTGGTCACCTGCTCCAGTCACCTTCTTTGACCTAGGTCACCCCTGGCTGCCTGCTCTGACCCGCCCATAACCGTCCTTCCCACCAAACCACCCACCCTGTCACTCCAGCTCAGACCCCTGCTCTCTTTAAAATAGCCAATTGGGATGAGTCTAGCTTGTGTGGTCTAATCCTAGCCCATAGGGGAATGACACGGCAGCAGGGGTGACCCCCGTCAGGCATAAGTACCCTCCCCTCCTTATCCAGGTGTATGCTCACCATCATTCCATCTGTGAGCCTCACCCTTCTATAGAAGTCAATTGCCTTGCTGAGGAAATTTATACTTGAGTGCTACTTCTTTTGTGGCATCAAAGATTCTACTTATAACAGGTGTGAGGATCACTTGAGCCCAGGAGATCAAGGCTGCAGTGAGCTATGATGGTGCCATTGCATTCCAGCCTGGGCAACAGAGTAAGACCCTGTCTAAAATAAAAAAAAAAAAAGAAAAAAGAAAGAAAGAAAGGAAAGGAAAGAAAGAAAGTGATTGACCACCCTGAGATTTCCCCAAAAGTTGATTCATTCCCTTCACTCATTTCATTTCATTTCATTTATTTATTTGTTTGTTTGTTTGTTTGTTTGTTTATTGAGATGGAGTCTCACTCTGTTGCCAGGCTGGAGTGCAATGGCACTATCTTGGCTCACTGCAACCTCTGCCTCCCAGGTTCAAGTGATTCTCCTGCCTCAGCCTCTTGAGTAGCTGGGACTACAGATGCAGACCACCATACCTAGCAAATTTTTGTATTTTCAGTAGAAATGGGGTTTCACCATGTTGGCCAGGATGGTCTCAATCTCTTGATCTCGTGATCCACCTGCCTCAGCCTCCCAAGGTGCTGGGATTACAGGCATGAACCACCACATCTGGCCCTTTCACCCATTTCTTGATCTCTCAGCTCCTGGCCTAGCTGGCTTGCCACATGCTCTGTAGGGGATAGGCCTATGGAAACCTATCCCCAGAGTCTAAGGAAGCTGAGAGGCCAAAGAAAGAGGCTGACCAATCTAGTTTCTTAGAAAGAAACATTTAATAGGAACTTGAAAGCCATGTCTGAGTCTCCGACAGCAGCGAGACAAGATGGTGGACTAACGGCATTATTCCTTTTTCTTTTTTGTGAGACAGGCTCTCACTCTGTCACCCAGGCTGGAGTGCAGTGGCGCCATCATAGTTCACTACAGCCTCAATCTCCAGGACTCAAATGATCCTCTTACTTCAGCCTTCTAAGTGGTTGAGACTACAGATATGCATTAAGACACCCAGCTAATTATTTTATTTTTTGTAGAAATCGGGTCTCACTTTGTTGCTCAGCCTGGTCTTGAACTCCCGAGCTCAAGTGATCCTCCCACCTTGGCCTCCCAAAGTGCTGGGGTTATAGCTGGGATTACAGGTGTGAGCCATAACATGTCTGGCTGATATGATTTCTTAAGGTGGGAGCCAGAAGCCCAGGGAGGACATCTCTTTAAGCCAGGATGGCAGAGCTGGCCTTCCTGAGTCCTGGATTGCCACTCCTGTGCTTGTACTAAGTGTGGTTAGCTCTTTCTAACTTCAGCAGGAAAGCAAAGATGCAAAAGCCTGAAGGGACTAAGAGCCCTTCCCTGCATGGTATCAGCACCCTATACTGGCCTCAAATACCTATTTCCTCCAACGTTCCAGGGGCCAAGGTACAAGATGTCCCCCTAGACCTGGGGTTTAACTGTCTGGGCCTCCTCTTCTGGGACTTGCCAATTAAAAGGCTGATTTTCTGCCAGATGCAGTGGCTTGCACCTGTAATCCCCAGCACTTTGGGAGGCCAAGGCAAGTGGATCAAGAGGTTAAGAGATCGAGACCATCCTGGCCAACATGGTGAAACCCCGTCTCTAATAAAAATACAAAAATTAGCTGGGCATGGTGGCAGGCACCTGTAGTCTGAGCTACTTGGTGGGGACTGAGGCAGGAGGATCCCTTGAACCTGGAAGGTGAAGGTTGTAGTGAGCTGAGATAGTGCCACTGCACTTAGCCTGGGCAATAGAGCAAGACTCCAGCTCAAGAAAAAAAAAAAGAATTCATAAGCACAAGAGATTAGGAAGGGAAGTAGAAGGAGGCCCTAAGTTGCCAGAGGAGAATTTATTTTGAAGAGGCTTCATGGGGGAGCAGTCAGATATGGGAAGAGGCTTCCTACTGAAGCCCCTTCAGTAGGGTTTGGGGTGTGGCTATTTCTTCAGTTCTCTGACATTTCTTATTAAACTGAGTCCAAGAGACAGACTCAAGAGCCTCATCCATTGACTAAGTAATTACTAATACCTGCTCTGGCAAATCTAAGTGTGCATCCTGGGCTTTACAGCTGCCCCCTCTTCCTGAAGACTTATAATATGGCCCAGCTATTTAACATTCGAAGAAACAAAATCGGATTTGAGCTCTACCACTTGCTAACATTTTGACCTTCTTTCCTTTCATTTTCTACCTGTACTGTGGAGAGCTGTTATGAAGTTTCAGTGGGTAAATCAAGCAAAAACAAACAAAACTGGATCCTTGATAAACACAACTTTCAGGCAGGATTTGGATAAACTGAAGCCCAAACTGGGAAATATACATGATGACATTAACAGAGACTCTGTAAGATAATTCCCTTATGGATTAGAGGTGAGGAAAGACTCCTCAAAAAACATTATGAGTTCAATCATGAGCCATAAAATTGATTAATTTGATCTTCCCTAAATTAGGGATTTCTGTAAAACAAAGCACACAATCGTCAAAAGTAACAAACAGATGAGAGATTAGGAGAAGATATTGCAATATCTGCAGCCAAAAAGAGACTAATATTTAAAATATACAAGGAAATTTCTACACATGAGAAAGAGAGATCCCAGTGGGAAAATGGGCAATGAGTATGAACAAGCAATTTGCAGATTAAGAACCTAAAAGGTTACATAAATATGTGAAAGATGTTCCTTGGTCATAACGTAATTGCATATTAACCTAACAATGAGATATTCTTTTCCACCTATTTGGCAAAAATGATAAAGCTAGATAATGCCAAGTGGGGTAGGGATGGTGGGTTTAAGCGCCCTACGGTATTGCTGGTCAAGGGTGGGTGGTGTGGACATTCTGCACAGCAAGCTGCCTTACTTGCCAGACTGTCTATATGTCTGCTACACAACCAATAATCCACTCCTGGGAATACACACACACACAGACACACACACACACACACATCACACAGGGCCCTAAAGACACATGATGAAGATGCTCTTCATTGCAGAGACTAGCTTGGGAAGGCAGGTATGATATTGTGACATAATAAAAATTTGGTCTCTGCCCCCCAGTTCCTGGCACAGAGCACCTCAAACCCTTAGAATTTCCTGGGTGATTAATAGAAGTTTCTTTTGTTCTAATGAAGTGACTCTTGCTGGGCTTTCTGGTCACCAGAAACACCAAGCCATGGTTAGAAGCTTGGAACTTTCAGCTGCACCGCCCCCTGCCCCACCAGTCTCTGGGGTAGGGACGGGAGCTGAGAGTAGAGTTAATCACCAATAGCCCATCAATTTAATCAATCTTGCCTAAGTGATGAGGCCTCTGTAAAAATCCAAAAGGACTGGGTTTGGAGACCCTCAGTTTCTGAATGTGTGGAGGTGCTGGGAGGGTAATTTGCCCAGAGAGGGCATGAAATTCCACGTCCCTTCCCCTACACATCATCCCGCATACCTCTTCATCTGTATCATTTGCAATATAAATTATAATAAACCAGGAAAGCATTTCCCTGAGTTCTGTGGTCAGTCAGAAGTAGGAATGGTCTACAATTGTAATTGGACTTTGAAGTAGGGGCAGTCTTTTTTTTTTTTTTTTTGAGATGGAGTTTCACTCGTTGCCCAGGCTGGAGTGCAACGGTGAGATCTCGGCTAACCTCAACCTTGGCCTCCCAGTTTCAAGCGATTCTCCTGCCTCAGCCTCCAGAGTAGCTGGGATTAGAGATGTGCACCACCACACCGGCTACTTTTGTAGTTTTAATAGAGACAGGGTTTCTCCATGTTGGTCAGGCTGGTCTCAAACTCCTAACCTCAGGTGATCCACCCACCTTGGCCTTCCAAAGTGATGGGATTACAGATGTGAGCCACTATGACTGGCTACTTAAAAAAAAAAAAATAGCTATTTTTAAAAGGAGTGCAAAGCAAGAGTTTATCACAGAAACTGGCGCGTGGGCAGGGCTCCCTGAGTGTCAGCTATTGCTAATTAATTAAGAAACAAATAGTCCAAAGACAGCCAGTGCTCTTCCCCTGGCACACATCTTGGTAAGTCCTATGGAGAGGCCTGGTCTGTACCTGTCTTGCTGTGATCATATTTTCAGGAGTCTGGAGCAGTGTTTGGCAGTTTATTTGTCTTGAATGATGGAACAAAAACTAGTTCACGACAGAGCCATCCAGCAGAATGTTCACCTCATCCAACTATTCTACACAATTGAGAGAAATATTGCTTTCTAATTTATTTTCTTTTTTAGAAAAAAATTAATAGGCCTTCATTCTGTCCTCAAAGGCTGAATTAGGGGTTAATTAGGATTAACCACATTTTGTATTTATATGTCCTTTCCTATGAAGAACATATAAGTATCAAAGCATGGAAATGTCACCTCAATGCCTATACAGCTTTCCCCTTACCCCCAAGAGTGGGAGAGTCAAATTTAGAATCCCAGGCCCTTTCGGGTAAGCCTGACAGTTTCAGTGAGCTCTGGAGGGGGAGGTGCCCACAGGGTTTGCTGATCCAGAAAGCAGCAGAACTGGGTAGGCTAAGGGAAGTGAGTCAGTGTCTTACCGCACATGGATTTCAAAACAGTAGGGACTGCAGACTTCGTGGTGTGAAGAAACACATCTGACAGCTTTGTTATTACATCAGGGAAGCTGCAGTCAGCAGACACCTACGGGATATAGAAGTTTTGTTTTGACCACACCCCTGTCGATAGTTACAGGACAAGCCAAAGCAGAAAGCCCAGACACCATGACTGGCAGAAAAGCGACCATTTGCGGAACTATTTTATGTAACACAAAAAACCATGCTTTCAATCTGTAAGGCAGAGTCTTCACGTCACTGTGTGTGCACAGACCAAACAATTGTGATGGCTCTTGCCTACAGGAAACGGCAGAATAGTCCGTGTCCTTCCCCAGTAAGATCACCAGTTCTACACTTCTACAGTGCCTGGGGCTTCCTTACCTCTTTTTTTTTTTTTTTGAGACAGAGTTTCGTTCTTGTCACCCAAGATGGAGTACAGTGGCGAGATCTTGGCTCACTGCAACCTCCACATCCCAGGTTCAAGGAATTCTCCTTCCTCAGCCTCCTGAGTAGCTGGGATTACAGGTGCCCACTACCACACCTGGCTAATTTTTGTACTTTTAGTAGGAACAGGGTTTTGCCATGTTGCCCAGGCTGATCTTGAATTCCCTACCTCATCTGACCTCAAGGCAGGTGATCTGCCTGCTTTGGCCTCCCAAAGTGTTTGGATCACAGGCATGAGCCACTGTGTCTGACCTTCCTTAACTCTCTGTAAAAATCTCCCTCTGTGATAGCCGTGACCTTGCTCATGGAGGGCATAGTCTTCTTATTTGAGTCTTTAAAGCCAGCAGTGGCTAGCATGCTAGACTCACCTGGAAAACTTTCAAGGAATCCCAGTACTGGCTGGGCTAGATGGCTCACGCCGCCTGTAATCCCAGCACTTGGGGAGGCTGAGGTGGGCAGATCACCTGAGGTCGGGAGTTCGAGACCAGCCTGACCAACATGGAAAAACCCCGTCTCTACTAAAAATACAAAATTAGCCAAGCGTGGTGGTGCATGCCTGTGATCCCAGCTACTCGGGAGACTGAGGCAAGAGAATCACTTGAACCTGGGAGGCGGAAGTTGCAGTGAGCCGAGATTGCACCACTGCACTCCAGCCTGGAAGACAGAGCTAGACTCCATCTCAAATTAAAAGAATCTCTGGGGTTTGGACTCAGGCAACAGTGTTTTTTAAGCTCCCGAAGGGGGTCCTCACCGGGCCAAGGTTGAGTAGCACTGCTTTTGTGTCTTGCTGGTAGGATGCATTCAGCAGATTTATTAAACAAAACCTGATTCCTTCAGTGAAGGTCAGTGACAGAGCCCTTGTTCTGGGCATTTTACTGGGCCAGGTTGTAAGAATCATCTGCCAAGGCACAGGCCTGTTGGCCCTCACCTCCTGTGGCTCCCAAAGCAAAACTTACTGGATGGAAGGTCTTGACTGTGAGTTGTCCAGGTTCTTGGCATGTCGAACAAAGAATTGAACACAACGCACAAAGCAACAGAAGAATGAAACAACAAAAGACAGACAAAGCAATAAGAGAGCAGAGTAACGGAAGCACAGGTTTATTAAAGCAGAAGTAAGTTCCGCAGAGTAGGCGTGGGCTTGAGCAAGCAGCGCAAGAGCCATCCTCCCCTCATGTAAGGGTTTTTATTAGGCTAAAAGAATTTGGAAACACCACTAGGTACCCTTTAGAGGCCTCCGATTTGGTTTTACTTTTTCTTTCTTTTCTTTTCTTTTTTTTATAAGACAGGGTTTCATCATATTGGCCAGACTGATCTCGAACGCCTGACCTTGTGATCCACCTACCTTAGCCTCCCAAAGTACTGGGATTACAGGCATGAGCCACTGCGCCTGGCCTCGAGGCCTCCTGTTTGTTACACCCTTTGAAGGATTGGCCTGTGACCAATCAGAGGCTGAAGTGGAGGCTCAGCCCACAATCAGGCTGAGGTAAAAACTTCTGTCTTAGCCGGGTGCAGTGGCTCATGCCTATAATCCCAGCACTTTGGGAGGCTGAGGTGGGCTGATCACTTGAGGTCAGGAGTTTGAGACCAGCCTGGCCAACATGGTGAAACCCTGTCTCTACTAAAAATACAAAAATTAGCCGGGCATGGTGGCGCACACCTGTGATCCCAGCTATTGAGGAGGCTGAGGCAGGAGAATTGCTTGAACCTGGGAGGCAGAGGTTGCAGTGAGCTGAGATCGTGCCACTGCACTCCAGCCTGGGTGACAGAGGCTCTGTCTCAAAAAAACAAAAATACTTCTGTCTTGCCATCACAGGAGCGACGATGTGACCATGTGCTGCCTAATCTTGCCCAGAACTGGCTGCACCTGCTGTTCTTTTGCTTCTATCTAAACCCTTGGTTTACCCTAACCCTATTCTCCTGCCTTGATATGGTTTTGCTGGGGGCACAAATGAGGCCCAAGGGCCTTCAGACTCAACAAGTATGGGGCCTTGGCATCGCTGCTCCTGCATTTGCCATTCACCTGGTGCTAATCCGAGAGGACCCCAAGAGAACCCACTTCTGTAGCTCCCCATTAGGTGTGCAGATTCTGGGAAAACTGTTTTCTAGTGCAGTAGCTCCAGGGTTAGGACGGCAAGGGCTGGGAGCTGCAGCTAGGTTTCCAGCAGAACCCGGAGGGCCCCTCTGCTTAGAGCTCTCTTTCCTTGTCCTCCAGCTTTCCTTGACTCCGAAACACCATCAAAGCTCTCTATTCCATATGACAAAGATAGGATTGGATTTAAAGGGGGAAAATATAACTTGCTTCTCAGGTGACTGAGAAGGTGCAAGGGGGAGCACAATTTGAGACACTAATGCCAGTGACAGGGTAAGTAATAATCTTGCATTGTTTGGACTCTGCTCTCTAGAGAAACCCTTCAGATATTGTCACCACAGGAGCAGCCCAAACTGGGTCTACTCTGTTGATAGCAAAATGTTGAGTTATTCTTTTTAAGTATAACAGAGCCCAAAACTGTAAGTCCTGTAGCCTGGGCATGCCAAATAGAAAACTTAACGTCAGGCCGGGCGAGGTGGCTCACGCCTGTAATCCCAGCACTTTGGGAGGCAGAGGTGGGTGGATCACGAGGTCAAGAGATCGAGACCATCCTGGTCAACATGGTGAAACCCTGTCTCTACTAAAAATACAAAAGATTAGCTGGGCGTGGTGGTGTGTGCCTGTAATCCCAGCTATTCAGGAGGCTGAGGCAGGAGAATTGCCTGAACCCAGGAGGCGGAGGTTGCGGTGAGCCGAGATTGCACCATTGCACTCCAGCCTGGGTAACAAGAGCGAAACTCCGTCTCAAAAAAAAAAAATAATAATAATAATACTTCTTGGTTAAAAAAAAAAAACAAGGCCAGGTGCGGTGGCTCACACCTGTAATCCCAGCACTTTGGGAGGCTGAGGTGGGCGGATCACAAGGTCAGGAAATCAAGACCATCCTGGCTAACACTGTAAAACCCCATCTCTACTAACAATAAAAAATAAAAAAAATTGGCTGGGTGTGGTGGTGGTAATCTGTAATCCCAGCTACTCAGTGTTATAAGTAAAATTTTGATGCTGCAAAAGAAATAGCACTTGAAGATAAATCCTCTTAGCAAGGCAATTTACTTCTATAGAGGGGTGTGATGCACAGATGGAGCAATGGTGGCCACATGCTTGGACAAGGGGGATGGGGTACCTATGCCTGATATGGGTCGTCCCTACTGCTGTGTCATTCCTCTATTGGCTAGGGTTACACGGCACAAACTAGACTAATCCTGATTGGCTATTTTAAAAAGAGTAGGCGACCAAGCTGGAGTGGCAGGGTGGGTGGGTTTTTGATGGGAAGGACGGTTAGGGGTGGGTCAGAGCAGGTAGCCAGGGGTGACCTAGGTCAAAGAAGGTGATTGGAGGAGGTGACTGGAGCAGGTGGCCAAAGCAGATGACTAGGAAGAGTCAGGACGGAGTGGGGGCTGGGGGAAGAGATGTGAACTATTGATTAGAACTGGTGGAGAAGGTTGTTTACTGGAATTACAAGGAAGTTAAACTTTAAAATAGAGAATTAAAGAATAAGAGAGCTGCACATACTGACATACTGATTCTCTGAAGAGAAACTTGGAGTTCACTGTAATATCAGGAGGCTGAGGCAGGAGAATCGCTTGAACTTGGGAGGTGGAGGTTGCAGTGAGCTGAGTGTGCCACTGCACTCCAGCCTGAGCCACAGAGCAAGACTCCGTCTCAAAAGAAAAAAAAAAGCCATGTGATTCTAACCTCAGAAATCCTATCAAACAATAAGAACAATGGGGATGCTGATGATCAGTATTACGGTTGCAAGGAAGTGGGTCAAAGTGCAGCCTGATTAATGCTTAATTATAACCATATTTCTGTCCAGGGTTCGTTTACCCGTGAAGGCAGCTTCAGGAAGAGTACAGAGCATTTGAAATCAGCACTGTTTTTGAGAACTTTGGCCTATCCCACTAGCGGGCCTGTGGGTCTTCCTTTAGAAATTTACCAAACTGGCTGGGCACAGTGGTTCATGCCTGTAATCCCAGCACTTTGTCTCAGGCTGAGACAGGTGAATCACATGAGGTTAAGAGTTCAAGACCAACCTGGCTAACATGATGAAATCCTCATCTCTACTAAAAATACAAAAAAATTAGCCAGGATTGGTGGCGGGCACCTATAATCCCAGCTACCCAGGAGGCTGAGGCAGCTTGAACTGGGGAGGTGGGAGTTGCAGTCTGAGATTGTGCCACTGCACTCCAGCCTGGGTGACAGAGTGAGACTCCGTCTAAAAAAAAAAAAAAGAAAGAAATTTACCAAACTTGGCCGAGAGAGGCTTGAGAGTGACTCCTCATGGTGTTTTAAGTAGAATTTTCTTTTCTTTCTTTCTTTTTTTTTTTTTGAGATGGAGTTTTGCTCTTGTTACCCAGGCTGGACTGCAGTGGTGTGATCTCGGCTCACCGCAACCTCTGCCTCCTGGGTTCAGGCAATTCTTCTGCCTCAGCCTCCTGAGTAGCTGGGATTACAGGCACGTGCCACCATGCCCAGCTAATTTTTTGTATTTTTAGTAGAGACGGGGTTTCACCAAGTTGACCAGTATGGTCTTGATCTCTTGACCTCGTGATCCACCTGCCTCGGCCTCCCAAAGTGCTGGGATTACAGGCGTGAGCCACCGCGCCTGGTCATGCCACAAAAGAAGTAGCACTCAAGTATAAATGTCCTCAGCAAGGCAATTTACTTCTGTAGAAGGGTGCGGCTCACAGACGGAACGATGGTGAGCGTACACCTGGACAAGGAGGGGAGGGTACTTATGCCTGACGGGGGTCGCCCTGCTGCCGTGTCATTCCCCTATTGGCTAGGGTTAGACCACACAAGATAGACTCATCCCAATTGGCTATTTTAAAGAGAGCAGGGGTCCGAGCTGGAGTGACAGGGTGGGTGGTTTGGCGGGAAGGACGGTTATGGGCGGGTCAGAGCAGGCAGCCAGGGGTGACCTAGGTCAAAGAAGGTGACTGGAGCAGGTGACCAGGATGAGTCAGGACAGAGCCAGGACGTGGCAGGGGACCAGGGGAACAGATGTGAACTACTCATTAGAACTGGTGGAAAAGGTTAATTAAAGAATAAGAGAGCTGAACATACTGACATACTGATTCTTTGAAGAGGAACCTGGGGTTCACTACGTCTCACAATAGCGAAAGCGAGTCACATAGGAAAGACAGGACAGGTGTTTTTCCTTTAGTGATCTTTCTAGATTCTGACAGCCAAATCATTTTTCACATTGATACCAAATATATCTTAAAATGTGAGTTTAATCATGCCTCTCTCCTCCTCAAAAACCCACAGTAGCTCCCTATTGCCGACAGAGTACAAACATAAATCCATTTGGCATGAGACGTGCATTCCAGAGCCCTCCACTTCCTTTCCAGCCCCATCTGCCACCTCCTCCCCACACCCTCGCACTCCCGGGCACACGGCATGCTGCTGCGACTTAGGTCTTCTCCATCTCTTCTTTAGCCCCAGCCACTCCCTAAATGCTTCCTCTTCTGTAAACCTGCCCCCACCCAGATCCTTTGGTCAGAATTAATCTCTTCTTCCTCAGTGCTGTCACATCAAATAGCGGGTGAGTCTACTGAACCCTTGTGTTGCCCTGCCTTGGATTACTGTGACGTGTTTACGAGCCATTTCCACCATAGACAACAAATACTGCAAGGGCATTGGCCATGAACTCACCTTGGTGTAGGGCAGAAATCCAGATTTCCATTTATGGGCAATACGATACACTGTCTGTGCTGCATCCTTCCTGGGCCTCTGCTTCTCTATCCCCCCTTTTTTTTTTTCAATTGATATGGGAGTCTCACTCTGTCATTCAGCTGGAGTGCAATGACACCATCTCGACTCACTGCAACCTCTGTCTCCTGGGTTCAAGCAATTCTCCTGCCTCAGAGAATCCCAGCTACTGTAATCCCAAGTAGCTGGGATTACAGGTGCCCACCACTGTGCCTGGCTAATTTTTATATTTTTGGTAGACACGGAGTTTCACCATGTTGGTCAGGCTGGTCTCAAACTCCTGACCTCAGGTGATCCACCCACCTCAACCTCCCAAAGTGCTGAGATTATAGGGGTGAGCCACCGCACTCGGCCTTCTCTATACTTTTTATAACAGTGTTTTCTAAAACAGGATTGGAGGAAGGTGGTGACTGTTAAAGTCACTCCTGTTTCTGATGGCAGTGTGAGGTCTCAATCCACACAGGATAGGGTGAAAGAAAAGATCAAGTCAGCCGGGAGCAATGGCTCATGACTGTAATCCCAGCACTTCAGAAGGCTGAGGCAGGTGGATGACAAAGTCAGGAGTTCAAGATCAGCCTGGCCAAGATGGTGAAACCCATTCTCTACTAAAAATATGAAAATTAGCTGGGCGCAGCAGCAGGTGCCTATAATCCCAGCTACTCAGGAGGCTGAGGCAGGAGAATCACTTGAACCTGGGAGGCAGAGGTTGCAGTGAGCCAAGATGGTGCCACTGCACTCCAGACTGGACGATAGTGAGACTTCATCTCAAAAAAAAAAAAAAAAAAAAAAGATAAGGAACTACTACTTGGCAGCCACATTGTTTGAAAGAAAAGCCCTATTTCACTTACCATTGCCTCAACCCACTGAAAATGGGATTTGGTCCCTACCGAGCTGTCCAGATTCCTTCCTCCAAGGCAATACCTCAAGAGCAAAGCCTAGCATATGACTCAGCACTCGACAGCACCAGCAGTGTTTGCTTTGTCAGTTTTCCAACTGTCCTTCCCCAGCCATCGCCTCTTGCCCCTGTGGCTGTCCCTGTCTATATCTCCTAAACTAGAGCATCTCCCTGAGCCCAACTTACATTGGCAATGCCGTTTGCTTCTTCTACACTGTCTCCAGACAACTCGGTCACTCATGGGGCTTCGGTTGCTGCCTAAATGCAGAAGAACTTGGTCTATATGCTAGATCTTTCTGAGCTCTAGATCTTTCTGGGCTGAATGCCTAACTGGATGCCCCAAACACTTCAGTTTGTCCCCTCACTGAGGCTTTGGTGGGGAGAAATGTTGACTCCAACTCTTTATCCCAATGCCTCACTGTGGGCAGAGCATACACCTTGCCCCTTGATTTTGGGTTTGGCCTTGTGACGTCCTTTGGCCAGTAACGAGGGTGAGGGCTGGAAGCAGCAGTGTGCCACACCTGAACCTCTGGCATGGCAGTGAGAAGAGCTTCCCCTGGCAAGCTGCTACCTCCTGTGTCTGGACCCAGAATGAGCACACATGGAGTCAAGCCCAGCTGCTCTCACCAACCCACGGACATAAAACAAGAAGCAGGGTAAGCCCAGTGTGGTGGCTCATGCCTGTAATCCCAGCACTTTGGGGTGCTAAGGTGGATGGATCCTTTGACCCCAGGAGTTCAAGACCAGCATGGGCAATGTTGTGAGACTCCATTGCTACAAAAAATAAAATATATTAGCCAAGCATGACGGTACACGCCTGTTGTTCCAGCTACCTGGAAAACTGAGGTAGGAGGATTGCTTGAGCCTGGGCTGAGTCAAGGCTGAAGTGAGCCATGATTGTGCTACTGCACTCTTACCTGAGTGACAGAGTGAGACCCTCTGTCTCAAAAAAAAAAGAAAGAAAGAAAAGAAAGGGAAAAAAAAGAAACAGCAGTCTCCACTCCTGCAGACTGAATAAAGAACTGTGATTTTAAGCCACCGGATGTTCAGATGTTTGTTACGCAGCATTATTGTAACAAAAACTAAACAATACAATCTTGAATGAAGTTGAATGTATAAAACCTCAATATGCAAATTAAGATTAGTTGTGCAGGGAAAATCCACATCACCACCACCAAGGTCAGGAAATGAATCATTGCTCAATGCCACAGAAACCTCCATGTGCCCCTCCTGATCACCACCTCCTCCTTTACCCATGGAGGTAATCGAGATTTCCTTCCTTCCCTCCTTCCTTCTCTCTTTCCTTCCTTTCCTCCCTCCCTCCCTTCCTTCTTTCCTTCCTTCTTTCTCTCTCTTTCTTTCTATGCAGTGGTGTGATCTCAGCTCACCACAACCTCTGCCTCTCAGGTTCAAGCGATTCTCCTGCCTCAGCCTCCCAAGTAGCTGGGACTACAGGTGCACACCACCACGCCCAGCTAATTTTTGTATTTTAGTGGAGTAGGGGTTTCACCATATTGGTCAGGCTGGTCTTGAACTCCTGACCTTAGGTGATCCATTCTCCTTGGCCTCCCAAAGTGCTGGGATTACAGGCATGAGCCATGCGCCCGGCCCAGAATATATTTTGATACAGGCATACAATTCATAATAATCACATCAGGATAAATGGGGTATCCATCACCTCAAGCATGTACGCTTTCCTTGTGTTACAAACAATCCAATTTTAATTTTAGTTATTAAATGTACAATAAGTTATTATTGACTGTAGCTATCCTGTTGTGCCATCAAATACTAGGTCTTATTCATTCTGTTGAATTATATTTTTGTGCCCATTAACCATTTCCTCTCCACCCCCCACTACCCTTCCCAGCCTCCAGCCATGAGTTTGTTTTAATTGTTAGCTTCTACAAATAAGTGAGAACATGACCAGGTGTGGTGGCCCACACCTGTAGTCCTTTGGGAGGCTGAGGCAAGTGCATCACTTGAGCCCAGGAGTTCGAGACCAGCCTGGGCAACATGGTGAAACCTCATCTGTACAAGAAATACAAAAAAATTAGCCCAGTGTGGTGGCAAACACCTGTAGTTCCAGCTACTTGTGGGGCCGAGGCAGGAGGATTGCCTGAACCCAGGAGGTCAAGGCTGCAGTGAGTCATGATTATGCCATTGCATTTCAGCCTGGGTGACAAACTGAGATCTTGTCTCAAAAAAAAAGGTGAGAACATACAAAGTTTGTCTTTTTTGTGCCTGGCTTATTTCACTTAATGACATAATGGCCTCCAGCTCCATTTATGTTTTTGCAAATGACAGGATCTCATTCTTTTTCTATGGCTGAATAGAACTCCCTTGTGTATGTGTACTAAATTTTCTTTATCCATTCATCAGCTGATGGGCACTTAAGTAGCTTCCAAATCTTGGCTATTGTAAATCACACTGTAATAAACATTGAAGTGCAGGTATCTCTTCAGTGTACTGATTTCCTTTCTTTGGGATATATACCCAGCAGTGGGATTGCTGGCTAGATCATATGGTAGCTCTACTTTTAGTTTTTTTTTTTTTAGATGGAGTTTTGCTCTTGCTGTCCAGGCTGGAGTGCAATGGCTCGATCTTGGCTCACCACAACCTCTGGCCTCCTGGGTTCAGAGGCGATTCTCCTGCCTCAGCCTCCTGTATAGCTGGGATTACAGGCATGTACCACCATGCTTGTAATCCCAGCTAATTTTTTGTTCTTAGTAGAGACTGGGTTTCTCCATGTTAGTGAGGTTGGTCTCGAACTCCTGATCTCAGGTGATCTGCCCACCTCGACCTCCCAAAGAGCTGGGATTATTTCGAGTTTTTTGAAGAACCTCCAAACTGTTGTCCAGAGTGTTTGTACTAATTTACATTCCCACCAACCGTGTACAAGGGTTCCCTTTTCTCGACATCCTCACTAGCATTTGTGATTTCCTGTCTTTTGGATAAAAGCCATTTTAACTGGGGTGAGATGATCTCTCACTGTAGTTTAAATTTGCCTTTCTCTGATGATCAATGATATTGAGCATCTTTTCATATACCTGTCTGTCATTTGTATGTCTTCTTCTTCTTTTTTTTTTTTAAGACGGGGTTTCACCATGTTGGCCAGGCTGGTCTCGAACTCCTGACCTCAAGCAATCCACCCGCCTTGGCCTCCCAAAGTGCTGGGATTACAGGTGTGAGCCACCGCCCCCGGCCTTCTTTTTTTTTTTTCTTAACACGGGTCTTGCTCCATCACCCAGACTGGAATGCAATGGCGTGATCTCAGCTCACAGTAACCTCTGCCTCCCGGGTTCAAGTGATTCTCCTGCCTCGGCCTCCCAAGTAGCTGGGGTTACAGGTGCCCGCCACCATGATCAGCTAATTTTTAAAAAATTTTTACTAGAGATGGGGTTTCCCTATGTTGGCGAGGCTGGCCTTGAACTCCTGACCTCAGGTGATCCAGCCACCTCGGCCTCCCAAAGTGCTGGGATTACAGGTGTGAGCCACCATGCCCGGCATTGTATGTCTCCTTTTAAGGAACGTCTATTCACATCTTTTGGCCATTTTTAAAACAGACTTTTTTCTATAGAGTTGTTCAAACTCTTAGGTAGTCTGGTTATTAATCCTTTGTAAGATATTTGCAAATATTTTCTCCCATTCCGTGGATTGTCTCTTCACTTTGGATTGTTTCCTTTGCTGTGCAGAAGCTTTTTAACTTGGTGTGATCCCATTTGTCCATTTTTGTTCTTGTTGCCTAGGCTTATGGAGTATTGGTCAAGAAGTTTTTGCCCAGTTCAATGTCCTGGAGATTTTCCCTGATGTTTTCTTGTAATAGTTTCATAGTTGGAGGTCTTAAATTTAAGTCTTTTATTTTTTTGAGATGGAGTCTCGGTCTGACTCCCAGGCTGGAGTGCAGAGACGAGATCTTGGCTCAGTACAACCTCCGCCTCCTTGGTTCAAGCCATTCTCCTGCCTCAGCCTCCTGAATAGCTGGATTACAGGCACCCACAATCATGCCTGGTTAATTTTTGTATTTTTAGTAGAGACAGGGTTTCACCATGTTGGCCAGGCTGATCGAGAACTCCTGACCTTAGGTGATCTTCCTGCTTGGCCTCCCAAAGTGCTGGGATTACAGGCATGAGCCACCTTGCCTGACCCAGATTTAAGTCTTTAATCCATTTTGATTTGATTTCTGTACATGGTGAGAAATGGTGTCATTCTTTTTCGTATGGGTATCCAGTTTCCCCAGCACCATTTATTGGAGAGACTGTCCTTTCCTCAGTGTACATACTTGGCACCTTTGTTGAAAATGAGTTCACGGTAGATGCATGGTTTTGTTTCTGGTTCTCTATTCTGTTCCACGGGTCTACGTGTCTATTTTTATGGCAGTACTATGCTGTTTTGGTTTCTGTAGCTCTGTAGCATAATTTGAAGTTAGGTAAGGTGATTCCTCCAGTTTTATTCTTTTTGCTTAGGATAGTTTTGGCTATTCCAGGTCTTTTATGGTTCCACATAAATTTTAGGAAAGCTTTTTCTCTATTTCTGTGAAGAATGTCATTGGTATTTTGATATGGATTGCCTTCAATCTGTAGACAGCTTTGGGTAGTATGGGTGTTTTAACAACCTTCATTCTTCCAATCCATGAGCATGGGATATCTTTCCATTTTTTTGGGTCCTCTTCCATTTCTTCCATCGATGTTTTATAGTTTTCATTGTAGAGATCTTTCACTTCTTTGGTTAAGTTAATTCCTAGGTATTTAATTTTATTTTTAGCTATTGTAAATGGGATTAATTTCTTGATTGCTTTTTCAGATTGTTCACTGCTGGCATATAGAAGTGCTACTAATTTTTATATGTTGACTTTGTATTCTGCAACATTTTTTTTTTTTAAGATGGAGTCTTTCTCTGTTGCCAAACTGGAATGCAGTGGTGCGATCTCGGCTCACTATAACCTCCGCCTCCCGGGTTCAAGTGATTCTCCTGCTTCAGCCTCCCAAGCAGCTGAGAATACAGGTGTGTGTCACCACACCTGTCTACTTTTTGTATTTTTAGTAGAGATGGGATTTCACCATGTTGGCCGGGATGGTCTCAATCTCTTGACCTCGTGATCCGCCTGCCTCGGTCTCCCAAAGTGCTGGGATTACAGACGTGTGCCACCGAACCTGCCCTGTATTCTGCAAGTTTACCGAATTTATCAGTTCTAACAGTGTTTTGGTGGCGTGTTTAGGCTTTTCGAAATATAAGATCATATCATCTGCAAACAAGGATAATTTGACTTTTCCTTTCTTATTTGAATGTTCTTTATATCTTTCTTTTATCTGATTACTCTAGCTAGGACTTGCCTTTTGATTGTTTTTAAGTTGTATGAATATAATCTTACTGTTCGTATTGCTTTTTCCTGTTACATTCGCTCAGTATTGTTTACGAGCCTCATCCAAGTGTTACATGCAGCTACAGTTTGTTCATTGCCATCACTGCATAATATGCACTACATGAACTTATTTTTACATTCATTTATTCTACTGATGATGCATATTTCAGATGTTTCCAGTTTTTTTTTTTGTTGTTGTTGTTGTATTACAAACAATTCTGTGTAAGCATGCCTATATATCAGGTCTGGCAAACGTATTCTGTAAAGGACAGATAATAACCATCTTAGGCTTTGTGTGTACATCTGGTTTCTGTTGCATATACACACATTCTTCTTCTTCCTCTTCTTCTTCTTCTTCTTTTTCTTCTTCTTCCTCTTTTAAAATAGAGATGAGGTCTCACTATGTTGCCCAGCAAGTCTGAAACTCTTGGGCTCAACTGATCCTCCTACCTCAGCCTCCCAAAGTGCTCAGATTACAGGCATGAGCCACCACACCCAACCTACATTCTTTCTTTCTTTTTTTTTTAAAGTAAAAATACTTTTTTAAAAGAAAATGTAGGCTGGGCCTGGGGGCTCATTTTTAAAAAGAAAATGTAGGCTGGGCCTGGTGGCTCACACCTGTAATTCAAGCACTCTGGAGGCCAAGGTGGGCGGATCACCTGAGGTTGGGAGTTCAAGACCAGCCTGACCAACATGATGAAACCCCATCTTTAAAAAAAAAAATTAAAATTAAAAATAAATAAATAAATAGAAAATGTAAAAGCCATTTAATTTGATTAATTTGTTTATTAGAGATGGAGTCTCACTCTGTCACCCAGGCTGGAGTGCTGTGGCACGATCTTGGCTCATTGCAACCTCCGCTTCTCGGATTCAAGCAGTTCTCTGCCTCAACCAGCCAAGTAGCTGAGATCACAGTGGCTGTGCCCACCACCACATCCAACTAATTTTTGTAGATTTAATAGAGACAGGTTTTTACCATCTTGGCCAGACTGGTCTTGAATTCCTGACCTCATGATTCACCTGCCTCGGCCTCCCAAAATGCTGGGATTACAGGTGTGAGCCATTGGCCTAGCCATAAAAAAAATTTTTAAATGTAAAAATTGTTCTTAGCTTGCCGGCTGTACAAACACAGGTTGTGGGGGCTGGCTTTGGCCCATGGGCTGTGGTGTGCCGACCTCTGCTTTCTGCTCCTGGGTGCATGTGACAAACATTTCTCCAGGAGTGTGATGGTTTGCAAGTCTTTTGCCTCCCTGGGTGATGCCCATCTTAAATTCAGCATATGGAAAATGGAAATTTCATCCTCTCAAGCAAATGAATCTGTGGGTACCAGTTTCCTAGGGAAAATGACATTCCTGTGGTTGCCATGGGAACTGAGCCCTCTGCAATGTCATCCCTCTTCATTACAGATGGTAGTGACTGGCACTACTGTCCAGCAGGGTGTCCATCAGAGTAGGCCAGGGAGGGTGGTACCAGACAGGTCAGAGGCGGGTCACAATGGCATTGAGGCTGGATGGTGAGCTTGGATTTTAATACACCTGGATAATAGAAAACCAGTTTAGCGGGTGAAGCAGGATAGAGATAAATGAGTTATGTTTTAAAAGGATCACTTTGGGCTGGGGGAGGTGGCTCATGCCTGTAATCCCAGCACTTTGCAAGGCCAAAACAGTTGGATCATCTGAGGTCAGGAGTTCAAGACCAGGCTGGCCAACATGGCGAAACTCCATCTCTACTAAAAATCAAAAAAAAAAAAAAAAAAAAAAAAAAGAAAGAAAGAAATAGCTGGGCGTGGTGGCAGGCACCTGTATTTCCAGCTACTTGGGAGGCTAAGGCAAGAGAATTGCTTGAACCCAAGAGGCAGAGGTTGCAATGAGCTGAGATTGTGCTATTGCACTCCAGCCTGGGCAACAGAGCAAGACTGTCTCAAAAATAATAATTATTATAATAATAAAATAAAATAAAAGGATCACTTTGGCTTCTGAGAATGGATCTTAGGGTGACAAGAGGGGAGGCAGAAAGCTCCCAGAGGAGTCTCGTGACAGGGACACCCAGAGCTCCAGCCACCCTGCACCTGAGCAAGTCTCTGAGCCACCCCTGCCCTTATCCCCTTGCATATCCTGTACTCCATTTCTGCAGCCTGCTCTCCCCTTACCCAGTCAACATAGTTCAAATATTCTGCCCCGGCTGACCCCACTCCCAAGCCCCCAGACTTTTTCAGTAGACAATTAGGTGGCCCCACTTCACATGACTTAAGGATAAAATGTGACACATGCCTCAAATCTGTTTTTTTTAAAAAGGAAATATATTTTATTTTATTTTAGACAGTCTTGCTCTGTTGCCCAGGCTGGAGTGCAGTGATGAAATCTTGGCTTATTGTAACCTCTGCCTCCTAGGTTCAAGCAATTCTTGTGCCTCAGCCTCTTGAGTAGTTGGGATTACCAGCACCCGCCACCATGCCTGGCTAATTTTTGTAATTTTAGTAGAGATGGGGTTTTGCCATGTTGGCCAGGCTGTTCTCAAACTCCTGATCGCAGGTGATCCACCCCTCTCAGCCTCCCAAAGTGCTGGGATTATAGGCATGAGCCACCGTCCCTGGCCAAAACGGTTTTCTCCCTGAACTTTAGATAACTGTATCTTTGAGTCTTATCTTTGCAGTTCAGTTGACCACAGGCCATTGAGTGGAGGGTTGAAGGAGAGTATATGGAACTGAATCTGTTATCTGGCAACCACCTGGGAGACTGGCAGGGCAGAGATGGTTCTGACTGTGGTGATTAGGAAGCAGGGCCGAGTGGATGCACCTGCCGGCTGGGTCACCAGGAAAAATACAGGTCACTAGAGTGTGTGAGCCTAAACTGGAATGCACGGTGTATGTGACATCCTCAAAGAGTAAAGGCAGGTGGGGGTGAGTTGGAGTAATTGCAGCAATAGCGGCACCCACGCTGTACCATGGGGAGCAACCTGGAGGTGCCTAGGGCTGGAGCTAGAACACACCTTGCCACGGCTTAACTAAGGGCGAGTCTCTCTTATCGCTCCTCCTGCAATGTTAATTACCATTAACTGTTAGCAGTTGTTACAACCGCCTCTGCCCCAAGATATGGGACAGAAGGCACTACTGGTTCCCCTTGGCTCCACTCCCATCTGTTATCCAGAGAAACTGCAATACAAATTAACTCATTAAAAAAAGGTCAAGCTATCCAGCTAGTTTGGAATAAAGGGAGAAGAGGAGGAGGGAATAAAGGCATAAGAGGAGGAGGACGGAGTCTCATTCTGTCACCTGGCCTGGAGTACAGTGGTGCAATCTCGGCTCACTGCAACCTCTGCCTCCTGGGTTCAAGCGATTCTCCTGCCTCAGCCTCCTGAGTAGCTGGGATTCCAGGCAACTGCCATTACGCCTGGCTAATTTTTTGTATTTTTAGTAGAGACAGGGTTTCACCATGTTGCCAGGCTGGTCTCGAACTCCTAACCTCGTGATTCACCCCCACCTCAGCCTCCCAAAGTGCTGGGATTACAGGCGTGAGCCACCACACCCAGCAACATTTTGATTTTCTTCCTTGTTATGCCAGAGTCAGATTAGAAAGTAAGTCATGATATATAGGGTCAAACAAAACCCATCTGATAACAATTTATGATTTGTAGGGCATGCCTCCCCAGACCCCTGAGATGGGAATTTTGGCAAGATAAAAAAATCAGAGCTTAGTCCTCAATGCGAATCAACAATGTCAGCACTTCTAAAAGCACTTCTTAAAGACTCTGGGTACAAACTGATCAGATTACTGTGTAGAGGCTTCTTCCATAACCACAGAGGTGGATCTAGAAGGCTGGCATACTAAGTTAGACAGGAACAATTTGTTTTGTTTTTTTGGCTAGAAGGCAAAGCAAAGAATACAATAGAATGCCAGAATGCCAAAGGGTTTCTTGGGTAATTAAAACACATTAAGTGACTCAGGTCTGTATCTCAGAGTTATTCACACCCGAAGCAGTTATACAAGCAGGCTCCTGCCAGCGAGGTGGCTCGCGCCTATAATCCCATCACTTTGGCCAAGGCGTGCTGATCTCAAGGTCAGGAGATAGAGACCATCTTGGCTAACAGTGGTGAAATCCCGTCTCTGCTAAACATAAAAAAAGAAATTAGCTGGGCATGGCGGTGTGCCTTTGTAGTCCCAGCTTGTCGGGGGGCTAAGGCAGGAGAATGACTTGATCCTGGGAGGCGGAGGTTGCAATAAACAGAGACCACACCACTGCACTCCAGCCTGGGCGACAGAGTGACAGTCGGTTTCAAAACAACAACAAAAAACAGGGTCAAAGAGCACCTTTGGTGTTGCCCAATATTGCACTAGATAGCAATAAGGAAGAGAAGAAAGACTTGCTTTAAAATGATTAAGATCAGCCAACCAGGATTGCAACATCCCTGGTTACAAATAGTGTAGGAGAAGCAGAAAACTCCCTGTATCCAAGGAAGCCAGTCTGTCACCGTGCGCTACTAAGACAGGCAGTTCCTTGTCGGGAACCTGCAGAAGAGGCTGGCTCCCAGTCCCTCCCCAACTGGGTCAGCATAACCTGCCTCAGAGTCCCCCGGCTTGCTGGAACACCTCCCATTTCCTACACTATGCACCCCGAACCAAGTCCTAGAAATGCACAGTGGTGAGATAATGTGCGTGACTGGAAGGTGGTGCTTTATTCCTGTGTCCCCCAAAGGGGCCCCAGGGCAGAGGCCAGGCAGCACCCCACAAGGCTGACCCGGCAACCTCGATGTCATGTTGCCCAGGTCTCCTTCCAGAACATTCCCTTGTATCCTCCTGTATATATACTAAATTTCTCATTTTTTGGGAAAAGATCTGGGTGGTTATTTTTCATTTTCAGAGATCCTCCAAGGGCAAAGCCAACCAAAAGGGGATTTTGGATGTGCAGCCAACACTCAGCTCAGCCCTCAGGCCTGGCCAGTGCCGCAGGAGGCTCTGAGAGCCCTTGGAGGTCCCACTACTGGGGGGTCATTTGCTTATTCATTTAGTAAATATCAGTGTAAAGAATGGAAGGGTGGGCCGCGCTCCTTGGCTCAGCACTTTGGGAGGCTGAGGCGGGTGGATCACCAGGTCAGGAGATTGAGACCATCCTGGCCAACATGGTGAAACCCCATCTCTACTAAAAATACAAAAATTAGCTGGGTGCGGTGGTGCGTGCCTGTAATCCCAGCTACTCAGGAGACTGAGGCAGGACAATTGCTTGAACCTGGGAGTCAGAGGTTGCAGTGAGCCGAGATTGCAACACTCCACTCCAGCCTGGTGACAGCGAGACACCGTCTCAAAAAAAAAAAAAAAAGAAAGGTGGAGGGTGCAAACAGCACAGCCCTCCACACTCCAGAGAGCCTCTGCTCACCCAGCTCATCGCCATCCTCCAGACTAGCTGGGCTTCTTTTCTCTACCGGATCCAAGCCAGAGATCAGGGCCATAACTTGGATTCCTCCTTCTCTCTCTCTCTCTCTTTTTTTCTTTTTGAGATGGAATCTCATTCTGTTATCCAGCCTGGAGTGCAGAGGTGAGATCTCAGCTCACTGCAACCTCCATCTCCTGGGTTCAAGCTATTCTCCTGCCTCAGCCTCTTGAGTAGCTGGGACTACAAGCACACACCATCACGTCCGGCTAATTTTCTATTTTTTAGTAGAGACAGAGTTTCATCATATTGGCCAGGCTGGTCTCAAACTCCTGACCTTGTGATCCGCCTGCCTCAGCCTCCCAAAGTGCCAGGATGACAGGCCTGAGCCATGGTGTCCAGCGTCTTCCTTCCCTTTCACGCTCCTTTCTCCATCTTCCTCCCCTGCTCCCTACTATCTAATTGATCACTGAACTTTGTCAATCTCATCTCTTACAACTTCCCAAATGATAAATGTTGATAACTGAAGACAAGGGGTGCTTGGGGCATGGAGGTTCATTATACAATTCCCTCTCCTCGTGTATGAGTCTGAATGTTTCCAAAACTGAAAATTAAATTTAACACAAGATAAAGGAATACAATTTCTCAGGTTGTCCCCTCTGCTCTGTTATTTGCAGAATGCAGACTTTCACCGTCCCCATTGCCCACTTAGGACCCCAGCCTCCAACTACCCCGACCAGCCACCCTTGGATTAACAGATGTGTTTCCTCAGTAGTGACGTGAATGGCAGCAGGGACTCCTTCTTCCAGACAATAGTTTAAACTGCTTTTAAGTGAATGAGTTTCAAGACATGTGATACAGTTAGGCACATAGCCAGATGTACTTTACCCCAGGCTGGGGCTCAGGGCCCAGGTTCTAGTCCCAGCAATGCCTCCAACAAGGTGTGAGGTTGAGCTGTTTCTTCCACTTCTGTTTTGTTTATTTATTCATTTTTTTTTTTTTAGTTTTGAGATGGAGTTTCGCTCTTGTCGCCCAGGCTGGAGTGCAATGCGCAGTCTCAGCTCAGTGCAACCTCCGCCTCCTGGGTTAAAGCAATTCTCCTGCCTCAGCCTCCCGAGTAGCTAGGACTACAGGCATGTGCCACCATGCCCAGCTAATTTTTGTATTTTTTTTCTTTTTTTTAGTAGAGACAGGGTTTCACCATGTTGGCCAGGATGGTCTCGATCTCTTGACCTCGTGTTCCATCCGCCTTGGCCTCCCAAAGTGCTGGGATTAGAGGCGTGAGCCACTGTGAGCCAGCTCCACTTTTGTTTTATACAAATGAAATACACAAAAACATCACTAGCCCTTGGCCCTGGCTTTCACTGTCCAAGGGATTTGAATAATTCTGTCATATATTTGAACCTCAAAACAGTCCTGGGGAAGCAGGGCATGTTTAAAAATGATTTCATCCACTGCTTTCTTGGTATGAACTAAGCACCTTCCCCTCCCTCCCTCTTCCTCGGGAAGGCTGAGACATGTCTGGCTCCAGTAAATTAACGACCTCATCTCAACTGACTTATTTGTGTGAAACATGTTCAAAAAGCAAAGCAAATAGAAAAGAGGAGAAGTCTTGCAGGAAGAAGGAAAGCAGACACACAGTTCAGCTTATTAGGATAAATGTTTAAAGGCGTGTGTTTTAAATTATGCATCAAGAAATAGGCATGCCTAATTTTAGGCACTGACGAAGGTATTTTATGCCATACAACCATTAATCATGGAGGGGCCATCTGAACCCGTGTATTTGATCATTTTACTAAAATATCTCTCTTATTTCTTAAGGAAACAAACCCATATAAATCCAGTGGAGGGAAAAAATAAATGTGGCGGTAGTGAGAGGTCACTGAACTGTAACCCTTAGGCTACAGTGAGCCATGATGGCACCACTGCACTCCAGCCTGGGTGACACAGCGAGACTATGTCTTTTAAAAGAAGAAGAGAAAAAAAACTGTCCCTTGGGTCTAGTTCCAGTGTCGCCACACAAAGGCCACCTCTCTGCTCTCCCATCCTGCCTTTGTCACAATTCTAACCCACTTTAGAACCTAAGTCAAAGCCTGGACAGAGTTACTCTAAGGCAAAGTGCACGCGAGCATATGTGTGTGTGTCTATGTGACTCCCAGTGTACGTATTTCCTTTTTACTTCTGGGATTGGACCTTCTGGAGCAGGGGAAGCCTTTCTTCTTTCAAGTCCTTCATCTTCAGTGGCTATTTTCCATCCCCATAGCCCGAGTTTAAGAAAATCTATCCTTAAAGGAGTCCAACCTCAAGTCTTAACTCTTTTTTGGAGACAGTCTCACTCTGTCTCCCAGGCTGGAGTGCAGTGGCACGATCTTGGCTCACTGCAACTTGCAACCTCCACCTCCCTGGTTCAGGCGATTCTCCTGCCTTAGCCTCCCAAGTAGCTGGGACTGCAGGGGTGTGCCACCACACTTGGCTAATTTTTTGTATTTTAGTAGAGATGGGGTTTCACTGTATTGCCCAGGCTGGTCTCGAACTCCTGAGCTCAGGCAATCCATCTGCCTCGGCCTCCCAAAGTGCTAGGATTACAGGTGTGAGCCATCACACCCAGCCTAATTTTTGTATTTTTAGTAGAGACGGGGTTTCACTATATTGGTCAGGCTGTTTTCAAACTCCTGACAGATGAACCGCCTGCCTTCACTCCCAAAGTGCTGGGATTATAGGCGTGAGCCACTGCACCTGGCCTTATTAACTCTCTAGAAGGCATTAGCAGCCCCAGTTTGCTTGCTGAACAGATCTTCCTTGCATGACTTGGACAAAACTTCTCTCCAAAATTTCATATATGGACTTTGTACCTATCATCAGGTAAGCCTTACATTTTTATCACACAAGCACCACCTTCCTACCTCTCTCTGCTATTTTTCTCTTTTTATCTTCACACTTTCTGCATTTGGAAAAAGAAGGGAGGAAATGCATGTTAAAAAAAAGAGGAGATAAACGAATGGAAACCAGAGAGGCCTCACCCACGGTGGTGTCCACTTGGCCACTCGGGCCCTCCCTGGCCCGTTGCAGAAAAGTCGGTCTGTTTCTACTCTTATCCAGAATCAGGCAGAGGTAGGAGCAGGGTGTCCTCCCACTGCCTTCTCTCGGGAGGGATCCTAAGTCCCACGGAACATTTACAGAGTCCCTTCTCTTCAACAAGGCAAGAATCTTATTGCAAAGGAGCACGAAGATCCCCAGAGAAGCCTGCGCAGGAAAGATAAAAGTGGAAAAACCCAGTCAAAAAGGAAAGAAAAACAGAAGTGGCTTTCCGAAAAGACAGGCAGCCACTGTTCCCCAAGGTGGCTGTTTCCTAACCCCCCACGTGCTGATTCCCTCCTCACTGGATCTCCCCAAGGCCACAGCACGGTCTGATTCGTCCAAAACCAACCGTTTTTCCTCTGCTCTCTCGCCACACAATCAAGACAGAAGACTTCTGTGACCAAATGTCTGCGTTTTTTTTCCCCACATGCCAAGCAAGCCATTAATTCTGCCATGGACACCAGCTGGGTCTCCTCCAGTTTAATTCTGACACAACCTACCCTGAAATAGCATCAGAGCTCCCAGGCTTAGGGCTCAGTCCCTTAGGACTGCCTTCCTCCCTTTAGATGCCAGTTGTAAGCCCATGCCTCTGGAACTGTTGACTGACCAGCTTCTAAGGTTCCCACAGCCCCCTCTTTAGGCTCAATTAATTTTCTAGAGCAACTTATAGGATTCAGGGAAACACTGATGTTTACCAGTTTATTGTAGAGGATATGACGAAGGATATGGATGAAGAGGTGCATGAAGAGAGGTATGGGGGAGCTGGGCACGGTGGCTCACCCCTGTAATCTCAGCCCTTTGGTAGGCTGAGGCGGGCAGATCACGATGTCAGGAGTTCGAGACCATCCTGGCCAATATGGTGAAACCCCATCACTACTAAAAAAATACAAAAATTAGCAGGTGTGGTGCTGTGCACCTGTAGTCCCAACTACTCAGGAGGCTGAAGCAAAAGAATTGCTTGAACCTGGGGGACAAGCAGAGGTTGCAGTGAGCCAAGATCGTGCCACTGCACTACAGCCTGGGTGACAGAGGGAGACTCCATCTCAAAAAAAAAAGAGATATGGGGGAGTGGGGAGGAGAATGGAACATCCATGCCTTCCTCAGGCAAATCACTCTCCAAGAACCTTCATATGTTCAGCTGTCTAGAAGCTCTTCATACTCCATCCTCCTGTGCTTTTTATGGAGACTTCATTGGTTAGACATGACTGAAGCATGGACAGCCATGCAGAAACATGATTGAACAAAAAGGGAATTATCAAAGGCTAATGGACTGACTTGGGAATGCCAGCAAGGCCTGCCTGTCCAGATTCTTCTTGGCCTCTCTGTGTAGTAGTCCTTCCTCCACGGTGTGGGGGCAGGATCTTGTCTGGAACCATTATCTTGTAACCTACGATTAGAAAAGGTAGGCCTGGGAATTTCTTTATGGCCAGTTCCTAGACAAAAAGGCAGGAAAAGATAAAGAGAGGTATGGGGGGCCGGGTGCGGTGGCTCACACCTGTAATCCCGACACTTTGGGAGACTTAGGCAGGTAAATCATGAGGTCAGGAGTTCAAGACCAGCCTGGCCAACATGGTAAAACCCCATCTCTACTAAAAAAATTAGTAGAGAAAAGATTCCTGCCTTGGGGAGAAAAAGGAGCAAGTAAGAGGAGGGCAGGAGAAGGTCAGGGAGAGAGATTCTGCTTTCTGAGGCCGTAGTGGTGCATGCCTATAGTCGCAGCTACTTGGGAAGCTGAGGCAGGAGGATCTCTTGAATCTGGGTGGTGGAGATTGCAGTGAGCTGAGATTTCACCACTGCACTCCAGCCTGGGTGACAGAGTGAGAGCCTGTCTCAAAAAAACAAAAACAGAAAAGAAAAGATTCTTTTTTTGAGACAGAGCTCAGGCTGCAGTGCAATGTCTTGGTCTCAGCTCACAGCAACCTCTGCCTCCCAGATTCAAGCTATTCTCCTGCCTCAGCTTCCTGAGTAGCTGGGATTACGGGTGCACGTCACGTGCCTGGCTAATTTCTGTATTTTTGGTAGAGACGGGTTTCACCATGTTGGCTAGGCTGGTCTCGAACTCCTGACCTCAGGATCTCCCCTGCCTCAGCCTCCCAAAGTGCTAGTATTACAGGCATGAGCCACCGCACCTGGCCTTTTTTATTTTTTATTTTCAACTCACTACCTGTGATATTTTTATTTTTATTTTTATTTTTATTTTTTGAGACAGAGTCTCACTCTGTCACCCAGGCTGGAGTGCAATGGCGCAAGTACCACAGTGGTGGTGGCCTAAAGCAGTAGAGACTGGGTGAAGCCCCGAGTCTGAAATCAAAGTGTGGGGCAAGGCCACGCGCCTTCCTGCAGCACCAGGTGGCCTCAGGCATTCCTTGGCGTGTGGGAGCATTGCTCCAATCACCCCCTCTGTCTTCACGTGGCCTTCTCCTTGGTGTCTGTGTCTTCTCCTCTTCAGGAGGGTCCCTCCAGGTTAATCCAGCACAAGTTAATTGTATCTGGAGAGACTGTTTGTCCAAATAAGGGCAAATTTACAGATTCTGGGGCATGGACATCTTTTGTTGGGGACCGCCATTCAACTCACTACCTGTGATATTCCTCATGTTTAGGAAATGCATTTTTTTTTTTTTTTGAGACAGAGTCTCACTCTGTTGCCAGGCTGGAGTGCAATGGCACCATCTTGGCTCACTGAAACCTCCACCTCCCTGGTTCAAGCGATTCTTCTGCCTCAGCCTCCTGAGTAGCTGAGATTACAGGCGTCTGCCATTACGCTAGGCTAATTTTTGTATTTTTAGTAGACAAGGGGTTTCACCATGTTGGTCAGGCTGGTCTTGAACTCCCGACCTCAGGTGATCTGGCTGCCTCCGCCTCCCAAAGTGCTAGGTTTACAGCCATGAGCCATTGTGCTGGCAGATTGTGCAAAGTTTCTTGGGAGCCAGGACTCCTGTCCATAAAGACCACCTCTGTTGGGAGCTGCGATATCCGATTGTTCTCCGTTGGCTCCTGGGGTTGGGGAACATGACCTTCATTTTCCCTTTGCTTTTGCCTCAGCAGAACCTAGGAGAAATCCTGGCATGGTGCCAATGATCAATTTCGTCTTGACCTTAGTGATGACCGAGGCCTGACACTATGCTTCCTGCTGCCTCCATGCACATGCACAAGATGCTTCTGAGTGGAGTAAGGGTTAAAAATCCTTTTGACACTAACCTAAAGCTTTGCTCCCTCTGGTCCACAGGGAGAAATCAGTTACCGAAAGGAAAGGTCGACTGAAGGATAGACAAAGAGCGCTGATGTTTCCAGCTGAAATCCTAGGAGGGCTGACTGCAGAGCTCTGCAGAGAGAGAGAGAGAAAGCTCCAGAGATCTCTGGAGGTGGAGGTGGTGGATGGCTATGGAGTGCAGAGACCCTGGCCTTTCATGGCTGCCTTTAGAGAGGTCTTTAATGACTACATTAACCCAAGGCCACCTGGGGAGAACCCACAGCTTTGCAATACAGACTAAGAACACTACTCCCTCCCTCTCCCACTGCCTATCCCCAGGATTGGGCTCCACTGAGTGATGCGCGCAGTCGCTAACAATTTCTTCTATAGTTTAATTTAGGATTGAGGCCATGCAGGTATCTATTTTGTATTAGATTGGTGCAAAAGTAATGGTTTTTGCCACTAAAAGTAATTTTGCCAGCCAGGCGTGGTGGCTCACACCTGTAATCCCAGCACTTTGGGAGGCTGAGGCGGGTGGATCACCCGAGGTCAGGAGTTCGAGACCAGCCTGACCAACATGGTGAAACCCCGTGTCTACTAAAAATACAAAAATTAGCTGGGTGTGGCGGTGGGCACCTGTAGTCCCAGCTGCTCGGGAGGCTGAGGCAGGAGAATCACTTGAACCCAGGAGGCGGAGGTTGCAGTGAGCCGAGATCGTGCCACTGCACTCCAGCCTGGCAATATAGTAAGACCCCGTCTCAAAGAAAGAAAGAAAGAAAGAAAAAACAGGACCTGGAGGACAATGGAGCAATGCCTTGAAAAGATTTGTGGGAAAATGATTTCCCACCTAGAAATCAATTCCCGACCGGATCATCCATCAAACATAAGCAGAACAAAAGCCACTAAAAGACATGAAAAGCTTTCAAAAAATTTTGCTACCAAGCATCCACTTCCAGAAAGCTTCTAGAGGATGTGTTCCATAAAAATGAAGGAGTAAACCAAGAAAGAGAAAGCCATGAGATCCAGGAATCTAGGGCTCAAAACGAGAGTAAAGAAAAGGAAGTCCTCAGGGTGCTGGTGCAGGGAGGTCCCAGGATGGCAGCAACCTGTCCATTTGGGAGCCAGTCAGAGGTCCTGGGAAAAATAGCCTAAGAAGATGATATTGGTAAAGTGAAATTTTCTTTTTTTGTTGTTTTCTTTCTTTCTCTCTCTCTCTCTTTTTTTTTTTTTTTTTTGAGAGAGATGGAGTCTTGCTCTGTTGCCAGGCTGGAGAGTAGTGGTGCGATCTCGGCTCACTGCAACCTCTGCCTCCCAAGTTCAAATGATTCTCCTGCCTTAGCCTCCCGAGTAGTTGGGACTACAGGTGCACACCACCACGCTCAGCTAATTTTTGTATTTCTTGTTTTAGTAGACATGGGGTTTCACCATGTTGGCCAGGATGGTCTCGATGTCTTGACCTCGTAATCTGCCTGCCTTGGGCTCCCAAAGTGCTGGAATTACAGACGTGAGCCACTGTGTCCAGCCCAAAGTGCACTTTTCTTTTTTCTTTTTGAGACAGGGTCTCACTTTGTTGCTTTGTCATACAGGCTAGATTGCAGTGGTGCCAACATGGCTCACTGCAGCCTCTATCCCCAGGCTCAAGCAACCCTCTTGCCTCAATCTCCTGAGTAATTGGGACTGCAGCTGCACACCACCACACCCTGCAGCTAATCTTTTTTGTATTTCTTGTAGGGACAAGATTTCACCATCTAGCCTAGGCTAGTCTCAAACTCCTGAGCTCAAGCCGTTGACCACCTGGCCCTCTCAAAGTGCTGAGATTATAGGCATGAGCCACAGCTCGTGGCCAGTGGCCATGGTAAAATGCCTAATGTGCTTAAATATACAGAATGGAGTCTCACACCTTCAGAAAATATTTGGGAAAAAAACAGAGATATGTACAGAGAAAACAAAGCAAACAGATAAAAAATAAGACCAACATTGAACCTAGGAAAAATGAAAAGTGCAGGAAAGAAAAAGTAAGCCCAGTGACCTGTGAACAGGGCAAGGTGGGGCTGAGTGATGGGGTGGGGAGAGCGCTAAACCCCCATTTCCAGAGTCAGTAGGTGATGTCTGATGGTCATGTACTGGTAAGTAGAATATGAGTACAGAATGTTATTTTAAGACATGAAAGTAAATCTCAAAGGAATTGACTAAAATATTTCAAGTTTTGATCTGGGGAGCAGGATAGAAGAGAGACCTGAATTACTGATTTTTAGATTATGTCCATATACATCTTTGATCAAAAAGAAAGCAAGACCAGACAAAATTATGTGCATTGATTTGAGAACGTGGTCACAATATAATGTTAAGTTAAATAATAGGATATAAGTTAAATAACAGGATATAAGATGTATATTCAGTATAGTCTTATTTTGGTACATTAAATTGGAGGAGCAGATAGAAAAAAATAGAAGAAAATATTTCTAAGTGAAAAGATTAAGCATATTATATATATAATTTTGAGAGAGAATCGTGCTCTGTTGCCCAGGCTGGAGTGCAGTGGCATAATCATAGCTCATTATAACCTCAAACTCCTGGACTTAAGCAATTCTCCCACCTCAGCCTCCCCGGTACCTAGGACTACGGGCATCACGCCACCAAACTCGGCTATTTTTTAAATATTTTTGTAGAAGGGAAGTCTTACTGTGTTGCCCAGGCTGGTCTTGAACTCCTGGCCTTAATTGGTCCTCCTGCTTTGGCCTCCCTAAATGCTGGGATTGCAGGCATGAGCCACAGTGCGTCTTCAGGACTAGGTGTAATTTAATTTTCTTCTTTATATTTTCTTATATTTTCTAATTTTTATTTTAAAATTAACATGTATTAATTTATACCTAGAAAGGAAAACTTACATAAAGATTGTAGAGACGAGGTTTCACCATGTAGCCCAGGCTAGCCTTGAACTCCTGAGCTCATGCCATCGTCCACCTGTGCCTGTGACTGCTAGCTCTGCAAATCCCTTCCTGAGATCAAGAAGGGGCAACAACTTACCCAGGTTCACTCAGGCAGGTTTTGTGAATACAAAACCATTGCCCTCTTACAGCTTTCTGTTTCTCCACGTGGGATTTCTTCCAGCTGAAAGCTTAGCCGTTATATGAAGGCTCAGAGCTCCCAGGCCAAATGCCATCTTCTTCATGGAGCTGTGCCTGCAGATGATGCCCCCTTTCTCTGCTCCATTAAACCCGGTGTCTTTCCTGCTGTATGTGCCAGTGGCTGTGTTGTGGTTGTGGGCGTGCATGCTTCCAAGTCTTCGTTCTGCTGTAAGCCCCTTGGGAGTAAGGACCACACCTTAGATATTTCCATTTCTCCTTAGGTACCATCCAGAAGCATCACCTCCTGTATGTGACAGGAGGGATTGGCTGTACACACAGTCAGGTTGACCCAAGAATGAACTTTTTTTTTTCCTTCTTCTTTTTTTTTTCAAGACAGGGTTTCACCATATTGGTCAGGCTGGTCTTGAACTCCTGACCTCAGGTGATCTGCCCGCCTCAGCCTCCCAAAGTGCTAGGATTACAGGCGTGAACCACAACGCCCAGCTTTTTTTTTTTTTCTTTTTTGAGACGGAGTCTCACTCTGTTGCCCAGGCCAGAGTACAGTGGCTCGATCTCAGCTCACTGCAACCTCCGCCTTCTGGGTTCCAGTGATTCTCCTGCCTCAGCCTCCGGAGTAGCTGGGATTACAGGCGTAAGGTGCCACACCCAGCTGATTTTGTATTTTTAGTAGAGATGGGGTTTCACCATGTTGGCCAGACTGGTCTTGAACTCCTGACCTAAGGTGATCCACCCACCCGAGCCTCCCAAAGTGCTGGGATTATAGGTGTGAGTCACCGCGCCCGGCCGGAATAAACTTTATTGTCTGCTTCTAAGTGCTGTCGTGTGATGTGAAGCGCGTAGCTCATAATTGTGGAGATAGACTTGCGGAGTAGGTGGGTTGTGAGAAGATAGGCCCCACACAATGGTACTTTGATTATTAACCAGCGTGGAGCAGGTGAAGCAGCTGTTGCATTCCCCGGGGAGAACGCGGGCTTGGCCGCCCTGTGCTGTACTCTGGCGCCCCCAAATGGTCATGCAGGGTTTATTACGCATCGGAAGTAAACACTGTTTTTACTCTTTATAGTGAGGTAGTGACTGTTCCTTGGTCTCTCTCTCTACAAGCTCATCCGCCTTCTCTTTAAAGTGACAGTTTACAGAGGCAGGATAATCCGGTCAAGGAGAAAGAAAAATTGGATCGGGGCTTCCAATAAACCCGTAATATTTTAGGTGTTCTGCTGAGTCATAAATACCAGCTAAGTCTGTTGTATCATCATCTGTACTTTATTTGCACATCTCAAAATACTATTTGAAATAATGAAAAAATCTAAAACTTAGCTCTAGAGGATCATGCCTCCAAAAGACACTGGAGTTTAATTTTTACATGTTTCCCTCTTTTTCCTTGGAGGTAAAAATAAAATTCAGGATGTTTTTCAGACCCATGTGTGTTTTCATACTTATAAAACCTACATATGTATCCATAAACACATATAGTATTGATTTGCGCTTCAGTTTTAAAAAATTGTAGTCACATTGTGTCATTCTGAGTCTTGCTTTTTTTTTTTTTTTTTTGAGACAGAGTCTCTCGCTCTGTTGCCCAGGCTAGAGTGCAGTGGCATGATCTTGGCTCACTGCAACCTCTGCCTCCAGGTTCAAGTGATTCTCCTCCCTCTGCTTCCTGAGTTGCTGGGACTACAGGCACGTGCCCCACCAGGCTAATTTTTGTATTTTCAGTAGAGACGGGGTTTCACATGTTGGCCAGGCTGGTCTTGAACTCCCGACCTCAAGTAATCTGCCCACCTTGGCATACCAAAGTGCTGAGATTACAGGTGTGAGCCACTGCACCTGGCTATCTGTTGCGTTTATTGACCAACATTGGGTTTAAGAATTATTCCCGAGATTGTGCCATTGTACTCCAGCCTGACAACAGAGCAAGGCTCTGTCTCAAAAAAGAAGAAGAAGAAAAAAAGAAGTATTCATGTTGGTACATACACTTCTAGTTGATTCATCTTTATCACTGAAAAATTCCTTGTATAACTACGCATATATATATTTTTTTCCTTACTTTTTTTTTTGAGATAAAGTCTCACTGTGCCTCCCAGGCTGGAGTATGGCAATGGCAGGATCTCAGCTCACTGCAATCTTTGTCTCCCAGGTTGAAGTGATTCTCGTGCCTCAGCCTCTGGAGTAGCTGGGATTACAGGCACCCACCACCACACCAGCTAATTTTTTGTATTTTTAGCAGAGACAGAGTTTCGCCATGTTTGCCAGGCTGGTCTTGAACTTCTGACCTAAGGTGATCTGCCCGTCAAAGTGCTGGGATTACAGGGGTTAGCCACTACACCTGGCCTTTTTTTTTTTTTAACTTTAAAAATTTATTGAAAAAAAAAAAAGAGAGACAGGCTCTTTCTATGTTGCCCAGGCTGGCCTCAAACACCTGGGCACAAGCAATCCTCCTGCCTCGGCCTCTCAAAGTGCTGGGATTACAGATGTGAGCCACCGCGCCTGGCCCTTAGGACATCTTTTTGTATTCCAAGATCATAAAACAGTCATCTAATTTTGAAAAGTATTTTAAAGATTTGCTTTCTACATTTAGATGCTCAAATCCCCTTGATTTTATGTAGTTGGTGCAAGGTGAATGCTTCTTTGTCCGGATGACTTTCTCTTGGGCAGGGTACACATTAGAACAGTCTAGGGAGCTTTTAAAAGACCATTTCTGGGCCTCATCTATGGGAAATCAAAAATCTCTGAGTGTGGACCTGAGACATCAGATTTAAAAAATAAAATCAAAACTCTCCCGAGCATTTTTAACATGGAGCCAGGGTTGAGGATATTTGCTTTAAGATTAGACCAGGTATAATAATACATACCTGGGGTATATATTATTCACATTGTCAGCTATACTGCATATTGCTGGTGCTCTCGAAAGTGATTAAAATAGGCCAGGCGTGTTGGCTCACACTTGTAATGCCTGTACTTTGGGAGGCCAAAATGGGCAGATCACCTGAGGTCTGGAGTTCAAGACCAGCCTGGCCAATATGGTGAAACCCCGTCTCTACTAAAAATACAAAAATTATCTGGGTGTGGTTATGCACGCCGATAATCCCAGCTACTTGGGAGGCTGAGGCAAGAGAATTGCTTGAACTTGGGAGGCAGAGGTTGCAGTGAGTAGAGATTGCACCATTGCAATCCAGCCTGGGCAACAAAGTGAGATTCTGTCTAAAAATAAATAAATAAATAAAATATAAAAAATTGGCTGGGCATAGGGGCTCAAGCCACCGTAATCCCAGCACTTTGGGTGGCCAAATCACCTGAGGTTGGGAGCTCGAGACCAGTCTGACCGACATAGAGAAACCCTGTCTCTACTAAAAATACAAAATTAGCCAGCATGGTGGTGCATACCTGTAATCCCAGCTACTCAAGGAGCAGAGGCAGGAGAACCTAGGAGGCAGAGGGTGTGGTGAGCTGAGATTGTGCCATTGCACTCCAGCCTGGGCGACAAGAGTGAAACTCTGTCTCAAATAAATAAATAATACAAAAGATTAGCTGGATGTGGTGGTGCATGCCTGTAGACCCAGCTATTCTGAAGGCTGAGGTGAGAGAATCACTTGAGCTCGAAGGTAGAGGCTGCAGTGAGCCATGATAGCAGCACTGCACTGCAGCCTGGGTGACAGAGTGAGACCTGATCTTAAATAAGTAAATGAATAAATAATAATAAAGAAAGTTTTTTTTGAAAAAAGAAATCTTCTGTAACCTTTGAAAATGTCACTAATGAAGCTGCTGCCTCCATCAAAGCTCAACCAAAAGCTATTGATTCTTTGGCTAAGGTTGTACTAGACAATTGCATTGCTATAGATTATATATTAGCTGAGCAAGGTGTGTATATAATGGCAAATACTTCTCATTGTGTATACACAAATATTTCCCATGAAATAGAAACTCAGCTAGGAAAAATTAGAAAAGAAGTCACTGGCTACAACAAGTTCCAAAGAAGAATCTGAATTTAATTTTCTTCATTACATTTCTATGCACTCATTTATTTGTTTATTTATTTATAGAGACAGAGTCTTGCTCTGTCACCCAGGCTGGAGTGCAATGGTGCGATCTTGGCTCACTGCTATCTCCACCTCCTGGATTCAAGTGATTCTCCTGCCTCAGTCGCCCAAGTAGCTGGGATTACAGGCGCATGACACCACGCCCGGCTATTTTTTACAGTTTTAGTAGAGATGGGGTTTCACCATGTTGGCCAAGTGGTCTTGAATTCCAAACCTCAGGTGATCTGCCCATCTCGGCCTCTCAAAGTGCAGGCATTACAGGCATGAGCCACCCCACCCAGCCCTTCATTACATGTTTAGTTGGCTCCCTAAGGAAATTGTTTTTTTTTTCATTCTGCATACAAATTTTCTTTTTATAATCCTTACATACGTTACATTTCTACTATTCAAATTATTAATGCTATGTATTTTTTTTTAATTTTAAGACAGGGTTTCACCATATTGGTCAGGCTGGTCTCAAACTCTCGACCTCAGGTGATCCGCCTGTCTCAGCCTCCCAAAGTGCTAGGATTACAGGTGTGAGCCACCGTGCCCGGCGCTATGTATCTCTTCATGTTTTCCTTCTTCTGAGAAAATTAAAAACATGGTATTCCAAAAACTAGAGATGATTTGACAGCTGTGTAAATCAGTGACTTCATTGAGGCCTTTTTTTTTTTTTTTTTTTTTTTGAGATGGAGTCTCACTCTGTCGCCTAGGCTGGAGTGCATTGGCATGATCTCCGCTCATTGCAATTCTCCAGCCTCAGCCTCTGGAGTAGCTGGGATTACCAGCATGCGCCACCACATCCGGCTAATTTTATATATTTTTAGTAGAGACAGCATTTCGCCATGTTGGCTAGGCTGGTTTCAAACTCCCGACCTCAGGTGATCTGCCTGCCTCGGCCTCCCAAAGTGCTGGGATTACAGGCGTGAACCACCATGCCCAGCCAAGGCCTCCTTTTCACCCCTCTGTGGTGCCAGCCCAATTTGGCTTTTGGGTGCTCTTCAAATTCCTCACTAACCTCCTATCCTATCCCCAACCCAACCCACCTTCCCTGATCACGTGGGATAGAGCTATCCAAAAATGAGCCTTCCTGGCAACAAGAGATGCTTGACACTTACTCTTTGATCACTGATACTTTCAAGTAGAAGGATTTGAATCAAAAGAAGGGAAAAGAAAAGGAACATGAGCTTTCTCTAAATTATCAGGCCCAGAGCAGAACGGGAATGAGGCACTAGTCATGCCCCATTCCCCCCTCAAGCTAGGTAACCATTTGTTCACACTGCTTGTCATGTGGACTCTACACTGACTACTGCCACAGGTAGCTATCGATTAATAGAACAACGCTGCACACTGAACACCATAACTCACACCCTATAGTTCAATAATGAATAGCCAATCATCAATCAATGTTATTTCTGTAAATCAGTGAGAATTCCTAATAAACAACTTTGTTATCAGCCCACTCTTTGTACCCCTTTTTGCCTTTAAAAAACCAACCAGAGCTCGTATCAAGGTTACTTGGGTCTGAGTCTTCCAGGCAGCTATCCTTATCTCTGCCCAAGGAAACTATTTTTTAAAAAAATATTTTATTTTTAAGACAGAGTCTCACTCTGTCACCCATGCTGGAGTGCAGTGGCACAATCTCAGCTCACTGCAACCTCCACCTTCCAGGTTCAAGCAATTCTCCTGCCTCAGCCTCCTGAGTAGCTGGGACTCAGGCATGCGCCACCACACCTGGCTAATTTTTTTGCGTTTTTCAGTAGAGACGGCGTTTCATCATATTGACCAGACTGGTCTCGAACTTCTGACCTTGTGGTCCACCCTAGCTCGGCCATCCAAAGTGCTTGGATTACAGGCGTAAGCCACCGCGCCCAGCTGGAAACTCTTTAAAATTATATTTTGTGCCTCTGATTTTTCTTTAGGTTGACAATCCTAGACAATCTTTCTTCTTATATCAACTTCGCTCTCTGCCTCGTTCAGCCCACCTACAATTTTGTTTTTCATCTCTTTTGAGGAAATGAGATCTTTGGGTATAATTTCAAATTCAGGAGATATGGCAAGAAACCCTATAAATCCCAAGAAGTTATTGTTTGCTGTTTGCTTAGAGGCAGAAATACCCCAAGGCTCCTGGTTTTATCGTGTACATACAGTGTCTAGGGAGCACTCTGAATGCCCCTACTAATTTCCAGCACGTTTTTTATTTTTTTGAGATGGAGTCTCGCTCTATCATCCAGGTTGGAGTGCAGTGGTGTGATCTCAGCTCACAGCAACCTCCACCTCCTGGACTCAAATGGTTCTCCCACCTCAGCAGCCCGAGTAGCTGAGACTACAGGCGTGCACCACCATGCCCGGCTAATTTTGTTGTTGTTGTTGTTTGAGACAGAGTCTCACTCTGTCACCTAGGCCAGAGTGCAGTGGCGCAATCTTGGCTTACTGCAACCACCGCCTCCCGGGTTCAAGTGTTTCTTCTGCCTTAGCCTCCCGAGTAGCTGGGATTACAGGCATGCACCACCATGCCTGGTTAACTTTTTAATTTTTTTAGTAGAGATGAGGTTTCATCATATTGGCCAGGCTGGTCTTGAACTCCTGACCTCGTGATCTACCCGCCTCAGCCTCCCAAAGTGCTGGGATTACAGGTGTGAGCCACCATGCCATGCTAAATTTCCAGCTTTTAAGAACTGTACAAAAAAAAAAAAAAAAAAAAAAAAAAAAGAACTGTGCTCAGGACTTATCCAAATACTTTCCAATCCACATACATTTCTGGTTAAGATTTCTTTTGCAATTTGAATATTTTCTTCTCTTTTTTCCTCCCATCTCTCTTTCCCTCCTTCCTTTTCCTCTGCTTCCTCCTCTTCTTTTGACATGTTGGAGCTACAGTACAAACTAGAACACATTGATTTATTTACGTCCTCAGCTTAATAGGGATCTCTAGCTGCATCTTCATTTCCCAAGGAAGAATCTCATGACCAAACCATTCATTGTGGCCATCTGAAGAATCTGTAAAATATAGCTTAGATGGTCAATGCTTTAACAAAGAGACAGATTATGCAAGGCCTTAATTTATCCTCAAACCAAAATTATGAGCACAATAACATCAATATCCAACCAGGGCTATTTCTGGGCTTGTCATTTTTGATGAACGAGGAAGAAAGATCTGCTAGTATGATCAAATGCAAGCTTTTACTCAATACATAAATATTGAATTTGACTAGCTCAATTTATGCATCCTTCTGATGGTACAATTAGGAAGGTCTGAAAAATTCATGTAAAAACCTACAATGGTGGCTAAGAAGCTGAGCTACGGAGAGTTTCACAGGCTTACCAGTGTGCTCCCCGACAAAATGTAAAATGGACCCCATTTTATATTTAGTATCCAAAACTTTACTAAATTATTTGAGCTTGGCAGTCCTCACAGTGTTTCTTTCTTTCTTTTTTTTTTTGAGATGGAGTTTCGCTCTTGTTATTCAGGCTGGAGTGCAATGGCGCGATCTCGGCTCACCGCAACCTCCGCCTCCTGGGTTCAGGCAATTCTCTTGCCTCAGCCTCCTGAGTAGCTGGGATTACAGGCACACGCCACCATGCCCAGCCAATTTTTTGTATTTTTAGTAGAGACGGGGTTTCACCGTGTTGACCAGGATGGTCTCGATCTCTCTTTTTTTTTTTTTTAACTTTATTATTATTTATTTATTATTATTTTTTTTTCTTTTCTCTTTCTCTCTTTGCTTGGTCTCAATCTCTTGACCTCGTGATCCACGCGCCTCGGCCTCCCAAAGTGCTGGGATTACAGGCTTGAGCCACCACACCCGGCCCTCACACAGTGTTTCTTTTTAAAAATTTATTTCACAGGGACAGGGTTCCACTGTGTCACCCAGGCTGGAGTTCCACAGTGTGACCATAGCTTACTGTAGCCTCAAAGTCCTGAGGCTCAAGAGAGCCTCCCACCTCAGACCGGGCACAGTGGCTCATGCTTGTAATTCCAGCACTTTGGGAAGCCAAGGTGCGCAGGTCACCTGAGGTTGGGAGTTCGAGACCAGCCTGATCAACATAGAGAAACCCCATCTCTACTAAAAATACAAAATTAGCTGGGTGTGGTGGCACATGCCTATAATTGCAGCTACTAGGGAGGCTGAGGCAGGAGAATCACTTGAATCCGGGAGGCAGAGGTTGTAGTGAGCTGAGATCACACCATTGCACTCCAGCCTGGGCAACATAAACAAAACTCCATTTCAAAAAAAAAAAATAGAGCCTTCCACCTCAGCCTCCTGAGTAGCTGAGACTACAGGTGTGTGCCACCATGACTGGCTAATTTTTAAATTACTTTTGTGGAGATGGGGTCTTGCTATTTTGCCTAGGCTGGTCTCGAACTCCCAAGTGATACCTCCATCTTTCCATCTTGTCCTGACAAAAGTCGTGGGATTACTGACTGGCCAGCATTTTTTTTTTTTTTTTTAATGATACGAAGTTTTTTTCGTTGTTACCCAGGCTGGAGTGCAGTGGTGCAATCTCACCTCACTGCAGCCTCTACCTCCCAGGTTCAAGACTGCCCCCCACTTCAGATGATGATCAGAAGTAATGGGTCCCCAGATGACCCATACTTCTGTCTGACATGGCTTATAAATCAAGAGTTCCCCTAAGCCCCCTTCATGTTCAGTAATTTGCTTATAACAGCTCAGACATCTCAGGGAAACACTTTACTTATGTTTACTTGTTTATTATAAGGGATACAAATGAATGGCGAGATGAAGAGGTACACAGGGCAAAGGTCTCTGGAAGGGTCCCAAATGCAGGCGTGTTTGTCCCTGTGGAGTTTGGGGTGTGTCAGCCTCCTGGTTTGTGGATACATTCACCAACCTGGAAGTTCTCTGAACCCCATCTCCATTGTTTAGGGGTTTCTTTTTTTTTGTTTTTTGAGATGGAGTCTCACTCTGTCGCCAGGCTGGAGTGCAGTGGCTCGATCCTGGCTCACTGCAACCTCCCACCTCCCCCAGGTTCAAGCAATTCTGTCTCAGTCTCCTGAGTAGCTGGGACTACAGGCATGCACCACCACACCCAGCTAATTTTGTCTTTTTAGTAGAGATGGGTGGGGTTTCACCACATTGGCTAGGATGGTCTCGATCTCTTGATCTTGTGATTCTCAGCCTCCCAAAGTGCTAGGATTACAGTGTGAGCCACCGCACCCTGCCAGTATAGGGAGTTTATGGGAGTTTCATTAGATAGGCATGATTAATGAAAGCATTGGTCATGAGTGAGTCACTAAATCTCCAGCCCCTCTTGCTTCCCTGAAAGTCAGGGGGTGGAACCGAAAGCTCCAACCCTTTAATCATGCCTTGATCTTCCCGATGATGATATGATTTGGTTGTGTCCCCACCCAGTGATGATGGTCATGTTGGGGTCACCACCTGCGGGGGTCTGTCCTGCAAACCCTGACTTCACAACGGATGAATAAGAATACTCAGAAACGGAGTGCAGTGAACGAGTGGGCTAGGGAGCTCGTCAGCTGCTCTAAGAGGACGATTGCAGCTACCTCACCCCCCACTAGCTGTTCCTCCTTGCATTTATTCAGTACAGTTTTAATAACAAAGGTTTTGAGTAAACACACTTGTGGATAATTAACATGGTTAAGAGAGTAGTTCTTAAGATTAAAGCTTAGGTACCTATTCCAGAGCAAACACCACTAAAGGATAATTTCCCCGGTTGACCCTCCCCCTAGAAGGCCATCTTAGAGTAGAGACAAAGGAATGTGGGGGAAATGCCGGGGATAGACTTAACTGGGGAAACTTCTATTATCCCTAATCTTTACCCTATGACCTAATGCTCTAAGGTAAGAACCTAATGCTCTAAGGTAAGAACAAGTTAAGAACAATATGGGGCCAGGCACAGTGGCTCACGCCTATAATCCCAGCACTTTGGGAGGCTGAGGCGGGTGGATCACGAGGTCAAGAGATCAAGACCATCTTAGTCAACAAGGTGAAACACTGTCTCTCTACTAAAAATACAAAAATTATGTAATCCCAGCTACTCGGGAGGCTGAGGCAGGAGAATTGCTTGAACCCAGGAGGTGGAGGTTGCGGTGAGCTAAGATCGCGCCATTGCACTCCAGCCTGGGTAACAAGAGCAAAACTCCGTCTCAAAAAAAAAAAAAAAAAAAAAAAAAAGAACAACATAAAGACTTTATGTTATAGCTTTCCCTAATATTTCCCTTAATATTTTGCCAACCACCCTGAGTGAATCCCAACACCATCCAATTTCATCTTGATTTGTAGTTTCTATAATCCCCACGTCGTGGGAGGGACCTGGTAGGAGATAATTAGTCAGGGGGTGGTTACCTTCACACTGTTCTCGTGACAGCGAGTCCTCACCAGATCTGATGGTTTTATAAGGGGATTCCCACCCACCCCCTCGCTCTCATTCTTCTCCTTCCTGCTGCCATGTGAAGAAGGAAGTGTTTGCTTCCCCTTCAGCCCTGACTGTAAGTTTCATGAGGCCTCCCCAGCCCTGTGGAACTGTGAGTCAATTAAACTTCTTTCCTTTAGGCTGGACACAGAGGCCAAGGCAGGTGGATCACTTGACGTCAGGAGTTCAAAACCTGCCTGGCCAACATGGTGAAACCCCATCTCTACTAAAAATACAAAAAAAAAAAAAAAAATAGCTTAGCTGGGTATGGTGGGGGGTGCCTGTAATCCAGGCTACTCGGGAGGCTGAGGCAGGAGAATGTCTTGAACCCAGGAGGCAGAGGTTGCAGTGATCCAAGATTGTGCCATTGCGCTCCAGCCTGGGCAACTGAGGGAGACTCTGTCTTGAAAAAAGACAAAAACAAAAGATAAAAACCTTTTCCTTGATATAAATTACCCAGTCTCAGGTATTTCTGCATAGCAGCATGGGAATAGACTAATACAGGTGACTACTCATATAGGGCAAATGCAGACAAGGGCACTCTGTGCTATTGGGACACTGAGGTGGGGGTGTGATGGGAGTTTGGCAGGATTTGTTTCCCAAGACGCAGGTTACAAAGACCCCACTGATGAAACAGGATGTGGTAAAGGAGCCAGCCAAAAGCCACCAGAACCAAGGTGGTGATGAAAGCAGACTGGTCCTCTCACTGCCCATTATACACTAATCATAATCTGTAATTTGTCCATGCTAAAGGGAACTCCCCCCAGCGCCATGACAGGTTACAAACAGCATGGCAACATCTGGAAGTTACCCTATATGGTCTAAAAAGGGGAGGAACTCTTGGTTCTGGAAATTCCCTGACCTTTTCCTGGAAAATTTATGAATAAGCCCCCCTTGTTTAGCATATGAGCAACAAACAAACATAAAAATAGCCAACGTGCAGGTGTCACGGCTGCTCTTCCATGGCATAGCCACTCTTTTATTCCTTTACTTCTCGAAGAAACTTGCTTTCACTTTCCTCTGTTAACTCTTGAATTCCTTCCTGTGGGAAGCCAAGAACTCACATGGCCTCCTGGGCTGAACCCCAATTTGGGGATGGGCTTGAGTCCAGGAGTTCGCGTCCAGCCTAAGCACACAGTGAGACCCCCATCTCTATTTTTTCTCAGACAGTGTAAGAGGCAGATGAAGCAAAGTGCATAAATGGCGGTGAGGAGCATGTGGTTTGTCAAAGCTGGAACTTTGTTTACAAAGAAGTTCCAGCATTATCTGTGTGGGTGTTGCTAACAATCATAGGGTGTTCTTTAAAACTGCAAACTGGGATTAGACAGTTTGCCAAAAAGCCACTGACTAGATGAAAGCAAGAATTCTGATTTCTCAATTTATCTTCAGGTTTATTACTCCCTCCCTCTGTGCCCTTCTCTGCATTTGCTGTATGTGAGTATGAGGAGTCCACACGATGGCAGTCTACACCAGAGGTCTAGGTTTTCCCCTACATCTCACTGGCCAAGCATGTTTGTATTCACAGAAGGAAACTTCCCCCCATTTTTGTTTTTCTGTTTTACTTTTAGTACATTTTAGGCCTTAAGAGTGTTTCGTTTTGTGTGTGTGAGATGGAGTCTTGCTCCATCACCCAGGCTGGAATACGGTGGCATGATCTCAACTCACTGCAACCTCCTAATCCGGATTCAAGCGATTCTCTTGCCTCAGCCTCCCCCTGAAGCTGGACTACAGGCATGCACCACCACGCCTGGCTAATTATTATTATTATTTTTTGTATTTTTAGTAGAGACAGGGTTTCACCATGTTGGCCAGGCTGGTCGTGAAACTCCTGACCTCAGGTGATCTGCCCACCTTGGCCTCTCAAAGTGCTGGGATTAAAGGCGTGAGCAACCATGCCTTGCTAAGAGTGTTTTATCACACAGAAACAGAAACTGTAAATCTCAGGAGGTTCTTTGGAAGTGCAGCTTTAAAGACATACTTTTTGACCCCCACTGTTTTCTTTTGACCAGCTTGGTTATGTGATCTGCCTTCATCATTGCTTGAAGGGAGGCATTCTTTTGTGTAGGAACTTTTATAGCATTGACAGTGGCTTAAAGCAGATGTTCTTAAGGTTGATCTGTAGGCTGAATCCAGTGGGTGACAAGGATTTTACTGATTTGTACAAAATAAGAAAAATAAGAACAATGCAATGAGTTTTTCATAAAGTAATTTTTTTTCTTTTCTTTTTTTAGATTGAGTTTCACTCTTGTCACCCAGGCTGGAGTGCAGTAGTATGATCTCAGCTCACTGCAACCTCCACCTCCCAGGTTCAGGTGTTTCTCCTGCCTCAGTCTCCTGAGTAGCTGGGATTATAGGTGCCTGCCACCAACCTGCCTAATTTTTGTATTTTTAGTAGAGATGGGGATTCACCATGTTGGCCAGGCTGGTCTTTAACTCCTGACCTCAGGTGATCCATCCGGCTCAGCCTCCCAAAGTGCTGGGATTACAGGCATGAGCCACCGCTCCTGGCCTCATAAAGTAATTTATTGTGTCACTTTAATGTATTCTGAGATTGTATGCCCTCTTCTTTTTGAGTTTAAATGTCTTTTATAATAGTAGGATAATAAGGGATAGATGTTTAAGAAAACCATACATATTTACTTAATAAAATCAACTCAGTGCCTAAAGTTAATGCCTAAATATTTTTTGCAAATTTTGCTGCTCTGTGAAATCCAAAAGACCAGAGAGCTACCATTTTAATGAATGCAACTTGAGATTTAATGTGATATAATGGATTTAACAAGATTTAATTAAATTCCATTCTGATGAGAAAGGTTTTAGATAATCCAGCTCTACATATTTAGAAAAGTCAATCTACCAGCCAAGTTAATGCTTAGGTCCACCACAGGGAAGCAAAAATCACTGTCTGAATAATGATCAGAGAGGCAGACTCTTAGACCTAAAGGAACTTCAGAGCCTACCTCTCATTATACAGCTGAGAAAATGGACTTGATGGTTTGTATTATTGGTCCTGCCATTAACTTGCTATTGCCTTGAGCTCCTGACCTCAGGTGATCTGCCCACCTCGGCCTCTCAAAGTGCCGGGATCACAGGCATGAGCAACTATGCCTCGTCAAGAGTGTTTTATCATACAGAAATAGAAGCTACTCACCACAACTGCAAAGGTCCTTCCAGGTCTAAAATTCTGAAACTTAACAAGTAACATTGTTAAAAATAAATAAATAAATAAATAAAAGAAAAAGAAAAAAAGGCCAGGCATGGTGGCTCATGCCTGTAATCCCAGCACTTTGGGAGGCCAAGGCGGGGGACTACTTGAGGTCAGGAGTTCAAGACCAGCCTGGCCAATACGGTGAAACCCTGTCTCCAAAAAAAGAAAAAATTTTTTTTTAAAAAAAGAGAGAGAAAAAAAATAACAAGTAACATTGTGTTTGTTTGTTTGTTTGAGACAGAGTTTCCATCTTGTTGCCCAGGTTGGAGTACAATGGCATGATCTCGACTCACTGCAACCTCTGCCTCCCAGGTTCAAGCCATTCTTCTGCCTCAGCCTCCCGAGTAGCTGAGATTACAGGCATGCACCACCACGCCCAGCTAATTTTGTATTTTTAGTAGAGACGGAGTTTCTTCATGTTGGTCAGGCTGGTCCCGAACTCCTGACCTCAGGTAATCTGCCCACCTCAGCCTCCCAAAGTGCTGGGATTATAGGGGTAAGCCACCACGCCCAGCCAACAAGTAATATATTAAGAAAAAGAGATGGGGCCGGAGGTGGTGACTCATGCCTGTAATCCCAACATTTTGGGAGGCCAAGGCAGGGGGATCGCCGGAGGTCAAGAGTTCCAGACCAGCCTGATCAACATGGTGAAACTCTTGTCTCTATACAAAAGGTAGTCGGGTATGGTGGCACGTGCCTGTAATTCTAGCTACTCGGGAGGCTGAGACAGGAGAATCAATTGAACCCGGAAGGTGGAGGTTGCAGTGAGCTGAAGATCGCTCCATTGCACTCCAGCCTGGGTGACAAGAGTAAAACTCCATCTCAAAACAAACAAAAAACCAAAAAAACCTCAAAAAAACAGAAACAAAAACAAAGCAAAAATACCCCATGTTCAATTTGCCTCTCACTGGGATTTTTGTTGTGGAGGACACCTCTGACACAGCTCCGTGACCTAGTAAAATATACGGGGAGAACACCGTGTGATCATGAAAGCAGATTTTCAGCAAAACATCAAAATCCAGGCTGGGTATGGTGGCTCATGCCTATAATCCCAATACTTGGGAGGCTGAGGAGGGGGGGAATCATCTGATGTCAGGAGTTCGAGACCAGCCTGACCAACATGGAGAAACCCCGTCTCTACTAAAAATACAAAAATTAGCTGGATATGGTGGCAGGCACCTGTAATTCCAGCTACTTGGGAGACTGAGGCAGGAGAATCACTTGAACCCAGGAGGTGGAGGTTGCAGTGAGCCAAAGATTGTTCCATTGCACTCCAGCCTGGGTGACAAGAGTGAAACTCCATCTCAAAAAGAAAAGAAAAAAATCCACCACCACCAACAAAACACCAGAAGTTATGACAGTTGCACAGAACAGATTCTCCCTCATGGCTCTCAGAAGGGACTGACCCTACCAATACCATGATCTCAGATTGCTGACCTCCAAAACCATGGGACTACACATTTCTGTGGTCTAAGCTGCTCCATCTGTGACACTGTTACAGCAGTCCTCGCAAATGAACACAGATTTTGCAAGGATTTATCCTTCAAACACCTTTCATTGGTTACTTTGATTTTACCGAACCAAATTAAGTGGACTTCCCCAAAGCAGCCAACGACTGGAAAACTTCAAATTGCAAGGATGTGTGAATTTTGAATCTGCAGTCCAGTGATATCCTGAGCAGCAATTCCTTACACAATGTCTTTGCTAGCCAGGGTAGAAAAGAGTGCTGTGCCCTTACAAAGAAAGTAGGACAAAGAAACAGAGAAAGTTGGATAGCCCACAGCCAGACAAGCTATTATACTGTAATAGAAGTTAAACTTAGAATGCAACGAAGAATTAGCATTCTTGACTACCTTCAGTACTTGGAGCTAGAGAGAGGTGCTCCTAATGAAGCTGGTAATGAGAAAAATGGAAAATGAAATTGTCACCTGGCGCTCAACTCTGAGATCACTTATAAGGGATCAGAGCAGAGACACTCAAGGTCACCCGAGCAAAGCAAAGGGAAATCAGAGAGGCAAATGTTGGCATTTCCTATCCAAGCACTGTACAAGGAAGAATGAGTTTCAGGCACCAAACCTGAAGTATGTCCTGTTCCAAAGTTTTCTTTTTAGGTAGAGATAGCTGCAGGGAGTTATTGCTGTAGGACTTCATGTATTTCTGATCCCATCAGCAAGACTCTCCCTGATGTAAGCTGAATGCACCAAGCTGTCATAGTTTGATGCCATTAGCCATGCCTCATATTGGCCTTCTTCCTTCATGATCACATGGCGTTCTCCTGGTGTGCCTTACTAGGCCCGGTGGCTGTGTATGAGGCATCCTTCATAGTTCGATGCCATTAATCATTCCTCTAATTGTATTCCTCTAAACTATTGGCAACCCCATGCTAACTCTGTAAGCACTGACAACCTTCAGATTATACGAGGCTTCCACTGGGCCTGAGAGACAGAATACATTGGATTGCCCCAGGCTTGCTGGCTACTAATGACAGTAATTCCTAATACTAAACCCTCAATAAAAGCCTCTAGCTAGGTACAGTGGTTCGCACCTAAAACCCCAGCACTTTGTAGGCTGAGGCAGGAGGATTACTTGAGGCCAGGAGTTTGAGACCAGCCTGGTCAATATAGCGAGACCACATATCTATAAAAAAGTAAAAAATTACCTGAGTATGATAGCATATGCCTGTAATTGCATCTACTTGGGAGGCTGAGGCAGAGGACTGCTTGAGCTCCAGAGGTTGAGGCTGCAGTGAGCTATTATCACGCCACTGGACTTCAGCCTGGGCACCAGATTGGGACCCTGACTCTGGAAAAAAAAAAAAAAAAAGGTTGATTATGATTTCCCTCATGTGCCCTGCTGTGGAAGAGACTGAACAATCATGTGTGCACAAACATTCTAGTCTGATGAAATCTTATTCTTCACTGCAAGTTGATAAAAGTCACTCTTTTTATTAACCTTCCTTCTCCACTGTTTTTTTTTTTTTTTTGAGACGGAGTTTCACTTTTGTTGCCCAGGCTGGAGTGTAATGGCGCAACCTTGGTTCACTGCAACCTCCACCTCCCAGGTTCAAGCGATTCTCCAGCCTCAGCCTCTGAGTAGCTGGGACTACAGGCACGTGCCACGATGCCCAGCTAATTTTGTATTTTTAGTAGAGTCCGGGTTTTGCTATGTTGGCCAGGCTGGTCTCGAAACCCTGATCTCAGGTGATCCGCCTGCCTAGGCCTCCCAAAGTACTAGGATTACAGGCGTGAGCCACTGTGCCCGGCCATATTATTTTAAAAGCAAACTAAACTACAACGCTTAGGGATGCTGCTTGGATGGTAAAACAATAATATGATTACCATATTTTTTATTTAGGGCGGTTACTTTGGAGGAGGCAGGTTTCAGGAGGGCGTAGGAGGCCTCTGGGAGTCTAGCGAAGCTTTATTACTTGACCGGGGAGGTGGTTTTTCAGAAATGTTTTTCATAAAGTAATAAGCTGCTTAACTGTTCTGTGCACTTTTAAAAGATGTGCTCTATATTTCGCAATACAAATGGATTTCTTTTTTTAATATAAAAAGAAAACGACATTCGGGACAAGCCGCGGTGTCCAAGATAAGGCAAGACCCACCTCCAGGCCTATCACCATCTGCAGCCCGACCCCCTCCTCAGGCCAAGTGAGCGGCCTCGCCGGTCACTGGACTCCCAGAGCGACGGCTTCAGCCCCAGAGTCTACGAGGGTGGGTACAAATCCCTTGGGCACACATAGCCGGGGATGGGCACCCCTCAGCACCCCTTCTCCCCGCACTCGGCTGGCAATCTCAGCGCATCGGACCGTCTGCGTCTGCGCGGACGTGCCCGCGGAGACTCGGCTGCGCATGCGCCCTCTGCCCGCAGGCGCGCGAAGTCCCGGAGCATGGGGAGATGCTGGCTCTGGGGTTGTGACTACTGTCACGTGTTCCTTGGACTGCTTTGCAGGTTCCTGAAGGGTCAACTATGTTCAATTCTAGAAATGTTCCTTTTTTTTTTTCTTTAGAAGTGTTCCGCTCTCACCGAGGCTGGAGTGCAGTGGCTTGATCTGGGCTCACTGCAGCCTCCTCCTCCCGGGTTCAAGCGATTCTCCTGCCTCAGCCTCCCAAGTAGCTGGAATTACAGGCTGCCACCACCCCTGGCTAATTTTTGTATTTTTGGTAGAGATGGGGTTTTGCTGTGTTGGCCAGCTGGTCTCGAACTTCTGGCCTCAATCGATCCAAACGCATCTGCCTCCCAAAGTGCTGGGAGATTATAGGTGTGAACCACTGTGCCCAACCATTCCTAGAAATTTTTGCCCAACCATTCCTAGAAATTTTCTAGTGCTGGGGTTAGCAGACTGCAGTAAAGGGTCAGATAGTAACTATTTTAGACTTTGGGCCAAGAGGCAAAATTTAGGACATCTAAATAGGTCTTAGGTAACGAGAGAAAAATAAATTGCCACAATTTTTTAAATTAGTGAAATTAAAATTATTATAATAGAGTACATGTATTTTTAGTACAGGCCTACTAATGAGAAGTATGGAATTCTTTTTGGGGAGTGGGGTATGGAGGACAATATTTTCCTTAGTAGTCACTCAAAGTTAGTGTTTCCTAGAACTAACACACATATTGATTGCAATGTTCATCTGTTAATACAGATTTGCTGTGAGATTTTTACCCACTTCATTTTTTTTTTAAAAAAAGACAGAGTCTTGCTCTGTCGTACAGGCTGGAGTGCAGTGGTGCGATCTTGGCTCACTGCAGCCTCCATCTCCTGGATTCACGTGATTCTTCTGCCTCAGCCTCCTGAGTAGCTGGGACTACAGGCATGTACCACCACACTTGGCAAATTTTTGTATTTTTGGTAGAGATGGGGTTTCACAATGGTCTCGATCTAATGACTTCGTAATCTGCCTACCTTGGCCTCCCAAAGTGCTGGGATTACAATCATGAGTCACCATGGCTGGTCTACCCCACTTCTTTTTTGAAATGTCCTTTATTGCCAAAACTGGTATCAGGCCACTAGCATATGACTTCAGTTGATCATATTCATTGCCAGGATGGGAGGAAGGCATTTATAGAATTCTATTTGATTCTTCCCTTGATAGTTGCCTTTTTGCAGGTCATTATATTGCAGATTAATCACTGCCAATAGAAGGTTACGTGGAAGTGAGGTAGGAGGTGGAACTCCAGAGGTGGGGCTTGGACATCAGACCTAACTGAGGACTAGTTAAAACAGGGATGGAGCAAAATCACCACCCCATAAGGTACACCCACCAGGAAAGGACACGAACAGACACTTCTCAAAAGAAGACGTACATGTGGCCAAGAGTCATGAAAAAACCTCAACATCACTGACCATTAGTGAAATGCAAATCAAAACCACAATGAGCCATTCTCACACCAGTCAGAATGACTATTAGTAAAAAGTGAAAAAATAGCAGATATTGGTGGGGTTGTGGAGAAAAAGGAATGTTTTTACACTGTTGGTGGGAGTGTAAATTAGTTCAACCATTGTGGAAGACAGTGTGGGTGTGGAAATTCCTCAAAGACCTAGAGAAAGAAATACCATTTAACCCAGCAATCCCATTACTGGGTATATACCCAAAGGAATATAAATCATTCTGTTATAAAGACACATGCATATGTATGTTCATTGCAGTACTCTTCACAACAGCAGACATGGAATCTACCTAAATGCTCATCAACAATGGACTAAAGAAAATGTGGTATGTATACACCATGGAATACTGTGCAGCCATAAAAAGGAACAAGATCATGTCCTTTGCAAGGACATGGATGGAGCTGGAGGCCATTATCCTTGACAAACTAACGCAGGAACAGCCAGCCAAATACTGCATATTCTCACTTATAAGTGGGAGCTAAATGATGAGAACACAGGAACACATGGAGGGGAAAAACTCACACTGGGGCCTACAAGAGGACAGAGAATGGAAGGTGGGAAAGGATCAGGAAAAATGTCTAATGGTTACTAGGCTTAATTCTTGGGTGATGAAATAATCTGTACAACCGTATTAGTCTGTTCTCACCCTGCTATAGAGGAATACCCAAGACTGGGTAATTTATAAGGGAAAGAGGTTTAATTGACTTACAGTTCCACGTGGCTGGGGAGGCCTCAAGAAACTTACAATCATGGCAGAAAGTGAAGGAGAAACAAACACCTTTGCAAGGCAGCAGAATAGAGAAGAGTGAAGGAGGAACTTCCAAAGACTTATAAAACCATTAGATCAGGTGAGAACTCACTCATTATCATGAGAACAGCATGGGAGAAACCGTCCCTGTGATCCAGTCACCTCCCTCCCTCGACATATGGGGATTAGAGGTCCCTCCCTCAATACAGGGGTCTTACAATTCAAGATGAGATTTGGGTGAGGACACAGGGCTAAACCATATTAACAACAAAATCCCATGACATACACTTACCTATGTAACAAACATGCACATCCTGCACATGTACACATTAAATTAAAGTAATAAGACATGCTTACAAGTGAGCTGTGCCAGTTGACTATTGCCATGGCAACACCCCAAAGTTCCCACCCTTTTCCATGGCAGTGAGACAACTGGGAAGTTATCACCTTATTTCTAGGAATTTCTGCATAATCTGCCCCTTAATTTGCATGTAAATAAAAGTGGTTGTAAGTATGACTGCATAACTGCCTCTGAGCTGTTACTCTGGTTGCATTGCTTATGGGGTAGCCCGGCTCTGTGCACTGCCACTTCAGTAACACCTTTGGCTGGCCCTTGACTTGTTTCCTGGGCAAAGCCAAGAACTCTCCCAGGCTAAGCCTGCCCTGCATCAGAAGCTCCTTAGTTGCACAGTTGACTAGAACTGTGGCTTAAGTTTGAAAAATGTATCTGCTGTGAATTTGTGTGGGAATGGAGATTTTTATTCTTGTTTTGACTTTTGACATCATGAGAAACATGTAAAGCAGCTTGACTTTTCAGGAAAGTATCTGCTGATATACAATATGATGAATAATCATAGGTTTTTAACACTTTACACGTCACAAGCTTTGTAAATTTTTATCTATTCTATACATTTTTACCACCGTCGATTGTAACACATCCTCGTAGACTCCACTTCAGGTTGTATTGAATTTGTGTTTCCTCAACTTTTATGAAAATATTCTCTCCTATAGTTGTTCCATGCAGTCTATTCACAGAGGCTAACTCTGCAGTCATGTCAGCCCCCGCACTGACTCCTCAAGTAAACAACTGAGAAGTATCAGTAACATCTGTCAATTCATGAAGAGCCAAGAAAAACTACCTAAAGTCCCTTGACTTTTTAAAAAATTAATTACTGTATTAGTTTCCCAGGGCTGCTGCAACAAATTGCCACAAACTTGGTGGTTTGAAACAACATTCTTCTAGAGGCCAGAAGTCTGAATTATGGTGTTGATAGGGTCACACTCCCTTTAGAGGCTGTGAGGCAGAATTCTTCTTTGCCTCTTTCAGCTTCTGGTGGTTTCTGGTTTCCTTGGCTTGTGGCCACATCATTCCAATTTTTGCCTCCATTTTCATATCATCTTCTCTTCTTCTCTATGTCTCTTGTCAATGGATTTAGGACTTACTGAAGTTATCCAGGATTATCTCGTCTCATGATCCTTAACTTAATTACATCTGCAAAGGTCCTTTTTTAAAATAAGGTCACATTCACAGTTTCCAGGGATTTGAAGTGGATTAATTTGACATGAATATATATTTTTGAAGGCTTTTCTTTGGCCCACCACAACTATCGATATTGCTCCCGATGTCCTCAGCTCTCTGAGCAACTGTTCTCACCGAAAGGCTAATAGTTTAATTTTTTTTTTAGAGGCAACTTCTTGCTTTGTCACCAAGGCTGGAGTGCAGTGGCGTGATCATAGCTGACCACAACCTCCAACTCCTGGGCTCAAGTGATCCTCCTGTCTAAGCCTCTCATGTTGCTGGGACTATAGATGTATGCTTCCATGCTCAGCTAATTTTGCCATGATCAGTTTTATTTTTTGTAGAGATGGGGGTCTCACTTTGTTGCCCAGGCTGGTCTCAAACTCCTGACTTTAGGTGATCCTCCCACCTTGACCTTCCAAAGTGCTGGAATTACAGGTGTGAGCCATCTTGAACTGGCTTAGGCTAAGAGTTTATTTTCTCTGGACACATTACTTTGGCTGCTTCAATAAAACACAATTTAATCAAATCGGCTGCAGTAGACAGTTTTCCTTGCTTGGTTAACAAGTAAGGCACTAGAAAACTTACTTTGGTTGTAGTCAAATTTTCATTTTTTATTTCTGTGAAGAAATTCTGCTGTGAGAAGATAAAATGTTTTAAATTGTATAAGTTTTATAACATTGCTTTCCTGTGATTTGGGAATATTATGGTAAGTGCTTAGTCTGGTAATGCTGTTATTTATCATATTCTTTTAGCACAGCTTACTCTCATTGCCTCATAAACACACTGCTTAGCCATCTAATTAGATAAAATAATCCACACTCCACGTTTCTTAATAGCACAACATTCTAAATCCACCTTTGTTTTGTTTGGGCTGATGGGTTTGCACTAGTAGTTTAAAGGTACTGTGGTAGGGCTGGGCACAGTGGCTCATGCCTGTAATCCCAGCACTTTGGGAGGCTGAGGTGGGTGGATTACGAGGTCAGGAGTTCGAGATCAGCCTGCCTAACATGATGAAACCCCCATCTCTACTAAAAATACAAAAATTAGCTGGGCGTGGTGGAGAGTGCCTATAATCGGGAGGCTGAGGCAGGAGAATCGCTTGAACCCAGGAAGCAGAGGTTGCAGTGAGCCTAGATCGCGCCACTGCACTCCAGCCTGGGTGACAGAGCAAGACTCTGTCTTGGAAAAAAAATAAAAATAAACAAAAAAAAAAACCCCATGGTATGGAAATATGTGTGGCACTTGAAATGCTGTTGAATTATGACTGTGCCACTGCAATTTGTAGTGCACCAAACAGCAGTTCTAAATGATGAGTACCAGAAATGGTCTTTACTGCACTTACTCAAAAGCAGCCATAGATCGTACAGCATTGTTAATATTGGCTGTGTTCCAATAAAATTTTATTTATGGATGCTTAGAGTTTTCATCCGTCACAAAATATTATTGTTTTGATTTTTTTTTTTAACCATTGAAAAATGTGAAAACCATTCTCGCCTCTGGGCTATACAAAAACATGGTAGGCCAGATTTGACCTAAGAGCTCTAATTTGTTGGCCCCTGGTTTAAATCTAAACTAGGAAAATAAATGCGTTAGTGTCTTAGCCTCTTTTCTGTTGCTCAAGACAGAATACCTGAAAGAGGGTAATTTATAAAGAAAAGGAATTTATTTCTTGCTGTTATAGAGACTGAGGAGTCCAAAGTCAAGGGCCTGCATCTGGTGAGGCCTTTCTTGCTGGTGGGGACTATCTGCAGAGTCCCAAGGCGGCACAGGGTATCATATGGCAAGGGGGTTAGCACAATAGCTCAAGTCTCTTTCGCTTATAAAACACCAATCCTACTCCTATGGCAACTCATTAATTCATTAACCCATGATCCATGAATATATGAATGGATTAATCCATTCGCAGGGCTAAAGCCCCCTCATGATCCAGTCACCTCTTAAACACAGTCTGAGCTCAACTTCACTAACCGAAAGGTGGGAGTGCAACGCTGCTATATATTGTGCACAGGGTTTTGTTTATTTGTTTTTGTTTTTTGAGATGGAGTGGTGAACCTTTGCAGCTTTTACTCTAGAGTCCTTCAGTGCAAGGAGGATGCTGCATCCAGTCCACTGGTCTGCACATCAGGAAATACCTCCCCCACGGGGGAGGTATTCCCCAAAAGAAGACTTTGGGGAATATAAAAGGAGAGTTTTAAGGGAGTCCATTTTACATTCTCTTAGATGTGTCCTGTATGCACTTTTCTTTTTCTTTTTTTTGAGACAGAGTTTCACTCTTGTTGCCCAGGCTGGAGTACAATAATGCGATCTCAGCTCATGGCAACTATCACCTCCCAGGTACAACCAATTCTCCTACCTCCCAAATAGCTGGGATTATAGGCGCATGCCGCCATACCCGGCTAATTTTTTGTTGTTGTATTTTCAGTAGAGATGAGGTTTCACCATGTTGGCTAGGCTGGGTGACCTTGAGTGATCTGCCCGCCTTGGCCTCCCAAAGTGCTGGGATTACAGGCGTGAGCCACCGTGCCCAGCTTGCACTTCTTTTATCTGCTTGAGAATATACCTGCCATCAGCTGGTTTTCCTTTCTCTCTTGAGGAAGACGGACCTTAATCCCCTTGGAAACTTACTAAAGTGCATTGCACAGGGAAGAAAACTCTCTGCAGTAACAGTCAAATAAACAATTTGAGATATTCATGTCAGAATTAATAGAGCAAATGATTAACGGTTGGGTAACATATCCTTTTATGATTCAGCTGATTTCCAATTATTTACATTCTTCAAAGAATAATTCAGAAATGTTTAGTTAATTTGGTCACAAATTATTTACTCATATATGATGGAGTCAGTTGGTAAATTAAATAAAACAACAAAGGCAAAAACAGAATTGATAAAGAGAGGGAAGAAGGGGAGAGGAAAAATACTGCAGTTGACCTAGGAACAGGGTAAACTATCTGCTGTTAGCGGATTGTGGATGTACAAATCTCTTCAAGATTTAACTGCCTTATTTCACAGGTAATGGCAACCTTGACTCACAGCGTAAAGTGACTTTGTCTAAAGCAGTTTCTCAACAGCAGAGATTCTGGTATCTGGGGCCAGGTAATTACTTGCTGTGGGGACTATCCTATGCACTAGATGGTGTTTAGTAGCATTGCTGGCCTTTACCCACTGAATACCACTAGCCCCTTCTCCCAAATCCAAATAAATTCACACACTGCCAAATTTGGGGGGCAGGGGCAGGGCAAAATCGCCACTGGAGGAGAATCACTGCTTTCAAGTAACGTCCAGACTGGCACAGTGGCTCATGCCTGTAATCCCAGCACTTTGGGAGGCTGAGGTGGGCAGATCAACTGAGGTCAGGAGTTTGAGACCAGCCTGGCCAAGATGGTGAAGCCCCATCTCTATTTAAAAAGTAATAATAAGAAAGAAAGAAAGAAAGAAAAGAAACAGTAGCAGGGTAGGTGACCAAGGATTCTGTCACCTAAGAGTTGACAGAAGGCTCTAGATAAACACGTACTCCGTTGCAATTCACAAGGCATTTTGTTTTTACTTCTCAAAAGAGCAGAGATTCTTATAGGACATACTAGGTTGTCTTTTCTTCCCCCCTGACATTGGAAAGATGAACTAATTGAAACATGACTTAGTAAAAACATTGTGCCAACTCGAAACCTTGATTTAGTAAAAATCTCAATGTTTAGATTCTTTGTCCAATGGTAGTATTTATCAGATGTATTCAGCTTGCTCAGAAAACCAAAAGGGCATTAAAACTACGAAAGCAGAGAGAAATAAGAAAACTTCCCATCTTTTGCTCAGTGAGTTGGCAAATGGTACCAAAAAAAAAAAAAAAAAGAAAGAAAACTTCCCATGTTTGGATCTTGTTCTAGTTAGAAAGATTAAATTAAAATAACCGATTAGGCTTTTCGATTCATGAACCAAATACTGTAATACCCTGCCCTCTGACGGGTTTGGATTTTTAACATGACTCGTGGTATTTCAGGAAGCGAGGTTATAGTTACACTCCTTACAGCCACTAAGTGTAGTAAGTTGAATGTAAGGATGCATTATATTGTTTGACTTGAGCCCCACTAGTGATTCTTTAACAGATGGCATGAATTCTCATATGTAAATGATTTGGTGGAACTATTCCATCACAATTTCGAAATTGTTTATATACCAAGACAGCCTTAATTTGTATATGTTTCAGTACAATGAGATTTTATTCCCTCTGTGATGCTGTTTGGTTTCTATTTTTATGACCGTTTTTCTCATAGGAAGAGAAACCTATGACTTCTTAACCTAGATAATTTGTTACATTAAAAAGCTGCTCTTTCAGCAATGCAAGTATATACGTATATGTTTTTATGAGAAAAAAAGGCAGCAGCGATTAGAAGACTGCCACGGTGCTTAAAGAAAAGAAGGCCCTCCTGGCCTTCGCAGTGAACGCCGGGACTTGTAGTTCCCGGCCTGACCGCTCCTCCGTGGTCGGCGTTTACCTTCTCTCTTGGCTGCTGCAAGAGCTCCCGGAAGCTGAGGAGGCTTAAAGTGTTCCGCTTCCTTTCTCCGCCTCTTAGTCCCGCAGATTGCCAGTCTATACAGCCAATACAAGAGCGGATTGGTACTTCCTGTTACTTGATTGGCTTAAAGTTTTGCAACTGCCCAGACAAACTTGCCGAGGATTGGCTGTGCTTTCAGTTTTGAAAATCATAGATTTCGCCCGCGCTGCGCCGCCTACTTGCTCCTTCGGTGCGGTGAACCCCGAAGTCCCGGAGCCGAGCGGGTCTGGGCAAGCGGGGCTTCAAGCTAGGGAGACCACCGGACTTGGATCGCAGCAGCTTTCAGGGGACGTGGCGCAGTCAAGTGAGTGCGCGTGGGCGTGGGGATTAGGGGGTGGTTCGCGATTTTTTCCCCCGGTCCTTTCCTCCGTCCCTGCCGACTCCGGACCAGGGTCGTAACTCCCTATCCCCGTCCCTGGCTGCCTGGGCATATGAGGGTCACCTCTTACAGGTGGCGAGGTCGCCTGCCTTGGTTCTCGAGCCCGAGTTGCTCCCCACCCCTTCCACCTAGGCCTCCAGCTTCCTAGAGCATAACCCCCATCCCCTCCGCTCCCAGCTGCCTACTTTGTTTGTGCCTGCGAGGATTATTGTTGATTTGCACGCGCAGGAAGCCCGAAACCGACTGTGTTGTTTGGCGGAATGATGCCAGATGGCGTTTCTGTACAGTTAAACCCCCTCTCTCAACGCCCCCGCCCTCAGCTGAGCAGCATTTTAAACTCACCATTTCCGGAGGCTGAGCCGCCCCTTTTCACTCCCCAAAGCATGTTCGCTTTCAGCGGTTCAGCCCCGTTCAGCTAACGTGGGTTGCTCGAGGGGCTGCCCAGAGCCAAGACTGGGCGCCTGCTTTCAGAGGTTGATATCTAGAAGGCGGAATAGCCAGCCAGTGGCTAAGGGCACAGTTTGAATCCAGGCTATGCTGTTGATTTACCGGCTGACTTTGACTTCTTTTTGCCTCAGTTTCCTCATCTGCCCATGCATATCCTCAAGGTTGTGGCGAGAATTAAATGACATGATGTCTGACTCGGTCATGGAGTATGACTCAGTAAATGAGAGCAGTTGTTATGAACTTTCTTCTCAGAGGTGTGGTGGGCGCCCAACTTACAGCACCCTCAAAAGGCCAGGAGTCATAGAGGGCGATGGGGCCTCTAGTCTAGTGTACGGTATGGAAAAAGTGTTGGAGAGGAAGACTGGACAGTGTCTCCCTTGGTGGGCGTTGGATGCTCTTTGTGTGCAGGTGCTTACATGGGGCTGAAGAAGAGGTTTTTGCTGCTTTTCCAGGAGCCTGATTCACTGACTCCTTTTTCAGGGTCACCTCTGTTTTAATGTACTGTAACCCTTTTTAAATGGCTGCGCTAGGTCTGCTTAAAAGCAAACTTCCCCACTGAAAGAAGTCTGAATGCTTTCATGGACTTTGTGAAAGAAGCTCTCATCCACGTTGCCCATTTGAACAAATATCTTTTAAAAAGTTAGCCATTTTTTGCTTTTCTTTGCAAACCTTTGGCTTCCTTAAAGTTTTCTCTTTACTGGCCTGAGGTCCTGCACTTTGCCAGGACTGTAGTCTGGGTGCAGAAGGACTAGGGGAAGCAAGAGGGATGGCAGTGAAAAGGCCTTGCCCATGACTGGCTGGCCACAGAGCTGAGGTTTCAGCCCAAAGCCTGCACCATCCTGCCCATTTGGCCCTGACCCGATTGTTGCTGCTGTTGGCATCTAGGAGCAGGGGCTTTAGACCTGTGTTGGCCAGTTCTAACCTGTGCAGATTAAGTCTATTTGGTGCCCCTTGTGTGGTGGGGGTGAGAACCTGTAGGATGTTTATTTCTTTTCATCTTCTTCTTTTTTTTTCTTGAGACAGAGTTTTGCTCTTGTTGCCCAGGCTGGAGTGCAATGTTGGGATCTCAGCTGACTGCAACACCACCACCCTCCCCCGTGCCCCCGTACAAGTGATTCTCCTGCCTCAGCCTCTTGAGTAGCTGGAATTACTGGTGCGGGCCAACACACCTAGCTAATTTTTTTGTATGTTTAGTAGAGACAAGGTTTCACCATGTTGGTCAGGCTGGTCTCAAACTCCTGACTTAAGGCAGTCCACTCACCTCAGCCTCCCCAAAGTGCTACGATTACAGGTGTGAGTTACCATACCTGGCCCTGTAGGATGTTTATTTCTAAGTGTAGAGTTGATGGGTGAATTAATTCATTCAACAGGTATTCCTTGTTGCCAGGCACTGCTGTGCTCTTGGCATTCAATGATGAGCAAGACAGGGGCTTGCCCTCAGAGAGCAATTTTTTAGTAGGCAGAGACAGGCAGTAAGCAACAGGTAAACAAGCACACAAGTGCTATGCAGAAAATTGCAATCAATGGATGGGATCGGGGCTGGGGTTACTTTAGATTGGTGGTCAGGTTTCCCTGAGGAGCTGAGATCCAAGCTGTGAGGAGTGAGCCATGCAAAATGGGAGACAGTATTCCAGACACAGGGCAGAGCTTGTTGAGGAACAAAGGCTAGTGTGTCCCTGAATCAGTCCCTGAAACCTGACCTGGTGCTACGTCCCATGAGGGATCAAGGGGTCAGTAATTTATCTCTTCCTTCCAAGGTCTTCCATTGTTAAGCGGGAGGCTGAGCCATGCATGGTTCTTGGTTTTAAAGGGGTAAATCAGGATGGTACACTGACCCAGGATGGGTCACTGCTGTGACTTGAGGCATGTAGTCTGTCATTAATGGCACCACCCATTCATTTGTTATTTATTTATTTATTTATTTTTGAGACGGAGTCTCGCTCTTGTTCCCCAGGCTGGAGTGCAGTGGTGTGATCTTGGCTCACTGCAACCTCTGCCTCCTGGTTTTAGGCAATTCTCCCGCCTCAGCCTCCTGAGTAGCTGGGACTACAGGTGTGCGCCACCATGCCCAGCTAATTTTTGTATTTTTAGTAGAGATGGGGTTTCACCATATTGGCCAGGATGGCCTCGATCTCTTGACCTCGTGATCTGCCTGCCTAGGCTTCCAAAGTGCTGGGATTATACGTGTGAGCCCCCGGGCCCGGCCTTTGTTCTTTCCCTCATTCACCTATTGGGATATTTATTGAGCCCCTGTGTGATGTAGTGGAATATAGTTGTCTCTTGGTATCCTTCAGGGGATTGGTTTCAGGACCTCCTCTGGACATCAAGATTCACAGCTGTTCAAGCCCCTGATATAAAATGACATAGTTTTTGCGTGTAACCTGCACACATCCTCCTATATACTTTGTATCTCCACATTACTTACAACACCCAATACGATGTAAAAGCTATGCAGATAGTTGTTATGCTGTATGATTAGGGGATAATGACAAGGGGAAAGAGTCTATACATGCTCAGTACAGATGCAGCTTTTTTCAAATATTTTCCACTGGTGGTTGGTTGCATCTGTGGATGTGGGACTTACAGGTGTGGGGGGCTGACTATACCTCTTCCTTGCTTGAGGTTTTTGTAATGGTTATGGAGGTTTTTTTTTGAGACAGAGTCTTGCTGTGACGTCCAGGCTGGAGTGCAAAGGTGCGATCTTGGCTCACTACAACCTCTGCTTCCCGGGTTCAAGCGATTCTGTTGCCTCAGCCTCCCAAGTAGCTGGGATTACAGGTGCACACACCATGCCTGGCTAATTTTTTTGTAATTTTAGTAGAGACAGGGTTTTGCCATATTGGCCAGGCTGGGCCCGAACTCCTGACCTCAAGTGATCCACCTGCCTTGGCCTCCCAAAGTGCTGGTATTGCCGGTGTGAGCCACCGCGCCCGGCCTGTTAACAAGTTTTAAGGTGGATACCAGAGCTGCTAAGTTTTATAAGAAAGTGGGATAAAACTGTTTTTGTGTTTTCCCTTGCTCAGTGCTGGTAGGCAAGATTTCTTTTTTTGAAACAGAGTCTCACTGTTTTGCCAGGCACCAGGCTGGAGTGCAGTGGTGTGATCTTGGCTCACTGCAACCTCTGCCTCCCAGCTTCAAGCAATTCTCCTGCTTCAGCCTCCCAAGTAGTTGGGACTACAGGCACGAGCCACCACGGCCAGCTAATTTTTGTATGTTCAGTAGAGGCGGGGTTTCACTGTGTTGGCCAGGGTGGTCTCAATCTCTTGACCTCGTGATCTGCCCACCTTGGCCTCCCAAAGTGCTGGAATTACAGGCGTGAACCACCGTGTCTGGCCGGCAAAATTTCTTAAAAGCAAGACACTGCTTACTGTTCCCTTCATGTTCTATTTATGCTCCATTTGGAGGGCATTTCAGCTCAAGGGAGAGGGGTGTGGGAGGCCCCTTGAGGGCATATCTCTGGATCCCTACTTTCCCACTCATTCCTTTGGAACACAGAACCCCTTCTGTCCATGGCCTCTTAAAGAGGCAGTTGGGTTTGATGTTCTTTGGCCTGATGTCTGGAGTCAGCGTGCATGTAGTGCAGGGTGGCTGTGTCCTATCCCTCACTTAACTGTGAGTAGTAACAGGAGTGCCTATCAAAGAGCGACAGCTGGACTGTGTTTGGGCAGGGAGCGAGGGGCACTGGGGTGGCCAGGAAGGCAGATGGCAGTGCCCTGTCATCGTAAGCCCAGGAAAGGCTATTTGTAAGGAGGACCATCAATGTCAGAATTGACTGGGAAGTATGGACTTTTGGGATTGGTCATGCTGTGTGGGGTGGGGACAGGGAGGTATTTGAAGAGTGTAAGTAGAAGGGCCCTTCTTCGTAGAAACGAGGCTGTGGGATTAATGTTTGGAATTCTGCAGCTCTGGGGAGTGACTGTGAGCAGAGAGGGGCCCTGGTTTGGGCACTGGGTGTTCGTGGTTGTCGTGGGTGGGGTGGGTATTACAGCGTTGAGAAAGCCCCAGACCCCTACCCTGAGCCCCTAACTTGTGCCTCTTGTCGCTGCCTTCACCAGACAGAGCCACCATGGGGACGACAGCCCCAGGGCCCATTCACCTGCTGGAGCTCTGTGACCAGAAGCTCATGGAGTTTCTCTGCACCATGGACAATAAGGACTTGGTGTGGCTTGAGGAGATCCAGGAGGAGGCCATGCGCATGTTTACCAGGTGAAGGCCGGGGCCCAGTCAGGGGCGGGGGACACCAGGGTCTGTCTGGGCTGCTGTGGTCTTGGGGATACAACAGTCCCTCTTGCCTGCCTGCCTCGCAAAACAGATGGCCTGTCAAGGCTCCCTGCTGTATACTCTGTGCAGTGTGCTAGGGGCCCGATCTAGTGTCGTGAGAAGAGGCAGCGGGAGAGGCCAAAGTCCCTTGCCTGTTCACCATAGTTGGTGACTGGGCCTCTCAGGGTGTGGGGCTCTGGGCATGTGCCTGGGAGCTTGGTTGCCTGCTATGTCTCTGGGAGGAAGCCCTAAGTGCCCACAGGTGACTTGCACATGGCCTTAGACAGCTCGGTTGGTGCTGCTCACCCCAGCTTGACCTGTCACTGCCAGAAATGGGCAGGGGCCAGGCTGGGTGGGAGAGGTGACCAGCGGTTCCCAGGCACCCTCGAGTGATACCCTCCTTGTGCCAAACAGAGAATTCAGCAAAGAGCCAGAGCTGATGCCCAAAACACCTTCTCAGAAGAACCGAAGGAAGAAGAGACGGATTTCTTATGTTCAGGATGAAAACAGGGACCCCATCAGGAAAAGGTAGGAAGGGCAGGGGGAGCGTGGGCTGGGCACTGGGTTCTGCGGAGGCTTGGTGCCATCTGGGAAGAGTTCCATTCTGAAGGTGTTGATTTGGAAGTAGCAGCCTGTAGGAGGGGTGGTGGGTACCGCCACGGGTACTGTGTGGGCTATGCTGAGAGGGGTTGGGATGCCACCGGCAACTATAGCATGACCAGGACCCTGGAGTCCAGAGCTGTGGCTGTGTGTTGGGAGTGGTGGTGTTTGATCTGGGCCCTGGAGGATGGGAAAAATGTGACCTTCTGTTAGGCGAGAGTGACCAGGGGTGCGGCCCACTAAGCTTGTCCCCGCCCTCATATTGTCATGCTTGTTTTGGTCCCCCTCAGGAATGACTGGGGCTGCAGAGTGCTAGGGAAAGAGGCTGGGTCTAGGGGTTAGGCCTGGGTGTGAACCTCAGCTCTGCCCTTAGCAGAACGTTATGGCTTTGAATTGAATTTCTGCCTCTCTGAGTCTCCATTCCTTACGCCTAAGATGGGGATAGTGGTCCCTACCTCTCAGGGGTGTGCTTGGGATTAAGGGAGAGCGTGTGTAAGGCTTTCAATTGGGGCTCGGTGCGGTGTGACTTAAGTCAGCCGGAGGTTTGGATGAATGTAATCTTCATAGCCAGTTCTGTGAGGACTGTGGCGTGATCCCCAGTTTATTGTTATGAGACTGAGGCTCAGACAAGAACGGCCTCATGGCTAGAGGTTGCAGAGTCTGGGCTGGAACCCAGATCTCTTGCCTTCAGATTCTCTCATCATCATCCAAGCCAGTGGCCCTTGGGGAGACTGGGGTGCCACCCCGTTCTGTCTGTCAGCCTCTGCCCTGCTGCCTCTGCCAGGTTATCCCGCAGAAAGTCTCGGAGCAGCCAGCTGAGCTCCCGTCGCCTCCGCAGCAAGGATAGTGTGGAGAAGCTGGCCGCAGTGGTTGGGGAGAATGGCTCTGTCCTACGGCGTGTAACTCGTGCTGCGGCTGCAGCTGCCGCGGCCACCTTGACATTGGCTGCACCTTTGCCCACCCCTGAGTCTCCCACGATGCTGACCAAGAAGGCCGAGGATAGCCGTGCCCAGTGCCAGCTGGTGCCTGTGGTGGAGATTGGCAACAGTGAGCGCCACAATGCTGAGCAGCACCTCACCCAGCTCATGTCTGCCCAGCCTCTGCCTCATGCTCTGTCTCCAACTCCAGCTTCAGCCACAGCCACAGCTCCAGCCTCCCAGGGCATCCTGACCTCAGATGAGGAATCAACACCCAAGAAGTCAAAGGCCAGGATACTGGAGTCCATCGCAGTGAGCTCCCTGATGGCTACACCCCAGGACCCCAAGGGTCAAGGGGTCGGGACAGGGCGGTCTGTGTCCAAGCTCAGAATTGCACAGGTCTCCCCTGGCCCACGGGACTCGCCGGGCTCTCCAGACTCTCGATGGCAGGAGCGGGTGCTGGCTCCCATCCTGCCGGATAACTTCTCCACGCCCACGGGCTCCGGCGCCAACTCTCGGCCGGTGCGGCGCAGCCTGATCGCCCCATCCTCTCCGAGTCCCCAAGTCTCAGCCCAAAAGTACTCTCCGGTGGCCAAACAGGAAAACGTCCGCAGGGCAAGCAGAAGGCTTGCCAAGAAGACGGCCGAAGAGCCAGCTCCCTCTGGCCGCATCATCTGTGAGTCGGGGGGCTTGGCAATGGTGGGGTGTGGCTGGTGGTCCTTGGTGTCAGGCTTAGATGGAGGGTTTCTGAGGGACCATCTAGCGAGGAGCTGTCCAGAGGACTTTCTGCAGTGAGGTGGATGTTCCATATCTGGGCTGTCCTGGGTGGTAGCCACTAGCTGGCCTCATCCGGTGATCGCGTCCTCAAAATGTGACTAGTCTGATTGAGAAACTGAATTTTAAATTGTATTGCATATAATTAATTTAGATTTAAATAATTACATGTAGCTAGTGGCTGCCACATTGGACGGTGCAGATCTGACCCAGCATACTTGCTTTACAAGTGAGAAAGCTGAGATTCAGGGAGGTTGGCCACCATATGGCCATGGTGAGCCTGGAGCCTGGGCCTCTTCCCTGGGCCCAGCTCATTCCTCCCATGCCTGTGCTGCAGAGGCTGCTGAAATTCACTGGATTTGTGCACCACCCATTGACGACACTGTGTTTGGTCTGGAGGAGGGAATTCTCACGGCAGCAGGCTCCTTCTGGGAGAATGGATGACTGGGCATCTGATGGGAGGCAGGAGGGGGAACCAAGCTGACTCTGGAGCTGGCCCGCCTTCACCTGAGTGCCAGCTCAGCCATTCACCCAGTCCACAGCCTTGGGCAGGTCCTGGCAACTTCGTGGGCCTCCATTCCTTGCCTGTCAACTGGGGCTAAGAGCATCACTTAAAACAGTCATTGTGAGGTTTTCTTTGGTTACCCCATACAAGGAGTTTAGAAGGGTTCCTGGCTTATAGGAAGGGCTTGGTTACGTTAGCTGCTCTCTCAGATCTCAGCTTAGGGGGCCGTTGCCCACTGGAGCAGGTGTCAGGAGGGGCGGGCTGGCTGCATGAGGAGGTGAGGTCTGAGCTGGGAGGGTTCTGAAGGATGGCTGTGCTTTTGCTGAGTGGGAAAAATGCAGGCGTATGCATTCCTGGCAGAGGGAACAGCTTGTACAAGGACCTGATGCCTAAAGCAGCAAGTGATGGGTGTCTGGGGCTCCTGTGTCACACAGGAGCTTGAACTTGACCCCACTGAAGCAAAAGAAGTGGCCTGATGATGGGGAAGGGAGGGAGGCAGGGATATCAGGTAGGAGGCTGCCGTCAGGATGCATGCAGAGGATGGGTGAAGCAGCAGATTGGTGACGACGATAGGCCAGGATTTATCTTTTTTTTTTTTTTTGGAGACAGAGTCTTGCTCTGTTGCCCAGGCTGGAGTACAATGGCACGATCTTGGCTCACTGCAACCTCTGCATCTCAGGTTCAAGCAATTCTACTGCCTCAGCCTCTAGTAGCAGGGATTACAAGCACCTGCCACTACACCTGGCAAATTTTTGTTTTTTTAGTAGAGATGGGTTTTCACCATGTTGGCCAGGCTGGTTTCAAACTCCTGACCTCAAGTGATCCACCTGCCTCAGCCTCCCAAGGTGCCAGGATTACAGGCGTGAGCCACTGTACCCAGCCCAGGTTTTATCTTAACACATATGAAATAGTAGCTGGCATCTGCTTGGCACTTTAAAATTTATAAAAGGAAAGGTTATCTCATTTGGTCCTTGCAGCAGCACTGTTTGCTTGTTAGGATTTTTTTCACTTTACAGAGGAGGAAACTGAGGCTTCATGAGGCCGTAGAGTCTGTAAATCGGGAAGCTGAGGCTTGAGTACTGTATGTTTCATTATGTCCAGAAAGTCAGGTGCTTGCAGAAGAGGCTTTGTGCAGGGCAGGGCCTGTCAGGCAGGGGAGGGCACCTCACCTTGGCAGCTTTCTCTTGGCCTGAGTCACACTGCCTGGGGAAGGGCCTGCTGCAGGGTTTGGGGAGACAGTCTGGGGTGTGCGCAGATGTGCAGTCTGGCACACTGTCTATTTCTGGATTCTCAGAAGGACCTAAATGGTTCTGATCTGTTTTGGAGATTTTCTCAGGCCTGGATCTGATCCTGGGAAGGGGCCCAAGGGGGCAGGTGAACCTGGACCTGTAGAGGAAGGGCCAGGCAGGGTTACAGAGACTCTTTGGAGATCTTTGGAGCAGACACCCGGATCTTCAGCTCTCATGCCCGTCTGTCACTCTTCCCTCTCCATCTAGCGTTTCCCTGCCCATGAATGGGCTTTTGATTTGACTGGGTGCATGTGACCCAGGTCTGTCTGACTCCAAGCCCAGCATCATCTCTATTCTTAAGGTAGGAGGAGGAGAGAGAGAAGGACACAGGATCTAGGATCTGGAATCACAGACGCTGGGTGACCTTGGGCACACCCCTTCTCTCCACCTCAGTTTCTGTCTCTGTGAAGTGGTGATAACACTTGCTTTGAATGTGAATAGAGAACTCATCTTCGTGCTTGGGCAGAGTGGATGCTCAGTGCATCTTATTTAAGCCAAAGAAGTAATAAAACTGACCAATGGCTGACGCTCAGTTTAGGTGTGACAAGGCTGACCCCTATCGATGGAGCTGCAAGGGTGTCAGGGTGTGGGGCGGTGACAGGGAGGAGGCTTCCCCAGACTCTTCCCAACAGCAGGCTCTGCGGGGAGTGGCTCTTGGGCAGCTCAGACGTGAGGTCTTGGTTTGGGTTTTCCAGAGGAGCAGCCCTTGATCACAAGGATTTGAGTGTAATGCATTAATTTTTGGGAAATTAACAAATTTAATTTCCCAAGAATTAAATTTGGGAGGGGAAAGAAACACCTGAAGCAGAGGAATGGGGATGTGAGACAGGAAAAAAGCCAACAGTCAGGGTGGGCATGGGGGCCTCTGGAAGCCAGTGTGGGGCCCTGGGGCATGGAACGGCTGGGTGTAGGCAGGAATCCCCTGCTTCCTGGCCTGGCACACACCTGCCAGAGGGGACGGTCGGGCAGCAGTTCTGAGTGGATAGGAAGGGACAGGCCCGCTGCCTCAGGGCTCCTCCTTGGGGCTCCCAGCCACCTCTGCACTGGAGAACAGCCCTTCTGTCCCTCTGCCAGGACTTAGGCCACTTCCCTACCAGCTCTGAGGCCTGAATGGCATGCAAATGGCACTTAACATTCCAGAGAAGTCCTGTGCTGGTGGGATAGCCATGCAGTCATGTGGGCATCTTCATCAGGGAGCATGTGAACGGGGATGAGATGGCATGAGGAGATGAGGGGGATGTATCCTCTGGGTGTAGACCCCTCAAATGGGGGTGATCACCACCTGTGACTGTCAGCCTGACTCTGCAGCTGCTCCCACCACCTCCCCAAACCTGGCTACTACACCCAGGAAAGGTCCCAGCTTCCCTTCTCTGGCCTGTTGTCTTCCCTCTTTTCCTGAGACCCTGTTCATCCCAACCTCCCGCTGGCTGCCTCCCAGCCTGACTGCTGGCCACACTCCTGTGGCTCAGGATGCGCCAGCTCAGATACCTTCTCTCCATTCCCCAAAAGAGCCTCTTTTTTCCTGCCTTGTGGCCGTGGCCCTCCTCCTCCCTAGACCAGTGGCACTGGGAACAGGCATGCTCCCAGCTAGGAAGAAGCCGGGACATGAAGCTAGGAGCTGTGGTGAGGTTGCTCGGGTGAGTGATGAGGATGAGGGCCCTGGGCTTCCTGTTTTAAAAATGATTGAGCCTCAGCCTCAAAAAGCTTTTGACAGCCTGGGTAACATGGCCAAACCCTGTCTCTACAAAAAAGGAAAAAATTAGCCAGGTATGGTAGCTTGTGCCTGTAGTGCCAGCTACTCAGGAGGCAGAGGTGGGAGGATTGCTTGAACCCAGGAGGTCAAGGCTCAGTGAGCTGAGATTGCACCCGCTGCACCCCAGCCTGGGTGACAGTGACAGGGCGAGACCCTGTTTAAAAAAAAAGCTTTTGATTATGAGGTCGTATCTACTGATGGTTATTGTATTAGAAATTGAAACAGGAGTTTAAAAGTATTTTAAATATGAATTAATATTTTATATAAATATTTAGTACTTTAAAGATTTAAAAGTATTGTTTAATATTTTCACATTACAAAATGCAAATAGCAAGCCCAATACCTGTTTACATTAAGACTTTTTATGAAAAAATAACTTTTCCAAAGCAAAAATGTACTGAGAAGACTGGCATTATTCTATACTTTGCAGATCTTCTTTATTGGGTGGCTTTAAAGAAGCCACGTTCTGTGTTTGATCTGTTGCACTGCGCTGTTTGGGTTAAAGTGGGTGAAGAACATCTGGTCTCACACAGACGTGTAGTTGGGAAAGGGAGGAGTATCTGAGTAGCTTTTTCAGATAATTGTGCATATTCTTTGTTATTAAGACCAGTACAAGAAGTGATAGTTCTTAAAGTTTGTTGTGATATGGAATCTGAAACCACATCGTTGATGCCACATGGATCTACCATGCACTGTTTTTTTCTTTTTGAGACGATGTCTTGCTCTGTTGCCCAGGCTAGGGTGTAATGCCTTGATCTCAGCTCACTGCAACCTCGGCCTCCCGGTTCAAGCAATTCTTCTGCCTCAGCCTCCCAAGTAACTGAGATTACAGGTGCCCACCAATACCGACTAATTTTTGTATTTTTAGTGGAGACGGGGTTTCACCATATTGGCCAGGCTGGTCTCAAACTCCTGACCTCAAATGATCCGTCCTCCTCTGCCTCTCAAAGTGCTGGGATTACAGGCATGAGCCACCATGCCCATCTGCACTTTGAATGGGTCTTTTAGCTGTGTGTGATTTCATAACCTCATACACTCGTCATTTGGAAAATATTGTTTCACTAAGTTATACACGTCTTCCAAGTGTTGACACCCTTCATTATGTAATATCATAAAAAAGCACATCTGTTTCTGACCTCATCAGAAAGGTCCCTAGGTACTAGGGTGCTGTGACACTGCTGGTGGTAGATACCCGCTTTTCAAAATTCTCCTTTTGGATGTTTTTGGCTCAGTTTTTAAATTCTTGTCAGCACATGTTGTTTTATTTTTGTGATGGATCCACTTCATTGACTTGTAAGAAAATGTCTTCCAGATACCCAAGTTTGAATACCCATTGTCTGTCAGTCGTTCTTTTAGTTAATAATAGTGTTCCAGGTGAAGAAGTGGCTAATGCAGCTGGCAGCTTCAGAGACAAGCACCTTTCACGGAGAGTTGGGTTTGCAGCAGCAGGCTCTCTGCACACTTCCCACTTCAGCACACAGAAGAGAATAGTGTGTACTTGAATTTAGATTGAGTAAGATTAGTGCTTTTGTAGGCGCGGTGGCTCACACCTGTAATCCCAGCACTTTGGGAGGCTGAACCAGGTGGATCACTTGAGGATGAGTTCGAGACCAGCCTGGCCAACATAGCAAAACCTCATCTCTACTAAAAATACAAAAAAAATAAGCAGGCTGTGGTGGTATGTGCCTGTAATTCCAGCTACTTGGGAGACTGAGGTCCAAGAATTGCTTGAACCCAGGAGGTGGAGGTTTCGGTGAGCTGAGATTGCTCAGTTGCATTCAGCCTGAGTGACAGAGTGAGATTCTGTCTCAAAAAAAAAATTAGTACCTTTTACGTCTTTATCAAGGACATTGTCCAGTGAAACTGGACATCTGTCCTTCCCATGAATGTGTGGTCCGAGGATAGTGTTTGATGCTCTGATCTTGACGGGGGCTGAGGCTTCAGCAGCTTCTTCCTCATTGCTTCTGTGCCATCAGGCCAAGTGTCAACACAGTGAAAGAGGAAAGTAACATTTTAGCATCAAGATGGAAATAGCTATGACCTGATGGATACCCCAAGGGTCTCAAGGTATGTCCAGGGGTCAGAGGATACAAGCTGAGGACCACTGGCCTGGATGTCCTCCTCCTTTGCCTATAAACTCCTGTGCCACAGCAGATCCTCCAGGCCAGCTCAGGTCCCTTTGTCACAGGTTTTTAACATTCTCTGTGTTCTGGGCCAGGCGTGGTGGTTCACGCCTGTAATCCCAGCCCTTCGAGAGGCCAAGGTGTGGGGGGGCGGGTCACTTGAGGTCAGGAGTTCGAGACCAGCCTGGCCAACATGGTGAAACCCCATCTCTACTAAAAATACAAAAATTAGCTGGAAATCGCTTGAACTCGGGAGGCGGTGGTTGCAGTGAGCCAAGATCGTTCTACTGTACTCCAGCCTGGGCAACAGAGCGAGACTCTGTCTCATAAAAAAGAAAAAAAAATTCCTCTGCTCTGTTCCACTGTTGCCCGTGTCAACATTGTTGATAGGACTATTTGGTGATTGTTATCAAGACCAGATAGTGGTTCTGATTTGTTCATCATTGGGTCCCCGGGGCCTGGCCCAGGTCCCAGTACACTATAGGTACTTGATGAATATTTGTTGACAGAATAAGCTGCTTTGTGTTGGGCCCCATGCTGGGAGTTGGGGGCCTAGAGCCGCAACAGACATTGTTCCTCTTCTCCAGATATTCCCAGCCTGGTGAAAGTGCCCAGCTGTGCTCTCACATGGGCATGGGAATCCCATCTGGGAAGCAGCAGGGGACATGAAGCCAGCAACTCTGATGGAGACACTGGGACTAGTGCTGAGGGGAGGGGCCTGGGCACAGCGGGGCCTCTGTGGCTAGTGATGGGAGCAGTGGCCAGGCCCCTGCTGGAACCTGGTTCCCTGGACCCCTTAGAGTGGGACCTGTGTGGTTTCTGATGAGACTGTTTATGTGTCTCTTTTCCCCTTCAGGTCACAGTTACCTGGAGAGGCTCCTGAATGTTGAGGTGCCCCAGAAAGTTGGGTGAGTTCAGTTCCGGGGCTTTGCAGGTGGGCAGAGCACCCCTGGACAGGGAGCCGAGGTGAGCGCCAGGGCTGGAAGCAATTCCTGGGGATGAGTCTTCCCTGCTGAGCCCTGACTGCCCACGGGCTGCCCCTGTCCCTTGTCAGACCAGTCAGTGAGTGACGTGGGTGTTGGCTGCCTGGTCTTCCTGCAGTGCCCGTCAGCGGTGCTGGTTGCCCTGGCCAGACCTGACCCTGGGGCATGAGCTCCAGAGGTTGTGGGTGAGGCGCAGCTGCCAGGAAGAGCTACATTCAAACTGGGTGGGATGGGGGTACTCCAGGATCACACCCAATGCTGCTTTGGGCCAGGACACAGACTCCTTTTCTTGGAGGCCATGTCCTGCCATCATGAAAACTAGCCCCTCCCTCCTTGCTGCAGAGCAAGAGTTTGTTCTTGGGATTGGGAACAGGGTGACTGGGTGGCCCTGCTGGCCTTGCTGGCCCCATGGTGAATGGAGAACGACCACAAAGGAGATATAGCTCACCTGGGCCCAAGATGGGGAGCCAGAGCTGAGGAGGGAGCTCACGTCCTCAGCAGCCCTGCGGGGGGATGGTGGGGGGAGGAAGCCGCATTCTGAATCTGACCTCCCTCGTCTGCCCACAGAGCCATTGCCTGGAGCTGCCATCCTCCCATCCCGCAGGGGGCTGTGGGTTGATGGTCCTGACCAGGGCACCTTATGTTGACATCTTGGGTCCCCCATCCCTGGAGCAGGGGAGGGACTCCCTGTGCAGGAGGGCTTGGACTGGCTGGACAGTCCCCACAGAGTCCCCCTTCTGTTTTCAGTCCTGAGCAGAAGGAGCCTCCCAAGGAGGCTGAGCCTGTGGTGGCAGCTGAGCCAGAGGTAAGGCGGCTGCCCGGGGAAGGGAGGACTCGCCTCTGGGGCTCCCGCTCTGCCCTGCAGCATCCTGGGCCTTGGGTTCCAGGTTGAGACTCCTAAAGCCTTCGTTCTTTCCACAGGCCCCTGAGAACAACGGGAATAACTCGTGGCCCCGCGATGACACCAAGATTGCCAGTGGTACACCCAACCCGAAGCTCGCAGCCAGCAACCAGGAAATACCCTCTGCAGGGCAGCAAGGTGAGTCTTCCAGCCCTGCCTGCCGTGTGCAGTGCCTGGAGCCAGTGGGCCTTGGTGGCCTCTACCTGACCTTCTCTCTGGGGAGAGGAAGCCTCATTTTCTGGGCCAGAAGGCTAAAGAGAAATGAAACCTGGGGGTTCACAGAGCTCCTTTGAGGTTTTACCTCCCGCCATTGGGCTGAGTGCAGCATGGGGGCCTGTGGCTGGTTGGGACAGGAAGCAGGGGAAGGGCCTGCGCTGGGGTGTGGTTATGAAGTGGCCAGGCCAAGGCCTTGAGCTCGACTCCAGGGATCAGCGGGAAGAGCTGTGGGCTGGGGATTGGAACACTCCCCTGGCCTCCTCCTTTGCCTCTGTTGCTAGCTTCTTTGTGACCTTTGTAGGTCCATCCCTGTCTAAAGAGGGCTGGAGAGCCGTAGGCTTGGGAGGGTCCCAGGGTCCTGCTCATGTCTCACTGAGAAGGGTGCTTCTCTGTGGTGGGAAGAGTACTGTAGCTGTGAGATCTTGAACATGGCCTCCTCTTCTTCACGACGTGGTCAGGGACAACGATCCTGCCACCCCCACAGCCCCTAGGGCTGCTGCAAGGAACTTTTGGAGTAAGGGGCACTTTCTCCTAGCAGTGAAATAAAACATACTGACCCTACACCCCACATGTAGACCGCACAGCAGGAGCCACCCGCTGCTCCTGTCATGGCCACACTAGCTGCATAGCCCAGGAGGGGTGGGATTTAGAAGCTGTGTGAGGGGCTTGGAGTTCCTGCTTCTATAAGGCGTCCACACACTGTTCTTTGTGTCAGAGGTGGGTGGGGCATGGCTGGGGCTGCTGTCTCAACAGGACCATCCTGTCTTGCCTACCTCAGAGCCAGGCACTCGCGGGCAGGGGTTCATGGGCTGGGGGTAGCCAGGCTTTGGCATCTAGATTCCTCAAGGCTAGTCAGGGTTAAAGCTGATAGGTCTGCGTTTGGCCACCATGGAGTTGCCAGGAAGGGAGCGTTGCCCCACTGCCAAGTCTGCTGCCCAGGGACCCCTTCCCCCTACACCCCCATTCCCAGCCTGCTGCTGCCATCATTTCTGCAGCCTTGCTGAAATTGCTATCTTCACAGAGACCAAGATGGACCAAGCAGATGGACCCAGAGAGCCACCGCAGAGTGCCAGGTTTGCATCAGGGAAGGGGCCTGTGGCATCTCTGTTCTGAGGGCCCCAGAGGACATGGCCTTGTGTCCTTGCTCAGCGAAGCTGGACGTGTGCCGAGGGGCTCGTAGCCTCTCTGCTGGGGTGTGGTCTGGTGCTCTGACTTAACCAAAGAGGCAGCTCCATGCTGTGGATGAGCACTAGCCTGGGAATAGGGCTACCCGATGGTTAACCCCGTCTTAGTGTGGCCTCTTGGCCATGTGACCTTGAAATAGTCACCTCCCTTTCTCTGAGTGGGCAACAGAGGGTCGGTTAGGCTCTCTAGTCTCTTTCAGAAAGTCTAGAGGCCTGTGGCCTAGGCGCAGTGTTGTTCACCGGGATTACCTTTGATGAAGTGTGGCTGGGCTGTGGTGGGCTGCCCTGTGATGCCATCACCTGTGCCTTGGCAGGAGGAAGCGCAGCTACAAGCAGGCGGTGAGTGAGCTGGACGAGGACCAGCATCTAGAGGACGAGGAGCTGCAGCCCCCCAGGAGCAAGACCCCTTCCTCACCCTGCCCGGCCAGCAAGGTGAGCTGGGCGCCTGCCCTGCCCTGGTGCCCCTGACCCCCATTGGTACCCTGCCCCGCTGGCCCACTCCTGACCCTGGTCCTCGTCTGTAGGTGGTGCGGCCCCTCCGGACCTTTCTGCACACGGTGCAGAGGAACCAGATGCTCATGACTCCGACCTCAGCCCCCCGTAGCGTCATGAAGTCCTTCATCAAGCGCAACACTCCCCTGCGCGTGGACCCCAAGGTTAGGGGCCTGTGCCCAGGTTGGGCTTGGCGGGAGCTGGGCAGTGTGGCCGAAGGTCCAGTCTATCCCCTAAGATACTGGGAGTAGCGTGATCCGGGGCAGGGACAAGTGTGGCCGGGCTGTGTTAGGGGCCAGCTGAAGCCTCTGTGGCCACCCACTGCCTTGACCTCTGGGGGTACTGTCCCAACCTTGCGGGCTCTTGACTGTAGCCCAGAGGCTCGGCCGGCTCACTGTGAGCCCTGGGGATCGGGGTGGTTAAGGTGAAGGGCCCTTGTGGACACCTACCTCATTGGGATGAGGGTTGGGTGGCAGAGGTGGTGGGGGTGCCGCTGGCAAGAGGGGCAGGCCCCATGCAGGCTGGCTGGCACAGCTGGGCGCATGGCCTGACTGTAGGATGCCCCGGCCTGGCACTAACTCTTGGCTTTTCCCTTGTCTCCTCTCCACAGTGCAGCTTTGTCGTAAGTAAAGCCTTTTCCTGTCGGTAACCTAGCCCCACCTAGCACTTACCTGCTTTAGCCCCTTCCCTGCGTAGCTGACAGCACTCGTAGACGCACTAACATCGTGAGCGGGAGAGCCTTAGGGAGAGGGTGGGCCGTGAGGGGTGCACTGGCTGGAGGCACCCAGCTGTTCTGGGCCTCAGCCTCCTCTGCCCTCTCTGCCCTTGACTGCTCCTAGGAGGAAGCAAGGGAGTGTGGCCTGCGGCTTTTCGCCAGGGCTTCAGCTTGACGTGTTCCCCACAGCCACCTCCTGCCCTCCTCCCCAGCACCAGGCACCAGGCACCAGGCCCCCTCAGGGTCTGTGGGTCTTTGAAGAGAACAGACAGGTTGTCTCTGGTCCCCAGAGCCACTGAGATTTATTGGTTCACGGACCTGAGCAGTAGCCTTGAGGCAGTGCGGTGATGGGGGAGGCCCAGTGTGAGTCTGAACCGAGCGGGGAGGCTGGGTCTTGCTGTGCTGGGTGGCAATAGAACAGTGAGTGGTAGCATCTAGAAACAAGTCACAGAAGCTGTTCTCTTCTCAGACACCTCAGAACTGAGCTGAGTTAGGCTGGCCATGAGCAAGGACCCTTGGAATGCAGGGACATGCTTCACCCGAAGTCCCAGCTCCCTGCGCCAGTGGCCAAGGCCCCAGCCACCTCATTCCTTTAGTTCCTGCAAGCCTTCTGATGGGTTCCCTGCAGCCACATAGGGACCTGTGACAGCCAGGAGGGCTCCTGCCTCCAGCTGAGGGCCTTGGCAGGTGGGAAGGGCTTCCCAGCAGCTGATCACATGGGTCCTGAAGTGGCTTCTCCTGCATGGAGGCCTGTTCCCCTCTTGCTGGACAGAGTGACCGACAGTACACCTTCCAGTGACCTTACCACCTGTGCCCCACCCAGACCAATTAGAACTCTGCAGGTCTTAGTGTCCTTGGACTGGTCACCTCCCTTCCTCTGGGGTGACAGGGAAGCCTAGGAAGTTGCCCTTTCCTGCTCTGGGGATCCCAGGTCCCTGCACAGAGCATCTAATGGGTGGGGACAGTCCATAGCTAGGAGACCAGGGGCCCACAGAGTAATTTTGGACTGTATTCTGAACATGATGGTATGGGCCTCTGGGCCTAGTTTAAATCTATGGAGAATTACTGCAGTTTAGCAGCAACTGACCTGTTTAGGTTTAGGCTGCAGGTTCCTTTCTGCCTTCTGTGGACTTAGGTTCCAATGTTAGTCCCAGTTTTGAAGAAAGCAGTGCTATTTGGCCTTTTCCCAGCTGTGTGCCAGTCACCAGTCAGCCTGGGACCTGGAAGGTGGTCTGTTCATTTAGTTCTCAGCTTTTGGTGTGATAATTACGGTCAGATCCTAGCATCTGCAGCTTGGAGCTGAGCCTAGGCGCTCATCAATAATCCGTGGTGTCATTTTCCTGATCTCCAGCACTTTCTGCTCCTCTGGGGCTCCCTTTTCCATCCTGCAGCCAGGAAGCTGGGGCTCAAGTTGCTTTGTTCTGCTTTATGTGCTTCGACTGTGTCCAGGGCCACCTGCCAGGGAGACGGAGAAAGAACCACAAGCAGGGTTTGGCCCTCACTTCTGGGATCACAGCTCCTCCCTTGAGTTTTGACTCGGCAGCTGTCTCTGTCCAGGGCCACCTGGCAGGGGGACAGACAGACAGACAAGTGACACACAATATTTGGCCCACACTTTTGGGATTACAGCTCCTCCCTTGAGTTTTGACTTGGCAGCTTCTTTAACTGCTGCTGCCCCTGGTTGCCATAGGACTACCTGTGGGATGGGGCACAAGGGAAAGAAGAAAAGAGAAAAGTCAAAAATGGGGTTTCTGCCTTCTCTTAGCGTTAGATACGCTGGTCCTGATACTGAGTCAGGACCAGAAGGCTTATCCTGGAATGATTTCTGTCTGCACCCCAGTGACTCCTTTGGAGTTTCAGGCTGTGTTGAGTTAGGTTGGAGGAACAATGGTGAACTCACTGCTGGTTGGCTGTTGCTTCCAAGTCCAGTCTTCCCCAACTGCCAGCTCCTCTTTAGTTTTCAGAGGCCTCAAGCAGCCGCTCCTTTCTTTCTGTCCAGGCTTTGTAGCTGCATTCAGTGGGAGAGGTGGCATGTGTCTACTCCATCTTACCTGTTACTGGGCCCCTGCTCTCCATCTTTAGGAGGATATCTTGGAGCCAGATTTCTAGGTGGGAGTGCTCCTTCATTTGGGGTCAGAAGCCAGGGAGAAATCTATAGTAACCAGTACAGGAAGAGGGGGCAGCTTCGGACACTGTGCCCAGAAGTGGGAGTCTTCTGGGAGCCAGGTTGGGTGATGGGTGTGGGGCTTCAGTGTGAGTCCCAGCCTCCACCCAGCCCCAGGCTGTTCAAGGGGAAAGCACCAGTTGTCCTTGTCCTTGGCCAGGGAAGCTTAGAGCCCCTGCCCATCCCTGTGGGCTGCCCTTTGCTGTGGCTGTGCCCCCAGGGCTTTCTGTGTCTGCCCAGGAGGGTATGCCACATCTTTCAGCTTTTCAGAGAGCACTTTTTAAAAGTTGCTTTAGGGCCGGGTGCGGTGGCTCAAGCCTGTAATCCCTGCACTTTGGGAGGCCGAGGCGGGTGGATCACGAGGTCAAGAGATCGAGACCATCCTGGTCAACATATTGAAACCCTGTCTCTACTAAAAATACAAAAAATTAGCTGGGCACGGTGGCTCATGCTTGTAATCCCAGCTACTCAGGAGGCTGAGGCAGAATTGCCTGAACCCAGGAGGCGGAGGTTGCAGTGAGCCGAGATCGCGCCATTGCACTCCAGCCTGGGTAACAAGAGCGAAACTCCGTCTCAAAAAAAAAAAAATGAATGTCGGCCAGGTGTGGTGGCTCACGCCTATAATCCCAGCACTTTGGGAGGCTGAGGCAGGCAGATCACCTGAGGTCAGGAGTTCCTAAACAAGCCTGACCAATATGGGGAAACCTTGTCTCTATTAAAAATATAAAATTAGCTGGGCGTGGTGACACGTGCCTATAATCCTAGCTACTCAGGAGGCTGAAGCAGGAGAATCACTTGAACCCGGGAGGTGGAGGTTACCATGAGCCGAGATTGTGCCATTGCTCCAGCCTGGGCAATAAGAGCAAAGCTCTATCTCGAAAAAAAAAATAGCCTGACGTGATAGCTTATGCCTGTGATCCCAGCACTTTGGGAGGCCGAGGTGGGCGATCCCTTCCCTTGAGGTCAGGAGTTCAGGACCAGCCTGGCCAACATAGTGAAACCCTGCCTCTACTAAAAATACAAAAATTAGCTGGGCGTAGTGGTGGGTGCCTGCAGTTCCAGCTACTCAGGAGGCTGAGGCATGAAAATTGCTTGAACCCAGGAGGTGGAGGTTGCAGTTAGGCAAGACTGCACCATTGCACTCCAGCCTGGGTGACGGAGATTCTGTCTCAAGAAAAGAAGCAAAAAAGGAGCATAGCCACGTCACAGGAAGTTTGGAAAATAAACGAAATTTAATACCATCCCTATTCCATCTCCTAGACTGTAGTAACCTCTGTTAGTATTTGGCAATATTTCCTTTTATTTTTTTCAACTATTGTGAAATAGCTGATATACACCGACCAAAGAATACGTGTATGTGGTATGGATGTTGTAAATCATAATGGAAGTTACGCCTGGCGTCTGCACCAGCCCCTACTAGAACATTCACTGTGACTTTGGGAGCTGCCTTTCTGCTCCTCACCCTTCCAAGCTCATCCTTCATTCTCTTTTTCAGTGCATGGTTTATGTAGTTGTCTGCACATAAATCCTATTTGGAGTGTGACTTTTGTGCTGCATAGGCCTCAGCTGAGGGCCCTGTGGCTCAGGCTTTTGTGAGGCAGTTGAGTGCTCCTGGGAGGAAAGATGGGAGCTGTGGGCCTTGGCCTGGGTGCTGATGGGGGCACATTGGGGATACCTCTGCCTAAGAAGCATTCTGATGCTGCTGCCCACGTGGCTACAGGCAGCTGGGGACTGCGGGCATGGGCAAGGGGGTTGTTCTTGCTCATGTCTCATCTCCTTTGCTCCACCCCACCCCAGGAGAAGGAGCGGCAGCGGCTGGAAAACCTGCGGCGGAAGGAGGAGGCTGAGCAGCTGCGCAGGCAGAAGGTGGAGGAGGACAAGCGGCGGCGGCTGGAGGAGGTGAAGATGTAAGTGGCCTGGCTCCCTGGACCATGGCCTGCCCCAGCCTTGGCAGGGCTCCTTGTGACTGTCCTGTGCCCCGCAGGAAGCGTGAGGAACGCCTCCGCAAGGTGCTGCGGGCCCGAGAGCGGGTGGAGCAGATGCAGGAGGAGAAGAAGAAGCAGATTGAGCAGAAGTTTGCTCAGATCGACGAGAAGACTGAGAAGGTGCGAGCCTGGACGGGGGGCCCAGGCAGTTCAGACTTGGCCCAAGGGTCAAGACCGGACCCCTCAGGAAATCGCAGATTTGTCACTACTCCTATACCCATCTCCTGTCTGCTCCATGGGCCCTGGAGTTCACTCTGAGCCCAGTGGGGGCGCTGACCGCTCCTGGCTCTGGGTTTCCCTGGCAGCCCTTTGTGAGTCGGGTCTGACACTCAGGCAGGACTGGCTTCTGGGATCCTCTCCCTGGGCGGTGGGAACAAGCCAGGTGTGCAGGGTTGGGCAGGGCCTGTCATGCAGAGTTCTGGGTCCCACTCTGCAGGACTGAATGTGGGTGCTCCAATGGGCATGTGTGGGTGGGCTTTGCAGGCCAAGGAGGAAAGACTGGCGGAGGAGAAGGCCAAGAAAAAGGCAGCGGCCAAGAAGATGGAGGAGGTGGAGGCGCGCAGGAAGCAGGAGGAGGAGGCGCGTAGGCTCCGGTGGCTGCAGCAGGTGCGAGCGCAGGTGGGCCTCACCGAGGAGATGGGCACTGTCTCAGCACCATGGGGCCCTGCTGGGCGCACCCCGCCTTGTCGGGTTGACGGAGCACTCCTGTTGCTTCATGCCAAGGAGGTTTCTCCGAAGCCTCCAGCGGGAGGATGGTGACCAGAGCCTGCCTCTCAGCTCTGCCATTTACTAGCTGTGGGACCTTGTGCAGGCTGCTTGACCTCTCTGCTTCCATATCTTCAAGTAGCAGTGCGGGTTAAGCATGTTAATGTCTGTGAAGTGTCAGTAGTGTCTGATGCCTGCTAAGTGTTCTCCACGATTGCTGTTATGGTCTATCCCCTGACCGTTCTAAGAGTAAGGGCTTGCCTCTTCGCAGTCAGTCTGAGGGCTCTAGAGAAGGCAAATCATCATTAGGGGTTATGTGTGACTAGTTACTAAGATCAGTTCTTGACTGTGTGCTGGGCACTGTGCTAAGTGTGTTATGCATATAAAACCAGCAACCCCATCAAGTGGTGGGGGCTGATATGAGAAACACCTGGGCTTTGGGCGAACAGGGCCACCATTCTCCCTTTCTGGCCCAGCCACAGCACCCGGCCTTGCTCTCCATTTCAGGAGGAGGAAGAGCGACGGCACCAAGAGCTGCTGCAGAAGAAGAAGGAAGAGGAGCAGGAGCGGCTACGGAAGGCAGCCGAGTCTAAGCGGCTGGCAGAGCAGCGTGAGCAGGAGCGGCGGGAGCGGGAGCGGCGGGAGCAGGAACAGCGAGAGCAGGAGCGGCAGCTGGCGGAGCAGGAGCGGCGGCGGGAACAGGAGCGGCTCCAGGCTGAGAGGTGAGGGACCTGCTGGCCCACCTGCCTGCTCTCCGTGTGTGTGTGTGGAAGAGAGATGGTCTGGCCCCTGCCTGGATACAGCCCACCTGCATGTGGGGATTTGCAGGCCCTGTCCTTGGCACCAAGCCCATATGCCTGCAGCTAGTGGCCCACCTGAACACACTGTCCATTGACTATGGGAGATTCAAGGAGTGCTACATGGGCTTGCTCAGGGCTTGGCTTGGTTTTGCCTCTAGCTGTGTGTACTGACTTCTTTAGTGTTTTTCGTAACTGGCAGGAGTGGGGTGCTCAGAGGATGAACTGGTATTCCTCAGCGGGGCCACCATGGGCATTTTGGGAAGGAGAGATCTTTGTGGTACATTGCAGGTTGTTTGGCATGTTCCCACTAAATGTACCTCCCCTGGTGAGGACGATAACTCAGATTGCCCCCCACTGATACGTGCAGACTATTCCCCTGCCTTGGGAACCGTGGACCCAGGAGCCCTGAGATCTTCCAGCTCTGCAGATGCAGTGGTCTATGTACAAGAGACAGGAGTTCCATGTTTAGTTTTACAGGCATTTGTCCAGGGCCTACCCTGTGCCTGGTTGTTCTAAGAGTCGTGGGGATGCCAAGGAGGAAAAGCCACACTCATTGTTGGTCAGGAGATTCTCGGGATCCTGTGTCTGTGCACACAGAAGCAGAGCACAAAGGCCCACGTACGTGTGAGACATGCAGGCCCCGTAGGTGTTGGCTCTTTCGCCTCCGCTTCCTGGGAAACACTGGGCAGCACTTTTTTGTGTGTCCATCTTTGTGGGTGGCTACAGGTTTATCAGAGAAGCGAGGAGTCACAGCCGGAGGAGGGCTCCACTGCGTCAGGGCTGCCTGACGGGCACAAAGCTGACCTTGGTCCTCTGGGCAGAGTCTGGGAAGGTGAGAAGGTGTAGGGGGCAGCTGATGTGGTTTTAGAATTGCAGGTGCTGGGCAGGGCAGGGGCTTTGAGGGTGACGTGTGATAGTCGTAGTGTCGGCAGCTTTGCGGGGTAGCCAAGCTACATGCTTTATGTCTGTCTCCTTGTTTGGTTCTCAGTTGAAGCCCACGGGGCGTGGGAGCCATCAGCTCCACTCCATACAAGGGGAAACAGGTCCAGAGAGGTTAATGACTTGTTCAAAGTCACGAGCAAGTGTGTTGTGGAGGTGACTCCAGAACCTATCCACAGCCCCTTCCCTGTTCGTGCTTGGAGCCTGTGTCTGCCCTGCAGGGTTAGGATAATTAGGCGACTGGATTATCCCGTTTGATTCTAGTGTTGACCCTGGAGGAAATGTGTTATGGTCCCCATTTTGTAAAAGTGTGGTGAGGCTCAGAGACTTCAGTTGCAAGGAAAGGTGGGGGCCAAATGCTGGTCTCCAGCTTGTGTTTCCTGCACTCTCTGGTGTGCACCTTTCTAGCCCCTGGGGCAAAACGCAGCTCTTGGTTCTAAGCCAGGTACTCATTCTGCAATCTTGCCTTCTAAGGCGTGTCCTGCTGGCTGGGCCTGGCTTCCCCAGCAGGGATGGGAACAGGGCTAGGGCTGGGGCTCCGTTTCCTGTCCTAACAGGCTCTTGCTGGGTCCTCAGGGAGCAACAGGAGCGGGAAAAGGCCCTGCGGTTGCAGAAGGAGCGACAGCAGAGGGAACTGGAGGAGAAGAAGAAGAAGGTGAGCAGAGCTGGGTTTCGGGCTCCCTTGCGGTCTACCCTGAGCTGCAGGCTGGTCTGGACTCCTGTGGCAGGGGCTGCCTAGGGAGGGGAGGAGAAGGGAGGGGAAAGAGAGGAAAAGAAGGGGAGGGGAAGGAAGGTAGGGGAGGGAGAGGGAAAGGGGGGAAGGAAGGGAGAGGAGGAGGAGAAGAAGGAAGGGAAGACTCCTTAACACCCCATTGCCACCTGCGTTCCAGGAAGAGCAGCAGCGTCTGGCTGAGCGGCAGCTGCAGGAGGAGCAAGAGAAGAAAGCCAAGGAGGCAGCCGGGGCCGGCAAGGTCTTGAACGTGACTGTGGACGTGCAGGTGCAGCCTGGGCCCCAGTGGAGAAGCCCTCAGGTGGAGGGGCCCACTTTGATTATTCTCTTCCCGGAGAGGACTGATACACTTGGCTCAATTGTTTTTACTATTTTTGATGTTCTTTGTTACTCTAAAAGTAGAATTTGTTGAGGGGGGAGATAAAAAGGAACTAAACTTTATAAAAGAGTATAAAGTTTAAAGAAAAACAGGCCCTCAGGAAAACTTTGCTAAGCCAATTGTATATCCTTCTAGATTGTTACCTATGTAACCATTTTAACACACACAGATATTCTTTCCATTTCACCCATACACATATATATTTTAAGTGAGCACATTTGGCAGCTTGATTTCCAGCCCCCCCCCACCCCATGTTTTTTTTTTTTCCTCTTAGTATATTGTAGACATTTGTCCATTTCAACACAGGTAAATTTCTTAGTTTTGATGGCTGTGTACCTTCATTGTCCTGGAATTCAGCCGGCTCCTCTTGATGAGCATTTGATTTATTTTCACTTCAGTGCTGTTACAAACAAAACAGTGTGAGGAAGGGTTTCAGTGCAGCAAGATTAAGATGTTGAGAACTTGGCAGTTAGTATGGCATCTGTCAATGACGATGGTTCTCCTGGGTGGTTCTCAGGAACAGTCTACACACACTGACCTGGAAGAAAGCTTGCAGTACACCTTAACATGAGAAAAGTGTGTGTTCTGTGACTTTTTAAAATTAAAAAGCAGGCTGGGTGCAGTGGTTCGTGCCTGTAATCCCACCACTGGGATGCTAAGGTGGGTGGATTACTTGAGGTCAGGAGTTTGAGACCAGCCTGGCCAACATAGTGAAACCCAGTGTGTACTAAACATACAAAAAAATAGCCGGGTGTGGTGGTGCACACTTGTAATCCAGCTACATGGGGAGGCTGAGACATGAGAATCACTTGAACTTGGGAGGCGGAGGTTGCAGTGATCTGAGATCACACCACTGCACTCCAGCCTGGATGATAGCAAGATTCTGTCTCCACCGCTGCCCTAAAAAGGTGACCCTGCACCTTTTGTTTCTCCTGTGACATGGGAGGAGGTGAGCAGGGCCCCAGAGCTCCTCGGGGGTGAGAGGCAGGAGTGCAGTGGAGGGAGCTGACGGCCGCCGTTGTTTCTCCAGTCTCCAGCTTGTACCTCCTATCAGATGACTCCGCAAGGGCGCAGGGCCCCCCCCAAGATCAACCCAGATAACTATGGAATGGATCTGAATAGCGACGACTCCACCGATGATGAGGCCCATCCCCGGAAACCCATCCCCACCTGGGCCCGAGGTGAGCAAAGCCCAGAGCTCCCTGGGAGACTCAGGCCCTCACTGGTCTTCACCTTGAGGTGAAGGCTGCTGTGTGCCTGAGCTGGCGGCTCAAGGCTCTGGCTTTGGGCATGCATGTGCCTGGCGGAGAATGGGGCACCTTGTGTTCATTGTGCTTATCCAAGGACCAGACCTATGAGGTTGGGTTCCTTCGTTGTCAACAAATAGGTGAAATTGCACTGGCTTTGGGCATGTAGCTGGGTGTTTTGACTTGGACTGTGCCCGTCCTTAGAGTCCCATCCAGCAAGGCTGAAGAGACTTGGACCCAAGTAAGCCTCCTGGGGCAGGGGCAGAGCTAGAGCGGGGAAGAGCACCAAGCTGGAGCCTGGGGCTTCCAGCCAGCTGGGCAGGCAGGAAAGGCCCTGAGGAGGGTGCCAGCCACTTGAGCAGGATTTGACCCAGAGTTTACAGGCCCCAGCATGAAACAAGAACGTGAGTGAGCGTGACTGTAATGCCTCAGGCCTGAGTGCAAGGCCAGCTTGAGTGAGCAGGGTGGGTGCTAGAACTGGGTGCTGCCAGAGTGGATGGGGCCAGTGGGTGCCATAGGTGCCTTACAGCATTTGCTGAGCTGGAAGTCTGGGAGGAACGCAGATGCCCCAGAGGGAAGTGCCTGGAGTCCCATATCTGGTAGGGCCTCTACAGAAACTTGTTTTTGTGAGTTTCATCTCATCTGAACCCTGCAGTAACCGGCGTGTACCTTAAGCCTCTTAACCACTAGTATTAAGTCATGTGGGAGATGGCAGCAAGCAGGAGCCAGATCGCTTGCAAAGCCACCTAATGAGAGCTGACTTTGAACAGCTTACGTAAACAGTTTCCTCATCTGTGAAAGGAGGGTGATGACAAGACCCAGCTGAGGAATTCTATGTAGAGTGCCCTGAGTGAGTTCACAGCGGGCCCTTAGAGCCGCATGCAGTGCTGAGCAAGTGCTGGGTGCGTGTCTGGCCTCCTGATCCCCTGGGTCTTCCTCAGCCCTGTTGTCAGGACTGTGCCCTCCCACATCCACTGACCAGAGGCCCCCTCAGCACTGCACCAGGGTCTGTGGGGTCAATGAGAAGCAGCTGGCCAAGGTGGCCGAGATGGCAGACTATGCTGAGGCTCTGGAGCTGGGTTTGTCTTCAAACACAGGCTTCGCCATGATTAGCTGTATGCTTTTGGGCAGATCTGAATGGGAGAATAAAGAACCTGCCTCCCAGGTGGTGGGCGGGACAGGTTCAAGGGGTGCCTGGCTCATGTGAGCTCTCAAGGACTTTGTGCAGGTTAAGCTGCCAGAGGACGGTAGTAAGGATGTGAAATGAGCCTTCTCTGGGTTTTATGGTGGTACAGGCAGGGGCAGGGCTGAAGAGGGTGACAGAGCTCTGTAGGGAGGTTGGAGAGGGTGACATGGCTCTGTGGGGGACAGGGGATGAGGAGGCTCGTGGGGAGCCCCAAGGCAGTAATTGGTCTGTGGTCTCCTGCAGGCACCCCACTCAGCCAGGCCATCATTCACCAGTACTACCACCCGCCGAACCTTCTGGAACTCTTTGGAGCCATTCTCCCACTGGACTTGGAGGATATCTTCAAGAAGAGCAAGCCCCGCTATCATAAGCGCACCAGCTCCGCCGTCTGGAACTCACCGCCCCTGCAGGGTGCCAGGGTCCCCAGCAGCCTGGCCTACAGCCTGAAGAAGCACTGAGTCTGGCCTGTGGCCTTCTTGGCAACTTCACCTCCTGTCTGTGTCTCTCTGTCTGTCTCTGTCTTTGTCTGGTGCCCTCCTTCTTGGCATGCCATCGTGGAGGGCTTGGTCAGGTGTATATAAATATCCTCTCTGCTGGGTGTTTCTGCTGCAGGTGGCAGGTGGCCCCAGGCCTGTTTGGAGGATGGGCTGGGTGGGTGGTTGGGGGAGAACCAGGCCCAGCCCCACGTGGCTCACAGACAGTGCTCTGTAAATAGTTGTTATAATCTAGCTGAATGTTAGCATTTTAGTCTTTGGCATTTTACTGTTTGGGAGGTAGATTAATAAAGTATATTCCTTCAAGTCTGCCGTTGGTACCGTGAAGACTGGGAGCCTCAGCCCTGGCCCTGTAGCTGTGTGTCTTGGGCCACCAGTGGGTTGGAGGACCGAGGTTCTGTTCCATCACCTGCAGTGCCTCAGCATCACTGGGTGCAGGCTCCCACCCTCGGAGATGCTACTCTAGTGGGTGGTTCCACTGCCTGGATAAGCCGAGGCACACTTCAGATACTGTCACGATGGGGCAGGTGGAGCGCCTTCCTGTGTTTTTTGGGGTGCTCCCTGTTTGTAAAGGGGAGCTTGTTCATTGGGAAAGACCTGGGTCTTGACACAGCCCTGCCACTTAGTCCCTTACCCTCTCCATTCCTCAGGCTCCACCCTTGCCGCACAGGTGGTAAAGGGACTTGAGAAAATCTATGTGCTGGTGAAGCATGAGTTCTAAGGAGTAAAGGGGTATCCCTTGAGACCACCTTGGGACAGTGCTTGCAAGCTGCGATATATTTCCCCAGCAAAGCCAGGCAGCCTCTAATTAAATGCTTAGCACCAGTGAAAGCTGGCTGTGGTTCTGCCTCTGAGTGGCCTGCTGCCTCCTGAATGCATACATCTGCTGCTCTAGCCCTGGGTTGCCAGACTATGGACAAATCTAGCTGCGGTGGGTTCTTTAAAGTTTTGTTGGAATGCATGCAGTAGAAATGCCCATTTCTTTATCTTGTCTCCAGTTGCTGTGTTCCAAGGGCAGCTAAGTTGTACAGCTATAAAGCTGAAAATGTTTACTATTTGAACTTTTACAGAAGTTTGCCAACTTCTGCTTAAGGACAAAAATAAAGCCTAAATCCAAGAATACTTTTAAAAATGAGGAAATAGTGGACACAATAGATGGAAGTCAAGAAGTTTCTACCCATGCCAAGAAAAGCATTTTATGGTTCGTTCAGATATCTTGTGCAATTCAGGTTTCTTCCCCATGTTCTCTGACTAGACACTGGTATTGAGTAAATTGGCAAGTGTGTCTGTCCAAAACTACAATATCAAAACATCACTTAAAGCATCTTTATATAGTGTGTTTAAGAAAAAGTTGTTATTCAGCAGAAAGGTAATTTCGGTTGGTCTGCATCTTTACTCTCACTTGGTATTGTCTGTTTCTTATTTTAGCCATTCTAATAGGTGTGTACTGATATCTCATCATGGCTTTAATTTGCATTTCCCTGATGGCTGATGGTGAACATCTTTTCATATGCATTTCTGCCATCTGTATATCTTTGGTGAAGAGTCTTCAAATCTTTTATCTTAAAAGTGGATTGTTACATTACTGTTGGGTTTAAGGATCTTTACATATTATGGATACAAATATGTTGTCAGCTGAGTGCTTTGCAGTATTTTCTCCCAGTCTGCAGCTTGTCTTTTAAAACTTTTTTTTGGTAGAGGTGGGGTCTTGCTACATTGGCCAGGCTGGTCTCAAAATCCTGGCCTGAAGTGATCCTTCTGCCTTGGCCTCCCAAAGTGCTGAGATCGTAGGCATGATCTGCCATGCCTGGCCCAGCTAGTTTTTTTGTTTACTTACCAGTGTTTTTCACAGAACAAAAATTTCAATCTGATGAAGTCCAATTAATGAAATTTTGAAAAATAAGAGTGTGGTTTTTTTTTTTTTTTTCTTGTCTAAGAATCCATTGTCTAGTCCTAAGTCCTAATTCTCCTGTTTTCTTCTAAATGTTTTATTTTACATGTTACTTTTAGATTTGTGATCTATTTTGAGTTTACTTTTTTTAAAGTATGAGGTTTGTGTTTAGGAGCATATGGATGAATGTCTAGTTGTTCCAGCACCATTTGTTGGAAAGACTGTCCTTTCTCTGCTGAATTTCTTTTGTGTTTTGTCAGGAGTCAGCCATATTGGTGTGGGTCTATCCTAGACGTTTTATTTTCTCCCATTGAGCTGTGCATCTCTCCTTATTGTCAATACCACAGAAGTCAAGATGACTATAGCTTTGTAGTAAGTATTAAAATCTGGTAATATAATTCTTCCAATTTTATTTTTCCTCTTAAAATTATTTTGACTATGATATAAATATTACCTTCCCATTTAAATTTTGTGATCAGCTTCAGTACAAAAATCCTGCTAGGGCTGGGTGCAGTGGCTCACGCCTATAATTCCAGCACTTTGGGAGGCCAGGGTGGGCAGATCACCTGAGGTTGGGAGTTCAAGACCAGCCTGACCAACATGGAGAAACCCCATCTCTACTAAAAATACAAAATTAGCCAGGCATGGTGGCACATGCCTGTAATCCTAGCTACTCAGGAGGCTGAGGCAGGAGAATTACTTGAACCTGGGAGGCTGAGGTTGGAGTGAGCCAAGATCGCGCCATTGTACTCCAGCCTGGGCGACAAGAGCGAAAGTCTGTCTCAAAAAAAAAAAAAAGTCCCGCTGGGAGTTCGATTAGAATTGCATTAAATCTATAGATAAGTTTATCTATAGATGGGGAGAATTCACATATTTGTGATCGTGTTTTAATCCATGAACATGATGTGTCCATTTATTTGCCCATTTAGTTTCTTTCTTCAGTAGTTTATGGTTTCAGCATATAGATCCTGTACATATTTTCTTAGATTTACAACTATTTATCTTCTTGGAGCTGTTGTAAATGCTAATGTTTTTCTGATTTTTGGTTTCTTCTTGTTCGTTGCTGGTGTATAGAAATACAGTTGACTTTTCTGTCGACTTTGTATCCCATAATGCAAGTAACGCAGCATCGAGGGGAATTTATAGGGCTCAATGCCTGTGTTAGAAAAACATGTCTCAAATCAATGACCACTTTAAGAAACTTCTACTTTAGAAAACTAGAAAAAGAAGAGAAAATAAAAAATGTACACAGAAAAGGGGAAATCATACAAATAGAGCAGAAATCAGACGAGAAAATAAAGAAAATTAATTAATCAAAAGTTGGTTCTTTGAGAAGCTCAAGAAAAGTCCTATTTAGATTGATCAGGAGAAAAGATAAATTATCAATGTCAGAAATTAGGTAGCTTCACTGCAGATTCTACAGATACTAAAACGAGACTATTATGAACAACTTCTAGTAATTTGATAATTCGGATGTAACAAATGCAGATTCTTGAAAGATACAAATTAGTTTACTCAGGAAGAAATAGAAAACCTAGGTAGCTCTATGAAAGATGTGTTATCACAAAGAAAACTCTAGGCATAGGTAGCATTAGTGGTAGATGTTGCCACATACTTAGGGAAATAATCCTAATTCTGCACACTCTCTTACAGGAAATATAAGAGGAAAGAATACTCAGTTTCATCTAAGGCCAGCATTACCTTAATCCTCAAATCAGACATTGCCAGAAAAGAGAAGTAGACAATTATCCCTCATGAACATCAACACAATAATTCTTAGAGTTTTAGCAAGTCAAGTCCAACAAGTTACATAAGAAGGATTGTACTTTCCTTTCTTTTTTTTTTTTTTTTTTGAGACAGGGTCTCACTCTTGCCCAGGCTGGAGTGCAGTGGCAGGATCGTGGCTTGCTGCAAACTCTGCCTCCTGGGTTCAAGCAACTCTTGTGCCTTGGCCTCCTGAATAGCTGGGATTACAGGCATGCACCACCAGCCCAGCTAATTTTTGTATTTTTAGTAGAGATGGGGTTTGCTGTGTTGGCCAGGCTGGTCTCAAAACTCCTGGCCTCTAGTGATATGCTTGCCTTGGCCTCCCAAAGTGCTGGAATTACAGGTGTGAACCACAGCACCCAGCCCAGAATGGCCTGTTTTAGGGAGTATGAGTTTATGAAAAAATCTGGTTTTAAAATGTATGTTGGGTGCAGTGGCTCACACCTATAATCCCAGGACTTTGGGAGGCTGAGGTGGGTGGATAACTTGAGCCCAGGAGTCTGAGACCAGCCTGGGCAATATGGTAAATCCTTGTCTTTACAAAAAAAAAATACAAAAATTAGCTGGGCATGATGGCATGTGTCTGTAGTCCCAGCTACTCAGGAGGCTGAGGTGGGAGGATCACTTGAGCTGGGAAGTCAAGACTGCAGTAAGCAGTGATTGTGTCACTGCACTCCAGCCCGGGTGACATAGCAAGACCCTTTCTCAAAAATTGTATTTAACAGCATAGGACCCGCAATAGCTAAAACAACTTAAAAATAACAAATTTGGAGCAGTCACACTATACACAAGTCTTATTTCAAAACTACAGGAGGAGACTGATTTGAGTAATAAAACTCCAGTCTCCCACACAGCTGGCTCTGTGTGAATTACTCTTTATTGCAATTCCCCTGTCTTAATGAATGGGCTCTGTCTAGGCAGTGGTCAAGGCAAACCTTTATGTTGGGCGGTCACAAATTTGGGGCTCATCATTTGTGGCTACATGCCTGTGGTTCAGTGAACCCCCTTCAGTGATGGATCCAGAAGGCAGCTCAAGTGGCTCCATAGTTCTCAAAGCTACAAGAATCGGGATAGTATGATATTGGTGTAAAGGTAGTCATTGATACATGGACTTTTATGGAATCCAGAAATAGAACCACACATATATGGTCACTTGGTTTTTGGCAAGGGTAGAAAGGCAATTCAATGTTGGAAGCATAGTTTTTTCAACAAATTGTCCTGGAACAATTGGATATGTTCTTTAAAAGCTCCAGCCCTTCTTCACACCATATATCAGGTTTAGTTCCTAATGGGTCACAGGCATAATGTAAGAGCTAAAAACACAACACTCCTACAAGAAAACAGGAGAAAATTCTAGTGTCTTTGTGCTTGGCACAGGTTTCTTACATACGACACCAACCGTATGAACTTTAAAAGCAAAAGTCAATTGGACTTCACCAAAATTAGAAACTTTGGCCCTTTAAAAGTTACTGTTACTCAGCATCTTTCATTCTGCCCCGGGGAGGGATGGTACAGATAGCCCATCCTGCCATATTCTCAGGAATAGAATGGGGATCGATTCTCACCACTTGGTTAGGATGAAGACGGGAAAACCTAGGATCTATCCAGGCTCTCTTGCTTCAGTGGGACCCATTTATGGATGCTAACCCCACCCCTCACGGTAGCCCACCCCCTTACAAACCTGGCACACTTCTCTTGTCAAGTACCATCGAGTTACCTGCGGTGTGAAGCCTTGCCTGTCTCCCTTAGGTAGACTAAGCCACAGCTTCTTTCCGGCTCATCTGGGCTTTTCACAGCACAGGCCTGGTCCACGTGCTGCAGTGGGATCTGGGGTGGTGAGCTGTGGGCACCGCTTGCTGCTGAGCAACTGTGGATGCTGGCTGAGTCTTGCTGGGGCAAGACCCATAGCAGCCTCTCTTCCCTCTGGGCTTCCATGGTGCAAACATTCCTCCAGGTTTAGGAAAGAAGGAAAAGCAAGCATGAGAAGGAAAGCAAGCTGTAACCTGCATTCCAAGGACTTGCAAACAATGTAGATTGCAGGTTATTGTCCTATCTGAGCCTCTTGGAGCTTGATTCTGAGGCTTCCTTGGACATCTATGGAAACCTGGGTAGCAGCACTCAGAGCTAAGCTGAGTTACCTGACACCTAAAGCACCTGCTTTCTATTCCTTACAGTGCTAGCTGCTCCAAACCAGCAAAGCAAAAAGTAACTTACACGGCCAACCCCAACCACATCCCCACTCCTGTCCACTAATTTTGGATGTTTTCAACCAAGGAGATCAACCCTGTATGCTGGAAGGAGGAAGTGAACTACGGCTTGCAAAGGGAGCTTTTAAAGTGCCTTTTAAATAGTCATGCCTTCGTGAGGGTATTTGCTTTTATTGCAGTTTATTAAGCCTGAAAGAGCTGACATGAAGATGGATACTTTGACTCAGGTTTGGTTGCCTGAATCCTTGAAGTTTTAATCTTCTTTGCCCCACGGACACACACACACACACACACACACACACACACACACACACACACCCCTACCTATATTACTTTGCACTTTAAATATGCCCATTCCTCTGCCATTAAGATACAGGAAAGTTGATAGTATCAGGTTAATTTCAGGCGAACTGATCGGGAGTTACCTATAAAAGAAGAGGAGGCATTAACCCATGAGCGCTGTGACATTTTTTTGGATCTCTGTTCTTCCTGCCAGCTCTGCCACTGGCCTGGCAGGATTGGTTTGGGTGGGGAATTGGTCCTTGAGAATTGGAGTGAGGGATCTTGAGGAATGTGTTTACTGTCTTTGGGCTATGATTTGAGAATAACAGGCAGGAGCCCTCTGCAGGGATCCTGTCCTGCTTGCCTCTGGGACACTGCAACAAGACAAGTATGGATTATCCCCAGTGAGGACTCCTGTAACTGCTTGAATTCGGAAAGTGCCCCAGAGTTGCTGTGGGCGCAGCCACTACTGCAGGAATGGTAGGGAAATCGGCTAGAAGCCTCCTTCCCCAGTTATTTATTTATTTTGAGAAGGAGTCTTGCTCTGTCGCCCAGACTGAAGTGCAGTGGTGCGATCTCAGCTCACTGCAACCTCCGCCTCCCAGGTTCAAGAGATTCTCCTGAATTACTTTTGCTTGATTCTGTATATGCCTCTACCCTTGATTTTCTTCTTAACCAAACTCACTCAGAACTGTGGCAGTGATCACTTGCTTGGGTTGTGTTACAATAATGGAGCCTCCAAGATGAAATGATTTGTAAACCTGTATTCCCACTTTAACTTCCAGGGAGAAATGAGAAGGCCAGGATGGTCAGAACATTCATGTCCTTGGAACAGCTCGTTCTCTTCAGTTTAAGGAAGCTAACGTAGGAGCACAGTGAAGTTTAGAATCAAGAATCTAGATTCCAGGCAAAGAGACTGAAATGAACCTCAGTGACATTAATTTGTTTATCAAATAGATAATGAGCAACTGTCATGAACAAAGCAAGATGTTGGGTTCTTTGTTGGCTGCAGAGTTGAGTCACTGATAAAATCCATCCCTTTAAAGAGGTTTTCAGGGCCTGGCGCGATTGCTCATGCCTGTGATCTCAGTCATTTGGGAGGCCGAGGTAGGCAGATCACCTGAGGTCAGGAAGTTCAAGACCAGCCTGACCAACATGGTGAAAACCCATCTCTACTAAAAATACAAAATTAGCTGGGCCTGGTGGTATGCACCTGTGATCCCAGCTGCACAGGAGGCAGAGGCAGGAGAATCGCTTGAACCCAGGAGGTTTCGGTAAGCCGAGATCATGCCATTGCACTCCAGCTTGGGCAAAAAGAGCAAAACTCTGTCTCAAGAAATAAATAAAAATAAATGAAAGAGGTTTTTGTTCACAGCAGACATAACGCTTTTTGGTTTCTATCTCAGGTTGAAAGAGGATCTATATTGAGATACCACTTAGCTTTGGGCCAATCGAATATCTATCTTAGTCCATTTTGTGTTGCTATAAAGGAATACTTGAGACTGGGTAGTTTATAAAGACAAGAGGTTTCTTTGGCTCATGGCTCTGCAGGCTGTACTAGAAGCATGGCACACGCATCTGCTTGGCTTCTGTGAGGACTTCTGGGCTGCATCAAAATGTGATGGAGAAGGTGAAAGGGGAAGCAGGGGCATGTAAACAGGGGCACACAGGAAGAAGAACTCACTTTATAACAACCTATTCTCGCAGGAACTAATCCGTTCCTGAGAGATCTAATTCTGTCTCACCAGAATCAGAAGTCACTACCATGAGAAGGGTACCAAGCCTTTCATGAGAGATCTACCCCCATGATCTAAACACCTCCCACTGGGACCGACATGACCACTTTGGGGACCAAATTTCAACATGAGCTTTGGTGGGGACAAGCAAACCATATCCAAACCACAGCAACATCCCTTTCATTTTCAGTGGAATTTCTGACATTGGTTGAAGCTGCCATTTCCCTGAGTAATTAGAAAAGCCTTATTGCAGGGTTTTTGATACCTTTTAATGTTTTTATGTTGTCTTCTTTGTTTCAAGGAATATATGAAGTTGCTCCAAAATTGGGAACAAGAATTGTCACATTCTGTTATTTTTTCTTCATATTTTCTCCATATTTTTCTTGCTTTCCTCTTTTGCCCTTTAATCCTGGAAGGAAAGTAAGTGTCACGGGTGAGGAGGTTCCACTGCCTGGACCACTGGAGTCTTCAGGACCATGCGCAGTCCCTAAGCCTGGGAACGTGCTCTGTTCTTTAGCATGTCAAAAATGACCCTGGCCTGCCCTTAAATGACTCTAGAGGGGTCACTCAAGTGTATGCCTGTATGTGGAAGATGATTAATATGTCAAATATGGTTAAAAGGAGACAGCAGGATCTTTAGACACAATAAAAATATCCCCCCGCCCCACCCTTCAGAGGTGGGGAATTTTGATTCTTCCCTGATAAATCTCTGTCAAATTACTAATTATTGATCTCTGATAATTACCAATTATTGATCTGTAACTCGTGATGGTCTCCTTTACAGCTGATGAGCAAGCCCCTGATTCTAGACTTTCCGATGACGTCTTTCTGACCAAATGACAAACTGTGTGCGATAGTGTCCCCTGAGCTGCCTTTGTTCTCAAATTGCTGCTATACTGTCTTAATCCACAAGGAAGGTCTTGTATGGACATATGTACAAATCCAGGGTGTTCTGCTAGGATTATAGCTCCCTTTGCACTAAGGGGTGCCCGGAGCACTTACATGATGTGTAGTTGTCATTCACCACCCCCCAGGGGCTGGATCTTATCCCCTGTGCAAAATCGGAAGCAGTTTCCCTAGTCTGGGTTCACCTGGTTGCAGTTCTCACCCTCTTCCTAGGAGTCCACTCTGCTGAGTTCCCCTCAGGTCTTCCTCTGCACTGACTCTCTGCCAGGCAGCTGCAGGTTGGACTGCTCCTTCAGCCTAGACACTTTCTTTATTTCACTCTTCATCATGTCCTCCAAAAAGCCTCCTGTGACTGCTTAGGCCTGCCTGCCCTCCCTCCCTCCCCCCTCCTTCCTTTCTCCCTCCCTTCCTCCCTCTCTCCTTCCTTCTCTCCCTCCCTTCTTCCTTCCTTCCTTCCTTCCTTCCTTCCTCCCTCCCTCCCTCCCTCTCTCTGACCCTCCCTCCCTCCCTCTCTCTGTTCTTCCTTCCTTCCTTCCTTCCCTCCTTTTTGAGGTGGAGTCTGGCTCTGTCGCCCAGGCTGGAGTGCAATGGCGCAATCTTGGCTCACTGCACCCTCTGCCTTTCAGGTTCAAGCGGTTCTCCTGCCTCAGTCTACCAGGTAGCTGGGATTTCAGGCACACGCCATCAGGCCCGGCTGTTTCCTATCTTTAGTAAAGATGGGGTTTCGCCATGTTGGCCAGGCTGTCTCAAACTCCTGAACTCAGGTGATCCACCTGCCTCGTCCTCCCAAAGTGTTGAGATTACAGGTGTGAGCCGCCGCGGCATGACCTGTTTTATTCTTTTAACAACCGAAGCCTAGCCTGTAGTAGGAGATGACTGATGAGTTTTTCTTGAATTGAATGCAACAATAAGGTTTGCACCTCAAGGTGGCGCCATTTCATGTAGAATCTGGAATCTCTGAACACTTGGAATCCTCATTGGTCACTGCAGGAATCCTTAAGTTCCATTCCGGGATGCCGTTCTCAAAGTGAACAGAGTGAAATAAAAGTTTCCCTCATGTTTGCATAAGGTCAGAACAACTGACAGTGTCTTCTTTTTCTGAGAAGAGAGGACTGTGCGTTATCCTGGTAGGTGTATATATTTATCCCCTCTGATTTCTTACCAAGGAGACAGAAGCTGAGACAAACGAGGTTAGGGGTTGTCTATCACGGGCAGAGAGAAAGAAGGGGCAGCTATGACTGTGTGGTGGTGTGTGGGGTGAAAAGGAAGATTCGAAGGATAAAGCCAGAAGGGAAACGAAAATGACTCCAAAGTGCCTGATTTGGAGAGGGATGAGGCTGACTGGATGGTTCATGTTAAAGGGATCATCTCAGCACTGCGGAGTGTTTTGCACACATACTATTATTTAATTCTAATGACCTTCACGTCATTAGAAAGTGCAGTCTTCATTTACTGAGACTTAAAAACATTCAATGGCTTTTCCAAGCTCACACTCTGTATAACCCAGAGATGGGAAACTATATCTGAACCTCAAATCCTTGATTTTACTTATCTGCCTGCCTACGTCTTCCTTGTTGAAACTGGGGAGGCATCAGGCACCCAGTTAGTGGCATACAGATAGACAAGTTCTAAACTGGTTCATGAAAAGCTGGACTGGTTTCTTAAACAATACCGGAACTTCTTTCCCTGCTGTTGCTCCAGTTCCCTTCCCTGGATTGTCTTCCTCTTTGTCACTACCACAAATCTGGAAAGATTAGCATTTCTAATTACAGAAGCAAATGTCAAAAGGAGATTTAGAGGGGGTTACAGTTGCTTTTTTTGTTTTTAAACCCTGCTCTTTGCCATCACAAGCCCATGATCATCACAGTTATCTGTCAGTCAAGCACCTGACTGTAACGGAAGTCAGCAAATAAAACGCATCACTTGAGATTGGCTGAAGAACACAGGATGAGCATGAGCTTAATCCTTCTCTATCCCCTTCAGAAATCTGAAAAAATAACAACTTAACATGGCAACCAAAGAACAAAGCGCAGGACTCTACAGTGTGGTGGGAAGAAGCAAGGGACAATATTTGATGAAAAGTGTTTAAGATTTTCTGATGGATGGAGAGCAGATAAGATGAAATCCACAGAGAAATAAGATAAGAGGAAACTGAAGTTGAAACGTGCTGCAGAAAAAACCTTCAGAGGAGCCTTTTGAAAGAGAGGAAATTAGGTTTAAGATAAGTCTTGGATAATGATTGAAACTGAACACAGACAGAATGAGAGTCCAAATACACAATGAGATGTGGACAGCGACCTCACACCACTTCCCTCTGTCCTCCCTCAGTATATGTTCTTTTCACATAATGCTTTTATTGTTCCCTTCAGTGCAAAGGACTCTTGGGGAAGAAAGGTCTTCCCAGTGGGCAGCAGAAAACCATGAGATTAAGCAAAAATAATTGCTTATCAAGGATCCTAGGTGAGTATCAGTTCAGAAGTCTCCTGGTCCATCACAAGTCTTGGGGTTATTTGGCCTGCTTCTCTGTGCAGTTCTTCTAGAATTCTGTTTTTTTTTTTTTTTTTTTTTTTTTTTTAATGCCTTCAACTCATCGTGGGTGCCAAAGGGGTAATCCCTTTTCCCTCTAGGTTAAACATGAAAAAAATCTGATTTTCATCATCGTAAGTGGCACCTGTTTTTGCAGAGAACAAAAACTCCCTCTTTTGGATGGTCTCAAACTCCCCTTCTTTGGGTGGTACCTTTGATGTGGTTGTGCCTGATGTTCTTAAGTCTCTGGTTTGGAAGGTGGGACTGACTTACAATGAGATGCAGGTGTCTCAAGCAAGGTCCAGCGCAACTTACTGACTGTGGGGATGGTTAAGGTGGAGTGTTAGGGCCTGGCTTACATCGCTGCCAGGCAGTTCTTTCTGTGAAATTTCTTTAGGTAAGATCAATTCCTGGCTGGGTGTGGTGGTGCACATCTGTAATCCCAGCACTTTGGGAGGCCAAGGTGGGTGAATCACTGGAGGTCAGGAGTTCAAGATCCATCTAACCAACATGGTGAAATCCTGTCTGTACTAAATATAAAAAATTTAGCCGAGCGTGGTGGTACATACCTGTTGTCTCAGCTACTCAGGAGGCTGAGGCAGGAGAATTGCTTGAACCCAGAAGGCAGAGGTTGCAGTGATCTCAGATCACACCATTGCACTCCAGCATGGGCAACAAGAGTGAAACTCTGTCTCAAAAAAAAAAAAAATCAGTTCTCCACGTAGAACAGATATATTGGAACAGAGCCTCACGTTGATGTCAGCCTTGACAGGAACTTAGGAAGAAAGGACACTCCTTGACCTTCAAGGATCTGCTCCATTGCAGAGGAAAACTGCTGGAACACGGGACCTCTCCTGGGGCCATGATGATTTCACAGGGGCACAGCCCCGCAGCTCATTTGAACACAGCCTGCATGTCCTTCATGACATCAGGAGGGCTTTAGGCCACATACAGTCTGTTCAATGTAGTTTATGTCTCCTCTGTTTTGCCACCAAATTTGTGTATAGCCTTGCCAGGGCTCTAGGGATGGTGTGGGATACATGTTGTAATTTGATGCTTAAGGCTTTGCATACCTGTTGGAAAATTCCATAAAATGAGACCCTTGTTCTGAGTCTTTGTTGAGTAGAATTGCCCCAAGGAGACTGTATAACTAAAACAAATGGAATCAAACTTCCACAATAAGTGGAATTGGGTAAAGCTGTAGAGATGTATCATGGCAACATTGCTTAGAGTTTGAAGTTCATTCTAAATACAAAGTTATGAGTGGTATTACTGGGGTAAAATGTACCATGATGAAAAAATGCCTGCTTTCCAGAAGCTTCAGGCTATCCAGAGAGTGTACAATTTAGATTTGGGTTACGGGTGTACTCCACTAATGGGGGGATGATGTGTGAAGTCAAATTAAAGGTGGATGAAGAAGGGTCCCCACACTCTAGGTGGTGTCCCGAATGGTGTCTGCACTGGCTTCCAGCATTACGAACAGCACAAGTAGGGTAGTGCAGCCAGGTGTGGTGGCTCATGCCTGTAATCCCAGCACTTTAGGAAGCTGAGGCAGGTGGATCCCTTGAAGTCAAGAGTTCAAGACCAGCCTGGCCAATATGGTAAAACCTCATCACTGCTAAAAATGCAAAAATTAACTGGGCGAGGTGGTGCACGCCTGTAATCTCAGCTACTTGGGAGGCTGAGGCATGAGAATCACTTGAACCTAAGAGGCGGAGGTTGCTGTGAGCCAAGATTGAGATCGCACCACTGCACTCCAGCCTGGGCAACAGAGGCTCCATCTCAAAAACAAACAAAACAAGTAGGGTGGTGCACACAGTGAGAAACTATTATTTTGGAAAATTCAGGAACAAACTAAGAATGTTTTTCTTTTCTTTTTTTCTGAGACAGAGTCTGGCTCTGTTGCCTGGGCTGGAGTGCAGCAGTGTGATCACAGATCACGGCCCGGGCTCAAGCTACTCTCCCACCTCAGCCTCCTGAGTGGGTCTACAGGCATGTACCACCACACCTGTCTAAGTTAAAACTTTTTTTTTTTTTTTTTTTTTTTTTTTTGCAGAGACAGTGTCTTGCCATGTTGTCATGTTGCCCAGGCTGGTCTCAAACTCCTGGGCTTACGCGATCTGCCCCCTTCAGCCTCTCAAAGAATTGGGATTGCAGGTGTGAACTACTGTGCCTGGCCCCAATTAAGAATTTCTGATTCCTTTCCTTCATTCTTCTTCCTAGGGTATGATGCAGGTAAAGGATTTAGACAGCACAGGACCATTTGATCATGGCAACATTTGGTGAATAAAGTGAAGGAAACGACCTCAGATGTCCTTTTCCATATTGTGGGACTTACAACTCAGAACTTGCAGCAAGAATTCTGAGTATGTATGAGGTTTGCAAGGAGTTTGTGACATATGATACACTGGTGACTTGAGTACCAGCAGAGATTCTTGAAGCTTTGACTAATGACATATGTATTCCAGTTTTTGATAATCATTAAATAAATGAAGCAAGATGTTAATATATCTCTTAATGAGATGAGGGCCTAATGAAGCTTTTTTTTTTTTTTTTTTTTTTTGAGACGGAGTCTTGCTCTGTAGCCCAGGCTGGAGTGCAGCGGCGCAATCTTGGCTCACTGCAACCTCTGCCTTCTGGTTTCAAGCTTCTCTCCTGCCTCAGCCTCCCAAGTAGCTAGGATTACAGGGGCATACCATTGTGCCCTGCTAATTTTGTACTTTTAGTAGAGATGGGGTTTTGCCGTGTTGGCCAGGCTGGTCTTGAACTCCTGACCTCCGGTGATCTGCCTGCCTCTGCCTTCCAAAGTACTGGGGTTACAGGTGTGAGCCACCGCACCCGGCCATGAAGCCCTTTTTGATTTTATATATCCATGGATTATATTATTTATTCAATAAATGATTATATCATTTGAATAAAATTGATCATTTGAAAACATGAATAAAATTGTCTCCTCCTTAAAAGGATCAATTTTATTCAAATGATATAATCATTTATTGTAGATGTAAACTTTGTAAATACTTATTACATAAATGGGCAGATGGAAAAATAATGACTCTTTTGGTAGTGATGCCACTTGGTTCTCTGAATTCCTCTGAGTTGTTGGCTAAAGAGGACATAGTGATCTATCACTCACAATTAGTATTTTTATTTTTTTTTGAGACAGAGTCTCACATCTGTCGCCCAGGGTGGAGTACAGCTGCACGATCTTGGCTCACTGCAACCTCCACCTCCTGGGTTCAAGCGATTCTCCTGCCTCAGTCTCTTGAGTAACTGGGATTACAGGTGTGTGCCACCATACCCGGCTAATTTTTTATTTTTTAGCTTTAGTGGAGACGCGGTTTCTCCATATTAGTCAGGCTGGTCTCAAACTCCTGACCTTGTGATCCACCCACCTCAGCCTCCCAAAGTGCTGGGATTTACAGGCGTAAGTCACCATGCCTGGCCATATTTTTAATTTTTAATCAACACCTAATAATGATACATATCTATGGTGTGAAATGTGATGTTTTAATAAATATATACATTGTGTAATGATCAAATCAGGGTAATTAATATATCCATTTATCATTTCTTTGTGGTGAGAGCATTCAAAATCTTCTCTAGCTTTTTTAAGATATACAATATGTTATTATTAACTGCAGTTGTCCACTGAGTGATAAGACATCAGAACTCATTTTTCCTAATTATAACTTTGTACCTGTTGACCAACCTCTCTCCATCCTCCCTCCTCGATTCTGTACCCTCCCCAATATCTGGTAACCATTGTTACACTCTCTACTTCTAGAGATCAATGTTTTTATTTAATTTTTTTAATTAAAAAACTTTTTGTTTGAAATGACGTCTTACTCTGTTGCCCAGGCTGGAGTGCAGTGGTGCAATCTGGGCTCACTGCAACCTCCACCTCCCGGGTTCAAGCGATTCTCCTGCCTCAGCCTCCCTAGTAGCTGGGATTACAGGCATGCACCACCACACCGGGCTAATCTTTGCATTTTTAGTAGAGACAGGGTTTCACCATGTTAGCCAGGCTGGTCTTGATCTCCTGACCTCAAGCGATCCTCCTGCCTTGACTTCCCAAAGTGCTGGGATTGCAGGCGTAAGCCACCGTGCTGGCCAGATCAACATTTTTAGAGGTCAATTATGAGTGCGACCATGTGTTATTCATCAACTGTGTCTGGCTTATTTCACTTTCCATAATATTCTCCAGGGTCATCCATGTTGCCACAAATGACAGTATTTCATTCTTTCTTTCTGACCCAATAGTATTTCATTGTATACATATACCACATTTTAAAAACTCCATTTATTTGCTTTTCTACACTTAGGTTGCTTCTATATCTTAGCTATTGTACATAGTGCTGCAATAAGCATGGGATTGTAGATGTCTCTTGGACACACTGATTTTGTTTCCTTTGGATACGAGGTTGACCCTTGAACAACATGAGTTTGAACTGTGCAGGTCCACTTACACACAGATTTTTTCACCCAAATGTGAGTTGAAAATGCAGTGTTTGAGGCATGTAAAACTCGTGTATATGAAGGGCTGACCTTTTGGATATAGAGGTTCCACCAGGCCGAATGCAGGACGTGAGTTTGTGCGGTTTTTGATATGTGAGGGGGAAGTGCCCGGAACCAATCCCCTGAGTATAGAGAGGGATGATTGTATACTCAGTGGTAGGATTGCTGGATCATATGGTTGTTTTATTTTTAATTTTTTGAGGAACCTCCATACTGTTTTTCATGATGACTGTACTAATTTATATTCCCAATAGTGGGTAAAAGATTTCCTTTTCTCCACATCCTTGGCAATACTTGTAATAGCCATTCTAACAGGTGTGACCTAATTGTGGTTTTGATTTGCGCTTCTCTGATGACCACTCTAATAAGTTCTATTAAGTCTTAGGTCTATTAGGGTCTTTTGCCCATTTTCAAAATTATTTTTAATGACTTTTCAGCCACTGCTAAATTAAGACCTTCTTTGAGTTGATCAAATACAATAAATTAGATATCACTTGATATGGATGACATGTTGTAATCACAAAACAATATTTTAAATAGTTTCTTTGAAGTCTAGAGATTTCTACCTGCAGAGTCCATGTGCTGTGTTAAGATTCTGATGAAGGATGCATATAACTTCTGTCTTTGTAAAGTGGAACGAGAGTGATTACGGGAGGGAGGTGGGAAGGAGAACCAGTGTGACCACATGATACATAAATAGTAAAAGCCTATGTGGATGTCAGAATCTCAAAGTGATCCCTTAAAAGTCTCCATCCCCCAAGTATGTGTTCACCAATTTGAACATCAACTCCCTAGAAAATCCTTGGATGATAACCTCAGCCAAAAGGAAGCTTGTGACCAGCACATCCTGCTGAGGACAGGAGTCTGGAGACTCTGTGTGTCTTGGGGCTCAATAATATTTACTCAACTTCCCATCCTCCTATATCCTTAGGTCCAAGATTCATTATTAAGGATATTAACAGAACAATGATATTCACTTGGACTTGACCATATGTGAGTAATTATCTTAACTGAGAAATGTCAATGAAACCAAAGCCAGATTCTGAAGCACACTTTGGTAGCATGGGATAAATAAACAATACACATTCCTTATTAATAGACTCAGATTTAGTTTGATATTTTACTTTGGGATTGAGGTGATTTAGTTTATTTGACTTTCTCTCCCCTTGTTGTTACATAATTGTAATCATTGGCTTTTACTGCCAGGCACTGTACTGAGTACTTTTCCTTATTAATTTGTTTGTTCTTTGTACAAATCCTCTGAGGTAGACACTATTTTTTATCACCTTATTTTACAGATGAGGAAACTGTGGCTGCAAGGCTAAGCAGCTAGCTGAAAAACTCACAAGTTGGGTATATATCCAGAGAACGATTTATATTCCTTTGGGTACTTGAGCCAGAGCTGAGTTTGAAGCCAGGTAGTCTTGCCCCAGAATTAGACTTCTCCATACTCCTCAATCAATATATACATCTAACTTCGAAAGATCCAAAATCACTTCAGAATTCAAAACAAAGCATACAACTACCCTATTCAGATTCCAATGGGGGCTGCCTGAATTTGCAGAATAATTTGAGAGTAGTTGACATCTTAAAATTTTCCAAAATTTGCTTCAGAACAAGGTGTATGTCTCCATTTATTTAGATTCTCTTTTATCTTTGTGTCAATTTCATGATTTTATCATTGAAGGTTTGCATGTTTCCAATACATATGTTTCATTACATTTTTGTTGCTGCTGTTGTTACTATTGTCAATGGTATAATTTTTTCCAGTTATATAATGCAATAGTGGGTTACAGGAAAGCAATTAATTTCCAAATGGACGATTTTTATTTAGCTAACTTGGCAAACTCATTAGTTTCATTATTTATTTATTTTCTAATTAATATTATATAATTTTTTCTTAAGAAAAATAAAATACAAAATTATTAGACACCAGAATCATAATGGAATTCATTCAGCATCTATTACCGTGCTCCCCGAGTTTCCAGTTGAAATATTTAAAAGCCATGACAGATGACTTTTTTTTCCTTTCCAACTTTGTTTTTTAGGTTTTGGGGTACATGTTCAGGTTTGCTATATGGGTAAATTGTATGGCGTGGGGGTTTGGTGTACAGATTATTTCATCATCAGGTAATAAGCATACTATCCGATAAGTGGTTTTTCAATTTTCACCCTCCCCCACTCTCTACCCTCAGGTAGGCCCTGGTGTCTCTTGTCCCCTTTGTGTCCGTGTGTACTCAATGTTAAGCTCCCACTTATAAGTGAGAACATGCAATATTTCATTTTTTATTTCAATGTTAATTTGTTTAGGATAATGACCTCTAACTTCATTGCTGCAAAAAACATGATCTAATTCTTTTCTATGGCTGTATTCCATGGTCTATATGTACCATGTTTTCTCTACCCAGTCCACTGTTGATGGGCATCTAGGTTAATTCCAGGTCTTTGCTATTATGAATAGTGTGGCAATGAACATACGCATGTATGTGTCTTTAGGGCAGAATGATTTCTATTTCTTTGGGTATATATCCAGTAATGGGATCGCTGGGTCGAATCGTAGTTCTGTTTTAAGTTCTTTGAGAAATAACCTGCTTTCCACAATCGCTGAACTAATTTACATTTCTACCAGCAGCTTACAAGCGTTCCTATTTCTCTGCAACCTTGTTAGCATCTGTTAGTAATAGCTGTTCTGACTGGTGTAAGATGGTGTCACATTGTGGCTTTGATTTGCATTTCTTTAATGATTAGTTATGTTGAGCATTTTTCATATGCTTGTTGGATATGAGTATGTCTTCTTTTTGAAAAGTTCAGGTCTTTTGCCAACTTTTTTCTTTTTTTTTTTAGGTAGGGTCTCACCCTGTTGCCCAGGCTGGAGTGCAATGGCACAGTCACGGCTCACTGCAACCTCAGCCTCCCAGGCTCAAGCAATCCTTCCACCTCAGCCTCTCAAAGTGCTGGGATTACAGGCATGAGCCACTGTGCCTGGCCTTTGCCAACTTTTTTAATAGGATTGTTTGTTTTTTGCTTGTTAATTTGTTTAAGTTCCGTAGATAGACCTTTGTCGGATGCATAGTGTGTAAATATTTTCTCCCACTCTGTAGATTGTCTGTTTATTCTGTTGATAGTTTTTTTTTTGTTGTTGTTGTTGTTGTTGTGGAGAAGCTCTTTAGTTTAACTAGGTCCCATTTGTCAATTTTTGGTTTTTCTTGCAATTACTTTTGCCGTCGTCATCTCGAAATCTTTGGTAGGGCCTGTGTATAGAAATGGTAATTCCCAGGTTTTCTTTTAGGGCTTTGATAGTTTTAGGTTTTACAATTATGTCTTTAATCTATCTTGAGTTGACTTTTGCATATGGGAAAAGGATCTCATTTCAATCTTCTGCATATAGCTAACCAGTTATCTCAGCATGAAAAATGAGTCCTTTTTTCATTGCTTGGTTTTGTCAACCTTGTCTAAGATCAGATGGTTGTAGGCATGTGGCTTTATTTCTGGATTCTCCATTCTGTTCCACTGGTCTATGCGTCTGTTTTTGTACCAGTACCGGACTGTTTTGGTCACTGTAGCCTTGTTAGAAGTAGATAATGTTTTGTCTCCAGCTTTGTTCTTTTTGCCTGGGATTGCTTCGGCTAGTCAGACTTCTTTTTTGGTTCCATATGAATTCTAGAATAATTTTTTCCAATTCTGTGAAAAATGTTAATGGTAGCTTGCTAGGAATAGCATTGAATCTGTAAATTGCTTTGGGCATATGGTCATTTTAACAACATTGAGTCTTCCCATCCATGAATATGGAATATGAAATGTTTTTCCATATGTTTGTGTTGTCTCTGATTTCCTTCAGTAGTGTTTTATAATTCTCATTGCAGAGACATTTTACTTCCCTGGGATGCTGTATTCCTCGGTATTTTATTTTTGTGGATGGCTATTGTGAATGAGATTGTGTTTTTGAGTTAGTTCTCATCTTGGACATTGGTGTATAGAAATGCTATTTTTCTACACTGATTTTTGTACACTGATTTTGTATCTTGAAACCTTGCTAAAGTTGTTTATTAGCAACTGCAGCTTTTGGGCAAGGACTATGGGGTTTTATAGGTACAGAATCATGTCTCATCTGCAAAGACGGGTAGTTTGACTTCTTCTCTTCCTATTTGGATGCAATTTCTGTCCTTTGCCTTGGCTAGGACTTCCAGTACTACGTTGGATAGGAGTGGTGAGAGTGGGTATCCTTGTCTTCTTCTGGTTCTCAAGGAGAATGTTTGCAGTTACCCATTCAGTATGTTGGCTGTGGGTTTGTCTTAGATGGCTGTTATTATTTTGAGGCATGCTCCTTTAATGCCTAGTTAGTCGAGGGTTTTCATCAAAAGCCTTTTCTGCCTCTATTGAGGTCATTATGTGGTTTTTGTTTTTAGTTCTGTTTATGTGATGAATCACATGCATTGATTTACATATGTTCAACCAAACTTGCATCCTGGAAATGCCTACTTCATCATGGTGGGTTAGTTTTTTGATGTGCTGCTGGATTTCATTTGCTGAGGATTTTGTATCTATGTTCATCAGGAATATTGACCTGAAGTTTTTTTTGTGTGTGTGTCTCTGCGAGATTTTGATATCAGAATGATTCTGGCCTCATAGAAGAGTTGGGGAGGAGTCCCTTGCCTCAATTTTTGGGAATAGTTTCTGTAGGATTGGTACAACTGTTCTTTATATGTGTGATAGAATTATGCTGTGAATCTATCTTTTCCAGGGCTTTCTCTGGTTGGTAGGCTTTTTATTAGAAGTTCTTTTGGAACTAGTTATTGGTCTGTCCAGGGTTTCAATTTCTTCCTGGTTCGATCTTGGGAGGTTCTTTGTTTCCAGGAATGTATCCATTTCTTCCTGGTTTTCTAGTTTGTGTGCATAGAGGTGTGTAATACTCTCTGAGGGTTTTTGTATTTGGGGAGGGGGTAGGTGGTAATGTCCTCTTCGTCATTTCTATTGTATTTATTTGGATCTTCTCTCTTTTTTCTTTGTTAGTCTAGCTAGCAGTCGATTCATCTTATTTATTCTTTCAGATAACCAAATTTTAGTTTCACTGAGCTTTTGTATGGTTTTTCACATCTCGGTTTTATTCGGTTCAGCTCTGAATATGGGTATTTCTTGTCTTCTGCCAGATTGGGTGTTGGTTTGCTATTGTTTCTATAATTCTTCTGGGGCTCATGTTAGGTTGTTAATTTGAGATCTTTCTAACTTTTCAATGGGGGCATTTAACACTGTAAGCTTTTCTGTTAACACTTCTTTAGCTGTGTCCCAGAGATTCTGGTACGTTTTATCTTTGTTTTCACTAGTTTCAAAGAATTTCTTGATTTCCGCCTTAATTTAATTGTTTACCCAAAAGTCATTCAGGAGCATGGTGTTTACTTTCTAGGTAATGTGTGGTGTTCAGAGATCTTGGTGTTGATTTCTATTTTTATTGCACTATGGTGCAAGAGTGTGGCTAGTATGATTTCAGTTTTTTGAATTTGCTGGGAATTGTTTCATGGCCAATCACATGGTCAGTTTTAGAGTATGTGTCATGTGTATATTCTGTTGTTTTTTGGTGGAGTGTTCTGTAGATGTCACATGTTGAGTTCTTGTCCTGAATATCATCAATAATTTTCTACTTTGATGACCTGTCTAATACTGTCTTTGAAGTAGAAAATTAGTAGTGGTGTGTAGAGAGGTGTTGAAATCTCCCACTACTATAGTGTGGTTATCTAAGTCTCTTTGTGGGTCTCTGAAAACTTGTTGTATCTAGGTGCTCCAGTGTTGGATGCAAACATATTTAGGACAGTTAAGTGTTGTTGAATTGAACCCTTTATCATTATGTAATGCCCTTGATTTTTTTTTTTTTTTGAGACAGAGTCCCACTCTATCACCCAGGCTGGAGTGCGGTGGAGCAATCTTGGCTAACTGCAGCCACCACTTCAGGGTTCAAGCGATTCTCATGGTTCAGCCTCCTGAGTAGCTGGGATTACAGGTGCACAACACCACACATGGCTAATTTTTTCTATTTTTAGTGGAGATGGGGTCTCATCACATTGGCCAGGTTGGTCTCAAACTCCTGACCTCAGGTGATTTGCTCACCTCAGCTTCCCAAACTGCTGGGATTACAGGTATGAACCACTGTCCCTGGCTTTCTTTGTCTTTTAATGATCATTGTTGGTTTAAAGTCTGTTTTGTCTAAAATTAGAATAGTAATGCTTGCTCTTTTATGTTTTCTGTTTGCTTGGTAGCATTTTTCCATCCCTTTGAGCCTATGGGTGTCATTCCTGTGAGATGGGTCTCTTGAAGACAGCATACAGTTGGGTCTTTCTTCTTTATCCAATCTGCCAGTCTGTGCCTTTCAGTTGGAGTGTTTAGCCAGTTTATGTTCAAAATTAATATTGATATGTGCAGATTTGTTTGTCATTGTGTTTTTAGCTGGTTGTCATGCAGACTTGATTGTGTAGTTGTTTTATAGTGTCAGTGGTCATGTACTTAAGTGTGTTTTTGTGGTGACCAGTAGTGTTTTTTCACCTCCATGTTTAGCGTTCTGTTAAGGACCTCTTGTAAGGCAGGTCTCATGGTACTGAATTTCCTTAGCCGTTGCTTGTCTGAAAAGGATCTTATTTTTCCTTCACATATGAAGCTTACTTTGGCTGCATATGAAATTCTTGTTTGGAACTTATTTTCTCTAAGAATTCTGAATATAGGTCCTCAGTCTTTCCTGGGTTGTAGAGTTTTTGCTGAGAGGTCCACTGTTAGCTTGATGGAGTTCCCTTCATTGATGACCTGACCCCTCTCTGTAGCTGCCTTTTTCCTTCCATGTTAACCTTGATTAATCTGACGATTATGCGTCTTGGGGATGGTCACCTTGTACACTGTCATCTAACAAAAGTTCCCTGCATTTCCTGAATTTCAATGTCGACCTCTTTTTTTTTTTTGTATTTTATTTTATTTTATTTTTTGAGATGGAGTTTTGCTGTTGTCACCCAGACTGGAGTGCAATGGCATAATCTCGGCTCACTGCAACCTCTGCCTTCTGGGTTCAGGCAATTCTCCTGCCTCAGCCTCCCGAGTAGCTGGGACTACAGGCACGCACCACCGTGCCCAGCTAAGTTTTGTATTTTTAGTAGAGACGGGGTTTCACCATGTTGACCAGGATGGTCTCGATCTCTTGACCTCGTGATCCACCCGCCTCGGCCTCCCAAAGTGCTGGGATTATTTTTGTGGACAATATCCTCAAATATGTTTTCTGATTAGGCATGGTGGCTCATGCCTGTAATCTATGCACTTTGGGAGGCTGAGGTGGGTGAATCACCTGAGGTCAGGAGTTTGAGACCAGACTGGCCAATATGGTAAAACCCTGTCTCTATTAAAAATACAAAAAATTAGCTGGGATGGGTGGGTACCTGTAATCCCAGCTACTCAGAAGGCTGAGGCAGGAGAATCTCTGGAACCTGGGAGGTGGAGGTTGCAGTGAGCTGACATCATGTCATTGCACTCCAGCCTGGGCAACAGAGTAAGACTCCATCTCAAAAAAAAAAGTGTTTTCCAAGTTGCTTGCTCTCTCCTGCTTTCTTTCAGGGATACCAATGAGTTGTACATTTGGTCTCTTTATATAGTCTTATATTTCTTAGAGATTCTGTTCACTCTTTTTTATCCTTTTTCTTTATTTTTGTCTGACTGAGTTGATTTGAAGAATCGTTCTTTGAGCTCTGAGATTCTTTTCTCAGCTTGGTGTATTCTGTTGTTAATACTTCCAATTATATTACACAATTCTTGTAGTGAGTTTTTAAGTTCTATAGGATCAGTTTGGTTCTTTCTTAAAATGACTATTTAGTCTTTCAGTTCTTGTATCATCTTATTAGATTCCTTAAATTGGGTTTTGGCCTTCTGCTGGATGTCACTGATCTTGATTCCTATCCAGATTCTGAATTCTGTGTCTGTCGTTTCAGCCATTTCAGCTGATTAAGAACCATTGCTAGAGAACTAGTGTGATCATTTGGAGGTAACATGGCACTCTGGCTTTTTGAGTTGCCAGAGTCTTTGTGCTTTCTCGTCTGGGTAGAGTGATGTTCTTTTAATCTTTCAAGTTTCTGTCCCTTGGATGAGGTTTTTTTTTTTTTGCTTTTATATTCTTTGATGCCGTTGAGGGTTTGACTGTGGTATCAGGTGGGTTCGGATGACTGGCTTTGTTTCTGGAAGATTTCAGAAGGCTAAGACTCAGTTCAGCACTCCTGGGCTGCTTGCTCTAACCTTGTGGACCTGGTACCGGGCCCACAGCTTTGTTCTCCAGCCTTTTGAGGTTAAGCACTTGCAGTGTTAGTGAGGTGGAGGTGTTTTTACTCTGCTGGCAACAACACTCTGATGGGAAGTGACCAGTAAAGCAGTTCTTCAGGGCAGTGGCAGCAGGGTCTTTGCTCATGTCCATTCATGCTGGCAGATGTGGTGGCACAGCAATATTGATAGTTTTTCTAGTGGATTGTCTTAGATTTCCCTGATAGTTGAATAACTATAAGTAATGACCAATTCATGTTCATGGATTAATCTTTAAATATGGATTTTGTCCTTTGTTTGAAGATAATATTGTTAACATCATGTTTCTTACCATACAATCTTTAAATTTTAAATTGACAAATAATAATTGTACATATATATTATTAACTTTTTTTGAGACAGAGTCTTACTCTGTCATCCAGGCTGGAGTGCCATGGTGCAATCTTGGCTCACTGCAACTTCTGCCTCCCTGGTTGAAGCCATTCTCCTGCCTCAGCCTCCCAAGCAGCTGGGATTATAGACACCCACCATCAAACCTGGCTAATTTTTGTATTTTTAGTCGAGACAAGGTTTTGCCATGTTGGTCAGGCTGGTCTAAAACTCCTGACCTCAGGTAATCTGCCCACCTCAGTCTCCCAAAGTGCTGGGATTATAGGTGTGAACCACTGCACACAATCTATAATTGTATATTTTTATGGCATACAATATGATGTTTTGATGTATATTTCCAATGCAGAATGCATATTAACAAATCCATCACTTCATGTACTTATTATTTTGTGGAAAAACTTTTATTTTATTTGATTTTATTTCACGTTTTTAGAGACAAGTTTGTGCTCTGTTCCCCAGGCTGGAGTGTAGTGGCTTAATTAGGGCTCACTGAACCCTGAAACTCCTGGGCTCATGCAATTCTCCCACTTCATGCAATTCTCCCTCTTGAGTAGCTTTGAATACAGGCACACACCACCATGCCTGGCTAATTTTTAAAAATTGTTTGTAGAGAAGGGATCTTGTATGTTGCCCAGGCTGGTCTTGAACTCCTGGCCTCAAGTGATCGTACTGCCTTGGTCTCCCAAAGTGCTAGAATTACAGGTGTGAGCCACTGTGCCCAACCTATTTTGCTTTTGGGTGGTGGTCATGCTAATGGCTGTGAAAAGCTCATGTGATTTCTCTTTTTTTTTTGAGACAGAGTCTTACTCTGTTGCCCAGGCTGAAGTGCAGTGGCGCCATCTTAGCTCACTGTAACCTCCACCTCCTGGGTTCGAGTGATTCTCCTTCCTCAGCCTCCCAAGTAGCTGAGATTACAGGTATGCACCACCATGTGCAACTAATTTTTTGTATTTTTAGTAGAGACAGGGTTTCAGCATATTACCCAGGCTGGTCTTAAACTCCTGACCTCAAGTGATCCACCTACCTCGGCCTCCCAAAGAACTGAGATTACAGACATGAGCCACTGCATCCGACCAGCACGTGTGATTTTGAGATCACATCTTGGGATCTGAAACCCAGCAAGAAAGCACTGGAACAAAAATCTAGATGTGTCCACGTCTACCCATTCTGCCATCGTGACCTGCTGAGGAAAGCGAATATTTCCCTCCATTTGGTACATTCACTTCTTTAGCCACAAGGCCTTCCCTATTCCACCATATGCACCTGTCTGTTTCAGGTTCACCTTGCTGCCTGATGCCCCACAACGAGCCACCTGAAATCTGCTGTTTTAACTTCCCTCATGCTCTACATTTGGGTTCCTTTCACCCAACTTTTCTGCATGTCAAAATTCTGCATGTCCTTGAGCAGTGGTACCCAGATATGCTCTCCTATATTCCCAAACTCACATCCCAATGCCCTCACCCAGAACTTTTCATGCCTCTCCTGTATTCACCCAGAGCACTATGCTCATGGCTGTGGAGAGGCAGAGGAGTCCCCATGGGCTGCTCTACTGCTGGGATCCTGACGTCCCAGAAGCTGTGATCCTGCCAATTGACAGGTAAAACTTAAGAAGGGCTTATTTTCTGGTAATCTTTAGGAGGTCGAGGCAGGGGATCATCTGAGGTTCGGAGTTCGAGACCAGCCTGATCAACATGGAGAAACCCCGTCTCTACTAAAAATACAAAATTAGCTGGTCATGGTGGTGCATGCCTGTAATCCCAGCTACTCGGGAGGCTGAGGCAGGAGAATCGCTGGAACCTGGGAGGCGAAGGTTGTGGTGAGCCCAAATCGCACCATTGCACTCCAGCCAGGACAACAGAGCAAGACTCCATCTCAAAAAAAAAAAAAAGGCTTATTTTGCAAATTTAGAACCTGCTGATTCCATGTGAAATCTCATTTGAATTTCTAGGGACACCTTGGATTATAAAAGGAAATTAGAAATTGGGATGGCAGGTGGGGAGTCATACCCTTGCCACTGCTCTCTCCAGGAATACAGAAAACCACTGACTTTCTTTCACAGTCATCACCATGCTACTAACGTTTCTTTCTTAACTACCCAAAGGGAAGCCTGGCCTAGTGGACATCCTTTTACACTAGATATGAACTTAACCTCTTTAGTGGTTGGTTAATTCATACATTTCTCATTCACTTATTTAAGGATTGTCTGCTCGTTCTCCTCTCTGTGCCAGGCACTGTGCTAAGGCAGGATGAACAAAACCAAACATGCCCCTGCAATTGTGGAGCTCACAGTCGTGGGGAAGCTTGCATCAAGTAACTGATTAAACGTTTGTAAAAAATAACAATTTTGGGAATTGCTACAAAGGTGAGATCTATGGTTCCAGTAAACTATACATATATAGATATAGTGTGTGTGTGTATGTATGTGTGTCACACACACACTACATATGTGTATATATACACACACACTATATATGTGTATATATATACACACACTATATATGTGTATATATATACACACATATATAAACACACAGTACACACACACACACACACATATATATATATATACAGGCAGGAGGATAACTTGAGTCCAGGAGTTTGAGGCTGCAATGAGCTGTGATCACACCATTGCATTCCAGCATTCCAGCCAGGACAACAGAATGAGACCCCGTATGTAATAAAAAATATATATATACATACAAGTAACTGATTAAACATTATCTATCTATCTATAGTGTTTACTGGAACCATAGATCTCACCTTTGTAGCAATTCCCCAAATTGTTATTTTTTACAAAAGTTTAATCAGTTACATATATATATATATATTTATTTTTATTAGATACAGGGTCTCACTTTGTTGCCCAGGCTGGAATGCTGGAATGCAGTGGTGTAATCATAGCTCATGGCTGCCTCAAACTCCTGGACTCAAGTGATCCTCCTGCCTCAGCCTCTGGAGTAATTGGGACTGCAGGTATGCACCACAGTACCTGACCAGTGCTTATATTTTATTTTTTGTAGAAAGGAGGTCTTGCTGTATTTCCCAGGCTGGTTTTGAACTCCTGGCCTCAAGCAATCTTCTTACCTTGGCCTCCCAAACTGCTGGGATTACAGGCATGAGCCACAACATCCAGCCAGCAAAGCCTACAAATGGGAACACTGACTGAGTTATTGGGGTCAGGTACGAATCCCCTGAGATGAGAAGATTTTAAGCCAACCAGAGAAGGAGTAGAGCAGTCATAAAAAGTAAAACAAAACCCTGAGCAGGTGTTAAGAGCTGTGGAAATGATAAAAGTATGTGGAAACAATCCTCTTTCAGATATACACATCCTTCCTAAAGGAATATACAGATGAAGACCAAGCCCATATTAGGACAAGCTCTGTTCCACAGATACTGGGAAATTGCTCACCCATCTGTCATCTGTAATAATTTAAATTCATGCCCCTGGGTCTGTGGTCTCAGAGACCATGGGCTGGGTTTCCTCCATTTATTTCAGGTGGTGGGGGTGTATCTAGGTTTCCTTAAACAGTTGTGTGTCACTTAGTGACTGGGACACATTCTGAGAAATGCCCAGGCAATTGTCATTATGTGAACATCATAGAGTGCCCTTGCACGAACCTGGATGGCATCACCAATACACACCTAGGCTATGAAGAGGAAAGCCTATTGCTCCTGGGCTGCAAACCTGTACAGCATGTTATTACTGTTTTGAACACTGCAGGCAGTTTTAGTACAGTGGCAAGTATCTGCGTATCTAAACATACCAAAACAGTAAAGGTGCAGTGAAAATACACTGTTACGATTTTAGGGAACCCCCATTGTATGTGGGGTCTGATGTTAACTAATATGTCCTTATGTGGCCCATGACTTGTAGTTCTGAAAATCAGTGATTTTGGGGGGAAGGTTGGCTGTGCTTTAAACTAGGAACTGGTGACAATCCATGAAATTTATGACAGGTGGGACAAGATAATAGTAGTCAACATTTATTGAGAGTTTACTACATGTCAGACCTTGGTAAATTTTACAAACACACCACACACACACACACACTCATTTGAACATCTATCAACCCAGTGATGTAAGCACCATTTTTAACTTACTTTTACAAATGAGAAAACTGAGTTTACATAAACCGAGTAATTTTCAGAGTGTTCACTAGCCCGTAGATATGGACCTGAACACTCCTAGTCATGGGCTTCATCACTGGACCTTCCACTCCTTGGTGTTAGAGGCAGAGCTGGCATCAGGGGCTTCCCCACCCTTTGAGGTGATGGAAGTGACAGCCACTGTTCCCCTCAGCTGGGACTCAGCCAGACCTGCCTGGGAGTCTGATGACACAGACCATAAGGTCCTCTTCCTTCGTAAAGGTCTTTCTGGCTGGTTCTCAGCCCTGCTGCCCATCAGACCCACCAGAGCAGTTTAAACGGTATAGGAATTGAGGCTTTGCCCTAGAGCTACTGAATCAAAGTCCCCAGAGAGGGAAGCCTGGGGTGGGGGGTCAGTATATATTTTAAAAGCCCCAAGTGATTGATTGCAGAGCTGAGAATGAAAAGCTTTGGGCTGGGCTGTGACTCTTCTCAAATGTGTATTCACTTAAGGACAAATGTCTGGTGAATTCTTCTCACCAAATGATGGCACTGCAGTGGAAGGGCAGGAGGATGTACTGCTTTGGCTGGGGGTGGCCTTTGCTTTCCATCAGCATTGAGATGACCCAGGCAGCAGAGCTGGGTTAGAAGTGGGAAACTTGAGCCCAGGGGTAGGGGGAAGTAAGCACCTACCCCTTCATCTTTCTCTTCCTTTCCATTATCATCCCCACCTAGAAGCCAAGAACAGTATCTCCGATGCCTGTTTGCCTGCAGACACCCCAGAAGCTCCTTGGGTAAAAAAGAGTTGGGTAATTCAATCATCACATCAGCCCTATGAGGAGATATGGGTAGCTAGAGGTCACAGGAGGCTTGCTTTTAGTAGACACAAACTGAACCTGGGCTATGTCAACAACTCCATCCATAAACAAAGACACAGATCTTGGAGTAAGACAGGGTAGAGGACATGGAGAGCAGTTGTTTTCCCCAAGGAAATCTTCCACAGGTGGGGTGTATTCAGCTACGTTCTAGGTACCTATGTGGTGAAGATGGTGGTGATGGAAGGGGCTGAGCGGGAGGATAGGTCTGGTTCAGACTTGAACTATGTGCAGATGAAACACGTGTGGCTGATTGTCAGACATGCAGTGGAGGTCAAAGTGGGGTTACTTCTGTGCCTGCTTTCCTACAACCAAACCACATTTCCCAGCTTCTTGCATCGCCAGTTTCTGTCCTCCTGAAATGAGAACTCACTGTGCCCTTGTGCTGACATAAAGAACAGAGAGATAATCATCAAAAGCCCTAAAGCAAACTGAAGTTCCAGGGAACATTGCCAGAGGTGCCTGGATACACACCTGGAGCACAGAGCAGAGTTCCCACAGGGCTGCCCTCCTGTGCTCTGCCCCACTCGGGATGCAGGGAGGCACGAGGCATGACACTGATGGATGGCAGCAGCCCTGTCTAGGAAGGGCAGGCTGGGAGCCAGACCTCATTACCTGCCAGATGCCCATGTGGGCAGGACCAGCTGGGCTCCCTAGGTACAAATAGCACCAGGATCCATTGCTCCACAGGCTCCTGGGGCTGAGTCTAAATCACTCATCATTTGTGAAAGCTGAGCTCACAGCAGAATAAGCATCATGAGGCTGTCAGTGTGTCTCCTGCTGGTCATGCTGGCCCTTTGCTGCTACCGGGGTGAGTACATCAGTCAGGAGTCCAGCACCAGCCCCTGGGATGCCCTCTTCTCTGAGCACAAGTTCACCTCTTTGAGTTAAGTTTGGTATCTGGAACAAACGAAAATTCCAAACCTTATCCTGTGCTTGTTGAAGAAGCCCCTCATAAATCTTAGGGCTAATTTCATCAACTCCCCAGCACCTAGGAAGTTTTGCAGAAAATCAATACAGGCAAAATGTTAGAAATTCTGCCTGAGCTTCACTTCTGGATGGGATCTGTGTCAGATGATGTAATGCAAGGTCTGGGGTGACTCTGGGCTCCGCCACTTCTCAGCTTTCACCTTGGGCAGGATGCTCACCCTCCCCGAGCCTCCTCCTATCACTGGGACTTAGAGCTTCTGCCAGGAGTGGCAGTGGGAGTGGAGTGGGATTATTGTGTCAAGAGTCTAGCTGTGGAGGTGAAGCCGATCACTGTAGTGTCAGACATTCTCCTCCCCAGACCTTTAGGTGCTAGTTGAGCTCACAGCTTCTTAAATTGTAAATTCAGACTCATAAAATGCTACATCTGGAAGGATCCTTGGAGAGCTCTCAGTCCGAGAAGAGACGATGATCTCTGATTCTCTCAATAAGAAGCCTGCAAATGGGTGGGGCGCGGTGGCTCACGCCTGTAATCCCAGCACTTGGGAGGGCGAGGCAGGTGGATCACCTGAGACTGGGAGTTCGAGACCAGCCTGACCAACATGGTCTCCACTAAAAACACAAAAAATTAGCTGGGGCCATGCCTGTAATCTCAGCTACTGGGGAGGCTGAGGTAGGAGAATTGCTTGAACCTGGGAGGTGGAGGTTGTGGTGAGCTGAGATTGTGCCATTGCACTTCAGCCTGGGCAACAAGAGCAAAACTGTCTCAAGAAAAAAAAAGCTTGCCAATGAACTGTTAGAATAAGCAGCACTCAATATACTTTCTAGGGGTTCTATGAATAATGGTGGTAAAATTACTACAATGGTTAGCAGTAAAACTTTTATTTTCTAAAATTAACTCTGGCTATTTTTTCCACAGTTCTTTTGGGTGCTTTTATTTCCCCTGTCAGGACTGATCTTGGAGTGAGACAGGGTAGAGGACCGATCCAGACTTTGAGTCTTCTCTTTCCTCTTCCTTTCTGAACCTCTCCCCCTTTCCCCGTGACACCCTGATCCTCCCCTCTCCAAATTCTCCCCACAGTTTGAAGTTGTGTAGTCAGGGGTTGTGCTGAGCCTGGTGAGGTGCTTCCTGGATGCATGGTGTTTGCAAAAGAACTGGGGAAATGGAGAATCCAAACCAAGCAAAGTGATTACTCCATGTCTTTCCAAAATTCCCAGTGGGAGCAGGAATGAGCCTCAGTTCCCTCCTACCATCCTTTTCAAGTATTCTAGATGTTGCTGCAGAATATGGGCCAAGTACAATTTTCTGCATAAGCTTCTAATGTGTGTTAAAATTGATTAACGTTAGTTTATTTTGTTTTAATTTGTGTGCGTTTTAGCTCTGTCTATATTGAATCACATACGCCTAAATCCTCCAACTTATTTTCAAAACATCACCTTCAACATTTTAATAATTTTAACTTCTTCGTTTCCAGATCTACTCTCATTTCTCTAATTTCTGATAAGATTCTGACTCTACCATTCACTTCAAAATTTGATTAATCAAAACCTCCTCTTCACCAGTGTCTGAGACTAACAAAGTACCACTTACTTGGCAGAGAAAAGTGATTATTTTCAAATCCAGAAAAGATAATGTCGGCCATCCAACCAGAGAAGCTTTGCCAAGTAATGGGAGTGCTTTAAAAAAACAAAGACTGAAAGAGTGATCAGGAAGTTGTTTTTTCGGTTCTAGCTCTGCCCTTTGCTGCGTGACCTCAAGGAAGTCACAAGCTCCTGGGTCTGACATTGTCACTGCCATAATTACTGAATAAAAGTCTCAAACCCTGGGATTTTTGTCTGGGAGGCATGGAAGAAACACTGATTTCCTTAAGTAAATAACGTTTTTTATTCTTTGGCTCCAGCAAATGCAGTGGTCTGCCAAGCTCTTGGTTCTGAAATCGCAGGCTTCTTATTAGCTGGAAAACCTGTGTTCAGGATCCAACTTGCCAAATTTAAGGCACCCCTGGAAGCTGTTACAGCAAAGATGGAAGTGAAGAAATGTGTGGATACAATGGCCTATGAGAAAAGAGTGCTAATTACAAAGACATTGGTAATTTCTTTCTCTTCTATGTGTCAAGGCTTCTGGTCAGCTGCACAGGGTGAAGTGAGGTCAGCTTGCTGCTCTGTGGGGGACACAGGTGGTGGGGCACCTGCCTTGCTGGTAATTGCTTGAGAAGGTCACCTGGGGCCATGGGGTGGGTGTTACCCTTTCACCTGCAGAATTCAACTCAGCTGCACACAGCACCCTGCATGTTCCTCCTCCTCAGATCACCTGACTGGATGTCGTGTCCTCAGAGTGTGCTGAGGACATGGGGAGTGAGACAGGGCCCAGGCAGGGATGGTAAAGGGCCAAGCATGGCTGCCTTCCACCTGGAGGCTTTCCTGAAGCCAAGCTGCCCTCACACAGTCACTGTGGAATGTCCTGGGGAGCATGGGAGCCTTGAATAGGGAGAGGAAGGCAGGGAAGGACCTAGAGCTGGGCCTCCTGCAGATGCAACGCTGGCAGGCCAGTCTTCTCTGCAGCTTCTGCAGAGCCAGCAAGGAGCCACTCCCAGGTCCTCGGACTCCATGCTCCCCTTCTCTCTCACGATGCTCTCCTGACCACGGCCAGTGGGCTAGGACCCTCCCGACTCTACCTCCTGCCATGCCATGGAAGCAGGATGTTCTCACTCTGTCTCTCTCAAGAAATCAGAGGATTTCCAGGGGCCTCTCAACCTGGCTGCCTCTGGGTTGCTGTCCTGAAGTTCAGCTGCAAATGCTTATGGAAGCTGCAGGTTCAGGGCCGAGAAATGCCCGGACCCTGAGGCAGAATTCCCACATGGGGAGGCTGGAGGCTCCTGGAAGCCAAGCTTCCCAGAGGCCCTCCCAGCCCTGACCGGCCTCTCAGCCCTGGGTCCCTCATTGCAGGCAACAGAAAACTCCACAGTCCTGGGACAGCCCAGACAATGACCTCTGGCTGCTCTGTTCACCCCTCCTGTCCCCCAACATGAAGACCCTGGGCCTCACTCTTGGGTTTCCCCAGGCCTCTTGGCCTGGTGAGGAAAGGCTGCTCCCTCACTGGCATGGGTGCTGTGAGGCCACCAGGTCTAGGCCCCAGTTTCCCATGCACACTGGGTTCCTGCCTCTGCCCTTCCAGTTGTTTTCAGGAGCAGAATTCCATCAGACACTTGGATGTTAACCTGTTGGTTGGTCTTCAGGAGCTGCAAGACAAACCTCACCTTCCTTTCTTTCCTTTTCAATTTCAGGGGAAAATAGCAGAGAAATGTGATCGCTGAGATGTAAAAACTTTTTCATGCTGGTTTCTACCATCTTTCAATGATACCCTAATCTTCACTGCAGAATGTAAAGGTTTCAACGTCTTGCTCTAATAAATCACTTGCCCAGAACGTCTCCACTGGTCTTATGATCCTGCAGCCTCCAGCCTTGAGCAGAGGGTGGTTTCCATAGGGGAGTGGCCTTTGGGTGTGGCTGACAATCAACTCCAGAGAACTGGCGTCCTGTTGCCAATGGGGCTTGAGTCCAGGCATCTCAGAGGGAAATATTTGGTAGGAATCATCCTGCATTCCTTATGGATTTCCCATCCTGCAGCCGTGAATGAAAACCATGGTAACGAGGACACAGGAATTACAGTGTTCCTGCTGGTCTTGTATTGAGAGATCCCCCAACCTGCCTGTCCAGGCCCAGAGTTTCCTCTTAGCAGGGTCCCCTCAGACCCACAGTCAGTCTGCTTGGTGCCACCTCTGCACTGTGGTTTCTCTCTTCTGTTGTGCCCAATATACTTTATTTTCCATTTACCATAATTTGAGGACGTCTCCAGGTTCCACCCTGGAGTTCACATTTGTTTACTCCCCACGCTCAGAGCTCTCCTCCATGTCTGCATCACTCACCAGCACCTGAGGCGAATGCTTCCTTCCTCCCTCAAGCTCTCCGAAGAGCTCCAGCGATCAGCACCCTCCAACCACTGGACAGCTCCAAGCACGCACTCCAGTCATTTCAGAAGCAGGATGTAAAATTGAGCCCAGGATCTGCCCCCAGCCTGCTCTCCCTTCCATGAGCCTTTCCAAGCTAAGGCACCCACCCAGCAAGTCCCCTGACCAGGACCCAAGGAGATGCCACAGGTTCCCTGCTTGGTCCTGTCCTGTGGCTGCTGGAATAAACCTCCACAAGCTTGGTGGCTTAAAACAATTGATTCCCTTCACTTCAGGAGGTTGGAGGCGGGAGTGCTCCACTTGCACTGGTGGCTCTCAGGGAGTTCACTAAGGGCTGCTTCCAGCTCCTGAGCTGCTGACCGCCCTGGTCGTGTGGCCACATTACTCCACCTTCTGCCTCCATGATACATTCCTGTCTCCTTTTACTTCCAGGTTAAACCCCCTCTGACTTCTAATTACAAACCATAGGGTTTGGGTTTTGGCACTACCAGAATATTCTCAATAATCTCCCCATCTCATGATCCTTAACTTAATCACATCTGCAAAGTGCTTTTTTTGGGGTTGTGTAATGGAACATTCAGATTCCAGTGGATATCTTCGGGGGAATGGGACATGAATTAGCCAACCACAGCTTCCCTCCTTCCTGTCCTCCAAGAGTGCACTACATGCTACTCCCTCCACTGTCACAGCGTCACCTATGTGAGTCACATCACAGAGTCAAATCACACAATCGTATCACACAGTCACGTCACAGAGTCACATCACAGTCACATCACACAGTCACATCACGGTCACATCACACGGTCACATCACAGTCAAATCACACAGTCACACTGTCACATCATGTGGTCACATCAGAGTCACATCACAAAGTCACATCACACGGTCACATCACAGTCACATCACACAGTCACATCACATAGCCACATCACACAGTCACATCACAGCCTGGTCCACGTTCTTCTCAGTTCAGACGAAGTGTCTGAATTGTCTTGCGACCTCTGTGAACACTTCCTGTAATACATCCTCCTCATTCGCACCAAAGTGAGCCCCTTAAAATGGAAACATTATCCTATCCTCTTTTCAACAGCTCTATATGACCAGAAGCCACTTGTTCTCAAGGGTGTCAAGTAAGGGAACAAAATACTGAAAACCCACCTTCATAAAACAGTGGTTATTTTTATATGATGGAGAAAATAGTAGATAACAGTTATTATTGAGTAAGCATTGCTCTTAAGGGAAATTCATATTTTAAATCACATCAGGAAATATGTGCACTTAGAAGCAGAACCTAATGAGTAAAGCTCATGACCAGTTCAGCCTACTATACGCTATGTGTGCCGGAAACAAGGATTTATGGAGTCTTCCAGCACTTAAGACGCCTGGAAGGAACCACTGCTGGGGGAGCAAGTCCACACCTTTGTGTTGCAAGGACTTCCAAGACCCTGCTCCAGCCAGCCCCGGTCCCTTCCTCTGCTCTTTTATATCTCATTTCTCAGGCCTCAGGTGGGTCACACCCTTGCCCCAGGGTATATGTGTTTCCCTTTCCCTCTATAGCCTTTTCTGCCTATGACATCTGACAACCCCATCTTTAGAATCCACTTCTCCTCCTCTGCGAAGCTTTCTTGGATACTCACACATTATGTCAAGTCTTTACACACACATGCACTCACATGCATAGATATCCCTGCTTTATCATTGCTTTTCCCTCCTATGATACAGGATACATATAGTAGCATTGTGATAAGAACAGATGACATAAATACTAGAAAGCATTCAACAAATCTTAGCAATCTTTACTAGAATGCTTACAATTAATAGGTTTCTGTTTGTTGAGCATCCTAATATGCGTTTTGCTGGAAGACTTCCAAGTTCTGACTTAGTCCTCTCTAGTACCCAGGAAGGTCTGAGATTGTTCCTACTAATGAACCTGAGAATGAGAAATGCTCTACCCAGTGCCCCTCAACCCTGGCTCTGTTTTAGAATTTACTGGGAAGCTGTCAAATCAATCAATGTGCAGACTCCATCTGGGGCGCACATGTCTATCTGTGTGCAAACAGAGTCCATGTAGTCCCTGGCCTTGGACCTCCCGCTCCTGTAGCTGCAGGCATCCAGTGACCTGGGGAGGCAGTAGCTGGTGCAGGAGTCCCCCATGATGCTCACAGGACTCCCGACATCACCCGGATCTTACCTTGAGGTGTCTCCCTTAGCTACTTCCATAGCCTTTAAAGCCTGGGGATTTCAAGGTGCTCACTCTTTTCTCCATTATACAGTTAATCACATGAGGGTCACATAAGGTAAAGTTTTCCTTCCTGAAAACTTCCTGAGCTGCTGTTAAAAGAGTATGAAGTGGGATCCAGCAAGACTGCTCCAGCTGGGGCAGGGAGGGTATTGGGAGTCATTGCCTCAGGGGTACAGAGTTTCTGTTTGGGATGATAGCAATTTTCTGGAAACGATTACTGCAAAGACATCATAAATGCCCTTAACGCTGCTGAATTATACACTTAAAAATGGTTGAAATGGGCTAGGCACGGTGGCTCAAGCCTGTAATCCCAGCACTTTGGGAGGCTGAGGTGGGCAGATCACAAGGTCAGGAGATCGAGACCATCCTGGCCAACATGGTGAAACCCTGTTTCTACTAAAAAAAAAAAAAAAATAGCCAGGCATGGTGGCGCGCATGTGTAGTCCCTTTGACACAAGAGGCTGAGGCAGGAGGATCGCTTGAACCCGGGAGGCAGAGGTTGCAGTGAGCCAAGATCATGCCACTGCACTCCAGCCTGGGCGACAGAGCAAGACTCCGTCTTAAACAAACAAAAACAAGGTTGAAATAAAACATTACTGCAAGGGCTGCTGTGATCTGAGGGGCAGCAGGAAGATAACTGCAAAAAGGAGCTAGGCCTGTATTTCACCCCCTGAACCTGTCAGCATTCCAAAGTCAGCACGTCTCTAGGTTCCATGCTTTCATTGATTTGCCGGCTGGATGTCTTCCTTGTTGAAGATATCGCTAATTTTTAAGAAACTCTCATTCCGAAATCTGAGATTGAAGCTTACCAAGGACAGAATTCACTCATGCAGGGTCTGTTGACTTTATCCCTTAAAGCCTCTCCCATGACCTCTGAGCTAAGTGGAGCCTCATAATTTGCCTCCTGCACAAATATTATTGATCTCTACCTAGGCTCTTTTCCTCAAACATCATCTCCCTAGGATCCATCTGACACTTTATGACAAGCTCAATATTTTGAACGCAAAGCTTTTTTTGTGATAAGCTTCTTTAAAGTGAACCTTCAGTGAATCTCCATTTTTTTAATGAAGTAAAGCTCAATATTTCAATTCAGAAATCAGAATATTCAAGTTTGTATAATAATTTAAGCTTCAAATTGTTTAAAAATACGTCTTTCTTTGTTTTTCTTTTTGTTCTTTTATTCTTTCATTCTTTCTTTCTCTCTCTCTCTTTTTCTTTCTTTCTTTTCTCTCTTTTTTTTTTTCTCAGAATTTTACTCTTGTTTCCCAGGCTGGAGGGCAATAGCATGATCTTGGCTCACTGCAACCTCCACCTCCTGGGTTCAAGCGATTTTCCTGCCTCAGCTTCCCAAGTAGCTGGGATTAGTGGCATGCACCACCACATTCAGCTAATTTTGTATTTTTAGTAGAGATGGGGTTTCAACATGTTGATCAGACTGGTTTCGAACTCCTGACCTCAGATGATCTGCCCGCCTTGGTCTACCAGAGTGCTGGGATTGCAGACGTGAGCCACCACGCCCTGGCAAAAAATTTTTAAAAACATGTTTTTCTTTCTATCCTTATTCTTTCACGTTTTCTCTCTCAACTAACTGGTTTTTAACAGATTAGGGACTAGGAAAAGAGAAGAGAAAAGGAAATAAAAGTTCATAATTGACACAGTATTTTGTGATTCATTCAGTTTCTCCGGGTCTGACACGTGTTTTGTGTCCTGGGTCAGTTTCATGAGTGCTTCATAAAGTGCAGATTACTAAGGTCTCTCCTTCCTTTTATGGTTTAACAAGTATTCAGGTAACAGCAATGAACTTTAGAGAAATTAAAACATGATAGCTGGAGTAATTAATAAAGAATTGAAAGGAAAAATTAAAATAGTGTCACAAAAAGCAGTACATATGTAGTAGAAAATATAAATAAAAAATATGAGAGAAAAGGAAAGAAGGCTGGAGGATGAATCCATTATGTCTAACTGAAAGAATTCCAGAATGATAGAGATTATGGTGGGAAGAAAGTCACCAAAGAGGTCAAGTGGGGTAGCTCATGACTGTAATCCCAGCACTTCGGAAGGCCGAGGCAGGCAGATCACTTGAGCCCAGGAGTTTGAGATCAGCCTGAGCAACATAGTGAAAGCTCATCTCCACAAAAAAAATACAAAAATTATCTGAGTATGGTGGTGTGTGTCTGTAGTCCCAGCTACTGGGGAAGTTGAAGTGGGAGGATCACTTGAGCCCAAAAGGCAGAAGTTGCAGTGAACCAAGATCATGCCACTGCACTGTGGTCAGGGTGACAGAGCAAGACTACCTCAGGAAAATAAAAAAAAAAGTCACCAAAGAAATAATACAAAAAAATTTCCCAGAAAAAAACATGGTATTGAAAAATCCATAGACTATGTTTCCTACACCAAAAAATATTTTGCTGACATTTTGGAACATTGTCTTTAAGAAAAGATTTTTTTTTTTTTTTTTTTTTTTTTTCTGGAAAGAAACAGTGAGACACATACAGTGATGGGGAAGAATAATGGAACCAACACAAGAACTGGTGGATGGGGGAGAGAAACTAAAAAAATCAGAGGATTGTCAACCTCTCATTCTATACAAATATGAATCTGTAATCAGCCTCCTCATTCAAACATAAAGATAAAATAAAGATCCTCAAACATTCTTGTCACCAATAAACTTTTTCTCAGAAAGGTACTGGAGGACAGAGCCCAGCAAAAAGAAGTAGAACAAGAAAGAGAAAGACACAGGACTCGATAAACAGCAATGAAAATAGGAGTTAGTGGATGAATCAAGAGAACAGCAATAGGGGCCAGGCGCGGTGGCTCACACCTGTAATCCCAGCACTTTGGGAGGCCGAGACGGGTGGATCACAAGGTCAAGAGATCGAGACCATCCTGGTCAACTTGGTGAAACCCCGTCTCTACTAAAAATACAAAAAATTAGCTGGGCATGGTGGCGCGTGCCTGTAGTCCCAGCTACTCAGGAGGCTGAGGCAGGAGAATTGCCTGAACCCAGGAGGCGGAGGTTGCGGTGAGCCGAGATTGCACCATTGCACTCCAGCCTGGGTAACAAAAGCGAAACTCCGTCTCAAAAAAAAAAAAAAAAAAAAAAGAGAGAGAGAACAGCAATAAAATGTTATTTTAAACGTGGAAATCCTTCTTCAATGCAGAATCGACACCACACCAAATGGGGAAGGGTGACACATTTTACTGACAAGATTAATAAATTTCCTCAAGCAATTAGTTAGCAAGTCGAATGGGAAGACAAGATATAGAACTGAAGAAAGATACAATGTATTTTTCTGAGATGAGATTTTATTATGCAAATTAAAAGTCTGTAGAAATCCAAGGATACGCAAAGGAAGCCTCGTGGAAGAGGTAGGTGATGGCTGAGTCGGACCGTGAAACACCTACAAGATGAGAATGACAGGCAGGGGAAGTAGGGCCTCCAGGTGCATGGAGCATCGGGGGCAAAGGCATGGACGGGAGGCTGACCCAGCCCCCTGGAGGACAAAGATGCCTACACTTCTGCCGGTACCTTGCCAGGCTATGCAACTCTGCTTGCTGAGTAAAAGGCTCATGAGTGCTGCTGGTCATTTGTCACAAGAGCAAATGTGTGCAGGTATTTCTCTAGCACTTGGCAGCACTGACATCAAAGGTAAGTAATCCTTTCTTTTGTGGGATCTGCCCTTTGCATTGTAGGAGGTTCAGCAGAACCCCTGGCCTCTGCCCCCTGGGTGCTGGTAGTACCCCCCCACCATCCAGCTGTGACAACGAAAAACGTCCAGACTGATGTCTTTGGGAGTAGGGAGGAGATGGGAGCACATGTGCGCTAGTTGACAATCACAGCTCTACAGTGGAAACCTTTATGTTCATTCTCCTATGTAACTCTTGTGGTGGCCGTAAGGTAAGTATGCACAACTTCGGGATCACTACAGTTACCAGCAAAAAAGAATGGGGCACTGAAACGAAAAAAAAAATCACGAACTGAATGGAGAAGATGTTAGTGTAACTAACTAATGAACCTAATCAGTGGTTACATGGGTACAGGATTAAGCTTTTCACCACACATTATAGGGAAATGTCAAGTTAAGTAAAGTTCAGAGTTTTGGTTAAGGAGCCAAGGAGAATCAGCCAGGGGCTGACACCTGCCCTCGGCTCTGCTGCCTAATCCGCTCCATCTCCCAACTCATTAGGTGAACCCAGCTCACTCAGATCATATCATGGTCATGGTACCTTTTGAAGAAAAGGAACATTGTGCTGGGTGTGGTGGCTCACGTCTGTAATCCCAGCACTTTGGGATGCCAAGGGGGGCAGATCACCTGAGGTCAGGAGTTTGAGACCAGCCTGGACAACATGGCGAAACCCCCTCTACTAAAAATTCAAAAATTAGCCAGGCATGGGGGTGTGCACCTGTAATCCCAGCTACTCGGCTGAAGCATGAAAATTTGAACCCAGGAGGTGGAGGCTGCAGTGAGCTGAGATCAAGCCACTGAACTCCAGCATGGGTGAGAGTGAGACTTTGTCTCAAAAAAGAAAAAAGGAGCACTGAGCACTGAGGTACCCCTAAGCTGGCATACTCTCCAACTACCTCCTCCCCTGACCTGTCTCCTCCCACCCTGACCCCAAAGCCCTCAACCAGGAAAGTACAACATTAGTGTTAGTGGCCAGGCTGTCACCCCCAGACGTGTTGTTAGTGTTGTCCTGCCCTTACTGAAGATTAAAATGTAAATAGACCTGGTACTAAAACATGAGAGACATCATCAGTGGACTCTTGTAAAGCACCAAATTTTGACCCAGAAAATAAATTACAAAATTATTGATTAAGCACCTATTGCATGACATTGTCATACAGAGGCAGGACTTGCAGAGGCCATGCTCTCCAGGAGCGTGAACAGAGAGGATGGGTCAGCGCCAGGGTCCTGGGAATGTCAGAACAGGGCTGCCCACGGAGGGCCACAGGTCCCTGGGAGAGGGAGACCCAGGGAGTCCGAGGAGCCAGCAGAGAACACAAGGTCTGAGCTGCTGTGACATGGTTCCAGAATGAACGAAGTTCTTCAATCCAGAGTGACCAAGGCAAGGGCAGGGGAGTCCACAGGGAGCAAAGTAAAATTGCTAAATTACTGTGAAGTGAAACTGCAAAACAAACGTAAATTATTTCTACAATTTCTCAAGTGGAAAACCGCGGGGCTTGTGTGGAAATCCACGTGGAGTTCCCATAGGGCAGCAGTGGGAGCCAAGGCCACCAGGACCCTCCTGAGCTGTGATGTGCAGGTTTCTCAGGGTCCAGCCAAGGAGGGAAGTAGTGTTGAGAGCAGCCTGTGGAGCCAGAATGCCTGGCTTCATGTCCTGCTTCTGCCACCTTCTAGCCATGTCCCAAGAAGTTCTATGGAATCTCTGTGTCCTGTCTCCTGTAGTGGGGGTGAAATGATCTGCCCGCCTCACAGGGTGGTGACCACACCTCCAGTTTGCTCAGGAGAGCTCTGGTTCACATTGTTGTTCTGGCACCCCACCCATTTAGGGTTCCCTGTCATTATCCAGTGTCCCCCATTTACAATCAATAGTATGGTCACCCTGCTCATAGGATCATGACTGAGATTCGAAGAGGCCTACAACAGTCCCTGTCACTTAGGAGCTGGCGGAGAGTTGCTTTTCGTTATATTTTATTGAACATTTCCTGAAAGTTGCTAAGCAATTAGATCCTAAGTGTTCTTATCACAAAAAGAACAAGTATGTGAGGTGATGGTATGCTTGAATCAATCATTTCAGAATGTATATATACATCAAAACATAGAAACTGTAAATAGATACAATTTTTATTTGTCAATTGTGCCTTAGTAAAGCTGGGTAAAAGGTTAAAAAATGTATCTAAACATGTTAAATAAATTGGAACTGGTTTCTGGGAAGGTTAATATGGTAATACTAAGTAGAATATGCTTGAGTGAGAAGTTATTTGTAAATTATTTCAATAAAACTCCGAAGCCAGGCATGGTGGCTCATGCCTATAATCCCAGCACTTTGGGAATCCAACGTGGGAGGATCACTTGAGCCCAGGAGTTTGAGACCAACCTGAGCAACATGGCAAAACTCTATCTCTACCAAAAATACAAAAATTAGCCGGGTGTGATGGTGTGTGCCTGTTAACCCCAGCTACTCAGGAGGCTGAGGCAGGAGGATTACTTGAACCCAGGAGGTGGAGGTTGCAGTGAGCCAAACTCATACCACTGAACTCCAGCCTGGGTGACAGAGCAAGACCCTGTCTCAAAAAAAACCAAAAGAAACGACAGAAAAACCAACCAACCAACAAACAAACAGAAACTCTGAGGAAAAGGGAACACAGAAAAATCAAATATACATGGATGGAAACACAGAACTTTGTTTTCAAACTTCAAAGTTTTAGCTTGTTTCTGAATATAGTTACTCGAATATTTTAGAGAATGTCGTGTGGAAGCCCAGGATTCAGAGGTGTCTAACCGTCCTAGTGGTCCCTGGAGTTTATCATAAATACATTTTTTATCATTAAAAACCGTGGCTCCCAGTTGACGTTGGGATGGCATCTGCTCCGTGCCAGGCGCTGTTCTCAGGACTCTACACTTTTATTTCACTTGTGACTCACAGCAATTCTATGGCTGTTCCCGTTTTAAAGGGAACACAGAGCAGCAAGTCTCCTGTCCATTGTTGCAGTCGCAAACGGAGCAGCTGGGATGTGAACATAAGTGGCGGTCAGGCTCCAAGCCCTCACTCACTACCTATCTGCCGTCCAACCCTTACGAGAAAGGGCTGCAGAATCTGCAGAGAAGGGACCCAGCAGTGTGGCACAGCGGTGCCCAGCGGAGTGGCAGCTTCCCAGGTTCTCCCTTCCCGGGTCCTTCCTGGAAGTCTTGTGAATGTCCGGCTGGGATGGGACTGCCTTATGGAATAAGGGATTTTATCCTTTCCTGACCTTTCAATTATCTGACTTCTCTGGGAGTCGCCTCTCCCATCTTCTGACTTTATCTACCTTTAATCTGCTCCTACCCACAGCCTCCCCTCATCCTCTAAGCCAGAGGAAGTTTCTCCCACCTAAGGGAGAGCACCCTCTCCCTCCTCTGGCCTCCCAGATCCCTTCAGCTATCTCTCTCTCTGTATCTCTCCTTTCCCATCGGGGCTTATAGTCTCCTGTGTGTGTTTCCTCAGGCCTCTCAGAGGTACAAAGGGTCACAGGTCTCTTCGGACAATTAAGTGAGTACAAAAAATACACCACTACCACGTGCATCTTCTTAGGTGTGTGTGTATGGGGAAGGGGGTTCTTCCTTCTCCCCACAGAAACTACGGCCTCTCCTTTCCTCAGCCCCATTTCAGAAAGAAGAGGCCAGGAAGTGTTTCTGATGTTTGTTGTGTCTTTTGTTTTTAAAATTTTTTTTTAAGATGGGGTTTCACCATGTTGGCCAGGCTGGTCTTGAACTCCTGACTTGTGATCCATCTGCCTCAGCCTCCCAAAGTGCTGGGATTACAGGTGTGAGCCACCTTTCCCGGGCCGTTTGTGGTCTCTTTAGAGGATTCACACCGTTCCCTTCACTCAATCCCAACCCCCTGTCACCAGATGTATTCACCCCCATGCAGGGGAAGGTCAAGCTTTGCAAGCTTCTGAAACATTTTGGGACACTGAGCTGGAATATTGGGGTGCCGCGGTGGACTGAACACTGAGCATCTCAGACTTGGAATCCCAGGATGAGGCTTGGGTCAAGGTAAGGGAGCCACAGGGTCTACACGAGGCCTCGGTGACTTGAACAACAGGCATCTCGCTGCAAACCAAGATGGCTCTAAGACCAGAGGCCTTTCCCGAAGTTCTGTCCTGGGTAAGCAGCTCCCCACTCCACGTCTATATTTTGCAAAGTCTCAAAGAGGAGGAGGTTCACCTCAAAAGACATGTTTTAAGAGGGTTTCTCGCCAACCTGGTAGGTGACCGGCAGACCTAGATGCAGAGGATAAGGTTAAAAAGAGACATGTGGGGTATGCTGCCCCCGAAGTCAGTGGAGCAGATGATAGCTGCAACTTACAGTTTTATAAAACACCTCATGAGCATCTAATTCTCAAAAAGGTTGTTTTCTGGCTGGGTGTGGTGGCTCATGCCTATAATCCCAGCACTTTGGGAGGCTGAGGCGGGTGAATCACCTGAGGTCGGGAGTTTGAGACTAGCCTGGCCAACATGGTGAAACCCTGTCTCTACTAAAAATAGAAAAATTAGGTGGCGCGAGCCTGTAATCCCAGCTACTTGGGAGGCTGAGACAGGAAAATGGCTTGAACCCGGGAGGTGGAGGTTACAGTGAGCCGAGATTGTGCCATTGCGCTCCAGCCTGGGTGACAATAGTAAAACTCCATCTCAAAAACAACAACAATAACAACAATAAAAGCTTTTTTCTTATGCTTTTTGTGCAAATGGACACATTGCTGATAAATATGACTCTCAAAAATTTGTCCTTAATATTATGTATGGCAAGGCCTTTCAAATGCCAAAATACAGTAACGTGTCCATATCCGAGTCTTCTGGGAGACTGAGGCAGGTCCTACCTAACTCTCACCACAGATTTGCATTCTCCCCATGACACCAGTGAGCTCACCCTGGAGAGAACCAGGGGACGATTCCTCTTCTCAGCGTGCTTGTCACACCAGCTCAATCAGTATTAGTCACACCAATGTGAAACATCCAAGGACACTAGACTTCTCAGGCTTCTGAGCTCTGCTGAGGGACCTGAGGCAAAGTCCCCTTCGTGAAGAGAAAAAAATTGCACCGGCCATACGGGTACGCTGTGCTCTGGGGCTCTCCCTCTCCCTGGGAAGGCTGCTTTGCCAATGTGTCTATTTTGATTCATTGTTATCTGATTCACCAGAGAATAATCACCTTCGAATGTCCTGATCAAAAGTGGAGTTTAAAGAAAGCTCAACCTCTTTAGTGTGGGCATCTGTGCCTGATATGGGGTATTATTTACATGCATAAGAAACCTTTGGAGAGGCCTCTGGACCAGCAGGTGGCTGACAGGGCAGGGCCATAAGGACTGGGGTACCAAGCAGAGCCCCAGTAACTGCTGGCCAAGGAGACAGTCTCACATTTCATGATCAAGGTCCTTCACTCCTCTTGGGAAACAAGACCAGCAGCCAGGGTCAGCTGTGTACACTGGTAAGTAAACACTTCTCCTTTCCATCCTCCCCAAAAGTAGGTTTGTTTTTGGCAACTGAGGCTCCAGCTGAATAGTGGAAGGAAAGATGTCACAGGTAATCCTGAGAGCAAACAATGCATTCACAGGGAATTAACAACGGATTCATCCCTCTGGCTGCTTCATCGATTTCTTTCTTTCTTTCTTGTTTTTTTTGTTTTTTTTTTTTTTTTTAACCTGAGCCAACTTTGTTTTTCTTGTTCCTATGACCTTCACAGTGCTCCTGATTAAATAGGGGTGTTTTTTTTTTTTTTTTTTTGTGTCATGTGAGGCTGTCCGTTCCTTCTGATTCTCTGTGGCTCTATTCCTTCTCTTCCTTCCCTTGCCAGATGCCATCTGTCCTCAAGCTTCTATACTTACAGTTCCCTTTCCCTGGAAGGCTCTTTCCCAGATGCATCCCTGGACATCACCATCCACTCATCCAAATCTCAGCTGAAACAGCACCTGTTCCTACAGGCTACCTTAGGGGGCTTACAGGCCGCTGCGACAGGCCATCTATGACAGTGTTCAGCTGTTGTGAATATTTTGCTGTTTTTTGCAGCAATCACCACTTTTTCATACCTCTGATGTCTCTTTAGCCTTGTTCTTTGTGTCTTTCATTAGAAAATAAGGTCCACAGGAGCAAGCACCTGGTCTAACCTGTTTCTATGGCTGAATCCAGCACAGGGCCCGGCTCACAGGAGAAGCGCAACAGTGACGTGTACAACAGAAGACCCATGCATGGACGCAACTGCCATCTATTCATAATTATCTCATGCCTGGCCGTGTGATTAAACATTTACAGAACGTCTATCATCATTACAAAAATTCAGCATCACTTATATCCATTTCACACAAGAAAGAAAGGAAGCCCGGAGGGACCAGCGCTGTGACTTTCTCAAAGACACAGCATGACTACATGTGGCCTCCAGCATCCACACCCACAGCTGCCCAGATATCATCACCTAAATCCCATCGTCACCCAAACCCCATTGCCCCCACTGCCCAGCACCGCCTGCCCAAGCAGTCTACTCATTCACAGCATCCTCTCAGTCAGTGGAAGGAAAACCGTAAGAGGCTAACAAAGAACCAAACACAAATTAAATCACAAATAGATTGTAAAATAAATGTGTAAAGTTGAATTAACTTGCTGGGTGGGTGGCTCACGCCTGTAATCCCCACACTTTGGGAGGCCACAGAGGGTGGATTGCCTGAGGTCAGGAGTTCAAGACCAGCCTGAACAACATGGAGAAACCCCGTCTCTACTAAAAATACAAAAAATTAGCCAGGTGTGGTGGTGCGTGCCTGTAATCCCAGCTACTCAGGAGGGTGAGGCAGGAAAATCACTTGAACCCAGGAGGAAGAGACTGTGGTGAGCTGAGATCGCGCCATTGCACTCCAGCCTGGGCAACAAGAGTGAAATTCTGTCTCAAAAAAAAAAGTTGAATTAACTTAGGGTTGTAATTCTTAACAACAACAAAAAGCTTTCAGTAGAGGTTAGATATTAATATTTTCCCCAAAACTTAAAGCACTTTTTTGGGCCAGGTGCGGTAGCTCAAACCTGTAATCCCAGCACTTTGGGAGGCTGAGGTGGGCGCATCACCTCGCCTGAGGTCAGGAGTTCAAGACCCACCTGGCCAATGTGGTGAAATCCCATCTCTACTAAAAATACAAAAAGTAGTTTGATGTCCTGGCGCATGCCTGTAATCCCAGCTACCTGGGGAGCTGAGGCAGGAGAATCACTGGAACCTGGGAGGCAGAGGCTTCAGTGAGCTGAGATGGCACCACTGCACTCTAGCCTGGGTGACACAGCACGACTCTGTCTCAAAAAAAAAAAAAAAAAAAAAAAAAAAACCCACCAAATAAATACTTTTCTAAAAAAGAAATGCTTACGGATTAGGAAGGTCTGCCTCCCAGAGGAAGATTCAGGTATTGCATGTAGCTCAAATATTTGATGATTCCAGGACTGGCATATAGACAAGTTATGAAACTGTCTGTACCTTGAAGAATAAGGAGAAGAAGAGGAAGAGACAAAGAGGAGTAGAAGAAAAATAATAGAAGGAGGAGGAGGAAGAAGGGAAGGACTAGAAGAAAAGTACAATAACAACAACAGTGTTGTGAGCACCAGATCACACCCTTGGGTTTTGCTTTATATTTTGGAAAACACTGCCACATTCATTTTACTGAAAGCCATGTGTGATTACTGCAGTCCCCAAATTGTCAGGGGTCCAAATATTACTGCCTTCTTGGTTTCTACAAACAGAGCACAGGCTGGCTGGGTTCCCCTTGGTCAGGCTGTTGTGTCCTGGTCCCATGCCAGGTTGAGACATTGCTTCATTCCTGGGAGGGACTAAGGTGCCTCCCTGGGGGATAAATAGAGCAGTTCTGGGTGCTCACCTCCACAGCGGCTTCCTTGATCCCCGCCACACACGACTGAACGCCGACAGCAGCTGTCTCATCATGAAGCTGCTGGTGGTCCTCATGCTGGTGGCCCTTCCGCTGCACTGCTATGCAGGTGGGTTCTGGGCAGAGAGGGCTGCCTCTGGGCTAGGACTTGTCACCTGGCCCCCTGTAGAAGAAATCCCAGTCCCTAACCCCCAGAACAGATCAGCCCCACTGTGAAGGGTCTGGGTGTGACAGGCCTTACAATCCCCATGAGTTCCTGACAATCAAGCAGGCAGTGCCAGCATGGACTGTCCCCTGCATTGGAGCTGCACATGGCGTGTCATGGCATTCAGGGTCTCACCATGGTCACGGCGACCATAGAAACCAGGATGATTCTCAGGATTAGATATTGAAATTAACTATTTCAGTGGGGCAAGGGCGAGATGGCATCTACACCTAGAAACCACGATATAATCATGTGTGGCCTTCAATGTGGAAAGAAATGGGAGACCTCCCAGGACAGAAGGCCCAGGCTGCAGAGTGTGGCCCAGTGTCTCTCACCCTGTGGGGCTCACTCTGTGCTTTCAGAGTTTATCTGAGTCCTTCTGGGATGCCCTTTCCCTCCCAATTCCTTCAGGCTCAAGGTAGACTGGGAAGGAGAACTCAACAAGATCCAGTGGGAGGAAAAAGCCCTGGCCGCTGGAATCAGCACTGATAGGTTCCATAGGTAGACTGCCTAGTGCATTTCATAAAGGTGGATTCCAAACCCTACCTTATTGGTGCCCAAGGTAGGTGCAGACCGGTAGAAGGGTGACAAGCTCATAGTCAACTAACTAGAAAATCACCAAGTCCAGAGCACAACCAGCTCACATGAACTCACTCAAGTGCTCAGCACTTTCTCCTTCCTTACAGTGTGGGTGAGGGGGGGCACCTTAGATGCCTTCATGAACAAGTTCTATTTCATGTGCGTGTGTGTGTGTGTGTGTATGTCTGTGTGTGTGACAGCGTCTTGCTCTATCACCCAGGCTGGGACTGGAGTGCAGTGGTGCAATCTCAGCTCACTGCAACCTCTTCCTCCCAGGCTCCTGTCTCAGCCTCCCAGACAGCTGGGACTACAGGTGCACACCACCATGCCTGGCTAAGTTTTAAATTGTTTGTAGAAATGAGGTCTTCCTATGTTATCCAGGCTGGTCTTGAACTCCTGAGCTCAAGCAATTCACCTGCCTTGGCCTCCCTAAGTGCTGGGATTACAGGCATGAGTCAGCATGCCTGGACATTCCCTTTTATTGCAGTAGAGTCAACAGAACTAATGGAAAATGTCCTAGAACCATTCATCTGAAATCCTTGGAAACCCTCCCTGATGCTGGGCATGATAACAGGGAAGCATGGCATGACTTGGAACCAAGAAAGCCCAAGCAGTGTTTGCCACGTCCCCCCAGTCAGAGCACCTCATACCTCGAGGGTTCTCTTCACCAAGGCTACATGGGGTTGGGTTTCTTTGGGCTTGGGAGGTCAGCAAGAATTTGCAGAGCCTGAGTTTATGCTCCCAGAGTTGAGAACTTTGCATCCCGCAGCAACATCTTTCTGAACTTCGGTCTGTCCTGGAAGGTATGAAGATAACCAGCTTACCCAATTCATCTGTAAAATGGGTTCACCCCTCCGGTAATGGCCCATGTTCTCGTGTCTTTGTTTTTTCAGATTCTGGCTGCAAACTCCTGGAGGACGTGGTTGAAAAGACCATCAATTCCGACATATCTATACCTGAATACAAAGAACTTCTTCAAGATTTCATAGACAGTGACGCCGCTGCAGAGGCTATGGGGAAATTCAAGCAGTGTTTCCTCAGCCAGTCACATAGAACTCTGAAAAACTTTGGACTGATGATGGTAATTTTAGTTTCTTCTTACATACCTTTTGAAAATCACTGATCAGAATCAGCAGACTCTAAATTTGGCACCAAGAATGCCAAGCCACTGGTAAACAAACTTCCTGTATCAGTTCATTAAACTTTGTTTCCAGGCTGCTTTGCCACTTCACACTGAGAATCTTTAGGGAGAGATACCTGGAAAAAGTAAAAGGGAGAAAAGAAAGCTTTAGAGATCGCCGATCTGCCTCTGATCTCACCAGTCCATCCTCGCACATAGACACACACAAGCACACAAGCATGGACACACACAGACACAAAGGGACAGACACCTGCACATTTTTTTTTTTTTTGAGACAGAGTCTCGCTCTGTCACCCAGGCCGGAGTGCAGTGGTGCGATCTCGGCTCACTGCAGCCTCCACCTCCCAGGTTCCAGTGATTCTCCTGCCTCTGCTTCCCTAGTAATTGGGATTACAGGTGTGCGCCACCATGCCCGACTAATTTTTGTATTTTTAGTAGAGACTAGATTTTGCCATGTTGGCCAGGCTGGTCTTGAACTCCTGATCTCAAGTGATCTGCCTCCCTTGGCCTCCCAAAGTTCTGGGATTACAGGTGTGAGCCACGGTGTCCAGACAGACACCTGCACATTTTTATCAAGAGAAAATATCTGATTCTCAAGGAGTCACTCACTTGTAGGAACAACCTACTAAGAAATTTTCTTTCACAAAAACAAATATTAAAGACATTTTAAATATTTTTATCTAGCTCAGAAAATACAATTTGTGCAAATTCTACAGTTTCAAAAATAAAGAAAAAAATTTTTTTGAGACAAAGTTTTACTCCATTGCCCAGGCTGGAGTGCAATGGCATTATCTTGGCTCACTGCAACCTCTGCCTCCTGGGTTCAAGCGATCCTTTTGCCTCAGCCTCCTGAATAGCTGGGACTACAGATGTAAGCCACCATGCCCAGCTAATTTTTGTATTTTTAGTAGAGACAGGGTTTCACCATGTTGGCCAGGCTGGTCTCAAACTCCTGAAACTCAGGTATTGCCTGCTTCAGCCTCCCAAAGTGCTGGGATTATGTTACGAGTTTTTTAAAGAATTTTTTAAAATCTCAAAATTTTATTTAAAATATTTCATAATAGAAAATTTAGAGATATGTCAAATGCTCGAGGAAAATAGTAAATATTAACGGCAATTTGGGATGGTTGAATCATTTTTTTCTTTAAAAAACTCCAGTTAGTTGGGCATGGTTGCTCAGGCCTATAATCCCAGCACTTTGGGAGGCCAAGGTGGGTGGATCACTTGAGGTCCGGAGTTTGAGAACAGCCTGGCCAGCATGGTGAAACCCTGTCTCTACTAAAAATACAAAAATTAGCCAGGTGTGGTGGCACATGCCTGTAACTCCAGCTACTCAGGAGGCTGAGGCAGGAGAATTGCTTGAACCCAGGAGGCAGAGGTTGCAGTGAACAGAGACAGTGCCACTGCACCCCAGCCTGGGCAACAGAGTGAGACTCCATCCATCTAAAAAAAAAATCATACTGTAAAACTCCAATCTTTCTTGTTTTTGTTTTGTTTTGTTTTGTTTGAGAAGGGTCTTGCTCTTTTGCCCAGGCTAGAGTGCAGTGGTGCCATCATGGCTCCCTGCAGGCTCCACCTCCTGGGCTCAAGTGATCCTCTTGCCTCAGCCTCCTGAGCATTGCCCAGGCTGGTTTAAACGCCTGGGGTCAAGCGATCTGCTTACCTTAGCTTCCCAAAGTGCCTGGATTACAGAAGTGAGCCATCACACCCAGTCCAGCTCCAGTATTTCGTAGGCCTCCAAGGTAATGGTGAAGAGTCTTGGACAGTTACAACATTTCTACCTTTGATACCTGTGCAGCAACTCAAAAGCATGCCATTCTGGTATTTGAGCTGAGATTTTTAACAATTCTGCGTTGTATAAGTGGTCTCAGAAACAGTCCAAATGATCAGGTCTTCGACAAATAGTATATGCAGCATATTTATTGGATAAGTTATTTCAAGGAACAGAATTTTTTATTTTATTTTATTTATTTATTTTTTAAATTTTTAAAATTTTTATTGCATTATAGGTTTTGGGGTACATGTGCAGAACGTGCAAGATAGTTGCATAGGTACACACATGGCAGTGTGTTTTTCTGCCTTCCTCCCCTTCACCCACACTTGGCATTTATCCCCAGGCTATCCCTCCCCAGTTCCCCCCCCCACTGTCCCTCCCCCATTCCCCCCAATAGACCCCAGTGTGTAGTAGACCCCCTCCCTGTGTCCATGTGTTCTCATTTTTCTCACCCGCCTATGAGTGAGAATATGTGGTATTTCGTTTTCTGTTCTTTTGTCAGTTTGCTGAGAATGATGTTCTCCAGGTTCATCCATGTCCTTACAAAGGACAAAAACTCATCATTTTTGATTGCTGCATAATATTCCATGGTGTATATGTGCCACATTTTCCCAGTCCAGTCTATCATCGATGGGCATTTGGGTTGGTTCCAGGTCTTTGCTATTGTAAACAGTGCTGCAATGAACATTCGTGTGCATGTGTCCTTATAGTAGAACGATTTATAGTCCTTTGGATATATACCCAGTAATGGGATCGTTGGGTCAAATGGAATTTCTATCTCTAGGTCCTTGAGGAATCACCACACTGTCTTCCACAGTGGTTGAACTAATTTACACTCCCACCAACAGTGTAAGAGTGTTCCTATTTCTCCACATCCTCTCCAGCATCTGCTGTCTCCAGATTTTTTAATGATCGCCATTCTAACTGGCGTGAGATGGTATCTCAATGTGGTTTTGATTTGCATCTCTCTAATGACCAGTGATGATGAGCAGTTTTTCATGTGTTTGTTGGCCTCATGCGTGTCTTCTTTTGTAAAGTGTCTGTTCATGTCCTTTGCCCATTTTTGAATGGGCTTGTTTGTTTTTTTCCTGTAAATCTGTTTGAGTTCTTTGTAAATTCTGGATATCAGCCCTTTGTCAGATGCGTAAACTGCAAAGATTTTTTCCCATTCTGATGGTTGCTGATTCACTCTAGTGACTGTTTCTTTTGCCATGCAGAAGCTGTGGAGTTTGATTAGGTCCCATTTGTCTATTTTGGCTTTTGTTGCCAATGGTTTTGGTGTTTTGGTCATAAAGTCCTTGCCTACTCCTATGTCCTGAATGGTTTTGCCTAGATTTTCTTCTAGGGTTTTTATGGTGTCAGGTCTTATGTTTAAGTCTTTAATCCATCTGGAGTTAATTTTAGTGTAAGGTGTCAGGAAGGGGTCCAGTTTCTGCTTTCTGCACATGGCTAGCCAGTTTTCCCAACACCATTTATTAAACAGGGAATCCTTTCCCCATTGCTTGTTTTTGTCTGGTGTATCAAAGATTATATGGTTGTAGATATGTTGTGTTGCCTCCGATGCCTCTGTTCTGTTCCATTGGTCTATATCTCTGTTTTGGTACCAGTACCATGCTGTTTTGCTTACTGTAGCCTTGTAGTATAGTTTGAAGTCTGGTAGTGTGATGCCTCCTGCTGTGTTCTTTTTGCTTAGAATTGACTTGGCTATGCGGGCTCTCTTTTGGTTCCATATGAAGTTCATGGTGGTTTTTTTCCAGTTCTGTGAAGAAATTCAATGATAGTTTGATGGGGATAGCATTGATTGTGTAAATTACTTTGGGCAGTATAGCCATTTTCACGATATTGATTCTTCCTAACCACGAACATGGAATGTTTCTCCATCTGTTTGTGTCCTCTCTTATTTCGTTGAGCAGTGGTTTGTAGTTTTCCTTAAAGAGGTCCCTTACATTCCTTGTGAGTTGTATTCCTAGGTATTTTATTTTCTTTGTAGCAATTGTGAATGGCAGCTCATTCTTGATTTGGTTCTCTTTAAGTCTGTTATTGGTGTATAGGAATGCTTGTGATTTTTACACATTGATTTTATATCCTGAGACTTTGCCGAAGTTGCTTATCAGTTTCAGGAGCTTTTGGGCTGAGGTGATGGGGTCTTCTAGGTATACTATCATGTCATCTGCAAATAGCGACAATTTGGCTTCCACCTTTCCTATTTGAATACCCTTTATTTCTTTTTCTTGCCTGATTGCTCTGGCTAGAACTTCCAGTACTATGTTGAATAGGAGTGGTGAGAGAGGGCATCCTTGTCTAGTGCTGGATTTCAAAGGGAATGCTTCCAGTTTTTGCCCATTCAGTATGATATTGCCTGTTGGTTTGCCGTAAATAGCTTTTATTACTTTGAGATATGTTCCATCAATACCAAGTTTATATAGGGTTTTTAGCATAAAGGGCTGTTGAATTTTGTCAAATGCCTTCTCTGCGTCAATTGAGATAATCATGTGGTTTTTGCTTTGGTTCTGTTTATGTGGTGAATTACATTTATAGACTTGCGTATGTTGAAGCAGCCTTGCATCCCTGGGATGAATCCTACTTGATCATGATGGATAAGTTTTTTAATGTGCTGTTGCAATTGGTTTGCCAGTATTTTATTGAAGATTTTTTAATCTATGTTCATCATGGATATTGACCTGAAGTTTTCTTTCCTTGTTGAGTCTCTGCCAGGTTTTGGTATCAGGATGATGTTGGTCTCATAAAATGATTTGGGAAGGGTTCCCTCTTTTTGAATTATTTGCAATCATTTCAGAAGGAATGGTACCAGATCCTCTTTGTGTGTCTGGTAGAATTTGGCTGTGAACCCATCTGGACCTGGGCTTTTCTTGTGTGGTAGGCTCTTAATTGCTGCCTCAACTTCAGACCTTGTTATTGGTCTATTCATAGTTTCAGCTTCCTCCTGGTTTAGGCTTGGGAGGACACAGGCATCCAGGAATTTATCCATTTCTTCCTGGTTTACTAGTTTATGTGCATAGAGTTGTTTGTAGTATTCTCTGATTGGTTTGAATTTCTGTGGAATCTGTGGTGATTTCCTCTTTATCGTTTTTTATTGCATCTACTTGGTTGTTCTCTCTTTTCTTTTTTTATCAGTCTGGCTAGTAGTCTGTCTATTTTGTTGATCTTTTCGAAAAACCAGCTCTTGGATTTATTGATTTTTTGAAGGGTTTTTCTTGTCTCTATCTCCTTCAGTTCTGCTCTGATCTTGGTTATTTTTTGTCTTCGGCTAGGTTTTGAGCTTTTTGGATCTTGCTCCTCTAGCTCTTTCAATTTTGACGATAGGGTGTCAATTTTGGATCTCTCCACTCTTCTCATGTGGGCACTTATTGCTACATATTTTCCTCTACAGACTGCTTTAAATGTGTCCCAGAGATTCTGGTACATTGTGTCTTCGTTCTCGTTGGTTTCGAAGAACTTCTTTATTTCTGCCTTCATTTCATTGTTTCTCCAATCAACATTCAAGAGCCAGTTGTTCAGTTTCCATGAAGCTGTGCGGTTCTGAGTTAGTTTCCAAATTCTGAGTTCCAACTTGATTGCACTATGGTCTGGGAGACTGTTTGTTATGATTTCAGTTGTTTTGCATTTGCTGAGGAGTGCTTTACTTCCAATTATGTGGTCAATTTTGGAGTAGGTGTGATGTGGTGCTGAGAAGAATGTATATTCTGTGGATTTGGGGTGGAGAGTTCTGTAAATGTCTATCAGGTTTGCTTGTTCCAGGTCTGAGTTCAAGTCCTGGATATCCTTGTTAATTTTCTGTCTGGTTAATCTGTCTGATATTGACAGTGGAGTGTTAAAGTCTCCCACTATTATTGTGTGGGAGCCTAAGTCTCTTTGTAAGTCATTAAGAACTTGCCTTATATATCTGGGTGCTCCTGTATTGGGTCCATATATATTTAGAATCGTTAGCTCTTCTTGTTGTATTGATCCTTTTACCATTATGTAATGACCTTCTTTGTCCCTTTTGATCTTTGTTGCTTTAAAGTCTATTTTATAGGAGATGAGAATTGCAACTCCTGCCTTTTTTTGCTCTCCATTTGCTTGGTAAATCTTCCTCCATCCCTTTATTTTGAGCCTTTTTGTATCCTTGCGTGTGAGGTGGGTTTCCTGGATACAGCACACCGATGGGTTTTGGTTTTTTATCCAATTTGCCAGTCTGTGTCTTTTGATTGGTGCATTTAGCCCATTTACATTTAGGATTAATATTGTTATGTGTGAATTTGATACTGCCATTTTGATGCTAGCTGGCTGTTTTGCCCATTGGTTCATGTACATTCTTCATTTTGTTGATGCTCTTTAGCATTTGGTATGCTTTTAGGATGGCTGGTACTGGTTGTTTCTTTCTATGTGTAGTGCCTCTTTCCAGAGCTCTTGTAAAGCAAGCCTAGTGGTGACAAAATCTCTGAGTACTTGCTTGTTCATGAAGGATTTTATTTTTCCTTCACTTATGAAGCTCAGTTTGGCTGGATATGAAATTCTGGGTTGAAAGTTCTTTTCTTTAAGGATGTTGAATATTGGCCCCCACTCTCTTCTGGCTTGTAGAGTCTCTGCCGAGAGATCTGCTGTGAGTCTGATGGGCTTCCCTTTGTGGGTGACCCAACCTTTCTCTCTGGCTGCCCTTAGTATTTTCTCCTTCATTTCAACCCTGGTGAATCTGACGATTATGTGCCTTGGGGTTGCTCTTCTTGCAGAGTATCTTTGTGGTGTTCTCTATATTTCCTGGAGTTGAGTATTGGCCTGTCTTGCTAGGTTGGGGAAATTCTCCTGGATAATATCCTGAAGAGTGTTTTCCAGCTTGGATTCATTCTCTTCCTCACATTCTGGTACACCTATCAAACGTAGGTTGGGTCTCTTCACATAGTCCCACATTTCTTGGAGATTTTGTTCATTCCTTTTTGTGCTTTTTTCTTAATCTTGGTTTCTCATTTTATTTCATTGAGTTGATCTTCGACTTCTGATATTCTTTCTTCTGCTTGGTCAATTCGGCTGTTGAAACTTGCGCATGCTTTGCGAAGTTCTCGTGTTGTGTTTTTCAGCTCCTTCAATTCGTTCATATTCCTCTCTAAGTTGTCCATTCTTGTATCATTTCCTCGAATCTTTTTTCAAATCTTTTTTCAAGGTTCTTAGTTTCTTTGCACTGATTTAGAACATGTTCTTTTAGCTCACTGAAGTTTCTCATTATCCACTTTCTGAAGTCTGATTCCATCATTTTGTCACACTCATTCTCCGTCCCGCTTTGTTCCCTTGCTGGTGAGGAGTTTTGGACCTTTGTAGGAGGTGAAGTACTTTGGTTTTGGGTGTTTTCCTCCTTTTTGCACTGGTTTCTTCCCATCTTTACGGATTTATCCACCTGTCATCTTAGTAGTTGCTGATTTTTCAATTGGGTCTCTGTATGGACACCCAGATTGTTGATGATGAGGTATTTCTGTTACTTAGTTTTCCTTCTAATGGTCTAGCCCCTCTGCTGTACGAGTGCTGAGGTTCACTCCAGGCCCTGCTTGTCTGGGGTACACCTATAGCAGCTGCGGGACAGTGAGGGATGCTACCAGTTTCTTCTGTTGCTATCTTTGTTTCAGAATAATGCCCGCCAAATGTCAGTCTGATTAGTCCTTTTTTGGGGTGACTCTTTGGATATACAGGGGTCAGGGAGCTGCTTGAGGAGACGGTCTGTGCTTTATAGGAGCTCCAGTGCTGAGCTGTGAGCTCCATTGTTCATTCAGCGTTGTTGGGAGGATGTGTTTATGTCTGCTGCAACAGAACTCATAACCCCCCCCCTTTTTTTCCCCCTTAGATGCTCTGTCTCAGGGAGTTGGGGCTTTCTTTATGAGTATCTGTTGCACTGTCCTGCCCAGCTAGGAGGCAGTCTATTCACTATTTGCCTGCCGTGGCTCCGCCCTGCTAGCATGGGTCTGCCCTGTTGCCGCGGGGCTCTGTTCTGCTGTGGCATGCTCCGCCCTGCTGGTGGAGTCTCTCTGTTATAGCAGGTTGCCTCGGCAACAGCAGGCTGCATCAGCCCTGGGTGGTACTTCAGTAGGGGCGGATTTCGTCTGTAGTGGCGGACGCCCCTCCCCCACCGGGCTGCACCGTCCTAGATGCCGGCAGCAAAACTCTCAGCCCCGAGCACCTCCAATCGTCACCCTGCTTGTCCCCATGAGGGCGGGACCCACCGAGCCCAATCACCCAGCTCCCTGCCTCAGAGTTCGTCCTCTGTCTCTCTCTTCCTCTCCCCAAGCTGAATGGCTGACTCTCTCACTGGCACCCCAGTAGCCTGCTGATAGGTCACTGGGATCCATGGGATCTCCCGTGCCACTGCCCACTGCACCAGCTCAGATCACGTTTCCCAGGAATCTCCTGGTCTGGCTCATTGTCTAAGTCCCATTCAATCAGATGGACATGCCAATCTGCCCTTCCAAATCTCAGATTGTCGGTTTAACAGGGCACCCAGACCAGTGAGTTTTGTGCCCGGTGCCACTGTGCTGTGGTGCCGGCCAAACCGGCCGCGCGAGCTGACTGCGCTAGCGTCCCATGTCTCTCCCACACCTGGGACTTTCAATGTTCTGTGGGCAAAAAAGGTCCATCCGAGAATGCGGCTAGGACTCACCCTCTGCGCCTTCACTGAGAGCTGCAATCCTGAGTCGCCTCTACGACGCCATCTTGGAATCCCCTCCCCAGGAACAGAATTTTTGAAGAAAAAAGTATTGCACGGATCCCTGGTAGGGAAGAGGTCTTAAAATGCTGACCCCTATTTGGCGTTATGAAGTGTCTCCTCGATGACAGAACAAATGGCGAGGGGATGCCGGCTTTGCTTCCACTGTAAATTTTCCTGGGATTTAGCTGTTCATGGAAACATGCAGAAAAACAAGAAGACAAGTTTTAATATTTGACTAAGTTGCAAACCTAAGTGATCTGTTTTTGTTTTCTAGCATACAATGTACGACAGCATTTGGTGTAACATTAAGAGTAATTAATTGCACAAGACGTTTGGCTCAGAGGACTACAGACGATGGCCAGAACTCATCTGGTGATTGCTAGAAACCGCAACGTTTTCTTCTTGTTTTGTCTTTTTATGTGGAAACTTCTATGCAATTGTTGAAACCTCAAATTCATTTTCATTTCAATAAACTAACTGCAAATCATTAAAGTTCCTCCTTGTTCTTCTATAAAAAGAGAGGCTTGGCCAGGCGTGCTGGCTCACACCTGTCATCCGAGCATTTTGGGAGGCCAAGGTGAGTGGATCATGAGGTCAGCAGATTGAGACCATCCTGGCCAACATGGTGAAACTCTGTCTCTATTAAAATACAAAAAGTTAGCAGGGCATGGTGGCACGCGCCTGTAGTCCCAGCTACTCGGGAGGCTGAGGCAGGAGAATTGCTTGAACTCAGGAGGTGGAGGTTGCAGTGAGCCAAGATCATGCCACTGCACTCCAGCCTGACCAAATCAATGTTGTTTATCTTACCTATGTTGATTGATGTCTCACATCTCCCTTCTTAAAAGTAAAATTTAAGTATAATGAATGAGATAAAATTTTTAGGTAAACTTTTTGTGTAAATTAAAATCTTAAAGTTACTTTTGATGCTCATTTAATATATGGGTCATTTTCAATTAAGGAAGGGTTGTGATAGGGAAAATATGTTTCTCAAATTGTGTAATCGTTCTTTTCTGTAAATGTCCATATCTGATGGTTCAGGATTTCTTGCTTTTAGGTTACTAAGGATAAACATTTTAGTTAACATGTAATTCCGTATAGAAAATGGCCCAGAAAGGGGTATGCTATTACTGGAAAAAAGAATAATTTTGCCTAATTCAGAAGTTATCTAAAAGTTAGTTCAAATTACAGAATTGTAAAGGTTATTTGTGAAACAATGTAGTGAGGAAAAAACCACCAACTGAATGGAGAAGATGTTTGTGTAACTATCTAATGAACCTAATCAGTGGTTACATGGGTACAGGATTAAGCTTTTCACCACACATTATAAGAAAATGTCAAGTTAAGTAAAGTTTAGAGTTTTGGTTAGGGAGCCAAGGAGAATCAGCCAGGGGCTGACACCTGCCCTCTTGCTAATCCACCCCATCTCCCAACTCATTAGGTGAACCCAGCTCAGATCATATCATGGTCATGTCACCTTTGGAGAAAAGGAACATTGGGCCAAGTGTGGTGGCTCATGCCTGTAATCCCAGCATTTTGGGAGGCTGAGGGGGGTGGATCACCTGAGGTCAGGAGTTTGAGACCAGCCTGGACAACATGGCGAAACCCCCTCTACTAAAAATTCAGAAATTAGCCAGGCGTGGGGGTGTGCACCTGTAATCCCAGCTACTCGGCTGAAGCATGAAATTTTGAACCCAGAAGGTGGAGGCTGCAGTGAGCTGAGATCAAGCCACTGAACTCCAGCATGGGTGAGAGTGAGACTCTGTCTCAAAAGAAAAAGAAAAAAGGAGCACTGAGCACTGAGGTACCCCTAAGCTGGCATACTCTCCAACTACCTCCTCCCCTGACCTGTCTCCTCCCACCCTGACCCCAAAGCCCTCATCCAGGAAAGTATGACATTAGTGTTAGTGGCCAGGCTGTCACCCAGACGTGCTGTTAGTGTTGTCCTGCCCTTGCTGAAGATTAAAATGTAAATAGACCTGGTACTAAAACATGAGAGACATCATCAGTGGACTCTTGTAAAGCACCAAATTTTGACCCAGAAAATAAATTACAAAATTATTGATTAAGCACCTATTGCATGACATTGTCATACAGAGGCAGGACTTGCAGAGGCTATGTTCTCCAGGAGCATGAACAGAGAGGATGGGTCAGTGCCAGGGTCCTGGGAATGTCAGAACAGAGCTGCCCACGGAGGGCCACAGGTCCCTGGGAGAGGGAGACCTAGTGAGTCCGAGGAGCCAGCAAAGAACACAAGACCTGAGCTGCTTTAATGTGTCTCCAGAATGAACGAAGTGTTTCAATCCAGAATGACCGAGGCAAGGGCAGGGGAGTCCATGGGGAGCAAAGATGTGGAAAAAGTTTAAATAATAAAATATTCAAAATTGCAGGATCAAATTCACACATAACAATATTAACCCTAAATGTAAATGGCTAAAGGCCCCAATCAAAAGACACAGACTGGAAAATTGGATAAAAAGCCAAAACCCATCGGTGTGCTGTATCCAGGAAACCCATCTCACATGCAAGGATACACATAGGCTCAAAATAAAGGGATGGAGGAAGATTTACCAAGCAAATGGAGAGCAAAAAAGCAGTTGCAATCCTAGTCTTGGATAAAATAGACTTTAAACCAACAAAGATCAAAAGAGACAAAGAAGGACATTATATAATGGTAAAAGGATCAATGCAACAAGAAGAGCTAACGATTCTGAATACATGCACACCCAATACAGGAGCACCCAGATATATAAGGCAAGTTCTTAATGACTTACAGAGACTTAGACTCCCACACAATAATAGTGGGAGACTTTAACACTCCACTATCAATATCAGACAGATTAACCAGACAGAAAATTAACTAGGATATCCAGGACTTGAACTCAGACCTGGACCAAGCAAACCTGATAGACATTTACAGAACTCTCCACCCCAAAACCACAGAATATACATTCTTCTCAGCACCACATCACACCTACTCCAAAATTGACCACATAATTGGAAGTAAAGCACTCCTCAGCAAATGCAAAACAACTGAAATCATAACAGTCTCTCAGACCACAGTGCAATCAAGTTAGAACTCAGAATTCAGAAACTAACTCAGAACCACACAGCTTCATGGAAACTGAACAACTGGTTCTTGAATGTTGACTGAATAAACAATGAAATAACACACTGCCATGTGTGTACCTATGCAACTATCTTGCACGTTCTGCACACGTACCCCAAAACCTATAATGCAATAAAAATTTAAAAAAAAACAATGAAATAAAGGCAGAAATAAAGAAGTTCTTTGAAACCAATGAGAACGAAGACACAACATACCAGAATCTCTGGGACACATTTAAATCAGTGTCTAGAGGAAAATATATAGCAATAAACACCCAAATGAGAAGCAAGGAAAGATCTAAAATAGACACTCTATCATCAAAATTGAAAGAGCTAGAGGAGCAAGATAAAAAAAAAACTCAAAACCTAGCAGAAGACAAGAAATAACTAAGATCAGAGCAGAACTGAAGGAGATAGAGACACAAAAAATCAATAAATCCAGGAGCTGTTTTTTTTTAAAGATCAACAAAATAGACTACCAGCCAGACTAATAAAAAGGAAAAGAGAGAATAATCAAATAGATGCAATAGAAAACAATAAAGGGAATATCACCACCGATTCCACAGAAATACAAACTACCATCAGAGATTACCGCAAACAACTCTATGCACATAAACCAGTAAACCTGGAAGAAATGGATAAATTCCTGGACACTTGCACCCTCCCAAGCCTAAACCAGGAAGAAGGTGAAACCCTGAATAGACCAATAACAACAGCTGAAGTTGAGGCAGCAATTAAGAGTCTACCACACAAAAAAAGCCCAGGTCCAGATGGGTTCACAGCCGAATTCTACCAGACACACAAAGAGGATCTGGTACCATTCCTTCTGAAACTATTCCAAATAATCCAAAGAGAGGGAATCCTTCCCAAATCATTTTATGAGACCAACATCATCCTGATACCAAAACCCAGCAGAGACTCAACAAGAAAAGAAAACTTCAGGCCAATATCCATGATGAACATAGATGCAAAAATCTTCAATAAAATATTGGCAAGCCGATTGCAACAGCACATCAAAAAGCTTATCCATCATGATCAAGTAGGATTCATCCCGGGGATGCAAGGCTGGTTCAACATACGCAAGTCTATAAACATAATTCACCACATAAACAGAACCAAAGAAAAAAACCACATGATATCTCAATAGGTGTAGAGAATGCCTTTGACAAAATTCAACAGCCCTTCATTCTAAAAACTCTCAATAAACTCGGTATTGATGGAACGTATCTCAAAATAATAAAAGCTATTTATGACAAACCAACAGCCAATGTCATACTGAATGGTAAAAACTGGAAGCATTGCCTTTGAAATCTGGCACTAGACAAGGATGTCCTCTCTCACCACTCCTATTCACTATAGTATTGGAAGTTCTAGCCAGAGCAATCAGGCAAGAAAAAGAAATAAAGGGTATTCAATTAGGAAAGGAGGATGTCAAATTGTCTCTTTTTGCAGACGACATGATTGTATATTATAAGACACCATTGTCTCAGCCCAAAATCTCCTGAAACTGATAAGCAACTTCTGCAAAGCCTCAGGATACAAAATCAATGTGCAGAAATCACAAGCATTCCTATACACCAATAACAGACTCAAAGAGAGTCAAATCAAGAATGAACTGCCACTCACAATTGCTACAAACAGAATAAAATATCTAGGAATACAACTAACAAAGGATGTAAAGGACTTCTTCAAGGAGAGCTACAAACCACTGCTCAATAAAATAAGAGAGGATGCAAACAGATGGAGAAACATTCCATGCTCATGGTTAGGAAGAATCAATATCGTGAAAATGGCCATACTGCCCAAAGTAATTTAGATTCAACACTATCCCCATCAAGCTACAAATGACCTTCTTCACAGAACTGATAAAAACCACCTTAAACTTCAAATGGAACCAAAAGAGAGCCTGCATAGCCAAGTCAATTCTAAGCAAAAAGAATGAAGCTGGAGGCATCATGCTACCTGACTTCAAACTATACTCCAAGGCTGCAGTAATCAAAACAGCATGATATGGGCACCAAAACAGAGATATAGACCAATGGAACAGAACAGAAGCCTCAGAGGCAACAACACACATTTACAATCATCTTATCTTTGACAAACCTGACAAAAACAAGCAATGGGGAAATGATTCCCTGTTTAATAAATGGCGTTGGGAAAACTGGCTAGCCATATGCAGAAAGCAGAAACTGGACTCCTTCCTGACACCTTACACTAAAATTAACTCCAGATGGATTAAAGACTTAAACATAAGACCTAACACCACGAAAACTCTAGGAGAAAACCTAGGCAAAACCATTCAGGACATAGGCATAGGCAAGGACTTCATGACTAAAACACCAAAAGCATTGGCAACAAAAGCCAAAATAGACAAATGGGACCTAATTAAACTCCAGAACTTCTGCACAGCAAAAGAAACAATCATTAGAGTGAATCGGTAACCAACAGAATGGGAAAACATTTTTGCAATCTACTCATCTGACAAAGGGCTAATATCCAGAATCTACAAAGAACTAAAACAGATTTATGAGAAAAAAACCCATTCAAAAGTGGGCAAAGGATATGAACAGACACTTTACAAAAGAAGACATATATGAGGCCAACAAAGATAAGAAAAAATGCTCATCATCACTGGTCATTAGAGAAATGTAAATCAAAACCACATTGAGATACCGTCTCACGCCAGTTAGAATGGTGATCATTAAAAAATCTGGAGACAACAGATGCTGGAGAGGATGTGGAGAAATAGGAACACTTTTACACTGTTGGTGGGAGTGTAAATTAGTTCAACCATTGTGGAAGACAGTGTGGTGATTCCTCAAGGACCTAGAGATAGAAATACCATTTGACCCAACAATCCCATTACTGGGTATATATCCAAAGGATTATAAATCATTCTATTATAAAGACACATGCACATGAATGTTCATTGTGGCACTGCTTACAATAGCAAAGACCTGGGACCAACCAAATTTCCATCATCTAACTGGATAAAGAAAATGTGGCACACATACACCATGAAATACTATGCAGCCATAAGAAACGATGAGTTTGTGTCCTTTCTAGGGACGTGGATGAATCTGGAAACCATCATTCTCAGCAAACTGACACAATAACAGAAAACCAAACACCTCATGTTCGCACTCATAGGCAAGTGTTGAACAATTAGAACACATGGACACAGGGAGGGGAGCATCACACACTGTGGTCAGTAGAGGGGGTTAGGGGAGGGACAGCAGTGGGTGGGGATGTAGGGGAGGGATAACAAATGGAGAAATATAAGATATAGGTGATAGGGGGATGAAGGCAGCAAACCACCTTGCCATTTATGGACTGATGCAACAATGTTGCACGATCTGCACATGTACCCCAGAACCTAAAGTACAGTGAAATAATAATAATAACAAGCAATTGGGAAAAGACTCCACATTCAATAAATAGTGCTGGAACAGCTGTCTAGCCATATGCAGAAGATTGAAACTGGATCCCTACATTCCACCATATACAAGAGCTAAATCAAGATGGATTAAAAATTTTAAAGTAATACCTCCAACTATGAGAATCATAGAAGAAAACCTAGGACACAACATTCTGGACCTCAGCCTTGGGAAATAATTTATGAATGCGTCCTCAAAAGGAGTTGCAGCACAAACAGAAATTCACAGATGGATCTTCATTAAACTGGGGCAATTTTTTAGGGAAACGGATTTAGAAAGCCAAATGAAGTTCAGAAACTAGACTCCAGCAAACCAGCCTGAAATGAATTCCAATAATATTAATATATTTATGCTTATTCATATTTAATGTGCATCTGCTATGTACAGGCATAATGTAGGTTCTTTGTTGGCTGCAGAGTTGAATCACTGATGACGTCCACCTCTCTGAATGAGGATTTGATTCAGAGGGATTATGGACCAGCAGATATGATACTGCTAGTCCATGTCTCAGAGCCCATAATTCTCTGTGCATTGACTATCCTCACCATTGTCACTGTTATCCCTGGAATTGGGTAACAGTTGTCATTTCCCACAGAAATTTAAAAAGTCTTTCCTGTGGGTGTTTTGAGGTTTTTAAAAAAATTGTTGTCCTTTGTTTTCACAAGTGTAAAGTTGCTTCAAATTGTGGAGAAAACTTATCATTTTCTTCATTTTTTTCCCTATTTCCTGTATATTTTTCTCACCCTTTCTCCTTTGCCCTCAGCCCTCAGAGGGAAGTCTCTCTGTGTCCTTGATGAGGCGCTTTTGTTTCCTGCTCCATTGGCGTTCCTGGCACCATCCACAGTCCCCAGCATGGGAGGTGCTCTGGAGTTGAGGACGTTAAAACCAGCCTTGGCCTGTTTTTACTGCAGTCTGGACCAGGCACTAATGCTCATGTTTGCATGTGGGTAGAAGGTGGATAAGCTGATGATGGTCAGAAGGAGACATCATGACCTTTACAAACAGCACAAATGGTTGTTTTTCGTTCCTCAGTAGAAATGGGGAAAGTAGATTCAATACCCTTCCTTAGTGGATCTCTGGGAGCTGAAAAATTGCAAGTGATTGATCCTTGACTCACAGAGCCCTTCTTTACCACACAGGTGAGCAAACCAGAGATATCAGACTTCCAGGAATTTCTGATGACTTCTTATTGACCAGATCCCAAACCACTCAAGATTTCTGGTCCACAATGAGCTCGTAGCACACCCAAAAACTTCTCAAATCACTAGTATGCTGTCTTAACTCACAAGATAGGTCTGTCTGCCTCTCTAAATAGACCCAGAGATTTTATAGGAACTTCATTCCTCCCTGCTGTGGGAAGAAAGTTGCCCAAGTGCCAAGGCAGGAGACTGAAGGCACAAGCTGTCCCAGTATAATAAATAACTGATTAGTTTTAGCAATGGTATCAAATAGATTTAGAAACAATCACATAATCAATTATATAACCAATCCTATTAAATCATGATTCCTTATTAATCTTTGCTTTAGTATTATAGCATAGAATCATTTTAGTCTTATAGTATAGACATAATTGGGTGAAATATAATTAGGAACTGAAGGAACGTTGTGAGAAGTGATCAGGAGGCCAGAGTGAGAGCCTCGCGGTAGCGCCAGCGCCTAGGAAGGCGCCCGCTACTTAGCAGGCAGGCCTTGTAGTAACTCAATGCCTGAGAAGGTGCCGGTTACTTAGCAGGCCGTGAAGGGGAGTTTCCCTTTCACTGGGGGAGTTCAGAGAACACTTGCTCTGCCGGAAGGCCTGACATTGGCCAGGCCGGCCCGCAGACATCCAGGGGCTTAAATGCCTCTCTGTGGTGCTGTGTTCCGATGGTCACCATCCTTGTTCACTTTCATGTTCTACTTTCCCACCCGGTGCTCTTTTTAAGGTCTTAGAAGTTGTGGGAAGTAAGAAGAGAGGAATCCTAAAAGCCTTTGATCTTTCTGATGAGTTCACGGAAAGATGCTGATGTATGTGTCCCCTTTCCTTGCAGCGGCTACCTGAAAGGGAGGGCCCCCCTGTACTGTAAGCATGTGATTTGCTTGACCTTATTAATCATGTCAAATGATTCACTCTCCTGACCTTGCCCCTGCCTTGTATACGACAACACGTCCAGGCACTCAGGGCCGCTGCTGACTCCGCGCCTTGGTGGTAGTGGTCCCCGGGGCCCAGCTGAATTCCTCTCTTATCTCCATGTCTTGTGTCTTTCTTTCATGCGATCTATCATCTCCGCACACAAAAGAACACCCACTAGACCCTGCAGGGCTGGACCCTGCACCCTGGCACTTAGGATCCGCAGAGTATTTACCTCATGCCTGGTTCCTGTCAACCCCCTCACCACACCTACCTACACCACGCACACAAAGGCTGCATCCCACTCCCCAGACAAAAGTAATGGCAGTTTCACCAACCTTAGTTTCAACCACTTATATTAGGTTGGTGCAAAAGTAATCACAGTTTTGCAATTACTTTTAGTGGCAAAAACCACAGTTACTTTTGCGCCAACCTGTAATTTCTCTCCTACCCCAGAAGTCCATGTTGCTCAGTTCTCAGAACGCACTGCGATCAGGTCTTCCTGTTTTCATGTGTACAAAGTTGCTGAAGGTTGACTGTTATTCCAGCCAAGATCCTTTCTTTAGTTCATTCATAACATACACTCCAAAGACCCACCTCCGAGTGCGCCCTCTGGTTAGATAATTTTCCAAGTTCTTGTCATTTTTGGATCACAGCTCCATCCAAGCAATGAACTCATCTAAATGGAAGACCTTTGTGGGTGTTCAGTTGCATTCAGTACAATGGTGACTAAGGGATATCTTTTTGGGTATGCTTCTCCCAGAAGATTGGAACGTTTGGGTGCATAAATGTATCTTTTTAATCTTGAAATCGCCAAGTCTAGCACCAGGACTGGAATAATGAGGTTTCCTTAGATTGACCGTGACTGTGAACTGTGAACCTCAAGGTGGCGCCATTTGTGTAAAATCTGGAATCTCCTTGAGCATTTGCAATATGCCACCAGCCACTAGGGGGAGGCCTTAACCTTCATAACCAGATGCAAAACTCCAAGTGTCTAAAATGAAATGATAGTTTCTCTGGGTTCTATGAGATCAAGAGGACTGACCGGCTTTTCCTTTTTTTGTCAAAAGAGGGTTTTGCATCATCCTGGCAGGTGTATCTAAGGGCTGTCTCATTGGATTTCACACCCATGGAGAAAGGAATAAGAAAATGTGGACAAAAAGGCACGGGAAGACAAATTTTGCAAGTTCTCACTCATACATGGGAGATGAAAAAGTTGATTTCATGGAGTCAGAAAGTTGAATGAAAAGTTACCAGGAGCTGGAAAGCGTGGGGAATAAAGAAAGGATGGTTAATGGATAAAAGACATAATTTGATAGAAGGAATACATTCTAATGTTCGGTAGCACAGTAAGGTGACTATAGTTAACAATAATTGCATCATAACCAAAATCATAATCAAAAATAATTATAAATTATTTTTATAATTTCAAAATATAAAAATTTTGAAATATTTATATTTCAAAATAGCTAGAAGATTGAAATGTTCCCAACGTAAAAAATGTTAAATCTTTGAGGTGACGGATATCTTAATTACACTGATTTTATCATTATACATTATATGCATGTATCAAAATACTATTATTTAATCTGTATGACTGTTATCTAAAAAAGTGTCATCTTGGTAAGGCACAGCGGCTCACACCTGTAATTCCAGCACTTTGGGAGGCCGAGGCAGGTGGATCACTTGAGGTAAGGAGTTTGAGACCAACCTAGCCAACATGGTGAAACCTTGTCTCCACTGAAGAATACAAAAGCTAACCAGGTGTTGTGGTGGGCACCTGTAATTCCAGCTATTTGAAAGGCCGAGGCAGGAGAATCGCTTGAACCCAGGAGGTAAAGGTTGTAGTGAGCTGAGATCATGCCATGGAACTCTAGCATAAGTGACAGAGTGAGATCCTGTCTCAAAAAAAAAAAAAGTGTAGTCTTAATTTACTGAGAATAGAAAGATTCTATGGCTCTCCCAAGTGACATAGTCCATACTACATAGTCCATAGTTGGAAATTAGTTTCAGGCCTCACAGCCTTGGTTTGACTAATTTGCCTCTCTTTCTCTTTCCTGTTTATCACGGGAATATATTAGGATGCTCAATTCTTGCTGTCCTACAAATAGACAATTTCTAACCTGGATTTTAAGAACTGAAACAATAAACAATACTGAAGGACCTTTCCCTACTGTTGCCACAACCCCTCTTTTTGAAATTGTCTTCTTCCTTGTCACTACTACAAGTTTAGAAAGGTGAACGTTTCTAACTACAGGAGCAAATTTCAAAAAAAGATTTGGAGGGAGTTACTTTTACTTTTAAACATAGGTGGCTCTAGTGGGCCCAGCATAGTGGCTCATGTCTGTAATCCCAGCACTTTGGGAGGCTGAGGTGGGCAGATTGCTTTGAGCTCAGGAGTTTGAGACCAGCCTAGGCCACATGGAAACACTCTATCTCCACACACAGACACACACACACAAAACGAGCTGGGTGTTGGAGGCTCATGCCTGTAGTCCCAGCTACTTGGGACACTGAGGCTGGAGAATCTCTTGGGCCTGGCATGTGGAGGTTGTCGTGAACTGAGATGGCACCACTGCACTCCAGCCTGGGCAACAGAGTGAGACCTGTCTTAAAAAAAAAAAGGTGGCTTTTGCCTGTAATTCCAGCTCAGCTGGAGGCTGAGTGTGGCCAATGCCTGAAGCCAGGAGTTTGATAAAGCCTGGAACAAAGAAAGGCGCTGTCACTTAAAAAATAAAATGAAAACAAAAACGAGAACAAAGGGAAACAACATCCTTTTGCCATCGGAGTCCCATATCGTCACAATTATCTGTCAGTCAAGGCACATGACCACAATGGAAATCAACAAAGAAAACACATCTCTGTAGGATGGACCAAGACTGCAGCCTGAGCATGTGTTGAATCTTTTACCATCCTCTTATGAAATCTCAAAAGTTAATAAATTAGAACAACAAAAGAGCTAAGTGGCAAACTCTACAGTGTGATGGAAACAAAACAGTGACAACACTTGGTGAGAATGTTTAAGATTCTCTGACAGAGAGCAGATAGCATGAGCTCTACAGGGAAATAAGACTGGAGAAAACTGAAGTACAAAATATACTGCAGAAAAAAAAGAGCTTTAGATAGAGGAGGTTTTCGTGGAAAAGAGGAAACGACGTTTGGGACACAACTTGGATAATTATTGAATCTGAGCACAAGGAAGGATGAGAGTAGAAACATACAATCAGATACGGACTGCTGTTTCATCCCAGTTCCCTCTGTCCTTCCTCGGTAAATGTTTTTTCTTAACAGAAGACAGGAGTGTAAATTGGACAACTGATTTTCCATAGCTACATTAAGTCCCGAGATCAGGTGATCAAGCTGAAATGAGGCAGAATCGCAAGAGATTATGTAGTGTCAACTATCAAGGAAACATATGTTAGCAAAACACCATTGGTCAAGGCTGCTGATCACATATTTTTGAAGATGTGAGGATATTTATCCAGAAAACATGAAACCTCAGAGTCATACAGTGGGTCACTCACTAATTCTCTCTCTAATTGGCAGGCAGTGTGACATATAACCCTGCCCATGGCTTCTCTCTTCCCTTTGCCATTCTGCAAGCCACATATCTCCAAGTTTACACTCATTTAAGATATGCTTTTCCAGTGTTTACCAGCCAGTGTCCAGTCAAGAAATATAAAACATTATAGGTAAACTGAACCAAGAAAATTTCATACAGGAGCTGGTATTAGTGGGTTTGATGGGTTGTAGAAGCAAAAAAGGGGTTGTGAACGATGCCCACTGATTGATAATGGCAGGAAGATCATATCACCCCTAGGGCTGGAAGAGAAAAGGAAAAATGGTGCTGCCCAGATCCCATGACTGCAGGTGAAGGGGTGGCTGCTCTTGATGAAACTGAGCCACCTCAGCAGGAATGGAAACCATCGCTATGGACTCTTCCCTGCAGGGCTGCTGGGTGCTGCAGGCGCTGCTGCCATAATCACTGCAAGAGGCAATGTCAGCAGCAGAGAAACATGACTTCTGCCTCCTCCAGTCTTCCAGTCTCCCAGCAGTGCCTTCCACTGTGGAGAACCCACAGGAGCCAGTTGCCACAGGGTTCTTTGATGTGGAATACACAGACCTTGTGTTTTAGCAATGATGAGACATATTAGAAAAAAACGAATCTGGAGCTACAAAATATGAGCCCTATCATGCATCTCATGATTGTAATCTGGAGTCTTGGTTTTGATTTTTTAGCTAATTGGTGGCCACTTGTCTGACTTATTGAAGAGTTAATAGCTGGAAAGTTTGTTATATGTAAGTACCAGATTTAATGATGTTAGAGGAGCCAGTAACATGTAAAACAAAGGTTTTTATTGGCTCTTTCAGTGCAGCAGACTGTTGGGGAAGAAAGGCTTTTCTCCTGAGTAAACTGCCAAGTTCATCAAAGAAAACAGTCCCTAGGAACCCACTGTGAGGATCAGCCGATCAGTTTCCTGGTTTATCTCACATATCCTGAGGTTATTTGTTCTGCTTCTCCACGAAATTTTCCCAAAATGTACAAAGCACATTATTAAGCCTGCTGTGGGTGCTATAGGGTAACTGCTTGCCTCTCCAGAACAAGATGAAGAAAATCTACATAATTTCATCATCCCAAGTGGCACCAGTGCTTGCAGGGGACTCAAATGTCCCCGCTTGACATTGTACCTCTGATATGGTTATGGTTTGCGTGCTTATGTGTGTCGTTCACACGTGGGGCTGACTTACAAAGACATGCAGGTACCTCAAGCATACCTTATGGACTGTGGGGAAGGTCGAGAAGAGGTGTGATGAAGACCTGGCCCAGTTCTCTGGCAGGCAGTTCTCCCTCTGAGATTCCTTTATGTGGAAGAGGAGGTGGAAAAGAGAACCATGGTGACCACCCAGGACGTGTGTGATCTGTGCTAGCTTAACCTATGTTAGCCTGACAGACTCCATCTTGCTGGGAGCCAGACAGACTCCAACTTAACCTCCACCTCAGCCCTCCTGCCATTTCTCTCTTGAGTGCATACCAGGGTCATGCTACTGTGTTGGGTCATGCTACTATAGAAGCATATAAGCTTTGTAACCATATCCTGCTTGGCAAGCCCACTTGCTATTGTGAATACCTCCCTTGATTGATTGTGTGGCAAGTACTGAATACCCCCCTTGGTAACCAGCAATCGTGGGAATTGCTCGTGTATACCCTCCTTAGTTCATCAACAATCATGGGAGCCTCCTGCCTCCTAGTTACCAGCTTCCTTATCTAACTTGCTTGTTCTGCTTCTGTAAAATTCTGCTTCAGCTAGACTCCCCCTCCCCTCTCTTAAGCACAGTATAAAAAGGAATCCAGCCCCTTCCTCGGGGCCGAGAGATTTTTAAGTGTGAGCTGACTCTCGGTCGCTGGCAGTAAAGGACTCCTGATTCGAACTCAGAGTGTGGCGCTTTCTCTAATTCACACAGATTACCAGTCAAAGTACTTGGACATGAGGATCTCGACTGATCCTCTTAAGGTTTCCATTTTCCTGGAAGATGTTCACCTGTTTGAAGGCCAATCCCTAGAAAATCCCTGGGTAGTAACTTCAGGTAGAAGGACACCAGGACCAACACATCCTGGTGAGGACAGGTGTCCAAGGACTCTGTGTGTTTTGGGGATCAGTAACCCCACCCCCACCATCCTGTAGACTTACGTCCAAGACTCGTTATTAAGGATATTAACAACATCATAATAATGGTCACTTTCATCTAACCATAAAACAATAAATTAGGTTATTGAAAAGTAATGATCTTAACTGTGGAAAATCTTAAGGAAACTAGAACCAAATTCTGAAGCACTCTTTGTTAGCACTTACGGGAAATAAACATTCCTTGTTGGCAGAATCAGTTAGATTCAGTTTGATATTTTGTTGAGAAAGAGGTGATTCATTTTCTTTGACTTTTTCATTTATTTTTTTTCCTTTAGTTGCATAAGTGTAGAAATTGACATTTGGTGCTGAGATGCTGTGATGTGTATTTTCCTCCATTAATTCATTTCTTATGTAAATCCTGTGAAATAGATACTGTTTTCACCACCTGAGATTAAAAATGAGGAAACTATGGCTTCAAGGCTAAGCCACTTGCTGAAGAACTCACAAGTAGAAAATGCCAGGGCAGAGCTTGAACCCACATAGTCTGGTCCTAAAATTGGGCATCTCCTCACTCCTCAATCATGGATACATTCTAATTTTGAAAGATCCAAACAGCATTTCAGAATTAAACAAAAATATCAAACGGCCCTAGTAAGATTCTGTTAGAGGCTAGCAAGGTTGTAGAGAAAAGGGAATGCTTATACAATGTTGGTGGGAGTATAAATTAGTTTATCCCTTGTAGAAATCAGTGTGGCAGTTCCCCAAAGAGCTAAGAACAGAACTACCATTTGACCCAGCAATCCCGTTACTAGGTATACACCCAAAGGAATATAAAACATTGTATCATAAAGACACATGCAGGCATAAATTCATTGCAGCTCTATTCACAATAGCAAAGACATGGATCCAACCTAAATGTCCATTGATGGCAGAGTGGATAAAGAAAACGTGGCACATATACACCATGTTATACTATAAAGCCATAAAAAAGAATGAGATCATGTTGTTTCCAGGAACATGGATGGAGCTGGAGGCCACTATCCATAGCAAACTAATGCAGGAAGAGAAAACCAAATACTGCATGTTCTCACTTAAAAGTGGGAGCTAAATGATGAGAACACATGGACACATAGAGGTGAATAGACAGTGGGGCCAACTTGAGTGTGGAGAGTGAAAGGAGAGAGAAAAAATGGTGTTGGGTACTAGGCTTAATACCTGAGTGATGAAATAATCTGTACAACACCCCCCATGATACCAGTTGACCTATGTAACGAAACTGCACATGTACCCCTAAACCTAAAATAAGAGTTAAGAAAGAATTTCGTAAGAGGTGACATTGAATTTGTAGAACAATAAAGCATAGTTGACATCTTTGAATTTTTTTACTCTTTCTTCCAGGAACCAGGTGTGTGTATTTATTTATTTAAATTTCCTTTTTATGTTGTGAATAAGATCTCATGACTTTATTATTAGTGGCTTGCATATCTCCGCTCAGATAGATTTCAACATATTTTTGTTGTTGCTGTTTATATTCTTGTCAAAGAACCATTTTCCATTATGGTATGTAATGGTGTAGATAGTTTGCAAGAAAGCAATTGTTTTTATATTCTGATCATATATTCAGCTAACTTTATGTACTTATATTCTTTAAAGTTTTCTAGTAGATTGTCTTAGATTTTCATCGAAGTTGATCAGCTTTCTATAATAGTGTACAATTCATTGATTCAGCTTTTTTCAATAAGGATTTTTCTCTTGTGTGAAGAGAATATTTCTATACAATTTGCATCTTTCTTATTTTTCTAAAGCACAATGTTTTAGAGCACTTTCAGGTTTGCAGAATAATTGAGTAGAAAATACAGAGTTTGCATCTAACCCCTTCCCCCGCATAGGCACAGCCGTCCTTGTTAGTCATACCCTCACCCAGAGTAATGTAAATAATTAATAAACTCACCTCGACAAATTATTTTCATCCAAAGAGCATAGTTTATGCTAAGGTTCACTCTTGCTGTGCTACATTCTGTACATTCTGAGAAATGTGTAATGACCTGTACATACCATCATTACCATCATAGGACAGGCACCCTATTCAACAAATGGTGCTGGAATAATTGGCGAGCCACCTGCAGGAGAATGAAACTGGATCCTCATCTCTCACCTTGTACAAAAATCAACTGAAGGTGGATCAAAGACTTAAATATAAGACCTGAAACTATAAAAATTCTAAAAGATAACATTGGAAAAACTCTTCTAGACATTAGCTTAGGCAAAGACTTCATGACCAAAAACCCAACAGCAAATGCAACATAAACAAACATAAATAGGTGAGGCTTAATTAAATGAATATGCTCCTGCACAGCAAAAGGAACAGTCAGCAGAGTAAACAGACAACCCACAAAATAGGAGGAAATCTCCACAATCTATACATCCAACAAAGGACCATTACACAGAATCTTCAAGAAACTCAAAGAAATAAACAAGAAAAAAACAAACGACCCCATCAAAAAGTGGGCTAAGGACATGAATAGACAATTCTCAAAAGAAGATACACAAATGGCCAACAAACATAAAAGTGCTCCACATCACTAATGATCAGGGAAACACAAATCAAAAACACAATACAATACTACCTTACTCCAGCAAGAATGGCCATAATAAAAAACATAATAGATATTGGCGTGGATGTGGTGAAAAGAAAACACATCTGCACTGGAAATGTAAACTAGTACAACCACTACAGAAAATAGTGTGGAGATCCCTTAAATAACTAAGAGTAAAACTTCTAGCAAGCCCACTACTGGGTCTCTGTCCAGAGGAAAAGAAGTCTTATACAAAAAAACATACTTGTACTGCATGTTTTTAGCAGCTCAATTTGTTATTGCAAAAATAAGGAACCACCCCAAACGCCTCTAAGTCAATGAATGGATAAAGGAGTTGTGGTATATATATTCAATGGCCATAAAAAGGAATGAATTAATAGCATTGACAGCAACCTGGATGGAACTGGATGTTATTCTAAGCGAAGTCACTCAGGAATGGAAAATGAAACATTGTATGTTCTCACTCATGAGTGGCAGGTAAGCTATGAGAATGTAAAGGCATTAGAATGACACAATGGACATTGGGGACATGAGAGAAAGGGTGGGAGGGAGTGAGGGGTAAAAATACTACAACTTTTGTTCAGTGCATACTACTCGGATGATGGGTGCACCAAAATCTCACAAATCACCACTAAAGAACTTACTCGTGTATCCAAATACCACCTGTTCCCCCATATCTATGGAAATAAAAATTTAAAAAAATTCAGAATCATTTCCCTGCTCTAAAAATCTTCTGTGCACTCCCTTTTTGTGCTCCTGCGTTCCCTAACCTCTGCCAATCATGGATCTTTGTCTCCATATGTGCTTTTCAGAATGTCACATGATTGGAATCCTACAGTAGGTCACCTTTTCAAATTGGCTTCTTTCACTTAGTCATATGCATTTGAGATTCCTCTTTGTCTTTTCATGGCATAATAGCTCATTTCTTGGTAGTGGTGAATCATCTTCCACGGTCTGTCATTTCTTCTTGGTGGTGAATCATCTTTTACTGTTTGTACGTCCCCAAAGTTAATAATCCCTGCACCTATTAAAGGACTTCTCAGTTGCTTTCCGGTTTTGACAATTTTCAATCAAACCACTATGAATATCGGTGTCCACATTTTTGTATACAAATAAAATTGCAACTAATTTACATCAATATCAAGGAGCACACTTACTGGAATTTATGGTGAGAATATGCTCACTTTAGTAAGAAACTGCCATATTGTCTTCTAAATGGTTGTACCATTTTGCATGTATTCACCTATGTTTTAGGTACCTATGCAGTGAACATGGTGGTGATGGAAGGGGCTGAGGGGAAGGGTAGGTCTTGTTTAGACTTGCTCAATGTGCACTTGAAACAAGCCTGGCTGGCTGTCAGACATGCAGGGGGATCAAAGCAGGGTCTCCTTATGTCCCTGCTCTCCCATAACCAAAACGCAGCCTTCCAGCTTCCTATGCCTGCCGAAGTCAGAATCCACCTGTGACTGCACTGATATAAAGAAAAAAAGAAATAATCAGCAAAAGCTCAGAAGGAAACTGAGAATCCCAGGAATATTTCCAGAGGTGCCTGAACTCACCTGGAGCACAGAGCAGAGTTCCCACAGGGCTGCCCTCCTGTGCTCCGCCCCACTCAGGATGCAGGGAGGCATTGGGAGGTGACCCTGATGTATGGCAGCAGCTGTGGGTAGGAGGGGCAGGCTGGGAGCCAGACCCCATGGCCAGTGCCAGCTAGGCTCCCTGGATACAAATAGCCCTGGACTCCGCAGCTCCACAGGCTCCTGGGGTGGAGTCCAAATCACTCATTGATTGTGAAAGCTGAGCTCGCAGCAGAATAAGCTACCATGAGGCTGTCGGTGTGTCTCCTGCTGGTCACTCTGGCCCTTTGCTGCTACCGGGGTGAGTACATCAATCATGAGTCCAGCACCAGCCCCTGGGAAGCACCGTGCTCTGAGCATGAGGTCACCTATTCAGGCTGGGGTTGGGATCTGTACAAAACCAAAATTCCCAACCTTTTTCTGTGCTCGTTGAACAAGCCCCTTATAAAATTCAGAGCTATTTCTTCTACTCCCCAGCATCTAGGAAGTTTTATAGAAAATCCGGACAGGCAAATGTTCTTCTGCCTGAGTTTCACTCCTGGATGGAATCTGTGTCAGATGATGTCATGTGAGGTCTGGGGTGAATCTGGGCTCACTACTTCCCAGCCCTTTAACCTTGGGCATAGTGTTCCCCCTCCCTGAGCCTCGTCCTATCACTGGTGGTTAGTGCTTCTGCTTCTGCCAGGAGAGGCTGTGGGAATGGAGTAAGAAAGATTAATTCTGTCGAAAGAGTCTTTCTGTGGACAGGGCATGGTGGCTGACGCCTGTAATCCTAGCACTTTGGAAGGTCAAGGTAAGCGGATTGCTGGAACTCTGGAGTTTGAGACCAGCTTGGGCAACATGGTGACACCACAGCTTTACAAAAAAAAAAAAAATACAAAATATCATCCAGGCGTGGTGGCATGCACTAGTAGTTTTAGCTACTTGGGGGGGCTGAGGTGGGAAGATTACATGAGCCCAGGAGGTCGAGGCTGCAGTGAGCTGGGATTGAGTACACTGCACTCCAGCCTGGATGGCAAAAGGAGACCCTGTCACAAAAAAAAAAAAAAAAAAGAGAAAGAGTTTAGCTGTTGATATGAAGTTCTCCCTTTATTGTGTGACCTTGAGGAAGTCACCCCTAGAGGTCTGGGATTGTCATAAGCACAACAAAGACATGAGAACATAGAACCCAGGGGATCCTCTCTGGCCTAACATCAGGGAGCCATGAGAGAAGAATCGACTTTCCTAACATCAACTCTATTTTTCTTCTTGTGCTGCAGCCAACGCCGTGGTCTGCCCAGCTCTTCTTTCTGAGACATTGGGCTTCTTATTCATTGATGAACCTGTGTTCAAGTTACAACTTGCCAAATTTAATGCTCCTCCAGAAGCTGTTGCAGCCAAGTTGGAAGTGAAGAAATGCACAGATCAGATGCCCCTTGAGAAACGAGGCCCAATTGAAGTAGTCCTGGTAATTTCTTTCTCCTTTATGTGTCGAGGCTTCTGGTCAGCTGCATAGTGTGAGGTGAGGTCAGCTTGCTGCTCTGTGGGGGATGCAGGTGATGGGGCACCTGTCTTGCTGGTCACCTCTTGAGAAGGTCACTCAGGGCCACAGAGTGGATGCTACCATTTCACCTGCAGAATTAAACTCAGCTGCACACAGCATCCTGCATATTTCTCCTTCTCAGGTCACCTTCCTGGATGCCATGTCCCCAGAGTGTGCTGAGGACACACGGAGTATGCCTGGGCCCAGGCAGGGATGGTGAAGGACCAAGCATGGGCGCCTCCCTGCTGGGAGCTTTTCTGAGACCAAGCTGCCCTCATGCAGTGGACACAGTCACTCTGGAATGGCCTGGGGAGATGGGAACTTTGAACATGCAGGGGAAGCCAGAGAGGGACCTAGAGCAGGGGGTCCCACAGATGCAGCGCTGGTAGGCTGGACTTCTCTGCAGCTTCTGCAGAGCCAGGAAGGAGCCCCTCCCTGCTCCTCAGACCACATGCTCCCCTCCTCACTTACGAGGCTCTCCTGACCACAGTGGGCAAAGACCCTCGCTGCTCTACCTCCTGCAGTGCCATGGAAGCAGGATGTTCTCACTCTGTCATTCTCAAGAAATCAGAGGCTTTCCAGGGGCCTCTCAACCTGGCTGCCTTTGGGTTGCTGTCCTGAGGTTTAGCTGCAAATGTCTATGGAAACCACAGGCTCAGGACTGAGAACTGCCTTGGCCCTGAGGCAGAATTTCTACAAGGGGAGGCTGGAGGTTACTGGAAGCCAGGCTTCCCAGAGGCCATCCCAGCCCTGACCAGCCTCTCAGCCCTGGGTCCCCCATTGCAGGAAACAGGAGACTCCAAGACCTGGGACAGCTCAGACAATGACCTCTGGCTGCTCTGTCCACCCCTCCTCTCTTCCTTCTATGAGGATCCCAGGCCTCACTCTTGGATCCTTCCAGGGCTATTGCCCTGGTGAGGAAAGGGTGCTGTGAGGCCGTGAGATCTAGGCCTCAGTTTCCCAAACTGAATTGTTGCCTCTGCCCTTCCAATTGCCTTTGGGGGCAGAATTCCACTGGCCTCTTGGATGTTAGCTTGTCATCTCCAGCAGCAGCATGACTGATCCCACCTTCCTTGCTTTTTTCTTTTTCTGTTTCAGTTGAAAATCGCGGAAAAATGTAACAAGTGACATGTAAAAACTTCCATCCTGGTTTCCACCATCTTTCAATGATACCCTGCTCTTCACTGCAGAATGTAAAGGTTCCAACGTCTTGTCTTAATAAATCACTTGCCTTGCACGTCTCCACTGGTCTTGTTATAATCCTGCAGTCTCGAGCCTTGGGTAGAGGTTGGTTTCCATAGAGGAGTGGTCTTTTGCTGTGGGTGATAACTCCAGAGAACCAGGGTCTTGTTACCAATGGAGCCTGAGTCCCAGTGTCACCAAGGGAAATATTTGATAGAAATTATCCTGCATTCCTTACAGATTTTCCATCCTGCGTCCATGAATAAAAACAGTGGTAACGAGGACACAGGAATTGAAATGTTCCTGCTGGTCTTGTACTGAGGAAACCCCCAGCCTGAATAGGTGTCCAGGCCCGGGATTACCACCCAGTAGAGACTACTGTGATGTCCCCTCAGACCCGCAGTCAGCCTGCTTGGTGCCACCTCTGCATTATGGTTTCTCTCCCCTGTCACATCCAGTATGCTTTATTTTCCATTTATCATAACTTGGGGGCCTCTTCAGTTTTCAGCCTGGAGTTCACATTGTTTCGCTCCCCACACTCAGAGCACTCATCAGTGTCTGCATTACTCACCAGCACCTGAGGCAAACGCTTCCTTCCTCAGGTTCTCCCAAGAGCTCCAGAGACCAGCACCCCTGCCAACTGGACAGCTCCCAGTGCGCACTCCACAGTCATTTCAGGAGCAGATGTGAAACAGAGCACAGGGTCTGCCCCCAGCCTGCTCTCCTTTCCATGAGCCCATCCAGGCTAATGCACTCACCCAGCAAGTCCCCTGACCAGGACACAGGGAGATGCCACCAGTGTCCTGTGGCTACTGGGACAAAAGTCTGCAAACTTTGTGGCTTAAAACAACTGATTCTCAGGCATCTCTGGGGTCAGAAGCCCAACATTAGTATCACTGTGAAGAGGTCAGTGGGTAGCAGGGCTCTGCTCCCTCTGGGGTTCTTGGGGAGAATTCACTAAGGGCTGCTTCTGTCTTCTGGGCTGATAATCGTCCTGGTCCCATGATCACATCATTCCAACCTCTGCCTCCATGTTAGGTTCCCTTCCTCTTTTCTTTCTATATCAAGCCCCACCCACTCTGACTTTTAATCACAAACTACACAGGTTTGGTTTTGGGACCCCACAGATTATTCAGAATAACACCCCATCTCATCATCCTTAACTTAATCATGTCTGCCAAGTGCTTTTTTGTCACAAAATGGAACATTCACAGATTTCAGGGATTAGGATGTGGGTTTGTTCAGGACGGTCATGAGGCCACCAACTAAGCTCCCCCATCTCCTGACTCCTAACAGTGCACTGGGTTCTATTCCCTCCACTGCCCCAGAATCACCTTCACGAGTTGCTTCTTTCCCATCACACAGTCACATCACAGTGCAGTCTATGTCCTTCCCAGCTCAGACCAAATTCTCCTAAACTGTCTTTCAGCCTCTGTGAAGGCTTCCTGCAATACATCCTTCTCGTTCATGCCGCAGTGAGTCTCCTAAATTTAAAACGTAATCCTGTTCTCCTGTCAACAACTCTAAATGACCAGAGGGCACTGGTTCTCAAGGGTTTCAAGTAAGGGAAATTCTTTTTTTACCCCAAATCTATCTTTATATGATAATAGTCATCATTATACAATTGGCAGAAGAGTAGATAAGTTATTATTAATTAAACATCGCTTTTAAAAGAAATGTGTATTTTAATCACACCAGAAATTATGTACACTTAAACATAGAACCTAAATATATGAAACTCATTATCAGCAGGCGTAGCATGTGCTGCTGTGTGTAGCAGATATGAGAATTTATGGAGCTCTCAAAACACCGAGAGAAAACCATAGAGGAACCACTGCTGGAGAAGCAAGTCCACACCCTTGTGTTGCACACAAGGACTTCCAAGATCCTGCTTCTGGGAGCCTTTGCCTCCTCCTCTCCTCTTCCCTCAGGCACTCTGTGCTCAGTCATACTTGTTTATATCTCATTTCTTAGGCCTCATGTTTTTCACACTCCTGCATAAGTGCATATGGGTCTCCCTTTCCCGGTATAGCCTTCTCTCACTATGGTATCTGACAACCTCATTTATAGAATCCACTTCACATGTCTCCTCCTCTGTGAAGCCCTCTAGGATTCCCATACCTTATATCTTTACACACATGTGTGCCCAGATACATAGACATCCCTCTTTTATGATCAGTTTATCTTTCTGTGATATAGGATGTATATCATAGTATTGTTGTGAGAACATATTAAATAAATTAATGCTATTAAGCACTCAACAAATTATAGCAATCATTATTATAATGCTTACAGCTACTAAAGTTTCTATTCATTGATTATCCTGATATGCATTTTTTTTGGGGGGGTGAGATTCACTCTTCTTACCCAGGCTGGAGTGCAATGGCTTAATCTTGGCTCACTGCAACCTCCACCTCCTGGGTTCAAGTAAATTTCCTGCTTCAGCCTCCCGAGTAGCTGGGATTACAGGCATGTGCCACTATGCCCAGCTCATTTTTTATTTTTCATAGAGACAGGGTTTCTCCATGTTGATCAGGCTGGTCTTGAACTTCTGACCTCAGGTGATCTGCCTGCCTTGGCCTCCCAAAGTGTTAGGATTACAGGCGTGAGCCACTGCACCCAGCCTGATATGCATTTGGTTGGAAGGCTTCCAAGTTCTCTCTCACTTCATCCTGCCTAGTACCCAAGAAGGTCCATGATTGTTCCCACCAATGAACGTGAGAATAACTGATGCCCTACCTAGTAATCCTCAATCCTGGCTCTATTTTGGAATCCACTGGGAAGCTGTTGAAATCAAGTGATGCTCAGGCTCCATCTGGGGCATATGTGTCTATCTCTGTGTAAGTAGAGCCCCTGCCATCCCCATTCTTGTGCCTTCAGCTCCCACAGGTGAAGTCATCCAGTGACTTGGGGAGGCAGTAGCTGGGACAAAAGTCCCTTGTGATACTCACAGGACTCCCAGCATCACCAGGGCTGTTACCTCGAGGCCTTTTCCTTAGCTACTTTCAGAGCTTTAAAGACTAGGGGTTGCAAGGTGTTCACTCGTTCACCATTATTCAACTAATTACATTGGGGCACCTGTGGAAAGGTTTTCCTTCCTGAGCTGCTATTGAAAGACTGTGACATGAAATCCAGCAAGACTGAATAGGCTGGAGCAGGGAGGGGGGCATTAAAACCCATTATTTAAGGGCTGTTGAGTTTCTGATTGGAATGATGATAATTTTTTGGAAGTAAATATGGTGACAACATTGTGAATGGCTTTAAGGCCACTGAATTATACATTTAAAAATAGTTGAAGTGACAAATTTTATGGGTCTTTTTTTAAACCACAATTCAAGAAGAAAAAAAAAGACTCTAAGGGCTGCTGCTGTCTGGGAGGCCCAGGAAGATACCTGGGAAGGGGAGCTGGGCCTATATTTTACCCCTGGACACGCTCTCTCAGACCTGTCGGCGTCTCACAGTCAGCACATCTCTCGATGTCCATGTTCTCTGATTCACCTCCTAGATTTCTTCTTTGCTGAGGCTATCACTAATTTCTGAGAAAATCTGGTCCAAAAATCTGAGATTGAGGTTTACCAAAGATGCAGGATTCATTCATGCAGGGTCTCCTGACTTTTATCCCTTAAGGCCCCTCCCATGACCACTGAACTAAGTAGAGTCTCATAATCTCCCCCCTGGACAAATATTATCAATCTCACCTAGGCTCTTTTTCTCCAATATCTTGTCCCTATGATCCAGCTGGCACTTTCTGATAAGCCCAATATTCTTTTTCTTTCTTTCTTTCTTTCTTTCTTTTTTTTTGAGGCGGAGTTTCACTCCTGTTGCTCAGGCTGAAGTGTAATGGTGCAATCTCGGCTCATTGCAACCTCTGTTTCCCGGGTTCAAGCGAATTTCCTCCCTCAGCTTCCCGAGTAGCTGAGATTACAGGCATGCATCACCACACCTGGCTAATTTTGTATTTTTAATAGAGACACGGTTTTTCCACATTGGTCAGGCTGATCTCGAACTCCCAACCTCAGGTAATTCACCTGCTTCGGCCTCCCAAAGTACTGGGGTTATAGGAGTGAGCCACTGCACCCGGCCTGATAAGCCCAATATTCTGATAACAAAGCTTAGATTTTATTATAGGCATCTTTAAAGTACATCATCAATGGATCTCAGTTTTCTCTTAATAAAATAAAGCTCAATATCTCAATTAATAAATTAGAATATTCGTTTATGTAATAATCACAATCTCACATTGTTTAAGAATATATGTTGCTTTCTTTCTTTCTCTCCTATGCTTCCATCTTTTCTCTCCCAATGAACTAACCATGGTTTCTGACGGAGTTTTGTGATTGATTCAGGCTCTCCAGGTCTGTCAGATGCTTTGTGTCCTGGGCAGTTTAATGGATGCTTCTGAAAGCCCACATTATCTAAGTCCCTCCTTCCTTTGATGATTGAACAAGTATTCAGGTAACAATAAAGAACTCTAGGGGAATTAAAAATATTATAGTTAGAAAAATTAATAAAAGAACTGGAAAGAAAAGTCTAAATAGTGTCACAAAAAGTACTATATATGTAGTTGAAAAGTTACAGAAAAATTAAAAGACAAGAAGGCTAGAGAATGAATTTATTATGTGGCAACTAAAATAATTCCAGAATGAGAGAGGTCATGGTAGGTAGAAAGCCACCAATGAAATAGTAAAAGATAATTTTCTAGAATGAAAAGATTAAAAAATCTATGGAAATCCACTGGTTTCCCATGCCAAAAACATTTTGATCATATTTTGGAACATCACCTTAAATAAAAGCCCCCCCCTTTTCAAGAAAGACTGAGATACATACAAGAATGGGGAATAATATTGGAACCAACACAAGAACAGGAAGGCAGAGGGGCGACACTCAGAATTCAGAGTATTCCAACCTGTAATTCTATAGAGAGGTGAATCTACATCCAGGCCACCATTACTCAAGTATGAAGACAGCATAAAGATATTTTCAGGCATACAAATCTTCAAACATTTTTCACCAATGAACTTCTTTTCAGAAAGGTATTGGAGGATGTGCTCCACCAAAGAGAAGTAGAACAAGAAAGACAAAGACGTGGGGTTTGATAAGCAGGGATTATAATAGTTATATAATATAATAGTAAAGCAAGAAAAGAGTATTGAGAACAGGGAAATACCTCCACATGAAAACAAGCTGAAAGTGAGGATGGGACTGGGAAGTCTGCAGAGGAAGAGCAAGGAATGATCACTTTTAATAAAATGCTTTTTTTTTGCATGCACTGTATTCCTTTTCAAAATATGCATCTATGTCAACTTAAAAAAATTAAAATAGTTTAAAAAGAGGATGCTGGAAAACAAGTAAGAGGGAAAGAGAGCATAGAAGAAAAAGGGCAAACGAGTGGGCAGAGAGGAGATAATTTGGCAAAAAGAAGCTAAGAAGCTGCAAATGGCCGCAGGTTAAAGCGGAATCTATACCACACCGAAAATCATCTATAGTGTATATATCTGTAGTTTATTTTGTTGAAAGAATTAATGAATTTCCTTAAAGAATTAATTAGCAAGTTGAATGGGAAGACAAGATGTAGAACTGAAGAGAGACACATGTATATCAATGAGATGAGACCTTATTACACAAATTAAAATCCTCCCGACATTCGAGGAAATGTCAAGGAAGGCTTGTGGAAGAGATGATGGCTGAGTTGAACCATGAAGCACAGAGAAGATGAGGATGACTGGCAGGGGAAGCAAAGGCATGGACCAGAGGCCGACCCAGTCCCCTGGAGGACAAAGATGCCCACACTCCTTTCGGCGTCTTGAAGGCTCATAGATATTTCTCTAGCACAGGATTTCTCAGTCTGGGCAGTAGTGACATAGAGGACAAGTCATCCTTTCTTGTGGGATCTGCCCTGTGCATTATGGGAGGTTCAGCAGCACCCCTGGCCTCTGCCCACTCAATGCCAATAGTATCTGGGCTGCCATACAGCTGTGACAACCAAAAACACCTCCAGACTCATGTCTGCAGGGATGGGGAAGGTGTGGAGTAGATGTGTCCTGGTTGAAAGTCACTGCTTTGGAGTGGGAAACTTCATCAGTTCCGCTGTACAACTCTGCTAATACTTCTAATCATTAGACATTCATAACAGTGGAATTACTGCAGGTACAAGAAAAATAGGGGCATTGAAAACAAAACAAATACCAACTCGATGATGAAAATGTTGATATTTGAGGAACCAAATCAGCAGTCACACATGTACAGGATTAACGTTTAACCACATATTACAGGGAAATGTCAGGTTGAGTAAAGTTCAGGGTTTGGTGAGGGAGCCAAGGAGAATTAGTCAGGGGCTGACACCTGATTCTGGCTCTGCTTTCAAATTCAGCTCCTAGTCTGAACTCAATAGATAAATCCAAGTCATATGCTGTTATTGTAACAGTCACTTTTGGGGAAAAAGGACACTGAGGTGGCCTAGGCACTGGTGGGTCAGTCTCTACCTACCTCTTCTTTTAGCTGATTTCCTCCCATCCTGATCCCAAAGTCCTCACCCAAGAAAGCACATCATTGGTATTAGTGTCCAGAATTTGACTGTGATGTGTGGTCAGTGTTGCATTTGATCCCTACCCTTACTAAAGATTCAAATGTAGATGAGCACCTATTTCTAAATACACCTTATAGCAAAACATGCAGTATCATCAGTGAACTCGTGAAAACAGCAAGTTCTGCTCTGAAAAATCAATTAAAAATTGTTCATTAGGCACGTACCCTATGATGCTGCCATATAAAGGCAGGACATGCCCAGGACTTGCTCTCAAGGAGCATGAACACAGATGAGGGGCCAACATAGGGCCAACAGTGGAGAGCCATGGGGTCCTGTGAGAGGGGAGATCCCTGGAGATGCAGGAGTTAGCACAGAACACAAGACCTGCACAGTCCTTGATGTGCCTTTGGGAATGAATGAAGTGGTTCAACCCAGAGTGACTAAGTCAAGGGGAGTGGAGGAGGGACATCCATACGGGGCAAATGCCTCAAGCAGAAATTGATGGAGCTTGTGCAGAAATAAACCTAGAGTTCACATACGGCAGTGATGAGAGTCATGGACACCAGCACCCACCTGAGCCATGATGCATGTGTCCCTCAGGGTCCAGCCAAGTAGGGAAATAGTGTTGAGAGCAGCCTGTGGACCAAGAATGCCTGACTCCATATCCTGGTTCTGCCTCTTCCTAGCTGTGTCCCATGAAGTTCCATGGAATCTCTGTGTCCTATCTCCTGTAGCTGGGGTTAAATTATCTGCCACCTTACAGGGTAGCGATCATGCATTCAGTTTGCTCAGGACAGTCCTGGTTTACATTATTGTCCTGGCACCCCACCTATTTAGGGTTCTCTCTCATTCTCCAAAGTGTTCCTTATTCACAATCAATATTCAGTCACCCAGATTACAGGATGGTAGTTGTGGGATTGAAAGAGGCTACAACAGTGCCTGTCAGTTAGTAGTTAAAATAATTATTTTTCATTCATATGTTTTTTAACATTTTCATGAACACTGCTAAGAAATTGGATCTCAAAATTTATGACAAACAAGTCTTCCTCCTGTAATTCTTCATCCCTCCAAAAAAGGTTGGAATTGTAGGCCATTCATTTGTATTACTCTTATATTTACGAAGTTAGTCACATTAGTTTTGTGCTTCATATGATTTTCTTCCAGAGCTGCTGTTAAAGAGTGTGATGTGGCAGCTGAGCCCAGTGGCTCATGCCTGTAATCCCAGCACTTTGGGAGGCCAAGGTAGAAGAATCACTTGAGGCCAGGAGTTTGAGACCAGCCTGGCCAACATAGTGAAACCCTGTCTCTACAAAAAATACAAACATTAGCTGGGCATGTTGGTGCACACTTGTAATCCCAGCTACTTAGGGGACTGAGACAAGAGAATGGCTTGAACCTGGGAGGCAGAGGTTGCAGCAGTGAGCCAAGATTGTGCTGCTTTTACACACCAGCCTGGACTCTGTCTCAAAAAAAAAAAAAAAAGAGTGTGAAGTGAGATCAAGCCAGACTCTACAGTCTCTATATGGTCGGGGGCAGTTGGATTGGTAGTGAGAAAGTGATGGAAAGCTGAGTGGGCTTGTATTTTAATCCTCATTGGACATATTCTCCCAGAACCATTAACACTTCAAAGACAATATATCTCTAGATATCAATTTTCTGCTTGATTCACATCCTATGTATCTTTCTTGTTGGAAATATCAACTATTTTTTTTTTAACAAACTCTGGCTTAAAATAAAAGGAAAACTGAGCTTTACCAGATACATAAGATTCACTTATGCTGGGTCTCTTGATTCTATTGTTTGGAGTCTCCCCCACACCTGTTCACCCATGTAGGGTCTCAAAATGATTTTTTTTCCTTGAGAAGCTTTACTTATCTCTGCCTAGGCTTTCTTGTTGAAATCACTTTTGCTTATTATCTACCTAATACTTTAGGACAAAATCAGTGTTGTGAAAACAAAACTATATCTTTCTCATAGACTTACTTAAAGTAAAACTTCAATGGCCCTCTTCTTTCTATAAAATACTGCTCAGCATCTCAATTCAGAAATTAAAATACACAGACCTGTGCAATAATTAGAACTTCATAGTGACTTAAAATTAAGCCTTTCTTTACTCCTCTCCTGACACTTCTACTGATTGTTCCCATGGTACCTACCCTTGGTGTATAACACTTCACTATTAAGGTGTAGAAAGCGGAAAAACAAAGATATGAAAGCTCTCCATTAATCCAAATGCCTTGGTGATTAGTCTGGGTCCTCTATGCATTATGATGATTCATCTTACAGAACTCAGTCATGTATCTCAGAAAGTCCACACTACTAAGATCTCTCATTTCCCCGGTGCTTTAAAAATCAATAAAAAAAACAACAACAAAGAGTTTCAGCAAAGTAAAAGTATTATTGGATGAAAAATGTATAAAATAGTGAAAGACAAAATTTAAACACTATAACAAAGAGTATATATGGGGAGGATAAATTAAAGAAAGGAAAACTACGAATGAAAGGGGAAGAATGTTGAGGAATTAATTCACAATGTCCAGCTGCAAAATTCCATCATGAGAAAGAGAGAAAATGGTGGGAACCTTGACATTGAAGAAATAACACACAAAATCATCCCAAAATAAAGGATATGGAATTAAATTAAGAAGGCCCTCATTCTTCACTCCAAAAGCAATCAAGGTGAAATTTTGAAACATTATTTTCAAGAAAAGATCTTTTCTCTAGAAGAAACACATAGTTTTATCCAAGCTGTGGAACAAAAATGGCATCAACACAATAAACTTAACTGTAAAGGAGAAATAAATTTTATTGAATTTTCTACCTATAATTCTATAATCAGCCAACTTTCATTTAAGCTTGAAGATAGAATTAAGAAATTTTTAGTCATGTAAAATTTCCCAAGCCTTTTTACTACCTGCAGGGGTTGGTCCTGCAGACCCTGACTCGGTGACGGATGAATAAAGTACACTGACACACAGATATTATGCTTTGTCAGTTTGGCTGAGGGTCTGTGGCCACTTATGGACTCCCTGGAGAGTACTGTAAACAGTTGCAACTGCTGGCTCCCACCAGCCAGAGAGACTTGCGTTCATTCAGTAAAGTTTAATTGACAAAGGCTTCAGTCAACACCACTAGAGGTTGAAGATTAAAGCACAGGTTCTGATGCCCAAAGCAAGCACCATTACAGTTTCATCTCCCTGGTCAACCTCCCACTGAGAGGGCCATTTGGCTCAAAGGTTAGTTTTAAGACCATGTAAGTAAACGAGTTAGTTAGGTAAACACCTCCACATATCCCAGTTATTTGCTTTACTTATTAACTAAATGTAAAGGGGATTTAGACTGCCTTTAGCCAAAACTTCTATTAAAACTGGGAAAAAACCTGGAGGTCTTCCAAACGGGTTTGGGACTATATCCTATAACTTTCTCTACTGCTTTCCCATACTATTTTTGCCACCACCTTGAGTGAATTCCCACAATCAACAGAGTAAATTGACAACCTACAGAATGAGAGAAACTATCTGCAAGCTATGCATCTGACACAGGACTAATGACCAGATTCTATAAGCAATGTAAACAAATCAACCAAAAAAAAAAAAAAAGCCCACAAATAACCCTAGTAAAAAGCGAGCAAAGGACCTGAAAAGATGCTTCTCAAAATAAGCCAAACAAGGGACCAAACAAACGTACAAAAAATACTCAACATCACTAAGTATCAGAGAGATGCAAATCAAAACCACAATAAGATAGCATCTCACACCAGTCAGAATTACTGTTATTAAAAAGTAAAAAAACGATGAATGCTGGCAGGGCTGTGGAGAAAAGGAACACATACATTGTTGGTGTGAGGGTACATTAGTTTAGTCCATATGGAAAGCGGTTTGGAGATAGTTCCAAAAATGAATAATACAATTACATTTGACCCAGCAATCTCATTACAGGGTATATACTCAAATGAAAATAAATTATTCTACCAGACTCCTGCATTCATATGTTAATTGTAGCACTATTCATAGTAGCAAAGACATGGAGTCAATTAATGGTCCATTAATGGTGGATTTCATGAAGAAACTGTGGTACATATATATTATGGAATACTAAGCAGTCATAAAAAAGAAAAAAATCATGTGCTTTGCAGCAACATGGATGCAACTGGAGGCCATTCTCCTAAGTGAACCAGTGCAGAAACAGAAAACTGAATACCAAAATACCACATGTTCTCACTTACAAGTGAGACCTAAACATTAGGTGCACATGGACACAAAGAAGGGAAAAAGAGACACTCGGGACTCCAAAACAGGGAGGTAGGGAGGAAGAAGACATTGAAAGACTACCTCTCAAGTTCTATGTACACAGTTTGGGTGACAAGATCTTTAGAGGCTCAATGTCAGCATCAGAAAATACACTCATGCAACAATGTTGCACATGTACTCCTTGAATCTAAAAAAAGTAAGAGGTGTCTGCATGTGATAATGAATAGAGAACTGTATTAAAAATTCATTAGATGTGCAAGGCACAGTGGCTAACGCCTGTAATCCCACCACTTTGGGAGGCTGAGGTGGGCAGATCACTTGAGGTCAGAAGTTTGAGACCAGGCTGGCCAATATGGTGAAATACCATCTCTACTAAAAATACAAAAAATTAGCAGGCATGGTGGCGTGTGCCTGTAGTCCCAGCTACTCGGGAGGCTGAGGCAGGAGAATTGCTTGAACCCAGGAGGCAGATGTTGCAGTGAACTGAGATTTTGTCACTGCATTCCAGCCTGGGTAACAGAGCAAGACTCTGTCTCAAAAAAAAAATTAATTGGAACTATGAAGATAAATACCAGGAGAAACACTGAACCAAGTTCAAGGTAAGTATAGACTATATTGTGAGAACGGAAAGGAACAGAAAACTAGCATTTTTAATTAGAATCTATTTAACACAATTACAGTTTTTTACTCAATGCACCTATATCATTTAAAAATTAGAAGTTTTTTTTTTAATTTTTATTGCATTTTAGGTTTTGGGGTACATGTGCAGAACGTGCAAGATAGTTGCATAGGTACACACATGGCAGTGTGTTTTGCTGCCTTCCTCCCCTTCACCCACATTTGGCATTTCTCCCCAGGCTATCCCTCCCCAGCCACCCCCCTCTGTCCCTCCCCTATTCCCCCCAATAGACCCCAGTGTGTAGTACCCCCCTCCTTGTGTCCATGTGTTCTCATTTTTCTCACCTACCTATGAGTGAGAATATGTGGTATTTCCTTTTCTGTTCTTGTGTCAGTTTGCTGAGAATGATGTTCTCCAGTCAAAAATTAGAAGTATTAAAAAATAAGTTGGAAGACAAATGAAAGGTGAAGAGATACAGAAGGAACACTGGGAAAAAGTGGGTGCTGAAAAAAATTAATGGAAAGAGGCTATGATGCTGAATATTATCTCAGTTCAACCCACAACCCTACCAAAGGCTTAGGAGGTACATATTTTATTAAAAGAAATAGAATTAATGACATGGTGAACAACAAGACCTAGACCAAGGACTCATGAAGGGCATGAAGTATAACACTAAGAACAGGATTTCCTCATGAAAATTAAAGGCCTGCAGAAATTCAAAGAAAAACAATGTCTTTCTGAGCCGTGCATGCTTCAGTAAGAAAGGCTTCTTGGAGAAAGTGATGGTGAGTAGCACTGGAAGTGTTAGGCAAGCAGGAGTCTAGGAGAGCCAGAGTGACACCATTTTAAAATCAACTCCATCTGAAAACCAGAGAGACACATTCCCTGCCAGTTACCACCCATAGTCCCAAAATGTTTACAGCTAAGGAAGCAGCTTGGTCATGCCTGCAAAGACAAACTCCAACGACAGAAAGTCCAGATGTCCCAATACCTATAACAACATATGCTTTCAAGGTAATTATGGTTATGCTTTGATGTACTCACACAGGAAAATGTCAAGGACAGTTTCCTTCAAATCAACACATTTTATCATGCTGTCTGCTCACCCTCATGTAGTCACAGCTTAGTTTAGTCTTCACATGGACAAGACCCTCATACAAGAAAAAGTGAAAACAAGGATGGTGCGTTTCTCCAGCTGCTTTCTGAGCATGCCTTACTCTGGAATGGATTCGTTTCTAAGAAACTCTCTTCTTTTACTGTGCTCTGTGACTCACCTTGAATTCCGTCCTGTGTGAGATTCAGAAGCCCTCTCTTGGGGTGTGGATTGAGATCTCTTTTCCAGTAACAGGAGGACTTAGAAGATGAAGAAGACAGAGGAGGAATTAAGGCCCTCCTGGTGGGTAAAGCAGCCTGGGCAAGGGCATGCAGGTGAGATGGAGTACAGCTCATTGGAGGACAGAGATGCCCATACATCTACTGGCATCTTACCATAGTTGGGACCGCAATAATTTTGCCTCAAGTGTGAGGCTAGCTAGCACTCTGATGTTTCATTACCAGGACAAAGTCTCTTTGATATTTCTGTACATAAATTAGCAGTATTCATATTTGTGATTCTGGACAGCTGTCTTGGGCATTTTAGGATGTTTAGTGGAATTTAGTAGGATGTTTAATTCCTAGTTTCTGTCACTTGATCTCAATAGTGCAATCACCCCATCTAGTAGGAACGACAAAAACCCACTGCAGACACTGACAAAGGTTCTCCAGAGCTGAGGAAAAGGGCAAAATGCTCCTACTGTGATCCACTGCTCTAGCAGTGGAGTTGCTTTATATAAGTTCCTGTATACCCCAGGTAATGCCCCCATTGAAGCAGAGGCTCATGACAGTGGGATGACAGCTGTGTTCAGGAAAACGCTGGCTTTGAAGCAAGGGATAAATTAATAACTCACTGGCAAAAGCAATGGTGAAAATATGTAATGAACCAAGGCGAACTTTCCCATGTTTCTGTGCATTAACATTTGAAATCATCTACATTGTGGGGACATGGGAAGTTGTATAATTTCTGGGTTTTGATGAAGAAGCCAAAAGAATCTGCCAGAGGCTGACAGCTAACTCTGGCTCTACTTCCAGATCTGGATCCTGATCCCAACTCATTCATTAGACAGATCCTGGTCACATGGTGTCTTGGTAACAGTCACTTCTAAAGAAAAGGGTCACCTCAGTGACCCAGGCCCTGTTTGGCAAGATCTCTGGTCACCTCCTCTCTTCACTTGAGTTCTTTCTCCCTCACTCCAAATTTCCCTCCGGGAAAGTGCACATAGTGGTGCATTGCCCAGGAAGTCACGGTGATGTCTGATTTTAGTATTAAGTCTGATGCCTGTTTTTAGTGACTTTAAATTAATCCTTTTTGCCTAAATAGACAAAAGGATATAGTCTGCTGTCTATAGACTTTGTAATAAAGCATGTAATTCAATCAATAAAGTGTAAAACAGTCAAAATCTGCTCTTGAAAGTCAATTTCACTTGAAAGTCAAGTAATTAAGCACCTAGGTTATATGACTGTTACACAACAACAAGGAAACCACAGCATTCTCAAGAAGCACATACAGAGAAGAAAGGGCATGTGTCAGGATCTCGGGGATGCCAGGAGAGAGCTACTTTAATTATGTAATCTCTTGATCGAAGAAAGAGTATATACCAACGACTGTGTATTTAATAATGCCCTTTAAATAAATTTTCATTTCTTTCTTTTTTAAAACTCTTAATTTTTTTATAGGTGCATAATAGGTGTATGTATTCATGGGATACATGAAATATTTTGACACAGGTAGACAATGTGTAATAATCATATTTACCAATGTCAGTAAATGTGTTATGTATCACCTCAGGCATTTATCATTTATTTGTGTTACAAATCTTCCAATTATACTTTTTTAGTTATTGTAAAAAATACAATAAATCATGTTGGCTGTAGTCACTGTGTTTCTGTGCTGTCAAATACTAGATCTAATTCATTCCATGTAATTATATTTTTGTTGTCATTGACCATCCCTACTCTGCCCCAAAATATCTGAATTAACATTTCTCAAATGAAGACATACAAATGGCCAAGAAGTATTATACTTTTTAAAGTTATTAAAAAATTTTTTCCCACCTCCGGTAGGCATCATTCTACTCTCTATTACCATAATTCAGTTGTTCTAATTTTTAGGTCCCATAAATGTGAAAACATGCCAAGTCAGTCTTTCTGTGCCCAACTTATTTCACTTAACATAATGTCCTCAAGTTCCATTTATTTATGTTGCAAATGATGGAATCTCATTCATTTTTATGACTGAATATGGCTCCATCATGTATATGTGTTACAGTTTCTTTGTCTGTTTATATGTAGATAGGCACTTAGGTTGATTCCAGATCTTGGCTGTTGTGAATTGTGCTACAAGAAACATGGGATATCTTCAATATAACAATGTCCTTTCTTCTGGGTACATATCTAACAGTGGGATTCCTGCATCATATGCTAGTTCAATTTTTGTTTTTTGAAAAATCTCCATAGTGTTCTTCATAGTGACCATTCTGATTTATATTCCCACCAACAGTGTATGATGATTTCCCTTTCTCCGTATTTTTGCTAGCATTTGTTATTGTCTGTCTTTGGGATAAGATCCATTTTAACTGCGGTGAGAAGATACCTCAGTATATCACATTTCTAGGATGATCCGTGATGTTTAACACCTTTTCATATACTTGTTTGCCATTTGTAGGTGCATTCAGATCTCTTGCCTATTTTTAGATGATATTCTTCCATTCTCTCTTATTGAGCTCCTCACGTATTCTAGCTATTAATTCCTTGTCAGTGGAATAGTTTGCAAATAGGTTCTCCTGTTCTGTGTATTGTCTCTTCACTTTATTGATTAAATGTGTGTATTTCTAATCACATCAGGAAATACGTTTACTTGAAAAAGTCCCTAAATGTGTTAATCACATTACATCTTGAGTCTCTATGCTGGATTTCATAGACACTAGGATTCAAGAGGTTCTTACAAAACTCTGAGAACCCACAGGGGAACCTCTGCTTGAGGATCATGTCTATCCTCATGGCATTGTACAGAACAATCTTCGGGCCCCTGCACCTGCATGCCACACTAACCTCATGTCCCTGAGGCACTGCTGTCTATATGTCTCACTCCCGCATTGGGGAATTTGGTGTACTTTCTGCCTGTCTAACCTTCCCAGCCTAAGACAACTGATGACCTCATCTGTAAGCTTATTGTCACGTCTTCTCCTCCGTAAAGCCCTCTGTGGCCTCCACTTCTTAAAATAAATATTGTGTACACACACACATAAGCATGAGTGCCTACACATCTTTTTTCATCATCACTGTAGCTGTCTGTGACACTGTAAGTATGTTATAGAGTTGATGTGAAATTAAATTAAGTAAGTTAACAATATAAGGTACTCAAGAAACATTAGCAATCATTATCATTATTTTATGCACTACTAGAGTTTCTATTTATCGGGAATTCTTACGTGCTGGACATGACACTGGAAAGTTTACATGTGTGTTTCTTATATTACTTCCTTTAGCCCAGGGATGTAGAGAGTGTCACCACCACTTACAGGGGGGTAAGAAGTGCCCTTCCCAGTGGTCCTTGGTTTCAGGGTCAGCTGGGACGCTTTCAAAAGCCAGGACAAAAACATCAGTATCTCAGCAAGGTGAGCCTATCCAGTCCTCATTTTCAAACCTCACATTCCTTTAGGAAGAAACTTTCAGTAAATTCTGGAAGCAGGGGGTAGGATAAGAGAGTTCTGCATGAGAATCAGAGAATTGCATGCATCCCCAGAGCTGTCACTTTGAGACCGTTCCCTTCTAATATTCTCCCTTCAAAGCTGAAGATTGCAGATTTTTCACTGGTTTCCTTGTTATATAAATAATCACATTAGATTCATATGCTGTCTGATCCCTCCAGGAGCTACTGCTGAAGAATGTGAGGTGGGATCAGGTAGGATTTGGCAGGCTGAGGGCATCTGATGACAACAGGTAGGAACTACAAACGGGAGTGAGTGAGCTCTGTGTGTTTATCCCCATTGGGCATCCTCTTCTAGAACCATTGACATCTCCCAAGACCACACATCTCTAGCTGTCAACAAACTGTGCAAAAAAATTGCAAAGAATTTACTTATGCTGACTCCTTTTATGTAACCCTTGCTGCCTCTCCCATGAGGCATCTTAACTGTTTTCTTTGACAAGACTTACTAATCTGTGCCTATGATCTTTTCCTCAAAATCTCTTCTCCCTACTGTCTACCACTTAGGCAAAACAAGGTCACACTGAAAACAAAGGCGTGATTTTGCCACAATCTCAATGTATCTATTCTTTCCACACAAGACAGCTCCAGGTGCCAATTTAGAAAGGAGAATATGCAGCTGTGTGTAATAATCAAACCTTCACATGGACTTAAAGTTAGGGCTTCTGTTGTCTCTCTCTCTCTCTCTTTCTCTCTCTCTCTCGATGTTTCCACAAATTCTCCCCAGGATAATTAGTTATGGTTTCTGACCACTTCAGTGTTGGGGGATAGAAAAGAGAAAAACCAAGGGCTAAGATGGTGTGGGTTCTCTGGACCTTACACATGCTTCCTCTCATGGGACACCCTCAAGGGTCTCAGAAAGTGTTCAGGAACACTGAAACAAGCTGAAGGTGACACAAGACAATACTGTGGGGGTCAGAAGAGGCAGAGAACCGATTTTTAAAACTACAACTAATTTTACTTTATTCTCTTATTCACAGTTTACCTATATGACACTAAAAAATTAAAAATTTTAAAGAAATATAGGTTGGAAAACAGTGAAAAGGAAGTTGGTATAGAGGAAATACCAGAAAAAAGTGGGTAGGGGGATAATTTACTAAAAAGCAGTCAAAAATGCTACAAATTACCTCAGGTCCATTCAGAAAACACCATCCAGGAGGAATTTGAGATATTTTATTAAAAGAAATAATAGACTTCCTTAAAAATTAATTATATGTTGAACAACAGGATATGAGACAGAAGACTGAAGAAGGGCGTGTAGAGTATCTGTAAGAATGAAATTTCATCATGGAAATTAAAGGCCTTTGGAAAATCAAAGAACAATGTCCTGAGCTTCACATGCTCCGGGAAAGAAAGTTTGTGGATGGGATGATGGTTGAGTAGCATCTTAAGGACCTAGAGGAGGAGGAAGAAGACATACGGATGGAAGTAAGGCCCTTCTGGTGGACAAAGCAGCCTGGGTCAGGGCATGAATTTACATAGAGTCCAGCTCATTGGAGGGCAGAGATGCCCATGCACCTGCTGGCATCTTACCATAAGTGGGGCTGCACCCACTGTGCACTGGGTGTGAGGCTGGCTGGCACTGCTGTTTTTTCATGACCAGGGCAAAGGCTCTTCAATATTTCTGCACACATGGCTTCTCAGCATTGGCAATATTAATATTTCTGGTTGAATATCCTATTCTTGTGGATGTCTGTCCTAGCACTGTTAGATGTTCAGCAGGATTTAGTTGATGTTTAGTTCCTGGCCTCTGTCACTTGACCTCAATAGCACACTCACCCCATTCAGTTAGGACAAGAAAAACCCACTCCAGACATTGGAAAAGGCTCTTCATGGTGCAGAAAATGAAAAAGCGTCCCCACTGAGACCCACTGCTCCTGCTCATATACTGTTGTTCAACATGCAATTATTATATAATTATTATTTCTCTCGAGACAGAGTCTTGCTCTGTCTCCCAGGCTGGAGTGCAATGGCGAGATCTTGGCTTGCTGCAAGTTCTGCCTCCTGGGTTCAAGCAATTCTCCTGCCTCAGCCTCCTGAGTAGCTGGCATTACAGGCATGCGCCAACATGCCTAGCTGATTTTTTTGATTTTTAGTAGAGATTGATTTTCACCATGTTGGCCAGGCTGGTCTTGAACTCCTGACCTTGTGATCCTCCCACCTCAGCCTCCCAAAGTGCTGGGATTACATGCGTGAGCCACCACACCCAGCCAACATGTAATTGATTTTTCAAGGAAGTCTATTATTTCTTAGTAGGGATACTTTATATAAGTTCCACATTCCTCCTAAGGCCCCGGTATAACAGAGGCTCATGACGGTAGGTTGACTACTGTTCCTGAATAAATGTTGGCATCATTGAAGTGAGGGAAAATTACTAACTCACTGGCAAACATACTAGTTAAGGCATCTGATGAGCCAAGGCAAACTTCCTCTTGTCTATGTGCATTAACATTGTTAGCCACATGCATTGTGGGGACACGGTGAGTTGCATAATTTCTGGGTTTTGGTACAGGAAAGAATTAGCCAGGGGCTGACACTGATCCTATCTCTGCTTCCATAACCGGTTCCAGGTCCCAATTCATTAGATACATCCTGGTTAGATGATGTCATGCTAACATTCACTTCTAGGGTGGCCCAGGCTCCGGTTGGCAGGGTTTCCAACCACCTTCTTTCTTCACTGCCTTCTTCCTCCCAACCCCAAGTTTCCCTTCAGGAAAGTATAAATGATGTTGTTATTTACTGTGTCCAGGAAGTCACGGTTGTGTTTGATTTAAGTGTTATGTCTGATGTCTGTGTTTAGTAAAACTTTATTTATTTATTTATTTATTTTGCATTTCATTATTTATTTAGATGTTTAAGCTCTCGCACTAAGTTTTTACAAGCTGGTGAACACTGACAAATTATTTCTCCCACAGAACTATAACCACACATCCCCAGACAATATAAATATGTGGTTGAACTAACATTAATACACATCACCATTTTATCAATTACATAATAAAACAAATTATCAAGTATCCAAATATTAAGTTACACAGCTCAAAAGGCATATAAAATATTAGATGTCTGCTCAATTCATTAGCAGAAACCTAATTCTTTTTTTTGCAAGAGAGGCTTGGAAGGAAAAAAAAGAATCACACTTTCAAAGAAAAATAAGTTGGTAAACAACGTCCGATAAATATGGGAAAAAAATTACAAGAATTTCAGGAAGTTTATGATTACAATAACAAAGCATCTCTACCTTTTAAAAAAATATTTTACTGAATTAAAGAGCATATTCTACATGTTCTGCACAAGACAAAGGCAACATTTTGCTAAAAATAATTAACAGCCCCCTCCCATTCTGTCTCAGGCCCTCCCTGTTAAGTTGCACCTCACAGTGCAAACATTAAATTAACTGTAAGGCTTTTTTGTCTGAAGACATTAAAGACATGTGCTTCTGTACAATGTAGATTTTCAAAATGGAGGTTTTTTATAACAGCACAAAGTGAGATTTATAGAAACACATTAAATAATCACTGTAAGACTTGGTTAAAAAAAAATCAATGGTTAAGCAAACCTGATGTATACTGGTACAAATGTGGGAGATGTAAACATAAAGCAAGCAGGCAAATAACCATGTAGGCCCTACTTTCAATGTCTGAAATGATTGCAGGAATAAACCACATAAGGTCTAGAGTGTTCATAGTTCCTGGGATTTAGTTCTGTATGGTACTAAAAATACGTTCAGTATTGTGCTGGGTATTTTGGCACCTAAATCTTCCTACATATGTATTGATAAGATTCTGGCATGGGAATAGATTGAAACAAGTCATAATTCAATACTACATGATTTTGGGAATGGTCAATTGGTACAAATGACAGACACATTTTATATGCTGACAACAAGAATCTTTTGCCAAGTGTCCAAATAGGTTGACTGTAACCCAAACACAGAGGTTGCCAAATCTGTCTAGCTTGTGGCCTGGTAAAAATGCCTTTCGATATTCCTGTGGAAGCTTCATTAGACTTACTCACTAAGCCAACATATTGGCTAATATGTATAACAAATTAGGTTGTATCTCAGATTCCACTTTCAATAGCATTAGGCACCCCAGTTTTATTGAATGCAACAGTTGTTTCTATGACCGTTGGAATCTTTGAAGCGCAGCCGCATTTTAGGACGATACTTCTCCAAATACAAAAGTTGCTTGCTGTTAAAAGCTCCATACCGCTTTTGTCTTATGAATTGTACTGCATCTTCATACTTCATTCCGCCTTCAATTAATGCTGGGGCAACAAGTACTGCAGCTCTCCCAAGGCCTGCGACACAATGAACAGCAATACAACAACCAGGTTCTTCAGGAAACTTGATTTTTACAAGACTTAACCAGTCATCAACAATCTGGTTGGACGGTGGTACCCCATCATCAAAAGGCCAATCGAGAACATGGATACCTTCTTTCTCCACAAGAGTAGTGTCATAAGTTGCTTCACATACTCTTACTATTGTGGTAACTCCATACTTCTTAATTTCCTCTATAAATTTGTTTAAGGTCGCATTGGTTGGATTGTGTGTAATAAGAAATCTCATGTTCTTGTATGTGACTTCCACGGGGCGGTTCATTCGAGCCATGTTAATTTAGTTAAAAAACACTCAATAGGGTTATGAAATAATTTAAAAAACTGAATACGGAAATGATGCAAAGAAACTGAAGTCTACTTCAATATACGCCACTTGAAATTCTCAGTGCTTTGAGTATGAAGTTGTTAAGTGATGATAAATGAAATGAACCTCCTAACAAGAAGCAGCAATTCTTCAATCCAGTAATACTGAGGCAACAGAAAAGAAGGGCACTGAGGTTTACCCCATCCAGGTCAGAACGCTTGTCAAATGCTCTGTGGTTTTCAATTAAACACTTCTGTGTCCAGGATAACCACTCTTATGGGGGCTTCTTGGTGGAGTAGCAATCAATTTCAACAGTTCACTTGTCTGCGTAGAGGTCGTGCTGTGCCTGGCAGTAATCTCCACTGCCCTTCAGAAACTCCATAAATGTGTGACCAAGAACACCACAGAATTGAGGAATATGTTTACTCATTGAAGATTGTGGCCTAATCATACAGCCGGTCCCGAGGCGGCGGCGACACAAGCGGTGGCGGCGGCTGCAGGGCAGGAGGCGGCGGTGGTCGTGGCGGAGCGGCGGCGGCGGCGATGCAGGCGGCGGCGGGGGCACCAGACTCTCGTGTTTAGTAAAACTTTAATTTTAAATGAGCTCCTTTTCCTGAATAGGTCTAGTAATAAAACATAAGGTACAGTCAATACACTCTTTGTGTAAAAACAACAAAATCTGCTCTTGAAAAACAGTTACATGACAGTTAAGGAAAATAAATAGTTTTCATCACAATAATACAAACACGAAGTACCCAAGTCGTGAGTTCAATGAGCAGTGACAGGGAAGAAGGGACAGTGTGAGGGTCCTGGAGATGTCAGATGGGGCTGCCCGTGGAGAGATACAGGGTCCTGTGAACAGGGAGGTACTCTGAGATGCAGGAAACAGCAAGAACACAAGGCATTAGCCGTCTTTGATGGGGCCTTTGGAATGAATGAAGTGTTTCAACCCAGAGGAACTGAGGCAAGGGCAGTGGAGGGGGGAAATCTCCACTGCCCTTGGAGTAAAGGTCTCAAGCAGAAAACTATTCTCCAGGGCTTGTGCAGAAATCAACCCAGAGTTCCCACAGGGCAGCAGTGGGCGTCAGAGCCACCAGGACCCAGCTGAGCCATGACGTGCAGGTCCCTCGGGGTTCAGCCAAGGAGAGTAATAGTGTTGAGAGAAGCCTGGAAGCCAGAACATCTGGATTTTTATCCTGCTTCTGCCCCTTTGTAGCTGTGTTCTCTCAGGTAAATTTCTTAATCTCTCTGTGTCACATCTTTGGTAGGTGGGTGCAGTGACATGCCCGTGTCATAAGCAGGTGACCACTCACACTGATTTGCCCAGAGCAGTCTGGTTATGTCGTGTTATTGTCCTAGCATCCCACTGCTTTTGTTTCTTTTCACCCACCAAATGTCGGAGTTTGGGTAATAAACTATAGGTCGCCCTTCTGCTAGGCTTGCTGCAGGGAATCTTGTCACAGGGTTCAACAGTGCCTTTCAAACAGCAAACTGCTACATAATTGTGATTCCTGCTCTACTGAATATTAAAAAGCAAGAGGAAGCACATTTGGAGCTGAGTTCTGGGAAGATTCATTGGACAACTGTATGTAGGGTCTATTTAGGAGAGAATTTACATGTCAGTTAGAGCTCAGTAACCTAGTATACTTTTTATTTTGCAAAAGATGTAAGATGGGTAAGTTTCAATTTATAACTAGAAAAACAAACAAGAGTTTTACAAATGTAAAGTTGCTTCCAATTTTTTTTTTTTTTTTTTTAATGGGATTTTACAATGTTACCCAAGCTGGACTCTTAAATCTTGGGCTCAAGTGATCCTTCCTCCTCGACCTCATAAATACTTGAGACTACAGGCCTTCTCGTTTTTAAGTGGAGCATATTTGTTTCCTTGATCACTTTAGGAAGTGCAATTTACATTGAGCTGACTTTAAAATGAACTCAATTCATTTTACTGTTTTCCTTGTTTGAAAGACTTGACGGGAAAAATCCAATTTATTTCTTAAAATTTCCACTAGGTGGTGCTCAAGTGAAATTAAAATTAATTGTCTGTAAAAAAAATCCACGAGATCTCAAAAGTTTTGATCTTATTTTGGTGCTCAAGGTGTCTTTCATTTCACCCACTCAGTCTTTTCATTTGTTACTGCTGATAAACAAAAGCAGATCAACTTGCTGCAAGTCTAGAGCTGATTTAATGCAACACCTAGAAGGTGACATCTGACAAATATTATGGAAAACGAATTGGCTTATGCTACATGACAGACAGGCAATAATCTATTAAAAACATTTAAATTACATAATTCTGACCCTTATAACTGTGAGGTCCTTGGAAATAACAGGCAGTACCTGGACCATACTTTGTGAGCCATTAATTTATAATATAGTGCTTTAAGAAATTTGGAAAAGTAATCTTCCAATTACCAGTACTCAACTTTCAGATATTCAGCCAAAGTAATAAAAAATTATGGCTCACTTCTGATCACATGCATTTATGTGGCATTACCTATGGTATTTAGAGGAGTCTGCAAAAACTGTAACTTACAATCCTCTTCCTCGGTACTATGGACAGAGGTCCCCCATCAATGAGGGTGAGTAAGTTTCCCCTTCGCTGTGTGTTTGTTCCCCAGTGATCTCTCTGGCTCATGATGGCAGAAATCACAAATTTCCTCATTGTAATATATGGTCTTCAGCTTTTTTTCCTGGTTGTATCATCAATAAATAAAAGGAAAAAAAACTCTTTTAAATGGACTGGGAGAAGAGATACCCACGCATGGATCAAAACACGGTGTTTTATTTTCCAAGTTAAGTGATTTTGCTTTGCTGAACTATGGTTATTGCGATATATTTTGGAGAATATTAAGGGCAGCCTAATTTTCCAGTGTTCTGTGATGAGCCTGGTAGTCCTAGGAGTTGAATCATAAACACAGCTCTAAATAATAGGAAAAGATGATGAGCAGCTGACATTTAGACATCACTGACTCTGCACCGGGCACTGTTCCCAGTACTTTACCATTTTTACTTTACTTATGAGTCACAACCATTCTATGACTGGTTCCGTTTTGAAGGGGACACAAAGAGTTAAGTCTCCTACCACTGTGGAACCCTCAGCAAACAGGAGACCTGGGATGTGAACACAGGTGGTCAGTCTGGCTTGGGGTCCTCACTCAGGAGCCATTAGCCATGGGCCTGTGAAGGAAAAGGGCTGCAGAACTCAGCAGAGATGCAGCTTCCAGGGCCAGCCATTCTAGGCTTTTCTGTGCAAATACAGAAATCACTGAGAAAATAGGACTTTCAAACAACATTGCTATTTCATATTAAGTGCCGCAATGCCTTTCATTTGCCAACATGTCTCTGTATCTCAGCTCTTTTGTGAGCCCAAGGCCAGATGTCTGCCTTTTTTTAAAGGCATTCTTTCCCCCTCCCAAGACACAAGTTCATTCTAGAGAGAATGTGTGAATGACCTGTTGCTTTGCCATAGCAGGGGCTCGGTAAACACTTGTCACAGAAACACTGAAGACTGATGGACCCTTGGTCTCCAGTTTCTGAACTGAATTAGGAATCTGAATAAAAGACTTTTGGGGAAGAGAAAAAATTGGACCAGCAGTACAGTGTTTTTAACTCCTGGTTCTCCTCTATCCCTGCAAATACTGGCTTGCAAATGAGTCTCTTGGGCCAGGTGTTTTGTGACTCATTTGAAAATAATCACTGTCAGATCTGGATACAACAGATGAAAGAAAACACCATCTCTTTGGTGGGGCACCATATAGGTGGTATGGGGAGTTGGTTTTAGATCGGCCAGATACCACTGGGTGAACATTTGTGTCTGTGGGAAACAGAGAAAGTCCATAAGGACTGGGGCACCAGGCAAGGTCCCGTTAAGTCTTGGCCAAGGAGAGGGTCTCTCATTTCTTGATCAAAGTTTTTCACTTCACTTATGGAAGAAGGATGCCAGCCATGACCAGCTGGGTGAAAGTATACCTGTAAGTGTAGAACCCTTTTTTTCTAGCCTCTTCCCATACCAATGTTGTTCTCAACTGAGAGTATCTTAGGCTCCAGCTGAGTGATGGAAGGAAAGATGTCACGAGTAATCAGGACAGCAAATAATGCACCCACAGGAAGTAAAGAACTGACTCATCTCTCTGGCTCTCTCATCCGTATCTTCTTTTACAAAACACCCGAGACATTTGTGTTTCTTGTTCCCACGACCTTCGCCATGCCCCTAATTAAACAGGGGTGGGTTTTCTGTCACGTGAGGCTGTTCTGTCCTCCTGATCCCACGTGGTTGCATTCCTTGCCTTCCTTACCTGGCCAAGTACCATTTGCCTCTGACCTTGTCATTCCCTCTTCATGGAACACTCTTCCCAGGATCTGGCACTGGACACTGTCGTTCACTCATCCAAGTGTCAGCTGAAATGGCACAGCCTCCTCCCCTCAGCAGTCCGTCTGTATCATTTTGCTGTTGTGGATATTCTTTGTCCTTTGCAGTGATTACTACTTTCCCATATCTCTCTTATGTGGCAGGACGCTTGTTGCCTCCCTTATTGGAAAGTCAGCTCCACAAGAGCAAGAACCTGTTCTAAATTGTGACTGTAACTGAATCGCTCAGTGACAGGTCATAGGAGATGCTCAATAGTTGTTTAAAGATGGATGGATATATGCGTAGATGAAACCTTCTCTTTATATGTGACTGCTTTGTACTGGGCTGTGTGAAACAATCTTTCCATAAAGCAATTATCGTCCTTATACAAATTCTGCATGCTATCCATTCCTGCCTCTTTTTCTTCTTCAAGTGATGAAAAGGAAGGATGCTCAGAGAGACCAGCAAGGATGTGGCAGGACTGCAAGTTGCATCCAGAGTCCAAACCCTCCTCCCTGATTCCACATTCCATCACCACCCACCCATGGCCCAGCACTGCCTGCCCCGCCCATCGGTTACTCTACTAATTCACAGCATCCTTTCAATCAGTGGAAAGAAAACCCTAAAAAGTTATCAAAGAAATAAAGTTATCAATCCATTTATAATTAACTGAGATAATCCTTGTAAAAACAACTTTCAGCAGAAGGTGGATGACCTTACATTTCTCCACAAAAGTTAGAACTTTCCCAGACATCCCTTTCTGAAAGTGAGATGTCAGTGGATGAGAAAAGCCTGTCTCCTAGAGGAGGTGTGAGGTATTGCACCTAGCCCCGCTGCTGGGATAAGCAGGCACAGGCACACAGGACGTGATGCTGTCATTCTCACCTTGAAGGAAGAGATGGAGAAGAAAAGGAAGGGAAGTGGGTGGAGAAGGAATACAAAAAAGAGGAGGAGCAGCTGGAAGCTTCTACACACAGGCTGGCTGTGTTTCCCTTGGTGCATGCTCCTGTTTACTGGTCCCATGCCAGATTGGCTCATTGCCTCATTCCTGGGAGGAATTAAGATGCCTCTCTGGGGGATAAATAGAGCAGGGCTGGGTGCTCACCTCCACAGCGGCTTCCAGGATCCTTGCCATTTGCGACCGAACGCGGACAGCGGCGGCCTCACCATGAAGCTGCTGATGGTCCTCATGCTGGCGGCCCTCCCACTGCACTGCTATGCAGGTGAGTTTTGGGCAGAGAGGGCTGCCTCAGCGCCATGGGTTGTCACGTGGGCCTCTATGGAAGAACTCCTGATCCCCAATTCTCAGCATAGATCAGCCCCAGTACAAAGGCTCTGGGTATAACAGGTCTTAGGATCCCCATTACTTCCAGGCAATCAAGCTCGTAGTGTTTTGTGGGCTTTCCCCTGCATTGGAGCTATACACAGAGTCTTTGCAGTGTGACCCACTATGGTCAAAGTGACCATGGACACCAGGGCAAGTCTCAATAATGAATATTGAAATTATCTATTTCAGTGGGGCAAGAGAGAGACACTAATGAAGGCCTCATGGCATCTGGACCCACAGACAATGAAACAGTCATGAGTCTCCCTGAATGTGGAAGGAACCAGGAAACTTCCTGGGAGAGAATGCCCCAGCTACAGAGTGTGACGCAGTGTCTCCCACCCTGTGGTACCCACTCTGTGTTCTCAGAGTTGATCTGAGTATTTCTGGGATGCCCTTTCTGTGCCAGTTCCTTCAGGCTCAAGGCAGACCAGGGAAGAGAACTCACACCCATAGGTCCCATAGGTAGTGTGCCTTGTGCAATTCACAAAGCTGGAATCCAAACCCTACCTCACTGGTGCACAAGGTAGGAGCAGACAGTGCGGTAGGGTCTGGATTCCAGCTTTGTGAATAGAAGGCTGACAGGCTCATAGTCAGCTAACTAGAAAGCAGCCAAGCCAAGAGCATAACCAGCTCGAACCCAAGTCTTGAACACCCTACAGGAGCTGCCACCTCAAATGTCTTCACAAACAAGAGGTTCTGTTTTACATTCTTTGTTACTGCAGTTAGATTAAACAGAACTAATGAACAATGTTCTAGACCCATTCATCTGAAATGCTTGGATTTTTTTTTGACACTGGGTCACCCAGGTTGGAGTGCAGTGGCACCATGTCAGCTTACTGTAACTTCCACCTCCCAGGCTCAAGCCACCCTCCCATCTCAACCTCCCCAGTAGCTGGGACCACAGGTGCGCCCTACCATGCCTAACTAATTTTTCATAGAGACGGGATTTCACCATGTTGCTCAGGCTGGTCTATGAACTCCTGAGCTCAGGCAATCCACCCATGTCAGCCTCCCAAAGTGCTGGGATTATAGGTGTGAGCCACTGCATCTGGCCTAAATTACTTGGAAATCTTTTGTGATGCTCTGAATGGTAGTAGTGAAGCATTGCCTGAATTTGAACCAAGGAAGACCAGATAGTCTTCAGGAATCCTTCCAAGTCCGAGTATTTCATTTCTCAAATTTTCTCATTAACTGGAGCTTCACGAGGCTTAGTTTTTCTGAGCTGGGGAGAGGAGAGGTAGAAGTTGCAGGGCTTACAGGAAATGTTAGAGCCTGAGGTTTCCTCCCAGAATTGAGAACTCTAGATTGTGCATCATCATCTTTCAGTCTGTATTCTCTTGGGCTGTCAGAAGATAAGGAAGGTAATAGGTCTGCCCTGAACCTCTCACGCCTTCCATACTGAGCCTGTTTCCTTGTCCTTCCTCTCTAGGCTCTGGCTGCCCCTTAGCAGAGGAGGTGATTTCCAAGACAATCGATCCAGAAGTGTCTAAGGCTGAATACAAAGAACTTCTTCAAGAGTTCATAGACAATAATGCCACTGCAAATGCCATAGATGAATTGAAGCAATGTTTTCTCAGCCAATCTGATGAAACTCTGAACAATGTTGGCACGTTGATGGTAATTTCATTTTCTCCTTACATGCTTTTTAAATCCACTGACCAGGGACAAGTGGGCTCTTTATTTCTCACTGACAATGCTAAAGACACTGGTGAACAAGCCTTTTCTTACATTGGTTAATTTAGCTGGATGATTAGTCTAATGACTTTGCCATCAAGAAAAACACATGGGGCCCCTGGATTGTCACTCCACTCAGAGCATCCCCAGTGGATGATAAATGAGTAGGCCAGGAGAAGAAAAGGAAGGGTCAGGGAACGGCTTACCCATCCCCAGAGTTCTCTAGTTCATGCTCATAAACACAGACACAATCACACAAACACAGAAACACACATGCACACATCCAGACACATACAAACAGACACAATCACACAAACACACACACAGTCAGACATACACAAAGACACAGACGCAGACACAGTCACACAAACATATGAAAATCCAGACACAAACACAACCACACAAGCACAGACACACACAGAAAAACACAGAAACACACATGCACACATCCAGACACATACAAACACAGAGACACAATCACACAAACACACACACAGTCAGACATACACAAACACAAACAGGCAAAGACACAGACGCAGACACAGTCACACAAACATATGAACATCCAGATACAAACACAACCACACAAACACAGACACACACAGACAAACAAACACATGTTTACTCTCTAGAGAAAAAGAAATTTCCAGAAGACCCACACCTATAGACCAATCTGCAGAGAAAATTTCTCTTCTTTTTCCAAAAAAAAAAAAAAATTGTAAAAGTGTTCTTAAAAATGCCCTACTTTTGGATAGAGTTTGGAAAATACCATTTAAACAAGATTCTATAAATCTTAAGTAAAAAGAATTTAAAATGTACTTCCAGGCAATTATAATTTGTTAGCATAAATGATGAGAAACCTTGAACTATTCAATAGACAAGTGTAGATCATGGGTGTGAAACCACCCTGGAGGAAAGAATTGCCTCAAACAAAAACCAATAGTTTTGTTTCTTTCTAATTATACATGTATATTATTGAGGGTTTTCTCTAGCATTTATTCCCTATGCTGAAATTCTTCTTTAATCCTTCCATGGTAGAAAAGTTAGAAATATACAAAACACCTCTCTAAGGATGAAAGTGAGCATCACCTTGGGAAATCCTGACACCTCTACAACATGAATGAACCTTGAGGACATTACACGGAGTGAAGCAAGAAGTCACAGAAACACAATTGTTGCATGACTCATGCACCTGGGCATCTGGCGAGTCAAACTCAGAGACAGTGAAAAAAGTGGCGGTTGTCAGGGCTTGAGTGCAGAGGAGAAGGGGGAGTCGCGTTGAATGGGTCCAGAGTTTCAGGTGTGCAAAACAAAAGTCTACAGCTGGGTTGCACAACCGTGTGAATATACAGAACACTCCTGAACCGTACACTTCAAATGGCAAATTTTATGAGATGTACATTTTGCTGCTATTAATAATTTGTTAAAAACTAAATATCAACTGCAGTGAATGGTGACTGGATATTTTTCTTTAAAAGCTTCCACAGACTAATCATAGTCTACTGAACCAATTGTTGGTACAGCACAGTGGTAGCGGCAGAGGGCGTCAGACTGCTGCCAATATTTCCACAGTGGAGGGTTATATAAGAACTCAAAGACTCACATTTATTTTTTTGCATTTGAGCTAAGACTTTAACAATCCTGTGAAAATAGGTAATATGGTCACATATTTGTTGATGATGTTATTTCAAAGAACAACAAACACAGAGAAAAAATACCTTAAAAGTCCATGGCGGGGAAATGATCAGGAATCAACAGCTCTTCTTCCAGCCCTCACTGTCTCTGATGCCAGATGTTTGTGGAAAACCCTGGAAAACAGTAAGTTTCTGTTTTTCAAGGTTTTGTTGGAGAGTGCAGAACAGAAAATCTAAGTGATGTCTCTGTCTTTGCTTTCTAGCAAGCAATATATGACAGCCGATTTTGTGAAAACTTTTAACTTTCCACAAGACCTTTGGCTCATGGGATGCAGAGGATGGTGAGAAACCAACTACGGATTGCTACAAACCACACCTTTTCTCTCTTATGTCTTTTTACTACAAATGGCAAGACAATTGTTGAAACCTGCTGTACATGTTCATTTTAATAAATTGACTGCAAAAACTAAAATTTCTTTCTGTTCTGGCACAGCAAAGAGGCTTTAGAGGGCCTCACATATTACACACACACACACACACACACACACACACACAATTAAAGAGCTTGTGGTCATGGATTGAAGAGTCAGTGAAGCACTTGCTTCCTCAGTCTGTCCTCTAAACCTTGGTCCTCTCTCTCTGAAGTGTTTCCCTGCCCCCATCCCACAACCTCCTCAGTCGACTCTCTCTGGGGTCCTCAGGCTCTGGGCTGTGAGGCAGGGATTTCACGCCCTGCTTTCACTCCAGTCCTCCTGTCCACGCCGATCCCTGCTGACCATGCCAGGCTCCTCCGCTCTGTCTCTGGGCCTCCCCGAGACATGCAGGGCCTGGGCTAGAGCCAGCCCAAGAGGGGAGGCCTGCAAAGCAGGGTGGATCCTGACTGGAATTTATATTTTGTAAATTTTTTCCTCATTATAGATGTCGGCCTCAGTTTTAATATGTAAATTACTACATGAAAATATTATTTCTAACCATATTATGTTATTATTTGACTCCTATGCGATATGATTACTGAGTTTAACAGCACCCATGTCAAAATTTTCAATGTCCTCAGTCCTCTCCCTGCAGTGGGAATGGGCTCCATCCTCCCCTGCCCCAGAGTGAGCTGTGATGGCCATGAGGGTGGAGGGGAGCGAGTGCTCTGTGCAGGGACCCAGTACAGCAGGGGATGTTTAAATGGAACATGTCTCCTTCATGTCCTGCCCCCAGGATTCCTGTCACCGGAGATAGTTATTGCTGCCTGCTCTGCTCCTACCTCAGCCTGTCCCTCTTCTTTCTGGGGCCATCCCCTTATCCAGGAAGACCCTGTTTCTCAAGACAACTCGCCTCCACCAGGGCCAACTCTTCTATCAGGCAAGGCAGGTGCAGAGATTAAGGCCCACAAACCTTATAAGAATCCATGAAAATGTCATAATTTAAAAAATCATTCTCTAAAGTGAGTATAATAATGATGATGAATATTAATCCATGAATCTAGCCAGACACATACACATCATTTGACCAATGAAGTTATAAAATACAATGTTCAACATGTTCTTATGGAGAAGTGGCCCATGAAGGCAATAATACCTGTGACCTACAAAAGTCATAGTGAAGTCTGGGTGTGGTGGCTCATGCCCGTAATCCTAGCACTTTGGAAGGTCGAAGCAGGTGGATTCTCTGAGCTCAGGAGTTCAAGACCAGCCTGGGCAACACGATGAAACCCCATCTCTACTAAAATAGAAAAAATTAGCTGGGTGTGGCAGCATGCGCCTGTGGTCCCAGCTACTCGGGAGGCTGAGTGGGGGGAATTGCTTGAACCTGGGAGGCGGAGGTTACAGTAAGCTGAGGTCGTGCTATTGCACTCCAGCCTGGGAGACAGAGCAAGTCTCCGTCTCAAAAAAGTAAATAAATAAAGTCATCATGAGGCCATCCCCGCAGCACCTTCCCCAAACCACAGCCCACACTCATTGTCTTAGGATCCTGAAAGGAAGGAGAAGGGAAAAGATTCAGAACTAGGAACTTGAAGATGGGCACATGGGTAGCAGAAAATACAAATCTCTTTAGAGATGGCCCTGGTCCTTTTGTTGAGAGGGCCATGCGCTTCCCAGAGAGGCAACAGGCTCAGGAAGAGGGGACATCCGAGAATCAAAAACAGACTTGCTCCAGTAAACGAGCCTGAGAGAATCATCACTGACCTTCCAGTGTCCTGGCTCAGTGGAGCACACAGGACTCCATGGTGGCTATGCTGGCAGCAGATGAGATTCATTTGTTTAGAGTGACCATGCCAGGTGACTTTCGACAGCCACCGTGAGAGCTTGTCTTGGTCAAGACCCAAGCTGGGAAAAACTGAAGGTTCAGAGCACTGCTCGAAGGAAATCACTGCCGGACATTATTTGACAAGCTATTATTTAAGGGAATATCCCCTGGGGAATTCATCAATGGGATGAAAATTCTCGACGTCCGCTGGGACGGTTGGCGACAATGCTCTTTCGCTTCCTAGAGGCCTAGGATAGATCATAAACTGTGGTTTAGTATTAACTCATCTGGTACCTGTAATCAGATTTTTTTTTTCGTAAGGAAAATTAAGATAATATTTATGCATAAAAATATCAAGAACACGTGTAAGTTTTAGACTGCTACAGGAAAAACTGAGATTAGACACATTCCAATCAGTGCAAAAGAAGGAAGAAGGACAGAGAGAAACATAGAAAAAGCACCACTATGCAGCAAACCACTACCATGGCATGTGTACACCTGTGTAACCATCCTGCATGATCTGCACATGTACCCCAGAACTTAAAGTATAATAAATAAATAAAGCATCACTGTTGCCACATTGGGCCCCTGTGAGTTGCACTCTAGAATAATTGGACAAGCATCTAGCTGAAGACAAGAGAATATATGGAGAAAATATAGGGAGAACTACCAAAAGCATGAACAGCTTGGCTTAGATCTGGGCAGGACACAAGCATGGGGGGATGACCACACATTTGGGGCTGGTGGTCTTCAGGTAGCAGCTGGCAATCCTGCAGGTAGGAACGACAGTCGTCACATTCATGATGACAGGACAATTAAGGCTGATGTTCAAGCTCTGTCTACGGATCATTCCATCTCAAATCTCTCACCTTGGATGGAGAGAAACCTAGAAATGAAAGTGAAATAGAAGATAGGCTCTAGTTCAGTGCCAGTGACATGGAGGTGATCACAGAGTGTGCATGACTCCAGGCATCCCGATGTGTCCATAGTTGGCTGTAAGAAGAAAACATAAAGAGAGGAAGAGGATGTCATCCCAGGCCTTGTAATGCAAGAGACTGATGCTGTTTTTCACAGATTCTGATCCTCTCAACAAACCAGATGGCCTCTAGGAAGCGGAAGAGCATTATCCCCAACCATCTCAGCAGGAGGCAGGAGTAGAGAAGGATTTATCCACTGTCCCTGCTTGCCCATACCTCACAGCCCAGGGCTGGACATAGACACTTTTACAACAGTTTCAAAAAGTAATTAATGACCCATTGATCATTGAGCAGTAGGGAGTTTAATTTTCAAGTGATTGGAGAATTTCCTGTTATTCTGCTCTTTTTAATTGGACTCAATTATGGTCACAGAACAGGGTTTGTGTGATCTAAACTATTTTCAATCTGCTGACACAGATGATGCAACTCCAGCCAATTGCAGTCCTGGACCTGCACAGTCTCATTCGGTGGTCTCTAGACACCACATCCAGCCCCTGACACTGAGGTCGTACCCTGGGCTGGTCACCATGTAGGTGCTCCAGCTCCTCCCGCAGCTCTCCACACAGTTCCGGGGCCAGAGCCATTGACGACCAGTGTCCTTCCTGCCAGGTGCCACTCCTGTCTTCATTCTCCAGGGCTCTTCATTAATCCCTGCCTCAGGACCTCAGCATCCACCCCTGCCAGAAGGGGTGGATCTCGATCCTCGCTGAAAGATACACGTTTTTCCTATGGACTGTACGCTGATGAGGTGAAGTTCAAGCCTGTGCCAGGACAACCTCCGGTCTACAGATAGGGAGAATGCCTCACAGACCTGTCTGCTGAAAAGAGGTCTCAGTCCTGAAGCCCATGTCCATGGGTCTGTAGACTCAGAGACCATGAGCTGGGTTTCCTTCCCCATTTTTTTTTTGAGAGAAATGGTGTATCTAGATATCCTTGTAGTTCTGAAAGTAGGTGATGTGATGGATTTCTAGATGTGCTTTAACTAGGAACTAGTGGCAAACTATGACCCGTATGACAAATGGAACAAGATAATAGTAGTTAATATTCACTGAGAATTTACTGTGTGTCAGACATGGGTAACTTTTACCCAATGTTGTAGGCACCATTATTTGCCTACTTCCACAAAGAGGAAAATTGGGTTTACATAAACTGAGTAATTTTCCTAAGGTTCGAGAGCCTTTAGATGTGGATTTGAACCCTCCTAAGCCATGAGCCTCACCAGTGAAACTCCCATACTTGGTGGTAGTGGCAGAGCCAGCTCAGGGACTCCCTTATCATCCTGTGTGATGGAATCAAAAGCCACTGTTGCCCGCAGCTGAGACTGAACCAAACCTGCCAAGGTGTTTCTGATGACACAGCCCATTCAGTTCCCTTGCTTCATAAAGGTCTTACTGGTCTTCCTTCATAAAGGTTCTCAACCCTGCTCCCCATCAGAATCACCAGAAGAGTGTTTGTTTGTTTGTTTCATGGAGTTTTGTTCTTCTTGCCCAGGCTGGAGTGCAACAGTGCAATCTTGGCTTACTGAAACTTCTGCCTCTCGGGTTCAAGTGCTTCTCCTGCCTCAGCCACCTGAGTAGTTGGGATTATAGGCATGCACCACCACGTCCAGCTAATTTTGTATTTTTAGCAGAGATGGGGTTTCACCATATTGGTCAGGCTGGTCTCAAACTCCCGACCCCAAGTGATCCACTGGTCTTGACCTCCCAAAGTGCTGGGATTACAGGTGTGAGCCACCGCGCCTGGTCCAGAGGAACTTTAAATAGCACAGGAGTCTGGGCCTCAGTCCTGAGTGATTGGATCATAATCCTCAGAGAGGAAAGTCTGGAGGTCCATATATTTAAAAAGCTCCCAAGTGGTTTGGTTGTACAGCTGAGAATGAAAACTTCTGGCCTGAACTGTGACACTTCTCAAATGTACTTTCATTTGAGCAAGCAATTTCCAGTGATGTCCTCACATCCACATGATGGCATTACAGTGGAGAGGGGCCGTGTGGGTGTGTATTGCTTAGACTGGGGGCTGCCTTCACTGTCCCCAAACTGGGATGGCTCAGGCAGCGCAGCTAGGCTTGAAGTGGAAAACTCAAACCCAAGGAAAAAGGGGAAGTGGGCACCCACCCTGTTCACTTGTCTGCTCCTTTCCATCATCTTCCCTGACTGGAGCCCCAGAACAAAGAGCTCTCAATACATCTGATGTGTGATAGGCTCTAGACACCCCCAGATCTTTCTGGGAAAAAAGAGTCAGGTATTTAACCATTACGTCAGACTCAGGTTGAGATGTGTGTAGGCAGATGTAACAGGAGGCTTGTTTTTAATAGAGAAAATGTGAATCTTGGCCATGTTGACAACTCCCCATAAACAAAGACTCTGGCCTCAAAGTGAGGCAACCTAGAGAACAGGTGCAGCATTCGCTTATCCCAAGGAAATCCCCCAGAGGTGAGATGCATTTTTTTAAATTGTACTTTAAGTTCTGGGTTCATGTGCAGAACATGCAGGTTTGTTACATAGGTACACATGTGCCAAGGTAGTTGTCTGCATCCATCTCCTCGTCATCTACATTAGGTACTTCTCCTAATGCTATCCCTCACCTAGTCCCCCAACCCCCAACAGGCCCTGGTGTGTGATGTTCCCCTCCCTGTGTCCATGTGTTCTCATTGTTCAACTCCCATTTATGAGTGAGAACATGTGGTGTTTGGTTTTCTGTTCTTGTGTTAGTTTTCTGAGAGTGATGGTTTCCAACTTCATCCATGTCCTTGCAAAGGACATGAACTCATCCTTTTTTATGGCTGTATAGTATTCTGTGGTCTATCCTGAGGATAAAGAAAAGTGCCACATTTTCTTTGTCCAATCTATCATTGATGGGCATTTTGGTTGGTTCCAAGTCTTTGCTATTGTCAACAGTGCCCCAAGAAATATACATGTGCATGTGTCTTTATAATAGAATAATTTATACTCCTTTGGGTATATACTCAGCAATGGGATTGCTGAGTCAAATGGTATTTCTAGTTCTAGATCCTTGAGGAATTGCCACACTGTCTTCCACAATGGTTGAACTAATTTACACCCAATGTGAGATGTATTTCAAGGTACCTATGTAGAGAAGACTGTCACCTTGATTTTGTCAAAAAAAAATCCATGGGCAACTGAAACGTGTAGCCAGCTGTGAGAAAGGTAGAGGGGAGTCAAAACCGGACCCATATGTGCCTGCTCTCCCATAACCAAAGCACAGCCCTCCAGCTTCCTGAGCCCCTGCACTGACACAAAGAATGAAGACATACGCATCAAAAGCTCAGAAGCAACTGAGGATACTGTGAACATTTCCAGAGGCACCTGAACACTCACCTGGAACACAGAGCAGAGTTCCCGCAGGGCTGCCCTCCTGTGCTCCACCCCACTTGTGATGCAGGGAGGTGCAGGGAGGTGACACTGATGGATGGCAGCAACCTTGGCTAGGAAGAGAGGGCCGGGAGCCAGGCCTGTGACCTGCCAAGTGTCCCTGTGGGCAGGACCAGCCAGGCTCCCTAGGTACAAATAGCCCTGGGCTCCACAGTGCCACAGACTCCTGCTGTGGAGTCCAAATCACTCACTGTTTGCTAAAGCTGAGCTCACAGCAGAATACAACACCACGGAGGCTGTCTGTGTCTCCTGCTGGTCATGCTGGCCCTTTGCCGTTATGAGGATGAGTGCAATCATCATGAGTTCAGCACCAGCCCCAGGAAGCACCTTCCTCTGAGCACAGGGTCACCTATTCAGACTGGAGTCCAGGTCTTCAACAACTAAAATCCAAACCTTTTCTGTGCTTGTTGAATGAACCCCACATAAGGTTCAGGGCTGTTTTTTCCACTGCCTAACACGTAGGAAGTTTTGCAGAAAATCAATACAGGCAACTGTTAGAAATTTTTCTGCCTGAGCTTCACTCCTGGATGGCATCTGTGTCAGATGAGGAAATGCAAGGTCTGCAGTGAATCTGGGCTCCACCACTTCCCAGCTCTATGACCTTGGGCAGGATGCGCACCCTCCCAGAGCCTCCTCCTGTCACTGGTGCTTAGAGCTTCCACCAGGAGTGGCTATGGGAGTGGTGTGGGATAACTTGACTGGGAGTCTAGCTGTGGATGCGAAGCCGATCGCTGTAGTTGTCATTCTCCTCTATCAAGCCTTTTGAGGCCAACTGAGTTCACAGTTTCTTAAGTTGTAAATTCAGACCCATAAAATGTTACATCAGGAAGGATCCTTGGAGGGCTCCCAGTCCATGAAGGAACAGCGGTCTCTGGAGTTCTGAATTACTATTCAGAGATGGACTGTGAAAACAAGCAGCACTCAATATGTGTCCAGAGGTCCTCCTAGTTTTCTAGGGGTCCTGCTGGTAATGGTGGTAGAACTGGTATAATTGTGAGCATTGCAACTTCTATTTTCTACAGCGAATTCTACACATTCTTGCCACAATTTTGGGGGTTTCTCCTCTCTCAGCCTTCTCTCAGGACTAATCGAGGCTTTCTAAGTTTTCTTTCCTCTGCATTTCTGGATCTCTTCTGCTGTCCCTGTGTTGCCTCTGGTTCCACCCTCTCTAAGCTCTCTCCATAGCTTCATGTTTTCAAGTCAGGGGTTACCTTGGAACCCAGTACAAGACTTCCTGGATGTACGCTGTTTGCAAAAGAGTTATGGGGCTTGGAAATGCAAAGCAGGTCTCCCCACAATCCCCAGAGGGGAAAGGAATGAGCCCCAGTTTTCTTCTCTCACCCTCTCTACGATTCTCAACCTCTCAGTTGAATAAAGGGGCCAATTACTATTCCCTGTCTAAGTTTCTGTTGTGTGTTCAAACTGATGATCTTATTATTATTTCAAATTACCACTTAGCTCTGTCTGTATCCAATGGCATCATTCTAAAGTCTTCAAGTTATCCTCAAAATATCACTTTACTTCTCCAGATTTACTGACATTTCTCTGCTCTCTGATACGGTTCTGACTCTATCCTTCAAGACTGGATTACACAAAGGATCCACTTCAACCATGTTCAAGACTAATAAGGCCTTAGTCGATTGGCACTAAAAACAATATTTTTAAATCCGGAAGTGGGAATTTCCTCAAATCAGAGAACTTATGGATAGTAGTGCGTGTCCTTTTAACAGGAAACCCGTTTTCCAGTTACAGCTCTGCCCCTTACTGTGTGACTTTGACGAAGTCACACTGAAGTGTCTGGCATTGCCAGCAGCACAGTAATGGGATGAGAACATAGAACCCTGGGGATCCTGACCAGTCTAACATCAGAGAGCCATGGGAGAAAAATCGACTTCCCTAACATAAATGTTATCTTCATTTTGTGCTTCGGCTAATGCAGGGGTCTGTCCAGCCCTTTTTTCTGATTTGATCATCACACATCAGATGCATGTATCAAAATATCACTTGTGCCCCATAAATATGTACAGTAATTATGAATCAATTTAAAAAAGAAATACGTGTAACCTTGGTTGATAAAAGTATGGGACAGAATGTGGGTAGAGCCCAGACAGAGAGTTGGCCTTAGCAGATGAAGAAATGAAGGGAGCAGGTCTGTGATCATGGTGGTGGTAGTATGTGGAAGGAATAGTAAGTAAAATTTGAAAGATGAAGTTCCAGAAAGTGAAGATGACTCACAGGTGCCTGTCTGGAGGGGAATAAGATAGCTGGGAGGTCCACATTAAAGGGAAAACCTAAATTAGACACAGGAGTGAGTGTTTTACACAATCCTATTATTTAATTTCTTTGAATTTTATATATCAGAATAAAAGTGTATTCTTAACTTACAGAGAATAGAAACATTAAGTGGCCCTCCCAAACTGACGTAGTTTATTCACTCAGTGTTGGAAAATTAGTTCCAGACCTTGTACACTTGATATGACTGCTTTGCCTCTCTATCTCTTTCCTGTTGATAATGGAAAACATTATGACCATGAATTACTAGCGTCCTACAAAGAAACAAATTCTAAACTGGATTATAAGAGCCTGACATTTTTTCTATAGGTTTTTGGCGACAGGTGGTGTTTGGTTGTACGATTAAGTTATTTTGTGGTGATTTATTAGATTTTGCTGTACCCAATACCCAAGCAGTATATCCTATACCCAATTTGTAGTCTTTTATCCCTCATTCCTTTCCCACCCTTTTCCTCAAGTCCCCAAAGTCCATTCTATCATTCTTATGCCTTTGCACCCTCACAGCTAAACTCCCACTTATGAGTGAGAACATATGATGTTTGTTTTCTCATTCCTAAGTTTTTTCACTTAGAATAACTGTCTCTAATTCCATCCAAGTTGCTGCCAATGCAATTATTTCATTCCTTTTTACAACTCAATGTTATTCCATAAATAATTTCTTTATCCATTCATTGATTTATGGCCATTTCAGCTGGTTCCATATTTTTACAATTGTAAATTGTGCTGTAATAAACATGCGTGTTCAAGCATCTTTTTCATATAATGACTTTTTTTTTCCTTTGAGTAGCTATCCAGTAGTGGGATTGCTGGACCAAATGGTAGTTCTACTTTAGTTCTACAAGGAATTTCCACACTGTTTTCCATAGTGGTTGGCCAGATTTTTGTTGTTGTTGTTAATCAATGAGCACTTGTTATGTTGCTCAGGTTGGCCTTGAACTCATAGCCTCGCCTTCTCAAGCTCCAGGACTACTGGCCGGAGCCACCGCAGCTCCCTCCAGTTTCTTCTATCCTTCCTCAACATGGGTTTTTCACCACAAAGGATGGGTAAAATTGGATCACTGGAGTTCTTTAGGTACATGAAGTCAGAAGTTCAGGTGATCAGGCTGAATGAGATAGCATCACAATTTATTATGTAGTGTCAACTACCAAAGGAAACATATATTAGTAAAATACCTGAAGTATTGGTAAATAGTGCTGCTCACATTCTTTTGAAGATGTCAGGGTATTTATCCAAAGAATGAAAAACCTTAAGGTCTTACAGTTCTGTGATTCATTAACTTTTCTTTAAGTGGTAGCCAATGTGAAACAAAGTTCTGTCCTCCAGGGGACTTCTCTCTTCCTTTTGATATTCTGCAAACCACACATTTTCAAATATGTATTCACTTCAGAGAGGGATGTATGTATATATCTCAGGTGAGAGAGATACATATAATATATACATATTTCCAGTTTTTATCAGAAAGTGTACAGTCAAGAAAATAAACATTATATGTAAATTGATCAGAACATTTCAGGTAGAAATTGGTGTTAGAAATTTTGAAGGACTACAGAACCAAAAAGGAGTTTATGAAAGATGCCCTCTGATTGAGAATTGCAGAAAGACCATACCAACCCTGGAGCTGGAAGAGAAAAGGATAAGCGGTGTTGCTTAGATTCCATGACAGCAGGTGAAGGGGAGGCTGTTGCCGGAACTGAGCCACCTCAGCAGGAATGACAGTCATTGCACTGCACTCTGCCCTTCTGAGCTGCTGGGTGTTGCAGGCTCTGCTGCCACAGTCACTACAAGAAGCAACGTGAAAAGCAAAGAAACATGACTGCTGCCTACTTTCACCTTCCAGTGTCCCAGCAATGCCGTCCATTGGAGAACCCACAAGGAGCCTGCTTCCCCGGTGTTCTGAGGTGTAAAACACAACAGTTTTCATTTTACCAATGGGGGATACAAACAAAAAGTAAATCTGGAACTAAGAAACATGTGCCTTATCTGGCATGATTGTAATCTAGAGTCTTAGTCTTAATTTTTCAGCCATTTGGATGCCATTTGTCTGACCTATCAAAGTGTTAATAGCTGGTAAGCTTGCTCCCTAGATTATAATAAACAAGGCTTAATTGGCTCACTAAATACATAGAATAAGGACCACACAAGTCTTATTGGGCAATAGCCAGTACTAGGTCATCCTGGGATAGGAAAAATTTCTGCAAATTTATGCCTTAGAGCCAAAGAGTGGCTGACCTGCAGTCAGAGAGATTTCAAGAAAGACTATAAGGCTTTGTGTGCACAAAGTAACTGAGCTAATGGCATTAAGGGGGTCAACAACACATGGTACAAAGAGTTTTTGTTGTCTGTTTCAGTGCAATGGACTGTTGGGGAAGAAAGGTCTTTCTAGTAAGCAAACCATCAAGTTCACCAAAGTAAACAGTCCCTAGGAACCCACAGTGAGGATCAGACCATCATTTTTGTGGGCTAAGGGTTTTTCATTCTAAGGTTGTTTATTCTGCTTCCCTATGCAGTCCTTCCAAAATTTATAAAACACTTCATTAAGCCTGTTGTGAATGCCACAGAGTTCAGTGCTTTCCTCTCCAGAACAAGATGGAGAAAATCTACTTAATTTCTTCATCCTAAGTGGCACCTGTTTCTTCAGGGGACTCAAACGTCCCCTTTTGACATGGTACCTCTGATGTGATTGTGGCTTGCTGTTATCATGTGTGTTGCTCAGGTATGGGGCTGAATAACAAAGACATGCAGGTACCTCCAGGATGGGCCAGCACACGTTATGGATTGTGGGGATGATCAAGAAGAGGTGTGAGGACCTGGTCCAGTTCTCTGCCAGGCAGTTCTCCATCTGGTATGCCTTTATGTGGAAGAGGAGTTACAAATTGAGAACCACAGTGATCACCCAATAAGTGTATGGTCAAAGTGCTTGGACATTAGGATCTTAATTGAGCCCCTAAATTTTTTCATCTTCTAGGAAGATGATGACCAGTTTGAAGACTAATCCCTAGAGAATTGATGGGGAGTAACCTCAGGCAGAAGGACACTGGTACCAACACATCCTGGTGAGGAAAGTAGTCCAAGGACTTTGTATGCCTTGGGAATCAAGATATTTACTCTACTCATGCCCATATCTAGGCTTAGGCCCAAGATACATTATTAAGAATATGAACAGCATCATAATAATAGTTACTCTGATGTATCATAAAACAATAAATTTGAAAAGTCATGATCTTAACTATGAAAGATCCTGATAGAACCAAAACCAGATTCTGTTGCAGTCTTTGTTAACCCTTAGGGTACACAAACATTCCTTGTTAGTGGAATGGGTTAGATTCCATTTGGTATTTTGTGTTGAAAAGAGATGATTTATTATTTTTTACCTATTATCCATATTTTCTCCTTTGGTTACATAACTGTAGGAATTGACATTAGTGCCCCGAGGCTGTCATGTGCATTTTCCTCCAGTAATTCAGTTACTCCTTATGTAAATCCTATGAGGTAGACACTGTTTTTACCACCTGAGTTTAAAAATAAGGAAACTGTTTCTGCAAGGCTAAACCACTTGCTGAAAAGCTCTCAAGTAGAAAATATCAGAGCTTAGCTTGAGCCCAATAAGTCTGGTCCCAAAATTGGGGTTCTCCTCACTCCTTAATCAATGGATACATTCTAATTTTGAAAGATCCAAACAGCACTTCAGAATTAAACAAAGCATCAAACTGCCCTAGTAAGATTCTGTTAGACAGAGGCTAGCAAGGTTGTAGAGAAAAGGGAATGCTTACACACTGTTGGTGGAAGTGTAAGTTTAGCCATTGTGGAAAGCAGTGTGGCAATTCCTCAAAGAGCTGAAAACAGAACTACCACGTGACCTAGCAATCATGTTACTGGGCGTACACCTAAAGGAATATAAAGCATTCTGCCATAATGACACGGGAATGCTTATGTTCATTGCAGGACTATTCACAACAGCAAAGACATGAAACCAACCTAAATGTCCATCAGTGGCAGATCAGATAAAGAAAATGTGGTACATATACACCATGGAATACTATGAAGACATGAAAAATAATGAGATTATATCTTTTCTAGGAACATGGATGGAGCTGGAGGTCGTTATCCTTGGTGAACTGATGCAGGGGAAAAAACCCAAAGACTATATGTTATCACGTACAAGTGGGAGTTAAATGATGTGAACACACAGACACATAGAGGGCAACAACAGACAGTGGGTCCAACTTGAGCATGGATGGTGGATGGAGGGAGAGGATCAGAAAAAATAATATTGGGTACTAGGCTTAATACTGGAATAATGAAATAATCTGTACAACAAAGCTGCATGATACCAGTTGACCTACGTAACACACTTGCACATGTACCCCAAACCTAGAATAAAAGTGAAAATTCTGTTAGAAGTGACTTTGAAGTAGTAGAACAGAGCGTAGTTGACATCTTTAAATTTTCTACTCTTTCCTCTAGGAACCAGGTTTGTGCCTCCGTTGATCTTGATATTCTGACAAAAGTTTCAGGAATCTATTTTTGGAGGTTTGTATCTCTCCACTCAGGTAGCTATTAATTTATTTTTGTTGCTGGTATTTGTATTATTGGCAGTTGTACCATTTGTTCATTATGGTATGCAGTGGTGTAGCTGGCTTGCAGGAAATACTTTTTTTTTTAATATTCTTAGCTTGTATTTAGCTAACTTCATGCTCTCTTATTTCTTTTAATTTTTTAGTTGATTATCTTAAATTTTCATTGAACTTGATCAGCTATCTATATTATTGTACAATTCATTGATTTGACTTTTTTCAATAAGGATTTTTCTTCTAGTGTGAAGATAATTTTTTGTTGCAATTTGCATCATTCTTTTTTTAACACACTATTTTTTTTCATAGCACATTCATATTTACCAAAAAATTGAGTAGAAAATGCAGAGTTCACATGTAACTGCTGCTCCTGCACAGACATACCTTCCCTCATTATTCAAAGCCTAACCCCAGTGATATACATAATGGATGAATTCACCTTGACAAGTTATTTTTATCCAAACTGCATACCTTATGTTAAGGTTCAGTCTTGCTGTCCTACATTCTATAAGTTCTGAGAAATGTGTAATGACCTGTATGTACCATCATAGGACACTCTATTCAACAAATGTTGGCAAGCTGCATGTAGGAGACTGAAACTGTAGCCTTGTCTCTCACCTTATACAAAGATCAATTCAAGATGGATCAAGGACTTAAATCTAAGACCTGAAACTGTAAACATTCTAGAAGATAGCATCAGAAAAACCCTTCTAGAGATTGGTTTAGGCAAAGACTTCATGACCAAGGACCCAAAGGCAAATACAACAAAAACAAAGATAAATAGGTGTGATTTAGTTGAACTAAAGAGCTTCTGCATAGCAAAAGAAACAGGCAGCAGAATAAATAGGCAAGCACGGAGGAGGAGAAAATCTTCTCAATCTATATATCCAACAAAAAACTGAGTAGAAAATACAGAGTTCACACTTAACTCCTGCCCGTGCACAGGCATACCCTCCCTAGTACAACCACTGTGGAAAACAGTATAAATATTCTTTACGTAGCTAAAAGTAGGACTGCCATTTGATCCAATAATCCTGCAACTGTGTATCTACCCAGAAGAAAAAAGTCATTATATGGAAAAGATCTTTGCATTTTTTATAGCAACACCATTTGGGACTGCAAAGACATAGAACCAGGCAAAATGCCCATCAGTCTGAGTGAATAAAGAAATTGCAGTATACAGATACAATGGAATACTACTCAGCCATAAAAAGGAATGAATTAATGGCATTCACAGCAACCTGGTTAGAATTGGCTACCATTATTCTAAAGGAAGTAACTTAGAAATGAAAAATCAAACATTATACGTTCTCACTCATAAATGGGAGCTCAGCTATGAGGTTGCAGAGGCATAAGAATAACACAAAAGCTTTGGGGACTTGGGGGAAATGATGGGGGGAGAGTGGAAAAAGACTACAAATTGGGTTCAATGTATGCTACTTGGATGATGGGTACACTGAAATCACACAAATCACTACTAAAGAACTTGCTCATAGAACCAATATGTTACCCAAATTCTATGGAAATAAAATTTTTTTTAAAAATCAGAATTGTTTCTCTGCCCTAAAAATCCCCTGTGATCTCCCTTTTTTTGCTTCCCTCCCCATTAACCTTTGCCAGTAACAGATCTTTGTCTCCATATGTGCTTTTCAGAATGTCATATGGTTGGAATCCCATAGTAGGTAACTCTTTTAGATTGGCTTCTCTCACTTAGTCATATGCATTTGAGATTACTCTTTGTCTTTTCATGGCATAATAGCTCATTACTTCTTGGTGGTGAGTCATATTCTTCTGCCTGTATGTAGCAAAAGTTAACAATCTCTGCATGTATTAAAGGACTTCTCAGTTGCTTCCCTGTTTTGACGATTTTCAATCAAGCTTCCTTGAACATCTGTGACCACATTTTTGTATGAAATAAAATTTCAACTAATTTAGGTGAATATCAAGGAGGACACTTAATGAAATTTATGGTGAGAATATGTTCAGTTTAGTAAGAAACTGCCACACTGTCTTCCAAATGGTTGAGCCATTTTGCATTTTCACGAGTCAATGAATGAAAGTTGCTGTTGCTCCTCATCTCACCAGCATTTGGTGTTGTCAATATAGGATCTTATTTTAAAAGGAAAAGAAGAAAAAAAAGAAATGATCTAGAGGAAGGAGCTAATGTGAGGCATCATTGATTAGGAGAATTCATTTAAGTGAAAAAGTAAAATGCAAGGAGCAACTGAAATAGAAATTAATCTGCATCCACCTCCAGCCCACCTCAGATGTAAACATTGCCAGATTTTGGACTGAGAGAACCAACTTGTTACTTCACAGCTCATACACCCGAGTCAGACCTTCTGGCTTTCAAACTGTGCAACTCTGAATAGGTTTCTTATTACTCCAAGTCAGTTGCCCCAACTATACTATTAAAAATGTAATAGTTTATATCTTATACTTTTGTAAGAAGAATGTCAATATGATAAATTGTGTTTCGCAGGTGTGGACATACAAACTGAAAACGATTGCTACTCTTTTTATTACCACTATTCTCATTAATTAGGAAAGTTTTTGCAACCCTCTGTATGTTTCCTGTATGTTTCCAAGTAGATTCAGCTCATGGTTAAGTTTGGTGACTGGATTTTCATGGAACATTCCATTCTATGAAGCCAAGGCAACGTTTGTGTGATGAAGGATAAAAACAATTTGTTGGTTGAATGAATGCATCAACAGAAAGTAAGGGCTTAGGAAACAGAATCTGCTCAAGACCCTTTTTAATATATATATATATATAATTGCACTTTAGGTTCTGGGGTACCTGTGAAGAAAATGCAGAATTGTTGCTAGGTACATACATGGCAATGTGGTTTGCTGCCTTCCTCCCCATCACCTATATCTGGCATTTCTCCCCATGATATACTTCCCCAACTCCCTACCCATCACTGTCCCTCCCCTAGACCCCCCCAACAGGCTCCAGATTGTGATGCTCCCCTCCCTGTGTCCATGTGTTCTCATTGTTCAACATCCGTCTATGAGTGAGAACATGCAGTGTTTGATTTTCTGCTCCTGTGTCAGTTTGCTGAGAATGATGGTTTCCAGGTTCATCCATGTCCCTACAAAGGACACGAACTCATCGTTTTTTATGATGTTCTCCAGGTTCATCCATGTCCTTACAAAGGACAAAAACTCATCATTTTTGATTGCTGCATAATATTCCATGGTGTATATGTGCCACATTTTCCTTGTCCAGTCTATCATCGATGAGCATTTAGGTTGGTTCCAGTTTTTTTCTATTGTAAACAGTGCCGAAATGAACATACATGCGCATGTGTTTTATAATAGAACGATCTATAATCATTTGGATATATACCCAGTAATGGGATTGCTGGGTCAAATGGAAGTTCTATTTCTAGGTCCTTGAGGTATTGCCACACTGTCTTCCACAATGGTTGAACTAATTTACACTCCCACCAACAGTGTAAAACTGTTCTTATTTCTCCACATCCTCTCCAGCATCTGTTGTCTCCAGATTTTTTAATGATTACCATTCTAACTGGCATGAGATGGTATCTCTTTTTATTTTTTTAATTCTTTTTTTAAAAATTTTATTGCATTTTAGGTTTTGGGGTACCTGTGCAGAACGTGCAAGATAGTTGCATAGGTACACACATGGCAGTGTGTTTTGCTGCCTTCCTCCCCTTCACCCACACTTGGCATTCATCCCCAGGCTATCCCTCCCCAGCCCCCCCTCGCTGTCCCTCCCCCACTCCCCCCAATAGACCTCAGTGTATAGTAGACTGCCTCTCTGTGTCCATGTGTTCTCATTTTTCTCACCCACCTATGAGTGAGTGTATGTGGTATTTCTTTTTCTGTTCTTATGTCAGTTTGCTGACAATGATGTTCTCCAGATTCATCCATGTCCTTACAAAGGACACAAACTCATCATTTTTGATTGCTGCATAATATTCCATGGTGTATATGTGCCACATTTTCCCAGTCCAGTCTATCATCGTTGGGCATTTGGGTTGGTTCCAGTTCTTTGCTATTGTAGACAGTGCTGCAATGAACATTCGTGTGCATGTGTCCTTATAGTAGAACGATTTATAGTATTTTGGATATATGCCCAGTAATGAGAGTGCTGGGTCAAATAGAATTTCTATTTCTAGGTCCCTGAGGAATCGCCACACTGTCTTCCACAATGGTTGAACTAATTTACACTCCCACCAACAGTGTAAGTGTTCCTATTTCTCCACATCCTCTCCAGCATCTGCTGTCTCCAGATTTTTTAATGATCGCCATTCTAACTGGCATGAGATGGTATCTCAATGTGGTTTTAATTTGCATTTCTCTAATGACCAGTGATGATGAGCATTTTTTCATATGTTTGTTGGCCTCCTGTATGTCTTCTTTTGTAAAGTGTCTGTTCATATCCTTTGCCCATTTTTGAATGGGCTTGTTTGTTTTTTCCCTGTAAATCTGTTTGAGTTCTTTGTAAATTCTGGATATCAGCCCTTTGTTAGATGTGTAAACTGCAAAGATTTTTTCCCATTCTGATGGTTGCTGATTCACTCTAGTGACTGTTTCTTTTGCCGTGCAGAAGCTGTGGAGTTTGATTAGGTCCCATTTGTCTTTTTTGTCTTTTGTTGCCAATGCTTTTGGTGTTTTATTCATGAAGTCCTTGCCTACTCCTATGTCCTGAATGGTTTTGCCTAGATTTTCTTCTAGGGTTTTTATGGTGTCAGGTCTTACGTTTAAGTCTTTAATCCATCTGGAGTTAATTTTAGTGTAAGGTGTCAGGAAGGGGTCCAGTTTCTGCTTTCTGCACATGGCTAACCAGTTTTCCCAGCACCATTTATTAAATAGGGAATCCTTTCCCCACTGCTTGTTTTTGTCTGGTTTATCAAAGATAATATGGTTGTAGATATGCTGTGTTGCCTCCGATGCTTCTGTTCTGTTCCATTGGTCTATATCTCTGTTTTGGTACCAGTACCATGCTGTTTTGATCACTGTAGCCTTGTAGTGTAGTTTGAAGTCTGGTAGTGTGTTGCCTCCCGCTGTGTTCTTTTTGCTTAGAATTGACTTGGCTATGCGGGCTCTTTTTTGGTTCCATATGAAATTCATGGTGGTTTTTTCCAGTTCTGTGAAGAAATTCAATGGTAGTTTGATGGGGATAGCATTGATTGTGTAAATTACTTTGGGCAGTATAGCCATTTTCACGATATTGATTCTTCCTAACCACGAACATGGAATGTTTCTCCATCTGTTCGTGTTCTCTCTTATTTCGTTGAGCAGTGGTTTGTAGTTTTCCTTAAAGAGGTCCCTTACATTCCTTGTGAGTTGTATTCCTAGGTATTTTATTTTCTTTGTAGCAATTGTGAATGGCAGTTCGTTCTTGATTTGGTTCTCTTTAAGTCTGTTATTGGTGTATAGGAATGCTTGTGATTTTTGAACATTGATTTTATATCCTGAGACTTTGCTGAAGTTGCTTATCAGTTTCAGGAGTTTTTGGGCTGAGATGATGGGGTCTTCTAGGTATACTATCATGTCGTCTGCAAATAGAGACAATTTGGCTTCCACCTTTCCTATTTGAATAACCTTTATTTCTTTTTCTTGCCTGATTGCTCTGGCTAGAACTTCCAGTACTATGTTGATTAGGAGTGATGAGAGAGGGCATCCTTGTCTAGTGCCGGATTTCAAAGGGAATGCTTCCAGTTTTTGCCCATTAAGTATGATATTGGCTGTTCGTTTGTCGTAAATAGCTTTTATTACTTGGAGATATGTTCCATCAATACCAAGTTTATTGAGGGTTTTTAGCATAAAGGGCTGTGAATTTTGTTAAATGCCTTCTCTGCATCAATTGAGATGATCATGTGGTTTTTGTTTTTGCTTCTGTTTATGTGGTGAATTACATTTATAGACTTGTGTATGTTGAACCAGCCTTGCATCCCCGGGATAAATCCTACTTGATCATGATGGATAAGTTTTTTAATGTGCTGTTGCAATCGGTTTGCCAGTCTTTTATTGAAGATTTTTGCATCTATGTTCATCATGGATATTGGCCTGAAGTTTTCTTTTCTTGTTGAGTCTCTGTCAGGATTTGGTATCAGGATGATGTTGGTCTCATAAAATGATTTGGGAAGGGTTCCCTCTTTTTGAATTATTTGGAATAGTTTCAGAAGGAATGGTACCAGATCCTCTTTGTGTGTCTGGTAGAATTCGGCTGTGAACCCATCTGGACCTGGGCTTTTTTTGTGTGGTAGGCTCTTAATTGCTGCCTCAACTTCAGACCTTGTTATTGGTCTATTCATAGTTTCGGCTTTCTCCTGGTTTAGGCTTGGGAGGACACAGGCCTCCAGGAATTTATCCATTTCTTCCTGATTTACTAGTTTATGTGCATAGAGTTGTTTGTAGTATTCTCTGATGATGGTTTGAATTTCTGTGGAATCTGTGGTGATTTCCCCATTATCGTTTTTTATTGCATCTATTTGGTTGTTCTCTCTTTTCTTTTTTATCAGTCTGGCTAGTGGTCTGTCTATTTTGTTGATCTTTTCGAAAAACCAGCTCTTAGATTTATTGATTTTTTGAAGGGTTTTTTTTTTTTTTTTTGGTCTCTATCTCCTTCACTTCTGCTCTGATCTTAGTTATTTTTTGTCTTCGGCTAGGTTTTGAGCTTTTTTGATCTTGCTCCTCTAGCTCTTTCAATTTTGACGATAGGGTGTCAATTTTGGATCGCTCCACTCCTCATGTGGGCACTTATTGCTATATATTTTCCTCTACAGACTGCTTTAAATGTGTCCCAAAGATTCTGATACGTTGTGTCTTCATTCTCGTTGGTTTCAAAGAACTTCTTTATTTCTGCCTTCATTTCATTGTTTATCCAATCAACATTCAAGAGCCAGTTGTTCAGTTTCCATGAAGCTGTGCGGTTCTGAGTTAGTTTCTGAATTCTGAGTTCCAACTTGATTGCACTATGGTCTGAGAGAGTTTGTTATGATTTCAGTTGTTTTGCATTTGCTGAGGAGTGCTTTACTTCCAATTATGTGGTCAATTTTGGAGTAGGTGTGATGTGGTGCTGAGAAGAATGTATATTCTGTGGATTTGGGGTGGAGAGTTCTGTAAATGTCTATCAGGTTTTCTTGTTCCAGGTCTGAGTTCAAGTCCTGGATATCCTTGTTAATTTTCTGTCTGGTTGATCTGTGTGATATTGACAGTGGAGTGTTAAAGTCTCCCACTATTATTGTGTGGGAGTCTAAGTCTCTTTGTAAGTCATTAAGAACTTGCCTTATATATCTGTGTGCTCCTACATTGGGTCCATATATATTTAGAATCGTTAGCTTTTCTTGTTGTATTGATCCTTTTACCATTATGTAATGACCTTCTTTGTCCCTTTTGATCTTTGTTGCTTTAAAGTCTATTTTATCAGAGATGAGAATTGCAACTCCTGCTTTTTTTTTGCTCTCCATTTGCTTGGTAAATCTTCCTCCATCCTTTTATTTTGAGCCTTTGTGTATCTTTGCATGTGAGGTGGGTTTTCTGGATACAGTACACTGATGGGTTTTGGTTTTTTATCCAATTTCCCAGTCTGTATCTTTTGATTGGTGTATTTAGCCCATTTACATTTAGGGTTAATATTATTATGTGTGAATTTGATACTGCCATTTTGATGCTAGCTGGCTGTTTTGCCCGTTGGTTCATGTAGATTCTTCATTTTGTTGATGCTCTTCAGCATTTGGTATGCTTTTAGGATGGCTGGTACTGGTTGTTTCTTTCTATGTGTAGTGCCTCTTTCCAGAGCTCTTGTAAAGCAGGCCTAGTGGTGACAAAATCTCTAAGTACTTGCTTGTTCATGAAGGATTTTATTTTTCCTTCACTTATGAAGCTCAGTTTGGCTGGATATGAAATTCTGGGTTGAAAGTTCTTTTCTTTAAGGATGTTGAATATTGGCCCCCCCCCTCTTCTGGCTTGTAGAGTCTATGCCGAGAGATCTGCTGTGAGTCTGATGGGCTTCCCTTTGTGGGTGACCCGACCTTTCTCTCTGGCAGTCCTTAGTATTTTCTCCTTTATTTCAACCGTGGTGAATCTGATGATTATGTGCCTTGGGGTTGCTCTTCTTGCGGAGTATCTTTGTGGTGTTCTCTGTATTTCCTGGACTTGAGTATTGACCTGTCTTGTTAGGTTGGGGAAATTTTCCTGGATAATATCCTGAAGAGTGTTTTCCAGCTTGGATTCATTCTCTTCATCACTTTCTGGTACACCTATCAAACGTAGGTTGGGTCTCTTCACATAGTCCCACATTTCTTGGAGATTTTGTTCATTCCTTTTTGCGCTTTTTTCTCTAATCTTGGTTTCACGTTTTATTTCATTGAGTTGATCTTCAACTTCTGATATTCTTTCTTCTGCTTGGTCAATTCGGCTGTTGAAACTTGTGCATGCTTCACGAAGTTCTCATGTTGTGTTTTTCAGCTCCTTCAATTCATTCATATTCCTCTCTAAGTTGTCCATTCTTGTTATCAATTCCTCAAATCTTTTTTCAAATCTTTTTTCAAGGTTCTTAGTTTCTTTGCACTGATTTAGAACATGTTCTTTTATCTCAATGAAGTTTCTCATTATCCACTTTCTGAAGTCTGATTCTGTCATTTCGTCACATCATTCTCTGTCCAGCTTGGTTCCCTTGCTGGTGAGGAGTTTTGGTCCTTTGTAGGAGGTGAGTTGTTTTGTTTTTGGGTGTTTTCCTCCTTTTTGCGCTGGTTTCTTCCCATCTTTATGGATTTATCCGCCTGTCGTCTTAGTAGTTGCTGATTTTTCAATTGGGTCTCTGTGTGGATGCTGAGATTGTTGATGATGAAGTATTTCTGTTACTTAGTTTTCCTTCTAATGGTCTAGCCCCTCTGCTGTATGAGTGCTGAGGTCCACTCCAGGCCCTGCTTGTCTGGAGTATACCTGTAGCAGCTGTGGAACAGTGAGGGATGATACCAGTTTCTTCTTCTGCTGTCTTTGTTCCAGAATGATGCCCACCAAATGTCAGTCTGGTTAGTCCTTTTTTGGGGTGACTCTTTGGATATACAGGGGTCAGGGAGCTGCTTAAGGAGATGGTCTGTGCTTTATAGGAGCTCCAGTGCTGAGCTGTGAGCCCTTGTTCATTCAGGCATTGTTGGGAGGTTGTTTATGTCTGCTGCAATAGAACTCATAAAACACCACCCTTTCTTTTCCCCCTCAGATGCTCTGTCTCAGGGAGTTGGGGCTTTCTTTATGAGTATCTGTTGCACTGTCCTGCCCCACTAGGAGGCAGTCTACTCACTATTTGCCTGCCGGGGCTCTGACCTGCTAGCATGGATCCGCCCTGTTGCTGCTGGGCTCCCTTCTGCTGTGGAGTGCTCCCCCCTCCTGGCGGAGTCTCTCTGTTATGGCAGGTTGCCTCGGCAATGGCAGGCTGCATCAGCCCTGGGCAGTACTTCAGTAGGGGCGGATTGCATCATTAATGGCGGACACCCCCCCTGGGCTGCACCGTCCTAGATGCTGGCAGCAAAACTCTCAGCCCCAAGCACCTCCAGTCACCACCCTGCTTGTCCCCATGAGGGTGGGACCTGCCGAGCCCCATCACCCAGCTCCCTGCCTCAGAGTCCATCCTCTCTCTCTCTCTCTCTCCCTCTCCACAAGCTGAAAGGTCGACTCTTTCACTGGCGCCCCAGTAGCCTGCCGATAGGGCACTGGGATCCGTGCAATCTCCCCTGCCACTGCCCACTGCACCGGCTCAGATCACGCTTCCCAGGAAACTCCTGGTCTGGCTCACTGTCCAAGTCCCGTTCAATCAGATGGACATGCCAATCTGCCCTTCCAAATCTCAGATTGCTGGTTTAACAGGGCACCCAGACCAGTGAGTTCTGTGCTGGGTTCCGCTGCAGCACCGGCCGAAGCAGCCATGCAAGCCAGCTGCGTTAGCCGGCTTTACTAGCATCCCGTATCTCTCCCACACCTGGAACTTTCAACACTCTGTGGGCAAAAAAGGTTCATCCGAGAATGTGGCTAGGACTCACCCTCTGCACCTTCACTGAGAGCTGCAATCCTGAGTCACTTCTATGATGCCATCTTGCGAGTCCCCCCCCCATTTTTTTTTTAATTTTTATTGCATTATAGGTTTTGGGGTACATGTGCAGAACGTGCAAGATAGTTGCATAGGTACACACATGGCAGTGTGTTTTGCTGCCTTCCTCCCCTTCACCCACACTTGGCATTCATCCCCAGGCTATCCCTCTTCAGCCCTCCCTGCTGTCCCTCCCCCATTCCCCTCAATACACCCCAGTGTATAGTAGACTGCCTCTCTGTGTCCATGTGTTCTCATTTTTCTCACCCACCTATGAGTGAGTATATGCGGTATTTCTTTTTCTGTTCTTGTGTCAGTTTGCTGAGAATGATGTTCTCCAGATTCATCCATGTCCTTACAAAGGACACAAACTCATCGTTTTTGATTGCTGCATAATATTCCATGGTGTATATGTGCCACATTTTCCCAGTCCAGTCTATCATCGTTGGGCATTTGGGTTGGTTCCAGTTCTTTGCTATTGTAGACAGTGCTGCAATGAACATTTGTGTGCATGTGTCCTTATAGTAGAATGATTTATAGTCCTTTGGATATATGCCCAGTAATGAGATTGCTGGGTCAAATGGAATTTCTATTTCTAGGTCCCTGAGGAATCGCCACACTGTCTTCCACAATGGTTGAACTAATTTACACTCCCACCAACAGTGTAAGAGTGTTCCTATTTCTCCACATCCTCTCCAGCATCTGCTATCTCCAGATTTTTTAATGATCGCCATTCTAACTGGCGTGAGATGGTATCTCAATGTGGTTTTGATTTGCATCTCTCTAATGACCAGTGATGATGAGCATTTTTTCATATGTTTGTTGGCCTCCTGTATGTCTTCTTTTGTAAAGTGTTCATATCTTTTGCCCATTTTTGAATGGGCTTGTTTGTTTTTTCCTGTAAATCTGTTTGAGTTCTTTGTAAATTCTGGATATTAGCCCTTTGTCAGATGCATAAACTGCAAAGATTTTTTTTCCCCATTCTGATGGTTGCCGATTCACTCTAGTGACTGTTTCTTTTGCCGTGCAGAAGCTGTGGAGTTTGATTAGGTCCCATTTGTCTTTTTTGGCTTTTGTTGCCAATGCTTTTGGTGATTTGGTCATAAAGTCCTTGCCTACTCCTATGTCCTGAATGGTTTTGCCTAGATTTTCTTCTAGGATTTTTGTGGTGCCAGGTTTTATGTTTAAGTCTTTAATCCATCTGGAGTTAATTTAGTGTAAGGTGTCAGGAAGGGGTCCAGTTTCTGCTTTCTGCACATGGCTAACCAGTTTTCCCAGAACCATTTATTAAATAGGAAATCCTTTCCCCAATGCTTGTTTTTGTCTGGTTTATCAAATATTATATGATTGTAGACATGTTGTGTTGCCTCTGATGCCTCTGTTCTGTTCCATTGGTCTATATCTCTGTTTTGGTGCCAGTACCATGCTGTTTTGATTACTGTAGCCTTGTAGTATAGTTTGAAGTCTGGTAGTCTGATGCCTCCTACTGTGTTCTTTTTTGCTTAGAATTGACTTGGCTATGTGAGCTCTCTTTTGGTTCCATATGAAGTTCATGGTGTTTTTTTCCAGTTCTGTGAGGAAATTCAATGGTACCTTGATGGGGATAGCGTTGATTCTGTAAATTCCTTTGGGCAGTATAGCCATTTTCATGATATTGATTCTTCCTAACCATGAACATGGAATGTTTCTCCATCTGTTTGTGTCCTCTCTTATTTCATTGAGCAGTGGTTTGTAGTTTTCCTTGAAGAGGTCCCTTACGTTCCATGTAAGTTGTATTCCTAGGTACTTTATTCTCTTTGTAGCAATTGTGAATGGCAGTTCATTCTTAATTTGGTTCTCTTTAAGTCTGTTATTGGTATATAGGAATGCTTGTGATTTTTGAACATTGATTTTATATCCTGAGACTTTGCTTAAGTTGCTTATCAGTTTCAGGAGTTTTTGGGCTGAGGTGATGGGGTCTTCTAGGTATACTATCATGTCGTCTGCAAATAGAGACAATTTGGCTTCCACCTTTCCTATTCGAATACTCTTTTTTTTTTTTCTTGCCTGATTGCTCTGGCTAGAAGTTCCAATACTATGTTGAATAGGAGTTGTGAGAGAGGGCATCCTTGTCCAGTGCCAGATTTCAAAGGGAATGCTTCCAGTTTTTGCCCATTCAGTATGATATTGGCTGTTGGTTTGTCATAAATAGCTTTTATTACTTTGAGATATGTTCCATCAATGCCAAGTTTATTGAAGGTTTTTAGCATAAAGGGCTGTTGAATTTTGTCAAATGCCTTCTCTGCATCAGTTGAGATAATCATGTGGTTTTTGTTTTTGGTTCTGTTTATGCAGTGAATTATGTTTATAGACTTGCATATGTTGAACCAGCCTTGCATCCCTGGGATGAATCCTACTTGATGATGATGGATAAGTTTTTTAATGTGCTGTTGCAATTGGTTTGCCAGTATTTTATTGAAGATTTTTGCATCTATGTTCATCATGGATATTGGCCTGAAGTTTTCTTTTCTTGTTGAATCTCTGCCAGGTTTTGGTATCAGGATGATGTTGGTCTCATAAAATAATTTGGGAAGGGTTCCCTCTTTTTGAATTATTTGGAATAGTTTCAAAAGGAATGGTATCAGCTCCTCTTTGTGTGTCTGATAGAATTCGGCTGTGAACCCATCTGGACCTGGGCTTTTTTTGTGTGGTAGGCTCTTAATTGCTGCCTCAACTTCAGACCTTGTTATTGGTCTATTCATAGTTTTGGCTTCCTCATGGTTTAGTCTTGGGAGGACACAGGTGTCCAGGAATTTATCCATTTTTTCCTGGTTTACTAGTTTATGTGCATAGAGTTGTTTGTAATATTCTCTGATGATGGTTTGAATTTCTGTGGAATCTGTGGTGATTTCCCCATTATCATTTTTTATTGCATCTATTTGGTTGTTCTCTCTTTTCTTTTTTATCAGTCTGGCTAGTGGTCTGTCTATTTTGTTGATCTTTTTGAAAAACCAATTCTGGTTTTTCTTCAGTTCTGCTCTGATCTTAGTTATTTCTTGTCTTTGGCTAGGTTTTGAGTTTTTTTGATCTTGCTCCTCTAGCTCTTTCAATTTTGATGATAGGGTGTCAATTTTGGATCTCTCCACTTTTCTCATGTGGGCACTTATTGCTATATATTTTCCTCTACAGACTGCTTTAAATGTGTCCCAGATATTCTGGTATGTTGTGTCTTCATTCTCGTTGCTTTCAAAGAACTTCTTTATTTCTGCCTTCATTTCATTGTTTCTCCAATCAACATTCAAGAGCCAGTTGTTCAGTTTCCATGAAGCTGTGCGGTTCTGAGTTATTTTCTGAATTCTGAGTTCTAACTTGATTGCATTATGGTCTGAGAGACTGTTATGATTTAAGTTGTTTTTCATTTGCTGAGGAGTGCTTTACTTCAAATGATGTGGTCACTTTTGGAGTGGGTGTGATGTGGTGCTGAGAAGAATGTATATTCTGTGGATTTGAGATGGAAAGTTCTGTAAATGTCTATCAGGTTTGCTTGTTCCAGGTCTGAGTTCAAGCCCTGAATATCCTTGTTAATTTTCTGTCTGGTTGATCTGTGTGATATTGACAGTGGAGTGTTAAAGTCTCCCACTATTATTGTGTGGGAGTCTAAGTCTCTTTGTAAGTCATTAAGAACTTGCCTTATATATCTGGGTGCTCCTGTATTGGGTCCATATATATTTAGGATCATTAGTTCTTCTTGTTGTATCAATTCTTTTACCATTATGTAATGACCTTCTTCATCTCTTTTGATCTTTGTTGCTTTTATCAGAGATGAGAATTGCAACTCCTGCTTTTTTTTTGCTCTCCATTTGCTTGGTTAATCTTCCTCTATCCCTTTATTTTGAGTCTTTGTGAATCTTTGCATGTGAGATGGGTTTCCTGGATACAGCACACCTATGGGTTTTGGTTTTTTATTTAATTTGCCAGTCTGTGTCTTTTGATTGGTGCATTTAGCCCATTTACATTTAGGGTTAATGTTGTTATGTGGGACACCCATGCTGAGAGAACAAGATGGGCCAAATGAAGTGGAGTTTCAGTTTCCTCTGTGGAAAGTAGAATGGTTAGGAGAGGTGAGACACTGTCAGATTTTGCTACTCCACTGCTTTTTTTTTTTTTTTTTTTGGTATTTTTAAATCTCAGGTCAAAAAATGGATTTTTCATATCCCTTAGGATCGCTGCTGTAAGAAAGACAAACAAGGAATCTAACAAATTTAAAAATAACATTGTAACAAGGAAGTGCAGAGGCAGCAACCCCAGTGCACTCTTGGTGGGAATTTAAAATAGTGCATCCATCATTGGAGAGTATAGGGGCATCTCAAAAAAAAAAATAGAAAATATCATAGCATCAAGGAATTTCTCTCCTGATGATACAGCTGCAAGTAGTGAAATCAGGGTCTTGTAGAGATATTGTATGCACATGTCCTTAAGGACACTATTCACCTCACTGAAAAAGATGAACCAACCCAGTGTTCATTTCTAGATGAATGGGTAAAGCAAATCTGGGTGTTCATGGACCAGAATCTCTGGGACACATTTAAAGCAGTGTCTAGAGGAAAATATATAGCAATAAATACCCACATGAGAAGCAAGGCAAGATCTAAAGTTGACACCCTATCATCAAAATTGAAAGAGCTAGAGTAGTAAGATTAAAAAAAACTTAAAAACTAGTAGAAGACAAGAAATAACTAAGATCAGAGCAGAATTGAAGGAGATAGAGACACAAGAAACCCTTCTAAAATTAATAAATCCAGAAGCTGTTTTTTTCAAAAAGATCAACAAAATAGACAGACCACTAGTCAGATTAATAAAAAAGAAAGGAAACAAATAGATGCAATAAAAAACAATAAAAGGGATATCACCACCGATTCCACAGAAATACAAACTACCATCAGAGATTACTACCAACAACTCTATGCACATAAACCAGTAAACCTGGAAGAAATGGATAAATTCCTAGACACTTGCACTCTCCCAAGCCTAAATCAGGAAGAAGTCAAACCCTGAATAGACCAATAACAAGGGCTGAAGTTGAGACAGCAATTAATAGCCTACCAACCAAAAAAAGCCCAGGTCCAGATGGGTTCACAGCTGAATTCTACCAGAGGTACAAACAGGAGCTGGTACCATTCCTTCTGAAATGATTCCAAACAACCCAAAAAGAGGGAATCCTTCCCAAAGCATTTTATGAGACCAATATGGCCCTGATACCAAAATCCGGCAGAGACTCATCAAGAAAAGAAAACTTTAGGCCAATATCCATGATAAACATAGATGCAAAAAATCTTCAACAAAATACTGGCAAACAGATTGCAACAGCACATCAAAAAGTTTATCCATCACCATCAAGTAGGCTTCATCCTGGGGATGCAAGGCTGGTTCAACATACACAAGTCTACAAATGTAATTCACCACATAAACAGGAACAAAAAGAAAAACCACATGATTATCTCAATAGATACAGAGAAGGCCTTTGAAAAAATTCAACAGAACTTTATGCTAAAAGCTCTCAATGAACTAGGTATTGATGGAATGTATCTCAAAATGACCTGCCAATGACCTTCACAGAATGGGAAAAAAACCACCGAAAACTTCATATGGAACCAAAAGTGAGCCCACATAGCAAAATCAATTCTAAGCAAAAAGAACAAAGCTGGAGGCATCACGCTGACTTCACACTATACTTCAAGGCCACAGTAATCAAAACAGCATGGTACTGGTACCAAAACAGAGATATAGGCCAGTGGAACAGAACAGAGGCCTTGGAGGCAAAGCCACACACCTACAACCATCTGATCTTCGACAAACCTGACAAAAACAAGCAACGGGGAAAGGATTTCCTGTTTAATAAGTGATGTTGGGAAAACTAGCTAGCCATGTGCAGAAAGCAGAAACTGGATCCCTTCATAATACCTTACACTAAAATTAATTCCAGATGAATTAAAGACTTAAACATAGACCTAAGACCATAAAAATCCTAGAAGAAAACCTAGGCAAAACCATTGAGGACATAGGTATAGGCAAGGACTTCATGACTAAAACACCAAAAGCATTGGCAACGAAAGCTAAAATAGAAAAATGGGACCTAATTAAACTCCAGAACTTCTGCACAGCAAAAGAAACAATCATTAGAGTGAACCGGCGGAATGGGAATAAAATTTTGCAATCTACCCATCTGACAAAGGGCTGATATCCAGAATCTACAAAGAACTAAAACAGATTTACAAGAAAAAAAAAACCCATTCAAAAGTGCATGAAAGATATGAACAGACACTTTTGAAAAGAAGACATATATGAGGCCAACAAACATAAGAAAAAATGCTCATCATCACTGATCATTAGGGAAATGCAAATCAAAACCATATTGAGATACCATCTCGGGGATTTCCAAGATGGTGTGGTAGGAACAACTCAGGATTGCAGCTCTCAGTGAAGGCACAGAGGGTGAGTACTAGCTGCATTTTCAGACAGATCTTTGTTGCCCACAGAATGGGAAAATTCCCAAGTGTAGGAGAGACTCCTGATCTCCTGATTCATCCACCTCAGCCCCCCAAAGGGTTGGGATTACAGATGTGAGCCACCGTGACTGGCCAGAACATGGTAAATATTAAACACATATATCCATGTGTGGGAATCGCCCCTGCAAGAGGCTAACAACTTGGCCTCTGCCATTAGGTGATCTTGACTCCTTATACATTTTCCCTGGCTGGAGGCTGTTGAGCTATGAGTGAGAGGAAATTAAGAAGAGAAGGAAAAAGGAAATTGAGAATGATTAAGCAGGACACTATCCTCAGCCTTCTTGGCCCATGAGATAATGGCCAGGTGAATGCTGAAGTGAGTTAATTGGGTATTGTGTTCCCCTTTCTGGCTCCTGATCTAAGACTTTGTTTACCAGGCATTGTTTCAGCCTAGCGACCTCCCCTACGGTCCTTGTCTCTCACAGATGCACAGTTTACTGCTGAGTTTGTGACTTCTAGTTAATTAAAGATTGTTATCCAAGTTACTGATTGTTCTGACAATATCGATAATCAGCATCACCTGTTTCCCCCTTAATCCTTTACATTAATATTTGTTCCCTTTTGACAATTTCTTAGAATCATCCCCCAAAGAATTGGGGAATAAAAAGGGGGGCTTTTATAAGTTCTGCTGCAGCAGACACATTCTCCCAGCAACGCTGAATGAACAACGGAGCTCACAGCTCAGCACTGGAGCTCCTATAAAGTACAGACCATCTCCTCAAGCAGCTCCCTGATCCCTGTATATCCAAAGAGCCACCTCAAGAAAGGACTAATCAGACTGACATTTGGTGGGCATCATTCTGGGACAAAGATAGCAGAAGAAGAAACTGATAGCATCCCTCACTGTTCTGCAACTGCTACAGGTGTACCCCCAGACAAGCAGGGCCTGGAGTGGACCTCAGCACTCATACAGGAGAGGGGCTAAACCATTAGAAGGAAAACTAAAAAACAGAAATACTTCATCATCAACAATCTGGGAGTCCACTCAGAGACCCAATCAAAAAGTCAGCAACTACTAAGATGACAGGTGGATAAATCCACAAAGATGGGAAGAAACCAGTGCAAAAAGGAGAAAAACACCAGAAACCAAAACACCTCACCTCCTACAAAGGACCAAAACTCCTCATCAGCAAGGGAACAAAGCTAGATGGAGAATGAGAGTGACGAAATGACAGAATCAGACTTCAGAAGGTGGATAATGAGAAACTTCAGTGAGCTAAAAGAACATGTTCTAAATCAATGCAAAGAAACTAAGAACCTTGAAAAAAGATTTGAAAAAAGATTCGAGGAAATGATAACAAGAATGGACAACTTACAGAGGAATATGAATGAATTAAAGGAGCTGAAAAACACAACACGAGAACTTCATGAAGCATGCACAAGTTTCAACAGCCGAATTGACCAGGCAGAAGAAAGAATATCAGAAGTCAAAGATCAACTCAATGAAATAAAAAGAGAAACCAAGATTAGAGAAAAAAGTGCAAAGAGGAATGAACAAAATCTCCAAGAAATGTGGGACTATGTGAAGAGACCTAACCTATGTTTGATAGGCATACCAGAATGTGATGAAGAGAATGAATCCAAGCTGGAAAACACTCTTCAGGATATTATCCATGAAAATTTCCCCAACCTAGTAAGGCAGGCCAATACTCAACTCCAGGAAATACAGAGAACCCACAAAGATATTCTGCAAGAAGAGCAACCCCAAGGCACATAATTGTCAGATTCACCACAGTTGAAATGAAGGAGAAAATACTAAGGGCAGCCAGAGAGAAAGGTTGGGTCACCCACAAAGGGAAGCCCATCAGACTCACAGCAGATCTCTCGGCAGAAACTCTACAAGCCAGAAGAGAGTGGGGGCCCACATTCAACATCCTTAAAGAAAAGAACTTTCAACCCAGAATTTCATATCCAGCCAAACTGAGCTTCATAAGTGAAGGAAGAATAAAATCTGTTGCCAATAAGCAAAAACTCAGAGATTTTGTCACCACCAGGCCTGCTTTACAAGAGCTCCTGAAAGAGGCACTACACATAGAAAGGAACAATGAGCACCAGCCATCCTAAAAGCATACCAAATGCTAAAGAACATCAACAAAATAAAGAATCTGCATCAACCAAGGGACAAAACAGCCAGATAGCATCAAAATGGCAGTATCAAACTCACACATAATAATATTAACCCTAAATGTAAATGGGCTAAATGCACCCATCAAAAGACACAGACTGGCAAATTGGATAAAAAACCAAAACCCATAGGTGTGCTGTATCCAGGAAACCCATCTCACATGCAAAGATTCACAAAGGCTCAAAATAAAGGGATGGAGGAAGATTTACCAAGCAAATGGAGAGCAAAAAAAAGCAGGAGTTGCAATTCTCATCTCTGATAAAATAGACTTTAAAGCAACAAAGATCAAAAGAGACAAGGAAGGTCATTCCATAATGGTAAAAGAATCGATACAACAAGAAGAGCTAATGATCCTAAATATATGTGGACCCAATACAGGAGCACCCAGATATATAAGGCAAGTTCTTAATGACTTACAAAGATACTTAGACTCCCACACAATAATAGTGGGAGACTTTAACACTCCACTGTAAATATCACACAGATCAACCAGACAGAAAATTAACGAGGATATCCAGGGCTTGAACTCAGACCTGGAACAAGCAAACCTGATAGACATTTACAGAACTTTCCATCTCAAATCCACAGAATATACATTCTTCTCAGCACCACATCACACATACTCCAAAAGTGACCACATAATTGGAAGTAAAGCACTTCTCAGCAAATGCAAAACAACTGAAATCATAACAAACAGTCTCTCAGACCATAGTGCAATCAAGTTAGAACTCAGAATTCAGAAAATAACTCAGAACCGCACAGCTTCATGGAAACTGAACAACTGGCTCTTGAATGTTGATTGGAGAAACAATGCAATGAAGGCAGAAATAAAGAAGTTCTTCAAAGCCAATGAGAATAAGACACAACATACCAGAATCTCTGGGACACATTTAAAGCAGTCTGTAGAGGAAAATATATAGCAATAAGTGCCCACATGAGAAGAGTGGAGAGATCCAAAATTGACACCCTATTGTCAAAATTGAAAGAGCTAGAGGAGCAAGATCAAAAAAACTCAAAACCTAGCCGAAGACAAGAAATAACTAAGTTCTCCTTCAGAGCAGAAGTGAAGGAGATAGAGACAAGAAAAACCCTTCAAAAAATCAATAAATCCAAGAGTGGGTTTTTCATAAAGATCAACAAAATAGACAGACCCCTAGCCAGACTGATAAAAAAAAAGAGAGAGAACAACCAAATAGATGCAATAAAAAAGATAATGGGGAAATCACCACAGATTCCACAGAAATTCAAACCATCATCAGAGAATACTACAAACAACTCTATGCACATAAACTAGTAAACCAGGAAGAAATGGATAAATTCCTGGACACCTGTGTCCTCCCAAGCCTAAACCATGAGGAAGCTGAAACCATTAATGGACCAATAACAAGGTCTGAAGTCAAGGGAGCAGTTAAGAGCCTACCACACAAAAAAAGCCCTGGTCCAGATGGGTTCACAGCCGAATTCTATCAGACACACAAAGAGGAGCTGGTACCATTCCTTCTGAAACTATTCCAAATAATCCAAAAAGAGGGAACCCTTCCCAAATCATTTTATGAGACCAACATCATCCTGATACCAAAACCCGGCAGAGACTCAACAAGAAAAGAAAACTTCAGGCCAATATCCATGATGAACATAGATGCAAAAATCTTCAATAAAATACTGGCAAACCAATTGCAACAGCACATTAAAAGCTTATTCATCATGATCAGGTAGGATTCATCCCAGGCATGCAAGGCTGGTTCAACCTTTATGCAAGTCTATAAACGTCATTCACCACATGAACAGAAGCAAAAACAAAAACCACATGATTATCTCAATTGATGCAGAGAAGGCATTTGACAAAATTCAACAGCTCTTTATGCTAAAAACTCTCAATAAACTCGGTATTGATGGAACATATCTCAAAGTAATAAAAGCTATTTATGAAAAACCAACAGCCAATATCATACTTAATGGGCAAAAACTGGAAGCATTCCCTTTGAAGTCCAGCACGAGACAAGGATGCCCTCTCTCACCACTCTTATTCAACATAGTACTGAAAGTTCTAGCCAGAGCAATCAGGCAAGAAAAAGAAATAAAGGGTATTCGAATAGGAAAGGAGGAAGCCAAATTGTCTCTATTTGCAGACAACATGGTAGTATACCTAGAAGACCCCATCACCTCAGCCCAAAAACTCCTGAAACTGATAAGCAACTTCAGCAAAGTCTCAGGATATAAAATCAATGTGCAAAAATCACAAGCATTCCTATACACCAATAACAGACTTAAAGAGAACCAAATCAAGAATGAACTGCCATTCACAATTGCTACAAAGAGAATAAAATACCTAGGAATACAACTTACATGGAACGTAAGGGACCTCTTCAAGGAAAACTACAAACCACTGCTCAACGAAATAAGAGAGGACACAAACAGATGGAGAAACATTCCATGTTCATGGTTAGGAAGAATCAATATCGTGAAAATGGCTATACTGTCAAAAGTAATTTACAGAATCAATGCTATCCCCATCAAGGTACCATTGAATTTCCTCACAGAACTGGAAAAAACCACCATGAACTTCATATGGAACCAAAAGAGAGCCCGCATAGCCAAGTCAATTCTAAGCAAAAAGAACACAGCGGGAGGCATCACACTACCGGACTTCAAACTATACTACAAGGCTACAGTGATCAAAACAGCATGGTACTGGTACCAAAACAGAGATATAGACCAATGGAACAGAACAGAGCCCTCGGAGGCAACACAACCTATCTACAACCATATAATCTTTGATAAACCAGACAAAACAAGCAATGGGGAAAGGATTCCCTGTTTAATAAATGGTGTTGGGAAAACTGGTTAGCCATGTGCAGAAAGCAGAAACTGGACCCCTTCCTGACACCTTACACTAAAATTAACTCCAGATGGATTAAAGACTTAAACATAAGACCTGACACCATAAAAACCCTAGAAGAAAATCTAGGCAAAACCATTCAGGACATAGGAGTAGGCAAGGACTTCATGAACAAAACACCAAAAGCATTGGCAACAAAAGACAAAATAGACAAATGGGACCTAATCAAACTCCACAGCTTCTGCACAGCAAAAGAAACAGTCACTAGAGTGAATCGGCAACCATCAGAATGGGAAAAAATCTTTGCAGTTTACACATCTGACAAAGGGCTGATATCCAGAATTTACAAAGAACTCAAACAAGCTCTTTAGTTTAATTAAGTCCCACCTATTTATCTTTGTTTTCATTGCATCTGCTTTTGGGTTCTTGGTCATAAAATCTTTGCCTAAGCCAATCTCTGGAAGGGTTTTTCTGACATTGTCTTCTAGATCTTTTATAGTTTCAAGTCTTAGGTTTAAGCTCTTGATCCATCTTCAGTTGATTTTTTTATAAGTTGAGAGATGAGGACACGGTTTCATTTCCCTACATGTGACTTGCCAATTATCCTAGCACCATTTGTTGAATAGAGTGTCCTATGATGGTATATACAGATCATCACACATTTCTCAGAATTTCTAGAAAGTAGGACAGTGAGAATGAACCTTAACATAAGCTATGCACTTGGGATGAAAATAATGTGTCAAGGTGAGTTCATCAATTATGTATATCACTCTGTGTCAGACTGTGAATCACAAAGGAGGTTGTGCCTGTTGAGGGGGAGGGGTTAGATGAGAAATCTGTATTTTCTACTCAATTTTTTTGGTAAGCCTGAAAGTCTAAAAAAAATAGTCTTTTAGGAAAAAAAGGACAATGTAATTTGCAAATAGTATTCTCTTCTCACAAGAAGAAAAATCTCAATAGAAAAAACTGAATCAATGAATTGTACACTATTATAGACTGTGTATCAATTTTGATGAAAATCTAAGACAATCTACTGGGAAAAAAACATATTAAAATAAATAAGAGTTCGGGCACAGTGGCTCACACCTATAATCCCAGCACTTTGGGAGGCTGAGGCAGGTGGATCACGAGGTCAGGAGATTGAGACCATCCTGGGCAACATGGTGAAACCCCATCTCTGCTAATAATACAAAAATTAGCTGGATGTGGTGGTGCATGCCTATAATCCCAGCTACTCAGGAGGCTGAGGCAGGAGAATCACTTGAACCAGAGAGTCAGAAGTTGCAGTGGGCCAAGATTGCGCCACTGCACTCCAGTCTGGTGACTCCGTCTCAAAAAAAAAAAAAAAAAAAAAAAAAACAGAATTCATGAAGTTAGCTAAATACAAGGTCAGAATATAAACATCACTTGCTTTTCAGTAAACTAGCTACACCATTACATTCTATAATGGATAGATGCTACAATTGACAAGATTATACATAGCAGTGACAAAAATATATTGAAATCTACCTGACTGGAGACATGCAAGCCTCCAAGAATAAAATTATGAAACTTTAGTCACAATATAAAAAGGAAATCTAAATATATGGAGGCACACACCTGATTCCTGGAGGAAAAACAGAAAATTTAAAGATGTCATCTATGCTCTGATATTCTACAAATTTAATGTCACTTCTTAGCAGATTTTTTTTACCCTTTATTTTCAGTTCAGGATACATTTACAGATTTGTTACATAGTCAGCTGGTATCATGAGGGTTTGTTGTTCAGCTTATTTTATCACTCTTCTATTAAGCTTGGTACCCAATATTCTTTTTTCAGATGATTTTCTCCATCCACCCTCCATGCTGATGTTGGGCCCACCATCTGTTGTTCCCCTCTATCCATGTGTTCTCACCATTTAGCTTCCAAGTGTAAGTGAGAATATGTAATATTTGATTTTCTGTTCCTGCATTAGATTGCTAAGAATAACGGCCCCCAGCTCCATCCATGTTCCCAGAAAATACATAATCTTATTCTTTTTTATGGCTTCATAATATATCATGGTGAATATGTACCACATTTTTCTCATCCAATCCGCCATTGATGGACATTTAGGTTGGTTCCATGTCTTTGTTACTGTGAATAGGGCTGCAATGAGCTTATGCACACCTGTGTATTTGTGGTCGAATCATTTCTTTTCTTTTGGGTGTATACCCAGTAATGGGATTGCTAGGTAAATGGCAGTTCTGTTTCTAGCTCTTTGGGGAATTGTCACTCTGATTTCCACAATGGCTAAACTAATTTACACATCCACCAACAGTATATAAGCAGTCCCTTTTCTCCACAACCTGGCTAACATCTGACAGAATCTTACTAGGGAAATTTGATGTTTTGTTTAATTCTAAAGTGCCATTTGGGTCTTTCAAAATTAGAATGTATCCACTGATTGAGAAGTGAAGTGAAGGCAAGATTTGGTGACTTGACTACCTGGGATGAAGCTCAGCTCTGGCATTTTCTACTTGTGAGTTTTTCAGCAAGTGGCTTAGTCTTGCAGCCATAGTTTTCTCATTTTTTAATCTCAGGTGGTAAAAACAGTGTCTACCTCACAGGATTCACATACAAAATAAATGAATTAATGGAGGAAAATACATATTAAACCATCTGAGCACTAAATGTCAATGTCTACAGTTATGTAACCAGAGGAAAAATTTATAACTAATACGGCAAAGGAAATAACTCATCTCTTTCTCAACATAAAATATCAAACTGAATCTGACTGATTCTGCCAACAAGGAATGTGTACTTACCCTAAGTGCTAACAAGGACTGCTTCAGAATCTGGTTCTGATTCCGTTTTCCCATAGTGCAGATAATTACTTTTCAATAACCTAATTTATTGTTTTATGGTTAGCTCAAAGTGCTATTGTTATGATGTTGTTAATATCCTTAATAATGAATCTTGGACCTAAGTCTACTGGAGAGTATAGGTGGGGTAAATATTATCAATCCCCAAAACACACAAAGTGCTTGGACTTCTGTCCTCACAAAAAATGTGTTAGTCCCAGTGTCTTTCTGCCCCAACTTATTACTCAAGTGTTCTCTGGGGATTGGTCTTCAAACTGGTGAACATCTTCCTGGAAGATGGAAGCAGTAAGAGACTCAATCAAGATTCTAATGTTTAAGTACTTTGAGCATACACTTATCGGGTGGTCACACTGCTTCTCATTTCCACCTCCTCTTCCACATAAAGGAATCCCAGAGGGAGAACTGCCTGCCAGAGAACTGGGCCAGGTCCTCAAACTTCTTCATGACAATCCCCACAGTTCATAAAATATGCTGGCCCACCCTTGAGGGACCTGTGTGTCTCAATAAATCAGCCCCACATGTGAACAATACACATGAGGACAGCAAGCCACAATCACATCAAAGGTACCATGTCAAATCGGGATGTTTGAGTTTTCTGCAAAACAGGTGCCACTGAAGATGATGAAATTAACTGGATTTCTGCATCTTGATCTGGAGATGAAAGCAGTTACCTTGAGGTATTTACATACAGGCTTGATGAAATGTTTTATAAGTTTTGGAGGAATGGCATGGAGAAGCAAACCAAATAACCTCAAGTTATGTGAGGAAAACCAGGAAACTGATAGGCTGATCCTCACTGTGGTTTGTTAGGGACAGTTTACTGTGGTGAAAGTGAAAGTTTGCTCACTAGAAAGACCTTTCTTTCCCAACACTCTGTTGCATTGAGAGAGACAATAAAACTTTGTGTACCATCTGTGACTGCAAGTGAAGGCAAGATTTGGTGACTTGACTACCTGGGATGAAGCTCAGCTCTGGCATTTTCTACTTGTAGACATTTTAATGTCGCTAGCTCCTATACTTTGTGTACATCTAGCCTTAGGATCTCTGAAATCTCTCTGACTGCAGGTCAGCCACTCTTTGACTCTAAGGCATAAATTAACAGAAAATTTTCCTATTCCAGGATGACCTAGTACTAGCTATTGCCCAAAAAGTCTTGTGTGGTCCTTATTCTATGTAGTTATTGAGCAATTACACCTTGTTTATTACAGTATAGACAAGAAACTTACCAGCTATTAACACTTGGATAGGTCAAACAAATGGCCTCCAACTGGCTGAAAAAGTAAGACCAAGACTCTATATTACAATCATGTGATGCCAGATAGGATGCATGTTTTCTTAGTTCCAGATTTGCTTTTTCCTGTGTATTGCCCTCTTGCTAAAATGGAGGTCTGTTTGTTTTCCACCCCTAAACTTTGTGGCAGCGGGCTCCTTGTGGGTTCTCCAGTGGATGGTAGGCAGCAGTCATGTTTTGTTGCTTCTCACATTGCTTCTTGTAGTGACTGTGGCAGCAGAGCCTGCAACACCCAGCAGCCCAGAAGGGCAGAGTGCAGTGCAATGACTGTCATTCCTGTTGGGGTGGCTCAGTTCCGGCAGCAGCCTCTCCTTCGCCTGCTGTCATGGAATCTAAGCAACACCGCTTATCCTTTTCTCTTCCAGCTCCAGGGTTGGTATGGTCTTCCCGCAATTCTCAATCAAAAGGCATCCTTCATAATCCCTTCTTGGCTCTGTAGTCCTTCAAAACCCACTAACAACAATTCCTATATGAAATATTTTTCTGTTCAATTTACTTCTACTCTTTATTTTCCTGACTGGACACTTTCTGATAAAGACTGGAAATGTGTATATACTTTATATATTATATATATATCTCTCACTTGATATATATATGTACATATAATATATATAAACATATATTCCTCATATTATATATATATATATATTCCTCTCTCAAATAAATACATACATGAAAATGTGTGGTTTGCAGCAAAACAAAGCAAAGAGAGAAGTCCCATCACAGGAAGAACTATGTATCACACTGACTGCCATTTAGAGAAAAATTAGTGAGTCACCAAACTGAATGACCTTAAGGTTTTATGTTCTCTGGATAAATACCCTAACATCTTCAAAAACACACAATTATCACTATTTACCAATACTTCAGGTATTTTGCTAACACATATTTCCTTTGATACTTGACACTACATAACAGATTGTGATGCTGTCTCATTCAGCCTGATAACCTGACCTTCTGACTTCATGTACCTAATGAAATCCAGTGTCCCAGTTTTACATCTGTCTTCTGTGGAGAAAAACCCTTGTTGAAGAAGGGCAGGATAGAAGAAACTGGAATGAGTTCACTGTCCCCATTTGATTACGGTTTCTACTCTCATCCTTTTCTTTGTGGAGTCTCAATAGTTATCCACATCTTATCCTAAACCTCCTTTTCTCTTTACCAGAAAAAAATCTCCTCTATCTAAAGGTTTTTCCTTCAGTGCATGCCTGTCCTTCAGTTTCCCCTAGTCTTATTTCTCTGTATATTTCATCCTTTCTGCTCTTCATCTGCCAGTTCTCAAACACTTCTTTTCAAATGTTGTCACTGACTTCTTTCACAACACTGTAGAGTTTAATGTTTGTTCTGTTGTTGTTTTGTAAATTTAATAATATTTGAAATTTCAAAGAAAGGTGGGTAGAGATTCAACTCATGCTTGATCTGTGGTCTTGATCCAATCTTAGGTAACATGTTCTGTTTGTTGATTTTCATCATGGTCGTGTTCTTTAACCAACAGGTAACTCTGATCATCATAGGCTTGTGGTGGTAAAGAAAATAGCTTCTCTCTCTTTTTTTTTTAATTTTTATTGCATTTTAGGTTTTGGGGTACATGTGCAGAACGTGCAAGGTAGTTGCATAGGTACACACATGGCAGTGTGTTTTGCTGCCTTCCTCCCCTTCACCCACATTTGGCATTTCTCCCCAGGCTATCCCTCCCCTGCTCCCCCCCACTGTCCCTCCCCTATTCCCCCCAATAGACCCCAGTGCATAATACCCCCCTCCCTGTGTCCATGTGTTCTCATTTTTCTCACCTGCCTATGAGTGAGAAAATGGCTTTTCTTAAAGGCAAATGTAACTCCCTCTAAATCTCCTTTTGATGTTTGCTTCATGTCTAGAAATGCTCACCTTCATAGACTTATAGTAATGACACAGAGGAAAAAAGTCCAGGGAAAGGAGTTGTAGCCTAGCAGGGAAAGATCTTCTAGTACTGCTTAAGAAAGTCAAGCTCTTATAATCCAGTTTAGAATTTGTCTATTTGTAGGACATCACTAAGTGATGGTTGTAATGTTGTCCCATGATCAACAGGAAGGAGATAGGGAAGTAAAATGGTCCCATCTGAAACTTATTTTTTCAACACAGGGTAAATAAAATGTGTCAGCTCATGAGAGCCACTGGATGTTTCTAATCTCAGTAAATTAAGACTACACTTTTATTCTGCTACACAGAAGTCAAAGGGATTAAATACTAGTGTGTGTGTTAGGCACTCACTGCTGTGCCTCATTCAGATTTTCTCTTTAATATGTAACTCAGGGCAACCTAATTCCTCTCTAAATGGGCACCTGTGAGTCATCTTCACTTTCTGGAACTTCATCCTTCAAGCCTTACTTCCTATTTCTTGCACACATCACCACCACCATCACCACCATGATCACAGACCTGCTCCCTTTTATTCCTCCATCCGCTAAGGCCAACTCTCCATCTAGGCTCTCCCCACATTCTGTCCCATACTTAATATCAACCTAGGTTACACATAATTTCTTTCTTTAAACTTGATTCATAATAATAGTACATATTTATGGGGCACAAGTGATATTTTGATAAATGCATCTGATGGGTAATGACCAAATCAATGTATTTAGGATGCCCATCTCCTCAAAGATTTATTATTTCTTTATGTTGGGAACATTTCAATCTTCTCCTCTGGCTCTTTTGAACTATACAATAAATCTTTATTAACTGTAGTTATCCTACTGTGCCATCAAACATTAGAGTATATTCCTTCTATTTAACTGTATTTTGCATGCATTAACCAAATTCTCTTTATCCACCCTTTCCAGTAACTGGTAACCATCATTCTACTTTCTAATTTCATGAGATCAACTTTTTGAACTCCCATTGTGAGTGAGAACTTGTGATATTTGCCTTTCTGTGCCTTTTTGCCCACATTTTTTTGAGTCTTGCTCCCTGGGTATAAAATCAGAGGAGACAACTCTTACATAAACCTGTTAGATTAATGCAGAACAACCTCTTTTGCCAAGAAGAGAAAAGTTAGTCAGCTGTTTTCAATTTATGGAACCCAGTGACACTATCATTTCATTTTGGTCCTTTAGCTTTACATCTGAAAAGGAACCTTGGGCCTCCCTCTAGTGACCAGTGTCATATTGCAAATGTTCAAGGAGATCCTAGATTTGAGAGGAAATGGTGTCACCTAGAGGTTCACACTCACAGTCAGTTTAAAATACCTAGGGATACAACTAACAAAGGATGTGAAGGATCTCTTCAAGTAGAACTACAAGCCACTGTTTAACAAAAGGAGAGGACACAAACAGATGGGAAAACATTCCATGCTTATTGTTAGGAATACTCAATATCATGAAAACTGCCATACTGCCCAAAGTAACTTATAGATTCAATGTTATCCCCATCAAGCTACCATTGATTTTCTTCACAGAATTGGAAAAAACCACCTTAAACTTCACATGGAACCAAAAAAAGAGCCCACATAGCCAAGACAATCCTAAGAAAAAAGAAGCTGGAGGCATCATGTTACCTGACTTCCAACTATACTACAAGGCTACAGTAACCAAAATAGCATGATACTGGTACAAAAACAGATATGTAGACCAATGGAACAGAACAGAGACCTCAGAAATAATGCCACACATCTACAACCATCTGGTCTTTGACAAACTTGACAAAAACAAGCAATGGAAAAAGATTTCCCTATTTAATAAATGGTGTTGGGAAAACTGGCTAGGCATTGCAGAAAGCTGAAACTGAATCCCTTCCTTACACCTTATACAAAAATCAACTCCAGATGGATTAAATATTAGACATAACACCATAAAAACCTTAGAAGAAAACCTAGGCAATACCATTCAGGACATAGGCATGGGCAAGGACTTCATGACTAAAACACCAAAAGCAATAAAAGCAAAAATGGACAAATGGGATCTAATCAAACTTCTGATCTGCACAGCAAAAGAAGAGTGAACCAGCAACCAACAGAATGGGAAACAATTTTTGCAATTTACCCATCTGACAAAGGGCTAATATCCAGAATCTACAAAGAACTTAAACAAATTTACAAGAAAAAAACAACCCCATTAAAAAGTGGGCAAAGGATATGAACAGACACTTTAAAAAGAAGATATTTATGCAGCCAATGAATATATGAAAAAATGCTCATCATCAGTGGTCATTGGAGAAACACAGATCAAAACTGTGTTGAGATACCATCTCATGCCAGTTAGAATGGCGATCATTAAAAAAATCTGGAGACAACAGATGCTGCAGAAGATGTGGAGAAAAAGAAACACTTTTACACTGTGGGTGGGAGTGTAAATTAATTCAACCATTGTGGAAGACAGTGTGGCAATTCCTCAAGGATCTAGAAATAGAAATACCATTTCACCCAGCAATCCCATTACTGGGTATATACCAAAGGATTATAAATCATTCTATTATAAAGACACATGCACAAGTATGTTTATAGCGGCACTGTTTACAATAGCAAAGACTTGGAACCAAACCAAATGTCCATCAGTGATAGACTGGATAAAGAAAATGTGGCACATATACACCATAGAATACTAGGCAGCCATAAAAAAAAAAATGAGTTCATGTCCTTTGTAGGGACATGGAGGAAGCTAGAAACCATCATTCTCAGCAAACTGACGCAAGAACAGAAAACCAAAACCGCATGTTCTCCCTCATAAGTGGGTGTTGAACAATCAGAACACATGGACACAAGGAGGGGAGCATCACCCACTGGGGTCTGTCAGGGGTGGGGGGCTAGGGAAGGGAAGAGATAGCAGGAGATGGGGGGGATTGGAAAGGAATAGCATTAGGAGAAATACCTAATGTAGACGATGGGGAGATGGATGCAGCAAACCACCATGGCACATGTATACCTATGTAACAGACCTGCATGTTCTGCACATGTACCCCAGAACTTAAAGTAAAAAAATAAAGCATCCAAAATAAATAAATAAAGTTATGCTGTGTGAATAACAAAAAAAAAAAAAGACAGAAAAAAAGGAAAGAAAAGAAAAAGCTCATCTCTACTAAAAATATATTTAAAACAAAATTAGCTGAGTGTGGTGGTATGTGCCTATAAATCCAGCTAATTAGGAGAGTGAGGCAGGAGAATGGCTAGAACCAGGAGGCAGAGATTGCAGGGAGTGGATATTGCACCACTGCACTCCAGCCTGGGAGACAGAGTAAGACTCTCTCTCAAAAAAAAAAAAAAAATCTTTTTCCAACTCCTCCTCACACAGGACAGACAGGATCATTCCCTCCAGGGTTATGGACAAATGACAGAGACTGAGAAAAAAATACACAAAAAATATGAAGTAAATACAAGAAATGACAATTCTTCTCCACGATGTTGAAATAGCTTCACTCATGAAAACAAATAAACAAACAAAAAAAACAGCAGACAATTTTTCTTTTGAGAGAGAGTCTCACTCTTGTCACCTAAACTAAAGTGCAATGGCATGATCTCAGCTCACTGCAACCTCCACCTCCCAGGTTCAAGCAATTCTCCTGCCTCAGCCTCCAAAGTAGCTGGCATTACAGGTGCCCGCCACTGTGCCCAGCTAATTTTTTAGTAGAGATGGGGATCACCATGTTGGCCAGGCTAGCCTCGAGCTCTACACCTCAAGTGATCCACCCACCTCAGCCTCCCAAAGTGCTGGGATTACAGGAGTGAGCCACCATCCCCGGCCAGCAGATAATTTTTTTAAAACACAAAACACCCACAGAAAAGACTCTTCTAATGCCTGAGAGTAATGGTAAATTTCACTCAGTATCAGGGATGACATTGAAAACGGTAAGATAATTGATATCCAAAAACTAATGGGTTTGGAGGGAGGGATCAAAGGGATTATATCTACTGGTCTGTAATCCTTATGAACCAAGTCCTCACTCATACAGATGGGCTTTACCAGTGACTCACCTCCACAGCCAAAAAAGAGCTCAGCATCATGCTCTGTCCATGGCAGATGTTCATTATCTATTTGATAAACAAATGTATATCACTGAAGTTCATTTTATTTGGTTTGCCTAGAGTCCAGATTCGAGTTTTTGAAATTCATTTGGTTTTCTAATATAGTTTCCCTAAAGAGAGCAGAATGAGCTGTCCCTAGGACAATTTTTGAACCTTCCTGACCTTCTCATTTCTCCCTGGAATTCAAAGTTGGAACACTGGCTTACAAATCACTTTTTTGGGGGACCTCAAGTATTGTGATTCAATCCAACCAAGAGGTCACTACGAATGTTCTGAGTAAGTTAGATGCATGGTAAAATCAGAGAATACAGGTGCACAGGACTCAGCAACTCAATGGCACATGTGATTTTCAAAATAAATTATTGTGTGGTCCCATTATGGGAAACAGAGTTTACCTTCTGCTGGGTCAAAAAGGGGTCTCAATTTAAAGAAACCAATATTCTGGAAGTTTGCCTAAGTGGCCCAGGAATAACAGGGCAACTGTGGACCCAGGCTGCTGAGATCTGTTCCTCTCTTGGCAATTCACCTTTATTTGACCTTGGAATACAATGAGAGGAGAAATGATCAGTGGCAGGAATGTACTCACAAGTTTGTAATGTTTCTTTACAGTTTAATACCAAACTTTTTTGGAATAATCAACTTTATTAGACACTTATAAACCCATAGTACAGTGGAAGGAAAATGGGAAGACAAAGGAACATATATATATATAATGGAAAAGTCTCAGATAAGACAGTAATGACAGGAGAGATCATATATTGTGGATCACTATTAGCACAATCAGCACTTGTTATTAAGATGTTTTGCTAAAAGAAAAAATAAAAATGAATTTATGTATGAAAATATCAAGAGCATATATAAATTTCAGACTGGTAAAGAAAAACAAAATGAAATTAAAAGCATCTCAGTGAGTGCAATGAAGAAAGAAAGGCAGAGAGAAAACCCGGAAAAAGCATTACCAGTAACACCTTGAGCCCCAGTTCATTGCAGGCTAGAAAAATTGACAAGCATCTGGCTGAAGGCAAGACAGAATCTGGAGAAAATATAGGGGAGCTGCCAGGAGCATGACAAGTATCTTAGCCTAGATCTGGCCAGGACATGGGCATAGGGAGCTCACCGCCCATTTGGAGCTTGCTGTCATCAGATAGCAGTTGCAATCCTGTGGATAGAAGTGACAGCCAACACATTCCTGTGACAGGGCAACTGAGGTTGCAGTCCAAAGTCTACCTATGGATTGATCAATTCTAAACCCCTGACTTTCTATAGAGACAAACATAGGAATAAGAATGAAATAGAAGCAGACTCTTGAAAAGAACTACAGCTCAGTGCAAATGGGATGGAGGTGATCGCAGAGAGCAGAGATCTTGGGTGTCCTGATCCATGCATAGTTGGCTGTGGGAAGAAAATGTATGTAGAGAAAGATGATGTCATCCCAGGCATTGTAACCTAAGAGATTTGTGTTGTGCTTCAAAGATCCTAACGCTGTCAACAAATCAGAGTGCATGTTATTAAGCAAAAGAATGTTGTCCCCCAACTATCTCAGCAAAAAGCCAGAGTAGAAAAGTCATATCCATTGTCCATGTCCGTACCTCACAGCCTGGGGCTGGACAGAGACACTTTCACAACAATTTCAATAGGTATTTAATCACTCACTGATTGCTTAGTAGTAGAGTGTTTTATTACCAAGTGATTGGGGAATTTCTTATAATTCTGCTCTGGATTTTAATTAGATTCAATTACAGTTTCGGAACATAGTTTCTGTGATCTCGGTGACTGTAAACCTGTGAAGGTTGGTGGTGGATCCCCAGCCAGTTGCAGCGCTGGGCCCCCGTAGTCTCATTCAATGGTACATAGACCAATACATCCAGCCCCTAAAGCTGTGGTCGAGCCCTCGGCTGGTCACCACATCTGTGTCCCTTCTCCCCATGGAACTAACTCTCCACACAGTTAGCGCTGGAGCTGGAGCCATTCACAAGCAGTGTCCATCCTGATGAGCATCACTCTAGTTCTCAGTCTCCAAGCCTCTTCATCCAGTTTTCCCTTGAGACCACAGCATGCACCCTTGCCTGAACCAGGTAATTTCCATCCCACTGAGAAATTCCTCAATGGGTTATGTGCTCCCCTGAATTGAAATATAGAGGTGATTTTCTCCATCAGGCACAACTCTGAGCATTGCTCTGAATGTGCAGTTTTTCTTTGTTTGAGTCTTGATTAAAATAGGCTTTCCCCAACATTGTCAAAGTCACCATGGGTGGTTAGTCTAAGCTATTTGGAGTCTCCTCTGTTTCCCCACTGCAGCCACCTGGGAGACCTATATCCCTCACTGAGCCAGGACACTGGGGCAGACAGTGATGAGCTTCCCAGGGGTCTTCAGGAGTGCTGGGTGTGGGCACCTTATGCCTCAAGGACCTGAGTCATACTTTCTCATCATCCTCATGCTGCCTTAAGAAATAAAGGATATTCGGGGGGACTCGCAAGATGGCGTCATAGAAGCAACTCAGGATTGCAGCTCTCAGTGAAGGCGCAGAGGGTGAGTCCCAGCCACATTCTCAGATGGACATTTTTTTACCCACAGAGCATTGAAAGTCCCAGGTGTGGGAGAGACACGGAATGCAAGTAAAGCCAGCTAATGCAGCCGGCTCACGCGGCCGCTTCGGCTGGCGCCACAGCGGGACCCGGCATGGAACTCACTGGTCTGGGTGCCCTGTTAAACCGGCAATCTGAGATTTGGAAGGGCAGATTGGCATGTCCATCTGATTGAACGGGACTTGGACAGTGAGCCAGACCAGGAGTTTCCTGGGAAGCGTGATCTGAGCCGGTGCAGTGGGCAGTGGCACGGGAGATCGCACGGATCCCAGTGCCCTATCGGCAGGCTACTGGGGTGCCAGTGAGAGAGTAACCTTTCAGCTTGTGGAGAGGGAGAGAGAGAGAGAGAGGATGGACTCTGAGGCAGGGAGCTCGGTGATCAGGCTCGGCGGGTCCCACCCTCACAGGGACAAGCAGGGCGGTGACTGGAGGCACTTGGGGCTGAGAGTTTTGCTGCCGGCAGCTAGGACAGTGCAGTCCGGTGAGGGAGGGGTGTCCGCCATTGCTGACACAATCCTCCCCTACTGAAGTACCGCCCAGGGCTGACACAGCCTGCTGTTGCCAAGGCAACCTGCCATAACAGAGAGACTCCGCCAGGAGCAGGGAGCACTCCATGGCAGAAGGGAGCCCAGCAGCAACAGGGCAGCACACACTAGCAGGTCAGAGCCCCGGCAGGCAAATAGTGAATAGACTGCCACCTAGTGGGGCAAGACAGTGCAACAGATACTCATAAAGAAAGCCCCAACTCCCTGAGACAGAGCATCTAAGGAGAAAAAAAAAAAAGAATGGTGTTTTATGAGTTCTATTGCAGCAGACATAAACAACCTCCCAACAACCCTGAATGAACAACGGAGCTCACAGCTCGCACTGGAGCTCCTATAAAGCACAGACCATCTCCTTAAGCAGCTCCCTGACCCCTGCATATCCAAAGAGTCACCCCAAAAAAGGACTAATCAGACTGACATTTGGCAGGCATCATTCTGGAACAAAAACAGCAGAAGAAGAAACTGGTATCATCCCTCACTGTTCCACAGCTGCCACAGATATACTCCAGACACACAGGGCCTGGAGTGGACCTCAGCACTCATACAGCAGAGGGGCTAGACCATTAGAAGGAAAACTAAGTAACAGAAATACTTCATCATCAACAATCTCAGCATCCACACAGAGACCCAATTGAAAAATCAGCAACTACTAAGACAACAGGTGGATAAGTCCATAAAGATGGGAAGAAACCAGTGCAAAAAGGAGGAAAACACCTGAAACCAAAACACCTCACCTCCTACAAAGTACCAAAACTCCTCACCAGCAAGGGAACAAAGCTGGATGGAGAATGAGTGTGAGGAAATGACAGAATCAGACTTCAGAAAGTGGATAATGAGAAACTTCATTGAGCTAAAAGAACATATTCTAAATCAGTGCAAAGAAACTAAGAACCTTGAAAAAAGATGTGAAAAAAGATTCGAGGAATTGATAACAAGAATGGACAACTTAGAGAGGAATATGAATAAATTGAAGGAGCTGAAAAACACAACACGAGAACTTTGCGAAGCATGCACAAGTTTCAACAGCCGAATTGACCAAGCAGAAGAAAGAATATCAGAAGTTGAAGATCAACTCAATGAAATAAAACGTGAAACCAAGATTAAAGAAAAAAGCACAAAAAGGAATGAACAAAATCTCCCAGAAATGTGGGACTATGTGAAGAGACCCAACCTACGTTTGATAGGTGTACCAGAATGTGATGAAGAGAATGAATCCAAGCTGGAAAACACTCTTCAGGATATTATCCAGGAAAATTTCCCCAACTTAGCAAGACAGGTCAATACTCAACTCCAGGAAATACAGAGAACACCACAAAGATACTCCGCAAGAAGAGCAACCCCAAGGCACATAATCGTCAGATTCACCAGGGTTGAAATGAAGGAGAAAATACTAAGGGCAGCCAGAGAGAAAGGTCGGGTCACCCACGAAGGGAAGCCCATCAGACTCACAGCAGATCTCTCAGCATAGACTCTACAAGCCAGAAGAGAGTGGGGGCCAATATTCAACATCCTTAAAGAAAAGAACTTTCAACCCAGAATTTCATATCCAGCCAAACTGAGTTTCATAAGTGAAGGAAAAATAAAATCCTTCATGAACAAGCAAGTACTCAGAGATTTTGTCACCACTAGGCCTGCTTTACAAGAGCTCCTGAAAGAGGCACTACACATAGAAAGAAACAACAAGTACCAGCCATCTAAAAGCATACCAAATGATAAAGACCATCAACAAAACAAAGAATGTACATGAACCAATGGGCAAAACAGCCAGCTAGCATCAAAATGGCAGTATCAAATTCACACATAACAATATTGACCCTAAATGTAAATGGGCTAAATGCACCAATCAAAAGACACAGACTGGCAAATTGGATAAAAAAACAAAACCTATCGGTGTGCTGTATCCAGGAAACCCACCTCACACGTAAAGATACTCAAAGGCTCAAAATAAAAGGATGGAGGAATATTTACCAAGCAAATGGAGAGCAAAAAAAAGCAGGAGTTGCAATTCTCATCTCTGATAAGGTAGACTTTAAAGCAACAAAGATAAAAAGGGACAAGGAGGGTCATTACATAATGGTAAAAGGATCAATACAACAAGAAGAGCTAATGATTCTAAATATATATGTACCCAATGTAGAAGCACCCAGATATATAAGGCAAATTCTTAATGACTTACAAAGAGACTTGGACTCCCACACAATAATAGTGGGAGACTTTAACACTCCACTGTCAATATCAGACAGATCAACAGACAGAAAATTAACAAGGATATCCAGGACTTGAACTCAGACCTGGAACAAGCAAACCTGATAGACATTTACAGAACTCTCCACCCCAAATCCACAGAATATACATTCTTCTCAGCACCACATCACACCTACTCCAAAACTGACCACATCATTGGAAGTAAAGCACTCCTCAGCAAGTGCAAAACAACTGAAATCATAACAAACAGTCTCTCAGACCATAGTGCAATCAAGTTGGAACTCAGAATTCAGAAACTAACTCAGAACCGCACAGCTTCATGGAAACTGAACAACTGGCTCTTGAATGTTGATTGGATAAACAATGAAATGAAGGCAGAAATAAAGAAGTTCTTTGAAACCAATGAGAATGAAGACACAACATACCAGAATCTCTGGGACACATTTAAAGCAGTCTGTAGAGGAAAATATATAGCAATAAGTGCCCACATGAGAAGAGTGGAGTGATCCAAAATGGACACCCTATCATCAAAATTGAAAGAGCTAGAGGAGCAAGATCAAAAAAGCTCAAAACCTAGCCAAAGACAAGAAATAAGTAAGATCAGAGCAAAAGTGAAGGAGATAGAGACAAGAAAAACCCTTCAAAAAATCAATAAATCCAAGAGCTGGTTTTTCAAAAAGATCAACAAAATAGACAGACCACTAGCCAGATTTATAAAAAAGAAAAGAGAGAACAACCAAATAGATGCAATAAAAAATGATAATGGGGAAATCACCACAGATTCCACAGAAATTCAAACCATCATCAGAGAATACTACAAACAACTCTATGCACATAAACTAGTAAACCAGGAAGAAATGGATAAATTCCTGGATGCCTGTGTCCTCCCAAGCCTAAACCAGGAGGAAGCCAAAACTATGAATAGACCAATAACTAGGTCTGAAGTTGAGGCAGCAATTAAGAGCCTACCACACAAAAAAAGCCCAGGTCCAGATGGGTTCACAGCCAAATTCTACCAGACACACAAAGAGGAGCTGGTACCATTCCTTCTGAAACTATTCCAAAGAATCCAAAAAGAGGGAACCCTTCCCAAATCATTTTATGAGACCAACATCATCCCGATACCAAAACCTGACAGAGACTCAACAAGAAAAGAAAACTTCAGGCCAATATCCATGAGAACATAGATGAAAAAAATCTTCAATAAAATACTGGCAAACCAATTTTAATGTGCAACAGCACATTAAAAAACTTATCCATCATGATCAGGTAGGATTCATCCCAGGGATGCAAGGCTGGTTCAACATACGCAAGTCTATAAATGTAATTCACCACATAAACAGAAGCAAAAACAAAAACCACATGATTATCTCAATTGATGCAGAGAAGGCATTTGACAAAATTCAACAGCCCTTTATGCTAAAAACCCTCAATAAACTCGGTACTGATGGAACATATCTCAAAGTAATAAAAGCTATTTATGACAAACCAACAGCCAATATCATACTGAATGGGCAAAAACTGGAAGCATTCACTTTGAAATCTGGCACTAGACAAGGATGTCCTCTCTCACCGCTCCTATTCAACATAGTACTGGAAGTTCTAGCCAGAGCAATCAAGCAAGAAAAAGAAATAAAGGGTATTCAAATAGGAAAGATGGAACCGAAATTGTCTCTATTTGCAGACGACATGATAGTATACCTAGAAGACCCCATCACCTCAGCCCAAAAGCTCCTGCAACTGATAAGCAACTTCAGCAAAGTCTCAGGATATAAAATCAATGTGCAAAAATCACAAGCATTCCTATACACCAATAACAGACTTAAAGAGAACCAAATCAAGAATGAACTGCCATTCACAATTGCTACAAAGAAAATAAAATACCTAGGAATACAACTCACAAGGAATGTAAGGGACCTCTTTAAGAAAACTAAAAACCACTGCTCAATGAAATAAGAGAGGACACAAACAGATGGAGAAACATTCCATATTCATGGTTAGGAAGAATCAATATCGTGAAAATGGCTATACTGCCCAAAGTAATTTACACAATCAATGCTATCCCCATCAAACTACCATTGAGTTTCTTCACAGAACTGGAAAAAACCACCATGAACTTCATATGGAACCAAAAGAGAGCCCGCATAGCCAAGTCAATTCTAAGCAAAAAGAACACAGCGGGAGGCATCACACTACCAGACTTCAAACTATACTACAAGGCTACAGTAATCAAAACAGCATGGTACTGGTACCAAAACAGAGATACAGACCAATGGAACAGAACAGAAGCATCGGAGGCAACACAACATATCTACGACCATATTATCTTTGATAAACCAGACAAAAACAAGCAATGGGGAAAAGATTCCCTATTTAATAAATGGTGTTGGGAAAACTGGCTAGCCATGTGCAGAAAGCAAAAACTGGACCCCTTCCTGACACCTTACACTAAAATTAACTCCAGATGGATTAAAGACTTAAACATAAGACCTGACACCATAAAACCCCTAGAAGAAAATCTAGGCAAAACCATTCAGGACATAGGAGTAGGCAAGGACTTCATGAATAAAACACCAAAAGCATTGGCAACAAAAGCCAAAATAGACAAATGGGACCTAATCAAACTCCACAGCTTCTGCACAGCAAAAGAAACAGTCACTAGAGTGAATCAGCAACCATCAGAATGGGAAAAAATCTTTGCAGTTTACACATCAGACAAAGGGCTGATATCCAGAATTTACAAAGAACTCAAACAGATTTACAGGGAAAAAACAAACAAGCCCATTCAAAAATGAGCAAAGGATATGAACAGACACTTTACAAAAGAAGACATACATGAGGCCAACAAACATATGAAAAGATGCTCATCATCACTAGTCATTAGAGAAATGCAAATTAAAACCCCAATGAGATACCATCTCACACCAGTTAGTATCTGGAAACAACAAATGCTGGAGAGGATGTGGAGAAATAGGAACACTTTTACACTGCTGGTGGGAGTGTAATTAGTCCAACCATTGTGGAAGACAGTGTGGTGATTTTTCAAGGTCCTACAAATAGAAATTCCATTTGACCCAGCAATCCCATTACTGGGTATATATCCAAAGGACTATAAATCGTTCTACTATAAGGACACATGCACACGAATGTTCATTGCAGCACTGTTTACAATAGCAAAGACCTGGAACCACCCCAAATGCCCATCGATGATAGACTGGACTGGGAAAATGTGGCACATATACACAATGGAATATTATGCAGCAATCAAAAATGATGAGTTCATGTCCTTTGTAAGGACATGGATGAATCTGGAGAACATCATTCTCAGCAAACTGACACAAGAACAGAAAATGAAATACTGCATATTCTCACTCATAGGTGGGTGATGAACAATGAGAACACATGGACACAGGGAAGGGAGCACTACACACTGGGGTCTATTGGGGGGAATAGGGGAGGGACAGCAGGGGGGGAGCTGGGGAGGGATAGCATGGGGAGAAATGCCAAATGTGGGTGAAGAGGAGGAAGGCAGCAAAACACACTGCCACGTGTGTACCTATGCAACTATCTTGCATGTTCTGCACATGTACCCCAAAACCTAAAATGCAATTTAAAAAAAGACTCTTCTCATAAATATTCTTTTCCTGGGCAAATTTAGATGCTATTAGACCAACTTGGGTTGTTTCTTCTGTCAGTTACATGGGCCTTACATGTGCAGGGACAGGCTTGGCCATCAGACTCAACCTGTTTTCCCTTGTGAGATGCTCCCTATGTGGCATGGGCATCCTGGAACAGCCCCTTCCATTGAAGCTTGTTTCCTTTCTAGAATGTATTTGGCCACCTCACCAAATGGGACAGGACCTTCACTGAACAGATTTGCATTTACTGAGGGCCCATATGCACATCTTCAAGTTCCTAGCTCTGAATCTCTTCTCCCTTTTCCTCCCTTTCATGGTCTTAAGCAAAACAGGGTGGGCTTTGGTTTGGGAAAGGTGCTAAGGGAGGATCTCATTATAACTGTTGTAAGTCACAAGTATTATGACTTTCATAGGCCACTCCTCCATAAAAATAAACTTTGTATTTTACAAGTGCATTGGTAATACGGTGTGTATATTAGTAAAATTTTTAAAATTATAACAGCATCATAAGCCCCTGTTATGAACCTGGATCCCTGCACCTGCCTTGCCTCAGGGAAGTGTCAGCCCTGGTGGAGCTGAATTGTCCTGAGATATAGAGAGGGCCTTCCTGGGTGAGGGGATTGCCTGGAGAAGAGGAAGGACAGACAGGTGAGAGCAGATCAGGTGGCAATAACTACCCCTGCTGACAGAAAAACTGGGGACACAACAAGAAGGATACCCCAGGTACCACTTTTAAATCCCCTGATGTGCTGGGTCTCTGCACAGCACACACACTCCCCTCAACCCTCATTGCCTTTGCAGTTTGCTGTGGGAGAGAGAGGGGGTACCCCATTCCCACTGCAAGAACAGGACTAGGGAAAGCTGAATAATTTAAGGGGGTGCTACTAAAGTCAGTAATCATAACTTTATTATTAAAATAATAGCATAATGGTGTTATATATAATATTTTTATGCAATATATTTAAAAATTAAAATTGAAGCTGACATTCATGATGAACAAAAGTCAAAATTTAAAATCCAGACAGAAGCTGACCTGTTTTGCAGGACTCCTCTCTCTGGCAGGCTATGGTCTCAGCCCTGCACACCTGGGAGAGGCCCAGAGAGAGTGCAGAAGAGCCTGACATGGCCAGCAGGCCTCAGCAGGAACAGGAGGACTGGAGTGGAAGCAGGGCCACTGAACAGAATCCCATCTCAGACCCCAGAGCTTGAGGGCCCCAGAGACAGTAGTGTGGGCAGGTGGTGTATGGGGACAGGGAAAGAGTCTTTGGAGAGAGGACCAAGGCTTGGAGGACAGAGCAAGGAAGCAAGTGCTTTGCAGTCTTCAGTCCACAACCATGAGTTCTTTCATAAACAAGTGTGTGTGTGTGTGTGTGTGTGTGTGTGTGTGTGTATACATGCATGCACACATGCACATAATGAGGTGATATGTGATGAGACCCTCTAAATCCATTCTTACTATGGGAGAATAAAGAGAATCTTTAGGTTTTTTAAAATATATATTTTATTGCATTATAGGTTTTGGGGTGCATGTGAAGAGCATGCCACATTGTTGCATAGGCACATAGGCAGTGTGGTTTGCTGCCTTCCTCCCCATCACCTATATCTGTCATTTCTCCCCGTGTTATCCCTCCCCAACTCCCCACCCCCCTGGCTGTCCCTCCCCTAGTTCCCCCCAGCAGACCCCAGTGTGTGATGCTCCTCTCCCTGTGTCCATGTGTTCTCATTGTTCAACACCTGTCTATAAGTGAGAACATGCGGTGTTTGATTTTGTGTTCTTGTGTCAGTTTGCTGAGAATGATGATTTCCAGGTTCATCCATGTCCCTACAAAGGACACAAACTCATCGTTTTTTATGGCTGCACAGTATTCCATGGTGTATATGTGCCACCTTTAAGTTAATGTATTAAAATAAAAATGAAAAGCAGATTTCTTTTTTTTTTAATTTTTTTAAATTTTTATTGCATTATAGGTTTTGGGGTACATGTGCAGAACGTGCAAGATAGTTGCATAGGTACACACATGGCAGTGTGTTTTGCTGCCTTCCTCCCCCTCACCCACACTTGGCATTTATCCCCAGGCTATCCCTCCCCAGCCCTCCCCACTGTCCCTCCCCCATTCCCCCCAACAGACCCCAGTGTGTAGTAGACCCCCTCCCTGTGTCCATGTGTTCTCATTTTTCTCACCCGCCCATCAGTGAGAATATGCAGTATTTCTTTTTCTGTTCTTGTGTCAGTTTGCTGAGAATGATGTTTTCCACATTCATCCATGTCCTTACAAAGAATATAAACTCATCATTTTTGATTGCTGCATAATATTCCATGGTGTATATGTGCCACATTTTCCCAATCCAGTCTATCATCGATGGGCATTTGGTTTGGTTCCAGGACTTTGCTACTGTAAACAGGGCTGCAATGAACATACGTGTGCATGTGTCCTTATGGTAGAACGATTTATAGTCCTTTGTATATATACCCAGTAAAGGGATTGTTGGGTCCAATGGAATTTCTATTTCTAGGTCCTTAAGGAATCGCCACACTGTCTTCCACAATGGCTGAACTAATTTACACTCCCACCAACAGTGTAAGAGTGTTCCTTTTTCTCCACATCCTCTCCAGCATCTGCTGTCTCCAGATTTTTTAATGATTCCCATTCTAACTGGCGTGAGATGGTATCTCAATGTGGTTTTGATTTGCATCTTCTCTAATGACCAGAGATGATGAGCATTTTTTCATGTGTTTGTTGGCCTCATGTATGTCTTCTTTTATAAAGTGTCTGTTCATATCCTTTGCCCATTTTTGAATGGGCTTGTTTGTTTTTTTCCTGTAAATCTGTTTGAGTTCTTTGTAAATTCTGGATATCAGCCCTTTGTCAGATGGGTAAACTGCAAAAAATTTTTCCCATTCTGATGGTTGCCAATTCACTCTAGTGACTGTTTCTTTTGCCGTGCAGAAGGTGTGGAGTTTGATTAGGTCCCATTTGTCTATTTTGTCTTTTGTTGCCAATGCTTTTGGTGTTTTGGTCATGAAGTCCTTGCCTACTCCTCCTATGTCCTGAATGGTTTTGCCTAGATTTTCTTCTAGGGTTTTTATGGTGTCAGGTCTTACATTTAAGTCTTTAATCCATCTGGAGTTAATTTTAGTGTAAGGTGTCAGGAAGGGGTCCAGTTTTTGCTTTCTGCACATGGCTAGCCAGTTTTCCCAACATCATTTATTAAACAGGGAATCCTTTCCCCATTGCTTGTTTTTGTCTAGTTTATCAAAGATTATATGGTTGTAGATATGTTCTGTTGCCTCCAAGGGCTCTGTTCTGTTCCATTGGTCTATATCCCTGTTTTGGTACCAGTACCATGCTGTTTTGATCACTGTAGCCTTGTAGTATAGTTTGAAGTCTGGTAGTGTGATGCCTCCCGCTGTGTTCTTTTTGCTTAGAATTGACTTGGCTATATGGGCTCTCTTTTGGTTCCATATGAAGTTCATGGTGGTTTTTTCCAGTTCTGTGAAGAAAGTCAGTGGTAGCTTGATGGGGATAGCATTGATTGTGTAAATTACTTTGGGCAGTATAGCCATTTTCACGATATTGATTCTTCCCAAGCATGAACATGGAATGTTTCTCCATCTGTTTGTGTTCTCTCTTATTTCATTGAGCAGTGGTTTGTAGTTTTCCTTAAAGAGGTCCCTTATGTTCCTTGTGAGTTGTATTCCTAGGTATTTTATTTTCTTTGTAGCAATTGTGAATGGCAGTTTGTTCTTGATTTGGTTCTCTTTAAGTCTGTTATTGGTGTATAGGAATGCTTGTGATTTTTGCACTTTGATTTTATATCCTGAGACTTTGCTGAAGTTGCTTATCAGTTTCAGGAGTTTTTGGGCTGAGGTGATGGGGTCTTCTAGGTATACTATCATGTCATCTGCAAATAGAGACAATTTGGCTTCCACCTTTCCTATTTGAATAACCTTTATTTCTTTTTCTTGCTTGATTGCTCTGGTTAGAACTTCCAGTACTATGTTGAATAGGAGTGGTGAGAGAGGACATCCTTGTCTAGTGCCAGATTTCAAAGTGAATGCTTCCAGTTTTTGCCCATTAAGTATGATATTGGCTGTTGGTTTGTCATAAATAGCTTTTATTACTTTGAGATATGTTTCATCAGTACCGAGTTTATTGAGGGTTTTTAGCATAAAGGGCTGTGGAATTTTGTCAAATGCCTTCTCTGCATCAATTGAGATAATCATGTGGTTTTTGTTTTTGCTTCTGTTTATGTGGTGAATTACATTTATAGACTTGCGTATGTTGAACCAGCCTTGCATCTCTGGGATGAATCCTACTTGATTATGATGGATAAGTTTTTTAATGTGCTGTTGCAATTGGTTTGCCAGTATTTTATTGAAGATTTTTTTCATCTATGTTCATCATGGATATTGGCCTGAAGTTTTCTTTTCTTGTTGAGTCTCTGCCGGGTTTAGGTATCAGGATGATGTTGGTCTCATAAAATGATTTGGGAAGGGTTCCCTCTTTTTGGATTCTTTGGAATAGTTTCAGAAGGAATGGTACCAGCTCCTCTTTGTGTGTCTGGTAGAATTCGGCTGTGAACCCATCTGGACCAGGGCTTTTTTTGTGTGGTAGGCTCTTAATTGCTGCCTCAACTTCAGACCTAGTTATTGGTCTATTCATAGTTTCAGCTTTCTCCTGGTTTAGGCTTGGGAGGACACAGGCATCCAGGAATTTATCCATTTCTTCCTGGTTTACTAGTTTATGTGCATAGAGTTGTTTGTAGTATTCTCTGATGATGGTTTGAATTTCTGTGGAATCTGTGGTGATTTCCCCATTATCGTTTTTTATTGCATCTATTTGGTTGTTCTCTCTCTTCTTTTTTATCAGTCTGGCTAGTGGTCTGTCTATTTTGTTGATCTTTACGAAAAACCAGCTCTTGGATTTATTGATTTTTTGAAGGGTTTTTCTTGTCTCTATCTCCTTCAGTTCTGCTCTGATCTTAGTTATTTCTTGTCTTCAGCTAGGTTTTGAGCTTTTTTGATCTTGCTCCTCTAGCTCTTTCAATTTTGATGATAGGGTGTCAATTTTGGATCGCTCCACTCTTCTCGTGTGGCACTTATTGCTATATATTTTCCTCTACAGACTGCTTTAAATGTGTCTCAGAGATTCTGGTATGTTGTGTCTTCGTTCTCATTGGTTTTGAAGAACTTCTTTATTTCTGCCTTCATTTTATTGTTTATCCAATTAACATTCAAGAGCCAGTTGTTCAGTTTCCATGAAGCTGTGCAGTTCTGAGTTATTTTCTGAATTCTGAGTTCCAACTTGATTGCGCTATGGTCTGAGAGACAGTTTGTTGTGATTTCAGTTGTTTTGCATTTGCTGAGAAGTGCTTTGCTTCCAATGATGTGGTCAATTTTGGAGTAGGTGTGATGTGGTGCTGAGAAGAATGTATATTCTGTGGATTTGGGGTGGAGAGTTCTGTAAATGTCTATCAGGTTTGCTTGTTCCAGGTCTGAGTTCAAGTCCTGGATATTCTTGTTAATTTTCTGTCTGGTTGATCTGTCTGATATTGACAGTGGAGTGTTAAAGTCTCCCACTATTATTGTGTGGGAGTCTAAGTCTCTTTGTAAGTCATTAAGAACTTGCCTTATATATCTGGGTGCTCCTGCATTGGGTCCATATATATTTAGAATCATTAGCTCTTCTTGTTGTATGGATCTTTTTACCATTATGTAATGACCTTCTTTGTCCCTTTTGATCTTTGTTGCTTTAAAGTCTATTTTATCAGAGATGAGAATTGCAACTCCTGCTGTTTTTTGCTCTCCATTTGCTTGGTAAATCTTCCTCCATCCCTTTATTTTGAGCCTTTGTGTATCCTTGCATGTGAGGTGGGTTTCCTGGATACAGCACACCAATAGGTTTTGGTTTTTTATCCAATCTGCCAGTCTATGTCTTTTGATTGGTGCATTTAGTCCATTTACATTTAGTGTTAATATTATTATGTGTGAATTTGATACTGCCATTTTGATGCTAGCCAGCTGTTTTGCCCATTGGTTCATGTAGATTCTTCATTTTGTTGATGCTCTTCAGCATTTGGTATGCTTTTAGGATGGCTGGTACTGGTTGTTTCTTTCTATGTGTAGTGCCTCTTTCAGGAGCTCTTGTAAAGCAGGCCTAGTGGTGACAAAATCTCTGAGTACTTGCTTGTTCATGAAGGATTTTATTTTTCCTTCACTTATGAAGCTCAGTTTGGCTGGATATGAAATTCTGGGTTGAAATTTCTTTTCTTTAAGGATGTTGAATATTGGCCCCCACTCTCTTCTGGCTTGTAGAGTCTATGCTGAGAGATCTGCTGTGAGTTTGATGGGCTTCCCTTTGTGGGTGACCCGACCTTTCTCTCTGGCTGCCCTTAGTATTTTCTCCTTCATTTCAACCCTGGTGAATCTGACGATTATGTGCCTTGGGGTTGCTCTTCTTGTGGAGTATCTTTGTGGTGTTCTCTGTATTTCCTGGAGTTGAGTATTGACCTGTCTTGCTAGGTTGGGGAAATTTTCCTGGATAATATCCTGAAGAGTATTTTCCAGCTTGGATTCATTCTCTTTTTCACATTCTGGTACACCTATCACACGTAGGTTGGGTCTCTTCACATAGTCCCACATTTCTTGGAGAGTTTGTTCATTCCTTTTTGTGCTTTTTTCTCTAATCTTGGTTTCTCATTTTATTTCATTGAGTTGATCTTCGACTTCTGATATTCTTTCTTCTGCTTGGTCAATTCGGCTGTTGAAACTTGTGCATGCTTCACGAAGTTCTCGTGTTGTGTTTTTCAGCTTCTTCAATTCATTCATGTTCCTCTCTAAGTTGTCCATTCTTGTTATCATTTCCTCGAATCATTTTTGAAATCTTTTTTCAAGGTTCTTAGTTTCTTTGCACTGATTTAGAACATGTTCTTTTAGCTCACTGAAGTTTCTCATTATCCACTTTCTGAAGTCTGATTCCATCATTTCATCACAGTCATTCTCCATCCAGCTTTGTTCCCTTGCTGGTGAGGAGTTTTGGTCCTTAGTAGGTGGTGAGGTGTTTTGGTTTCGGGTGTTTTCCTCCTTTTTGCGCTGGTTTCTTCCCATCTTTGTGGATTTATCCACCTGTCATCTTAGTAGTTGCTGATTTTTCAATTGGGTTTCTGAGTGGATGCCCTGATTGCTGATGGTGAAGTATTTCTGTTACTTAGTTTTCCTTCTAATGGTCTAGCCCCTCTGCTGTATGAGTGCTGAGGTCCACTCCAGGCCCTGCTTGTCTGGGGTGCACCTGTAGCAGCCTCTGTGCCTTCACTAGGAGCTGCAATCCTGAGTCGCCTCTATGACGCCATCTTCAATTGTAGTTATTTTTATAGTTTTTGTAAAGTTAGTTAAGTTATTGATTATTACAGATAGATTGTATGTTCAAATTTTAAGAACTGATTAATAAGTCAAAATTATGGCAGATTGAATAATTTTTTAGCAAATATCTGCTTTTTTTTTCTCATGCCCATGCTTGATTTTCAGCTTGGCTGTTGGTCCATGGATGTTAGTAGATGTGACTTAACATCTACATGGCTTGAAATGTGCTATACATGTGGGCTTGCTCTCCTGCTCTGTCTTCTGCCATAAGAAGAATGTATCTAACTAGCCACTGACCAGGACAAGAAAGATGAGAAATTGTTATAGCAAAGCTATACCCAGCCTGTGGGTCTGAGCAAAAGCCAGTCAAACTCAGCCTCAGTTTGTAGACTCCCTGATGACCTTCAGTAGAAGTTTTTGCTGAATACAGATGGGTCTAAGGTCTTTTGGTTCCTAATGAATTATTTCCATTGCTTTATGTAGGTCAGGTAGGGCATCAAGGAAGGCTTTACCTTTGGGCATCCAAAGAAAGAGAGCTTCCTCCTTCCATCCTCCAGATGCTAGGCAGAGGTCTATCTTCAAAAAGCAGATTTCAAGAATTATCTTTTTTTTAATTTTTATTGCATTTTAGGTTTTGGGGTACATGTGCAGAACGTGGAAGATAGTTGCATAGGTACACACATGGCAGTGTGTTCCACTGCCTTCCTCCACTTAACCCACATCTGGCACCTCTCCCCAGGCTATCCCTCCCCAGCTACACCCCCACTGTCCCTCCCCTATTCCCCCAATAAACCCCAGTGTGTAGTACCCCCTTCACTGTGTCCATGTGTTCTCATTTTTCTCACTCACCTATGAGTGAGAATATGTGGTATTTCCTTTTCTGTTCTTGTGTCAGTTTGCTGAGAATGATGTTCTCCAGATTCATCCATGTCCTTACAAAGGACATAAACTCATCATTTTTGATTGCTGCATAATATTCCATGGTGTATATGTGCCACATTTTCCCAGTCCAGTCTATCATTGATGGGCATGTGGGGTGGTTCCAGGTCTTTGCTATTATAAACAGTGCTGCAATGAACATTCATGTGCATGTGTCCTTATAGTAGAATGATTTATATTCCTTTGGATATATACCCAGTAATGGGATTGCTGGGTCAAATGGAATTTCTAGTTCTATTTCCAAAGGACACCACAAAGATATTCTGCAAGAAGAGCAACCCCAAGGCACATAATTGTCAGATTTTCCAGGGTTGAAATGAAGGAGAAAATACTAAGGGAAGCCAGAGAGAAGGGTTGGGTCACCCACAAAGGGAAGCCCATCAGACTCACAGCAGATCTCTCGGCAGAAACTCTACAAGCCAGAAGAGAGTGGGGGCCCACATTCAACATCCTTAAAGAAAAGAACTTTCAACCCAGAATTTCATATCCAGCCAAACTGAGCTTCATAAGTGAAGGAAGAATAAAATCTTTTGCCAACAAGCAAGAACTCAGAGATTTTGTCACCACCAGGCCTGCTTTACAAGAGCTCCTGAAAGAGGCACTACACATAGAAAGAAACAACCAGTACCAGCCATCCTAAAAACATACCAAATGCTAAAGAGCATCAACAAATCCCAATCTGCATCAACCAAGGGACAAAACAGCCAGATAGCATCAAAATGGCAGTATCAAACTCACACGTAACAATATTAACCCTAAATGTAAATGGGCTAAATGCACCAATCAAAAGACACAGACTGGCAAACTGGGTAAAAAACCAAAACCCATCGGTGTGCTGTATCCAGGAAACCCATCTCAAATGCAAAGATTCACAAAGGCTCAAAATAAAGGGATGGAGGAAGATTTACCAAGCAAATGGAGAGCAAAAAACAGCAGGAGTTGCAATTCTCGTCTCTGATAAAACAGACTTTAAAGCAACAAAGATCAAAAGAGACAAAGAAGGTCATTACATAATGGTAAAAGGATCCATACAACAAGAAGAGCTAATGATTCTAAATATATATGGACCCAATGCAGGAGCACCCAGATATATAAGGCAAGTTCTTAATGACTTACGAAGAGACTTAGACTCCCACACAATAATAGTGGGAGACTTTAACACTCCACTGTCAATATCAGACAGATCAACCAGACAGAAAATTAACAAGGATATCCAGGACTTGAACTCAGACCTGGAACAAGCAAACCTGATAGACACTTACAGAACTCTCCACCCCAAATCCACAGAATATACATTCTTCTCAGCACCACATCACACCTACTCCAAAATTGACCACATCATTGGAAGTAAAGCACTCCTCAGCAAATGCAAAACAACTGAAATCATAACAAACTGTCTCTCAGACCATAGTGCAATCAAGTTGGAACTCAGAATTCAGAAACTAACTCAGAACTGCACAGCTTCATGGAAACTGAACAACTGGCTCTTGAATGTTGATTGGATAAATAATGAAATGAAGGCAGAAATAAAGAAGTTCTTTGAAATTAATGAGAATGAAGACACAACATACCAGAATCTCTGGGACACATTTAAAGCAGTCTGTAGAGGAAAATATATAGCAATAAGTGCCCACATGAGAAGAGTGGAGTGATCCAAAATGGACACCCTATCATCAAAATTGAAAGAGCTAGAGGAGCAAGATCAAAAAAACTCAAAACCCAACCAAAGACAAGAAATAACTAAGACCAGAGCAGAACTGAAGGAGATAGAGACACAAAAAACCCTTCAAAAAATCAATAAATCCAAGAGCTGGTTTTTCAAAAAGATCAACAAAATAGACCACTAGCCAGACTGATAAAAAAGAAGAGAGAGAACAACCAAATAGATGCAATAAAAAACGATAAAGGGGAAATCACCACAGATGCCACAGAAATTCAAACCATCATCAGAGAATACTACAAATAACTCTATGCACATAAACTAGTAAACCAGGAAGAAATGGATAAATTCCTGGACACCTGTACCCTCCCAAGCCTAAACCATGAGGAAGCCAAAACTATGAATAGACCAATAACTAGGTCTGAAGTTGAGGCAGCAATTAAGAGCCTACCACACAAAAAAAGCCCAGGTCCAGATGGGTTCACAGCCAAATTCTACCAGACACACAAAGAGGAGCTGGTACCATTCCTTCTGAAACTATTCCAAATAATCCAAAAAGAGGGAACCCTTCCCAAATTATTTTATGAGACCAACATCATCCTGATACCAAAACCCGGCAGAGATTCAACAAGAAAAGAAAACTTCAGGCCAATATCCATGATGAACATAGATGTGAAAATCTTCAATAAAATACTGGCAAACTGATTGCAACAGCACATTAAAAAACTTATCCATCATAATCAAGTAGGATTCATCCTGGGGATGCAAGGCTGGTTCAACATATGCAAGTCTATAAACGTCATTCACCACATAAACAGAACCAAAAACAAAAACCACATGATTATCTCAATTGACACAGAGAAGGCATTTGACAAAATTCAACAGCCCTTTATGCTAAGAATTATCTTGCAGTTTGTATTTAAAGGATGTAAGAGAGAAAAGTTGTAGTTTATAGCAATCTGTAGTTGGTTTCTCACCATACTCCAGTCCTATGAGCCAAAGGTCTTGTGGAAAGTTAAAATAGATCACAGAAAATCCTGCCATATACTGATTCCTAAAAAGCAAAAACAAAGATGTTACTTAGATTTTCAGCACCCTCTAACTAAATAAAATCTTAAAAAGAAGAAACTTCTTATTGGTTTCCTGGGTTTGCCTACAAATATCTAGCATCCAAGAAAGTTATTTGCTGGTAGAAAATGATCTACTTGTTAATGCCATCAAACAAGAGACACTTATTGATGACAAAGAAATGCTACTGTTTCTGGATCATTACCCCACCACATAGAATTGTTAACATCTTAGTTCACATGCAAGGAAGTGTGAAGGTTTGAGTTTTTGTATGACCTTCCATATGGAAATATGGGCAGCAGTTTGACACCCTCCACCACTATCTTTGTGCCCTTCTAATGACTGACACTGTAGACTATGACTAGTCTAAGCAGGCTTTTAAAGAAGCAAATCACATCATCCTTCATTGAAGTTGATATTTAGTTTTTAAATAAATTATTAATGTGACAAAATGTACATCTAATGAAATTTGCCATTTTAAGTTAACAGTTCAGGAGTGTTCTGTATCTGCACGTGGTTGTGCAATCCAGCTCCAGAACTTCGGTTTCAGGTTTGATTGTCCTGAATACCTGAAATTCTGTACCCATGAAAAACAACTCTCCTTTCTCCTTGGCACCCAAGCCCTGACAACCACCGTGTTCCTTTCCATGTCTCCAAGTTTGACTCCCCAGATGCCCACATGTGTAGGTCATGCAGCATTTGTGTTTCTGTGACTCCTTGTTTCACTCTGCATAATGTCTTCAGCATTCAACTATGTTGTAGGAGGTGTCAGATTTCCCAAGGTAATGTTCACTTTTGTCTTTAGGGGATATTTTGATATATTTCTAACTTTTTTACTGCACAAAGATTAAAGTACAATTTTAGCACATGAATAAATGCTTGATAAAATTATCAACACTATGTATAATTAGAAAGAAATACCATTAAACTATTGATTTTCCTTTGAAACAATTTCTTCCTCATGGTGGCTTCATATCCATTTTCTACACTTCTTATTAAATAGTTCAATGTATATATATATAATTGCATTTTAGGTTTTGAGGTACATGTGAAGAACATGCAGGATTGTTGCATAAGTACATACATGGCAATGTGATTTGCTGCCTTCCTCCCCACCACCTATATCTGGCATTTTTCCCCATGTATAACTCCCCAACTCCCCACCCCACACTGTCCCTCCTCTAGTTCCCCCCAACAGACCTCAGTGTGTGATGCTCCCCTCCCTGTGTCCATGTGTTTCCATTGTTCAACACCCACCTATGAGTGAGAACATGTGGTGTTTGATTTTCTGTTCTTGTGTCAGTTTGCTAAGAATGATGGTTTCCAGGTTCATCCATGTCCCTATAAAGGACAAAACTCATCATATTTTATGGCTGCATAATATTCCATGGTGTAAATGTGCCACATTTTCCCTGTCCAGTCTATCATCAATGAGCATTTGGTTTGGTTCCAAGTCTTTGCTATTGTAAACAGTTCTGCAATGAACATTCGTGTGCAGGTGTCCTTACAATAGAATGATTTATAAACCTTTGGATATGTACCCAGTAATGGGATTGCTGGGTCAAATGGAATTTCTATTTCTAGGTCCTTGAGGAATCACCACACTGTCTTCCACAATGGTTGAACTAATTTACACTCCCACCAATAGTGTAAAAGTGTTCCTATTTCTCCACATTCTCTCCAGCATCTGTTGTCTCCAGATTTTTTAATGATCGCCTTTCCAACTGGCGTGAGATGGTATCTCAATGTAGTTTTGATTTGCATTTCTCTAATGACCAGTGATGATGAGCATTTTTCATATGTTTATTGGCCTCATATATGTCTTCTATTGTAAAGTGTCTGTTTATATCCTTTGCCCACTTTTGAATGGACTTGTTTTTTTCTTGTAAATCTGTTTTAGTTCTTTGTAGATTCTGGATATCAGCCCTTTGTCAGATGGGTAGATTACAAAAATTTTTTCCCATTCTGTTGGTTGCTGGTTCACTCTAATGATTCTTTCTTTTGCTGTGCAGAAGCTCTGGAGTTTGATTAGGTCCCATTTGTCTATTTTGGCTTTTGTTGCCAATGCTTTTGGTGTTTTAGTCATGAAGTCCTTGCCTATGCCTGTGTCCTGAATGGTTTTGCCTAGATTTTCTTCTAGGGTTTTCATGGTATTAGGTCTTATGTTTAAGTCTTTAATCCATCTGGAGTTAATTTTAGTGTAAGATGTCAGGAAGAGGTCTAGTTTCTGTTTTCTGCACATGGCTAGCCAGTTTTCCCAACATCATTTATTAAATAGGGAATCTTTTCCCCATTGCTTGTTTTTGTCAGGTTTGTCAAAGATTAGATGGTTGTAGATGTGTGGCATTGTCTCTGAGACCTCTGTTCTGTTCCATTGGTCTATATCTCTGTTTTGGTACCAGTACCATGTTGGTTTGATTACTGTAGCCTTGTAGTATACTTTGAAGTCAAGTAATGTGATGCCTCCAGCTTTGTTCTTTTTGCTTAGAATTGACTTGGCTATGTAGACTCTCTTTTGGTTCCATATGAAGTTTAAGGTGTTTTTTTCCCATTCTGTGAAGGTCATTGGTAGTTTGATGGGGATAGCATTGAATCTATAAATTACTTTGGGCAGTATGGCCAGTTTGCAGTAGGTTTCCCAGTATTTTATTAAAGAGTTTTGCATCTATGTTCATCATGGATATTGGTTTGAAGTTTTCTTTTCTTGTTGAGGTCTCTGCCAGTTTTTTGGTATCAGGATGACGTTGGTCTCACAGATTCTTCCTAACCATGAGCATGGAATGTTTTTCCATCTGTTTGTGTCCTCTCTTATTTCCTAGAGGAGTGGTTTGTAGTTCTCCTTGAAGAGGTCTTTTACATCCCTTGTTAGCTGTATTCCTAGGTATTTTATGCTCTTTGTAGCAATTGTGAATGGCAGTTCATTCTTGATTTTGCTATCTTTGAGTCTGTTATTGGTGTATAGGAATGCTTGTGGTTTTTGCACATTGATTTTGTATCCTGAGACTTTGCTGAAGTTGCTTATCAGTTTCAGGAGATTTTGGGTTGAGATGATGGTGTCTTATAATATACAATCATGTCATCTGCAAATAGAGACAATTTGACTTCCTCCTTTCCTAATTGAATATGCTTTATTTCTTTCTCTTGCCTGATTTATCTGGCTAGAACTTCCAGTACTATATTGAATAGGAGTGGTGAGAGACAGTATCCTTGTCTAGTGCCAGATTTCAAAGGGAGTGCTTTCAGTTTTTGACCATTAAGTATGATATTGACTGTGGGTTTGTCATAAATAGTTTTTATTATTTTGAGATATGTTTCATTGATACCTAGTTTATTGAGAGTTTTTAGAACAAAGGGCTGTTGAATTTTGTCAAAGGCCTTCTCTGCATCTATTGAGATAATCATGTGGTTTTTGTCTTTGGTTCTGTTTATGCGGTGAATTATGTTTATAGACTTGTGTATGTTGAACCAGTCTTGCATCCCCGGGATGAAGCCTACTTGATCATGATGGATAAGCTTTTTGAAATGCTGTTGCAATAGGTTTCCCAGTATTTTATTGAAGATTTTGCATCTATGTTCATCATGGATATTGGTCTGAAGTTTTCTTTTCTTGTTGAGTCTCTGCCAGGTTTTGGTATCAGGATGATGTTGGTCTCATAAAATGATTTGGGAAGGATTCCCTGTTTTTGGATTGTTTGGAATTATTTCAGAAGGAGTGGTACCAGCTCCTCTTTGTGTGTCTCATACAATTCAGCTGTGAACCCATCTGGACCTGGGCTTTTTTTGGTTGGTAGGCTATTAATTGCTGCCTCTTCTTCAGCCCTTGTTATTGGTCTATTTAGGGTTTTGACTTATTCTTGGTTTAGGCTTGGGAAGATGCAAATATCCAGGAATTTATCCATTTCTTCCAGGTTTCCTGGTTTATGTGCATAAAGTTGTTTGTAGTAATCTCTGATGGTAGTTCATATTTCTGTGGAATCAGTGGTGATGTCACCTATATCATTTTTTATTGCATCTATTTGATTTTCTCTTTTCTTTTTTATTAATCTGGCTAGTGGTCTGTCTATTTTGTTGATCTTTTCAAAAAACCAACTCCTGGATTTATTGATTTTTTGAACGGTTTTTTGTGTCTCTATCTCCTTCAGTTCTGCTCTGGTCTTAGTTATTTCTTGTCTTCGGCTAGGTTTTGAGTTTTTTTGATCTTGATCCTCTAGCTCTTTCAATTTTGATGATAGGGTGTGAATTTTGGATCTCTCCACTCTTCTCATGTGGGCACTTATTGCTATATATTTTCCTCTAGACACTGCTTTAAATGTGTCCTAGAGATTCTGGTATGTTGTGTCTTTGTTTTTGTTGGTTTTGAAGAACATCCTTATTTCTGCCTTCATTTCATTATTTATCCAGTCAACATTCAAAAGCCAGTCGTTCAGTTTCCATGAAGTTGTGCGGTTCTGAGTTAGTTTCTGAATTCTGAGTTCTAACTTGATTGCACTGTGGTCTGAGAGACTGTTTGTTATAATTTCTGTTCTTTTGCATTTGCTGAGGAGTAATTTACTTCCCATTATGTGGTCAGTTTTAGAGTAGGTGTGATGTGGTGCTGAGAAGAATGTATATTCTGTGGATTTGGGGTGGAGAGTTCTGTAAATGTCTATCAGGTTTTCTTGTTCCAGGTCTGAGTTCAAGTCCTGGATATCCTTGTTAATTTTCTGTCTTGTTGATCTAATATTGACAGTGGAATATTAAAGTCTCCCACTATTATTGTGTGGGAGTCTAAGTCTCTTTGTAAGTCATTAAGAACTTGCTTTGTGTATCTGAGTGCTCCTGTATTGGGTGCATATGTATTTAGGATCATTAGCTCTTCTTGTTGCATTGATCCTTTTACCATTATGTAATGTCCTTCTTTGTCTCTTTTGATCTTTGGTGGTCTAAAGTCTATTTTATCAGAGTCTAGGATTGCAACTCCTGCTTTTTTTTTTTTTTTTTTTTTTTGCTCTCCATTTGCTTGGTAAATCTTCCTGCATTCCTTTATTTTGAGCCTATGTGTATCCTTGCATGAAAGATGGGTTTCCTGAATATAGCACACTGATGGGTTTTGGCTTTTTATCCAATTTTCCAGTCTGTGTCTTTTGATTGGGGCATTTAGCCCATTTACATTTAGGGCTAATATTTTTATGTCTGAATTTTATCCTGCCATTTTGATGCTAGCTGGTTGTTTTGCCTGTTAGTTGATGGGATTTCTTCATCGTGTCATTGCTCTTTACAATTTGGTATGTTTTTGAAGTGGCTGATGCTGGTTGTTCCTTTCTATGTTTAGTGTTTCTTTCAGGAGCTCTTGTAAGGCAGGCCTGGTTGTGATGAAATCTCTGAGTAATTGCTTGTTCATAAAGGATTTTATTTCTCCTTCACTTATGAAGTTTAGTTTTGCTGGATATGAAATCTAGGTTTAAAGTTCTTTTCTTTAAGGAAGTTGAATATTGGTCCCAATTCTTTTCTGGCTTATAGAGTTTCTACAGAGATCCACTGTGAGTCTGATGGGCTTCCCTTTGTGGGCAACCCGACCTTTCTCTCTGGCTGCCCTTAGCATTTTCTCCTTCATTTCCACCCTGGTGAATCTGACACTTATGTGTCTTGGGGTTACTCTTCTTGAGGAATATCTTTGTGGTATTCACTGTATTTCCTGGACTTGAACATTGGCCTGCCTTGCTAGGTTGGGGAAGTTTCTCTGGATTTTGTCCTGAAGTGTGTTTTCCAGCTTGGATTCATTCTCTCCACCACATTCAGGTACACCTATCAAAGGTAGTTTAGGTCTTTTCACATAATCCCATGTTTCTTGGAGGCTTTGTTCATTTCTTTTTACTCTTTTTTCTCTAATCTTGCCTTCTCATTTTATTTCATTGAGTTGATCTTCAATCTCTGATATCCTTTCTTCTGCTTAGTCAATTTGGCTATTGAAACTCGTGTATGCTTCCTGAAGTTCTTGTGTTGTGTTTTTCAGCTCCATCAATTCATTTGTATTCCTCTCTAAGCTGTTCATTCTTATTAGCATTTGATCTTTTTTTAATGTTCTTAGTTTCTCTGCATTGGGTTAGAACATGTTCTTTAGCTCAGAGAAGTTTCTTATTACCCACCTTCTGAAGCCTGTTTCTGTCGATTCATCAGACTCATTCTCCATCCAGCCTTGTTCCCTTGCTGGTGAGGAGTTATGATCTCTTGGAGGAAGACAGGCATTCTGGTTTTGGGTGTTTTCATCCTTTTTGCACTGGCTTCTTCCCATCTTTTTGGATTTACTTAACCTGTGGTCTTCATAGTTGGTGACTTTCATATGGGGTCTCTGAGTGGATGTCCTGTTTGTTGATGATGTTATTCCTTTCTGTTTCATAGTTTTCCTTCTAACAGTCAGGCCCCTTTGCTGTAGAACTGCAGGCGGTTCACTCCAGACCCACTTGCCTGGGGATCACCTGCAGCAGCTGCAGAACAGTAAGGGTTGCTGCCAGTTTTTTCTTCTGCTATCTTTATCCTGGAAGGATACCTGCCAGATGTCAGTCTGAGCTCTCCTGTATGAGGTGACTCTTTGGCTATATGGGGGTCAGGGAGCTGCTTAAGGAGACAGTCTGTCCTTTATAGAAGCTCAAGTACTGAGCTGTGAGCTCCATTGTTCTGTTCAGAGCTGCTGGGCAAGTACATTTAAGTCTGCTGCAGCAGAACTCATAACCACCTTTTCTTCCCAGGTGCTCTGTCCTGGCAAGATAGGGCTTTATTTATAAGTTTCTGTCATGCCGCTGCCTTTTTTCAGGGATGCCCTACCCAGTGAGGAGGTAGCATAGTCACAGTCTGCCAGTAGAGGCATTGATGAGCTGCTGTGGTCTCTGCCCAGCTGCTATGTGAACTTCCTTGCAGTTTTGTTTATAGGAGTATAGTTAGAACTGCCTTGGTAATGGCAGGCTGCCTCAGTAATAGTGGACTACCCTGGTAGTGGTGGACTGCCTCAGTAATGGCAGGCACCCTTCCCCAACAGACGTGGACCACCCGTGGACCATGGGTTCAGCTGTGCTTGCTGTGAAACTCTCAATCCAGAGTGTTTCAGATTGCTGGTCTTTGTGGAGGTGGGACTGGCCAAGCCAGATCACCTGGTTCTCTGTTTCAGTCCCCCCCCCTTTTTTTTTTTTAACGCTTCAACAAATCTACTTTAATTCCAAAAGAAATTAATCTAGAATGGTCAGTAACATGCAACATACTTCTGTTTCTTTTATAGGTATCTATCTAATACAAGTTTATTTGTGTATGTGCAATATATAATAACTCTACCTTAGATATGAGTCCTAACAGGATGAAAATATTTTCTTGCAACTACTACTTTATGCCTATGAAGGTGTGAACTTGAAATGTCCTCCTGTCTTAAATCCAAGTTAGTTACAGTATCCTCACAAAATTTTTCAAATTATTAATGACCTAATTTCATTTAAAAAACAGTTTCAGCAAATATGAAAGTACAAAGTCCTGTTACTTGTCCATTAATAGTATGAGAAAAAAAAAGAGATGATATATTCATCTATAGAAAAAGTGTGTTTAGCGAACAGTTCTGGTAGTATTTCATATGGTAAAGTATTGAAAGGTATGATAAGCAGCCCCTTTGCCCAGGGAGAAAAAATGGCTTCAGTGTGTTTCTCTTCCAAATTGCTTAGTAGCTCCAAGTGATTTTCAAATTGGGGGGCAGATTACTGGCAATGAGTTCATCAAATTTAGATCTATCTTGAACAGGAATGTTATAGAATTCAAGAACATCTCTAGCCGTGCACATCTGATGGAGTCTGGAATTAGGGACTACATGACCCAAGTCATCAGCTAAATGCACCAAGAGACTGAACTTTAGACGGCCATCTTCCAGGGAGACGTCTTGCCAATTACAAGGAAGAGATGAACCAAAAACTTTTTTAACATAAGATTCCAAACGACTCTGGAGATCTTCAGGTGGTGTGTATGCTCGGCTTTGTAAGGGTGGACACACTAGAATAGATTCCTTTTTCACCTCTTCTACAGTCTCAGCAACCACTGGCTCTATCTCTTTTCTGGATCGAGACCAAAATTCTCTACGTGTTGCCCCTGAGACTTTCCACATGAAGGCTCTTCTGGTAATGCCGGACACATATCGCGCGGCCATCTTCACTCCAGTCCCCCCTTTTTTATCACTTGAATGGGTGACTCTGTCTCCCAGGCATTCCAGTCACCAGTTGAAACGGCACCTGGATTTATGTGAGTTTCTATGCAGAGACCTGCTGCTCTGGCTGAAACAACTGCAAGGGAGATTGGTGATGCTTTTTTGCCTGGGAATCTCCTGGCCTGGCTCCTTGTTTCAGTCCCCCTTTTTTTTTTTCAGTTGATCAGGCGACTTTGTCCAAGCATTCCAGTCACTCTCTGCATTTTTGCTGGGAGCTACAATCCAGAGCTGTTCTTATTTGGCCATCTTGAATCCCCCTGGTCTGCTTCTGCAGTCTTATTCAGTGGTTCCCAGTCACCACTCCAGCCTCTGAAGCTGGTTGGGCCATAAGTTGGTGACCACATTGATGTCCCTGATGTCCCTAGAGCTCTCTGCACAGTCAGTGCTGGGGCCAGCACCACTTATGATCAGTGTTTCTCTTGCTTGGCACTGCTCCTGCCCTCAGTCTCCAGGCCTCTTTATTCAGTCCTGCCTCAAGGACTCAGCCTCCATCTCTGCCTAAATCAGCAAATTTCCATCCCGCTGTGGAATTCCTCCAGGAATATGTATTTCCCTCAGTTAATGTCCAGAAATAATTTCCTTCATCAGCCATGACTCTAAGCAATGTTCTGAATGTTCAGTTTTTTCCTACTTGAGTCCAAGATGGGCTTTCCCCATGGTTCTCATAAGTAACCCAGGATCGTTCCTCTAAGCAATTTGGAGTCTCACCTGGTTCCCAGTGTAGCCACTTGGAGTCCTGTGTCCCATAGTAGGCCAGGACTCTGGGGGCAACAGTGATTAATTAATTTCTCAGGGGTCTTCAAGAAATGCTAGGTGTGGGTACCTTCTGCCTCAAAGACTCAAAGTTATACTTTGTCATCACCCTCGGGCTTCTTAAGACCCCTCCTCTGAGAATGCCACACAGAGAAGTTAAGGAGAATCAAAACAGACAGGGTTTGCTGGGTTTTCCCACTCTGTCTATTCACATGAGATCATTTGCTTTTTGTCCAATCGGATTTCTACATGGCTGTGCACTCTTTCTTGAATTTAAGCTTTAAAATGAACAGTTTTCCCTTGGTTCTTTGGATATTCATTTCTGAAGTTTCCCATGTCAAATTAAACTTTGATTAAGTGAATCTCTTGTGCTTACAAAAAAAAAAGACCTCCTCTCAAGAAGGTTCATTTCATTGGCAATTTCAGGAGCTGTTATGTCTGTCATCTATTATACATAGGGTCCCCTTTCCACTGTAGGGGTCTGATATGCTCAGGCATAGACTCCTCCACTGGTGCAAACCTGGTTTTTGTTGTGTGATGCTCCCCCTGTGATGTGGGTATCTGGAAATGGCTCCTTCCCTTACAGCCTGTTGCTTCTCTAGAAGGTATATGACCCCCTCACCAAATGGGCCAGGGCCTTCTCTGAACAGATTCACATTTTCCACTACCCAGGTGTTCCTTTTGGTTTCTAGCTCTGAATCACTTCTCCTTTTTCCTCTCTTTCTGGGTCTTAAACTAACAAGGATGGACTATGGTTTCAGCAAATTCTTGGGGACAAGGCCTCATTGTAACTTTTGTAGTTGATGTGTATTTTATTGTGGTCATAGGCCACTTCCTTTTTTTTCTTTTTTGTTTTATTGTACTTTAGACTCTGAGGTACATGTGCAGATCATGCAAGATTGTTGCATAGGTACATTCATGGCAAGGTGGTTTGCTGCTTCCATACCCCCATCACCTATATTTGACATTTCTCCCCACATTATCCCTCCCCACCCTCCCTCCCCTAGCCCCCCGATAATGGGCCCCAGTGTGTGATGCTTCCCTCTCTGTGTCGATGTGTTCTCATTGTTCAATACCCGCCTATGAGTGATAGTGTTGAACAATGAGAACACGTGGACACAGAGAGGGGAGCATCACATACTGGGGTGTTTGATTTTCTGTTCTTACATCAGTTTGCTGAGAATGATGGTTTCCAGGTTCATCCATGTCCCTACCAAGGACATGAACTCATCATTTTTTATGGCTAACTCATCATTTAGTATTCCATGGTGTATATGTACCACATTTCCTTTGTCCAGCCTATCATCGATGGGCATTTGGGTTGGTTCCAGGTCTTTGATCTTGTAAACAGTGCTACAATGAACATGCACGTGCATGTGTCCTTATAGTAGAACAATTATAAGCCTTTGGGTAGTAGCCTTTTAGTAGAACAATTTATAAGCCTTTGGGTATACACCCAGTAATGGGATTGCTAGATCAAATGGAGTTTCTATTTCTAGATCCTTAGGGAATTGCCACACTGTCTTCCACAATGGTTGAACTAATTTACACTCTCACCAATAGTGTAAAAGTGTTATTTCTCCACATCCTCTCCAGCGTCTGCTGTCTCTAGATTTTTTAATGATCACCATTCTAACTGGCGTGAGATGGTATTTCAATGTGGTTTTGATTTGCATTTCTCTAATGACCAGTGATGATGAGCATTTTTTCCTATGTTTGTTGGTTGCATAAATGTCTTCTTTTGAAAAGTGTCTGTTTGTTCATATCCTTTGCCTACTTTTGGGTAGGTTGGTTTGTTTGTTTGTTTTTCTTGTAGATCCGTTTTAGTTATTTGCGATTCTGAATATTAGCCCTTTGCCAGATGGGTAGATTGCAAAAGATTTTTCCCATTGTTGGTTGCTGGTTTGCTCTAGCAATTGTTTCTTTTGTTGTACAGAAGCTCTGAAGTTTAATTAAATCCCACTTGTCAATTTTGGCTTTTGTTGCAATTGCTTTTGGTGTTTTACTCATGAATTCCTTGCCTATGCCTATGTCCTGGATGGTTTTGCCTAGATTTTCTTCTAGGGCTTTTATGGTGTTAGGTCTTATGTTTAAGTCTTTAATCCATCTGGAGTTAATTTTAGTGTAAGGTGTCAGGAAGGGGTCCAGTTTCTGCTTTCTGCCACTTCTTTATAAAAACATATTAAACTTTGTATTTTACAACCACATTGGTAAATGGTGTATACATTTCTGGCTAGATTTATTGGTATATATATTCATCATCATTATATTCACTTTAGGAAATGATTTTCTAAAAATTATAACATTTTCATGTACCCCTACAGATATTGTGGGCCTGGATCCTTGAAGCTGCCTTGCCTGAGAAAAGAGTTGACCCTGGTGGAGGTGAGCTGTCCTGAGAAATAGACAGGGTCTTCCTGAGTGAGGGGATGGCACCAGAAAGAAGAGGGACAGGCTGAGGTAAGAGCAGAAAAGGTGGCAATAACCAACCCCTGGTGACAGGTACGCTGGGGACATGAAGGAGACCCCAGATTCCATTTAAACATCCCCTGCTGTGCTGGGTCCCGCAGAGCACACTCACTTCCCTCCACCCTCATTACCTTTGCAGCTCACTGTGGGGCAGGGGAGGATGGACCCCATTCCCACTGCAGAGAAAGGACTCAGGGAAACTCAACAATTTAGGAGGATGTTATGAAACTCAGTAATTATATTTTTATGTGTCTAAAATAAGATAATATTATAAATAATATTTTTTTAAATTTTTATTGCATGCAATGTTAAAAAAATTAAATCTGAGGCCAACATCCATGATGAACAAAAATCATAATTTAAAAACCAGACACCATCCACCCTGCTTTGCAGTTCTCTTATCCCTGGCTGGCTCTGGTCTGAAACCTGAACACCTCGGGGAGGCCCAGGGACAGCGCAGAGGAGACTGGTGTGGACAGCAGGGCTCAGCACACACAGGAGGACTGGAGTAAAAGCAGAGCCTCTGAGCAGGACCCCACCTCAGACCCCAGAGCCTGAGGAACCCAGAGAGAGGCATGTGGGCAGGTGGTAGGATGAGGGTAGGGAAACAGTCTTCAGAGAGAGGCCCAGTGCTTGGGCAAGAGATGTTGAGAAAGCAAGTGCTCCACAGAAGCCTCGTCCCTCACCTGACACTTGCAAGGCCTATCTGTGGCCTGTCTGTGTCTGCCTCCCACAGGTAGCCTGAATGTGAGGCCTGGAAAGCCTCCCTTTTCATGAAATGACAAAGGGAACTTGATGATTTGCAGTTAGTTTATTGAAATGAAAATGAATTTGAGGTTTCAACAATTGCCTTGCAGTTTCCACAAAAAAAGGTCCAAAGGAAAAAGAAAATAAGAAAAATTGTGGTTTCTAGCAGTAGGCAGAAGTTTTCTGGCCATCTTCCATGTTGTAGTGGTGTCTGAGTCAAAGGTCCTGTATAAAGTTAGTTGAGTGCACAGTAAACGCTGTTATATATTATTTCCTGGAAAACAAAAGCAGGCCACTTAGATTCGCAAATCACTCTTAGAAAGTGAGATACTAAAATACAGACATTTCTCTTCGTGTTGTTTTTCTGCATTTGTTCACAAACATCTAACACTTAGGAAAATTTGCACTGGAAGCAAAACAATAATTCTATTTTCATTTATTCTGCCATCCAGAAGACACATTTTTTTTTAAGGCAATGTTTCTCTGCCTCCCAGGCTGGAGTACAAGTGGCATTATCTCAGCTCTCTGCAATCTCTGCCTCCAGGTTCAAGCCATTTTCCTGCCTCGGCCTCCCAAGTAGGTGGGATTACAGATGCCTGCCACCATGCCCAGTTAATTTTTGTATTTTTAGTAGAAATAGGTTTTCACCATGACGGCCAGGCTGGTCTTGAACTCTTGACCTCAGTTAATCCACCCACCTCAGCTTCCCAGAGTGCTGGGGTTACAGTTGTGAGCCACCACTCAAGACCCAGGAGACACTTACTCCTACAGACATCCAACAGGGGTCAGGGTTTTAGGATCTTTTCCCTGCCAGGATCCCCTTAAGATTTTCTTCTCCAAAAATCCTATTCCTTGAAATAATTTATCCAATGCCTATGTGACATGCACTATTGGATGAAGACGTGCCAGTTGAAACTGATTCTGAGACCGCTCTTTCCATACAGAATTGTTTTTGTTTTTGTTTTTAAGAGACGTTGTCTCCCTATGTTGCCCAGGCTGGAGTGCAGTGGCTATTCACAGGCGCGATCCCACTACCGATCAGCATGGGAATTTTGACCAGCTCTGTTTCTGACCTGGGCCAGTTCATCCGTCTTTAGGTAACTTGGTGGTCCCCCACTCCCAGGAGGTCACCATATTGATGCCAAATTTAGTGCAGACACCAGATCAGCATAGCGCACTACACCCAGAACTCCTGTACTCACGTGGTCCTCCTGCTTCAGCCTCCTGAGTAGCTGGGACTACAGGCACACACCACTGCACCCGGCTACAATGCAGAATTGTTAAAACCTCAGCTCAGATATATGAATGTGATGGTTTGGAGTTGCTGTGTCACCTTACAAGTGAGAAATATTGTAGCAGTCTGAGGCTCTTCACCCTTTACCTTGGAATAGATTTAAAAATATTGGAGCTAGGTACAATTCGTCTACTCTAGGTTTTTAAAGAAGAAATGATTCTACAAATGTTTGGTAAGTCTTTACATTTTCTACCATAAAATGTTTCAAATGGAATTTTGAAATATTACATAAATGTTAAAAATAGAACCCGTAGGTAACATGGTTTTTTTAATGGGCAGAAATACTTGTTATAATTACAGACTTTTATTTTGATGAAGAATTCTGGCACGCGTGCTGTTTCACACCATGATCTGCACTTCCTATTTCCAGAGGTGCTTAATTAAATAGCCCATGATCCCCAGTCAGGTGTGCTAACAAATCTGGGCATGGGTTTTAAATTTTTTATATTAGAATCTGTAGGGTTTGCCCAAATAGTATTTTCTGCAGTGCGTAAAATAATTTTGAGAACATTTTGATTATTCATTACTATGAAAAGGAAAATTGTATTGTTGGTTGTTCCCAGTAGTGAGTGGCTCTTTGAGAATCAGATATTTTCTCTTGATAGCAAATGTCCAGCCTCACCAACATGGTGAAACCCCATTTCTACTGAAAATATCAAACTTGCCTGGCGTGGTGGCAGGCACCAGTAATTGCAGCTAGTGGGGAGACTGAGGCAGGAAAATACCTTGAAGTTGGGAGGTGGAGGTTTCAGTGAACTGAGATTGCACCACTGCACTCCAGTCCAGTGACAGAGTGAGACCCTGTCTCACAAAAATTAAAGAAAGGAAGAAAATGTAGGTGTATCTCTGTCCCTGTCTGTGTCCAAGTGTGTATGTCTATGTTTATTTTTCTGTGTCTATGTGCATGTGTCTGTGTGTTTCTATGTACGTGTGTGTCTGTGTCTCTGATTCTGCATGTGTGTGTCTGTGTCTCTGATTCTGCGTGTGTGTGTCTGTGTTTCTATGTGTCTCTGTTTCTATAAGTGTGTGTGTCTGTGTGTGTGTGTGTGTGTGAATGGACTGGGGAGCTGATTAGCTCTGCCTTCTTTTCTGGAGCTTTCTTTTCTGTCTTTCTTTCTTTCTTTTGTCTTTCTTTCCAATTATCACTCCCTGAAGACACTCAAAGTAAAGTTGCAAAGCACCCTTAAATTAACCGATGTATAAAGAAAGCTCGTTCACCAGTGCTTAACATTCCTAGTGGCATATTTGGAGCCTGTTTGTTTCTGGACAGTGATTTTAAAGGGCACATAAGAAAAAAACTGAAATTACCATCATCTCTTTAAAATTGTTCAGAGTTTCATTTGACTCGTTGAGGAAACACTGTTTGAATTCCCCTACAGCCTCTGCACTGTCATCACTGTCTATGAACTCTTGTAGATATTGCTGGAATTCTGGTACAGACACTTCAGAATCATGGGTCTTGTCGACCACATCCTCCAGCAGTTGGCAGCCAGAACCTGAGAAAAAGGCACAAGAACATGGGCCATCACCAGAGGGGTGAACATGTAACTGGGTTTTTTCTTGGATGCCAGTGATCTTTGTGGGTTTTTGGCCTCCAACCTCTTAAGGAATAAGTGGTGGGGCCACTGCAGGTGGACTTTATGCTCGCAAAAAGAATACCAGACCCAAAAAGCCTTGCAGAAAGGTGATTTTATTTAGGTAGAGAAAAGAGAAGGAAAGGAGAAGAGAAATGCTTCCACAAAGAGTGTGGAAGGGAATTCCAGAGGGGAAATCCCAGAAGGAGCTCCCACCATGTGGGAGGGGATTCCAGAAAGCTGGAAAATCCGGCTCAGGTGAGGGAGCACAGACTTTTATCCTGTTGGAAACCCCCACCTTCTCTAAGACCCTGAGCCAATGAAAGGAGTTCCTTAGAGCTTCCGCTGGAGTGACTGACTTTTAGTTTCTTCCCGCGACCGCAAAATTCAAACATAAACCATTGAATCTCCCAGATGGAGAGGGATGGGAGGGGGGCTTGGTGCTGGGAAATTCTTGCCCTTAAAGCTACGCCACCTCATGGACCCCAAGAGAGAACACATTCTCTCAAACCCATTCTGGGGATGAGCTCTGAGGCTGGTCATCTGCTTAACTCCCAGGAGAGACTGAGCTTCAGAAAGATTATGGTGCAGGGTCTCAGGTTTTCAATTCTAGGAGCATAAACTCAGTCTGCGCAAATTCTCCTGACCTCTAAAGCTCAGATCAGCCCATCCCTGTGCATTCTTGGTGAAGAGGACCCTCGAGAAATGAGCAGCTCTGACTGGGGACACACAGCAAACGCTGCTTCCACTTCTTTGGTCCAAAATCATACAATGCTCCCCTTTTGTCATTCCCAGCATCAAGTAGGGGTTCAATGATTTAAGATGAATGGGCCCAAGATATTGTCCATCAGCTCTATTAAGTCAACTGCAATAAAAAAGGAACCTAACACAGAACTTCTTGCTTATGATAGGATCTGAGGTGGCCCCCACTGTTGGGCAATGGAAAGTGCTCAGGACGTGGATTTGCATGAGCTGCTTGTGCTCTGGACTCTGCTGTTTTCTATTTAGTTGACTGTGAACTTGTCAGCTATTCACCCACTTTCACCTACTTTGGCAACAAATGAGGCAGAGTGTGCAGGGTAAGCTTTGTGACTGCACAACCCCTAGCTTTGAGGCAGACCTCCCTGCCCAAAACTCACCTGCATAGCAGCACAGAGGGAGGGCCACCAGCATGAGGACCACCAGCAGCTTCATGGTGAGGCAGGTGCTGTCGGCGTTCAGTTGTGTGTGGCAGAGATCAAGGAAGCTGCTGTGGAGGTGAGTGCCCAGCACTGCTCTATTTATTCCCCAGGGAGGCACCTTAGTCCCTTCCAGGAATAAAGCAATGTGTCAACCTGGCGTGAGACCAGGACACATTAGCAAGCACCAAGGGGAACCCCGCCAGCCTGTGCTCTGTTTGTAGAAACAGAGAAGGCAGTGATTTGGGGTCCCCTGACAATTTGGGGACTGCAATAATGACACATGGCTCCAGATAAACTGAATGTGACAGTGTTTTCCAAAATACAAAGCAAAACCAACAATGTGACCTGTGTTCTCGTCACTGTGGTGATTGTGATCATGACTTCTTTATTCCTTCCTGCCTTGTGCTTCCTGCCGCCTCAACTCTTCATCTGCCTCTCTTCACCTCTTCTCCTGTTTTTCAAGGTGCACACAGCTTCGTATCCTGTCTTTCTCTCCTGGAACTATTATAGTTGGAGTAGGTGCAATACCTGTATCTTCCTGGGACCTGGGAGGCAGTCCTTCTTCACCCACAGTCATTCCTTTTTCATTAAAGGTGTTTCAAGTGCAAAGGGAATATATTAATATCTAATCTCTGGGTTTTTTATTTTTTGAAGTTGCAGAGCACATGGGCAATATGTGCCAGTTTGTTACATAGGTAAACGTGTGCCATGGTCGTTTGCTGCACCTATCAACCCATCAGCTAGGTATAAAACCAAGCATGCATCAACTCTTTTCCTTAAAACTCTCCCTTCCTGACCTCCCACAACAGGCCCCATTAAGTGTTGTTTTTCTCCGTGTGTCCATGTATTCTCATTGTTAACCTCCCACTTATAAGTGAGAACATACAATACTTGCTTTTCTGTTCCTGTGTTAGTTGCTGAGGATAATGTCTTCCAGCTTCATCATTGTCCCGGCAAAAGACATACTCTCCTTCCCTTTTATAACTGCATAGTATTCCATGATGTATACATGCCACATTTTCTTTATCCAATCTATTATTGATGGGTATTTGGCTTAATTCCAGGTCTTTGCTATTGTGGATAATGCTGCTATGAACATACACATGCATGTATCTTTATACCAGAATGATTTATATTCCTTTGGGTACATACATAGTAATGGGTTTACTGGGGCAAATGATATTTCCAGTTCCAGATCTCTGACAACTTGTCCCTCCATCTTGCACAATAATTGAACTAATCTACATTTCTATCAACAACGTAAAAGCATTCCAACTTCCCTGCAACCTTGCCAGTATCCGTTGTTTCTTACCTTTTTAATAATTGCCATTCTAACTGGTGTGAGATAATATTTCATTGTGGTTTTGATTTGCATTTCTCTAATGATCAGTGATGTTGAGCTATTTTTCATGTATTTATTAGCCACTGAAACTTTCAGTGTTTTAAAAATAAGAAATTAGCCCAAGTTTACAAATTCACTGTAGTAGAAACCTATGAATTAATATTTATTTATCACTTTGGTAGCATTTTAAGGTTTCCCTCCCACTGATTGAAAGGATGCTGTGAGTTAGTGGAGTAACTGAATTCCTGGGCAGGCAGTGCTGGGCAGTGGGCGGTGATGGGATTTAGGCTCATGGAAATGTGGGCTTAGATCCTGGAGGCCGTATGTAGTCATGCCATGTCTTTGGGCAAGTTACAATGCTGGTTTCTCTAGGATTTCTGTCTCTCTTTTGTGAAATGGACGTAAATGATACCGTGCTAAAATTTGTAATGATGTTGGATACTCTATGCCAAGTTTTTAGAACATGGTGTAGCATAAGAGAATTCTGAAATGTCAGTTTTCATCTATATACACATCCTTTGTTGACCACATAACTTGTGGGCTTCTCCTATGAGCTGAGCCATGGAAATTTCATTGTAGACAAAAATTCAATCAAGTCCTTGCCTTCATGTACTTTCCTTTCCCAGAAGTTCAAAAATAACCCTGCAAATGAATCAGAGATATTGAGAAGTGAGAATTGCTGCAAAGAAAAGCAGAATATCCATAATGGCAGAATGCTGTCATGGACTGGATGGTGAGGGGCAGTGTCCTGTAAGCAGCCCAAGGCAGCCTGGAGAGCAGGTGCCATTTCAGCTGAGGCTTGAATGAATGGAGAGTGATATACAGAGACACATCTGAGGAAGAGTGTTCCAGGTTGGGAACAGCAAGTACAGGGCCTGAGGGTGGAGGGCACTTGGTGAGGTCAAGGAAGGTAGGGCACAAGTACCTTTTGGGGACAAGTTGGCTTCACACAATAGAAATCAGCCCTCATTTATTTAGGAATAACACAAAGACAAAAGGTACTAGAAACACAAAGTTGGCTCAAGTTTAACAGAAATAAATGAGACAGCCAAAATTATGTGTCCCTTCCTACTCAAGAATGCATTATTTGCTGTCTGGATTATTTGTGACATATATTTGCCATCATTCAGCCAGAGCCTATGATACCAAGAACAAACCTAATTTTGGGAGGACAGAAAGTAGAAGGGTTGTGTACTTACCAGTGTAAACGGTTGACCATGGCTGGCATCCTTCATTCCCAGGGGAAGTTAAGGACTTTGATCAGGAAATGAGTGCTGTCTTTTTAGCCAAGACTTATTGGGTCTCTGCCTAGTGCCACAGTCCTTATGACCCTGCTCTGTCACCTCTTGGGCCAAAGGTGACAGGTGCAGTTGCCCACACTAAAAAGGTGTTTTCTTTAACCTCCATCAGGACATCTGAAGGTGATTATTCTCTCGTGAATGAAATAACAGTAACTCAAGCCTAAAAAGACTCATTGGCAGCTGGGCACAGTGATTCATGCCTGTAATCCCAGAACTTTGGGAGGCTGAAGGGGGCAGATCACGAGGTCAGGAGTTCAACACCAACCTGACCGACATGGTGAAACCCCGTCTCTACTAAAAATACAAAAATTGGCTAGGCACGGTGGCACACGCCTGTAATTCCAGCTACTCAGGAGGCTGAGGCAGGAGAATCGCTTGAACCCAGGAGATGGAGGTTGCAGTGAACTGAGATCATGCCACTGCATTGCAGCCTGGATGACAGAGCAAGACTGTCTCAAAAAAAAAAAGGACTCATTGGCAATGCAGTCTTACCAGAAAGAACTAGGAGAGCCCCAGAACTCAGCACACTCGTGTTGCTGGTGCAGTTTGCAGTCTTTTTTTCTTCACAAAGGGTCTTTGCTTGGGTCTCTTAATGAAGTTCAGGAACTGGGGAAGTCTAGTGTCCTTCAGTGCCATGCTTAGTTTCACTAATATTTATTCATCACCTGCTGTGACAAGTACACTGCAAAAATAAATTATTTACAAGTTCTATCTGGAGTGAGCTGGTGTCTCTGGAAAGAATTAAAGTCCTTGGTAAGAAATAGTGATGTTTGGGCTGTCCTCAGGTTCTCAGGAGACTCAGATAAAGACATATTAATATTTTTTGACATTTGAAAGGCCCTGCCATCCTTAATATTAAGTAGCAACTTTTTTGAGAGCCACACGGGGTTTAGTGATTTGTGCGTTTAAACAAAAAGCATAAAAATGTTTTTTGAAGGTGAAATGATCAAGAAGTTTTATATTTTAAATTGTGCATTATGGGTATGAACCACCTCCAGTGTGTTTGAGGAAACATAACACAGATATACTTTTTTTACTTCATTCCCTGCATCTAGTTTATCCTCTCCCCTACTAGGTTGGTGGGAAACCACTTGAGACAGGTCTTTTGAGATGAATAAGAGACTTTGCACAATGCAGATATTAAGTGAGGAGCTGCTTATCCAGGAGACTTTAGGAAAGGCCTCTGGTCTTGGAGTTGTCTTGTTTCGCATTTAGATGTTGAGTAAGTCACCAATGCCTCTCCCAGACCCAGTGCCTTCCTTGTCTTAGTCCAAGTCTGGGACTGGGATTCCATGTCCATGTGTATCTCAGTGTTTAATCCACACCCTACCACCACCCCCATATTTCAGCTCAGTACACCAAAATGTGCCTGAAGAAACCTGCAAAGACTGACATTCCCCTGAATGGGTATGTGTGTGCATGACAACATAGGGTTGGGATTGTGTGAACAGAACCATGTGATTCCCCTAAAGAGACCACAAACATCAGCAACACATTGAAACCTCTCCTTTCTGAAATGGAGCTGAGAAAAGGAGAGTCTGTAGCCTCCATGGGGAGTCTACAACAACCAAGGAAGAACCCTCTTCCTCTTACACAAAAATGCAAGAAAATGGGTGTCATAGTAGTGTGGTTTTTATGTGCAGTTGTCCAAAGAAACCTGTGTCCTTTTGTGCCTTTCAGAGGCCTGAGAAGACCCACACAGGAGACTATCAGCCCCAATGGGAAAGGAGAGGTGCAGAGAGAGAGATTGATGAAGGGCTCTGGAAGTCCAGAGGATGGAGATGGTGCTTTCCTTTAAGTAGGAAAAACTTCCTCTGACTCAGAGGAACAGGGGTAACTGTGGATAGAAAACAAGTAGGTTAAAAGTGAATACGTTCAGATGTATCCACCTCACCTCAGGGGAGGTGAGGATGTGTCCAGAGGAGTCAGATGATTGACAAGTCAGGAAGAAATAAAACCCCTTATTCCAATGGGTAGTCCTACCCCAGCAGGACATTCCCAAGGCACCTGGAAAGAGATGTGGGAAGGGAAGACTTGGGAACAGAGGAACTGGGAAGCTGCAGCTCTGCTGAGCACCTCTGTGCTGTGCTGCCCTTCCAGTCCCTGCAAGTTCTGCAGCTTTTTCCTTTCATGGTCCAATGGCAGATGGCTGGTGAGTGAGGACTCTGAGCTGGACCCTCTGTGTTTTCATGCCACCTTCTCCATTTGCTGACTGCCACATTGGATAGGAGTCTTGATCCTCTGTGTCTCCCTTATAACAGAAACAGTCATAGAATTTTGACTCATCAGTGAGTTAACAAGTGTGAGGTCCTGAGAACAGTGCTTGGCACAGAGTAGGTGCTACCTCAATATCAGCTGGTGTCATTATTTTTATATAATTATCAAATGTGTTTCTGATAAACTCTAAGGTGCTTTGTAGTCTCTGAAAACTGAGTTTGCACATCACTTTTTCTAAAACAGAGCAACCTACTAAAATACAGGCTAAAAGTTTCACTTTGAAAGGAAAGCACTGTGTTGATTTATGTTTGTGTAATGTTTTATGAGCTCTTCTTTTCTCAAAGACATTAAAGATATAATTTGTAAAAGACTTCTTGGCTGGGTGCAGTGGCTTATGCCTATAATCCCAGCACTTTGGGAGGCAGAAGCAGGCGGATCATGAGGTCAGGAGTTCAAGACCAGCCTAGCCAACATGGTGATACCAAATCTCTACTAAAAATACAAAAGTTAGCCAGTCATGGTGGCACACACCTGTAGTCCCAGCTACTTGGGAGGCTGAGGCAGAAGAATCACTTGAACCTGGGAGGCAGAGGTTGCAGTGGGCTGAGGTCGTGCCACTGCACACCAGCCTGGGAAACAAAGTGAGACATCTCAAAAAAAAATTTCTCAGAGAGAGATCCAAGACAGCTGATGACTAGCAGTTTGGGATTGTAGCTCCCAGTGAAAGCATAGAGAAGAAGAGGACACCACACTTTCAGATGAATTTTTATTGCTCACAGACCAGGAGATTCACAGCAGAGGAGCCCCACAGGTCACCAGCGTGACTCTTGTGGCTGGCGTGATGGTTTTGCCAGTGCCCCAGCGCAGCAGTTCTTGGTGCAGAGTAAATGGGACTGGGTCCCCTTTTGGTCGATGTTTGGAGCTCTGGGAAGGCAGATTCGCCTATTCAGCTGATTGAAAAAGGGGCTTAAGAAGGAAGACAGACCAGAGTTTCCCAGGCAGAAAAGCACCATGAATCTTAATGCCGCTGTTTTAGCTGGCGCAGTGGGTTGCTCAGATTCCAGCACTGGGAATCAACAAGTTGGATGTCCACTCAGAGACCTAATTTGAAAGTCGATAATTACAAAGACAACAGGTGGATACATTTACAATGATGGGAAGAAGCCAGTGTAAAAAGCCTGAGAATACCCCAAATCAGAATGCCTCTCCCCCTATAGGGGATCACAGTTTCTCATCAACAAGGGAACAAGGCCTGATGGAGAAAGAGTGTGTTCCAATAACAGAATTAGGCTTCAGAAAGTGGATAATAAGAAACTTCTGTGAGTTAAAAGAACATGTTCTAGCCCAATGTAAAGAAACTAAGACCCTTGAAAAAAGGTTTGACGAAATCCTAATGAGAATAGACAATCTAGAGAGGAATATAAGTGAATTAATGGAAGTGAAGAATACAATACGAGAACTCTGTGAAGTATGCACAGGTTTTAACAGTCGAATTGATCAAGCAGAAGAAAGGATATCAGAGGTCGAAGACCAACTTAATGAAATGAAACGAGAAGACAAGATGAGAGAAGAAAGAGTAAAAAGGAATGTGCGAGGTCTCCAAGAAATACGGGATTATGTGAAAAGACCTAATTTACATTTGATAGGTGTACCTGAATGTCATGAAGAGAATGAATGCAAGCTGGAAAATATTCTTCAGGATATTATCCAGGAAAACTTTCCTAACCTAGTAAGGCAGGACAATACTCAACTCCAGGTAATACAGAGAACACCACAAAGATATTCCTCGAGTAGAGCAACCCCAAGACACATAATCGCTAGATTCACCAGGATTGAAATAAAGGAGAAAATTCTAAGGGCAGCTAGAGAGAAAGGTCAGGTTACCCATAAAGGGAAGCCTATTAGACTCACAGCAGATCTCTCAGCTGAAACCCTACAAACTAGAAGAGAGTGGGGGTCAATATTCAATATCCTCAAAGAAAAGAATTTTCAACCCAGAATCTCATATCCAGACAAACTAAGCTTTATAAATGAAGGAAAAATAAAATTTTTCACGAACAACCAAGCACTCAGAGATTTCATCACCACCAGTCCTGCTTTACAAGATCTTCTGAAAGAAGCACTATACACAGAAAGGAACAACCAGTATCAGTCATCCCAAAAACTTACCAAAAGGTAAAGAGTAACTTCATAATGAAGAATCTATATCAACTAATGGGCAAAATAGCCAGCTAGCATTAAATGACTATATTAAACTCACAAATATCAATATTAATCCTAAATTTAAATGGATTAAATGCCTCAATCAAAGACACAGACAGGCAAATTGAATGAAAAGTCAAAACCCATCAGTATGCTGTATCCAGATCCATCTCATAAGCAAGGACACACAAAGACTCAAAACAAAGGGTTGGTGGAAGACTTACCAATCAAATGGAGAGCAAAAAAACAAAAACAAAAACAAAAACAAAAAACAACAAGAAAAAACAGGAGTTGTAACTTTCATCTCCAACAAAATAGACTTTAATAGTAACAAAGACTAAAAGAAACAAAGAAGGACATTACATAATGGTAAAAGGATCAATGCAACAACAGGAGTCAATGATCATAAATATATATGCACCCAATATAGGAACACCCAGATACATAAGACAAGTTCTTAATGACTTATAAAGAGACTTGGACTCCAGCACAATCACAGCAGGAGACTTTGACACCACATTGTTAATATTCGATGGATCAACGAGATAGAAAATTAACAGGGACATCTATGATTTGAACTCAGACCTGGAATAAGTAAACTCAGTGAATATTTATACAATTCTTCACCCCAGGTCCACAAAACATACATTTTGCTCAGTGTGCAAAACATACATTTGCACATTACACCTATTTTGAAAGTGACCACATATTTGGAAGTAAATCACTCTTCAGCATTTGCATAGCAAATGAAATGAAAGACTTCTTCACAGACTTAAATGAAATATTGGTTGGCTGTTTATTTGTTATTTTCTTCCCTTATTCCTTCCTGTCTCCACTGTTAAGCACAATTATCGGCATAAAAGAGGTTTTTTTATACCCATTTTTAGATTGCATTCCATCCTGGGCAACAGAGCAAGACTCCTGTTCTCTCTCCCCCTTTCTCTTTCTTTCCTTAAAAAAAAAAAGTAAAATAGTGAACGTACAGCTACTCCATAGACAAAGTAGTATGTTCCCGAAAGTAAGAGGAGGAACACGTCCACCCTAGGTTCCATGCTTGCTTATATACAGGATAAAAGGAGATTTTGAGGAGATGTGCTCTGCTGCAAGAGTTTGTGATAAAGGATTAATTTTCTTAATTATAATATTTTGCAAGAATCGATATCATGATCTTTAAAGTAAAATTAGGAATGCCTTTGTTTGCTAGATATGGGGATATATTGGCATACTCCCAAGTCTGGGTCTGTTGAGAAAACATTGTTAATTTGTTCCCTTAACTGTAAACATCTAGAGGCTAGGAATGCCTGACTTTCCGAGAATACAGCCCAGCAAGTCCCAGCCTCATTTTTTTAGCCCTCACTCAAAATGGAGTTGCATGGTTCAAACACCTCTGAGAAACAGGGTCAGGGTTCTGCAGGGGTGATGGAGGCTAACAATAAAGTCCATCCTAATCTCCCTGACAGCCCTCAGTAAAAAAAAAAAAAGAAAAAGAAAATTCTCTCCCAAGTATATTTCATATACTGCTTCTATATTAATCTTTTGGAACCCAGCTCTAATTAATTGTCCATATTTTAAAAATCATTTGGCCGGGTGCGATGGCTCATGCCTATAATCCCAGCACTTTGGGAGGCCGAGGCGGGTGGATCATGAGGGCAAGAGATCGAGATCATCCTGGTCAACAAGGTGAAACCCCGTCTCTACTAAAAATACAAAAATTAGCTGGGCATGGTGGTGCGCGCCTGTAGTCCCAGCTACTCGGGAGGCTGAGGCAGGAGAATTGCTTGAACCCAAAAGGCAGAGGTTGCGGTAAGCCCAGATCATGCCATTGCACTCCAGTCTGGGTAACAACAGTGAAACTCTGCCTCAAAAAAAAATCATTTAAAAATTGTACCCATCTTTATTAAGGTATAATCGATGGATATAAATTGTATATATTTATGGTGTAAAACATGTTTTGATATGTTTATATTATTAAAGGATTAAAGTATCATCTCAAAACTTGTGTGATAAGAACACACAAAATTTTGTGTGATAAGAACTTACAATCTAATTTCTTAATAATTTTTATGAAAATGTTGAATAAAATATGAATGAAATAACATTTTATGTTAGATCCAAATGACAGGCACTGTTGTAAGCCTCTTTGAATCTCACAGCCACAATCCTGTGAGCAGTGTGGCCATAGCACTGATTGTAAATGTGGGGCACTTTGGAGACCATCTGGGAACCCTAAAAGGGTGGACCCCAAGACAGCAACATAAACCAGTACTGTCCTGAGCAAACTGGATGTGTGAGCACCACCCTGTGAGGTGGGCAGAACATTCAAACCAAGCTACAGGACACAGAGATTCCATAGAATTTCCCGGGACACAGCTAGGAAGTGGCAGAAGCAGGATATGAAGCCAGGCATTCTGCTGCTCTCAACACTTCTTGGCTGGACCCTGAGGGACGTGCATATCATGGCTCAGATGGGTCCTGGAGGCCTTGATTCCCACTGCTGCTCTATATGTACTCCGGTTGATTGTACCAGCCCATTATTTTCTACCTGAGACCTTTGTTCCCTGTGGCCTCCCCTCCTCAACTGACCTTGCCTCAGACTCTCTGAGTTGAAATACTTCATCATTCCCAAAGTCACATCGAAGACAGCCCACATCTGGTCCCCCTTTCTCAGCCCCTGCATCTCCTGGATCTCCCTCTTCACAGGGCCCCTGGCTCTCCATGGGCAGCTCCATCCTGACATCTGTAGGACCATGATGCTGACCTTCCCTCTCTGCTCATGCCCCCGGACAGCATGTCCTCTGCATCTTCTGTCTTTGTGTGGCAACATTATACAGTAGATGCTCAATAAATAATTTTGTAATTGATTTTCTGGAGTAGAATTTGATGTTTTACAAGATTTTCCTGATGATATTATATGTATTATTATTAGGTCTATTTAGAAATAAGGCTGGGTGTGGTGGCTCACGCCTGTAATCGCAGAACTTTGGGAGGCCAAGGCAGGCAGATCACAAGGTCAGGAGTTCAAGACCACCCTGGCAAATATGGTGGAACACCATCTGTACTAAAAATACAAAAATTAGCCAGGTATGGTGACGGGCATATGTAGTCCTAGCTACTCAGGAGGCTGAGGCAGGAGAATCACTTGAACACGGGAGGAGGAGGTTGCAGTGAGCGGAGATCGAGGCACCACACTCCAGCCTGGGCAACAGAGCAAGCAAGAAGAAGAAAGAAAGAGAGAGAGAAGGAAGGAAGGAAGGAGGAAAGAATGAAAGAAAGAAAGAAAGAAAGAAAGAAAGAAAGAAAGAAAGAAAGAAAGAAAGAAAGAAAGAAAGAAAGAAAGAAAGAAAGAGAAAAAAGAAAGAAAAGGAAGGAAGAAAGAGGAAAGAAAAAAAGGTGCTTGTCTATTTTAAATCTTTAGTAAGGGGAAGGATCAAACACGACAATATTTATACCAATGTTCTCCTTTCCCAGGATGAGGAGTTCAGGGTTAGGGTGTCAGGACATGGGTAAGGAGCAGAGGTAGTTGGAGACTGTACCAACCAGGGCCTAGGCCACTTCAGGGTCCCTTTTCTCCAGAAGTGACCACTTCCATGACACTGTCTGACCTGGATCCACTTGATGAGTTCAGACCAGGAGCTGGATTTGGAAGCAGAGCCAGGAATAGGTTTCTGCCCCTAGCTAATTATCCATGGCTCCTTCACCAAATCCCTGAACTTTACTCAACCTGACATTTCCCTATAATGTGTGGTTAAAGGCTTACTCCTGGTACACACATGACTGTGGATTTAGTTCATCAAGTATTTGTGCTGACAGGTCCCTTAAGTTCATAATTTTTCTTTTTTCCAATGCCCCATTTTCCTGGTAACTGAAATGATCCCAGAGTTGTGAGTGTCCTGTCCTTACGGCCATTAGTAGAGTCATAGAGGAGAATTGAGGTAAAGTTTCCCACTCTAGAGCAGTGATGTCCCATCTTGGGCACATCTTCCCTCTTATCCTGACCCCTGCAGTTGTCAGTCCGGAGTTGTTTTGGTTGTCAGGGCTGGATGGTAGTGGGAGCACTATTGGCATCAAGTGGGCAAAAGCCAGGGGTGCTGCTGAACCTTCTACACTGCACAGGTTAGACCCCAAAAGGTTTATTCACTCTTGATGTCACTAAGATTGAGAAATCCTGAGCTAGAGAAATATCTACCAGCATTCAAGATGCCAGCAGGAGTGGGGGCATCTTTGTTCTCCAGTGGGGCTGGGTCAGCCTCACATCCATGCCTTTGTCCAGGCTGCTCCATGCACCTGGAGGCCTTAATTCCCCTGCCTGTCATTTTCATCTTCTCGGTGCTTCATGGTTCAGCTCAGCCATCACCTCTTCCACAAGCCTCCTTTGTATATCCTTGAATTATATGGGCGTTTAAACTGTATAATAAGATCTCAGTGATATACACTGTGTCCTCTTTAGTTCTACATCTTGTCTTTTCATTCAACTTGTTAATTAATTCTTTAAAAAAATTCATTCTTTTTCAACTTTTATTTTAGGTTCAGAGGTATATGTACAGGATGTGCATGTTTGTTACACAAGTAAACATGTGTCATGGGGGTTTGTTGTACTGACTATTTCATCACCGGGGAATTAAGCATAGTACCAATTAGTTATTTTTTCTGATTCCTTTTCCTCCCACCCTCCACCCTCCAGTAGACCTCAGTGTCTGTTGTTCCCCTCTATGTGTCTGTGTGTTCTCATTTATTAGCCTCCTCTTATATGTGAGGATGTGAGATACCTGGTTTTCTGTTCCTGCATAAGTTTGCTAAGGATAATTCTCTGCAGCTCTATCTATGTCTCTGCAAAAGACATGATCTCATTACGTTTTTATAACTACATAGTATTCCATGGTGTGTATGTGCCACACTTTCTTTATCCAGTCTATCGTTGATAAGGTTTTTGGTTGATTCCATGCCTTTGCTATTGTGAATAGTGCTGCAATGAACGTATACATGCATGGGATTACTGGGTAAAATGCTGTTTTTGACTTTATCTCTTTGAGGAAGACCACACTGTCTTACAGAATGGTCAAACTAATTTAACTCCCAACAACAGTGCATAAGCATTCCTTTTTCTCCACAACGTCACCAGCATCTGTTATGTTTTGACTTTTTAGTAATATTCATTCTGCCTGGAGTAAGATGATATCTCACTGTGGTTTTAATTTGCGTTTCTCTAATGATCAGTGATGTTGAGCTTTTTTTCATGTTTGTTGGCCACATGTATGTCTTCTCTGGAAAATGTCTGTCCATGTCCTTTGCCCACATTTTTGTTTGTGTGTGTGTGCGTGTGCAAGTATCAATTTGTTTAATTTTCTCATAAGTGCTGGATACTAAACCTTTGTCAGATGCATAGTTTGCAAAAATCTTCTCCCATTCTGTTTGGTCTGTTGATAATTTATTTTGCTCTTTAGTTTAATTAGTTCCCATTTGCCAACTTTTGCTTGTGTTGCAATTGCTTGGTATCTTTGTCCTGAAATCTTTGCCTGTGTCTATGTCCTGAAAGGCACTGCCCAGGTTGTCTTCCAGGGCTTCTATAGTTTGAGGTTTTATATATTAATACTCTTAACAAAATATAACATCCTCCTCTATAATTTGATGTGGTGTCCATTCTGCATTTACCTAAAACCATTTGCAGCTTCTTAGCTTCTTTCTGCCAACTATCTGCCCTCTGCCTAATTTTTTGTACTTTATCTTTTATCCTCTTTTTCCTTTTTTTTCTGTCTTCCAGCACCCTCTATTTTTCACAATTTTTATTTTTATTTTAAGTTCTGGGTTACAAGTGCAGAAAGTGCAGGATTTCTACATAGGAATACATGTGCCATGGTGGTTTGCTGCACCCACCTACCTGTCATCTAGGTTTTAAGTCCTGCATGCATTAGGTATTTGTCCTAATGCTCTCCCTCCCCCTTCTCCCCACCCACCAACAGGCCCCAGTGTGTGATGTTTTTCTCCCTGTGTTTATGCGTTCTCATTGTTCAATACCCACTTACAAGTGAGAACATGCAGTGTCTGTTTTTCTGTTCCTGTGTTAGTTTGCTGAGGATGATGCTTTCTAGTTTCATCCATGCCCCTATAAAGGCCAGGAACTCATTCTTTTTTAATGGCTGCATTGTATTCCATGGTGTATATGTGCCATATTTTCTTTATGCAGTCTATCATTGATGGGCATTTGGGTTGGTTCCAAGTCTTTGCTATTGTAAATAGTGCTGCAATAAACGTACAAGTGCATGTGTCTTTATAGTAGAATGATTTATAATCCTTTGTGTATATGTATTTTCAAAACATGCATCTGTATCAGCTTTTAAAAATAAAAGTTGCTGGATCAAATGGTATCTAGAACCAGAAATACCATTTGACCCAGCAACTTTTATTTTTAAAAGCTGGTATAAATGCATGTTTTGAAAAATAAAATAGTACAAAAAAGAATTTTATTAAAAGTGATCTTTCATTGCCCTTCCCCTAGGAACCCCCATTTCCATCCTCACCTTGAACTTCTTTCCCTGCAGAAGGATTTTCATGTTCTAAATAATTTTTATTGCTGTTTTCTTGAGCATCCACTAACTCCTATTTTAATTCCTGTTTACCAAATCTTAAGTCTTCCTCTTACTTATTCTACTCCTTTCTGGTGGAACATATTCTCCAATACCTTTCTGAGAAAAAGTTCATTGGTAATAAAATGTTTGAGGATTTGCATGCCTGAAAATGTCTGTATTCTGTCTTCATGCTTGAATGATGGTAGGCTGGATGTAGATTTACATCTGTGTAGAATCACAGGTTGTGATCCTCTGATTTTGAGTTGGTTTTTCCTCTGCCGTCCTGTTCTTGTGTTGGTTCCATTTTTATTCCCCATCTTTGGATGTGTCTTGTGTTTCTTTCTGGAAAGAAGATCTCTTCTTTAAGATGATGTTTCAAAACATTAACAAAAGATTTTTTGGTATGGGAACTTAGTGAATGTTTAAATCTCATTCCAATCAATTTTACACATTTTTTTCTGGGACATTTTCTTGTATTTTTGGGGGGGGGAGGACTTTCTTCCCACCATGATTTCTCTCATTTCGGATTTTTTTTTTTTAGCTGGACATAATGGATTCATCCTCTAGCTTTGTTTTCTTTTATCTTACACATTTTTTCCTTAACTTTTCAACTACATTTTTGTACACTATTTTAATATTTTTTCAATTTTTAATTAAGTGTTCCAGCTATCATATTTTTAATTTTTCTAGGGTTCTTTGTTATCATTCACATACTTTCTAAGCCATAAAAGGAAAAATACAGCTTAGTAATCTGGACTTTCTGAAGCACCCATGAAACTGTCCCAAGACAGAAAGCATGTACCAGGCCCAGGGAACAGGAACCAAGCACATAGCACTATGAGTCCATTAATAACTTTCCGATTTCCCTCTCTCTCCTCTTCTCCTAAGCCCTAACTCTGTCAGAAACCATGGTTGGAAGAGAAAGATGAAAATATAAGAAAAATGGAAGTATAAGAAGAGAAAGAAAGAAAAAAACATATTTTTAAACAATGTGAGGCTTAGATTATCATACAAACTTGAATATTCTAATTTGAGTTATTAAGTTTTATAAAAAGTGAGAAGATTCATTGAGACATACATTTTTAAAAAAGCAATGACCAGACAAAAACTTTGTATTCAGAATATTTTGCTTGTCAGAGTGTAAGATGGATCACGGAAAGAAGACACTGGAGAAAAAGTGCCTAGGCAGAAATTGATAATAATTATCCAGGGGGCACATTATGAGACTCTACTTAGCTCAGTGGTCATGAGAGACGCCTTAAAAGATAAAGTCAAGAGACCCTGCATGAGTCAATTATATGTCCTTGGTAAACCTCAATCTCAGGTTTTTGAACTATATGTTCAAAACTAGTAATATCCTCAACGAAAAAGAAATCCAGGATGCAAATCAATGAGAGCATAGACACTGAGAAATTTGCTGACTGTAGGATGCTGGCAGGTCTAGGAAGGCATTTCCAGGGGTAAAACACAGGCCCAGCTCCCCTGCAGTTACATTCTTCCTGCCCCTCAGAGAGCAGCAGTCCTTGCATTTTTCAAATTGTATTCTCATTTCATGAAATTTGTAATTTCAATCATTTTTAAGTGTACTATTATGTGACCTTCAGTGCCTCATGATGTTGTCACACTATACATTTCTTTTCTTTCTTTTTTTTTTTTTTTTTTTTTTTGGAGACCCCAAGTCTCACTCTGTTGCCCAGGCTGGAGTGCAGTGGCACCATCCTGGCTCACTGCAGCCTCTGCCTCCTGGGTTCAAGTGATTTTCCTGCCTCAGCCTCCTGGGTAGCTGGGATTACAGGCGCATGTCACCAAGCCCAACTAATTTTGTATATTTAGTAAAGACGGGGTTTTACCATGTTAGCCAGGCTGATCTTGAACTCCCAACCTCTGCTGATCTGCTCACCTCGGCCTCCCAAAGTGCTGGGATTACAGGCATGAGCCACCACAACTGACCTCACACTATACATTTCTAAGATATTCTCACTCCAATCAGAAATTCTGTCCACTTTAAACAATGACTCCCAATACTGTTTTCCCGCTGTCCCTGCCCAAGCAGTCTTGCTGGATCCCACTTCACACTCTTGAACAGCATCTCAGGAAGGGAAACATTACTGTGTGTGTCATGAATGTGGTTAACTTGTAAGGGTGGAAAGACTGAGCACCTTGCAACCCCCAGGCTTCAAAGGCTGTGAAAGTAGCTAAGGAAGAGGCCCTAAGTGACAGCCTTGGTGGTGTCAGGAGTCAGTGTCTGCCTATGAACAAGGTGGAGATTGAACTCTTCATGAGTTCTGCACATTTTGTAACCACAAGTATTTTCTGGTGTTATTAACATAGAAATTTCTTTTAAAAGTAATGTTTAATAATAACTACTGTTATTTGCTGTTTTCTCAATTGTCTAATAACTATTATTATTTAAAGATGAGTTTAGGGTAAAACCTAAGTCCCCTTACTTGAAACCTTTCAGAAGCCCTCTGGTCATTTAGGGTTGTTGAAAGAGGATAAGATCATGTTTCACTTTTGGGGGGCTCACATTGGCATGAATAAGGAGGATTTATCACAGGTAGGGTTCACAGAGGCTGGGAGACAATTTAGGAAACTTACATCTGAGTTGAGTTTGGAAGGACTCAGTCAAGACTGTGAGGTGGTTGTGTGATGGGAAAGAAGGGACTCACGGAGGTGACGCTGTGGCCCTGAAATCAATAGAATTTAGTATACAGTGAGGAGTCAGGAGGGAGGGAGCAGAAGTTGGCTGATTTATGCCTCCATATACTAAAACATATCCACATTTGAATACCTGGAATCTGTGAGTGTTCCATTACAAGATGAAAAGACATTGTGTAGACGTGATTCAGTTAAGGATCTTGAGATGGGGACATTATTCTGAATAATCTGGTGCTTCCTAACCCCAACTCCTGTATTTAGTAACTAAAAGTCAGAGGTGAATTTGACATGGAAAAGAAAGGAGATGTAAATATATCACAGAGGCAGAGGGTGGAGTGATGTGGCCACAGGGCCAAGATGGTCAGCACCCACATGGAGAGAGAGCCCTGCTGCCCCCGACCTCCCCACAGTGATACCAGTGTTGGGCTTCTGATTCCTAGAGGTTTGAGAGAATCAGTTGGGGTGTGTTTTTCTTTACTTTCTTTCTTTCTTTGAGACAGAGTCTTGCTCTGTTGCCAGGCGCCAGGCTGGAGCGATCTTGGCTCACTGCAACCTCCACCTCCCAGGTTCAAGCAATTCTCCTGCCTCAGCCTCCTAAGTAGCTGGGACTACAGGCGTGCACCACCACACCCAGTAATTTTTGTATTTTTAGTAGAGACGGGGTTTCACCCTGTTGGCCAGGTTGGTCTCAATCTCTTGACCTTGTGATCTGCCTGCCTCAGCCTTCCAAAGTGCTGGGATTACAGGCATGAGCCACCGCACCCAGCTCCTTCCTTCTTTCTTTCTTTCCTTCTTTTTTCTTTCTTTTTTTGACAAAGTTTTGCTCTTGTTTCCCAGGCTGGGTGCAATAGCGCGACCTCAGCTCACTGCAACCTCTGCCTCCCAGTTTCAAGCAATTCTGCCCTCTCAGCCTCCCAGTAGCTGGGACTACAGGCACACCCACCACCATGCCAAGCTAATTTTCATATTTTAAATAGAGATGGGCTTTCCAACTTGAACCAGGCTGAAAGGTTCCCGCAGAGAAGGGTGGCAAGAAGAAAAAGGGCCATTCTGCCATCAACGAGCTGGCGGCCCCAGAATACACCATCAACATTCACAAGCACATCCATGGAGTGGGCTTCAAGAAGGGTGCCCCTCGGGTACTCAAATAGATTTGGAAATTTGCCGTGAAGGAGATGGGAAGGAACTCCAGATGTGCACATAGATACCAGGCTCAACAAAGCTGCCTGGGCCAAAGGAATAAAAAATGTCCCATACTGAATCCACGTGCAGTTGTCCAGAAAATGTAATGAGGATGAGGATTCACCAATAAGCTTTCTACTTTGGTTACCTATATACCTGTTACCACTTTCAAAAATCTACAGTCAATACGGATGACAACTAATTGCTGATTGTCAAATACGTCAAATAAAGTTATAAAACTGCCAGAAAAAATAGAGATGGGTTTTCACCATGTTGGCTAAGGCTGGTCTCGAGCTCCTGACCTCAGGTGATACACCTGCCTCGGCCTCCCAAAGTGCTAGGATTATAGGCATGGGAGGAGAATCAGTTGTTTTAAGCCACCAAGCTTTCAGAGGTTTCTTCCTGCAGCCACACGACACCAAGCCAGGAACCTGTGGCATCTTCTTGGGTCTGGTCAGGGGACTTGCCGAGGTCGTGCATTAGCCTGGATGGGCTCATGAAAAACAGAGGCAGGCTCGTGGCAGGCTCTGTGCTCAGTTTTACATCCTGCTCCTGAAATGACTGTGGAGTGTGCCCTGGGAGCTGTCCAGTTGACAGGGGTGCTGATCTCTGGAGCTCTTGCGAGAGCCTGAGGATGGAAGCATTCACTTCAGCTGCTGGTGAGTGACACAGACACTGAGGAGTGCTCTGAGTGTGGGGATTAAAACAATGTGAACTCCCTGTTTAAATCTGGAGATGCCCTCAAATTATGATAAATTGAAAATAATGTATGCTGGACATGACAGAGGAGGGAAACCACCATGCACAGGCTGGCACCAAACAGGCTGACTGTTGTTCTGAGGGGACGTCAAACTAAGGCTGCTGCTGATGGGAACCATGTCCCCGGACACCCAGGCAGGCTGGGGGATCCCTCAGTCCAAAACCAGCAGGAGTGTTGTAACTCCTGTTTCCATGTTACCATGGCTGAAGGATGCTACGTCTGTAAGGAATGCAGGATGATTCTTACCAAATATTTCCCTGTGGGATGCCTGGACTCAAGTCCCATTGGTAACAAGATGCTGGTTCTCTGGAGCTGGTTATCAGTCATAGCAAAAGACCACTTACCTATGGAAACCACCCTCGATCCAAGGCCCAAGACTGCAGGATTATAAGAAGATCCGTGAGATGTGGAAGGCAAGTGATTTATTAAAGCAAGACATTGAAGCCTTTACATCTTTTTTTTTCCTTTTGAGACGGAGTTTCACTCTTGTTACCCAGGCTGGAGTGCAATGGCGCAATCTCGGCTCACCGCAACCTCCACCTCCTGGGTTCAGGCAATTCTCCTGCCTTAGCCTCCTGAGTAGCTGGGATTACAGGCACGCACCACCATGCCCAGCTAAGTTTTTGTATTTTTTTTTTTAGTGGAGTCAGGGTTTCACCATGTTGACCAGGATGGTCTCAATCTCTTGACCTCGTTATCCACCCACCTCAGCCTCCCAAAGTGCTGGGATTACAGGCTTGAGCCACTGTGCCTGGCTGAAGCCTTTACATCTTTTAGTGAAGATCATGTATCATTGACAGACTATGGAACCCAGGATGAGAGGTCTACATATCACACATAACATTTCACCACTATTTTCACCTGAAATAGAAAGAAGAAAAAAGAAAGGAAGGTGGGGTCATTCAGGCTGCTGCTGGAGATGACAGGCTAACATTTAAGAGATCAATGGAATCCTTACCTCGAAGGCAATTGGAAAGGCAGAGGCAAGAACTCAGTTTGGGAAACTGAGGCCTAGACCTGGTGGCCTTACAATACCCATGCTAGTGAGAAAGCAGCCTTTCTCCCACCTGGCCAATAGTTCTGGGAAGATCAAGGAGTGAGGCCCAGGGTTTTCATGGAGGGAGAGGAAAGTGGTGGACAGAGCAACCAGAGAGATTGCCTGGGCTGTCCCAAATCTGTGGAGTCTACTGATCCCTACAATGGGAGAGCCAGGGCTGTGAAACCAGGCAGGACAGGGAGGGCCTCTGGGAAGCACGAGTTCCAAGAGACTCCAGCCTTCCCATGGGCGAATCTGCCTCAGGGCCTAGGCACTTCTCAGCCTTCATCCTGCAGCTTCTATGGGTATTTGCAGCTAAACTTCAGGACAGCAACCCAGAGGTAGCCAGGGTGAAAGGGCCCTGGAATCCTTGGATTTCTTGAGAAATAATAGAGAGAACATCTCATTCCATGGTACTGCAGGAGGTAGCGCAGCAAAACTTTTGGCCCACTGCCATGGTGAGGAGAGAGTTGTGGACGAAGAGGGGAGTTTGGGCACTCAGGAGCTGGAGGGGTTCCTGACTCTGCAGAAGCTGCAGAGAAGCCCAGCCCACCAGCACTGTATCTAGAAGGACTGCCTCTAAGTCCCTTCCTACAATCTCTCCCTGTTCAAGGCTCCTATACTCCCCAGGACATTCTGCAGTGACTGTATCCACTGTGTGAGTGTAGGTCATCTTCAGGAAAGCTCCCAGAGGGAGGCAACTGTGCTTGGCCCTTCACCATCCCTACCTGAATCCCAGCTCACTCCTGTACCCTCAGCATACCCTGGCGACACATCAGCCAGGCAGGTGATCTGAGGAAGATAAACCTTCAGGATGCTGTGTGCAGCTGAGATGAATTCTGCAGATGAAATGGTAGCGCCCACTCTGTGGACCCAGGTGATCTTCTCAAGAGGTGACCAGCAAGGCAGGTGCCCCACCAACTGCATCCCCTACAGGGCAGCAGCTGACCTCACTTCACACTGTGCTGCTCACCAGAAGCCTCTATGCGTAAAAAAGAAAGAAATTACTAGGGCTTTTTGAATGAGAAGTCGTTTCCCAAAAGCTATCTGACCCTTGCATTTCTTCACTTCCAAACTGGCTGCAGAAGTTTCTGGAGGTGCATCAAATTTGGCAATTTGTAATCTGAATGAAGGTTCATCTAAGTATAAGAAGCCCTCAACAGGACCTGGTGTGTGTTGTTCCGCTCTGTGTCTACGTGTCATGGTATAGCACTAGTTCTATATATGTCATGGTTTGCTACTAGTTCCTACTTTAGAGCACAGCCAAGATCCATGAAATCACCTACTTGCTGAACTACATAAACACTTAGATACACCCGACACAGATTCTCTCTGACACAAATAGGGAAGGAAACCCAGATCACGGTCTCTGAGTCTACAGACCCATGGACATGGGCTTGAGGACTAAGGCCTCTTTTGCAGCAGGCAGGTCTGTGAAGTGTTCTCACTCTCTGTGGTCCAGAGCTCATCCTGGCATAGGCTTTGCATTCACCTTGTTAGGTGTATGGTCCACTGGGGAAGATGTGCATCTCTCAGAGAGGATTGTTTGCATGTACCACTCTTAACACCAGTTCAGGATTTTTTGGTTTTCATCACTAATGCTTTTAATGGTTCCCCACTCCTTACCTGGTTGACTCAGTCTTTCCACCCATGGGCACCGTTGCCTGACACAAGATTCATTCTTTCCACCCATGGGCACTGATGCCTGACACAGATGACTTGGTTAATGCTCCTTTTCACAGACGCTGCCAGAACCATGCTGCTCTCATTTTCAGCAATTCCAAAGTGGTTGTTTTACAAATATGTAGTCAGTTTATTGACGCACATTTTCCTGGACTGTTAGCTCCGTAATCACAGGGTCAGTATCTTGTTTTGTTCATCCTGGCTTAGCACAGTGGCTGGCATGGAGTAGAAGATCAGCAAGTCATCTTGTAACAAATGGATCTGTGAATTAACAAACTGCTAAACATGTGATGGTCATGTTTAGTGTAAAATAATGCTCATGGTGCCTCCCTGTGGGCAGTTGAGGGTGAAAGGTGAGTAGTGTTGTGGCGACTATGAAAGAAACTCAGTGGTTTTTCAAATCACTAGAGAGAACAGTGGTAAGAGGATGATGTACACCAACCACCCAACTCCTAATCTTCTTGTTCAAGCCAAGACTTCAAAGACAATTTCAAGGGCTGGACGTGGTGGCTCATGCCTATAATCCCAGTGCTTTGGAAGGCTGAGGTGGATTGATCACCTGAGATCAGGAGTTTGAGACCAGCCTGGCCAACATGGAGAAAGCTATCTCTACAAAAAATACAAAAATTAGCTGGGGGTGGTGATGCATGCCTATAATCCCAGTTACTCGGGAGGCTGAGACAGGAGAATTGCTTGAACCCAGAAGGTGGAGGTTGCAGTGAGCTGAGATCGGGCCACTGCACACTCCAGCCTGGGCAACATTGCCAGACTTGGTCAAAAAAAAAAAACAATTTCAAGGAAATTTAATATCAACTCACCAAGCTCTACATAGAATAACAGGAACTCCTCTTTAGTTTCTCTTCCAATTAGGAGGATCAGAACTTCTAAGTTCCCAGGGTCCCAGTAGTAGAGCAGCCCATGGGGACTCCTCATCTGCCTCTCCTGTCATGAGCAGAGTGTTCCACAGAAACACAGGGGAGACATGAAGTGTTCTGGGTGATGGCATTGAGATGTCAGGCATGGAATATAGGGCAGCATATCTGGGTACTGCTCAGGGACACATAACATTTGATTCACAAAACAAAATGTGTGGAAGGAGCCCAGGGAAGAGCATGAGAAAAGTTGACACAACATAAACCAAGTGGCTTGTGAGGGACATCAGGTAGACAGGTGAAGCTGAAACAAACAGATGCAAATGGTAGGTAGAACAGGGAAGGGTTTGTAGATGGAGAACAGCATGGGTCAAATGGAGGGGAGCTTGTGCTTTCCTCTGTGGGTCATGACAGCAGAATGGGTGGGAGAGGTGAGACACCTTCAGATTTTGTTACCCCACTGCTTTTTTTTTCTGATGTTTTCAAATCTCAGGTTAAAATAGCATAGATTTTTATACTCAATAGGACAGCTATGGGAAAACGGACAAGCAAACTAAGAATTTTGAAAATAACGTAACAAGGATGAGCAGAGATAGCAATTCTTGTGTACTCTTGGTGTGAATGTAAAATACTGCAGCTGCCATGGGAAAGCATGGGGGTCTCTCAAATTAAAATAGAAAATATGATAGGATTAAGGAATTTCTCCTCTTGTGATATAGCCAGAAGAACTGAAATTAGCATCTTGTAGAGATATTGCATGTGCGTGTCTTCTGTTTGTTTGTTTGTTTGTTTTTGAGACCTAGTCTCGCTCTGTCACCAGGCTGGAGTACAGTGGCACCATTTCAGCTCACTGCAACCTCTGCCTCCTGGGTTCAAGCAATTATTCTGCCTCAGCCTCCCAAATAGCTGGGATTACAGTCACGCTTCACCATGCCTGGCTTGTACAGCGTTCGCCCGAGGGCTTGAGACAGTAGTGTGACTCGCCTTGACTCGGTTGCTGGACCTATCTGTACTCTCCCACCTGAGGGCTGTTGAGCTGAGGCAAAGGCCGCGGGCTGAGTCACTGAGGCAAAAACAGAATGCAAAGCAAAGGTGTGCGGTTTGTGAGGACATTGTGCTGTCTGTCTTCATGTCCCCGTCAGTCTCTGTGTAAGCAATAAAACTTGCTGCAATTGAGATGCCTAAGAGGAGCAAAGACCCCTGCCCATGTTTTCCCTGGAGCCAAGTCTTTGTTCCACCCATGATGGAAAACAGGTTTGACAAGCCACCTGAAAGGCATCTTTGAAAGACATAAACTTCCTTTTGAGTTATTTTCACAGGCCTCTGATAAATATTCTGTTTACCCTTTATTTGCATAAACTTCTTTGTGAGCTACTTTCACAAGCCTCTGCTAACTATTCTGTTTACCCTTTTTTACATAACCTTTGTGAGCTATTTCCAGGAGCCTCTGTTTACCCTTTCTTTGTAGATAAAGTAACTGTAGACAAGAAAAAAGGGATAAAAGCTGTAACCCACAAGAATAAATTTGCTACGTTTTCCACCCCAGATTACGCAGCCCTCCAGACTCCGCTTTTTTCTCTCTGTCTTTTTTCCGCGCGCTCTCTCCCTCAGGTTGAACAAGACATCTGCGTCGGCCGTCCCGGGGACTCCCGCAGGTTCGTAGCCCCCCCGCAGACATGCCGGACCCCGACACTGGCTAATTTTTGTATTTTTAGTAGAGACAGCGTTTCACCACGTTGGCCCGGATGGTCTCGATCTCCACCCACCTCGACCTCCCAAAGTGCTGGGATTACAGGCATTAGCCACTGCCCCCAGCCACATACGCATGTCTTTAAGGACATTACATCAGTTATAAAGGGGAAACCAACCCAATGTTTATCCCCAGATGAGTGGATGAAGCAAATCTAGGTATTGGTGGAATGGAATCTTATTCAGACTCAAAAAAAATAAAAGAAAGAAAGAAAAGAAAATTCAGATACAGACTGTAGAATTCAAGATAGATGAACTAGAGTGTATTGCGCTATATGAAATAATCCAGTCATAAAAACAAATATAATATGACTCCACTTAGGTGTGGCATCTACAGTAGCCAAATTCATAGAAACAGAAAATGGAAGAGTGGTTTCCAGAGGTTGAAGGAAAAAAGATATTGGGAGTTATTGTTTAATGATAGAGGGTTTCCAGTTCCCCCCCAAAAAAAGTTTCTGGAAATTAATTGTACAACAAACTGAATGTACCTAGTACTACTCAGGTCTACACCAAGAAATGTTTAAGATGATACCCTTTACATTTGTGTATCACAATGAAAAAAATGTAAATCTCCTGGGCATGAAGTCAAAATTATACCTTCCAAGCACCTGAATTCTGAGCCACGTGCTTCTGTAGGTTAAAAATCAAGAAAGCCTTGAGCACATTCTCTTCCCTAAGTCCATTCTTCCTGCGACTCATTTATTTTGTAAACAAACCATTTTTATCCTTGAGCACACAAGCATTGGCTTGGTTTCATAGAATAGACTGTTCCATGAAAATCCAGTCACCAAACTTACCCTGAGCTTATTCTATTTGGAGACATGTAGGTCCTGAGGATTGCAAAAACTTCTGTAGCTAATGAGAATAGTGATAATGAAAAGACTAACAATAATTTTGAATTTGTATATCCATACACATATTTCACATATGTGAAAATTCACTATATTCACATCCTTGTTGCCAAAGTATAAGATATGAGCTACTACATTTCCAGTATTATAGTTGATACAACTGGCTTGCAGAAAATAAGAAACCTGTTCACAGTTGCACAGTTCGAAAGCCAGAAGGTCTGGCTCAGGCATTGATGATGTGTGAGTTGTGAATTAACAAAGTGTTTCTCTCAGTCCATACATCTGGCAGTGGCGACATGTGAGTGGGCTTATGGGGAGATGGATGAAGATTAATTTTTATATCTGCTGCTTCTTTCATTTCACTTTTTGACTCAAATGAATTCTTCTAATCAATGATGTCTCATGCTACCTCCTTCATTTAGTTCACTTCTTTTTTTCCCCCTTTTCCTTTTAAAAAAAGATCCTCTACTGACAAATAGCAAGTTGCTGGCAAGATAAGGAGCAACAGGAATTCTCATTCATTGACTAGTGGGAATGCAAAATGGCACAACCATTTGGAAGACAATGTGGCAGTTTCTTATTTAAGCGAGCATATTTTTACCATAAGTTTTTTGTAAGTGTGCTCCTTGATATTGATCTAAACTAGCTGAGATTTTATTTTCATACAAAAATGTGGACACACACATTCAAAGCAGCTTGATTGAAAGTTGTCAAAACTGGGAAACAACTGAGAAGGTTTTTAATAGGTCCAGGGATTATTACCCTGTGATACATACAGTGGAATATGATTCACCATCAATAAGTGAGGTATTGTGCCATGAAGAGACAAATCTTCATTGGAGAACACATGGACACAGGGAGGAACACATTACACACTAGGGCCTGTCAGGGTGGGAGGGGCTAGGGAAGGGGTAGCATTAGGAGAAATACCTAATGTAACTGACAGTGTGATGGATGCAGCAAACCACCATGGTACATATAACTATGCAATAAACCTGCATGTTCTGCACATGCACCCCAGGACTTAAAGTATAATTTTTAAAAAAGGAAATCTAAATGAATGGAGGCACATACCTGGTTCCTGGATGAAACACTAAAATATTTAAAGATATCAACTTTGCTCTGTTCTACTAGAAATTTGATGTTGCCTCTAACAGGTATTTTTTTTTTTAACTTTTATTTTAGATTCAGGATACATGTGCAGGTTAGTTACATAGGTCAACTGATATCATGGGAGTTTGTTGTATGGATCATTTCACCACTCAGGTTTTTTTTTTTTTATTAAATTTTAAGTTCTGGGGTACATGTGTAGAACGTGCAGGTTTGTCACATAGGTATGCATGTGCCATGATGATTTGCTGCACCCATCAACACCCGTCATCTACATTAGGTGTTTCTCCTAATGCTGTCCCTCCCCTAGCCCCCCACCCACTGACAGACCCAATGTGATGTTCCCCTCCCTGTGTTCATGTGTTCGCATTGTTCAACTCCCACTTATGAGTGAGAACATGCAGTATTTGGTTTTCTGTTCCTGCATTAGTTTGCTGAGAATGATGTTTTCCAGCTTTGCCCATGTCCCTACAAAGGACATGAACTCATCCTTTCTTAAGGCTGCATACTATTCCATGGTGTATATGTGCCACATTGTCTTTACCCAGTCTATCACTGATAGGCATTTGGGTTGGTTCCAAGTCTTGGTTATTGTGAACAGTGCTGCAGTAAACATATGTGTGCATGAGTCTTTATAGTAGAATGATTTATAATTTTTTTGCTATCTACCCAGTAATGGGATTGCTGGGTCAAATGGAATTTCTATTTCTAGATCCTTGAGGAATCGCCATACTGTCCTCCACAATGGTTGAACTAGTTTACTCTCCCACCAACAGTAAAAAATCATTCCTGTTTCTCCACATTCTCTCCAGCATCTGTTGTTTCCTGACTTTTTAATGAGCACAATTCTAACTGGCCTGAGATAGTATCTCAATGTGGTTTTGATTTGCATTTCTGTCATGAACAGTGATGATGGTCAGTAGAGAAATGCAAATCAAAACCACATTGATTTGTTGGCAGCATAAATGTCTTCTTTTCATATGTTTCTTGGCAGCATAAGTGTCTTCTTTTGAGAAGTATCTGTCCACAGCCTTCACCCACTTTTGGATGGATTTTTTGTTTTTCTGTTGCTTGTAAATTTGTTTAAGTTCTTTGTTGATTCTGGATGTTAGCCCTTTGGCAGATGGGTAGATTGCAAAATTTTTCTCCCATTCTGTAGGTTGCCTGTTCACTCTGATGATAGTTTCTTTTGCTGTGCAGAGCTCTTTAGTTTAATCATATCCTGTTTGTCTATTTTGGCTTTTGTTGCAATTACTTTTGGTGTTTTAGTCATGAAGTCCTTGCCCATGCCTATGTTCTGAATAGTATGGCCTAGGTTTTCTTCCAAGGTTTTTAGGGTTTTAGGTCTTACATTTAAGTCTTTAATCCATCTTGAGTTAATTTTTGTATAAGCTGTAAGGAGGGGATCCAATTTCAGCTTTCTGCATATGGCTAGCCAGTTTTCCCAACACCATTTATTGAATAGGGAATCCTTTCCCCATTGCTTGTTTTTGTCAGGTTTGTCAAAGATCAGACGGTTGTAGATGTCATCACTCATGTATTAAGCCTAGTACCCAACATTATTTTTTCTGATTCTCTCCCTCCACACTCAAGTTGGCTTCACTGTCTGTTGTTCCCCTCTGTGTCTCCATGTGTTCTCATCATTTAGCTCCCACTTATAAGTGAGAACACATAGTATTTGGTTTTCTGTTCCTGAATTAGTTGGCTAAAGATAATGGCCTCCAGCTCCATCCATGTTCCTGAAAAAAATATGATCTCATTCTTTTTTATGGCTTATAGTATTTTATGGTGTATACATACCACATTTTCTTTCTTAAATCTTCCATTGATGGATATTTAGGCTGGTTCTATATCTTTGCTATTATGAATAGTGTTGCAATGAACATATGCATGCATGTATCTTTATGTTAGAATGATTTATTTTATTTTGGGTATATACCCAGTAATGAGATTGCTAAGCCAAATGGTAGTTCTGTTTTTAGCTCTTTGAGGAACTGACACAATGATTTCCACAATGGCTAAACTAATTTACACTCCCACCAACAGTGTATATACATTTCCTTTTCTCTGCAGCCTCTTGAGTATCTGTCTAACAGAATCTTACTAGGGTAGTTTCATGTTTTGTTTAGTGCTTTTTGGACCTTTCAAAATTAGCATGTTTCCATTGATTGAGGAGTGAGAAGAAGCCCAATATGGGGATCAGACTACCTGGCTCAAGCTCAGCTCTGGCATTTTCTACCTGTGAGTTCTTCAGCAAGTGGCTTAGCCTTGCAGTCATAGGTTTTCATTTTGAAATCAGGTGAAAGCACTGTCTACATTACAGGATTTACATAAGGAATAAATATATTAGTGGAGGAAAATACATATCACAGCATCTGAGCACTAAATGTCAATTCCTGTAGTTACATAACCAAAGAAAAAAACATAAATAAGTCAAAGAAAATCAATTAACCAATCTTTCTCAACATAAAATGTCATGCTGAATCTAACTGATTCTGCCTAGAAGGAATGTTCATGCACCCTAAGTGTTAACAAAGAGTGCTTAAGAATCTCGTTCTGGTTCTGTTGAGATTTCCCACAGTTAAGATTATTACCTTTCCACAACTTAATTTATGGTAAGATCAAAGCGAATATGTTCATGCACAATAAGGGTTAACAAAGAGTGCTTCAGAATCTGGTTCTGGTTCTGTTAGGGTTTCCCCCAGTTAAGATTATTACTTTTCCATAACCTAATTTATGGTAAGGTCAAAGTGACTTATTATTGTTAATATGTCTAAGGGAGGGGTTTGGGGTATGTCTAAGGGAGGGTAAGTATTATTGATCCCAAGGCACACAGAGTCCTCCAGCTCCTGTCCTCACCAGGATGTTTGGGGCCCGGTGTCCTTCTGCCTGGTGGTACTACTCAGGGTTTCTCTAGGGATTCAAAGTGGTGAACATCTTTCTAAAAGATGGACAGATTTAGAGGATCAATCAGGATTCTAATGACCAAGAACTTGACCGTACACTCATCAGGTGGTCACTGTGGTTACTGTTTCCACCTCCTCTTCCACATAAAGGAATCCCAGAGGGAGAACTGCCTCACAGAGGACTGGGCCAGGTGCTCACCCGTCTTCTTCACCCTCTCCACAGTCGATAAGGTGTGCTGGCCCACACTTGAGGTACCTGCACGTCTTAGTAAATTGGCCCCACATGTTAACAACACACATGAGGACAGCAAGCCACAGTCGCGTTGGAGGTCCCACACCAAAGAGAGACGTTTTAGTTCCCTGCAAGAGCAGGTGCCACTTAAGATGATGAAATGATGTAGATTATCTCCATCTTGTTCTGGAGAGAAAAGCAGTTGTCCTGTAGCAACCACAATAGGTTTAATGATGTGTTTCATAAATTGTAGAAGAACTGCATGGAGAAGCAGAGCAAATAACCAGAGGATATGTGAGATCAACCAGGAAACTCATGGACTGATCCTCACTGTGTGTTCCTAGGGACAGTTTACTTTGGGGAACTTGAACTTTACCCACTAGAAAGGATTTTCTGCCCCCCGCCAAGAGTCTACTGCATTGAAAGAGACAACAAAACCTTTTCTACCATCTGTATTGGCCTTCTTAATGTTATTAGCTCTGATACTTATAGGCAACAAACTTTCCAGCTATCAGCTTTTCGATAGGTCAGACAAGTGACCTCCAACTGGCTGAAAAATTAAGGCCAAGACCCTAGATTACAATCATAGGATGCATGACAGGGCTTACATTTTGGATCTCCTGATTTGTTTTTTCTAATGTGTCTCCTCATTGCTAAAACTCTGTGTATTTCACATGGCAGAAACTTGTGGCAACTGGCTCCTGTGGGTTCTCCAGTGGAAGGCACTTCTGGGAGACTGGAAGACTTAAGAAGGCAGAAGTCATGTTTCTCTGCTGCTGACATTGCCTCTTGCAGTCATTATGACAGCAGCACCTGCAGCACCCAGCAGCCTGGCATGGAAGAGTGCATAGCAATGGCTTCCATTCCTGCTGAGGTGGCTCCATTTCAGGAAGAGCAGCCTCCCCTTCACCTGCAGTCTTGGGATCTGGACAGCACCAATTTTCTTTTTCTCTCCCAGCCCTAGGGGTGAGGTGGTCTTTCTGCCATTATTAATCAGTGGGCATCCTTTACAACCCTTTTTTTCTTCTGTAACCCTTCATACCCACTAATGCCAATTCCTGTATTAAATTTTATCTGTTCAATTTACACATAATATTTTCTTTTTCTTGACTGGACACTAACTGACAAACACTAAAAAAAAATCTTAAATGAATATAGACTTCAAGATGTGTGGCTTGCAGAATGACAAGGGAAGAGGAAAGCCCTGTCATGGGCGGGGCTGTATGTCATATTGACTGCCACTTGGAGAGAGAATTAATGAGTCACCAATCTTCATGACCCCGAGATTTTATGTTTTCTGGATAAATATCCTCACATCTTCAAAATCATGTGATCAGCACCCTTGAGCAATGGTATTTTTGCTAATATATGTTTCCTTGATAGTTGGCACTACCTAATATTTAGTGATTCTGCATTTTTTCAGCTTGATCACCTGATCTTGGGACTTAATGAACCTATGGAAAAATCAGGTGTCCCATTTTTACTCCTGTCTTGTGTTGAGAAAAACCACTTATTGAGGAAAGACAGGGAATTGGAATGAAATAACTGTCCTTATCTGATTGTACACTTCTACTCTCATCCTTTCCTGCATTCCAAGGAAATAATTATCCAAGTTGTGCCCTAAACATTGTTTCCTCTTTTCCACAAAAGCTCCTCTATCTGAAGTTCTTTTTTTCCTACAGCATATTTTGCACTTCAGTTTTCTCCAGTCTTATTTCCCTGTAGAGCTCATGCTATCTGCTTTCTACCAGGAAATCTTAAACATTCTCGTCAAATGTCGTCACTGTTTTGTTTCCACCACACTGTGGAGTTTACCACTTTGTTATTTTGTTGTTTTAGTTTATTGATTCTTCAGATTTCACAGGAGGATTGTCAGAGATTCAACAGAAGCTCAGTCTGCGGTCTTGGTCCATTCTAAGGAGATGTGTTTTCTTTGTTGATTTCCATTTTGACCACGTGCTTTGACTGACGGATAACTGTGACAATCATGGGACCCTGATGGCAAAGAGATATTGTTTTTCTTTTTTCTTGTTTTTTATTTTGTTTTCCGTTTTTTTAAGTAACAGAGTCTTCCTATGTTGCCGAGGCTTTTCTCAAATTCCTGGCTTCAAGCATTCCCTGGGTTGAGCCTCCCAGGTACCTGGAATTACAGGCGAGAGCCACCTTTTTTTTTTTTTTAAACAGGGTCTTACTCTGCCAGGCACCCAGGCTGGAATGAAGTGGTGAGATCACAACTCACTGCAATCTTTGCATTCCAGGATCAAGCAATTCTCCAGCCTCAGTGTCCCAAGTAGCTTGGACTACAGGCACAAGTCACCAAGCCCAGCTAATTTTTTTGTATTCTTTGTAGAAATAGGGTTTCACCATTTTGCCAAGACTGGTCTCAAACTCCTAAGCTCAAAGTGATCTGCCTGCCTTGGCCTCCCAAAGTGCTAGGGTTACAGGTGTGAGCCACTGTGTCTGGCCCACAAGAGCCACCTATTTTTTTTTCATAGGTTATTGAGGTACAGGTGGGATTAGGCTACATGAATAAGTTCTTTAGTTGTTATTTGTGAGATTTCGGTGCACCCGTCACTGGAGTAGTATATGCTGCATCTTATTTGCTGTCTTTCATACCTGCCAGTAGGATGCAAAACCCTCTTTGACAAAAAGAGCAAAGCTGGTCAGTTGTTTTGATCACTTAGAACCCAGCGAAACTATCACTTCATTTTAGTCACTTTGAGCTTTGCCTCTGGGTACGGGGGTTAAAGCCTCCCCCTAGTGACTGGTGGCATATTGCAAATGTTCAAGGAGATTCCAGATTTTACACAAATAATGCCACCTTGAGGTTCACACTCATGGTCAGTTTAAGGAGACATTATTACAGTCCTGGTGCTAGACTTGGTGATTTAAAGATTAAAAAGACACATTTATGTACCCAAACATTTCAATCTTTTAGGAGAAGCAGACTCATAAGATATCCCTTAGTCACCATTGTACTGAATGCAACTGAACAGTCACAAAAGTTTTCCATTTAGATGAGCTCATTGCTTGGATGGAGCTGTGATCCAAAAATGACAAGAACTTGGGAAATGATTATCTAAAGCAGAGGTGCACTTTGGGGTAGGATTTTTGGAGGGTAGGACATGAAGTAAGAAATGAAGAAAGGATCTAGGCTGGAATAATGGTCAACTGTTAACAACTTCGCACATGATGAAAACAGATAGACCTGATCACAGTACATTCTCAGAACTGAGCAACATGGACATCTGGGGGCAGGGTAGAAACTCTAAGTGGTTGAAGTGAAGGTTGGTGAAACTGCCATTCCTTCTGTCTAAGGGGTGGATCTAGCCTCTGTATGTGTGTGTATGTGTAGGTAGATGTGGTGAGGGAGTTGATAGTAACCAGGCATAAAGTAAATGATCTGTGGATCCTAAGTGCCAGGGAGAAATGAAATTCCTGTGAAATCTCTGGCTCTATTTAAAGAGGCAGACAGGACCTATCTTGTGAGTTGGGGCAACATGGCAGTGAATTGAGAAGTTTGCTACAAGCTCATTGTGGACTAGAAATCTTGAGTAGTTTGACATTTGGGCCTTAAGAGGTCATCAGAAATTCCTGGAAGTCTGGCATCTGTAGTTTGCTCACCAGTGATAAAGGAGGGTGTTGAGACTCAGGGACCAATGACTGGTGATTTTTCAGCCGCCAGAGATTCACCAAGGCAGCGTATAACATCTACTTTCCTCATCTCCACTGAGGAACAAAAGTTTGGGATACTTGTACTGTGTTTGTAAAAGTCCTGATGTCTCCTGACCATTTTCAGCATATCCACCTTCTAGTTACATGCAAACATAATCATCAGTGTTTGTCCTACATTGCAGTAAAAATGGGCCAAGATCAGTTTAAGTGTCCTCAAATCCAGAGTGCCTCCCATGCTAGGGACTGTGGATTGTGCCAGAGACTCCAATGGATCAGGGAACAAAAATAACTTGCCCAAGTCAAAGATAGACTTTCCTCTGACAATTGAGGGCAAAGGAGAAAGGATGAGAAAAATATACAGGAAATAGGAAAAGGTATAAAAAAATGACAATTCTCCACAATTTGGAGCAACTTTATGCTTATAAAAACATAGGAGGGGAAACCTCAAAAACCTTAAACTGACCTTTCTTAAACTGACCATGGGTGTGAATCTCAAGGTGGTGCCATTTGTGGACAATCTGGAATCTTCTTGAACATTTGCAATATGCCACCAGTCACTAGGGGGAGGCTTTAACCCCCGTACCCAGAGGCAAAGCTCAAAGTGACTAAAATGAAGTGATAGTTTCGCTGGGTTCTAAGTGATCAAAACAACTGACCAGCTTTTCTCTGTCAAAAAAGGATTTTGCATCCTCCTGGCAGATACGAAAGAGAAATCTTAAAAAGACCTGAAAACACCCACAGAAAAGACTTTTCTAATTACTGTAGGAAAAGGCAACTATCACCCAATTTCAGGGATAACAGTGACAATGGTGAGTATGGTCAATGCCCAAATTATAATGAATTCTGAGACAGGGACTGGCATTATTATGTTTGCTGGTCCATAATCTCTATGAACAAAATCCTTATTCCGAGAGGTGGATGTCATCAGTGACTCAACTCTGTAGCCAATAAAGAATGCAACATCCTGTTTTGTTCATGACAGACGCTCACTAAATACTAGATAAGCATATTAATATAACTGGAGCTCATTTCGGTCCATTCTGCTGGAGTCTAGAGTCTGCTTTCTAAACTTGATTTGGGTTTCTAGGTTAGTTGGCCTAAATAGAGACTGAGCTGTTCCAACGATGTTAATTTTCAACGTTCCTGGTCCTCCCATTTCTCCCTGTAATTAGAAGTTGGAACACTGGTTTACAAATTATTTTTTGGGGGAGGTGGACCTCAGACATTGTGAGTCAATTCAACAAAAGGGTCACTACTAAGATTCTGAGTGAGTTAGGTTAACAGTAAAATCAAGAAACAGAGGTACACAATGTTCAGCCACACGGACCTGGGGGTCATGGCAGGTAGGAGGCTGGAGTAGAAGGCAACTCCAACTCAGACAAACATAGCAGCATGTGGAGGCTCACATAGTAAATTTTTGATCCAGAATGACTGCAGGACTAAATCAGGAAACCTGAGAGTACTCACAGACCCCCCTGAAGGAAGCAGATTGCTCCTGCAGAACCTCAGAGACACTTCAAATATGGCGAGTAACCAAACCATGGAAGTGGGAAAGGGATATCACCCACCCTCAAGCACACCCCCACTGGGGAATCCGAAGGGCTAGATTACAGGAGAAGATTTTGATCTTACCTAAATCTGAGTCAATTTAGAGAGCCGAGCAAAATACAAGGGTAGAGGAAGCAGTGGAAAAAGTCCTGGGAGCTTGCTGGATCCCCTAGCAAGCTCTTTTTGCCTGGCCTCACAGGGGTCCTTCAGGAGAGTGGCCAGAAGTGCTAGGAAAAGGCCACAGGAAGAAGAAAATCTCCAGCTGAACTTTATAACAATTTGAAGTGATCAAGAAGCCTCCTGGCCAGAACTCAGGGGAGGGTATGAATCTGTTATGCAGACTTCACAGATGGAGAAGAAGGAAAACCATGTTTGATTTTCCAGCTGAGAGGCAGGTAGCCTGGGGCAAGTTCTCAGCTTTGCTCACCCACTGCCTGGAAACACACTTGGTGCTATTGGGCAGGCATGGTGGAAGTCAGACCAGCCCTTTGGATTGTGTGGGAGCTGGGTGAGACCTGTGACTGCTGGCTTTCTCCCACATCCCTGATGACCTGCATGACACAGTAGAGACAGTCATAATTCTCCTAGGAACATAACTCCATTGACCTAGGAACCTTATCTCCAACCCCTACAACAGCTACAGCAAGACCTGCCCAAGGAGAGTCTGAGCTCAGACATGCCTAGCCCTGCCTCCATGCAGTGGTCCTTCCCTACTCACCCTGGTAACTGAAGACAAAGGGCATATATTCTTGGGAGTTCTAGGGCCCTGCCCACCACCTGTTCCTCCCTACACTACCATAGCTGATGCTCTCTGGAAAGTTTCACCTCCTGGAAGGAGGCCAAACTGCACAAAAATAGTGCATTAAACCATCAAAGCTAAGAACCTTCACAGAATTCATTTCTCCCCCTGCCACCTCCACCAGAATAGGTGCTGGTATAGAGAGCTGAGGGACCCACAGAAGACAGTTCATATCACAGGACTCTATGCAGATTCCCCGAGTACTGGACCAGTCTGACAGACTTGTGGGTGGTTAGATCCAGAAGAGAGCCAACAATCACTACAGCTTGGCTCTCAGGAAGCCACAACCATAGGAAAATGGGAGAGTACTACACCAAGGAAACACCCTGTGGGACAAAAGAGTCTGAACAACAGCCTTCAGCCCTAAACCCTGTCTCTGACATAGCCTACCCAAATGAGAAGGAACCAGGAAATCAACTCTGGTAATATGACAAAACAAGGTTCTTTGACACCGCCAAAAAAATCACAGTAGCTCACCAGCAATGAACCCAAACCAAACAGAAATCCCTGATTTACCTGAAAAAGAATTCATGTGAGTAGTTATTAAGCAATCAGGGAGGCACCAGAAAAAGGTGAAGCCCAATGCAAGGAAATTCAAAAAATAATGCAAGAAGTGAAGGGAGAAATATTCAAGGAAATAAATTACATAAATAAAAAACAATCAAAACTTTGGGAAACAATGGACACACTTATAGAAATGCAAAGTGCTTTGGAAAGTCTCAGCAACAGAACTGAACAAGTAGAAGAAAGACATTCCGAGCTAAAAGTCAAGCTCTTCAAATTAAACCAATCAAAAAAAAAAAAAAAAAAAAAAACAAAGAAAATATCAACAAAGCCTCCAAGAAGTCTGGGATTATGTTAAACAACCAAACCTAAGAATAATTGGTGTTCCCAAGTAAGAAGAGAAATGTACATTTGGAAAATATATTTGGGGGGATAATCAAGGAAAACTTACTCATCCTTGCTTACAGACCTAGACGTCCAAATACAAGAAGCACAAAGGAAACCTGGAAAATTCATCACAAAAAGATGATTGCCTCGGTGTATTGTCATCAGGTTATCTAAAGTTAAAAGAAAGAAAAGAAACTTAAGAGCTCTGGGGCAAAAGAAACTTAAGAGCTCTGGGGCAAAAGCACCAGTAACCTATAAAGAAAACCTAGGCTGTGCCCAGTGGCTCATGCCTGTAACCCCAGCACTTTGAAAGGCTGAGGTAGGCAGATCACGAGGTCAAGAGATTGAGACCAGCCTGGCTAACATGGTGAAACCACATCTCTACTAAAAATACAAAAAATTAGCCAAGTGTGGTGGCATGGGCCTGTAGCCCTAGCTACTCAGGAGGCTGAGGCAGGAGAATTGCTTGAACCTGGGAGGCAGAGGTTGCAGTGAGCTGAGAGCACGCCACTGCATTCCAGCCTGGGTGACGGAATAAGACTCTGTCTCAAAAAAAGAAAGAAAGAAAACCTATTAGATTAATGGCAGATTTCTCAGCAGAAACCCTACACATTAGAAAAGGCTGAAGCCTATCTTCAGCTTCTTCAAACAAAACAATTATCAGGTGAGAATTTTGTATCCATTGAAACTAAGCTTCATATATGAAGGAAAGATATAGTCACTTTCAGACAAACAAATGCTGAGAGAATTCATCACTACCAAACTACCACTACAATAATTACTAAAAGGAGCTCTAAATCTTGAAAGAAATCCTGGAAACATATCAAAACAGAACCTCTTTCAAGCATAAATCCCACAGGACTTATATAACAAAAATACAATTAAAAAAAGAGGAATACAGGTAACAAATAGCATGATGAAGGAAATGGTACCTCACATCTCAATACCAACATTGAAAGCAAGTAGCCTAAATGTTCCTCAGATATGAAAGTGAAGAATGGATAAACATTCACCAACCATCTGCTGCCTTTAAGAGACTCACCTAACACATAAGGATTTGCATAAACTTAAGGTAGAGGGTTAGGAAAAAGACATTTCAGGCAAATGGACACCAAAAGCAAGCAGGAGTAGCTATTCTTACATCAAACCAAAGAAACTTTAAAGCAGCAGCAGTTACAGAAGACAAAAAGGGAAATTATATAATAAAAGGCCTTTTCCAACAGGAAAATATCACAATTGTAAACATATATGCACCTAATACTGGAGCTCCCAAATTTATAAAACAGTTTCTAATAGACCTAAATAATGAGACTGAAAGCAACAAAGTAATAGTGGGGGACTTCAATACTCCACTGACAGCATTAGACAGATCATCAAGACAGAAAGTCAACAGAGAAACAATGGATGTAAACTATACCCCAGAACAAATGGACTAACAGATATATACAGAACATTCCATTCAACGACTGCAGAATATACATTCTATTCAACAGCACATGGAACTTTCTCCAAGACAGACCATATGACAGGCCACAAAACAAGCCTCAATAAATTTTATTTTTTAGAGAAGCATTGATATTTTAATTTAGTTGCCAATGTTTCCACATGTGTTCCAAAATTTAAAAATTATTTTAATGGACCCCAAAACTCTCTAGAATGTTATGTTACATATAGCAATGCCTAGAAGAGATTTTCTCTATATATCTACATATAATGGTTCATGATTTCTATATTTAAGGCATAATTGAATAAACATTATTTTACTTTCACCGTTGTCTCTATTTATTTTTTATTTTTATTGCATTTTAGGTTTTGGGGTACATGTGCAGAACATACAAGATAGTTGCATAGGTGCACACATGGCAGTGTGTTTTGTTGCCTTCCTCCCCTTCACCCACATTTGGCATTTCTCCCCAGGCTTTCCCTCCCCAGCTACCCCCACTACTATCCCTCCCCCATTCCCCCCAATAGACCCCAGTGTGTAGTACCCCCTTCCCTGTGTCCATGTGTTCTCATTTTTCCTCACCCGCCTATGAGTGAGAATATGTGGTATTTCATTTTCTGTTCTTGTGTCAGTTTGCTGAGAATGATGTTCTCCAGGTTCATCCATGTCCTTACAAAGGACAAAAACTCATCATTTTTGATTGCTGCATAATATTCCATGGTGTATATGTGCCACATTTTCCCAGTCCAGTATCATCGATGGGCATTTGGGTTGGTTCCAGGTCTTTGCTATTGTAAACAGTGCTGCAATGAACATTTGTGTGCATGTGTCCTTATAGTAGAATGATTTATAGTCCTTTGGATATATACCCAGTAATGGGATTGCTGGGTCAAATGGAATTTCTATTTCTAGGTCCTTGAGGAATCACCACACTGTCTTCCACAATGGTTGAACTAATTTACACTCCCACCAACAGTGTAAGAGTGTTCCTAATTCTCCACATCCTCTCCAGCATCTGTTGTCTCCAGATTTTTTAATGATTGCCATTCTAACTGGTGTGAGATGGTATCTCAATGTGGTTTTGATTTGCATCTCTCTAATGACCAGTGATGATAAGCATTTTTTCATGTGTTTGTTGGCCTCATGCATGTCTGCTTTTGAAAAGTGTCTGTTCATATCCTTTGCCCATTTTTGAATGGGCTTGTTTGTTTTTTTTTTCCTGTAAATCTGTTTGAGTTCTTTGTAAATTCTGGATATCAGCCCTTTGTCAGATGAGTAAACTGCAAAGATTTTTTCCCATCCTGTTGGTTGCCAATTCACTCTAGTGACTGTTTCTTTTGCTGTGCAAAAGCTGTGGAGTTTGATTAGGTCCCATTTGTCTATTTTGGCTTTTGTTGCCCATGCTTTTGGTGTTTTGGTCATGAAGTCCTTGCCTACTCCTATGTCCTGAATGGTTTTGCCTAGATTTTCTTCTAGGGTTTTTATGGTGCCAGGTCTTATGCTTAAGTCTTTAATCCATCTGGAGTTGATTTTAGTGTAAGGTGTCAGGAAGGGGTCCAGTTTCTGCTTTCTGCATATGGCTAACCAGTTTTCCCAACACCATTTATTAAACAGGGAATCCTTTTCCCATTGCTTGTTTTTGTCTGGTTTATCAAAGATTATATGGTTGTAGATATGCTGTGATGCCTCTGATGCTTCTGTTCTGTTCCGTTGGTCTATATCTCTGTTTTGGTACCAGTACCATGCTGTTTTGATTACTGTAGCCTTGTAGCATAGTTTGAAGTCTGGTAGTGTGATGCCTCCCACTGTGTTCTTTTTGCTTAGAATTGACTTGGCTATATGGGCTCTCTTTTGGTTCCATATGAAGTTCATGGTGGTTTTTTCCAGTTCTGTGAAGAAATTCAATGGTAGCTTGATGGGGATAGCGTTGATTCTGTAAATTACTTTGGGCAGTATGGCCATTTTCACAATATTGATTCTTCCTAACCATGAACATGGAACGTTTCTCCATCTGTTTGTGTCCTCTCTTATTTTGTTGAGCAGTGGTTTGTAGTTTTCCTTGAAGAGGTCCCTTACATTTCTTGTGAGTTGTATTCCTAGGTATTTTATTCTCTTTGTAGCAATTGTGAATGGCAGTTCATTCTTGATTTGGTTCTCTTTAAGTCTGTTATTGGTGTATAGGAATGCTTGTGATTTTTGCACATTGATTTTATATCCTGAGACTTTGCTGAAGTTGCTTATCAGTTTCAGGAGTTTTTGGGCTGAGGTGATGGGATCTTCTAGGTATACTATCATGTCGTCTGCAAATAGAGACAATTTGGCTTCCACCTTTTCTATTCGAATCCTTTATTTCTTTTTCTTGCTCTGGCTAGAACTTCCAGTACTATGTTGAATAGGAGTGGTGAGAGAGGGCATCCTTGTCTAGTGCCGGATTTCAAAGGGAATGCTTCCAGTTTTTGCCCATTCAGTATGATATTGGCTGTTGGTTTGTCGTAAATAGCTTTTATTACTTTGAGATATGTTCCATCAATATCGAGTTTATTGAGGGTTTTTAGTACAAAGGGCTGTTGAATTTTGTCAAATGCCTTCTCTGCATCAATTGAGATAATCATGTGGTTTTTGTTTTTGGTTCTGTTTATGTGGTGAATTACGTTTATTGACTTGCGTATGTTGAACCACCCTTGCATCCCCGGGATGAATCCTATTGAATTATGATAAAGCTCAATAAATTTGAGAAAATTGAAAATATACCAAGCACTGTCTCAGACTACAGTGGAATAAAACTGGAAATAAACTCCAAAAGAAACTTTCAAACCCATGCAAATACATGAAAATTAAATAACCTGCTCCTGAATGATCAGTGGGTCAAAAATGAAATCAAGATGGAAATTTTAAAATTCTTAAACTGAATGATAATAGTGACACAACCTATCAAAATCTCTATGATAAAGCAAAGGTGGTGCTAAGAGGAAAGTTCATAGCCCTAAATGCCTACATCAAAAAGTCTGAAAGACTACCAAGAGACAATCTAAGGTCACACCTCAAGGAACTAGAGAAAAAAGAAGAACAAACCAAACCCAAACCCAGCAAAAGAAAGGAAATAATCAAGATTAAAGGAAACTAAATGAAATTGAAACAAAAAACAACATAATAGACAAATGAAACAAAAAGCTGGTTCTCTGAAAAGATAAATAAAATTAATAGACCAATAGCAAGACTGACAAAGAAAAGAAGAGAGAAAATTCAAACAAGCTCAATAAGAAATAAAATGAGAGATATTACAACTGAAACCCCAGAAATGCAAATACATTCAAGGCTACTATGAACATCTTTATGCACATAAACTAAAAAACCTAGGAGAGATGGATAAATTTCTGGAAAGAGACAACCCTCTTAGCTTATATCAGGAAGAACTAGATACCCTGAACAGACCAATAACAAGCAGCAAGTTTGAAATGGTAATTTAAAAATTACCAACAAAAAAAGTCCAGGACCAGATGGATTCACAGCAGAATTCTACCAGACATTCAAAGAAGAATTGGTACCAATCCTATTGACACTGTTCCACAAGATATAGAAAGAAAGAACCCTCCTTAAATCATTCTATGTAGCCAATATTAGTAAGAATATGTAGCGGTTACTTTTATGTAATAGGTTAATTCGCTTATGATAATGGCCTCCAGCTGCATCCATGCTGCTGCAAAGACAGCATATCCTCCTTTTTTATAACTGTGTAGTATTTTATAGTTTATATATACCACATTTTAAAACTCCAGTCCATATATTTATCCAATTCCTTGTCATTTTGTGAATAGTGTTGCAATGATCATACAAGTATATGTGTGGTTTTAGTAGAATTACTCATTTTCTTTTGAATATATATCCAGTAATGGGATTGCTAGATTGAACAATAGTACTGTTTTAAGTTATTTGAGAAATTTACAAACTGCTTTCCACAGTGATGAAGTAATTTACATTCCCACCAAAAGTATATAAGTGTTTCCTTTTCTTTATAGCCTTGCCAGGATCTGTTGTTTTTTACTTTTTAATAGTAGTCATTCTGACTGGTGTTAGATGGTATCTCACTGTGGTTTTGTATTTTTCTGATGATTAGTGATGTCAAGCACTTTTTCATGTTTCTTGGCCACTTGTATATCTTTTTTTTTTTTCAGAAGTGTCTGTCCCAGCCTGTTGCCTTCTTGGGATTATTTGATTTTGGCTTGTTCAGTTGTTTCAGTTCCATGTAGTTTCCAGATATGAGACTTTTATTGGATGCAAATTTCACAAATATTTTCTTTCAATCTGTAGACTGAGCAAACAGTGTGATTGAAATGGTGATAAAAGAAATTACAAACAAAAAAAAAGTCCAGGACCAGATATATTCACAGATGAATACTATCAGACATTCAAAGACTTGGTACCAATCTTATTGACACTATTCCATAAAAGAGAGAAAAAGATAATCTTCCCTAAGTCATCATTTGAAGCCAATACTACATTAATACCGAAACCAGGAGAGGACACAAAGAAAAAACAACAACAACTATAGACCAATATCCCTGATGAACTTAGATGCAAAAATTCTCAACAAAGTACTAGCTAACCAAAACCAATAGCATATCAAAAATGTAATCCACCATGATGAACTGGGTTTCGTGCCAGGGATGTTTTAACACACACAAGTCAAAAAATGTGATATACCACATAAACAGAATTACAAACAAAAATCACATGATTATCTCAATAAATGCAGAAAAAGCATTTGACAGAATTCACCATCCCTTTCTCAGCAAAATTGTCATACAAGGAACATACCTTAATGTAATAAAGCCATCTATGACAAAGCCACAGCCAACATAATACTGAATTGGGAAAAGTCAAAAGCATTCCCTCTGAGAACTGGAAGAAAACAAGGATGTCCACTCTCACCACTTCTATTCAACATAGTACTGGAAGTCCCAGCCAGAGAAATCAGACAAGAGAAAGAAATAACAAGCATTCAAATCAGTACACAGGAAGTCAAATTGTCGCTGTTATTTAATGATGTGATTATATACCTAGAAAACCCTAAAAACTCCTCCAAAACGCTCCTAGAACTGATAAATGAATTCAGCAAAGTTTCCAGATACAAAATTAATATACACAAACAGTAGCTATGCTATACAACAATAGCAACCAAACTGAGAATCAAATCAAGAACTCAACCCCTTATATAATAGCTGAAAAAAAATAAAATATTTATGAATATACTTAACCAAGGAGGAGAAAGACCTCTGCAAGAAAAACTGCAAAATACCATGAAAGAAAGCACACACAACACAAGCAAATGGAAGCAAGTCTCATGCTGACATGAATTTGTAGACTGCCAAAAGCAATCTACAAATTCAATGCAATTCCCATTAAAATACCACCGTCATTCTTCACAGAATTAGAAAAAAAAAAAAAATCCTAAAATTCATATGGAACCAAAAGAGCCTGCATAGCCAAAGCAAGACTAAGCAAAATGAACAAATCTGGAGGTGTCATATTACCTGATTTCGAACTGTACTATAAGACCATACTCACAAAACAGCATGGTACTGGTATAAAAATAGGCAATAGACCAGTGGAACAGAATAGAGAACCCAGAAATAAACCCAAATACTTACAGCCAACTGATCTCCCACGAAGAAAAAAAAAGCAAATGACAACAACGACAACAAAACATAAAGTGGGAAAAGGACACTCTACTCAACAAATGATGCTGGAATAGTTGCCAGGTGACACGTAGGAGAATGAAACTGGATCCTCGTCTCCCCTTATAGAAAAATCAACTGACGATGATTCCAGGACTTAAATCTAAGAACTGAAACTATAAAAATTCTAGAGAATAACATTGGAAAAAGTCTTCTAGACATTGGCTTAGGCAGATTTCATGACCAAGAATGCAAATCAAATGCAGCAAAAACAAAGATAAGATTTCCAAGTAGTAGGCTGGGTGCAGTGGCTCATGCCGGTAATCCCAGCACTTTGGAAGGCCAAGGTGGGTGGATCATAAGGTCAGGAGTTTGAGACCCGCCTGGCCAACATGGTGAAACCCCGTCTCTACTAAAAATACAAAAATCAGCCAGGCATGGTGGCACACACCTGTAATCCCAGCTACTCAGGAGCCTGAGGTAGAAGAATTGCTTGAACCCAGGAGGCACAGATTGCAGTGAGCTGAGATCACACCATTGCACTCCAGCCTGGGTAACAAAATGAGACTGTCTCAGAAAAAAAAAAAAAGTGCAACATGTATTTGATATCACTAAACAGTTTTATATGCAAGGCATATAAAAACAGTAAAATGAGTTTTTTAGTAGAAGGTTATAAGAAAGCAAGGAAATGTAAATTTCACCCTGGGATGAGGGATTATGTTAAATTTGATAAGATAGAGCTAGAGGTTTAAGCAAGTTAAAGGAAGATTGTAAAAATTAATCTTGCAAAAAATGTGTAAACATTAAGCTCAAAAGGGTATTATATGGTCTTTTTTAAATAAATTGAGCATTAAAATTAAAACACAGCAAGGAGGTTTTAAGACACTAATTTGCCCTTTAGTAAAAGGGTTATAAAAGGTTTGTAAAGATTTCACCTCATGGTCAAATTGGTTAAGATTAGATGGAATGGATCTGTAAGGTTTCACTAAAACAAATTGGGGTTAACATCAAACAACTAATGCAAAGATAAAATTTGGCTTTGAAGATTGTAACATTGGAATAGAGAAAGAACATACAGGACTCATAAAGAACTGACATGTTTCACAAATAACAACCAAAACAGGAGTTAATTAAATGGACTGCACTCAGAAAGTTAAAGAAACCTGTTCGACTTTTGCTTTGGAATATTGCTGATCCTTGTATTGTTTTTGAGAGTCAAGGAAACTTATTTTGAACTATTTACAACATTTAATAATTGAGTGAGGTGTACTCCTGTGAACAAAATTTGGAGCATGTTAGCTTTTCTCTGCCTGGTTCCTCCAGAATTTGGAAGCTGTCTGAGTACTCTTAACTTACGGCAATATAGTTGTTTTCATCAGTGCAGTAAGAATCTATTTTTCTTTGTCAACAAGACACAATTGGAAAAACCGATTATTTTACCAAGGCTTTAACTGAAAGAGTGTGTTTCCCTTTAAGGAATCAAGCTTGATATGCAGAACCAATAAAGGCCCCCTGGGGAGAACTGGTCTTATACCTTGTCTACATAGCAACTGCACAGGGTTTCTAGCCTGTAGTCAGTAAGAATGTCACTTTCTTTTTTTTTTTTTTTTTTTGCATTTTAGGTTTTGGGGTACATGTGCAGAACATGCAAGATAGTTGCATAGGTACACACATGGCAGTGTGTTTTGCTGCCTTCTGCCCCTTCACCCACATTTGGCATTTCTCCCCAGGCTATCCCTCCCCAGCTACCCCCCCCCCCGCTGTCCCTCCCCTATTCCCCCCAATAGACCCCAGTGTGTAGTACCCCCTTCCCTGTGTCCATGTGTTCTCATTTTTCCTCACCCGCCTATGAGTGAAAATATGTGGTATTTCATTTTCTGTTCTTGTGTCAGTTTGCTGAGAATGATGTTCTCCAGGTTCATCCATGTCCTTACAAAGGACACAAACTCATCATTTTTGATTGCTGCATAATATTCCATTGTGTATATGTGCCACATTTTCCCAGTCCAGTCTATCATCAATGGGCATTTGGGTTGGTTCCAGGTCTTTGCTATTGTAAACAGTGCTGCAATGAACATTCTTGTGTATGTGTCCTTATAGTAGAATGATTTATAGTCCTTTGGGTATATACCCAGTAATGGGATTGCTGGGTCAAATGGAATTTCTATTTTTAGGTCCTTGAGGAATCGCCATACTGTCTTCCACAATGGTTGAACTAATTTACACTCCCACCAACAGTGTAAGAGTGTTCCTGTGGGCAAAGGATATGAACAGACACTTTACAAAAGAAGAATGTCACTTTCTAACTGATCCAGGAGCTCCAGCTTTATCTTGGGACCTCAAGAGGATTACCCAACTCACAGGTATTTGAGGATACAAGCCTGTGGCTGGGCACCGCTTTAACACTCTTATCTGAAATTCCTTGTGGAACAGAGTTTCATCAAAGCCAATCCAAAAGGTCTATGTAGAAACAACCATTCTTGCTGCACTTTATGCAAATAATCAGGCCAAGTATAAGACTAACGTTTATTCTACAAACAATACACACAGTCTTATAATTTGTTTTTATTAAAAATAAGGACTAGAGAAAGAAATTGTGCTCCAAAGCTAATAATATGTTTGTCATTAAATCCTAGCCTCATTAATTATTGTTAAGCTTTCGCCCACATTTTAGACTAACCCTGCTGATTCCTGTAAATCGAGTGGTGATCTTCTGAAGCTTGGAAGAAACAAGGTTGCTTTGTTTGGGAAATAAAACCAAGAAACTTCATAAACCCCCAAAGGGAAATGCTGTCTTAGCAGTAAATTTTTAGATGAAAATTATCTACTATACCACATGTGAGTGAGTATCACTATACTCACTCTACTATTTGCAATAAGGTTATACACAGTAGTGCCTTCTAACTGAAATATTGGATAGAGAGATTAAGTCTTGTATTAGTATTTGGACCCTATTTACTCAATACTATAACTCAAATTGTTTCCTTTCACTTAGAAGCAATCAAACTCAAAATGGTGCCACGAACTGAACTACGCATAGACACGCCATTCTTCTGAGGACACTTAGATCGACCCCAGGAGGATCCCTAGCTGCCATTCCCCATTTGACATCCCTTTTCAGCAGGAAGCAGCCAGAGTTATGGCCTAAAACCCACTAACAACAGTTAGGGTGACATCTCCACATGGGGAAATGTTATAGGAGTTATTAAGAAATTATTTTAGTCAGAGAAAGGAAAGAGGTCCTTGGGAAGTTTTTGTTTCTTTTTTTTTGAGATGGAGTCTCACTCTGTTGCCCAGTCTGGAGTGCAGTGGCACTAATCTCAGCTCACTGCAACCTCCGCCTCCCGGGTTCAAGCCATTCTCTGCCTCAGCCTCCCGAATAGCTTGGATTACAGGCACCTGCCCCTATACCCGGCTAATTTTTGTATTTTTAGTAGAGATGGGGTTTCACCATGTTGGCCAGGCTGGTCTTGAACTCCTGACCTTGTGATCCACCTGCCTCAGCCTCCCAAAGTGCTGGAATTACAGGCGTGAGCCACCATGCCTGGCCCAGTTTTTGTTTCTTTCAAAGTAGCTCCAGAAATATTTCTTGTCCAGCAGGAAAGCCCCAGCTTTTAGAGCCTGGCTGGCAAGCTTTGATATGCAAATACAAGCCATTAGAAATTGGGCCCACACAAACTTGGTGACTCCCACCATCTTCTTCTTTGCCCCCACACCTGCCTGGCAATACATATCCTCACTTGTGTGGAACATCTGGGCACCCTGGATTTGTATATTAAAAGTCTAAGGTAAATGGGCCAGCTTTTTCAAAGGCTATGTGAGTGACATGCCTGTTTAAACCAATCAATCCCCTGAGCCCTACACAAATCAGACACCACCTCCTCCAGCCCCCTCATATAAGCAGCCACTTTTCTGCCACACAGGAGGTTTTCTCTTTGTTTGAATCCCCACTCCCTCTGTCTCTGTACAGGGGAGCTGCGTTCTTCTGCTTTCTTTTTTTTCCAGCCTATTAAACTCTCCGCTCCTTAAAACCACACACACACAAAAACCTCATCTCACTGTCTGAGACTAAGTGTGGATTCCTACAGTTATTTAACAAAAGAAAAAAATATACATAATAAGCCAAAGAACTCAATCACCTCTTGCTCAACACAAAATATCAAACTGAATCTAATGAATTTTGCCAACAAGAAATATTTATTTACCCTATGTGCTAACACAGAGTGCTTCTGAATCTGGTTTTAGTTCCACTGGGAATTCCCACAGTTAAGATCATTAGTTCTCAAAAACCTAGTGTTTTGTTTCATGGTCAGATCAAAGTATCTATTATTGTGGTTTTAATATCATCGATGATGAGGAGTGGGGTAAATATTATTGATGTCCAAGGCACAGAGTGTCCTTGAATTCCTGTCCTCACCAAGGGGTGATCCCCAAGGCACCAGTGTCCTGCCCAAAGTTACTACCCAGGGATCTCAGGATTGGACTTCAAACTGGTGAACATCTTCCTGAAAGATGGAAACATTCAGAAAATCAATCAAAATCCTAATGTCCAAGTACTTTGATCTTACAGTTATCAGGTAGTCACTGTGGTTCTCAATTTTTACCTCCTCTTCCACATAAAGGAATCCCAGATGGATAACTACCTGGCAGAGAACTGGGGCAGCACCTCATACCTCATTATGGACCATCCCCACAGTCCATAATGTGTGCTGGCCCACCCAGGAGGTACCTGTAGGTCATTGTAAGTTGGCCCCATGTGGAACCACACACATGAGGACAGCAAGCCACAACCACTTTGAAGGTACCACTCCAAAAGGGGGGCATTTAAGTCCTTTGCAAAAAAGGTTCCTGCCACTTAGGATGATAAAATATATTTTTTTCTCCATTTTGTTCTGGAAAGAAAAAATGATACAGTTAACCTGTAACATTTACAACAGGTTGAATGAAGTGTTTTACGAATTCTGGAAGAACTGCATGGAGAAGCAGAATAAATAACCTCAGGATATGTAAGGTGGATGAGGAAACTGATGGGCTGATCTTCACTGTGGGTTTCTAGAGACAGTTTTCTGAACTTGATACTTTACTCAGCAGAAAGATGTTTCTTCCTATAAAGTGCATTGCAGTGAAGTGGGTAATAAAAACCTTTTGTGCTATTTGTCATTGGCCCCCATTAATCTCACGAACTCTGATACTTTATATACATCTAGCCATAGCATCTTCCCTGAACACTCTCTGACTGTAGGTTAGCCACCCTTTGGCGCAAAGGCATAAACCTGCAGAAATTTTTCCTTTTCCAGGATGATGTACTACCTGGCTATTGACCAGCAAGCCTCTCATGATTGTATATTGCTGTATGTATTGGGCTAAGGTAGCCTTGTTTTTTATATTGTAGGCAACAAACTTCCCAGCCATTAACTCTTTAATAGATCAAACAAATGGCCTCCAACTGGATGAAAAATTAAGACCAAGACTCTAGATGACAATCGTAGGTTGCCAGATAGGGCTCATATTTTCTTAGTCCCAGATTTGGTTTTTCTTATGTATCCCCCTATTGTTAAAAAATATTTATTGAATCTAAACTCTAAAATGAACAGGTTTCCCTTGATTCTTCGCGTCTTTATTCCTGAATCATCCTATGTCACGTAAAACTTTGATTAAATGAATCTGTTATGCAGAGAAAAAAAAAAAAAAACTCTGCTCTAGAATGCTCATTTCATTGGCCATTTCAGGAGCTGTTATGTCTGTCACCTACTATGCATAGGGTCCCCTTTCCACTGCATGGGTCTGACATGTTCAGGCATAGGCTCGTCCCCTGGTGCAAAACTGGTTTTAGTTGTGGGATGCTCCCCACGTGGCATGGGTTTCCAGGAGTTAGCCCTTCCCTTACAGCCCAATGCCTCTCCTGAAGGTACATGGCCCCCTCACCAAATGGGCCAGGGCCTTCTCTGAACAGGTTCACATTTTCCGATATCGGTATGCCCATCTTCCAGTTTCTAACTCTGAATCTCTTCTCCCATTTCCTCTCTTTCAGGATCGCCAAACAAAAAGTGTGGGCTCTGGTTTTGGGAAGGCATTGAGGGTAAGGCCTTATTGTATCTATTGTAGATCACAGGTATTTTATTGCCTTTTTAGGCCACTTCTCCATAAAAACATATTATTCTTTGTATTTTACAACTGCATTGGTAAAATTGTGTATATATTCCTGGCTAGATTTATAGATATGTATTCATCATCATTACATTCACTTTAGGAAGTGATTCTTTAAAATTTTTTAACATTTTCATAGACCTCTATAAATACTGTAGGCCTGGATTCCTGTGCCACCTTGCTTGATAGAGGAGTCAGCCCTGGTGGAGCTGAGTTGTTCTGAGAATTAGACAGGGTCTTCCTGGATGAGGGGATGGCCCTGGAAAGAGGAAGCACAGGCTGAGGTGAGAGAAGAGGTAGCAATAACTGATCCCTGGTGACAGGAATGCTGGAAACAGGACATGAAGGAGTCCTAAGGTTCCATTTAAAAATCTCTTGCTGGGCTGAGCGCGGTGGCTCAAGCCTGTAATCCCAGCACTTTGGGAGGCCGAGACCGGTGGATCACGAGGTCAAGAGATCGAGACCATCCTGGTCAACAAGGTGAAACCCCGTCTCTACTAAAGATACAAAAAATTAGCTGGGCATGGTGGCGAGTGCCTGTAATCCCAGCTACTCAGGAGGCTGAGGCGGGAGAATTGCCTGAACCCAGGAGGCGGAGGTTGTGGTGAGCCGAGATCGCGCCATTGCACTCCAGCCTGGGTAACAAGAGCGAAACTCCGTCTCAAAAAAAAAAAAAATCTCTTGCTGAGGGCGCAGTGGCTCAAGCCTGTAATCCCAGCACTTTGGGAGGCCGAGGTGGGTGGATCACAAGGTCAAGATAACAAGACCATCCTGGTCAACATGGTGAAACCCCGTCTCTACTAAAGATACAAAAAATTAGCTGGGCATGGTGGCGCGTGCCTGTAATCCCAGCTACTCAGGAGGCTGAGGCAGGAGAATTGCCTGAACCCAGGAGGCGGAGGTTTCGGTGAGCCGAGATCGCGCCATTGCATTCCAGCCTGGGTAACAAGAGCGAAACTCCGTCTCAAAAAAAAAAAAAAAAAATCTCTTGCTGTGCTGGATCCCTGCACAGCACACTCACTTCCCTTAACCCTCATTGCCTTTGCAGCTCACAGTGGGTCTTGAGAGGATGGACCCCATTCCCACTGCAGGGACAAGACTAGAAGAAACGGAACAATTGAAGTGCGGTGCTATGGAACTCAGTAATTATATTTTATATGCCTAAAATAATATAATATAAATAATATTTTAATGCAATATTTTAAAAAATTAAGTCTGAGGCTGACATCCAACATGAACAAAAATCATAATTTAAAATTATGCCAGACAGCATCCACCTTGCTTTGCAGCCCTCCCCTCCCTGGCTGGCTCTGGTTTGGGCCCTTCACACCATGTGGAGTCCCAGGGATAGTGCAGAGAAGCCTGGTATGATTAGCAGGGCTCAGCACATGCAGGAGGACTGGAATGAAAGCAGGACCCAACCTCAGACCCCTGAGCCTGAGGACCCCAGAGAAAGGCACGTGGGCAGGTGGTGGGATGGGAGTAGGGAAACAGTCTTCAGAGAGAGGCCCAGTGCTTGGGCAAGAGGTGCTGAGAAAGCAAGTGCTCCACAGAAGCCTCGTCCCTCACCCAACACTTGCAAGGCCTGCCTGTGGCCTGTCTGTGTCTGCCTCCCACCGGCAGCCTGACTGTGAGGCCTGGAAAGCCTCCCTTTTCAAGAAATGACAAGGGAACTGGATGATTTGCTGTTAGTTTATTGAAATAAAATGAATTTGAGGTTTCAATAATTTTCTGGCAGTTTCCACATAAAAGGTAGAAAAAAGAAAGAAAGGAAAATTGCAGTTGCCAGCAGTAGGCAGCAGTTTTCCAGCCATCTTCTGCCTTGTAGTATCTGAGGCAAAGGTTTTGTATACAGTTAGTAGAACTTACACCAAAAGCTGTTGTATATTGTGTTCTGGGGAACAAAGCAGACAGGCAATTTAGATTTGGAAATCGCTCTTAGAAAGTGAATTAAAATACGGACTTTTTTTTCACATTGTTTTTCTGCATTTGTCCACAAACATCTAACACTCAGGAAAATTTGCAGTGGGAGCAAAACACTTTTCTTTTCTTTTCTTTTCTTTCTTTTTTTTTTTTTTTTTGGAGAAAGAGTCTCTCTCTCTCTTTTTTTTTTTAGAGACAGAGTCTTGCTCTCTCTCCCAGGCTGGAGTGCAATGGCATGATCTTAGCTCACTGCAACCACCTGGGTTCAAGCAATTCTCCTGCCTCAGCCTCCTAAGTAGCTGGGATGACAAGCACATGCCACCACACCTGGCTAATTTTTGTATTTCTAGTAGAGATGGGTTTCACCATGTTGGCCAGGCTGGTCTCAAACTCCTGACCTTGTGATCTACCCTCCTCAGTCTCCCGAAGTGCTGGGATTACAGGTGTGAGCCACTGCACCCAGCCCAGGAGACCGTATTAATGCCCAAACAAGGCTTAGGGTTTTAGGGTCTTTTCCCTGCAGTGGATCCTCTTAATACTTTATTCTCCAAAAATCCTATTCCTTGAAATACTCTATTTGATGAAGACATACACTATTTGATGAAGACCTACCAATTAAAACATATTGATACCTCTCTTTCAACTGAGAATTAAAATCTCAGCTCAAATACATGAATGTGATGGTTTGGAGTTGCTGTATGGCCTTACAAGTGAAAACTATTCTAACACTCCAAGGCTCTCCACCGTGACTTTGGTATAGGTTTAAAAATGTTGGCACTTTTACACTAGGAATGATTAGTCTAATCTGGGTTTTTAAAGGAGAAATGAAATGTTTGGTAGATCTCTAAATTTTCTACCATGGAACATTTCAAATGGAATTTTGAAATATTAAATAAACATTTTAAAATATAACCTGTAAGTAACATGTATTTTTAAATAGGCAGAAATACTCGTTGTTATAACCATTGAGTGTTATGTTAAAGAATTCTGGCACGAGTGCTGTTTCACACCATGATCTGCACTTCCCATTTCCTGGGGTGCTTAATTAAATGGTGCATGAAGAAGCAGCTTCTCCGCTCTTTCTGGAATCTCTCCCTGGTTCGGCCTGCCTGCCTCCACTCCTGCCTCCACCACGTCCATCAGGGTGACCCAGAAGTCCTACAAGGTGTCCACCTCTGGCCCCAGGGCCTTCAGCAGCTGCTCCTTCATGAGTGGGCCCAGTGCCCGCTTGAGCTTCTCCCGAGTGAGCAGCAGTGGCTTCCGGGGTGGCCTGGGTGCAGGCTATGCTGGGGCCAGCAGCATAGGCATGGGAGGCATCACCGCCGTCACCATCAACCAGAGCCTGCTGAACCCCATTAAGGTGGATGTGGACCCCAACATCCAGGCCGTGCGTACCCAGGAGAAGGAGCAGATCAAGACCCTCAACAACAAGTTTGCTTCCTTTATCGACAAGGTGCGGTTCCTGGAGCAGCAGAACAAGATGCTGGAGTCCAAGTGGAGCCTCCTGCAGCAGCAGAAAACGGCTAGGAGCAACATGGACAACATGTTTGAGAACTACATCGACAACCTGAGGCGGCAGCTGGAGACTCTGGGCCAGGAGAAGCTGAAGCTGGAGGCGGAGCTTGGCAACATGCAGGGGCTGGTGGAGGACTTCAAGAACAAGTATGAGGAAGAGATCAATAAGCGTACAGAGATGGAGAATGAATTTGTCCTCATCAAGAAGGATGTGGATGAAGCTTACATGAACAAGGTAGAGCTGGAGTCTCGCCTGGAAGGACTAACTGACAAGATCAACTTCCTCAGGCAGCTGTATGAAGAGGAGATCCGGGAGCTGCAGTCCCAGATCTCCGACACGTCTGTGGTGCTGTCCATGGACAACAGCTGCTCCCTGGACATGGACAGCATCATTGCTGAGGTCAAGGCGCAGTAGGAGGAGATAGCCAACAGAAGCCGGGCTGAGGCAGAGAGCGTATACCAGATCAAGTATGAGGAGCTGCAGATGCTGGCCGGGAAGCACGGGGATGACCTGCGGCGTACGAAGACTGAGATCTCCGAGATGAACCAGAACATCAGCCAGCTCCAGGCTGAGATCGAGGGCCTCAAAGGCCAGAGGGCTTCCCTGGAGGCCGCCATTTTAGATGCTGAGCGTCACAGGGATCAGGCACTCAAGGATGCTAATACTAAGCAGCAGGAGCTGGAGGCCGCCCTGCAGCGGGCCAAGCAGGACATGGCAAAGCAGCTGCGTGAGTACCAGGAGCTGATGAATGTCAAACTGGCCCTGGACATCGAGATCGCCACCTACCGCAAGCTACTGGAGGGTGAGGAGAGCCGGCTGGAGTCCGGGATGCAGAACATGAGTATCCATACAAAGACCACCAGTGGCTATGCAAGAGGTCTGAGCTCTGCCTATGGGGGCCTCACAAGCCCTGGCCTCAGCTACGGCCTGGGCTCCAGCTTTGGCTCTGTCCCGGGCTCCAGCTCCTTCAGCCGCACCAGCTCCACCAAGGCTGTGGTTGTGAAGAAGATTGAGATCCGCGATGGGAGGCTGGTGTCCGAGTCCTCTGACGTCCTGCCCAAGTGAACAGCTGCAACAGCCCCTCCCAGCCTGCCCCTCCTGAGGCTGCCCCAGAGCCCAGGAGGGAGGCTGCTGTGTAGGGGAGCGCAGGGAACAGGAGACCCACCTGACACTCAGCCCTAGCCCTCAGCCCATCGGCAGGGAGTTTACTGCCTGGGGACCCACCTTGCCCATGCCTCCAGCTGCAAAACAATTCAATTGCTTTTTTTTTTTTTGGTCCAAAATAAAATCTCAGCTAGCTTGGAAAAAAAAAAAATTAAGTGGTGCATGATTCCCAGTCATGTGTGCTAAAAAATCTGGGCATGGGTTTTAAATTCTTTATATTAGAATCTGTAGAATTTTCATAAATGGCATTTTCTGGGCTCTAAAAATCTTTGAGAACATTTTGGTTATTTGTTACTGTGAAAGGGAAAATTGCATTGTCGATTGTTCCTAGCAGTGACTGGCTCTTTGAAAATCAGATATTTCCTCTTGATAGAAAATGTCCAGCCTGCTCATCATGGTGAAACCCTGCCTTATGGTGGCAGGTTCCTGTAATCCCAGCTACTCAGGAGGCTGAGGTGGGAGAATTGCTTGAACCAGGAGGTCAAGTTTGCAGTGAGCCGAGATCACACAAATGCACTCCAGCCTGGGCAACAGAGTGAGACCCTGTCTCACAGGAAGAAAAAAAAGTGTGGGTATCCGTCCCTGTGTTTCTGTGTCTAACATGTGTGTGTCTATTTGTGTGTCTATGCACATGTGTCTATGTGTGTGTGTATATATATGTGTGTGTGTGTATTTCTATGTGTGTGTCTGTGTATTTCTATGTGTGTGTCTGTGTATTTTTGTGTTTGTGTGACTTGATGTGCGTATGTCTCTGTTTCTATGAGTATATATGTCTATGCATTTTTTTTTTGAGATGGAGTTTTGCTCTTGTTGCCCAGGCTGGAATGCAATGGCAGAATCTCAGCTCACTGCAACCTCTCCCTCCTGGGTTCAAGTGATTCTTCTGTCTCAACCTCCTGAGTATCTGGGATTGCAGGCATCTGCCACCACGTCAGGCTAATTTTTGTGTTTTCAGTAGAGACAGGGTTTCACCATGTTGGTCTAACATGTCTCAAATCCTGACCACAGGTGATTCACCTGCCTTGGCCTCCCAAAGGTTTCTATGTATGTGTGTGTGTGTGTGTGTTTCTGTGTGTGTGCCTGTGTGTTTCTATTCGTGTGTGCATCTGAGTGTTTGTGTGTGTGTGTCTCTTTGTAAGTGAGTTTGTGTGTATTTGAGTCTCTGTGGGAATGAACAGGGGAGCTGACAATTAGCCTGGCCTTTTCTGAAGCTTTATTTTCTCCTTTTTGCCTTTCCCCTTTATTACTCCCTGAAGATTCTTCTTTTTTTTTTTTGAGACGGAGTTTCGCTGTTGTTACCCAGACTAGAGTGCAATGGCACGATCTCTGCTCACCGCAACCTCCGCCTTCTGGGTTCAAGCAATTCTCCTGCCTCAGCCAACTGAGTAGCTGGGACTACAGGCACCACCATGCCCAGCTAATTTTTGTATTTTTAGTAGAGACAGGGTTTCACCTTGTTGACCAGGATGGTCTCGATCTCTTGACCTCATGATCCACCCGCCCCGGCCTCCCAAAGTACTGGGATTATAGGCTTGAGCCACCGTGCCCGGCCTGAAGATTCTTAAAGTGAAGTGGCAAAGCACCCTAAGGACAAAATTAAATAAACTGATGTACAAAGAAAGCTTGTTAACCAGGTACTTAACATTCCTAGTGGCACATTTAGAGCCTCTTTGTTTCTGGGCAGTGATTTTCAAGGGTACATAAGAAAATAAATGAAATTACCATCAATGTGTCAAAATTGTTCAGTTTCATTGGACTGGTTGAGGAAACACTGTTTTGCCTCCTCTACAGCCTCTTCAGTGTCATCAATGCCTATGTACTCCTGTAAAAATTGCTTGAATTCTGATATAGACACTTCAGGATCGATGGTCTTTGCTGCCACATCCTCCAGCAATTGGCAGCCAGAACCTGAGAAGAAGGCACAAAAACATGGGCCGTTACCAGAGGGGTGAACCCATTTGGGGATGAGATGTGAGGCTGGTCATCTTCTGATCTCCCAAGAGTTACATCTCAAGGTTCAGAAAAATTATGGTGCGTGGTTTCAAGTTCTCAATTCTGGGAGCATAAACTCAGGCTCTGAAAATTCTCCTGACCTCTGAAACCTCCCAGGACAGAAGGCCCAGGCTGCAGAGTGTGACCCAGCATGTCTCACACTGTGGGGTTCACTCTATGTTCCCAGAGTTGTTCTGAATCCTTCCAGGATGCCCTTTCCCGCCCAGTTCCTTCAGGCTCAAGGCAGACTGGGGAGGAGAACTCACACCCCCTGGAGTCTCCTTCCAGCACTGAAGATCAAGTGGGAGGAAAAAGCACTGGCTACTGGAATCAGCACTGATAGGTCCCGTCTGTCGCTTGTCTTATGCAATTCACAAAGCTTACCCTAGGCACCCTGCCTCATTTGTTTCCAAAGTAAGTTAATTTATAGATTTCTACTACAGTGAATTTGTAAACTTGGGTTAATTTCATAAGGTAATTCCTATTTTAAAAATTGAAACTTTCAGCCAGGCGTGGTGGCTCACACCTGTAATCCAAGCACTTTGGGAGGTTGAGGCAGGTGGATTGCCTAAGGTCAGGAGTTCGACACCAGTCTGGCCAACATGGTGAAACCCTGTCTCTATTAAAAATACAACAAAAAAAAATTGGCTGGGCATCTGGTGTGTGTCTGTAATCCCAGCTACTCAGGAAGCTGAGACAGGGGAATTGCTTGAACCAGGGAGTGGAGGTTGCAGTGAGCCGAGACTGTGCCACTGCACTCCAGCCTGGGCTGGATCAGTGATGTAATTAACTTGTCCATCATCTTTTGAGCTTTGTCTCCAAACTATCCCAGCAGGAGGTCAGAGTAGAAAAGGGTTTATTCATTGTCCCTGCTCATACCTCACAGCCTGGAGCTGGACACAGACACTTTCACAATTTCAAAAAGTATTTAATCACCAATCATTTCAGTGTTTACTGAGCTCCTACTATGACAAAGCAATAAGTCATTCCACATATTCTATCCAGAATGAGCTTGTGTCTTGGGAGGGGGAAAACAAAGTATGCCTTAAGAAAGAGATAGACATTTGCCCTAGCCTCAGGCTCACAAAAGACCTAAGGTATAGAGACATGAGGGGTTTTGGCAAATAAAAGTCTTTACCATACTGAATAATAAGTAGTAACATTGTATGGGAGCCATCTTCTTTCTGTGATTTACTTTATTTTATTTTTTAAAGACAAGGTTTCACCATGTTGGCCAGGCTGGTATCAAACTCCTGACCTCAGGCGATCCACCTGCCTTGGCCTCCAAAGTGCTGGGACTACAGGCGTGAGCCACTGCCACCAGCCTTCCCTCCATGATTTCTACACTTACACAGGAAAGCCTAGAATGGCCGGCCTTGGAAGCTGCAGCTGTGCTGAGTTTCACAGCCTCTTCCCTTCAAAGGCCCATGGCTGATGGCTCCTGAGTGAAGACCCAAGCCAGACTGACCACCTGTGTTCACATCCCAGTGCCTCCATTTGCTGATGGTGCCACATTAGACAAGATGCTTAATGCTCTGTGTCCCCTTTAAAATTGAAACAGTCATAGAATTATTGTGACTCATAAGTAAAAATTGTAACATCCTGGGAACAGTATCTCGTGCAGAGTGGGTGCTGTCTAAATGTCAGCTGCTCATCTTCTTTTTCATCTCATTAAGAATCGTTTTCATGATTCAACTTCAAGTACTACTAGGCTCATCATAGAACACTGGAAAGTGAGGCTGCTCTTAACGTTCTCTAAAATATATTGTGATAACCATATCTAGACTCAGGTAAAACTTTTAAGTTGGAAAATAAAACGGTGCTTTGATCCACGCTTAGGTATCTTTTCTCTCAGTCCATTTTAAAGAGTTTTACTGAGCTCTAATTGATATATAGATTCTCTCCTCAACAGACCCTAAGTACTGTTGTCCAATGAATCTTCCCAGAACCTAACTGCAATTGTGTTTAAACTTTTTTCAATGTTCAATAAAGGAAGAATCGCAAATGATTACCGAGGACTTTGCTGTTTGAAAGGCAATGTTGAATCCTGTGACAACCTTCCCAGCAGCAAATCTAGCGGAAGAGCGACCATGCAATTTGTGACCCAAACTCGGACACTTTGGTGGGTGAAAAGAACAGAAAATCAGTGGGATGCCAGGACAGTTACATAACCCAGGACTGTTTTAGGCAAATTAGTGTTAGTGGTCACCTCCCCATAGGCGGGACATGTCATTTCACCCCATCTAGCAGAAATGGGAGTTGGAGAGGTTCAGAAACTTACCTGAGAGAATACAGCTAGGAAGTGGCAGAAGCCAGGTGTTCTGGCTACACAAGCTTCCTTCAACACTATTTTTCACCTTGGCTGGACCCTGAGAGACCTACAAATCATGGCTCAGGTGAGTCCTGATGGCCTCGACTCCCACTGCTGCCCTCAACTCTGGGTTGACTTCTGCACAAGCCCCACTGTTTTCTGCTTGAGACCTTTGCTCCCTGTGGAATCCCCTCCTCCACTCCCCTTGCCTCAGTCGCTCCTGGTTGAAACCATTTCATTCATTTCCAAAGTCACATCAAAGATGATACGCATTCATCCCTCTTTCCCAGGCCCTGAGTCTCCAAAGATCTCCCACTTTCCAGGACCCCATGGCTCTCCATAAACAGCTCCATCCTGACATCTCCAGGACCCTCATGCTGAATCTTTCTCCCTGTCAGTGCTCGTTGAACCCACGGCATGTGCACTTCATGTTGGTATTATAGTCGTGAAAACTATTTATTTTGCTTATTATTGTGTTGATTTGTATAATTGATTTTCAAGAGCAGATTTTGGCCTTTTCACAAAGAATTTACTAACTGCATTACCTGCATTATTAGGTCTATCTAGAAACATGAAATAATTCGAAATTAAAGTTTCACTAAAAACAGACATCAGAAATAAAACTAGCATCAGATGGCAGTGTGACTTTGGGGATAATACAACACCATTTGCACTTTCCTGGAAGCTGATGTTGGTGTCAGGAAGGAAGGAGGCTGGTAAAGAGAAGACGTAACTGGATACCCTGCCAACAAGGCCCTGGGCCCCCTCAGTGTCCCTTTTCCCTAAAAGTGACTGCTACCATGATACCACCTGACTAGGATCTATCTGGTTAGTTGGGACTAGGAGCCAGATCTGGAAGCAGCACCAGAGTCAGGTGTCAGCCCCTGGTGAGTGCTTTTAGGCTCCATCACCGAATCACACAACTTTCCATGTCCTCAGAAAGTGTGTGGTTGAAAATGTTGATACACATACAGCTGGAAACATTTGCCTTGGTTAATGAGATGCCTTCACCAGTGTCTTTGCCAGTGAGATAGTAATGTTACCTCCACTTCAAGGCTAACATTTTCTTGATAACTGTAGTCAGCCCCCTGCTGTGAGTCTCAGGTTCACTGAAGGATGTTCCACGCAGCAAATGGGGGAGACTTAAATAAAGTATCCCAACCTTGAGATCAGTGGTTCTTAGTAGGAGTAGCTTTGCCTTTCCCTCAGACCCCAGAAACATTTGGTAATGACTAGACTGGGTATTGGTTGTCCCAACTGGATGGAATGAGTGTGCCATTTGAATCAAGTAGCAGAGGCCAGGAATTAAATGTCCTACTAAGTCCTGCTGAACATCCTATAATGTTCATGACAGCTGTCCACAGCAAAGAAATACTCAACCAGAAATATCAGTGGTGCCGAAGTTGAGAAGCCATGTGTACAGAAATACTGTAGAGCCTTTGTCCTGTTCATGAAACACCAGCAGTGCCTCACAGTCAGGGCACAGAGATGCAGTCCCATGTACAAGAAGAGGCCAAGAGGTACATGGACACCTCTTTCCTCCAATGGGCTGGACCCCATCTCACTTCCATGTCTTTCCCCAGGCTGCTTTGCCCACCAGGAGGACCTAACTTCCACCTCTCTGGGTTCTTCATCCTCTGGGTCCGTATGAAGTTACTCAATGATCACCTCCTTCACAAACCTTCCTTCCCAGAGCATTTTCATCTCAGGAGAACATTGTTCTTTGAATTTCTAAAGGATTTGTTTTCCATGATGAAACATTGTTCTTTGGGATACACTTCATCTTTGCTTCAGTCCTTTGGCGATGTATACATCACTGTTAAGTATTTAAGAAAATTTATTATTTTTTCAATAAGCTATATTAAATTCCTCCTAGGTATTTGGTGAGGTTCTAAGTTGACCTGAGATAACTTACAGCATCTTAGCTGCTTTTCAGTAAATTACCCCTGACCAATTTTTCACAGTATTTCTTCTATGCTGCCCTCTTTTTCACTTTCTTTCAACATACCTTTCTTTAACATTTTTATTTCTTAATGTCATACAGGTATACTATGAATAGAAAATAGGGTAAAATGGGTTGTAACAAAGAATATCAGTTCTCTGCCTCTTCTCTTCCCCACAGTATTGTCCCATTGAACCTTCAGCTTGTTTCAGTGTTTCAGAAACAAGGGAACTACCAGAGATCCACGGGAGCATCCCAGGAGAGGAAGCATCTGTAAGGCCCAGAAAACCTGTTGAAAAATGCTTGCTTTGAATGAATAGACCTTCCAAACAGGCTTTGTGTGAACAACATGGCTGTTTTTTCACCTGGGTGCAGGTGGGCTAAGGCTGAAAAGGGCATTAGCAAAGGGCGCTGGGATAGGAGATGGTTTTATAGATTTGGGTAGTTTTTGGTGGGTGGAGGTGTTGCAGAGTAAGTTCAGTTACAGTGGTGGGGGGTAGGGGCAAGGAGTATACATGACCACAAGTACAGTTACAATGGCAGGGTTGCGTGAGAGGTATTCACATTATCATAAGAACAGTTAAAATGGCAGGGTTGGATGAGGGGCTTGTCCCAGAAGCTCCGCTGGCTGACCAGGAACAATGGGGAACACGGGCAGGGGGTGGGAGACATCATCTGAGGCAAGCAGGACCTCAGACTTTCAGGCTCCAGGCTTGTGTATGGAGACCTGACAAAACCCAATCACAGAAGAGTTTGTGCCAGTTAAGATCTTTCTCATGCTCTTATTTTTTCTCTCTCCCATTCTCCAACACTGAAGAGGTCAGAAATCATAATTAATTACCTTGAGAAGAATCAGTGGAAGTCTCAAGAGAGAAAGACAACAGAAGCCCTAATTTTAAGTCCATGTGAAGTTTTGATTATTACTTAGAGCTGCATATTCTCATTTCTGAATTGACACATTGATCTGTCTTGTATAGAAAGAGTAGATCCATTGAAGGTTTACTGTAAATAAGCCTATGACAAAATCATAGCTCTTCACTCTGTCCTAGACTATAAGCTACAGAGTAGGGAGAAGAGCTTTGAGGAAAAGATTCTAGGCAGAGATTAGTAAACTTCATCAAGAAAAACAACCTGGAGACCCAACGTTAGAGCAGCAACCAAGGGAGAGGCAGCAAGGGTTATGTAAAATGAGCCAGCATAAGGAAATCCTTGGCACTTGGCAAAGCTCAGTGTGCTTTCATTTCTCAGTTTCTTAAAACTTGATATGTTCAGCAAGTACACAGTGCAGGGTGTGAATCCTGGGGGATTTCACAGCTAAAGATGGGTGGTCCTTGCAGGCATCAATGGTTCTAGGAGAGGATGTTCCATGAGGGTGAACACCCAGGTCTCACTCCCTTCTGCAGATGTCATTTGGTGCCATCGGATACCCCCAGCCTGCCAAGTCTTACCTGATCCCACCCACACTCTTCAGCAGTAGCTCCTGGAGGAATCAGAAAGACATGAACCTAATGTGATTGTTTTTATAACACTGAAATCAATGAAGGTCCTGCAACCTCCCAGCATTGGAGAGCTGGGGAAGTATTAGAAGGAAAAGTTCCCAATGTAACAGCTCTGGATGTGCACACAGTTTTCTGTATCTCATGAAGAACTCTTGTATCCTACAATCTGCTTCTGTAGTTCACTGGAATTTTTACCCCATAGGAGTGTGAGGTTCATAAATGGGGACTGCATGGGCTCAACTTGCTGAGATACTGATGTATTTGTCCTGGTGTGGGGCTTTGAAAGCATTCCAGCTGACCTCAAAACAGAGGACCACTTTGTAAAGTATTTCTCATCCCCACTATAAGTGGTGGTAATGTGGGAGGAGTTTGAACCAGAATAACTTTTTTTGAATAGGGGCTAGGTAAAATAAGGCTGAAAACAGTTAAATTCTGAGTAATTTTCAAAAAACAAAACACACACACACAAAAAAAAAACATTATCTAACCTTAAAGGTTATTACTTAGAAAAGCCTGAAATTCACAGATTATGAAAAAGACTAAAAAGGAAATAATTTTAAATGATAACTATCACAGTTTTTATAAGTAATCTGGTTAAACTGTTTTTAAAAGTAATTAATTAGTTAAATGTAATGGAATAGATTCTTGTAGATAATCTTGTCCTATAATTTATAAACTACAGTTATATTAAGCTAAGTAATAAATATTCATTAAATGTCTAAGTCATTTCCAAATTTTTTCAATTATAGCAAAACATTTTTCTGAAAAAAAAGAAATGTGTTCTTATTTTTAAAAATAATTTTGTCTAATTCATAGTCTATGTAAAAGTGAATTATGAATTAGGTAGAGGTAATCAGTGAATAAGAACAATGTGAAGAAAGTTATAAAAAGATATTTCAGACAAGAAAGGTTAAAAGAAGAATAATCTTATATGAGAAAGACTCTTGTATGGTAACATTTTGTCCTGAAATAAAACAACCAGTTATTTAAGAACATAACCTTTTGTCTCTTATCTACTTCAAGCCCCCACTTCTCATTGTCCCCTCTTAGTGAATTCAGCCAGTGTACATTTTACACATATTCCTTGGTATCTCATGTCTCCCTAAAATGTATATAAGCAAACTGTACCCCCAACCACCTTGGGCACATGTCTCAGGACTTCCGGAGGCTGTGTCATGGGTGCCTCCTTAGCCCATGGCAAACTAAATAATTTTCTAGGATAAAAATAGGCGTTTTTATCCTAGAAATGTCTAGCATAGAACAGGAAGTCCAAGCAAGTAGGAAATGATTTGTATCAAATTGTCTATAATCAAAGGAAAATTGTTTAAATAGTAATTCTAGAGTTTGGGTTTTGCTTAAAAACACACACCCTAGAGAATTGGTTCAAAGAATAACATTTTCTTAAGGGACTGATTTACTCTTAATAAATTGTAAGAGTCTTTTTTAACCCAAAGTTCAACTTTTATTGCATCTCACCATTTTTGTTTTTTTTCTCCCTTTTTAAAAGGCATGAAGTAATAACTCTCTCCTTCAACCCATTTTCAGTTTATATAAGTCTTTTTTTTCTCCTTGGGTTCTCACTGTTGTGGCCTAAAGCTAAAAATATTTCCTTAAAGATCTAAAAGAGGCCAGGTGTGATGGCTCAGACCTGTAACATCAGCACTTTGGGAAGCAGAGCCAGGTGGATCACCTGAGGTCAGGAGTTTGATACCAGCCTGGTCAACATGATGAAACCCCATCTCTACTAAAAATACAAAAATTAGCCGGGTGTGGTGGTGAGTGCCTGTGATCCCAGCAACTTGGAGGCTGAGACAGAAGAATCACTTGATTCTCCAGGAGGTGGAGGTTGCAGGGAGCTGAGATCACACAATTGCACTTTACCCTGGGTAAGAGTGAAAATAAATAAATAAATAAGGTACAAAGAAGTCCAAACAAAATTTCATGTTCAACAATGCTTCCTGTATAATTTTTATATCAAATAAGCCACATGTGCCATTTTTGGACTTTACAGAATGTAATATCCTTTTTTTTTGAGATGGAGTTTCACCCAGGAGTTATTACCCAGGCTGGAGTGCAATGGCACGATCTCAGTTCACTGCAACCTCCACGTCCTGGGTTCAAGCAATTCTCCTGCCTCAGCCTCCAGAGTAGCTGGGACTACAGGTGCACACCACCATGCCCAGCTAATTTTTGTATTTTTAATAGAGATGGGGCTTCACCTTGTTGACCAGGATGGTCTCGATCTCTTGACCTCGTGATCCACCCGCCTCGGCCTCCCAAAGTGCTGGTATTATAGGCGTGAGCCACCACGCCTGGCCCAGAATGTAATATCGTAAAAGATTAATTAGATCAGAAAAAGACATAATGTATAATTTGATTTTGGAAAGTATGTCAAATATAAAAAGTTTAAAACAATTGATATTAGAAAATAGAATCACAGGTCATTGTAAAATAAGTCATTGATTTAACCAAAGTAATAACTCAAAGATTCCCAAAAAAAGCGAAAACCAGCTGAGTACAGTGGCTCACACCTATAATCCCAGCATCCAAGGTGGGTGAATCACAAGGTCAAGAGATTGAGACCATCCTGATCAACATGGTAAAATCCTGTATCTACTACAATACAAAAATTAGCTGGGCATGGTGGTGCACACCTGTAGTCCCAGCTACCTGGAAGGCTGAGGCAGAGAATCACTTGAACCTGGAAGTCAGAGGTTACAGTGAGCACCATTGCACTCCAGCCTGGACGACAAGGGCAAAACTCCATCTCAAAAAAAAAAGATAAAAACCATTCTTTGAGAGAAGAGGCTTAATTTTCCAAACAATAAGCCCTAATGAAAACATCGCAAAGCCAATTAAATTTATTTTTCAAAATGTTATAAACAATCTATAAAATTTTAATCATCCTGGCCATAAGATAAAATTTCCATAAGTTTTTTATAATCTTTATTAAAAGAAGATAGTTAAGGCTTCAAGAAAACCTTCTTCTAATCTGACACCGAGACTCATATGTTGATCTTGCATCAGTGTGTCTCTGACAATAATATTTAATTTAAAGAGAAGCAATTTCTTTTCTCTCTCCAAATCAGCCCTTACAGTCTCATATGCCCACCTCTTTCATGATAGTCCCTGGGCCTTGAAGAGTTAAATACCTTTAATTTCTTGCCCTGTGTCTCACAAACACAATTTACTTTGATTGGCATCTTCTATGGGGTCTGAGGATGAGGCTTGGTGGCTGCCAGTATTATGGTTTATCAGGACTTGGTGTACTTTTACACCCATCAGTCAAAGCCCTATAACTTAATGGCACAAGGATTTAAAACATACATATGGAAAGTAACATGAACGTATTATCCTTAATTTTAAAAAACTTTTTAAATCTTTTTTCTCTAAGCAACTCAAATGTAGAAATAATAATATAGAAATTATTTCAAGGCTGGGTGGGGTGGCTCACGCCTATAATCCCAGCACTTTGGGAGGCCAAGACAGGTGGATCCAAGGTCAAGAGATCGAGACCATCCTGGTCAACAAGGTGAAACCCCATCTCTACTAAAAATACAAAAATTAGCTGGGCATGGTGGTGCACACCTGTAGTCCCAGCTACTCGGGAGGCTCAGGCAGGAGAATTGCTTGAACCCAGGAGACGGAGGTTGCAGTGAGCCGAGATTTTGCCATTGCACTCCAGCCTGGGTAACAAGAGCAAAACTCCGTCTCAAAAAAAAAATTATTTCAATAAAGCGTAAGATCTGTTTATTAGGCCAGTCACCCAAGGCAAGAGGAAAGACCTTCTGCAGTATTACTGCTATTCCCTATTGGGAGAATTATGTTGGAAGGAAAATTTCCTTTGGACCTTTAAGATGAAAGTTTTTGTTTGTTTTCTCTTTTGTTTTGTTGTTGTTGTTTTAGCATCAGGCCACAAGTTAGAACCCAAAGGTGGCGGGGAAATCCTGCAGAAGGCGAAAATAAGTTGAAGGATAAAGTTATTATTTCAGGCCTTTTAAAAGGGAAGAGAAAGCTGAAAACACAGTGAGACATAATAAAAGTTGAACTTTCCATAAAAAATATAATGTCTTGCAATTTATTAAGAGTAAAGCAGTACCTTAAGGAAATTTCATAATTTGAAACAATTCTTTAGTGTATACATTTTTTAAAATCAAAACCCAATTTCTAGAAAGACCACTATAATTTCCCTTTAATTATAGACAACTTGGTCATATAGAAGTTTATTTTAAATACATTCTCTTATTATAACTGATACAGACCGTTTATGACATGCTTGGACTTTCCAGATTGTCCTGAACATCTATCTTTCTTAAACAACCAGTCATTTTATTCTAGGACAAAATTTGCCATACAAGATTCTTTCTCAGATTAAATCTCTCTTTAAGCTTTCTTACAAAAAAAAAAAAAATCTCTTTATTTCCATAACTTTCTTTACATCTCTTTTGTTTCCTGGTTCCTTTCTTCTTGTTTTATATGTAACCGAAACAGGAGAGTTCCCTGACCCCCGTCACAGGATCTGTGACAGGGCTGTGGCTCATCTGTTCAGCTGCTGCACCCTCTCAAATCCCTTATGGGAGGAGGAGCATGCAGATGAGCAGGTGCAGGAGCCAGGGCAAGCAGCTTGGGGCTCTCGCCTCACAGTGGCATCTGGGAGTGGGTGCCTGTGACTCCCAAAACCCAAGTGAGTGTGGGTTACAGTGTGCTTTTTTAGCTTTGCTATCTGTGGACAGCTTAAGTGTTAAACAGCTCAGTGGGCCCTCTGCCTTTTTGCGGGGGTAGAGGGCCAGTGTGACAGCTTTCTGTATTCTGAGCTCTTGTCCAGCATCTAGGAAAAATCAGATCACGCACTGACTTGAAAGATGAATGCAGAGGTTTTACTGAGTGGTGGAGGTGGCTCTCAGTGGGATGGATTGGGAACTGGAAGGGGGATAGACTGGGAAGATAATCTTCCCCTGAGTTTGGCTTTCCAGTGGCCAATCTCCTCTTTAAATGTCCCCTGCCAAATTCCTCTTGGCTTTCAGATGTTCCTTCTCTTCTCTCCACCATGCCATTCTGCTGTACTTCTGCTCTTCTGTTCACCTCCTCTTCTTCCTCTGGAGCCTGGCGTCTAGGGTTTCTACAGATACAGGATAGGGGGGCATGGTGAGCCAAAAGTCAACTTTTGGGTGCAAAAACAGGAATGCCTGTTCTCATTTAGGGCCATAGGTTTCCAGGCTTGAGGGTGTGGCCTTTGCCAGGGAACAGCCCTCTTCTACCCAGTATTTCCCTGTCTCTTGTCTATATCGTAACCTTTAAGTAAGCTTTGAATTAGACAAAATTTATTTATCTTTTCAAAAAGGACACTTCTTTTAGAAAGAATGTTTTTCTACAATATAATTTTATTGGAAAAATACCTAAATAGTGAAATATCTATAATTTAATATAACTTTAGTTTATAAATTATGACAAATTTGTTTACAAGTGTTTAGCCATTACATTTACCTAATTATTTTATTTTAATCACCTGGGTTATTTGAAAACTGCAATAGTTATAATTTAAAGTTATGAAACTGCCATTGTAAAATTATAACTGAGACAGTGAAAAAGATCTGACCTAACTGATTCCATCTTGCTTCTAACTGCCAAGCTACTCTTGTTTGTTCCTGTGTATAAGCCAAACTAACTTTGAGAGGAACTTCGTTTATAGTTTAGCTTGAAACAAAAATGATAACACCCCTTTCCCAGAACAAACCCCCTTCCTGCCTGGGGTACTAAATTGCCTAAACCCACAGTATTAGAAGTTATGGTTATTTTACTAAATAATTCAAGATTTCACTATTTTCATTAAGCCAATATCAATGTCTCATTTATTAAAAGTTAAACAAGCAAATATTCTCTTTTGGGCTGGGTTTACAGTTTTGTAACTCCTATGCCAAATTTTGACACACTATAGTATTTAGCAGGGATAACTATGAAACTGCTTGATTAAAAAATGCAAACAAAAATGCATGCTGGCAATTCTTAAGACATTTCTAATATTACTTTACCAATAATTTTAAAGCTAGTTTACTTGTAAAGAGTTTACATAAGTCACATAAACTCGAATAAGCATTTGACTAGTCTTTCTTTTTTTTCTGATAAAGTATTCGATTTCAGTGTTTCTCTTTAAGCCAATTAATTAGTGCTCATTATATATTTTTAATGGTGAAACAGTGTGTACACAACACATAAATACATAGACATATTAGGCATACTGATAGAAGTACATCTTACAAATTCATAAGACCTTTTTTTCCCCTATATTGGATTTCCAAACTCTTGATAACCTGTTTCATCACCTTGGCAGCTGTCAGATAAATAGCTACATCCACATATTGAAAGAAACAAGCCTTAGGTGAAAAATCAGATAGCAAAATTTACATCCCAAGGTACAGAGAGAAAACGTCTCATGGTGCTAGAAGGAGATTAAGGATGAATGCCAAATCAAATATAGTTATAGAAACCTATCATATGATCGTATAAGGAAACCAGTTTTAGTCAGATAGGGACTACCTATCTTCTAACTGAATCTCTGAGCTCTGGGCAGAGCCAATTCTGAATACTGGGTCCCCAAAAAAGGGAGAATTATTGTGAGGTTAGACCACACGATGCTTTTACTGTGCACTTTAAAAAAAATTTCAAACAAAGACATTTCTAAGTGTCTAAACTACACTCTTCCTTAAAAATGCAAGAGTAGCCTCTGTTGCAATAACTATTTTCATCGAAAAATTATGTAACACAATACAAAAGTAAGCAGTTTAAAAGCTGAGACAAACTTCGTCTACAACACTCCTGGGGTTCCATAAGGAAAAACAGAGGTTCTCCCAAAAGGGAGTCTGGCACCTTCTCCATTTTCTTTAAGGAAACCCAGGCTATTATAAACTATTTTAGGTCCTCAGGCAGCAGAGGCTGGCAAGAGAAAGGAGAGACAGCAGAAGTCAATGAAGAAAACAGAATTCAGTCAACTGAAAAAAAAATAACTTTTGCTCAGAAAAGACAAGGTCCTAGGAGAGAAAACAAAACAAAAACATGAAGGCCTTTTAAATAAACACACATACACACACACACACACACACACACACGTATCTTGGATGTTATCTTTTAATTATGCTGACTTTTAAACACAAAGCTCCTTTGAAAAAGAATCTTTTTAAATCTCATTACCATAAATCAACTACAAAAAATTGTTGATATTTCCGAAGTACCAAGTATTAAACTAGAAAGGGCTTGATTTAGGAATCAAACCCAGGCTGCAGTGGTGAAAAAAAGAAGGCAGAACCTTAGCTATTGAACTGAAGTGTGGGGTGACAGCCATTGCTCTTTCCATTTGGCCTAGCTAGCAAAAAGGTGGCCTTGTTATGTGAATAAAGACCCTCAAGTAGTCAAAATCAAAAATCTTTCTTTTGCTGGCTCTTTTTCTACCCCTCTAGCAGTTACCCTGTAACATTCACAGCAGGTTGAATGAAGTGTTTTATGAATTCTGGAAGAAGTGCATGAAGAAGCAGAAAAAATAACACACAGTGAGGATCACATGTGAGATGGACCAGGAAACTGATGGGCTGATCCTAACTGTGGGTTTCTAGAGAGAGTTTACTGAACTTGATACTTTACTCAGCAAAAAGACATTTCTTGTTATAAGGTGCAAATTCTCCTGACCTCTGAAATCCGGAGAAGCCCAATTCTGTGTATCCTTGCTGAAGAGGACACTCCAGAAAGGAGGTGCTCTCACTAGAGGGACATAGCCAACACTATTTCAACTTTCTGGGTTCAAAATCATGCAATGCTTCCCTGTTACTATTCTCAGAATCAATTAAGGTCCAGTGATTTCAGACTAATGGGTCTAGAATATTGTCCATTTGTTCTCTTAACTCTGCCACAATAGGAGAGCACCCAGCACTGCTTTATTTTTTCCCCAGGGCGGTACCCTAGTTCCTCCCAGGAATGAAGCAATGTGTCAACCTGGCGTGGGACCAGGACACATTAGCATGCACCAAGGGGAACCCAGCCAGCCTGTGCTCTGTTTGTAGAAACAGAGAAGGCAGTGATTTGGGGTCCCTTGACAATTTGGGGACTGCAATAATGACACATGGCTCCAGATAAATTGGATGTGACAGTATTTTCCAAAATACAAAGCAAAATCCAGCAGCGTGACCTTGTGCTCTCATCACTGTTATGATTATGATTGTATCTTCTCTATTCCTTCTGCCTTGTGCTTCCTCCCTCCTTTACTCTTTTTGTTTTTACTCCTCTTTTTTGCTTCTTCTTCTCCTCCTTACACTTTAAGGTGCATACAGTTTCATATCCTATCTGTCTGTCCTGGAACCATCAAAGTTGGAGTAGATGCAATACTTCCCCTAGGAGTCAGCCCTTCCTAACCCATCATCTTTTTCCATTAAAGTATCAAGTTTGAAGGGAAATGTATTAATATCTCATCTCTTTTGGTTTTTTTTTAAGTTCTAGGGCACATGTGCAGTATGTGCAAGTTTGTTGCGTAGGTAAACGTGTGTCAGTCATTTGCTGCATCTATCAACCCATCACCTAGGTATTAAGCCCAGCATGCATCAGCTCTTTTCTCTAATATTCTCCCCCTCTTCCCTCCCTCAACAGGTTCCAGAAAGTGTCGTGCCCATCCTTTTGTCCGTGTGTTCTTGTTGTTCAGCTGTAAAGCCAGAGGCCTTTCCAAAAGTTTCTGTCCTGTGTAAGCAGCTCCTCACTCAATATTTACATTTTGCAAAGTCTCAAAGAGAAGAGGATACTCACCTCAAAAAATCTGTCTCAAGTGGTTTTCCCACCAACCTAGTAGGTGAGAGGCTAAAGTAGATGCACAGAATGAAGTATGAAAGTAAATATGTGCTATCCTTCCTCAAACACACTGGAGGAGGTTCATACCTGCAGTGTACAGTTTAAAATACGAAACTTCATAATCACCTCATCTTCAAAAACATTTTTCTAGGCTTTTTGTTCAAATGCATAAATCACTAAGCAATATTGCTCTCAAAAAGCAATGCAAGTGAGAACATGTGGTATTTGCTTATAAGTGAGAACATGTGATATTGCTTGTAGTTCCTGTGTTAGTTTGCTGAGGATAATGGCCTCCAGCTTCATCCATGTTCCTGCAAAGGATGTGACCTCATTCCTCTTTATGACTGCATAGTATTCCATGGTGTATACGTGCCACATTTTCTTTATCCAGTCTATCCTTGATGGGTATTTCAGTTGATTCTATGTCTTTGCTATTGTGAATAGTGCTGCAATGAACATACACTCGTCCATGTATCTTTACAATAGAATGATTTATATTCCTTTGGGTATATACCCAGTAATGGGTTTTCTGGATTAAGTAGTATTTTCAGTTCTAAATCTCTGAGAACTCACCACACCGTCTTCCAAAATGGTTGAACTAATTTACATTCCCATGAATAGTTTAAGTGTTCCTATTTCTCCACAATCTTGCTAGCATCTGTTGTTTCTTAAATTTTTAATAATAACCATTCTGACTGGCATGAGATGATATCTCATTGCGGTTTTGATTTGCATTTCTCTAATGATCAGTGATGTTGAGCTTTTTTTCATGTGTTTGTTGACCACTCAAAGTTTCAGTGTTTTAAAAAATAAGAATTACCTCACTAAATTAATCCAAGTTTACAAATTCACTGTAGTAGAAATCTATGAATTAATCTTTGTTTATCTCTTTGGTAGCATTCTAAGGTTTCCCGTCCACTGACTGAAAGGATGCTCTGAGTTAGTGGAGTAAATGACTTCCTGGGCAGACAGTGCTGGGCAGTGGGCAGTGATGGGATTTAGACTCATGCAGATGTGGGCTTAGATCCTGGAGGCCATGTGTAGTCATGTCATGTCTTTGGGCAAGTTACAAAGCTGGTTTCTCTAGGATTTTTTTCTCTCTTTTGTGAAATGGGTATAAGTGATACCATTCAACAATTTGGAGTGATGATGGATACTCTATGCCAAGTTTTTATAACATGATGTAATATGAGAATTCTTTAAAAATGTCAGTTTTCATCTATGCACACATCTATTATTAACCATATAGCCTGTGGGCAACTCCTATGAGCTGGGCCATACAAATTTTATTGTAGAAAAAATTCTCTCAAGTTGCTGCCTTCATATACTTTCCTTTCTAAGAAGAAAAGCCTACAAATGAATCAGAGAAATTGGAAAGTGAGAATTGCTGCAAGGAATAACAGAATATCCATAATGGCAGAATGCTGTCATGAACTGGATAGTGAGGAGCAGTGTTCTGTAAGCAGTCCAAGGCAGCCTGGAGGAGCAGGTGCTGTTTCAGCTGAGACTTGAATGAATGGAGAGTCATATACAGAGACACATCTGAGGAAGAGTGCTCCAGGTTGGGAACAGCAAGTACAGGGCCTGAGGGTGGAGGGCATTTGGTGAGGTCAAGGAAGGTAGGGAAAGTGTGCCTTTTGGTGACAAGAGGACCTCACATGATAGAAACTCACCCTCATTTATTTTTAGGAATAATATTAAGGCAAAAGGTACAAGAAACATAAAGTTGGCTCACATTTAAAAATAGTAAATAAGACAGCCAGACAGATGTGTCCCCTCTTAGTTACTCATGAATGCATTATGAGCTGTTTGGATTACTTGTGGCATATTTTTGTCATCATTCAGCCAGAGCCTCAGATGCCAAAAACAAACTTAATTTTAGGAGGACAGAAAGTAGGACTGTGTACTTACCTGTTTACAAAGTTGGCCAGGGCTGGCATCCTTCACTCCCGGCGGGGAATGAAAAACTTTGATCAGGAAATGGGACACTGTCTTTTCAGCCAAGAATTACTGGGTCTCTGTAGTGTCCGAATCCTTATAGCCTTTTATGCCACCTCTAGGGCCAGTGGCCCAAGGATTTTTTTCTAGGATATTTTTCCCTCTTTTGTGAAGAGGGAAAACTTTTCAGTTTGAAAATAAAATCCCCACACTAAAATGGCTGTGTTTTCTTTAACCTCCATGTTTGATCAGGGCATATGAAAGTGATCATTCTATAATGAGTCAAATAACAGTAACTCAGGGCTAAAAAGACTCATTGGCAATGCAGCCTTGTCAGAGAGAACTAGCAGAGCCTCAGAGCTCAGCATACTCATATTGCTGGTGCAGTTCTTTTCTCTTCACAAAGGGTGTTTGCTCGGGTGTCTCAAAGAATTTCAGAAACTGGAGAAATCTAGTGTTTTGCTGGTTTCACTAATATTTATTAATCACCTGCTATGACAAGCCCATGGCAAAGATAACTTACTCAGAGGTTCTTTCTGGAGAGAGCTGGCATCTCTGGAAAGAATGAAAGTCTTTTATAAGAAAGAGTGATGTTTGAATTGGCCTCAGGTTTCCAGGAGACTCAGATATGAACATTAATATTTTTGACATTTGAAAGGCCTTGCCATCTTTAATTGCTCAGTGATTTATGCATTTGAATAAAGAGTGTAGAAAATGTTTTTGAAGATGTGATAATTATGAAGCTTCATATTTTAAACTGTATGTTGCAGGTATGAACCTCCTCCAGTGTGTCTGAGGAAGGATAGCACATAGTTTCTTTCCTACTTCATTCTGTGCATCTAGTTTAGCCTCTCACCTATTAGGTTGGTGGGAAAAGCACTTGAGACAGGTCTTTTGAGGTGAAGCTCTTCTCCTCCTCTTTGAGACTTTGCAAAATGTAAACGCTGAGTGAGGAGCTACTTACCCAGTAAAGAAACTTTAGAAAGGCCTCTGGCCTTAGAGCTGTCTTGCTTGGCAGTGAGACGTCCATTGTTCAAGTCACCAAGCCTTCTCCCAGACCCAGTAGCTCCTTGTCTTAATCCAAATCTGGGACTAGAATTCCATGCCTGTGTCTCTCATAGTTTAATCCATACCCTACCACCCCCATATTCCAGCTCCGTGCCCTAAAATGTGTCCAAAGAAATCTGCAAAGCCTAACATGCCCCTGGGTGGGTGTGTATGCGTGTGGTGATGTGGGGTTGGGATTGAGTGAATGGAACCATGTGATTCCCCGAAGGAGACCACAAACATCAGCAACATTTTGTGGCATCTACTTTCAGAAATGAGATTGAGTAAAGAAGAGGCCCTAACCTCCATGCAGAGTCTACAGCAACCAAGGAAGAATCCCCTTCAGCTTACACAAAAACATAGGAAGACGGGTGTGATAGTGGTGTGTTTTTTATACTCAATTGTCCAAAAAGACCTGTGTCCCTTTGTACCTCTCAGAGGCCTGAGAAGACACACAGAGAACATAAGCCCAGGTGGGAAAGGAGAGGTGCAGAGAGAGAGAGATGGATCAAGGGCTCTGGAAGACCAGAGGAGGGAGAGGGCACTTTCCCTTAAGTTAGATAAACTTCCTCTGGCTCAGAGGATCAGGGGAAGCTGTGGGTAGGGAACAAGTAGGTCAAAGGGGAATAAATTCAGAAGATCGGGGAGGTCAGGATGAATCCAGAAGAGTCAGATGGTTGAAAGATTAGGAGGAAATAAAATCCTTTATTTCACATGGAAGTCCTATCCCAGCGAGACACTCCTAAGGCACCTGGGAAGAGATGTGGGAAGGGAAGCCTTGGGAACAGAGGATCTGGGAAGCTCCAGCTCTGCTGAGCACCTCTGTGCTGTGCTGCTGTTCCAGTCCCTGCAAGTTCTGCAGCTTTTTCCTTTCACAGTCCAATGGCAGATGACTGGTGAGTGAGGACTCTGAGCTGGACCCTCTGTGATTTCATGCCAGCTTCCCCATTTGCTGACTGTGCCACATTAGACAGGAGTCTTGATGCTCTATGTCCCCTTTAAAACAGGAACAGTCATAGAATTGTTGTGACACATCAGTAAGTTAACAAGTGTGAGGTCCCGAGAACAGTGCTTGGCACAGAATAGGTGCTACCTCAATGTCAGCTGGTGTTATTATTTTTTATATAATTATCAAATGTGTTTCTGATAAACTCTAAAAAGCTTTATAGACACTGAAAACTGAGACTGAACATCACTTTCTCTAAAGCACTTAGAGTAACCATCTTCAGATACACTTAAAGTGCTGTGTTGATTTATGTTTGTATGATGTTTTCTGAGTTCCTCTTTTCTCAAAGACATTATAAATAAAATGTATAAAATATTCCTCCCCCAGGTATATTCTACATACTGCTGCTATATTAGTCTTTCAGAACCTATCTCCAATTAATTTTTGATATTTAAAAATATCATTTAAAAAATTTATGTATCTTTACTAAGGTATAGTTAACAAATACAAATTGTATATATTTATGGTGTGTAATGTGTCTTGATATATTTTTACATTATGAAAAAAATTTAATGTAGTTTACATATCCATCATCTCAAAATTTGTTTTTTGTGTGATAAGTACACTTCAAATCTAATTTCTTATCAATTTTTGATACAAAGTTCAATAAAATATGAATGAAATGATATTTTATACCAGTCCTTAAATGACAGACACTGTTGTAAGCCTCTTTCAATCTCACAGCCACAATCCTATGAGCAGGGTGATCATACTATTGATTTTAAATGTGGGGCACTTTGGAGAATGAAAGGGAACCCTGAATGGGTGGGGTGCCAGGACAGCAAAGTAAACCAGGACTATCCTCAGCAAACTGAATGTGTGGTCACCACCACATGAGGTGGGTAGATCATTTTCCCCAGATAAAGGACATGAAAACAGAGATTCCATAGAACTTCTCAGGACACAGCTAGGAAGTGGCAGATGCAGGATATGAAGCCAGGCATTCTGGCTCCACCAGTCACTCTCAACACTGTTTCCCTCCTTGGCTGGACCCTGAGAAACCTGCACATCATGACTTTCAGGTGTAGTGGCCTTGACTCCCACTGCTGCCCTATGTGTATTCCACGTTGATTTCTGCACCAGCCCCACAGTTTTCTGCTTGAGACCTTTATTCCCTGTAGTCTCCACTCCACCACTGTCCTTACATCAGCAACCCTAGGTTGAAACACTTCATTCATTCCCAAGCCATATCAAAGATGACCCATATCTTGTCCCCTCCCAGCTTCTGTGTCTCCTGGATCTTCTTCTTCTTACAGCCACATGGCTGTTCATGGGCTGCTCCCTCCTGACATCTGCAGGACCGTGAGGCTGACCCTCCTTCTCTGCTCATGCCCCTGGACAGCATGGCCTCTGCATTTTCTGTCTTTGTGTGGCAACATTGTATAGTAGATGCTCCATAAATAATTTTGTAATTGATTTTCTGGAGCAGAATTTGGTGTTTTACAAGACTTTCCTGATATTACATGTTTTATGATTAGGTCTATTTAGAAAGAGGTACTTACCTATTTTGAATCGTTAGTAAAGGGAAACATCAGACATGACAATAAACCACACACCAGAGTGACATGCTGAACATTTACACCAATGTTGTCCTTTCCTAGATGAGAAGTTCAGGGTTAGGGGTCTGAGTTCAGGTTATAGGTAAGGAGAGGAGGTAGTTGGAGACTGTGCCAACCAAGGCCTAGGTCATCTCAGTGCCCCTTTTCTTCAGAAGTGACCATTTCCATCACACTCTCTGACCTGGATCCACTTGATGAGTTCAGACCAGGAGCTGGATTTGGAAGCAGAGCCAGGAATAGGTTTCTGCCCTTGGCTAATTCTCCACGGCCCCTTCACCAAATCCCTGAACTTTACTCAACCTGACATTTCCCTGTAATGTGTGGTTAAAGGTTTACTCCTGTACACACATGACTGTGGATTTAGTTCATCAAATAGCTACACCAACAGGTTCCTTAAATTTGTGATTTTTCTTCTTTCAATGCCCCCATTTTACTAGTAACTGTAGTGACTCCAGAGTTGTGCATATCTAGTCCTTAGGGCCACTAGTAGAGTTACAGAGGAGAATTGATATAAAGTTTTCCATTCTAGAGCAGTGATTTTCAACTAGGCCACATCTACTTCCCTCTTTTCCTGACCCCTGCAGATGTCAGTCTGGAGATGATTTTAATTGTCAGGGCTGGATGGCAGTGGGGGTGCTATTGGCATCAAGTGGGCAGAGGCCAGGGGTGCTGCTGAACATCCTACAATTCACAGGTTAATGAGGGAGAACTGTGGGGAACGCTCCCGTGTGAGGCCCCTAGGAAATGGGCCTCGCCATACAGTGAGCTTGAGCCTGGACACACATCTCCGGTTGGTGGAGTCTAGCTGAGGGAAAGCAGGAACCGAGAGAGGGACTATGCCATTCAAAATAATTAACAGACATTACTTTATGGATATGAGGATTTGGGAGGCATTGTGTCCATTTTCGGTTCCTTATGGTTTATTGCTTCATTGTGTTCATTTTTGGATCCTTGCTACGTTAGTTGTAAAATATTCACTTCAGTATTTACAATTGTTAAGTATTTACTGGGCGTAACTTACTTACTGGGCATAACTTACTTACCTTGTGACTTAACTTCAGTATTTACAATCGTTAAGTATTTACAGGGCGTAACTTACTTACCTGGTGACTTAACTTCAGTATTTACTGGGCGTACTGATAATATTGATAATCAGCATCACCTACTTCGCCCTTGATCTTTTAAATCAGTATCTGTTCCTTTTACTAGTTCCCCAGAATTGTTTTCTGTTTCTTTTGTTATTTGAGAAATGCTTTGATCTGACGTAAACAACATTAAGTAGAAAAGTATATAATGGAACCTACTGCAAAATAAAATTGCTGCGTGGGCATAGCCCATCCAGTCCTCCAGACCCTGCTCTTTTCTTTCTCCTTTTTTTTCCACGCATGCTCTCTTCCAGGTTTGAGACCCTCTCACTGGACGAGATTCCTGGGCTCATGTTCAGTTCACAACAGGTTAGACCCCAAAAGAAGGTTTACTCACTCTTGATGTAACTAAGATTGAGAAATCCTGTGCTACAGAAATATCTGCCCGCATTCAAGATGCCATCAAGAGTGCGGTCATCTTTGTTCTCCAGGTGGCTTGGGTCAGACATGGCTCACATCCATGCCTTTGCCCAGGCTGCTCCATGCACCTGGAGGCCTTACTTCCCCTACCTGTCATCCTCATCTTCTAGGCGCATCATGATCCAACTCAGCCATCACCTCTTCCACAAGCCTTCCTTTGTAGTTCCTTCAACTACAGAAGCTTTTAAATGTTCTTTAGTAAGATCTCATAGCAGTGATATACATTGTGCCCTTCTTCAGTTCTACATCTTGCCTTTCCATTCAACTAGCTAATTAATTCTTTAAGAAAATTCATTCATTTTCTAACTTTTAATTTCAGAGGGACATGTACAGAATGCGCAGGTTTGTTACATAAGTAAACATGTGTCATGGGGGTTTGTTGTGCTGATTATTTCATCACCCAGGTACTAAGCATACTACCCATTGGTTATTTTTTCTGATCCTTTCTCTCTTATCACCCTCTACCCTCCAGTAGGCCCCAGTGTCTGTTGTTCTCCTCTAAGTATCCATGTGTGCTCATTAACTAGCTTCCACTTATAAGTGAGAACATGAGGTATCCGGTTTTCTTTTCCTACATTAGTTTGCTAAGGGTGATGGTCTGCAGCTCCATCCATGTCTCTGCAAAAGACATGATCTCATTCTTTGTTTATAGCTACATAGTATTCTCTGGTGCATATGTGCCACATTTTCTTTATCCAGTCTATCATTCTTGGGTGTTTAGGTTGATTCCATGCCATTGCTATTGTGAATAGTGCTGCAATGAACATATGCATGCATGGGATTGCTGGGTCTAATGGTATTTCTGACTTTAGGTCTTTGAGGAAGACCACACTGTCTTCCACAATGGTTGACCTAATTTACACTCCCAAGCATTTCTTTTTCTCCACAACCTCACCATCTGTTTTGTTTTGATTTTTTAGTTATAGCCATTCTGCCTGGTATGTACTGGGATCTCACTGTGGTTTTTATTTACATATCTCTAATGACCACTGATGTTGAGTTTTTCTTCATATGTTTGTTGGCCACATGTATGTCTTCTTTGGAAATGTCTTTTCACATCTTTGCCGACATTTTTGTTTATTTTTATGTGTATCTAAATTTTATTAAATTCCTCACAGGTGCTGGATATTAGACCTTCATCAGATGCATAGTTTGCAAAAATTTTCTCCCATTCTGTAGGTTGTCTATTTGGTCTGTTGATAGTTTATTTTGCTCTTTAGTTTAATTAGTTCCCATTTGTCAACTTTTGCTTTTATTGCAATTGCTTGGCATCATTGTTAGGAAACCTTTGCCTGTGTCTATGTCCTGAATGGTACTGCCCAGGTTGTCTTCCAGGGTTTTTATAGTTTGTTTTCCTGAGCATCCACTAACTCCTACTTTAATCTCTGTTTCCCAAATTCCTTGTCTTCCTCTTGCTTGTTCTACTCCTTTCTGGTGGAACAAAGCCTCCCATACCTTTCTGAGAAGAATTTCATTGGTGATAAAAATGTTCAAGGACTTGCATGCCAAAAACTGTCTGTATCCTATCTGTGTGTCTGAACAACAGTAGGCCAGGTGTAGATTCACATCTGTGTAGAATTACAGAATGGGATCCTATAAATTTTGAGTTGTTGCTCCTCTGACTTCTTGTTCTTGAGTTGGTTCCATTATTATTCCCCATCCTTAAATGTGTCTTGTGCTTTTTTCCAGAAAGATCTTTTCTTTAAGATGATGTTTCAAAAATACTAACAAAATATCTTTTGCTATGGGAAATGAGTGGATTTCCATGTTCTAAATAATTTTCAGTGTATGCTTGATGTTGTCACACTATACATTTCTAGGAAATTCTCATTCCAAACAGAAGCTCTGTACTCCTCAACAATGACTCTCAATGCCCTCTTCTCCCTGTCCCAGCCTGAGCAGTCTTGCTGGATCCCACTTCACACTGTTTTAATAGCATCTCCGGAAGGAAAGTGTTATTGTACTGACATAAATGTGATTGGCTTCGAATGGTGAAAATGATGAGCACCCAGGATTCAAAGGCTATGGAAGTAGTTAAGGCAGAGGCCCTAAGTGACAGCCTGGTGAGGTCAGGAGTCCTGTGAGTATCATGGGGGACTCCTGTACCAGCTACTGCTCCCCCAGGTCACTGGATGACTGCACCTATAGAAAAGAGAGGTGAGAGAATGGGGACTGCATGGGCTCTACATACACACAGATTCATGTGTTCCAAATAGAGCCTTGGCATCACCCACTTTTGACAGCTTCCCAGTGGATTCCAAAACAGAGTCAGGGTTAAGGGGTCCTGGGCAAGGCATTTCTCATTCTTATGTTCATTAGTGGAAACAATCTTGGACCTTCTCGGGTACTAGGGAGGACTAAAAAAGAAATGAAAAATATTCCAGGAAAATGCCTACTACGGTGTTCAATAAGTAGAAATTTTCATTAACTGTATTAGAGTAATAATTTCTAAAATGTGTTAAATGCTTTATAGTATTAATTTATATAATGTGTTCTCACAACAATGCTATGACATACATCCTATCTCACAGGAAAAATAAATGGATGATAAAGAAGGATGTCTATGTATATGGGTGCATGTGTGTATAAAGATGTAATGTAATGTGGGAATCCAAGAGGGCTTCACAGAGAAGGAGACATGTGAAGTGCTTTCTATGGATGGGGTGGCCAAATGTCTTAGGTAAGTAAGACTGTAAAGGCAAAGGAAACCCTGTATGCCCTAGGGCAAGGATGTGATTCGTGTGATGCATAAGAAATGAGATATAAACAACTATGACTAAGGACAGTGCACCCAGGAAAAGAGAAGATGAGGAGACAGGGCTCCCAGGAGCAGAGTCTTGGAAGTCTTTGTGTGGAACAAAAGACTTTGGATGTGTTCCTCCAGCAGTGGTTCCTCTCTGGGTTTCTCAGATTATAGCCTTAGCTCTGTGAACCCTTGTGTCTGTCCATGAACAACGTGTAGACTCAACTGGTCATGAGTTTCACATACTTAGGTTCTATTTTTTTAAGTGTACATTTTTCTGGTGTTATTAAAATACAAATTTCTTTTAAAAACAATGTTTAATAATAACTACTATTATCTACACTTTTCTCAGTTGTATAATAATAAATATTATTATGTAAATATGAGTTTAGGGTAAAAAATGCAACTTCCCTTACTTGAAACCCTGGAGAACATGTGCCTTCTGGTCATTTAGGATTCTTAAAAGAGGATGGGATCATGTTTCAGTTTGGGGAGACTCACTTTGGCATGAATAAGAAGGATTTATCACAGGAAGTGTTCATAGAGGCTGGGAGACAATTTAGGAGACTTTAATCTGAATTGAGTTTTAAAAAACTCAGACAAGACTGTTAGGTGGTTGTGTAATGGGAAAGAAGGGACTCGCAGAGGTGACGCTTTGGCTGTGGAGTCAATAGAACTTAGTGTACGGTGAGGAGTCAGGAGGGAGGGAGCCAAATAGAGGCTGATTTATGCCTCTATCTCCTAAAAGATATCCACATTCGAATACCTGGAATCTGTGACTGTTCCATTACAAGATGAAAAAGCATTGTGTAGACATGATTCAGTTAAGGCTTTTGAGATGGGGACATTATTCTAAATAATCTGGTTCTTCCTAACCCCAACCCCTGCATTATGTAATTAAAAGTCAAAAGGGGGTTGACATGGAAGGGAAAGGAGAAGGGAATATATCAGGGAGGCAGAGGTTGGAGTGATGTGGCCACAGAACCAGGATAATCAGCAGCTCAGTAGCCAGAAGCAGCGCTTAGTGAACTCCCCCTGAGAGCCCCCAAGAAAGAATAGAGCCCTGCTGATCCCTGACCTCCCCACAGTGATACCAGTGTTGGGCTTCTGGCCACAGAGGTGCAAGAAAATCAGTTGTTTCAAGACACCTAGCTTTCAAAGGTTTCTTCCAGCAGCCACAGGACACCAAGCCAGGAACCTGTGGCGTCTCCTTGGGTCCTGGTAAGGGGACTTGCTGGGCTCATGCATTAGCCTGGGTGGACGCATGGAATGGAGAGCAGGCTGGAGGAAGACCCTGTGCTCGGTTTTACATCCTGCTCCTGAAATGACTGCAGAGCGCTCCTGGGAGCTGTCCAGTTAACAGGGGTGCTGATCTCTGGAGCCTCTGGTAGAGCTTGAGGAAGGAAGCATTTGCCTCAGGTGTTGGTGAGTGATGCAGACACTGAGGAGTGCTCTGAGTGTGGGGGGAATAAAACAATCCGAATTCCAGGTTGAAACCTGGAGATGTCCTCAAATTGTGATAAATGTAAAACAAAGTATACTGAACATAACGGAGGAGAGAAACCACCATGCAGAGATGGCACCAAGCAGGCTGTCTGTGGGTCTCAGGGAACATTACATTAGGGCTGCTGCTGGTGGGCACCATGTGCCTGGGCACCCAGGCAGGCTGGGGGACCCCTCAGTCCAAGATCAGCAGGAATGTTATAACTCCTGCTTCCCCGTTACCATGGTTTTCATTCATGGCTTCAGGATGGGAAATCTGTAAGGAATGCAGGATGATTTCTGCCGAATATTCCCTTCTGGGATGCCTGCACTCAGGTCCCATTGGTAATGGAATGCTGGTAATCTAGAGTTGATTGTCAGCCACAGCAAAAGCCCGCTCCCCTATGGAAACCACCCTCAACTCAAGGCCCGAGACTGCAAAATCATAACAAGACCAGTGGAGATGTGCAGGGCAAGTGATTTATTAAAGCAAGATGTTGAAACCTTTACATTTTTTAGTGAAGATCAGGGTATCGTTGGAAGATCGTGGAAACCAGGTTGAGTATTTTTACATGTCACATTTTGCCAATATTTTCGTCTAAAATAGAAAAAAAAAGAAAGGAAGGAAGGTGGGGTCAGTCATGCTGCTGATGATGATGACAGGCTAACATTAAAGACGCCAATGGGATTTTGTCCCAATGGCCCTTGGAAAGGGAGAGGCAAGAACTCAGTTTGGGAAACTGAGGCCTAGAACTGGTGGCCTTACAACATTCATTCTAGTGAGAAAACAGCCTTTCCCCCACCAGGCCAATAGCCCTCGGAAGACCCAGGAGTTAGGCACAGGATTTTCATGGAGTGGGTGGGGAGGGGTTGACAGTACAGCCATAGGTTATTGTCTGGGCTGTCCCAGGACTGTGGAGTCTCCTGATACTTCTAATGGGGGACCCGGGGCTCTGAAGACGGGCAGGGCAGGGCAGGGAAGGCCTCTGGGAAACACACCTTCCAGGAGACTCCACCTTTCCCATGAAAGAATTCTGCCCAAGAGCCAAGGCACTTCTCAGCCCTGAGCCTGCAGCTTTTATGGGTATTTTCAGCCAAACCTCAGGACAGTAACCCAGAGTCAGCCAGGCTCAGAGGGCCCTATAATCCTATGATTTCTTGAGAAAGACTTAGTGAGAACATCCTACTCCATGGCACTGCAGGAAGTAAAGCAGTGAAAAAGTCTTGGTCCACTGGCCATGGTCAGGAGAGCTTATGGATGAGGAGTGGATAGTGGGCCCTAAGGAGGTAGGAGGGGCTCCTGGCTCTGCAGAGGCTGTAGAGGAGCCCAGTTCACCCCAGCACCCTGTCTGTGGGAAACCCAGCCCTAGGTACCCCACAGTCTTCTCTCCCTGTTCAAGGCTCCCACACTCCCCAGGACATTCCACAGTGTCTGTGCCCACTGCCTGAGGGCAGGTGGGCCTCAGGAAATCTCCCAGCAAGGATGCGGCCATGCTTGGCCCTTCACCACCCCTGCCTGGGCCCCGGTTCACTCCCCATGTCCTCAGCACACTCGGGGGTGTAGGTGAGTTGAATTCTGCCTCTGCATAAAGAAGAAATAAATTACCAGGACTTCTTCAATAAGCATTCGTTTCCAAAGAGATATCTGATCCGTGCATTTCTTTACTTTCAACTTGGATGCAACAACTTCTGGAGGTGGATTATATTTGGAAATTTCCGCCTTTACGAAATCGTCATTTAAGAATAAGAAGGTTGTGATATCAGAAATAACAGCTGGGCAGACTATAGCATTGGCTGCAGCACAAAAATAAAAATACAGTTGATGTTAGGAAAGTCGATTTCTCTCTCATGGCTTCCTGATATTAAACCAGACAGGATCCCCTGGATTCTATGTCCCTATACCATGATTGTGCTGATGACAGTGCCAGATACTCCAGGTGTGACTTTCTCAAGGTCACACAACAAAGGGAAAAGCTTCTTATCTTTAGCTAGACTCTTTTTTGTTGTTGTTATTGAGACAGGGTCTCAATTTGTCATCCAGACTGGAATGTAGTGGCACAATCTTAGCTCATTGCAGCCTCAATGTCCTGGGCTCCAGCGATCCTCTGTCAGTCCCCAAAGTAGCTGAGACTACAGGTACATGTCACCATGCCCAGCTCATTGTCTTGTTTTTTTTGTTTGTTTGTTTGTTTGTTTTTTTGGTAGAGATGGGGTTTTGCCACATTGCCCAAGCTGGTGTCAAACTCCTTAGCTCAAGTGATATGCCCACTGTGGCCTCCCAAAGTGCTAAAATTACAGGCATAAGCCACCATGCCTGTCCCACAGCTTGACCCTTGACAGCCATAACCTTACTTCATTCTCATAGCTACTCCTGGCAGAAGCTTTAACCACCAGTGATAGGAGGAGTCTTGGGGAGGGTGAGTATTGTGCCCAAGATCAAGGGGTACGAAGTGGTGAATCCCAGATTCACCCCAGACCTCACTTTACATCATCTGACACAGATACTATCCAGAAGTAAAGCTCAGGCAGAAGAATTCTGAACATTTGGCTGCACTGATTTTTCTATAAAACTTCCTAGGTGCTGGGGATTAGAATAAATAGCTCTAAGATTTATGAGGGGCTTCTTCAACAAGCACAGAAAAGGATCTGGAATTCTATTTGGTTTTGCATAGATCTCAGCCCAGCACAAATAGGTGACCTCGTGCTTATAGGGGTGTGCTTCCCAGAGGCTGGTGCTGGACTCATGACCGATGTACTCACCCTGGTAGCAGCAAAGGCTCAGCATGACCAGCAGGAGACACACCGACAGCCTCATGGTGGCTTATTCTGCTGTGAGCTCAGCTTTCACAATGAGTGATTTGGATTAGACTCCAGGAGCCTATGTAGTCATGGAGCTCAGGGCTATTTGTACCTAGGGAGCCTGGCTGGTCCTACCCACTGGGGCACCTGGTAGGTCAGGAGGCCTGGCTCCCAGCCCACCCTTCCAAGCCAAGGCTGCTGCCATCCATCAATGTCACCTCCTTAGGCATCTCTGCATCCGAGTGGGGAGGAGCACAGGATGGCAGGCCCGCAAGAACTCTGCTCTGTGCTCCAGGTGAGCGCTCAGGCACATCTGGAAATGTTCCTGGGATTCTCAGTTTCCTTTTGAGCTTTTGCTGATTATTTCTTTTTATCTTTGTAGCAGTGTAGGGGTATAAGTGGATTCTGACTTCAGCAAGCAAAGGAAACTGGAAGACTGTGTTCTAGAGCCTTTCGGTTTCCTTTGCTCGGAGAGCACGGACATAAGAAGACCCTGCTTTGATCCCTCTGCATGTCTGACAACCAGCCAGGCTTGTTTCACCTGCACCCTGAGCAAGTCTAAACAAGCCTACCCTTCCCCTCAGCCCCTTCCATCACCACCATGTTCACAGCATAGGTACCTAAAACCTAGTTCAATACATCCAACCTTTGGAGGATTTCCTGGGGACAAACAACTGCTGCACCTGTTCCCTAGCCTGCCTCACTCCCAAACCTGAGTCTTGTTTATGGGGTAGGTTAGATATATAAGCAACATTCACAGATTCACATTGTCTGTCTATAAAAAGAAAGCTTTCTGTGATATGTAGCCACCCACATCTTATCTTAGGGCTGATCTGATGATTAAATAACCCAACTTTTTTTTCAAGGAGCTTTTGGAGTGTTCAGAGCTAGTTATGCATCAGAGACATATTGAGAGTTCTTTGCTCCGGGACTCTAGGCTGGGTAGATAATGGAAGGGAAGAGACAGATGAACAGGGTAGCTGGTCACTTCCCCTTAACCCCTAGGCTCAAGTTTTCCACTTCAAACCTAGCTGTGCTGCCTGGGCCAATCCCATTTTAATGGAAAGTGAAGGAAGCCCCCAGACAAAGCTGTATATACCCCCCATGCCCTCCCACTGCGGTGCTGTGCTGCCTGGGCCAATCCCATTTTTAATGGAAAGTGAAGGAAGCCCCCAGACAAAGCTGTATATACCCCCCCATGCCCTCCCACTGCAGTGCCTTCACGTGGTGTGAGTAGGTAATCACCAGAAATTTCTCTCTTTAATGAATGTACATTTGAGAGGAATCACAGCCCAGAGCAGAGCTTTCCATTCTCAGCTACACAATAAAATCACTTGGAGCTTTTAAAATATAGTAACCCCACAGGCTTCACTCTCTGGTAATTTTGATTCAGTAACATTGGGGTGACTCCCTGGTTTCTGCACTGTTTAAACTGCTCTGGTGTTTCTCACAGGCAGCAGGGCTGAGAACCAGCCAGGAAAACCTCTAAGAAGGAAGGGGATCTTGTGAGTTATGTCATGAAAGACACATCGCCATGTTTGGTTAAGTCCGAGCTGAGGGCAACAGTGGATCTCTTTCATCACACAGGACCATGAGGGAGTCCCTGAATCAGCCCTGCTGCCACCAAGGAGGGGGAGGGTTAATGGTGAGGGTCATGGCCATGAGGGTTCAGGTCCTCATTTATGGGCTCCTGGACCTTAGGAAAATTATTCAGTTTATGTAACCCCAGTTTTCTTCTTTGTCAAAGTAGGCTATTAATGGTGCCTACATCACTGAGTTGATAGATGATCAAATGAGTGTGTTCATGGGTGTGTGTGTATTTTTAAAATATACCAAGTTCGGGCACGTCGTAGTTCTCAATCAATGTGAACTGCCATTATCTTTCCCATTTGTCATATATGTCATGGTTTGCCACTAGTTCCTAATTTCGAGCACAACCAAAATCCACAAAGTCACCTACCTGCAGAACTACCTGGACACCTAGATACACCATTTCTCTCTGACATAAATGGAAATGGGAACCCAGTTCATGGTCTCTGGGTCTACATAGGTTTCAGAACTCAGGCCTCTTTTGCAGCAGACAGCGCTGTGAGACATTCACCCTGTCTGTGGATGAGAGTTTACCCTTGCTCCGGCTCGACATTCACCTTGTCATCTGTACAGTCCATTGGAGAGGATGTGTATCTCTCAGAGAAGATTGTTTGCCTGCATTTTATTATTCCTACCACAGTTAACACCTACACAGGGTGTTGTTGTTGTTGTTGTTTTCACCATTGACACTTTTCACAGCTCCCTCCTTTTTACATAGTTGAATCAACATTTTAGTTTATTCTTTCCACCCATGGGCGTTGTTGCCTGAGCCCAGTGACTTGGTCGATGCTGCCCCTCATGGACTCTGCTATAACCATGCACCTCTCATTTGCAGCAATCTCAAGGCTGTTGTATTATAAGTGTGCAATCATTTCATTTATGCAAATTTTTCTTGACTGTTAGCTCCATAATAACAGGGTCAGTATCTGGTTTTGTTTATCCTGGCTTAGCACAGTGGCTGGCATGGAGATCAGCAAGCCATCCTGTAACAAATGAATGAAAAATTTATAAATCAACAAACTGCTAAATTGGTGATGGTCATGTTTAGTGTAAAAGAATGCTCATGGTGCCAGGATTCCCTGTGGGCAGTTGAGGGTGAGTAGCATGGTGATGACTGTGGAAGAAAGTCAGTGGTTTTCCACATCACTAGAGAGAACAGTGGCAAGAGGATGGTGCTGCACCAATCACCCAACCCCTAATCTTCTAGTGCATGGCAAGAGTTAAACAATTTCAGGGAAACTTAATATCAACTCACCAAGCTCTACAGCCACTAACAGGAGATCCTCTTTAGTTTCTCTTCCAATTAGTTTCTCTTCCAATTAGGAGGATCACAGCTTCTCAGTTTTCGGGGTCCCAGTGGTAGAGCAGCCCATGGGGACTATTCCTCTGCCTCTCCCCAGTCATGAGCAGAGTGCTCCAGGGAAGCACAGGGGAGACACGGAATGTTCTGGGTGAAGGCATTGAGATGTGAGGCTGGGAATATAGAGAAGTATATCTAAGTCCTGCTCAGGGACACATAGCATTTGATTCACAAAACAAAACAAAATGTGGAACAAGGCCAGGCAAAAGCATGAGGGAACCTGACCCAGCATAGACCAAGTGGCTTGTGAGGGACATCAGGTAGACAGGTGAACCTGAAACCAACAGGTGCACATGGTAGGTACAACGAGGAAGCGTTTGTGGCTGGAGAACAGCATGGGCCAAATGGCGGGGAGCTTGTACTTTCCTCTGTGGGTCATGACAGCAGAATGGATGAGAGGGGTGAGACACCTTCAGATTTTATCTCACTGCTTTTTTTCTTTTCTTTTCTTTTCTTTTTTTCTTTCTTTCTTTCTTTTTTTTTTTTTTTTTTTTTTTTTTTTTGATGTTTTCAAATCTCAGGTCCAAATAACATAGATTTTCATACCCAATAAAATAGGTATTATATTTGTGTATACCAGACAAACAAGCAAACTAAATTTGAAAATAACACTGTAGCAAGGATGAGCAGAGGTACAATTCTTGTGCACTCTTGGTGGGAACGTAAAATAGTGCAGCCGCCATGGAAGAGTATGAGGTGTCGCAAATTAAAATAGAAAATATCATAGGATCAAGGAATTTCTCCTCTCATGATATAGCTGGAAGAACTGAAATCAGCATCTTGTAGAGGTACTGTATATGTGTGCCTTTAAGGACACTATTCCCATCAGTCAGTGGGGAACCAACCCAGTATTTATCCCCAGATGAATGGATGAAGCAAATCTAGGTATTCATGGAATAGAATCTTATGCAGCCTTAAAAGTAAAGAAAATTCAGACAGAGTATAGAATTCAATATAGATGAACTAGAGTACATTATGCTATATAAAATAATCCAGTCACAAAAACAAATATAATATGATTCACTTATGTGTGGTATCTACAGTAGACAAATTCACAGAAAGAGAAGTTACAATAGTGGTTTCCAGAGGCTAGAGGAAAAAAAAGATAGTGGGATTTGTTTAATGATACAGTTTCAGGTTCACACACACACAAAAAAAGTTTCTGGAGATTAACAATGTGAATATGGTTAATACTACTTAGGTGCACACCAAGAAACACTTAAGATGATACCCTTTACATTTGTGTATCACAATGAAAAAAAATTAAATCTCCTGGGTTTGAAGTCAATATTACACCTTCCCAGCACCTGAATTTGGAACTTCCTGCTTCTGTAAATTCAAAACCAAGAGGGCCTTAAGCAAATTCTCTTTCCTAAGCCCTTCTTTTCTGTTGACACATTCATTCTGCAAACAGATATTTTTTATCCTTGAGCACACAAACATTGGCTTGGTTTCATAGAATAGAATGTTCCATGAAAATCCAGTCACCAAAATTACAGTGAGTTCATTCTATTTGGAAACATGCAGGTCCTGCGGGTTGCAAAACACTTCTGTAGCTAATGAGAATAGTGATAATAAAAAGATTAACAATAGTTTTTAGTTTTTATGTCTATACCTGCAAAATGCAATTTATTATATTCACATCTTTGTTACCCAAATGTAAGATACAAGCTATTATATTTCCAATATTATAGTTGAGGCAACTGACTTACAGAAAATAAGAAAGCTGTCTGCAGTTGCACAGCTTGAAAGGCAAAGGTCTGGCTCAGGCATTGATGGTGTGTGAGCTGTGAAGTAACAAGGTGCTTCTCTCAGTCCATACATCTGGCAGTGGTGACAGGTGAGGCGGGCTGGAGGTGGATGAAGATTCATTGCTATATTTGCTGCCCCTTGCATTTCACTTTTTGATTCAAATAAATTCTTCTAATCAATGACATCTCATACTAGCTCCTTCATTTAGTTCATTTCTTTCTTCCTTCTTTTTCGTTTAAAAAAATGTGCTATACTGACAACACCAAATGCTGGCAAGATGAGGAGCAGCAGGAACTCACATTAACTGACTGGAGGGAATGAAAATGGTACAACAATTTGGAAGACAGTGTGGCAGGTTATTACTAAAGTGAGTATATTGTCATTATAAATTCTAGTGGGCGTGCTCCTTGACATTGACCTAAATTAGTTGAAATTTTATTTCCATAAGAAAATATAGACACAGATATTCAACTTGACTGAAAGTTGTCAAAACTGGGAAGCAACTGAGAAGTCCTTTAATAGGTGCAGGAATTATTACACTTTGGTCTGTACAGACAGTAGAATATGATTCACCACCAAGAAGAAATAAGCAATTGTGTCATTAAAAGACAAAGAGGAATCTTAAATGCATATGACTAAGTGAAAGAAGTGAATCTGAAAAGGTGACCTACTGTAGGATTCTAGCCATATGACATTCTGAAAAGCGAATATGGAGACAAAGATTAGAGACTGACACAGGCTATTGGGGAGGGAAACATGAAAAGAGAGAGTGGAAAGGATTTTTAGAGCAGGAAAATGATTCTGGATACCTTTAAAAAATGTTTTTATTTCCATAGGTTTTTGAGGAAGACGTGGTCTTTGGTTACCTGAGTAAGTTCTTTAGTGGTAATTTGTGAGATTTTAGTGCACCCATCAGCAGATTAATATACACTGAATTCAATTTGGGGTCTTTTATCCCTCATCCCCTCCCATCCTTTCCCCTGAGTCCTCAAAGTCTTTTGTATCATTCTTATGTCTTTGCATCCTCGTAGCTTAGCTCTCACTTAGGAGTGAGAATATACAATGTTTGGTTTTCCATTCCTGAGTGACTTCACTCAGAAGAATAGTCTCCAGTTCTATCCAGGTTGCTGCAAATGCCATTAATTTGTTTCTTTATATGGCTGAGTAGTATATCTATGCCACAATGGTATATCTATACCACAATTTCTTTATCTACTCAATAATTGATAGGAATTTGGCTTGGTTCCATATTTTTGAAATGCAAATTATGCTGCTATAAATATACATGTGCAAGTATATTTTCGTATAACGCCTTTTTTTACTCTGAGTGACTAGCCAATGATAAGATTGCATGAACAAATGTTAGTTCTACTTTTAGTTATTTAAAGAATCGCTACACTGTTTTCTGTAGTGGTTGTACTAGTTTACATTCCCACTGGCAGTGTGAAACTGTTCCCTCGGTATTGCATCTATGCCAACATCTATTATTTTTTGATTTATTGATTATGGCGATTATTGTGGGAGTAACGTGGTATCGCATTGTGGTTTTGATTTGTGTTTCCCTGATCAGCAGTGATTTTGAGCATTTTTCATTTGTTTGTCGCCATTTGTATACCTTTTTTTGAGAATTGCCAATTCATGTCCTGGGCCTACTTTTTGCTGGGATTGTTCGGGGTTTTTACTTGCTAATTTGTTTGGGTTCCTTGTAGATTCTGGAATGTTATCTTTTGTCAGATGCAAGGATCAGGAAGATTTTCTCCCACCCTGTGTGTTGCCTGTTTACTTTGCTGACTGTTCCTTTTGCTATGCAAAACTCTTCAGTGTAATTAGGTCCCAGCTATTCATCTTTGTTTTTATTGCATTTGCTTTGGGGTTCTTGGCCAAATCTTTGCCTAAACCAATCTCTAGAAGATTTTCTCTGACATCATCTAGAATTTTTAAAGTTTCAGTTCTTAGGTTTAAATCCTTGATCAATCTTGAGTTGATTTTTGTATGAGGTGAGAGATGAGGACCCAGTGTAATTTCCCTACATGTGACTTGCCAATTATCCCAGCACCATTTGTTGAATAGAGTGTCCTATGAGGATATATACAGGTCATTACACATTTCTCAGAATTTATAGAATGTAGGACAGTGAGAGTGAATATTAACATAAACTAAGCACTTTGAATGAAAAAATGTGTCAAGGTGAGTTCATCAATTGTGTATATCACTCTGGGTTAGGCTGTGAATAATGAGGGAGGCTATGCCTGTTTGGAGGGCAGGGGTTAGATGTGAACTCTGTATTTTCTATTCAATTTTTTGGTAAACCTGAAAGTGCTCTAAAAAATAGTCTTTTAGAAAAAAAGAATGATACAATTTGTAAAAAGTATTATCTAACACAAGAAGAAAAATCCTTATTAAAAACAACTGAATCAGTGAATTCTACACTATTATAGATTGTGGATCAACTTTGCTGAAAATCTAAGACAATCTACTGAAAAGACATATTAAAAGAAGAGTAATGAAGTTAGCTGAATACAAGATCAAAATATGAACATCAATTGCCTTCCTGTAAGCTAACTACAGCATTACATTTCATAATAGAAAAAGATAAAATTGACAAGATTATACATAGCAGCAACAAAAATATATTGAAATCTACCTGAGTGGAGATATGCAAGCCTCTAAGAATAAAATTATGGAACTTTAGTCACAATATAAAAAGGAAATCTAAACAAATGGAGACACACACCTGGCCCCTGAAAGAAAGATAGAAAACTTAAACATATCAACTGTGCTCTGTTCTACAAATTCAGTGTCACATCTAACAGATTTTTCTTTTTTTTTTTTACTTTTTATTTTTGGTTCATGGTACATTTGCAGGTTTGTTACATAGGTCAACTGGTATCATGGGAGTTTGTTGTTTTGCTTATTTTATTACTCTGCTATCAAACTTAGTACCCGATATTATTGTTTCTGATCCTCTTTCTCTATCCACCCCCCATGCTTTAGTTAGACCCACTGTCTGTTGTTCCCCTCTATCCATGTGTTCTCATCATTTAGCTTCCACTTGTAAGTGAGAACATGCAGTACTTGGCTTTCTGTTCCTGCATTAGTTTGCCAAGGATAATGGCCTCCAGTGCCATCCATGTTCCTAGAAATGATATAATTTTATTCATTTTTATGGTTTCATAATATACTATGGTGTATATGTACCACATTTTCTTTATCCAATCTGCCACTGATGGACATTTTGGTTGGTTCCATGTCTTTGTTACTGTGAATAGTGACACAATGAATGTATGTGTGCACATGACTTTATGACAGAATGATTTCTTTTCTTTTGGGTACATACCCAGTAATGGGATTGCTAGGTCACATGGTAGTTCTGTTTTTAGCTCTTTGAGGAATTGCCACACTGATTTCCACAATGGCTAAACTAATTTACACTCCCACCAACAGTGTATTAGCGTTCTCATCTCTCTGAAACCTTGCTAGCAAACAGAATCTTACTAGAGCAGATTGACGTTTTGTTTAATTCTGAAGTACTGCTGTTTGGATCTTTCAAAATTAGCATGTATCCATCGATTGAGGAGTGAAGAGAAGCTCGATTTTGGGACTAGACTACCTGGCTCCAGCTCAGCTCTGGCATTTTCTACTTGTGAATTCTTCAGCTAGTGGCTTAGCCTTGCAGTCATAATTTTTCGTTTAAAAACCACTTGATAAATGCAGTGTCTACATACAGGATTTGCATAAGAAATAAATTAATTAATAGAGAAAAATACACATCACAGCCTCTGAGCACTAAATGTCAATCTTTCTCAACATAAAATATCAAACTGCATCTAATCATTTCTGCCTACAAGGAATGTTCACGCACCCTAAGGGTTAACAAAGAGTGCTTCAGAAACTGGTTCTGGTTCTGTTGGGATTTCCCACAGTTAAGATTCCTTTTTCATAACATAATTTATTGTTTTATGGTAAGATCAAAGTGACTATTATTATGATGTCATCGATGTTCTTAATATAAATCCTGGATCTATATCTAAGGGGGTGAGTGGCGCAAATATTATTGATCCCCAAGGCACACAGAGTCCTTAGGCTCCTGTCCTCACCAGGATGTTTTGGGCCCGGTGTCCCTCTGCCTGATGTTACTACCCAGAGATTGTCTAGGTATTGGTCTTCAAACTGGTGAATATCTTCCTAAAAGATGGACAGATTTAGAGGATCAATCAGGATCCTAATGACCAAGAACTTGACCGTACACTTATCAGGTGGTCACTGTGGTTACTGTTTCCACCTCCTCTTCCACATAAAGGAATCCCAGAGGGAGAACTGCCTCACAGAGGACTGGGTCAGGTGCTCACCCCTCTTCTTCACCCTCTCCACAGTCGATAAGGTGTGCTGGCCCACACTTGAGGTACCTGCACGTCTTAGTAAGTTGGCCCCACATGTGAACAGCACACATGAGGACAGCAAGCCACAGTCGCATCAGAGGTCCCACACCAAAGAGAGACATTTCAGTTCCCTGCAAGAACAGGTGCCACTTAGGATGATGAAATGATGTAGATTTTCTCCATCTTGTTCTGGAGAGGAAAGCAGTTGCCCTGTGGCACCCACAATAGGTTTAATGATGTGTTTCATAAATTTTGTAAGAACTGCATGGAGAAGCAGAGCAAATAACCTCAGGATATGTGAGATCAACCAGGAAACTCATGGACTGATCCTCACTGTGTGTTCCTAGGGACAGTTTACTTTGGGGAACTTGAACTTTACTCACTTGAAAGGCCTTTCATCCCCCAAGAGTCTGTTGGATTGAAAGAGACACTAAAAACCTTTTGTACCATCTGCATCTGTATTGACCTTCTTAAGCTATTAGCTCTGATACTTGCAGGCAACAAACTTTCCAGCTATTAACTCTTCAATAGGTCAGACAAATGGCCTCCAACTGGCTGAAAAATTAAGACCAAGACTCTGGATTACAATAACGGGGTGCCAGACAGGGCTCATATTTTGTAGCTTCACATTAGTTTTTTTCTAATATGTCTCCTCATTGCTAAATCACAAGGTCTGTGTATTTCACACCCCAGAACCTTGTGGCAACTGGCTCCTGTGGGTTCTCCACAGTGGAAGGCACTGCTGGGAGACTAGAAGACCGGAGGATGCAGAAGTCATGTTTCTCTGCTGCTGACATTGCCTCTTGCAGTGATTATGGCAGCAGTGCCTGCAGCATCCAGCAGCCTGGCAGGAAAGAGTGCATAACCATGGCTTTCATTCCTGCTTAGGCAGCTCAGTTGCAGCAAGAACAACCTCCCTTTCACCTGCAGTTTGGGGTCTGGGCAACACCATTTTTCTTTTACTCTCCTACCCCTAGGGGTGGTATGGTCTTTCTGACATTATTAATTACTGGGCATCCTTTACAACCTCTTTTTTCTTCTGTAACCTTTCATGCCCACTAATACCAACTCCTGTATGAAATTTTCTCTGTTCAGTTTACCTACAATGTTTTCTATTTCTTGACTAGGCACTAACTGATAAATACCAGAAAAGAATATCTTCAATGAGTGTAGACTTGGAGATGCGTGGTTTGCAGAATGACAATGGGAAGAGAAAAGGCCTGTCATGGGTGGGGCTGTATGTCCCACTGCCTGCCAGTTAGAGAGACTTAATGAGTGACCAAACTCTGTGATCCTGAGGTTTCACACGTTCTGGATAAATATCCTCACGTCTTTAAAAACATGGCAATCATCACCCTTGGCCAACGGTATTTTTGCTAATATACGTTTCCTTGATAGTTGGCACTACATCATGTTCAGTGATTCTGCATTTTTTCAGCTTGATCACCTGATCTTGGGACTTAATGAACCTACAGAAATTCAATTGTCCCATTTTTACTCCTGTCTTGTATTGAGAAAAACCACTTCTTGAGGAAGGATAGAGGGAACTGGGATGAAATAGCTGTCCTTATCTGATTGTACGTTTCCACTCTCATCCATTCCTGTGTTTAGCTTCAATAATTATCCAAGTTGTGCCCTAAATATTGCTTCCTCTTTTCCACAAAAGCTTCTCTATCTACAAGGTTTTTTTCTGCAGCATATTTTGTACTTCAGTTTTCTCCAGTCTTATTTCCCTGGAGAGCTCATGCTATCTGCTCTCTAACTGTCACAAGATTTTAAACATTCTCAACAAATGTTGCCACTGTTTTCTTTCTTTTTTTTTTTTTTAGATGGAGTTTCGCTCTTGTCACTCAGGCTGAAGTGCAGTGGCTTGATCTCGGCTCACTGCAACCTCTATCTCCCAGGTTCAACCCATTCTCCTGCCTCAGCCTCCCAAGTAGCTGAGATTACAGGCATGTACCAGTATGCCCAGCTAATTTTTGCATTTTTAGTAGAGATGGGGTTTCTCCATGTTGGTCAGGCTGGTCTTGAACTCCTGACCTCAGGTGATTCACCGGCTTAGGCCTCCTGAAGTGCTAGGATTACAGGTGTGAGCCACCACACCCAGCCCACCACCATTTTCTTTCAACCACATGTAGAGTTTACCATTTTGTTGTTTTGCTGTTGCTTCAGTTTACTAATTTTTGACGTAGGAGGATGATCGGAGACACAACACATGCTTAGGCTGCAGTCTTGGTCCATTCTAAGGAGATGTGTTTTCTTTGTTGATTTCCATTGTGGTCACATGCTTTGACTGACAGATAACTGTAACCATCATGGGACTCCTATGGAAAAGAGATGTTGTTTCTTTTTGTTCTGGTTTTTGCTTTTGTTATCAGTTTTTTTTTTTAAATGACAGAGTCTTCCTATGTTGCCCAGGCTTTTCTCAAACTCCTGGCTTCAAGCATTTTCTGGGCAGAGCCTCCCAGGTTTCTGGGATTATAGGCAAGAGCTACCTACTTTTTTTATTTGAAACAGGGTCTTACTCTGTTGCCCAGGCTGGAATGCAGTGGTGCAGTTGCAGCTCACTGCAACCTCCACATGTGAGGATCGAGCAATTCCCCAGCCTCAGCATCCCGAGTAGCTGGGACTACAGGCATGACCCACCAAAGCCCAGCTAATATTTTTGTATTTTTTGTAGAGATAGGGTTTCACCATGTTGCCCAAGCTGGTCTCAAACTCCTGAATTCAAAGTGATCCTGCAGCCTTGGCCTTCCAAAGTCCTTGGATTATAGGCATGAGCCAATGTGGCTGGCTCACAAGAGCCACCTATTTTTAAAAGCAAAAGTAATTCCCTTGAAACCTCCTTTTGAAATTTGCTCCTGTACTTAGAAATGCTTATCTTTCTAGATTTGTAGTAGTGACAAGGAGGAAGATGATTTCAAGAAAAGAAGTTGTAGCAACAGGAAACAAAGGTCTTCCAGCATTGTTTAAGGAAGTTCAGCTCTTAAAACACAGGTTAGAATGTGTCTGTTTGTAAGAAAGCAAGAATTGAGCATGTTAATATATTCCCATGATAAACAGGAAAGAGAAAAAGAGGCAAATCAGGGGCCGGGCACGGTGGCTCAAGCCTGTAATCCCAGCACTTTGGGAGGCTGAGGAGGATGGATCACAAGGTCAAGAGATCGAGACCATCCTGGTCAACATGGTGAAACCCCGTCTCTACTAAAAATACAAAAAAAATTAGCTGGGCGTGGTGGCACGTGCCTGTAATCCCAGCTACTCAGGAGGCTGAAGCAGGAGAATTGCCTGAACCCAGGAGGCAGAGGTTGCGGTGAGCTGAGATTGTGCCATTGCACTCCAGCCTGGGTAACAAGAGCGAAACTCCATCTCAAAAAAAAAAAAAAAAGAGGCAAATCAGTCAGAACAAGGCTGTGAGTTCTGGAACTAATTTTCCAACTCTGGACTAGGTACAGACTATGTAGTACGGACTATGTCAGTTTGCAGGGGAGGACATAGAATCTTTCTATCCTTGGTAAATTAAGACTACACTTTTTTAAAAAGTAAAAGTCATGCAGACTATATAATAGTATTTTGATACATGCATACAATGTGTAATTATCAAATCAAAATAATAGATATCACACCTCATAGACTTAGCATTTTTAATGTTGGGAACATTTCAATCTTCTAGCTATTTTGAAATATAAACTAATAATTGTTAACTACAGTCACCCTACTGTGCTGCTGAACATTAGAATGTATTCCTTCTATCAAACTATGTTTTGCATCCATTAACCAACCTCTCTTCATTCCTCACCCTTTCCAGCTCCTGGTAACTTTCATTCCACTTTTTTTTTTTTTTTTTTTTGAGGCAGAGCTCAGCTCTTGTTACCCAGGCTGGAGTGCAATGGCGCATTCTCGGCTCACCGCAACCTCCGCCTCCTGGGTTCAAGCAATTCTCCCGCCTCAGCCTCCTGAGTAGCTGGGATTACAGGCGCGCGCCACCATGCCCAGCATTTTTTGTATTTTTAGTAGAGATGGGGTTTCACCATGTTGACCAGGATGGTCTCGATTTCTTGACCTCATGATCCGCCCGCCTCGGCCTCCCAAGGTGCTGGGATTACAGGCTTGAGCCACCGCGCCCAGCCCTCATTCAACTTTCTGAGTCCATAATCAACTTTTTATGATTGAGAACATGTGACATTTGTGTTTCTTTGCCCTTTTGCCCATATTTTCTTACTCCTTTCTCCATAAGTGTGAAATCCAACAAGACAGCCCTTAGATACACCTGCCAGGAGGATGCAAAGTCCTTTTTTGACAAAAAGCGGAAAGCTGGTCAGTTATTTTGATCACATAGAATCCAACGAAACTATCATTTCATTTTAGTCACTTTGAGCTTTGCATCTGATTATGAAAATTAGCGCCTCCCCCCTAGTGGCTGGTGGCATATTGCAAATGTTCAAGGAGATTCCAGATTTTACACAAATGGCGCCACCTTGAGGTTCACAGTTCACAGACACGGTCAATCTAAGGACACATTATTCCAGTCCTGGTGCTAGACTTGGTGATTTGACGATTAAAAGGACACATTTATGCACCCAAAGATTCCAATCTTCTGGGAGAAGCAGACTCATAAGATATCCCTTAGTCACCATTGTACTGAATGCAACTGAACACCCAAAAAAGTCTTCTATTTAGGTGAGCTCAGTGCTTAGATGGAGCTGTGATCCAAAAATTCCGAGAACAGGGAAAATAGTTACCTAAACCGGGGGCACTCAGGTTAGGGTTTTTGGAGGGAATGGCATGAAGTGAAATAAAGAAAGGATCTAGGTTGGAATAACAGTCAACCTTCCGCAACTTCGCACCCAATGAAAACAGGAAGACCTGATTGCAGTGCATTCTGAGAACTGAGCAACATGGACTTCTGGGTAGAAGAGAAACTGTAAGTGGGTGAAACTAAGGTTAGTTAAACTGCCATTTCTTCTGTCTAGGGAGTAGGATCCAGTGTGTGTGTGCGTGTGTGTGTGTGTGTGTGTGTGTGTGTGTAGGTAGGTAGGTAGGTAGGTAGGTGTGGTGAGGGAGTTGACAATAACCAGACATCAAGTAAATACTCCATGAATTCTCAGTGACAGGGAGGGATTAAGTTCCTGCAAAATCTCTGGATAAATATATTTTGTTTTTGTTTTTTCAAGATGGGAATTTTTGTTGTTGTTTGGTTTGGTTTCATTTCGTTTCGTTTTGTTTCATTTTGTTTTGCTCTTGTCATCCAGGCTGGAATGCAATGGCACAATCTCGGCTCACTGCAACCTCTGCCTCCTGGGTTCAAGTGATTCTCCTGCCTCAGCCTCCTGAGTAGCTGGGATTACAGATGCCTGCCACCACGCCTGGCTAATTTTTGTATTTTTAGTAGATACAGGGTTTCACCATGTTGGCCAGGCTGGTCTCGAACTCCTGATCTCAGATGATCCACCTGCCTTGGTCCCACAAAGTCCTGGGATTACAGGCAACAGCCACCATGCCCAGCCACTCTGGATCTACTTAGAGAGGCATGCGGGACCTCTCTTGTGAGTTAGAACAGTTATTTAAGAAGAAGTTTGTTGGGATGTGCTACAAGCTCACTGTGGACTAGACATCTGGAATGGTTTGGCGTTTGGTCAATAGAAATCCATTAGAACCTGCAAGTATGGCATCTATGGTTTGCTCACACTGGTAATGGAGGATGTTATGAGTCAGGGATCAATGAGTAGTGATTTTTCAGCTGTCAGAGATTCACCAAGGAAGGAAATAGAATCTACTTTCCCCGTCGCCACTGAGGAACAAAACAACCACTGGTACTGTGTTTGTAAAAGTCCTGATGTCTCCTTCTGACCATCACCAGCATATCCACCCATTACCCACTTGCAAACACAGCATTAGTGCCTATCCTAGATTGCAGTAAAAACTCCAAAGCACCTCCCATGCTAGTGACTGTGGATGGTGTCAGGGATTCCAATGATTCAGGGAACAAAAGTACCTCAACCAAGATGGAGATACACTTTCCTCAGAGAGTTGGGGGCAAAGGAGAAAGGGTGAGAAAAATACACAGGAAATCGAATAAAAATATAAAGAAAATGACAATTCTTCTCCACAATTTAGACAACTTTATACTTATGAAAACAAAGGATGGCAAACAACTTTAGAAACCCTCAAAACATCCAGAGAAAAAAAAATTTTTAATTTTTAAAATTTTAAATTTCACCGTGTTGGCCAGGCTTGTCTTGAACTCCTGACTTCAGGTGGAGTTTTAAAATTACTGTGGGAAATGGCAACTATCACCCAATTTCAGGGATCACAGTGACAATGGTGAGGATGGTCAATACCCAAAAAATAATGGATTCTGAGACAGGGACTGGCAGTATCATATCTGCCGGAATTCCTATGAACCAAATCCTCATTCAAAGAGGTGGACTGCATCAGTGACTCAACTCTGCAGCCAGAATCATGCTGCATTCATGACAGATGCTCATTAAATATTAGATAAGCATATTAATATCATTGGAGTTCATATTAGTCTGTTTTGCTGGAATTTAGACTAGTTTCTAAACTAAATTTGGGCTTCTAAGTTAGTTTTCCTAAAAAGAGAATGAGCTGTCCCAAGAACATTAATTTTCAACGTTCCTGATCCTCCCATTTCTCCATGTAATTAGAAGTTGAAACACTGGTTTACAAATCATTTTTAGCAAAGTGGACCTCAAATACTGTGATTCAATCCAACAGAAGAGTCACCACTAAGATTCTGAGTAAGTTAGTTGAAAGGTAGAGTCGAGGAACAGACGTACACAAAATTCAGCAACACGAATCTGGGGATCATAAAAAAAACAAGAGGCAGGACTAGACTGCAGCTCTGATGTGGATGGACAGAGCAGCACGTGGAAGCTCGCGTAGCGAATTTTTGCTCCAGAATGACTGCAGGAATCAATCAGGAAACCTGAGAGGACTCACAGGCCCTGAAGGAAGTGGATTGCTCCTGCAGGACCTGGGAGACATTCCAAATACTGTGAGTGCCCATCAACATCATTAATGATTATGGAAATGCAAATCAATACCACAATGCCATACCACCTCACTCTTGCTAGAATGGCCATAATCAAAAAAAATTTTTTTAATAGTAGATGTTGGCATGAATGAGGTGAACAAGGAACATTTCTTTACTGCTGGTGGGACTGTAAACTAGTACAACCACTATGGAAAACAGTGTGTGGATTCCTTAAAGAACTAAAAGTAGAACTACCATTTGATCCAGCAATCCCACATCTGGGTATCTGCCCAGAGTAAAATAAGTCATTATATGAAAAAGATAGTGGCACATGCATGTTTATTGCAGTACAATATGCAATTGTAAAAACATGAAACCAACCCAAATGCCCATCAACCAACAAGTGGGAAAGAAACTGTGCCAGAGGAAGGGCAAGATGGCGTCATAGAGGTGACTCAGGATTGCAGCTCTCAGTGAAGGCACAGAGGATGAGTTTTAGCTGCATTCTCGGACAGTCCTTTTTTGCCCACAGAATGTTGAAAGTCCCAGGTGTGGGAGAGAAACGGGACGCTTGTGCAGCCAGCTGGTGCATCGGGTTGGGCCGGGCAGGGCCGGTGCCACAGCGCAGCAGCACATGGCACAATACTCACTGGTCTGGGTGCCCTGTTAAACCGGCAAGCTGAGATTTGGAAGGGCAGATTGGCATGTCCATCTGATTGAACGGGACTTGGACAATGAGCCAGACCAGGATATTCCTGGGAAATGTGATCTGAGCCGGTGCAGTGGGCAGTGGCATGGGAGATCGCACGGATCCCAGTGCCCTATCGGCAGGCTACTGGGGTGCCAGTGAAAGAGTCAACCATTCAGCTTGGGGAGAGGAAGAGAGAGAGAGAGAGGATGGACTCTGAGGCAGGGAGCTGAGTGATCCAGCTCAGAGGGTCCCACCCTCACGGGGACAAGCAGGGCGGCAATTGGAGGTGCTCGGGGCTGAGAGTTTTGCTGCCGGCATCTAGGATGGTGCAGCCCGGTGGGGGTGGGGCGTCCGCCACTACGGATGCAATCCGCCCCTACTGAAGTACCACCCAGGGCTGACTCAGCCTGCTGTTGCCGAGACAACCTGCCATAACAGAGAGACTCTGCCAAGAGGGCAGAGCGCTCGACAGCAGAACAGAGCCCTGCCACAGTAGGGCAGACCCACGCTAGCAGGGCAGAGCCCCAGCAGGTAAATTGTGAATAGACTGCTACCTAGCGGGGCAGGACAGTGCAACAGATACTCATAAAGAAAGCCACAACTCCCTGAGACAGAGCATCTAAGGGGAAACAAAAGGGGGGGTTTTATGAGTTCTGTTGCAGCAGACATAAACATATCCTCCCAACATCCCTGAATAAACAATGGAGCTCACAGCTCAGCACTGGAGCTCCTATAAAGCACAGACTGTCTCCTCAAGCAGCTCCCTGACCCATGTATATCCAAAGAGTCACCCCAAAAAAAGGACTAATCAGACTGACATTTGGCGGGCGTCATTCTGGAACAAACATAGCAGAAGAAAAAACTGGTATCATCCCTCACTGTTCCGTGGCTGCTATAGGTATACCCCAGACAAGCAGGGCCGGGAGTGGACCTCAGCACTCGTACAGCAGAGGGGCTAGACCATTAGAAGGAAAACTAAGTAACAGAAATACCTCATCATCAACAATCTTGGCATCCACTCAGAGACCCAATTGAAAAATCAGCAACTACTAAGACGACAGGCAGATAAATCCATCAAGATGGGGAAAAACCAGCGCAAAAAGGAGGAAAACACCCAAAACCAAAACACCTCACCTCCTACAAAGGACCAAAACTCCTCACCAGCAAGGGAACAAAGCTGGACGGAGAATGAGTGTGATGAAATGACGGAATCAGACTTCAGAAAGTGGATAATGAGAAACTTCAGGAAGCTAAAAGAACATGTTCTAAATCAGTGCAAAGAAACTAAGAACCTTGAAAAAAGATTTCAAAAATGATTCGAGGAAATGATAACAAGAATGGACAACTTAGAGAGGAACATGAATGAATTGAAGGAGCTGAAAAACACAACATGAGAACTTTATGAAGCATGCACAAGTTTCAACAGCCAAATTGACCAAGCAGAAGAAAGGATATCAGAAGTTGAAGATCAACTCAATGAAATAAAACGAGAAACCAAGATTAAAGAAAAAAAGCACAAAAAGGAATGAACAAAATCTCCAAGAAATGTGGGACTATGTGAAGAGACCCAACCTACATTTGATAGGTGTACCAGAATGTGAGGAAGAGAATGAATCCAAGTTGGAAAACACTCTTCAGAATATTATCCAGGAAAATTTCCCCAACCTAGCAAGACAGGTCAATACTCAAGTCCAGGAAATACAGAGAACACCACAAAGATACTCCACAAGAACAGCAACCCCAAGGCACATGATCGTCAGATTCACCAGGGTTGAAATGAAGGAGAAAATCCTAAGGGCAGCCAGAGAGAAAGGTCGGGTCACCCACAAAGGGAAGCCCATCAGACTCACAGCAGATCTCTCAGCAGAGACCCTACAAGCCAGAAGATATTGGGGGCCAATATTCAACATCCTTAAAGAAAAGAACTTTCAACCAAGAATTTCATATCCAGCCAAACTGAGCTTCATAAGTGAAGGAAAATTAAAATCCTTCATGAACAAGCAAGTACTCAGAGATTTTGTCACCACTAGGCCTGCTTTACAAGAGCTCCTGAAAGAGGCACTACACATAGAAAGAAACAACCAGTACCAGCCATCCTAAAAGCATACCAAATGCTAAAGAGCATCAACAAAATGAAGAATCTACATGAACCAATGGGCAACACAGCCAGCTAGCATCAAAATGGCAGTATCAAATTCACACATAACAATATTAACCCTAAATGTAAATGGGCTAAATGCGCCAATCAAAAGACACAGACTGGCAAATTGGATAAAAAAAACAAAACCCATCGGTGTGCTGTATCCAGAAAACCCACCTCACAAGCAAGGATACACAAAGGCTCAAAATAAAGGGATGGAGGAAGATTTATCAAGCAAATCAAGAGCAAAAAAAAAGCAGGAATTGCAATTCTCATCTCTGATAAAATAGATTTTAAAGCAACAAAGATCAAAGGGACAAAGAAGGTCATTACATAATGGTAAAAGGATCGATACAACAAAAAGAGCTAATGATTCTAAATATATATGGACCCAATGCAGGAGCACCCAGATATATAAGGCAAGTTCTTAATGACTTACAAAGAGACTTAGACTCCCACACAATAATAGTGGGAGACTTTAACACTCCACTGTCAATATCAGACAGATCAACCAGACAGAAAATTAACAAGAATATCCAGGACTTAAACACAGACCTGGAACAAGCAAACCTGATAGACATTTACAGAACTCTCCACCCCAAATCCACAGAATATACATTCTTCTCAGCACCACATCACACCTACTCCAAAATTGACCACATCATTGGAAGTAAAGCACTCCTCAGCAAATGCAAAACAACTGAAATCATAACAAACAGTCTCTCAGACCATAGTGCAATCAAGTTGGAACTCAGAATTCAGAAACTAACTCAGAACCGCACAGCTTCATGGAAACTGAACAACTGGCTCTTGAATGTTGATTGGAGAAACAATGAAATGAAGGCAGAAATAAAGAAGTTCTTCGAAACCAATGAGAACGAAGACACAATGTACCAGAATCTCTGGGACACATTTAAAGCAGTCTGTAGAGGAAAACATATAGCAATAAGTGCCCACATGAGAAGAGTGGAGAGATCCAAAATGGACACCCTATCATCAAAATTGAAAGAGCTAGAGGAGCAAGATCAAAAAAGCTCAAAACCTAGCCGAAGACAAGAAATAACTAAGATCAGAGCAGAACTGAAGGAGATAGAGACAAGAAAAACCCTTCAAAAAATCAATAAATCCAAGAGCTGGTTTTTCGAAAAGATCAACAAAATAGACCACTAGCCAGGCTGATAAAAAAGAAAAGAGAGAACAACCAAATGGATGCAATAAAAAACGATAATGGGGAAATCACCACAGATTCCACAGAAATTCAAACCATCATCAGAGAATACTACAAACAACTCTATGCACATAAACTAGTAAACCGGGAAGAAATGGATAAATTCCTGGACACCTGTGTCCTCCCAAGCCTAAACCAGGAGGAAGCTGAAACTATGAATAGACCAAAAACAAGGTCTGAAGTTGAGGCAGCAATTAAGAGCCTACCACCCAAAAAAAGCCCAGGTCCAGATGGGTTCACAGCCGAATTCTATCAGACACGCAAAGAGGATCTGGTACCATTCCTTCTGAAACTATTCCAAATAATTCAAAAAGAGGGAACCCTTCCCAAATCATTTTAGGAGACCAACATCATCCTGATACCAAAACCCAGCAGAGACTCAACAAGAAAAGAAAACTTCAGGCCAATATCCATGATGAACATTGATGCAAAAATCTTCAATAAAATACTGCCAAACAGATTGCAACAGCACATTAAAAAACTTATCCATCATGATCAAGTAGGATTCATCCTGGGGATGCAAGGCTGGTTCAACATACGCAAGTCTATAAATGTAATTCACCACATAAACAGAAGCAAAAACAAAAACCACATGATTATCTCAATTGACACAGAGAAGGCATTTGACAAAATTCAACAGCCCTTTATGCTAAAAACCCTCAATAAACTTGGTATTGATGGAACACATCTCAAAGTAATAAAAGCTATTTACAACAAACCAACAGCCAATATCATACTGAATGGGCAAAAACTGGAAGCATTCCCTTTGAAATCCGGCACTAGACAAGGATGCCCTCTCTCACCACTCCTATTCAACATAGTACTGGAAGTTCTAGCCAGAGCAATCAGGCAAGAAAAAGAAATAAAGGGTATTCAAATAGGAAAGGTGGAAGCCAAATTGTCTCTATTTGCAGACGACATGATAGTATACCTAGAAGACCCCATCACCTCAGCCCAAAAACTCCTGAAACTGATAAGCAACTTCGGCAAAGTCTCAGGATATAAAATCAATGTGCAAAAATCACAAGCATTCCTATACACCAATAACAGACTTAAAGAGAACCAAATCAAGAAAGAACTGCCATTCACAATTGCTACAAAGAGAATAAAATACCTAGGAATACAACTCACAAGGAACGTAAGGGACCTCTTCAAGGAAAACTACAAACCACTGCTCAACGAAATAAGAGAGGACACAAACAGATGGAGAAACATTCCATGTTCGTGGTTAGGAAGAATCAATATCGTGAAAACGGCCATATTGCCCAAAGTAATTTACACAATCAATGCTATCCCCATCAAACTACCTTTGAATTTCTTCACAGAACTGGAAAAAACCACCATGAACTTCGTATGGAACCAAAAGAGAGGCCACATAGCCAAGTCAATTCTAAGCAAAAAGAACACAGTGGGAGTCATCACACTACCAGACTTCAAACTATACTACAAGGCTACAGTAATCAAAACAGCATGGTACTGGTACCAAAACAGAGATATAGACCAATGGAACAGAAGAGAAGCATCAGACGCAACACAACATATCTACAACCATATTATCTTTGATAAACCAGACAAAAACAAGCAATGGGAAAAGGATTCCCTGTTTAATAAATGGTGTTGGGAAAACTGGCTAGCCATGTGCTGAAAGCAGAAACTGGACCCCTTCCTGACACCTTACACTAAAATTAACTCCACATGGATTAAAGACTTAAACATAAGACCTGACACCATAAAAACCCTAGAAGAAAATCTAGGCAAAACCATTCAGGACATAGGAGTAGGCAAGGACTTCATGACCAAAACACCAAAAGCATTGGCAACAAAAGCCAAAATAGACAAATGGGACCTAATCAAACTCCACAGCTTCTGCATGGCAAAAGAAACAGTCACTAGAGTGAACAGGCAACCATCAGAATGGGAAAAAATTTTTGCAGTTTACACATCTGACAAAGGGCTGATATCCAGAATTTACAAAGAACTCAAACAGATTTACAGGAAAAAAACAAACAAGCCCACTCAAAAATGGGCAAAGGATATGAACAGACACTTTACAAAAAAAGACATACATGAGGCCAACAAACACATGAAAAAATACTCATCATCACTGGTCATTAGAGAGATGCAAATCAAAACCACATTGAGATACCATCTCACGCCAGTTATAATGGCGATCATTAAAAAATCTGGAGACAGCAGATGCTGGAGAGGATGTGGAGAAAGAGGAACACTCTTACACTGTTGGTGGGAGTGTAAATTAGTTCAACCATTGTGGAAGACAGTGTGGTGATTCCTCAAGGACCTAGAAATAGAAATTCCATTTGACCCAGCAATCCCATTACTGGGTATATATCCAAAGAACTATAAAGCATTCTACTATAAGGACACATGCACACAAATGTTCATTGCAGCACTGTTTACAATAGCAAAGAACTGGAACCAACCCAGATGCCCAATGATGATAGACTGGACTGGGAAAATGTGGCACATATACACCATGGAATATTATGCAGCAATCAAAAATGATGAGTTTATGTCCTTTATAAGGACATGGATGAATCTGAAGAACATCATTCTCAGCAAACTGACACAAGAACAGAAAAGGAAATACCACATATTCTCACTCATAGGTGCGTGAGAAAAATGAGAACACATGGACACAGTGAGGGGGGTACTACACACTGGGGTCTATTGGGGGGAATAGGGGAGGGACAGTGGTGGGGGGAGCTGGGGAGGGATAGCCTGGGGAGAAATGCCAAATGTGGGTGAAGGGGAGGAAGGCAGCAAAACACATTGCCATGTGTGTACCTATACAACTATCTTGCACGTTCAGCACACGTACCCCAAAACCTAAAATGCAATAAAAATTTTAAAAAAATAAAAATAAAGCAAGACTAAATAAATGAGTAGAGAACAGAGAATGTCTCCATGGCCTTAGGGATGGGCAAACATTTCTAAAACAGAATGCAAACAGCACTAACCATAGAAGAAAAATCGATGAATTGGACTTTATCAAAATTAAATCCTCTGTTCATTTAAGGGCACCATTAAAACAATGAAAAGGCAAGCCTCAGACTTGGTGAAGATATATACCTGCAATACATGTATCTGATAAGGTGTTGGTTTCCAGAATATTTGAAGTACTGCAGATCAATAAGAAAAATAAAAGTGATCCAATAAAAAAAAAATGAGAAAAAGAGGCCAGGTGCGGTGGCTCATGCATGTAATCCAGCACTTTGAGAGGCCAAGGGAGGAGGATCACCTGAGGTCAAGAGTTCAAGACCAGCCTGACAAACACAGTGAAACCCTTTCTCTACTAAAATACAAAAATTAGCCAGGCATGGTGGCAGGTGCCTGTAATCCCAGCTGCTCAGTAGGCTTAGGCAGGAAAATTGTTTGAACTCAGGAGGTGGAGGTTGCAGTGAGCCAAGATCCCACCACTGCACTCCAGTCTGGGCAACAGGGCAAGACTCCGTCTCAAAACAAAACAAAGCAGAAAAAACCTAACAGATTTGAGTGCCTATTCTGATAATAACGTATATACAAGAATGTTCAAAGGAGTTTCTCCAAACCTAAAACACTCCAAATTCCCATCGACAAAAGATTGGGGAAATAAATTGGTGGTCTATTCAGATATGAGTACTAGGTAGTGATGAAAAGGTTACAGGCTCTGACTCCAGTAATATAAAGTTCAAAAAGAGGCAAAGCTGATCTATGATGAGTCAAATCATGGTTCTGTCTGGTGGGGATATGGACTGGGAGGGTACATGAGGGAACCTTTTGCAGTGCCGGAAATATTCCCTATGTGGCCTGGGGTGGTGGTTATAGAAATCCCCATATATTTAAATGATTATCAAGCTGTCCATTTAAAATGACTGTACCTTATGTACTCTGATGAATGTATGTTGCACTTCTATTTTTAAAACATGAAGAGAAATGCAGATTCTCATGTCCAAGAGAAGTAATAACAATAATAATTTATGAAGCACCCAATGTACACCCAGTTGCTTTATAGAGATTAATTTGCCTTAATCCATCTAAACCACTTGTCAAAAAGTTATCATGTTCTTGTTACGGAGGAGGAAACTGAGGCTTAGAGAGGGAAACCACTTGTCTGAGTACCACAGTTGGTAAGTGTAGCAGTCAGGACTGGAACACCGTATTCCGCGCTGTTGCCACTTGGCTTGGGATCTGGAGCGTGGATCTCGGTGCAGCATCAAAGCTCTCTGTGGTGCCTGCTACTCCCCCAGGGCATCAGCTGTTGTCGACACCATTCTTTAAAGAGAACTTCATTGTGTGAGCCCCAAGTTCCCCTACCTTCTTCCAAACAAAAACATGGACTGGGAAACCCTGCCCCTTTATGAACCCTTTCCATGACTTTGTTCCAATCAGGAAAAGAGCCCGCAGCTTCCTCCCCACCCTGTTCGTCCTAAGTATTCTGTGTTGTGAATTCTCTGAGAATGAGAGGGGATGGCCTAGAGCTGTCAATATTGTGAGCCAGGCTTGAGCTCCAGCTCTGATCCTTTTAAACAGTGAAGCTCTTGGGTAACTGTTTAACTTCTCAGAGCCTTTGTTTCCTGGTCTGTGAAAAGTGACAGCTGTACTTCCCTTCTAGTCTCACAGTGAGAGTTAAGTGCGGTCATACGTAAGCAGTGCCCAGCTCAGCGACAGGTTCATAGCAAGAGTGCAATAAAGGGTAGCAGAGAACTGTCAAAGATGGCTGGGTGCAGCCAGCCTGTAATCCCAGCACTTTGGGAGGCCGAGGGAGGAGGATTGCTTGAGTCCAGGAGTTCAAGACCAGCCTGAGCAACATAGTAAGACCCCATCTCTTAAAAAGATAAATGAATAAATAAAGCTTTCACTTTCTTTCACTTTGGCCTGATCCCTTCTAAGCCTCTGAAAGAGGCTTAGCACCTTTCCCCTCTAAATGATTCAACACACATTTGGAAGTTATGTGAATGGTTTCTTCACAAAGTGTAACACACAGTGAATAAATGGGTCTGCATTTCAGTGCTTCAGCAAGAAAAGGGGGCATTTTGAACTAGGGTTGTCAGATGGAGAGTATGATTTGGGTGAGTCTTCAAAACTAGGTAGGAGTTAGTCACAGATAGAGAACCAGAAAGGTCATTCTCAATTAGGGGGAGGGTGGGAGGTAGTTCCTGGGAGCCAAGGTGAGGTTTGGGAAGGGTGAGCAGGTGATTTTGGTTGGTGCTTCAGACCTGTGTAGGGACTAATGAAAGATAAAGCAGGAAAGGAGGCCTGTTCCAGATGAGGTCCCATTAAGAAAGCTGGATTTTTTTTTTTTTTTTTTTTTTTTGAGACAGAGTCTTGCTCTTTGCCCAGGCTGGAGTGCAGTGGCAGGATCGTGGATCACTGTGCAACCTTTGCCTCCCAGATTCAAGTGATTCTCCTGCCTCAGTCAGCCCCCTGGGTAGCTGGGATTACAGGCGTGTGCCACCACGCCAGGCTAATTTTGTTTTTTTTTTTTTTAAATAGAGGCAGGGTTTCACCATGTTGTCCAGCCTCGTCTTGAACTCCTGACCTTAGGTGATCTGCCTGCCTCGGCCTCCCAAAGCGCTAGGATTACAGGTGTGAGCTATTGCTCCCTGCCCGAAAACTAGATTTGTTTCTGTCGGAAAAGGAGCTGCTGAGCTTTCTGGAGCACAGGAGGCATAAGATGAAGCCAGGGGCATGCAGGCCCACATGGGAGGTGAGGGAGGCCAGGCCAGGAGGCCCATGAGAGGACAACCTGTGTGTTCACGGAAGACAGATGGGGATGAGTTGGGTGTGACTCAGGGAGGAGCACTGGGCTGGGACAGAAGGTGTAGGTAGGCTCTGGGAGCCAGGGAGGGAAGGTGAAGGGCTAGGAAGTCTCGAAGCCAATTCATGCTCAGGTCCATGAAGCAGAAAGAGGAAAGGGAAGAGAGAAAGTCAGCTTGGCTGTGATACTAAAAGGATTTCTTAATGGCTGAGGCTAGAGGCGGCAGGTGCTTTCGTGGTTCCTACCTCCCTCTGTTATTTGAATGTTCCGGAGAACACACTGTCCTCTTCTGGTCTCAGGTGTGTCTGGGGGGCACCAAAAGGACAGACACAAGCTTTCTGCAAGCTTCCTTTCCACCCCTGCCCCATAGAAATCACACAGAGGGAGGCATGGCAAGACCAAAAGACACCCAACAGCAGGACCGTTCAAATCGATCCCTTCCACAGGCCAGCATTTGTTTAGATGCTGGAGCAGGAAGTGTGCGACCTTCTTTCAGTTTGTGCAAAGTTAACAAACTGTCTTCTGATTTTACAGTGAGATGCAAACAGTGTTTTGAATAAAAATCTCTTTGTTGTTTCACAGGGCTGTAGCAGTGGCCAGGAAGAAAACCACCCCCTCTTAAGGTTGTTTTTGTGACGGTTGTTTGGAGCATTGTTCTAAAAATGGGAAATGACATCTTGCTGTGCCAAGGGAAACAAGCACCTGCAGTTGAAGGAATACCTTCCAGGAGGCAGCTTGTGGAGCATGCGCAGTGATAGCTCCGGCCGTGCCAGGCCAAGGTCTGTGCAGAATCTCTGCTTAGTGCATTTTTTTTTTTTTTTTGCATTTTAGGTTTTGGGGTACATGTGCAGAACATGCAAGATAGTTGCATAGGTACACACGTGGCAGTGTGAGTTGCTGCCTTCCTCCCCTTCACCCACATCTGGCATTTCTTTACTTGCAAGGGGACAGAGGGTGGGCTTAGGTTGGGGACTAGAGGGGCTTTGGCAACTACGGGGCTCAGGTGATTGTCCTTCACTCATTCATCCAATAAACATTTATCAAGCATCTATTCTTGTGTCAGCCTCTGGTTTTCTCTGTTCCCTTCCCGGGCGTTGTGAAAATCCCTGGGAGAGGTGATCACAGGCAGCAGCTTGCTGTCACTATTTTTTTTTTTTTTTCAGTTTTCAGAGTCAGCGCTTGGCTGCTGCCTCCACATGACTGAGAACCTGCGCGATTTCTCTCCTTCCTCTCTTTTATTTCTCCCTCTTTCTTACATCCCTTGCTCCCCTTTCCCTTTCTCTTTCCTCTTTATCTAAAATAGGAGAAATGCTAACTTTTTTGAGACAGCATCTCACTCTGTCACCCAGTCTGGAGTGCAGTGGTGTGATCCCAGCTCACTGCAACTCTGCCTCCTGGGTTCAAGCGATTCTCGTGCCTCAGCCTCAGTAGCTGGGATTACAGGCGCCCACCACCACACCCGGCTAATTTTTGTATTTTTTTAGTAGAGATGGGGTTTCACCATGTTGGCCAAGCTAGTCTCAAGCTCCTGCCCTCAAGGTGATCCACCTGCTTCAGCCTCCCAAAGTGCTGGGATTACAGGCCTGAGCCATCACGCCCCACCAAGAAATGTAATTTTTAACATGCCAATCAATATATTTCTTCAGGCACACACATTTTCAAAGTTTCCTGTCACTGGGGCTCAGTTTAATTCTTATACTATGGTGGTAGATGTTAAAGGATAATTTTTGATTATTGAGGCAGAGTTTCGCTCTTGTTGCTCAGGCTGGAGTGCAATAGTGCCATCTTGGCTCACTGCAACCTCTGCCTCCCAGGTTCAAGCAATTCTCCTGCCTCAGCCTCCTGAGTAGCTGGGACTACAGGCACACACCACATCCAGCTACTTTTTGTATGTTTTAGTAGAGACAAGATTTCACCATGTTGATCAGGCTGCTCTCAAACTCCTGATCACAGGTGATCTGCCTGCTTCACCCTCCCAAGGTGCTGGACTTACAGGTGTGAGCCACCACGCCTGGCCTCCTTCCTTTTTTCTATCTACTTAGCCATTGTTGTCTTCTCCAAAAGGCCTCCCCTTTCCAAACACCAACATGATTCTGTTTTGCCTCCTGTTATGGGCTGAATTCTGTCCCCTCCCAAATTCACAAGCTGAAGCCCTAACCCCCAGGACCTCAGCATGTGAGTGTATTTGGAGACAGGGCCTTTAAAGAAGAGGTGATTAAAGTTAAATGAGGTCATTGGGGTCCACTCTAGTCCAATATGACAGGTGTCCTCATAAGAAGAGGAGGTTAGGACATGTAGAGACAGATGGCAGGGCTGTGCATGTACAGAGGAAAGACCACGTGCGGACCCAGCAGGAAGGTGGCCAGCTATCACACAAGTCATGGAGAGAGGCCTCAGGAGAAACCAACGCGGCTGCACCTTGACCTTGGACTTTCAGCCTCCAGAATGGAGAAAATATTAATACGTTTCTGTTGGTTAAGCCACTTCGTCTGTGGACTTGTGTTGTGGCAATCCTCAACTAATACACCTGCTAACAAAATCCTTGTTCCCAAAGGGGCAGTTGCTGCACGTCGAGGTTTTTTTTTTTTTTTTTAATTTTTATTGCATTATAGGTTTTGGGGTACATGTGCAGAACGTGCAAGATAGTTGCATAGGTACACACATGGCAGTGTGTTTTGCTGCCTTCCTCCCCTTCACCCACACTTGGCATTCATCCCCAGGCTATCCCTCCCCAGCCCCCACCGCTGTCCCTCCCCCATTCCCCCCAATAGACCCCAGTGTGTAGTAGACCCCCTCTCTGTGTCCATGTGTTCTCATTTTTCTCACCCACCTATGAATGAGTATATGCGGTATTTCTTTTTCTGTTCTTGTGTCAGTTTGCTGAGAATGATGTTCTCCAGATTCATCCATATCCTTACAAAGGACACAAACTCATCATTTTTTATTACTGCATAATATTCCATGGTGTATATGTGCCACATTTTCCCAGTCCAGTCTATCATTGTTGGGCATTTGGGTTGGTTCCAGGTCTTTGCTATTGTAAACAGTGCTGCAATGAACATTCGTGTGCATGTGTCCTTATAGTAGAATGATTTATAGTCCTTTGGATATATACCCAGTAATGGGATTGCTGGGTCAAATGGAATTTCTATTTCTAGGTCCTTGAGGAATCGCCACACTGTCTTCCACAATGGTTGAACTAATTTACACTCCCACCAACAGTGTAAGAGTGTTCCTATTTCTCCACATCCTCTCCAGCATCTGCTGTCTCCAGATTTTTTAATGATCGCCATTCTAACTGGTGTGAGATGATATCTCAATGTGGTTTTGATTTGCATCTCTCTAATGACCAGTGATGATGAGCATTTTTTCATATGTTTGTTGGCCTCATGTATGTCTTCTTTTGTAAAGTGTCTGTTCATATCCTTTGCCCATTTTTGAATAGGCTTGTTTGTTTTTTTCCTGTAAATCTGTTTGAGTTCTTTGTAAATTCTGGATATCAGCCCTTTGTCAGATGTGCAAAGATTTTTTTCCCATTCTGATGGTTGCCGATTCACTCTAGTGACTGTTTCTTTTGCCGTGCAGAAGCTGTGGAGTTTGATTAGGTCCCATTTGTCTATTTTGGCTTTTGTTGCCAATGCTTTTGGTGTTTTGTTCATGAAGGCCTTGCCTACTCCTATGTCCTGAATGCTTTTGCCTAGATTTTCTTCTAGGGTTTTTATGGTGTCAGGTCTTACGTTTAAGTCTTTAATCCATCTGGAGTTAATTTTAGTGTAAGGTGGTCAGGAAGGGGTCCAGTTTCTGCTTTCAGCACATGGCTAGCCAGTTTTCCCAACACCATTTATTAAATAGGGAATCCTTTCCCCATTGCTTGTTTTTGTCTGGTTTATCAAAGATAATATGGTTGTAGATATGTTGTGTTGCCTCCGATGTTTCTGTTCTGTTCCATTGGTCTATATCTCTGTTTTGGTACCAGTACCATGCTGTTTTGATTACTGTAGCCTTGTAGTATAGTTTGAAGTCTGGTAGTGTGATGCCTCCCGCTGTGTTCTTTTTGCTTAGAATTGACTTGGCTATGCGGGCTCTCTTTTGGTTCCATATGACATTCATGGTGGTTTTTTCCAGTTCTGTGAAGAAATTCAATGGTAGTTTGATGGGGATAGCATTGATTGTGTAAATTACTTTGGGCAGTATAGCCATTTTCACGATATTGATTCTTCCTAACCACGAACATGGAATGTTTCTCCATCTGTTTGTGTTCTCTCTTATTTCGTTGAGCAGTGGTTTGTAGTTTTCCTTAAAGAGGTCCCTTACATTCCTTGTGAGTTGTATTCCTAGGTATTTTATTTTCTTTGTAGCAATTGTGAATGGCAGTTCGTTCTTGATTTGGTTCCCTTTAAGTCTGTTATTGGTGTATAGGAATGCTTGTGATTTTTGCACATTGATTTTATATCCTGAGACTTTGCCGAAGTTGCTTATCAGTTTCAGGAGCTTTTGGGCTGAGGTGATGGGGTCTTCTAGGTATACTATCATGTCGTCTGCAAATAGAGACAATTTGGCTTCCACCTTTCCTATTTGAATACACTTTATTTCTTTTTCTTGCCTGATTGCTCTGGCTAGAACTTCCAGTACTATGTTGAATAGGAGTGGTGAGAGAGGGCATCCTTGTCTAGTGCCGGATTTCAAAGGGAATGCTTCCAGTTTTTGCCCATTCAGTATGATATTGGCTGTTGGTTTGTCATAAATAGCTTTTATTACTTTGAGATATGTTCCATCAATACCAAGTTTATTGAGGGTTTTTAGCATAAAGGGCTGTTGAATTTTGTCAAATGCCTTCTCTGCATCAATTGAGATAATCATGTGGTTTTTGTTTTTGCTTCTGTTTATGTGGTGAATTACATTTATAGACTTGCATATGTTGAACCAGACTTGCATCCCCAGGATGAATCCTACTGGATCATGATGGATAAGTTTTTTAATGTACTGTTGCAGTCGGTTTGCCAGTATTTTATTGAAGATTTTTGCATCTATGTTCATCATGGATATTGGCCTGAAGTTTTCTTTTCTTGTTGAGTCTCTGCTGGGTTTTGGTATCAGGATGATGTTGGTCTCCTAAAATGATTTGGGAAGGATTCCCTCTTTTTGAATTATTTGGAATAGTTTCAGAAGGAATGGTACCAGCTCCTCTTTGTGTGTCTGGTAGAATTCGGCTGTGAACCCAACTGGACCTCAGCTTTTTTTGTGTGGTAGGCTCTTAATTGCTGCCTCCACTTCAGACCTTGTTATTGGGCTATTCATAGTTTTGGCTTCCTCCTGGTTTAGGCTTGGGAGGATATAGGTGTCTAGGAATTTATCCATTTCTTCCTGGTTTACTAGTTTATGTGCATAGGGTTGTTTGTAGTATTCTCTCATGATGGTTTGAATTTCTGTGGAATCTGTGGTGATTTCCCCTTTATCGTTTTTTTATTGTATCGATTTCATTGTTCTCTCTTTTCTTTTTTATCAGTCCGGCTAGTGGTCTGTCTATTTTGTTGATCTTTTCGAAAAACTAGCTCTTGGATGTATTGATTTTTTGAAGGGTTTTTCTTGTCTCTATCTCCTTCAGTTCTGCTCTGATCTTAGTTATTTCTTGTCTTCTGCTAGGTTTTGAGCTTTTTTGATCTTGCTCCTCTAGCTCTTTCAATTTTGATGATAGAGTGTCAATTTTGGATCTCTCCACTCTTCTCATGTGGGCACTTATTGCTATATATTTTCCTCTAGATACTGCTTTAAATGTGTCCCAGAGATTCTGGTATATTGTGTCTTCATTCTCATTGGTTTCAAAGAACTTCTTTATTTCTGCCTTCATTTCTTTGTTTATCCAATCAACATTCAAGAGCCAGTTGTTCAGTTTCCATGAAGCTGTGCAGTTCTGAGTTATTTTCTGAATTCTGAGTTCCAACTTGATTGCACTATGGTCTGAGAGACTGTTTGTTATGATTTCAGTTGTTTTGCATTTGCTGAGGAGTGCTTTACTTCCAATGATGTGGTCAATTTTGGAGTAGGTGTGATGTGGTGCTGAGAAGAATGTATATTCTGTGGATTTGGGGTGGAGAGTTCTGTAAATGTCTATCAGGTTTGCTTGTTCCAGGTCTGAGTTCAAGTCCTGGATATCCTTGTTAATTTTCTGTCTGGTTGATCTGTCTGATATTGACAGTGGAGTGTTAAAGTCTCCCACTATTATTGTGTGGGAGTCTAAGTCTCTTTGTAAGTCATTAAGAACTTGCCTTATAAATCTGGGTGCTCCTGCATTGGGTCCATATATATTTAGAATCATTAGCTCTTCTTGTTGTATCAATCCTTTTACCATTATGTAATGACCTTCTTTGTCCCTTTTGATCTTTGTTGCTTTAAAGTCTATTTTATCAGAGATGAGAATTGCAACTCCTGCTTTTTTTTGCTCTCCATTTGCTTGGTAAATCTTCCTCCATCCCTTTATTTTGAGCCTTTGTGTATCCTTGCATGTGGGGTGGGTTTCCTGGATACAGCACACTGATGGGTTTTGGTTTTTTTATCCAATTTGCCAGTCTGTGTCTTTTGATTGGTGCATTTAGCCCATTTACATTTAGGGTTAATATTGTTATGTGTGAATTTGATACTGCCATTTTGATGCTAGCTGGCTGTGTTGCCCATTGGTTCATGTAGATTCTTCATTTTGTTGATGCTCTTTGGCATTTGGTATGCTTTTAGGATGGCTGGTACTGGTTGTTTCTTTCTATGTGTAGTGCCTCTTTCAGGAGCTCTTTTAAAGCAGGCCTAGTGGTGACAAAATCTCTGAGTACTTGCTTGTTCATGAAGGATTTTATTTTTCCTTCACTTATGAAGCTCAGTTTGGCAGGATATGAAATTCTGGGTTGAAAGTTCTTTTCTTTAAGGATGTTGAATATTGACCCCCACTCTCTTCTGGCTTGTAGAGTCTCTGCTGAGACATCTGCTGTGAGTCTGATGGGCTTCCCTTTGTGGGTGACCCGACCTTTCTCTCTGGCTGCCCTTAGGATTTTCTCCTTCATTTCAACCCTGGTGAATCTGATGATTATGTGCCTTAGGGTTGCTCTTCTTGCGGAGTATCTTTGTGGTGTTCTCTGTATTTCCTGGACTTGAGTATTGACCTGTCTTGCTAGGTTGGGGAAATTTTCCTGGATAATATCCTGAAGAGTGTTTTCCAACTTGGATTCATTCTCTTCATCACATTCTGGTACACCTATCAAATGTAGGTTGGGTCTCTTCACATAGTCCCACATTTCTTGGAGATTTTGTTCATTCCTTTTTGTGCTTTTTTCTTTAATCTTGGTTTCTCATTTTATTTCATTGAGTTGATCTTCAACTTCTGATATTCTTTCTTCTGCTTGGTCAATTCGGCTGTTGAAACTTGTGCATGCTTCACAAAGTTCTCGTGTTGTGTTTTTCAGCTCCTTCAATTCATTCATATTCCTCTCTAAGTTGTCCATTCTTGTTATCAATTCCTCAAACCTTTTTTCAAATCTTTTTTCAAGGTTCTTAGTTTCTTTGCACTGATTTAGAACATGTTCTTTTAGCTCCCTGAAGTTTCTCATTATCCACTTTCTGAAATCTGACTCCATCATTTTGTCACACTCATTCTCCGTCCAGCTTTGTTCCCTTGCTGGTGAGGAGTTTTGGTCCTTTGTAGGAGGTGAGGTGTTTTGGTTTCAGGTGTTTTCCTCCTTTTTGTACTGGTTTCTTCCCATCTTTATGGATTTATCCGCCTGTCATCTTAGTAGTTGCTGACTTTTCAATTGGGTCTCTGTGTGGACGCTGAGATTGTTAATGATGAAGTATTTCTGTTACTTAGTTTTCCTTCTAATGGTCTAGCCCCTCTGCTGTATGAGTGCTGAGGTCCACTCCAGGCCCTGCCTCTCTGGGGCATACCTGTAGCAGCTGCAGAACAGTGAGGGATGATACCAGTTTTTTCTTCTGCTGTCTTTGTTCCAGAATGATGCCTGCCAAATGTCAGTCTGATTAGTCCTTTTTGGGGGTGACTCTTTGGATATACAGGGGTCAGGGAGCTGCTTGAGGAGACAGTCTGTGCTTTATAGGAGCTCCAGTGCTGAGCTGTGAACTCCATTGTTCATTCAGGGTTGTTGGGAGGTTGTTTATGTCTGCTGCAACAGAACTCATAAAACACCACCCTTTTTTCCCCCGCTTAGATGCTCTGTCTCAGGGAGTTGGGACTTTCTTTATGAGTATCTGTTGCACTGTCCTGCCCCACTAGGAGGCAGTCTATTCACTATTTGCCTGCCAGGGCTCTGCCCTGCTAGCGCGGGTCCACTCTGTTGCTGCTGGGCTCTGTTCTGCTGTGGAGCGCTCCCCCCTCCTGGCGGAGTCTCTCTGTTATGGCAGGTTGCCTCGGCAACGGCAGGCTGCGTCAGCCCTGGGCGGTACTTCAGTAGGGGCGGATTGCGTCAGTAGGATGGACACCCCTCCCCCACCGGGCTGCACCGTCCTAGATGCCGGCAGCAAAACTCTCAGCTCCGAGCGCCTCCAATCGCCTCCCTGCTTGTCCCCATGAGGGTGGAACCCGCCGAGCCCAATCACCCAGCTCCCTGCCTCAGAGTCTGTCCTCTCTCTCTCTCTCTCTCTTCCTGTCCCCAAGCTGAAAGGTCGACTCTCTCACTGGTGCCCCAGTAGCCTGCCAATAGGGCACTGGGATCCGTGCGATCTCCCATGCCACTGCCCACTGCACTGGCTCAGATCACATTTCCCAGGAATATCCTGGTCTGGCTCATTGTCCAAGTCCTGTTCAATCAGATGGACATGCCAATCTGCCCTTCCAAATCTCAGATTGCCAGTTTAACAGGGCACCCAGACCAGCGAGTTCCATGCCGGGTCCCGCTGCGGCACCAGCCGAAGCAGCCGCGTGAGCCGGCTGCGCTAGCTGGCTGTACTAGCATCCCATGTCTCTCCCACACCTGGGACTTTCAATGCTCTGTGGGCAAAAAATCCATCCGAGAATGCAGCTAGGACTCACCCTCTGTGCCTTCACTGAGAGTTGCAATCCTGAGTCGCTTCTATGACGCCATCTTGTGAGTCCTCGCTCATCGAGGTTTTTAAGGACAGAAACTCCATCCTGGGCCTAGCCACAGTTTCTATATTTGTCCGTAAGATCCTTAAAGTAAAACACCGAGAACTGCACTTTTTCTCTCCTTTCTTTCATTATCATAGTGATCTACTTTATAGGTGAAACATGCTTAAAAGCTAATTTGCTCAGGGTCACCCAGGTAGTGAGAAGCAGGATTCAAACTCAGTTCTGCCTCTAAGTGCCCTCTCTTTGTCTCCAGTTTGGAGCAGCTGACACAGCCCCAAGGAGGGTCTGGGGACAGGAGCCAGAACTGTGCACCTCTGTCTGGGGTGAATATTGGCAAACTGCAGGAGGACTGGGCCATAAACCCTATCATGGCTTGGCTTCTTCCTTAACCCACTCAGAAGTTCAGTTCTGGGAAAAACTCACATGTCCTCCACAAGGGGGCAGTACCGCCCCCCATACCACCCCCATCTCAAGGTCTTTGGTATGTCGGAATTGAGACCAAGGGGAGAGCTCGTGTGCATTCTGGTCTTTGTCAACAGTGACTCCCAACCACACTCTTACTCTTTCAAAATACATTTTATTAGCAGCACATGGAATGTGAAATTCGGCAATTTCTTTCCAGAGACAAGGTGAACCCTGAGAGACTGAAAACCTGAGCAGGGATGTTAGAGCAGAATCATGTTTCCAGTGTAACAAGAGATAAAGGGGAATACCGTCCCTGAGGAAATGACTTTCTCCACCATGCTGACCACGCTGCACAGCGCCCGACCCAGCTGATGGGGGCGGGGAGGTGGGAAGAATCTCAAAGCCCAAAACCCGGTGAGGACGCAGGAAGTCATGGGGCCAGCCCTACAGCAGTCGGCTCCTCTCTCTTGTTGGTGAGGCTGGGAGTCGTGTCACTCACTATACAAGGACCAGAGGGTCTTTGGCAGGTGGAGTCTGGCTCACAGGAGAACACTAATTGAGGGAGACTCATCTCTGAACCCAAGAAACTTCACGGAATCCCACAGCGTCTCCATTATGACCTTCCATCTCCAGGTTAGGGAGCTATGGGTTCCCAGAGGGTCCTTTGGAAGTATCTGGAGACATCCAGATACGTCAGGGAAGATCTGAACTTTCTTAGGAAAATCAGTTTAGTCTCTCATACATGATGAACATTTCCCTTAAAGGATTTTGGTTCTTTTCCCTGATGCTCTTGTGCACCCAGGCTGGCATACAGTGGAGTACCCATGGCTCACCTCACAACTCCCAGGCTCAAGCAGTCCTCCTAATGTGGGCATGTCTCTCATGATTTCAGAACCCGCCCCTCAATCAAACGTTCAGATGATTATTAAGGCAACAGAACAAGTGATAGGCTGTACAATTTCTTCCATGTCTGGATCTAATGGATTAGGCTGTGTCTCATGAGGAGACTGTACTCTTCCTCTAAGCTAGCATCTGGAACACAGTCTGCCAGGGGCTTAGGCCAGGTCTGTGATAGTAGTATCGCCAGGATCAATTCCAAAGTGTAGCTTGCCGTCCTTGGCGGCTGCCCAGGGCATGGAGGTGGTGGTCCACTTTGCCACCCAGTCTCCTTTCTTGCTAACCAAGATGAGGCCACCTAAACCTTTGACCCTAGACTTCATATAACCCAACGATAGGTCCGCAGCCTCTTCTACCATCTTTCCTGAAAACAAGGAAGGGTTGAGAAACAACACGTTACTGAACAGAATCTCATGGGAAAATCACTTGCAGTTAGAAACGCCAAAGTGAACTAGGAAGGATTTGTGCTGAATGAACACCTGAATGCTTAAAAGGAGGGTCCGCCCCGCCCTGCCCTGAGACAGTGCCCTAGCATCAGCTCAAGCAGAGGGGTCTTCCCTCCCTCGCTCAGGCTCAATGTCTCTCCACTGCCCCCTTCTCCTGAAATGTGGGAGATAACAGTACTCAGTGCTCTCCAGTTCCAGACCTAAGGGAAGTGGAGTCAACAGTGTTAACGACCTGAAAGCAACATCTGTAGCCAACAGGAAAGGGTTTCCTACACGTCTCCATGCGTTTACTTATCAAATACCTTCTAAGCATTTGTATTCACAAATTATTTGACTTGTCCTGTGGTCTGTGTACCTTGTTCCATGTGGAAAAGAGTGAGTCTGGCCAGGTTCACCTTCAGGATGCTTTCCCCGTGCCCTGTGGTTGAGATGGCTCCGATGTTACTGTCAGCATAACCTCCAGATCCTGCTCAAAAAGGGTGATTGTTCTGAGCATTCACAGTCGAGAAATTCAAATCCATATTAGAAGTCGGACACTATGTGAAAGTTAAATCTCGAAGGGCGCTCAAGTATAGACGAAGGTCGGGTTAGCGGCCATGATCGGCAGACACTAAGGTGGACTAGAAAGCGCCACGTAGATGCCCCAGAATGGAGGAGGATAAAGGGAGCCTCAGGAGGGCAGGCCTGACCTTCACACAGCAGCTACAGCAGGACAGCGTCTCCTTGGCCCCAAAGCATAGCCATTCCTTTCTGCTCAATGAAGCCACCCCTCCCTGCCTCCTCCTCATGCCCCACACACTATGGAGGAGAAACAGCATGACTGCATTACATGGATCTCTAGCAAGGCCATCATGTTCCAGCAATTTTGGGAAAACAGATACCCACAACCTTACATCCGTGCACACTGTCCGATGGAGGGCAGCTCTATTTGTTGAGCGTGGGCATGACTGGACCTGAGGGAACTATTCTGGGCTGTCCACTTAAGCAGGGGTCTGAAGTGAAAGCTACTTTGGTGAGATTCTTCCTTATTTTGTTCTGGGATCAAGCAACCTTACAGCCTTCTCTAAGTCATTCCTCTATCTGTTCACACACAGCTACCAGCCTGAGAGTCCTTTAGCCTTGGAAGGATACACCTTTACCCTCCTGCAGTTGATACAGCAGCAGAGATGACTGACATTTGCCTTACTTATGGATGCTGGACATGGGCAAGGACTCAGGAGTTGAGATGTTGCACTGAATTGTCACAAGGCCCCAGAGGTTCTCAAAGGCAGATCATCCCTGGTTCTGGTTCTGGAGGGAGATGACACTCGGCAGTGAATGAACTGCTGCAGTGGGAGGAGGAGCCTTTCCATTCTCTTATAAGCTTCTACTGGGGAAAAAACTGGCCAGGTCCCATGGTGTCAATCTGCCCTAACATTTGGAAGCAGCCAAGTCTTTGCTTGCTTTTCAGTTACTCTAGGATCACAGAAGGCCAGGCGCCTCCAAGGGTGGTCGTGGCACAGGCGTCGGGTCTGTGAAGCTGTCCTCCCCACCACACGCACTTCTCAGGACAAGCGGATTGCCTGAGTGACCATTGCTGTGCCTAGCACCATCCCTCCTGACTGTCCAGCCAGGGGCCTAAAGCTGCTCAGAAGGCCAGGCAAAGCACACCTGGCACTCACAGCTGGACAAGGACTTCTGAGAATTTAGCTTATGCCTTTTCTTGTCCAGATTTGCCACTGTAACTGAAGTTTAAAATTAATTTCTAGGATCTAACCCGGAGTGACCGTGTGGTCTGGTCTGAACCCAGCTGAAGCAAGCTGCACTACTGACCAGGGATAGTTTGGAAGGATTTTTGCTAAGGAGAAAGAAAGGTAGACTACTTCCTGTCTCTTGGGTGACCTACTGAGGAGAAGAGGCATTACCAAGCCTCTACTTTTTAAGGAAGCTTCCAGTGTCCCTGAGTTCATGACATAAAAAGGGTATCAAGAATTGTCAAGAGTGTAGATTATGATTAAAGACTAGAGCAACACATTAAAAAGGAAGGGGAGGGCTAGTTTTCCTCTAAAAGAGTAAGTTGCTCTTTGGGGCAGATGGAATAATTTAGCTGTTTCTCAAAACTCCAGTCACCTGCAGGGGTTCACGAGGACTCCTTCATGAAAAGTGTGAAAGTTTGCGCAAAGCAAAGCATACAACCCCGGCCCTGTCTCTCACTCCCAGGAATGAGAGGATGTGCTTCCCTGTTGATGTAAAAAACATCTCAATCTGTAATATGCCTGTAGAAGTCTGTCCCTTTCATGCTGCTCAAATCTAGTAAGCGCAGTCTTAAACTCAGATTTCTCAGACTGCTAATTAGAGCCCATGTCTTGGGAGTAAGTCTCACTCAAGTAAGTCTGCAGATCCTGAAACTGTGGCTAAGGAGAAGGCAGAATCACTATCGGGTAGACTGGAAGCAACTTTAGCATCCCTGTCTCCACTTCTCTCCCCAAGTTGTTCCGAAAAGGCAAGCGTTCTAGAAAACAGTCCTGCCGATACAAACACCCTCTCAAAGCAGCGCCCTGAACAGCCCCTTCCAACCCGTTTCACTCCCGGACATCCTGGAGCTGCACCAAGAGCAGAAAGGGAACGCAGCAAGAAAGGGAGAGGGGGCAGGGAACAGGGAATCAGAAGAGCCTGAGGATGGAGGAACGGAGAAGGGGCAGGAGACATCCCTTGGTCCTACCTACACACGGTGAGTCCCCAACACGGCCGACCATTTTATTAACGATACCCCCTGTAGAGGTTGCATAGGCCACATTCCCTTTGCAGTCCAAGGCAACAGCACCCACAGTTCCCAAGTTTCTGCCAAAAATAACAGAAAAAAGCGACAGGCTGAAAATCAGAATGAACCCCATAACAACAACGTCACTTCAAAACACTTAAGTCTCATGTTATATGTTAATGGAAAATGGGCACCCTTTAACTCCAACATTCTAGAGAGAACCTGCCTGCTTCTCATTCTACATGTAAGTTACAGGTGGATTGCTGGACACTCCTCTACACCTCAGCTTTAAGAGCACATCCACTCCCAACACCACCATTTGCTAGCTGTGACCTTAAGTTTTCTTTTGTGTCTCATTATCCTCATCATAAAAAGAAGAGGGCATCTCAAACGTTAGTGTGTATAAGAATCCCTTGGATCCTTGAGCCCACAGAGATTCTGACGCTGCCACCAAGAGAAGAAAGGGAAGGAAAAGTGAGTTGGTAGATACGGGGCAGGGCCCAATATCCTGCGGGGTTTTTTTGCTTTTTGGTTTCTTTTTTTTTTATTTTGAAATGGAGTCTCACTCTGTTGCCCAGGCTGGAGTGCAGTGGCACAATCTTGGCTCACTGCAACCTCCACCTCCTGGGTTCAAGAGATTCTCCTGCCTCAGCCTCCTGAGTAGAGAAATGTATTTTCATCAAAAAATAAAGAGCTAATCTAAAAAAATTAAAAAAAAAAAAAGTCAGCCAGACATGGTGGCTCATGCCTGTAATCCCAGCACTTTGGGAGGCCAAGGTGGGCAGATCACCTGAGGAGTTTGAGACTAGTCTGGCCAACATGGTGAAACACTGTCTCTTCTAAAAATTCAAAAATTAGCCAGGCATGGTGGCAAACACCTGTAATCCCAGCTACTCGGGAGGCTGAGGCAGAAGAATTGCTAGAACCCAGGAGGCACAGGTTGCAGTGAGCCGAGATCGCCGCACTGCTCTCCCACCTGGGAGACAGAGTGCGATTCTGTCTCAAAAAAAAAAAAAAAACTAATATGCAGGGATCATTTCCAAAAAGTTACAATAGTAATTGTAAAATATACAAAATTTTTGTTAATATTAAAACATGAATTGCAATTAGTAAATATAATACATCAAAGCTAAAATTAGAAAAAAGCTAAAAATTTTAACACTATAGTTTTGAAATGAACGAAATCTTTTAAATATTTTTATCAAAATAAAACCATTCGTAGTTATAATATTCCATGTCCATGTAGTGGCTAACATGGGGAGTTGGCTCTTCACACAGGTTCTGTCGAGACCTGTGCTGTCCATTTACAGAAGCTGCAGCTTCTGTGGCGACTGAGTGACTGCTCACTAACTGTGGCTGTCCTCGGTGAGACCTACCCTAAGTGTAAAACATACATCAGATTGTGAGGATTTCGTATAAAAAAAGAGTAAGACATCCCATAATTTCTTATATTCATTACATGTTGAAATGATATTTTGGACATATTTGGTTAAATAAAATATATTATTAATTTCACCTTTTTGGGGGGCTTTTTCTTTTTTTTTTTTTTTTTTGAGACCGAGTTTTGCTCTTGTTCCCCAGGCTGGAGCACAATAGTGTGATCTCAGCTCACTGCAACCTCTGCCTCCTGGGTTCAAGTGATTCTCCTGCCTCAGCCCCCTAAGTAGCTGGGATTACAGGTGTGCACCACCACACCTGGCTGGCCTCTCCACCTCAGATCTATTTAAATCTGATTCTTCTGGTGGGGTGACCTAAACATGTATATTTTGAAAAAGCTCCCAAGGTGATACAAGGTGCACCTCTGGTTAAAGATTATTATCCTTAAAAGTATGCAGAGTCAATAGATTTAATTCCATTATAAATTCCCAGGCCATATTCACATTTTACTTTCAAATTCTGCTTTAAATAAGTGGTCCCTTTTTGGGGATTTCAAAATCTGTAACAGAAAGCTGTAATTTAGAACATGACTAATTTGAATTTTTAAGAGTTGTACTGATTTCTCTACATTATGAACGAATACTTAAGTTTATAAGGTACACTAGATCAAAGAGAACCTGTTTGGTCTATTTAAGATACACTGATCAAGAAGAATCAGGATAACTGATGCATTAATGCATAAAAATTTTCTATTAAATCATATCAGAGGCCAGGCACAGTGGCTCATGCCTGCAATCCCAGCACTTTGGAAGGCTGAGGTGGGCGGATCACCTGAGATCAAGAGTTTGAGACCAGCCTGACCAACATGGCAAAATCCCGTCTCTACTAAAAATACAAAAAAAAAACAAAACATCTGGGCATGGTGATACACCTATAGTCCCAGCTACTCAGAAGGTTGAGGCAGGAGAATCACTTGAATCCAGGAGGTGGAGGTTGCAGTGAGCCGAGATTGTACCACTGCACTCCAGCCTGGGCAACAGAGGGAGACTCCATCTCAAAAAAAAAAGAAAGAGAAAGAGGAAGAGAAGAGAAGAATGTAGATAAGCAGGTATTTGCCTAACTTTCATATTTTAATAACTCCCACATAATGTGAGTCACAGGTAAGGCTTACGGTTCACTATCTGTTTCCTGAGCCTCTGTTTCTCGCTTCTCTTTTTCCAGACGCTTTTTGTTTCTCTCTGTTATCAGTTTTTCTGCAGGAATCTCTGGAACTCCCATAGCTGCTGCAAATTGTGCTGCACCATGGTGAGTCAGAAAGCAATGAGGTGTCTGAGCCAGAAAGAAAAGAGAAAACGATGGGTTTTTGGAAATTTTTAAATCTTTTTAACTGTTCTAACTTCGTTGAAATAATTACATCTCTCTAGGTGCAAAGGCTTAAAAATACAAATTCCAGTGCTTTGCTTTTCTGTATGCTGAACAAAGCCTGACTCTCTTGTGAGGTTTTGCACACACACAAAAAAGACCTCAGCCAAGAATGGTGGCTCACACCTGTAATTCCATTACTTTTGGAGGCAGAGGCAGATGGTGGATCACCTGGGGTCAGGAGTTCGAGACCAGCCTGACTAACATGGAAAAACCCCATCTCTACTAAAAATACAAAATTAGCCAGGTATGGTGGCATATGCCTGTAATCTTAGCTACTTGGGAGGCTGAGGCAGGAGAATCACTTGAACCTGGGAGGTGGAGGTTGCAGTGAGCCAAGATCGCACCATTGCACTCCAGCCTGGGCAACAAAAGTGAAACTCCATCTCAAAAAAAAAAAAAACCCAGTTGATGGAACGTTACTACAGATGCGATTTACATATTACGTTAAATTTAGAGAACTCAATCCATCTTTAACACATGCTATTAAATAGCTGGTCTGGTCATTTTGTGTGTGGTCTGAAGACAATACAAGAAGATAAAAAGTAATCGCTCACTTGTCAAGTGATTTCTAGTCAAGAATCTTGGCTGATTTGAGCAACTCAAATACATTGCTTCTGTTTTGTATATATTTTATGAGAACAGTGATCTCAAGTATTTCTGCACAGTTGGAGCCTTTATCACTGAAGTATAGTGATAACAATTCATTAGGAAAAGGACGTTTAGTCACATATACCTTTTCCATGACAAGCCGAGCAAGTTTAATGGGATTTGCTATACCCTGGACTGTGGACACTGCTCCCGTAGACAGGTCTTTTCCATCCATGATACTGGCGTCCATTTCAACCTCACCATTTGTGTTCAAGACAGACCCACAACCTAAAACCAAAAACAAGTTGAAAAGCAAGAATTAAGAATTTAGAAATGGCTCCAGATTTTCTCCAATTTGCCCCATTTAATCCATCCTCTATTCCATTGCCAGAGGAACTTTTTTTTAAGAAATCTTGACTTGGAGGAGGCTGAATGCAGTGGCTCACACCTGTAATCCTCGCTCTTTGGAAAGCCGACATGGGCATATCACTTAAGGACAGGAGTTTGAGACCAACTTGGCCAACATGGTGAACCCCTGTCTCTGCTAAAAATATAAAAATTAGCCAGGTGTGGTGGTGTGTGCCTGTAATCCCAGCTACTCAGGAGACTTAGGCAGGAGAATCACTTGAACCCAGGAGGCAGAGTTTGCCATGAGCCGAGAGTGACAGAATAAGATTCCATCTCAAAAAAAAAAAAAAGAGAGAGAGGTCTGACTTGGCACTCCATGACCTACAAAATAAAAAGTACAAAGCCTTTTCCAACCTGACCTCTGACCTGCTTTTCCAGCTTCATTTTCTCTCCTTGGTTACATTTTACTGAAATATTAGGTTTCCCTGAACACAGTAGTCCCCTTAACTACAGCCTTGTTCTGAGGTTTCAGTTACCCTCGGTCAACCTTGGCCCCAAATTATTAAATGGAAAATCCCAGAAATAAAAAATTATCAAACATCCCACTCTGTGCCCCAGGGGGACGTGATTCTTCTTGCCCAGCACACCCACACTGTATAGGTTCCCTGCCTGTTAGTCACTTAGCGGCCATCTCAATGATCAAGCAGATCAACTGTAGTAGTGCTGCAGTGCTTGTGTTCAAGAAACCCTTATTTCACTTAATAATGGTCTCAAAGCAAATGATCTTGGCTCACTGCAACATCTGCTTCTGGGGTTGAAGTGATTCTTGTGCCTCGTCTCCTGAGTAGCTGGGATTACAGGTGCCCGCCACCATGCCTGGCTAATTTTTATACTCTTAGTAGAGACAGGGTTTCACCATGGTCAGGCTGGTCTCCAACTCCTGACCCCGAGTGATCCACCCACCTTGGCCTCCCAAAGTGCTGAGATTACAGGTGTGAGCCACCATGCCCAGCCTTGAGGCTTCTTCTCTTAGCTTGTAGGTGGTTACTATCTCACCGTGTGCTCACTGCTTGTGCCATGACCTCTTCTTGTGCCCATGAGAGTGGGCAAGCTCTCTGGTGTCTCCTCTTATAAGGACAGTATTCCTATTAGTTTGGGACTCCACCCTTATAGCCTTCCTTAATTTAAATTACTTCCTTGGAGGCCCCATCTCCAAACATAACCATCTGGGAGTTACGGCTTCAACACATGAGTTTTGAGGGGGACATAAACATTTAGTCCATAACACAGGTAAGGGAAAATGGAAAGAATTTGTTGCCAGCAGGCCTAACCTAAAAAAATGGCTACAAGAAGTTCTCGGCTGGGTTCAGTGGTTCATGCCTCTAATCCCAGCACTTTGGAGGCCAAGGTAAGAGAACTGCTTGAGCCTAGGAGTTTGAGACCACCACGGGCAACATAGGGAGACCCTGTCTCTACAAAACAATAAAAAATTAGCTGGATGTAGTGGTGCTCACCTGCAGTTCCAGCTTTACTTGGGAGGGTGACATGGGAGGATCACTTGAGCCTAAGAGGTCAAGGCTGCAGTGAGCTCTGATTGTGCCACTGCACTCCAGTCTGGGTGTCAGAGTAAAATTAAGACCCTGTCACTCCTCACAAAAAAAAAAAGGATGGAGTTTTTTGTGGGTTTTTTTGTTTTTGTTTTTGTTTTTTTGTGATGGAGTTTTACTGTCATCGCTTATGCTGGAGTGCGACGGCATGATCTCAGCTCACTGCAACCTCCGCCTCCTGGGTTCAAGGGATTCTCCCGCCTCAGACTCCTGAGTAGCTGGGATTACAGGTGCCTGTCACCATGCCCAGCTAATTTTTGTATTTTTAGTGAAAACAGCATTTCACCATGTTGGCCAGGCTGGTCTCAAACTCCTGACCTCAAGTGATCCACCTGTCTCGGGCTCCCAGAGTGCTGGCATTAAACGCATGAGCCACCATGCTTAGCCAGAAAGGAATCTTGGAACATCAGGAAGGAAGAAAGAATAAAGGAAAAAGTGAAAAAAAAGGATAAATATGATAGACTTTCCTTCTCCTCTTGAATTTTCCAAATGATGTCTGCCATTTAAAGCAAAAAATGGTAACACTGTCTGAAGTGGTTCTCAATGTACATAGCGGAAATATCTCAGACAACTATATGATCAGCAGGGGACAGTAAAGGGACTATAAAGAAAGGTAAGGCTTCTACAGGCTGCTAACCTGGAAAAATGGTAACTTTTTAGACTGTGATAACTTACATGTGTTTATCCATCTACAGCATAATATCCAGAGCAAACAGCTAAAACATCTACACAGAGATACACTCAAAAACAAAATACTACAGGTAAAACAAAATGAAATTCTAAAAACTGCTCAAATAACCCATAGGGAGGCAAGAAAAAGAAAGCAAAACCAGCAAATAGAACACTAGACACACAATAGCAGGTTTACACCTCAATGTATCAGTGATTATTTAAAATGCAAATCTTCTAAATACACTAATTAAAAGACAGGTATAGGCAGAGTGGATAATTTTATTTTTATTTTTTTGAGACAGAGTCTTGCTCTGTTGCCCAAGCTGGAGTGCAGTGGTGCGATCTTGGCTCACTGTAACCTCCGCCTCCCAGGTTTAAGCAAATTCTCCTGCCTCAGCCTCCTGACTCGCTGAAACTACTGGCGTGTGTGCCACCACGCTCAGCTTATTTTTGTATTTTTAGTAGACAGGGTTTCACCATGTTGGTGAGGCTGGTCTCCAACTCCTGGCCTCAAGTGATCTGTCTGCCTTGGCCTCCCAAAGTGCTGGCATGACAGTCGTGAGCCACCATGCCCAGCATGGGTAAAAAATTTGACCCAGCTATATGCTGTCTACCACATGACCCAGAAATCACAATCCTGGGCATTTATCCCAGAGGTATGGACATTTACATTCATACAAAAACCTGCTCATGAATGTTCATAGCAGCTTTATTTGTAATAGTCCCAAATCAGAAACAACCAAAATATCCTTTACCAGGTGAATGTGTAAATAAACAGTGGTACACCTATACGAGAGAATACTATTCAGCAACAAAGGAATAAATGATATGGGCAACAACTAGATGGATCTCAAGGGCAAAAATCCTTTGGAAATGAAGAAAGCCGTTTCCAAAAGGTCACATACTGTATGATTCTGTCAGAGGCGTTTGACCCAGAGCAACTCCATCTTTAATAGGAGCTGGGAAAAATAAGGCTGAAACCTACTGGGCTGCATTCCCAGACGGTTAAGGCTTTTTAAGTCACAGGATGAGACAGGAGGTCAACACAAGAGACAGGTCATAAAGACCTTGCTGATAAAACAGGTTGCAGTAAGGAAACCAGCCAAACCCCACCAAAACCAAGATGGCCACGAGAGTGACCTCTGGTCATCCTCGCTGCTACAATCCCACCAGCGCCATGACGGTTTACAGATGCATGGCAACGTCAGGAAGTTGCCCTATATGATCTAAAAAGGGGAGGCATGAATAATTCACCCGTGTTTAGCATATCATCAAGAAATAACCATAAAGATGGGCAACCAGCAGCGCTCAGGGCCGCTCCACCTAGGGAGGAGCCATGCTTCAGTCCTTTACTTTCCTAATCAACCTGCTTTCACTTTACAGATTCGCCCTGAATTCTCTCTTGGGCGAGATCCAAGAAAACCTCTCTTGGGGTCTGGATCAGGACCCCTGCCTGGTAACAATTAAATTTATAGAACATTCCCAAAACAATAAAATGATAGTGACATGAAACAGATAAGTGATTGCCAGCTGTTAGGGAGGATGCCATACTGTGATCTCTACTGAGAAAGGCATACAGCTGTCCCTCGGTATCCGTGGGAAACTGGATATAGGACCCCTGGAAATATTGAAACTACCTTTGCAAAAATTATTTCAGTGAGAAAATTATGACAGTGAAAGAGATCTGAGTTAACATACCATCATATCTTGCCTTTCCCTTAATTATTCCTGGGCTACTGGGTGGAGCTAACTTTGAGAAACATTTAGGCTATAGTTCAAAGGATAACGCACCTTGCCCAAAATACAACTGCTCTTGTAAAGTGAATGAAAGTTCATCTAGGCTGGGCACGGTGGCTCATGCCCATAATCCCAGCACTTTGGGAGGCTGGGGTGGGTGGAATATAAGGTCAGGATTTGGAGACCAGCCTGGCCAACATGGTGAAACCCCATCTCTACTAAAAATACAAAAAAATTAGCAGGGCATGGTGGTGCATGCCTGCAATACCAGCTATTCAGAAGGATGAGGCAGGAGAATTGCTTTAACCTGGGAGATGGAAGTTGCAGTGAGCCAACATCACGTCATTGCACTCCAGCCTGAGCAACAGAGCAAGACTCCATATCAAAAAATAAAATAAAAAAAAAAAGGAAAGAAAGAAAGTTCATCAAGCTGGGGGAGGAGAGGAAAGCCTGATTCTAAAGAGGTGTAGAGACACATACCTGAAGGAATGCCTGCCATTCCACCACTATTGCAGATTGGCCTTTTGAGATAGCTTTTCAGGATTTTATGCATGCCTGACATGCATGGCTCCACCTGGACCTGCCAAGCCCCTCATCTGTAGCCTCACCCAGAAGCAACTCAGTGCACAGGAGGAAAGTTTTGACCCCTTTTCATTTTATTTTGTTTTTGTTTTTGTTTTAGATGGAGTCTCGCTTTGTCACCCAAGCTGGAGGGCAGTGGTGTAATCTCAGCTCACTGCAACCTCTGTCTCAAAACCTTGAGTTCCTCAAAAAACTAAAAGCAGAGCTACCATATGATACAGCAATCTCACCGCTGGGTATACGCCCAAGAGAAAGGAAGTCGGTATATGGAAGAGTTATTTGCACTCCTTGCTTGCTGCAGCATTGTTCACAATAGCCAAGATTTGGAAGCTACCTAGGTGTCCATCAACAGATGAATGAAGAAAGGACACATATACACAATGGAGTACTACTCAGCCATAAAAAAGAATGAGATTCAGCCATTTACAACAACCTGGATGGAACTGGAGATCCTTATGTAAGTGAAGTAAGTCTGGCACAAAAAGACAAACTTCGCATGTTCTCACTTATCTGTGGGCGCTAAAAATCAAAACAACTGAACTTATAAAGATAGAGAGTAGAAAGATGGTTAGCAGAGGCTGGGAAGGATAGCAAAGGTGGGGCAGAAGTGGGGATAGGTAATGAGCACAAAAATAGAATGAGTAAGATTTAGTATTTGATAGCACAACAGTGACTATCGTCAATAATTTATACATTTTTAAATAACTAAAGAATACAATTGTTTATAACACAAAGGATACATGCTTGCAGGGATGGATATCCTATTCCCCTATTTTGCACTGCATGTCTGTATCACAATGTCTCACATACCCGCTTAAGTACACATACCTACCTGTATCTCAGAATCACCTGGGAATCTTCAAAACAAAGAAACAAACTACAATTCCTAAACCCCACCATAGATCTTTACCTTATTGATTCTATACCATAAGTCCAGAAAGAGAGGAGATAAACGAAAAAAAAAATCCTGTTCTCTCAAACATTCTCTAACAGCTTATCAAATTGAATTGTAGAGAGAATAAATATCTAAAGTGCTGTGTAAATACTGCTGAGCTCTAGTGAAAACAAATGGTCATTATTTGGTTGCCAATCTAAAGAAGTTTTTTTTTTTTTTTTTTTTTTAATTTTTATTGCATTATAGGTTTTGGGGTACATGTGCAGAACGTGCAAGATAGTTGCATAGGTACACACATGGCAGTGTGTTTTGCTGCCTTCCTCCCCTTCACCCACACTTGGTATTCATCCCCAGGCTATCCCCCCCCAGCACCCCCCGCTGTCCCTCCCCCATTTCCCCCAACAGTCCCCAGTGTATAGTAGACCGTCTCTCTGTGTCCATGTGTTCTCATTTTTCTCACCCACCTATGAGTGAGTATATGCAGTATTTCTTTTTCTGTTCTTGTGTCAGTTTGCTGAGAATGATGTTCTCCAGATTCATCCATGTCCTTACAAAGGACACAAACTCATCATTTTTGATTGCTGCATAATATTCCATGGTGTATATGTGCCACATTTTCCCAGTCCAGTCTATCATCGATGGGCATTTGGGTTGGTTCCAGGTCTTTGCTATTGTAAACAGTGCTGCAATGAACATTCGTGTGCATGTGTCCTTATAGTAGAACGATTTATAGTCTTTTGGATAGATACCCAGTAATGGGATTGCTGGGTATCTATCCTAAAGAAGTTTTTATAGAATATTTCTAGCATTCAAATTTACAAGTTCAATCTTTACAGTGTTGGTATCTAAAAATCAACCACTTTTTAACAAACTATTATGAAACAAGCTTTAGACATAAAGTAAAATCCATATTGAAACAGGAATAGAATGTAAACATAATGTTTTTACAAATGTTCAGGCAAGTTGTGTCATGAATGCTAATTTTTGCCACTGAACTCAATACCTACTAGGTTCAGCTTTTTGTATGAAGTTCCCAAACAGTTATTTATTCTAGAGGGTTATGGCAGAGGCTGCTGGGAATATTGTTTGCCTGTACTGAATGTTCACTGAATATGGTTCACAGTATGCTGTTAAAAGTCCCACCTTTCCCCCCAGAATCTTCGCTTTCCTTCTTTTCAGCTCTACTCTTTTCTTCCTCAATGTGCTGAATAGCAGACATTTGAAAGATGCGAAGAGAGACATTGAGAAGGAAGGCCTCTGGATACAGAGCAAAAAAAATTAGAACTAGCTGCTCCTATTACCTAATCTGTACTTCCCAATTAATGCAAATGACAAATTGTTAGAATAAGAGTCGGTTGGAAACCAGAATGAAGGTCCTGTGTAAATAAGCGCAGGTTTGTCAGCCCAGGGTGTTCTGAGCATTAAGAGGCAATTGTTTAACAAGTCACCGGCAGAAAGAGGTGGCTGCTCCCTCTGCTAGCAAAGTCAGTCCCTATCTGGTAAATTACGGCTTGGTAACTCATAAGTGAGTTAATCATTTAATGTTCATTATGAGTTAACTTGAGTTAGTTTAACTCAAGTCAACCAATTCAAGTAAGTTAAATGATCAACTCATTTCATGTTCAGATTAAATATTATCAAGCAAATTTCTAAGACTACTGCCTGACACATCGTAGACAATCATGTTAACTACAATGATTAGTATTCTAACAAAGGGTGGACTGGCCAGGAGTGGTGGCTCATGCCTGTAATCCCAGCACTTTGGGAGGCTGAGAAGGGTGGATCACCTGAAGTTAGCTGTTCAAGACCAACCTGGCCAATATGGTAAAACCTTGTCTCTTAAAAAAAAGGGGAGGGGAAGGGGGATGGACTGAGTGAAAGAAGCAAAACACAACAGAATACACTCTACATCCCAAAGTTAACCTGAAAACTTTGGAACCTTGTGGGGGGTGGCAAGACATCCTCATTATTCCCTACTCCCTTTTGGAATTCATGCCTAGCTGACCGGCATTAAAACATTATATCTTTTTTTTTTTTTGAGACAGAGTTTCGCTCTCTTGTTACCCAGGCTGGAGTGCATTGGTGCAATCTCAACTCACGGCAACCTCTGCCTCCTGGGTTCAGGCAATTCTCCTGCCTCAGCCTCCTGAGTAGCTGGAATTACAGGCACGTGCCACCATGCCCAGCTAATTTTTTGTATTTTTAGTAGAGACAGGGTTTCACCATGTTGACCAGCATGGTTTCGATCTCTTGACCTTGTGATCCACCCGCCTCGGCCTCCCAAAGTGCTGGGATTACAGGCGTGAGCCACCGCGCCCAGCCCTATAACAGATCTTAAGACTGACAAAGCAGACTTTGATTGTAGCAGTAAGATACCAAATTCCAGCAGGACTCTAGTATGACATCACATGACACATAGTAAGCCCTGAAAGTGAACTATTTGACCCCAAATTATGTTTCTTTGCCATATCTTGAAATAGTCCTGCAAAGCTACCTCCTGTAGGGAAAATCTACATTCTGAAGAGAATCCTCTTCCTTTTCTAGGCCTTTCTCCTGATTCAGGAGAGAATCAACTCTGATAAGAAACATTTGCAATTTATTCTCTCAATAACCAGGAGGCCTCCTCTGCATAAGGGGAGTCTTGGTCTCCCCAACCCCTTATCCTAAGGCAGACATTCCCTTTTTTTTTTTTTTTTTTTTTTTTTTTTTGAGATGGAGTCTAGCTCTGATGCCCAGGCTGGAGTACAGTGCCATGATCTCAGCTCTGCCTCACAGGTTTAAGTGACTTTCCTGCCTCAGCCTCCCAAGTAGCTGGGATTACAGGCTCCTACCTCGATACCCGGCTAATTTTTTATTTTATTTTTAGTAGAGATGGGGTTTCACCTATTGGCCAGGCTGGTCTGGAAATGCTGACCTCAGGTGATCTGCCCGCCTTGACCTCCGAAAGTCCTGGGATTACAGGCGTGTGTCACCGTGCTCAACCACCTTCTATCAATTCCATCTTCAGCCACAAGTCCTTACATAACCCAGACCTTCCCTTCTATGGATTCTAGGTCTTTAGACAAAACTTTAAACCAACTGTCCGTCAGAAAATCTTTGAATCTACCTATGACCTGGAAGCCACCCTCCCACCCAGGAGTCCCACCTTTCCAGATGGAACCAATGTACATCTTACATGTACTGATAGACGTCTTTTGTCTCCCTAAAATGTATAAAACACGCTGTAGCCCAATTACCTTGGGCACATGTTCTCAGGATTTCCCAAGAGCTGTATCACAGGCAATTGGTCACTAATATTTGGCTCAGAATAGATCTCTCCAAATATTTTAGCATTTGACTCTTTTCATCACAGGTGAAAAACAAAATACTGTTTCTTTTTTACACATTTAGTTTCACCCCAAAGCTCATTAGATTCCTCGACACTTTACATAGGTTCTATTTATTCTGAGGGAGGAGCTTGACCGGACTCACATTATTTACTAGCTGAAAGGCACATTTACCTGCGTTGAACTCGGGATTGTCTTCCAGGGTGACCACAGCTCCCTCCACGGCGTCCACGGCGCTCCCGCCCTCCCGGAGGATGCCGTAGCCCACGGTGGCGGCTCTGATGATGCCCTGGCGCACTCTCTCCTTCACATCCTCCAAGACGGGGCCAGCTCCGCCGTGGACCACCAAGACGGGATTCATGTCGGCGGATCCTAGGCAGCGGGAAAACGAAAGCGTCGTCCAAAGCCAGCCCAAGGAAGCCGCGGGGACACAAGGTCCTCGGGAGATCTCGTTGGGACAGCGCCCAGTCTCTATTTAGGGAGGTCGGGTTGACAGCGGTGGGTGGGAAGGGGCGGCTCGGTCGAGCTTGGTACAAAGAGCCCAGGGGGGGCCGCGCTCTCCCGCGTTCCTCTCCGCCCCGGCCCGGACCTGCTGGGGCCTCAGTTTCCCCGAGGACGTTGCCCCGCGCCCACCGCCGCCCGCTCCAAGCCCCGACACCTAGGGAGGATGTATATTTCGCCTTCGGGAAAATGTATATTTTCGTTCGCCCTCCCTAGTCTCGGCAGATGCTCCCGGAGGACCGCGGACTTACTGAGGGCACTGCGGGAGGCGGACGCCGAAGCCTCAGTCTGGGTCTGAGGCCAGCAGCCGCCCAGTCCCGCCGCTCAGCGGAGCCGGCTGGAAACTGCTCAGGGGGCAACTGCTCAGGGGGCATCTGCTCCCGCCGCCACGGCTCTGCGCCTGCGCACGAGGGCGGGGCCGGCCCCGCCCAATTCCGGGAAAGCCCCGACGCCGGGTCAAGGCACACCAGTCTCACCGCTCTCAGGAGCCTCGGCTTCTGGCCCGTGTGAGCTTCCTAGTGGGATGATGGGACCTTCTTCCTCCTGACGAGGCTGGGAGCTGGGTGGTTGGGTTGGTGCTAAGTGTGAAGTGGCGTCCCACGGTTTTGTAATTGCAAATTGAAAAGCAACGCTGGGCGAGCGCAGTGGCTCACACCTGTAATCCCAGCACTTTGGGAGGCCGAGGCAGGTGGATCACCTGAGGTCGGGAGTTCGAGACCAGCGTGACCAACAACGAAAAGACACTCTCTTCTGTTAGAAATAAGAGTTTGCCGAGGCGGGTGGATCACGAGGTCAAGAGATCGAGACCATCCTGGTCAACATGGTGAAACCCCCGTCTCTACTAAAAATACAAAAAATTAGCTGGGCACGGTGGCGTGTGCCTGTAATCTCAGCTACTCAGGAAGCTGAGGCAGGAGAATTGCCTGAACCCAGGAGGCGGAGGTTGCGGTGAGCCGAGATCGTGCCATTGCACTCCAGCCTGGGTAACGAGCAAAACTCTGTCTCAAAAAAAAAAAAAAAAGAAATAAAAGTTCGGAGTCACAAAGGAAATGAGCACTCAAACAAAAGATCTCTCAGCAAGCAAATTTACCTCTGCCGAAGGGTGCTGCTGCTCGCACCTGGGGTGGTCACAAGAGCACAAGAAAAAAAGGAAGAGCAGGGGTTTTTATTCTTAACTGCAGTTTGTCCCTGTTACTGTGTCCTGTCTCCATTGGCTGGAGTTGGACTGCCAATCTAAGCTAAACCCGATTGGCTAATTTGAAGAGTACAGGGGCGTGGGCTACAATGGTAGGAAGGGTAGTTTCAGACAGGAAGAGTCCTTATTGCCGGAGGCGTAGTTTACAAAGCGGTACCAGATGTGGGTTGCAGATTTGGGCCATAGTGAAAGTTGCTTACTGGAACCAGGGGCAGGGAGGCACAAAGAAGAAGGAAGTTTGGCCTTGAAAGTAGAGAACGAAGAATAAAGAAACGGAGCAAGCCAAACCTCTGAAGACGAACTTCTTTTTCTGTCAATTAAACCCTTTTACTTTTTATAATTCCTCCTCTTTAAACCTTTTTAACATGTCTTGACTTTGTTGTTCTGTTTGGTCTTCTAAAAGAAAAAGCTCATTAATAGGGAGGCGGGTAATTGAGGGAGTTTTTGGTGAAAGCTGTTTCCATAAGTCTTTGCATTAATCCTTGGGCACAGGGTATGATACAGCATCCTATGAGAATAAGTACACCTATGACAATCGTGAGAAAGTTAACACTGAGGACACGAGCCCTTTCCATTTACTGAATCACCTTTCCATAAAACTTGTGAAGGGATCATTTATTCTGGAATTTTTGGCTAGTTCATTTGATAAGGAGGTGAGGTTTGTAAAGTTTTGGTAATTGTTCCATCAGGGACTGTGTTGTTAGGGACAAATGTACAGCATTGGGTTCCAATCATGACACAGACTGCAGCTTTTTCTGCTAACATCGTGTCAAGAGCTATTCTATTTTTCCAGGTTATTTGGCTGGTGGGGCCTAATTGTTCAGCTATCCCCTTCATAGCATCTCTAGTGTAATTGACAAACGGCTGTTTATAGTTTATCCAATCTACGTTTTTACTTATAATTGACCACCAGAATCGTGTGATTTGAATCCTGTAGCTATTTGATTTCGAGTCTTAAATTTATCTGGTACTCCTAGTGGGACTCCAATAGCATCTATGTAAATGCGAGGGTCAAAAGATCTGGGTGGAGCACTTCTGTTCACCCAGTTTTGACTTTCTTGCTTGCTGTGTTAGCGGAATGTCAGGGTGAAAGGGATGGCCAGTTGGACTAGAGAGAAAGTGCCACTCCAGTTACTTGGCAGGTAACTCAATAGTAGCTTTCCGCAATATCACCATACCTCTGCTCGGGTGTGAACAACAGCAGCTTGACTGGCAAGCTCTTGAAAGGCTTGGTTTCACTGTACCTTTTTAGATCTCCGAGACGTTAACCTCTCCCCCTGTCATGAGAGACACTGATAAAATTAACATCCAAGGCTGGCGGCCAGATGATGCTCAGGGGCTGACCCGAAGAGCCTTTAACTTCAGGGAATAGCAGTGAGAGTCTTGCACACCTTACTGCCTCGGGCTGTGGGGTTTTGAAAGAGACTTACCAGGCAGCTCATGCCCAGTCAGTCAGAAGACCAAGTGGGAAAGGGACTATTTGAGCCTCTGGCCTTCCTGCCGCACAAGCATAACCGTCACTTTTGGTTATCGTGGGAACAGAATATTTAATCCATTCCAATCAGGCATTTGCATCTTGGCATCTTGTCTCAACTACTAAAGTTTGTTTTAAGTCTTTAACTTCTACAATGTCTACTATGGCTTTGTCATTGGAGAGAATAACAGTTTGATTGAAAGAAGATTCTGAAGGAGAAGGGAGGGAAGCTGGTGGAGGAGCAATGAAGTGCATCTCAAAAGATCCTATTGGGTCTACCTCTCCCACATCAGCTCCTGAGCTGTAGAAGCCACCTGGAGTGGGGTTACTGTCAGTAGGGGTGGGGACAATGATAGAGATTTGCAAAGGATTACCATTGTTGAAGTTGGCAATAGGAAGGAGTTATTCCTTTGGTTTTTTTGTTGTTGTTGTTGTTTTGTTGTTGTTGTTGTTTTAATTTTTATTGCATTTTAGGTTTCGGGGTACATGTGCAGAACGTGCAAGATAGTTGCATAGGTACACACATGGCAGTGTGTTTTGCTGCCTTCCTCCCCTTAACCCACATTTGGCATTTCTCCTCAGGCTATCCCTCCCCAACTCCCCCCTCCGCTGTCCCTCCCCTATTCCCCCCAATAGACCCCAGTGTGTAGTACCCTGCTCCCTGTGTCCATGTGTTCTCATTTTTCTCACCCACCTATGAGTGAGAATATGTGGTATTTCCTTTTCTGTTCTTGTGTCAGTTTGCTGAAAATGATGTTCTCCAAATTCATCCATGTCCTTACAAAGGACATAAACTCATCATTTTTTATTGCTACATAATATTCCTTTGTAAGGTGGATGTAAGGTTTTGGGTCAATGCAGCTTCCTCCTGGGGAAGTCCAGCCTTGTTACTTGGTGGTCCAGATTACATCTCCCCAACCATAACAGAATTTCCACCTACTGCTTTGTGCTTTCCTGGTACAAGTGTCACTATTACAAGCAGTCTTGTTTATCTTAGGGGGCAGAGGTACTTTTCAGAAGGGGCCAGCTTTCTTTGGTTTTGGAGATCTCCACAGGGCATAACAAGACAAGCGTCAAAAGTGATAATTTGAGGGAGGCTTGAACTAGTTACATTACATGAATGACAAGCTGGCTAGCCACAGTGAAGAAAGCCTATAAAATAATATAGTAGATATAGGACGGGTTAGGTTTTTTTGTTTTGTTTTTTAGCTTTAATCTGGTAGGGCTGTCCCCTGGAATGATGGTCCGTGACTCTGGAGGTAGTGATGTCTTCTTGGCCCGGGTATGATGAGTCTACCCTTTTTTTTGCTGTTTGGACTGCAGCTCAGTGCTTAGGAGCACTAGGTAGGGTCCTTCCCAAGTTGGTTTGAGTTTTCCTCTTTCCAGCCTTTGATGAGAATGTGATCTCTGGCTGATGCTGATGTGCTGGGAGCTCCAGGGGTGGCGCCTGTGCTAGGAGGCCTCTAGTTTTAAAAGAAAGTGGAAGATAGAGCAAGATATATAGTTTTTGAGGAACTGGTCTTTTGTTTCAAATGTGGGAATGTCAGCAGTGGAATGTAAATAAGGCAATCCAGATAGCATTTCTTAAGGGGATAAATCAGCATCTTTCCAAGGGGCAGTTCTAATTCTCAACACAGCAAGAGGAAGGCATTTAGTCCAAGTCTCTAAGACTAATTTGATAAAATGACTTTGTAGGGTATGTCTAGTACTTGGGATAGTTTTTAATGATATGGGCAGTGAAATGGATTCCATTATCTGAACCAATATTTTTTATTAGTGCAAACCTCGGTACAATATTTTCAATAAGTGCCTTCACTACATTATTAGCAGTCGCATTTGAAAAGGAAATAGCTTCTACCCAGTGGGTGAGGTGATCTACTATCACTACTAGGTCTTTAAGGCAGCTGATTAAAGGCATCTCCATGTAATAAATTTGGACACTTTGGAACAGTCTTAGTCCTGGACTTTTTCCCCCAAAGGGTGATTTCTTTTAGAGTTTGCTTATTAGAGCCCCAAGGAGGTGATTCTAACCACAGTGGCACTGGGTGATCTAGGAGGAGGAGGCTTGGGGTGGGGAATGCCAGAGATGGGGAGAGGAGGTGGGACCAGAAAAGGAGGGACTGGGCAGGGAGGGTCTGAATCAGAAATGCAGAAGGCATGTTAGAGAGACGGAGGAAGAAGGAATGGGGGTGGTGAGGGCGGAGGAGGAAGAGAAGAAGAAAAGAAAGAAGCAACTAACATTTTCTTTCTCTCTTTCTTTCTTTCTTTCTTTTCTTTCTTTCTTTCTTTCTTTTCAAGACAGAGTGTCACTCTGTTGCCCAGGCTGGAGTACAGCCGTGTGGTCCTGGCTCACTGCAATCTCTACCTCCTGAGGTTCAGGCATGATTCTCCTGCCTCAGCCACCTGAGTATCTGGGATTACAGGCATACACCACCACACCCAGATAATTTTTGTATTTTTAGTAGAGATGGGGTTTCCACATCTTGGTCAGGCTAGTCTCAAACTCTTGACCTCAAGTGATTTGCCCACCTTGGCCTCCCAAAGTGCTGGGATTACAGGTGTAAGCCACTACACCTGGCCGCAACTAACATTTTGTGAAGGTCCACTGGGGAAACAGCAGGCTGCCGTGACTACATTCTCACTCCCTAGCAACTTCCCATCCCCGCCAGTCTCAGCTACATGAGGAAAAGGCTTCTGGCCGACCCCACTGGGGGCAGGATTGGAATCTGTGAGGCTCCCTCCAAATTCTAGAATGTATAAAAGTGTCTTGAGCTTGCTGTCTTTCAGGGCTTTCAAAAAAGAAGTGGGACACATACCTTTCAACTCTGAGATCTCTGAACTTATTTAGGAGATCTAGGACCCTCGAATTTGTTCAGGAATGGGGCACAAGGCTATTTTTAGGAGGCCCCCATAAACATTTTGTGCACTAGTCCCTTCTAACTTTCTTCTCCTCCCCTCTGACCAGAGAGTTGTAATTCACTTAGTGATACGGGATGAAGGCAGGGAAGTGCTGGGTAGAGAAAGGCATGGTCCCTGGCCAGGGCTCCACCCCGGGCCTTTGCCCATGGACCTAGGTGAGGACAGGCACTCCTGCCTTCGGGCCCAAATGTTGCATTTTGCAAGACCACCATGGCTCACCATGCCTCCATCCTGTGCTTATAAAAACCTGAAGACCCTAGGGGGCAGGAACACCAGTGGCTGGATGTTGAAAGGAACACAGTGGTAGGAGAGCGCACTGACAGGCACCAGCACATGCTGGCAGGCCATCGACCAGTGGAGCAACGCGGAGTTTGGCTGGGGCAGTCGCAAGAGAGCCTGGCCGTGGGCAGCCCGGCTCCGAGGGAGAAACCACCGTCCCACTCCATCCCCCTTCTGGCCTCCCCATCCACCTCGCTGAGACCTACTACTCAATAAAAATCCTTGCACTCATTCTCCAGGCCCACGTGTGATCTGATTCTTCTGGTACACCAAGGCAAGAACCCCAGGATACAGAAAGCGCCCTGTCCTTGTGATAAGGCAGAAGGTCTAATAGAGCTGATTCACACAAGCTGCCTGCAGAAGGCAAGACTGAGAAAACACCCTATAACTCACGCCCACTGGGGCTTCAGGAGCTGGAAGCATTCACCCCTAGATGCTGCCGAGGGGTGGGAGCCCCACAACCTGCCCATCTGCATGCTCCCCCTGGAGGTTTGAGCAGCCCCTCCCCCTGTTGCTCGCCCTTCTACAGAACTAGGTCCTATTGGTGTTTTAGGAATTTTTTCCTGTTTTTTGAAGGACTCTTGTCCTTTTGATCTTGGTGTTGAAGATGGTTTTGAGTCTTTTCCACTCTGATTTGACTTTTGTCCGTTTATGGCTGGAGTCTCTCATATGGATTTCCTCACTGGCGCTTTTCTTCAGTTTCCTCCTCCTCATCATCATCATCTTTATCACCATCATCATCATCTTCTTCATCACCATCATCATCTTCAGCAGCAGCAAGTTTTACTTTTTTCTGTAGAAACCTGCTGCCACCTCCAGGGGCAGGCAGACTGCTTTCCAGATATACGTAAGAGTTTCACATCCTCCTCCTCTTCATCTTCTGACTCTGCATCTTCCTTCACAGCTACCAAGTGCTGTCCACTAATATCACTGGCCCCGAACCACACTTCAACCACAGGACCACATTTCAAAGCCCCCAAGGAAACCATCGTCTCTACCGACATTTTCAGAGTCGCCAGCATTACTTTAATTGGACTGCCTTTGTAATTCATTGCCTCTGCTTCGGCAACGTGCAATTCATCCTGAGCACCAGCCCCTATGCTGACCAATCTTAGAGAAAACTGGTGCTCATTTTCATCATTATCCACCTTAAAGTCATCATCTTTGTCGGCCTTTAGTTCACGACTGAAAAGATAGTTCTGGGGCCTCGGGGGGCTCATGTCCATGTCCATCGAATCTTCCATCGGGTGGCAGCAGGCATGTAGGTGGGAGAGAAGGCGGACGGAGATAAATGACCACTGCTCGAGAGAACAGCCACGCAGGATGGAATCACACCAGGGAAAAGCCGCACCATGTCTCTTACTAATAAATGTAAACACCACAACTCCCTGACTTAACAGTAATTACTGCTAGCTTGGCTTGATTTAGATATTTACAGGGTCTCCTTTTCTGCTATATATGTATATATATTATATATATGTACATATACTATATATGTATATGTTATATATATGTATATATTATATATATGTATATATATTTATTTTTTTAACAGAATCTTGCTCTGTTACCCAAGCTGGAGTGCAGTGGCACGATCCTGGCTCACTGTAACCTCCACCTCCTGGGTTCAAGCAATTCCCCTACCTCGGCCTCCCAAATAGCTTCGATCGCAGGCCCAAAACACCATGCACAGCTAATTTTTGTATTTTTAAGTAGAGACAGAGTTTTGCCATGTTGGCCAGGCTGGTCTTGGACTCCTGACCTCAGGTGATCTGCCAGATTCAGCCTCCCAAAGTGCTGGGATTACAGGCATGAGCCACCCCACCCAGCCCAAATTTTTTTTCTAATGGTGTTTCTCTTCTAGAGAACGGCCACTTTTCATTCACCTATTTTGCTATGATGTTTCCTGTACTATTTTCTTCAGAAAAGTGTGTTTGGATTAAGTAAGAAATCTTCTAAGTAAAATTCTCAAAGTACTTAGTATATCTAAGAAATCATATTCAGATTTTAAAGGGCTCTGTTCTCATTTACCTTTTTTAACTTTTATTTTAAGCTCAGGGGTACAATACAGGTTTGTCACACAAGTAAACCTGTGTCACAGGGGTTTGTTGTACAGATTATCTCATCACCCAGGTCTTAAATCTTTTCTAGTCATTCTTGTTTTAGAGATAATTCCATAAACATCTGGCTTCCTGACTTACACCACCAGGTTGTGAGTTCCTGGAGGACGGTTAATATCAGTTTTAATATTAATCTTGAGTGTGATACCAAGAGGTTTCACTTGATATTATAGAAAGGTTTTCACCTAGAGTTTGGTGCCCCCAAAAACTCCAGGTAAAAGGGCGGTAAAGAGTCACACCACGTGTGAAGTGAGAGGGCCAGGGCTGGAATTCTGGCCTTCCTTCTGCAAGCCTCGTGCTCTCCCTGTCCCTAAATGATTTGGCATCCTCTGCATTTTCATATTGTAACTCACTTATAATCACTTTGGGAAAGAACTAAGATGTAAGTAACAAATCAGTTGTATTGGTTCTAGTCATTTATTACTAACCCTACACTACGGATTCGTAAATACTTACATCTTTTCCTCCATCTACTCTCTGTCATTGTTTTCTCATCCTACACTGCAGGTTCTCCTTGGGCAGAGATTGTGTCTGAAAAGCACAGGACACAATGCTCTTGGGGTCAGGATTTTGGGCCAAGTGGCTTCTCAATAGCTTGTGCTGTGGCTAATCCTGGTGAAGAGGCAACATGGCGATAGCAGGATTTGAACCTCCGTTCTCTTCTGATGAGATAACCAAAACAGCCGAAGAGGCTTCTTTCAGAGCACCACCATTTCTTAGCGTCCTTACCAGGGGTCTGTGAGGTGAAGCAGCCGCCCTCCAAGGCGGCCTCAGCCTTCCAGCCACCTGCGATCCGGAGGTGCGGGGTGCAGTCACAGCGCTCTGGCCATAAGGGGGCGCTGTTCCCCCAGAGATCGGCGGGCAGAGGCTTCGCGATGACCAAGTTGGCCTCTGCTGGGGGCCTCCTCTGTCTGTGGCCACCCTTCTTTGATACAAATGGGATTGCGCCCTGCGGAACGTCCAGAGTGACCTGTAATTTCCTCTTCTCACTCAGCAGTATCTCCTGGACACCACTGTGTCCCGGCGCTATCGGTGCTTGTTTAGACCGTTTGCGATCTTAGCCATTGTAAACACATCTGTAATGGTCGTGATGGTCCCACATTGCCCGGAGCCGGGCTGTTTGTAGAAACCACTCTTCATCTCGCCTAGGAGGGGGTCCTCGCCTTCTCAGAAGGAGGACGGACTTCCCTGGCTCTGGAAGTGGACAGTGGGCTATTGAGCCTCTCCTTGGCTCTCCCAGGGGCTGGCCTAAGGCTTTTCCTCCGCTGACCTCTGGGGATAATTGTCTGTGTCTGTGGGAGCACTGCTGGCCTTAGGTGAGTTACTCGCATTCTCCAGAGCATGAGTCCTCTGCTCTGCTTCTGCCCTCTGCACACTGTGAAGCTCACTGGGGCAGGTCTGGAGATGGAGCCGCGGTGGTTCGCAGAGTTCATTTTGGCCTAAACCTAACTTGAGCTTTAGACTGCTATTAGTTTAGTGCAAAAGTAATTTCGGTGTTTGCCATGAAAAGTCCTATTTTACTCCCAGGCATATATTTCACTTGATTCATCACTCGGTAGAGATGTGATGACTTCATACCCTTCAAGACACAGTGTGGGCCCTGGAGGCAGAGGACCCAGGTTCAAATCCTGATCCTTTCATTCATTCACTAGCTTTGTGACCTTTGGCAAATCACCCTTTCTGAGCCTCAGTTTAGTATTCTGAAACGTGGACTATTTAAATAGTGGGTAGAATGAACTTGACACATTGCGTGACACATAGGAAATGCAGAAGAAATGTTCGCTCTTGCCGTTTTGACCTGTGCTCTGAAACTGTCAAAATGGCATAGAAATTATCTGATTTTGAAGGTTTGTGAAAATTAGTAAATCTTATCTGGGCTGGCAACCTTTTAGAGTTAGATGAGAGCTTCCCAGACATTGCCTGTGGGCCAAATCCAGCCCTATGCTTTTTTTTTTTTTTTAATACAATCTGAAAGCTAAGAATGGATTTTATATTTTTAAATGGTTAAAAAATCAAAAGAGGGCTGGGCGTGGTGGCTCATGCCTGTAATCTCAGCACTTTGGGAGGCCGAGGCAGGCAGATCACCTGAGTCAGGAGTTCAAGACCAGCCTGGCCAACATAGTGAAACCCTGTCTCTACTAAAAAAATACAAAATTAGCTAGGTGTGGTGGTGTGCACCTGTAATTCCAGCTACTTGGGAGGCTGAGGCAGGAAAATCACTTGAACACGGGAGGCCGAGTTTGCAGTGAGTGGAGATCGTGCCATTGCACTCCAGCCTGGGCAAAAAGAGCGAAACTCCATCTAAAAAGAAAAATAATCAAAAGACTTTTTGTCAGTGTTTTCTGACATATGTAAATTATGTGAAATCAAATCTCAGGGTTCAGAAATAAAGTCTTATTGGGAAACAAACATGTTCATGTGAAAAGAAACCCAGGCTGGAAATGGCTATGTCAGAGGCATCTGAAACGTTGCTGGGTGGGCAGGAAGAGTTGGACCCGGGCCTGGACACACCTGGATGGAATGCCACCTGTGGAACTGGCCAAACTCCAAACCTCCTCAAGAATCAGGTACATTTAATGTAGCCTATTTATACTGGGCCTGATCACAAATCTCCTGGGGAGATAGCTGTGCCAGCATAAGCTGATCACCAGCTAGAGACATTCTAAGCTGTCCATCAACCACCATTAATCATGGACCGTGCTACCTTGTCCCACCTGTGTAAACTGACAGTCAGCCTCTATAAGCCCCTCTTCAGCCTCACTTGGATTTAGCTGCTTGCTGGATTTGTGTCCCCGCATTGCAATTCCTCTTACGTTTGCTGCCCTGCGGCGGTTTTATTTCTTATCAGTTGACGCTCATTCGTTTGTTACATATTGTCTCCGGCTGCTTTCACCCTAGAGGGGCAGGGTTGAGTAGCTGCAACAGGCCATGGTGGCCCACACAGCCTCACGTGTTTACTTCCTGGCCCGCTGCAGAAAGTTTGCTGATCCTGAGTTAGACAACTGATGCTTTTCTTTCTTCTACACTTGTTAGCCTTTCCAGAAATACGTGTAACGAGAGGAGGGCTCTCTCCTTTGCATGTTGGTCTAGCTAGTTGATTGGCTATTTGATCTAGCTAATGGTGTAGCTAATTAGAGATGGCAGGTAGTTAGCAAGCACTTGACTTAGATAATCATTTAGACCTCCTTTACTGTAGAGCTGTGTAGAGCGGTGTGTTAGTTGAAGTCTCTAGAGAGACAGAACCATAGGATATTATTTATAACTATATATCTATAGAAATATATGGGGGGATTTGTTAGGGGAATTGGCTCGCATGATGATGGAGGCTGGGAAGTCACAGGGCAGGCTGTCTGCAAGCTGGAGAACCAGGGAAGCCTGAAGCATGGCTTGGTCCTAGTCCAAAGGCCTCAGAACCACAGGAGCTGATATTGTGAAATGATGTTTGAGGCCAAAGGCCTGAGAATCTGGGAGGCAGCTGACGTATGTTCCAGAGTCCAGAGTCCAGAGAACCTGAAGTTCTGACGCCCTGGGGCGGGAGAAGAAGGGTGTCCAGCTCCTGAAGAGAGACAGCAAGAGCACCCTCACCCTTCTCCTGCCTTTCTGTTGTAGGTGGGCCCTCAGCTGACTAGATGGTGCCAGCCCACACTGGGTGAGGGTGGATCTTCCCAGGGATTCAAATGCCAGCCTCTTCTGAATATACCCTCACGGACACACCCAGAAAGAGTGGTTTATCAGCTATCCGGGTATCCCTTAATCCAGCCAAGCTGACATCTGAAATTAACCCTCACAAGCAGGGAAAGCTGAAAATGAAGGCTGAGCGTTCCATTCCTGTGGGTCTTAGGGCCAAGGGCCCGCACTGAAGTCCCGTGCCGTGTGTCTGCCTGGGGCCATCCTGGCAGCCCCACTTATTTCTTCTGAGCTGGACCGACACTGTTATCCTGCCTATGCTCAAATGAACCTAGACCATTCTCTTCCCGGGGCCACTCTGGAATGTGTTCCTTCCCATTGATGAATGAGAAGAAATAATGTATGTGAAAGTACTTGATGAGATGTAGACTAGAATCATATACTGGACACGATTGTGCTTTCATACAGTAGGCTGGCTGAGTTCATGTAGTTTGCCTGACCAGCCAGGAGCAGCCTTTCCGGCTGCCAGCTGAAGTCTCCTCTGGGTGACCCTGGGCTCCTTCTCTGCTGCTGGTGTTGGTTCTGCCCTTTGGACAAAGAAGGGTGGGCTTGCTGATCCAGAGCTGCCTTTCCTGGTTGGCATTCCTGTTGTTTTATTTTTGAGAGTGTGTGTGTGTGTGTGTGTGTGTGTGTGTGTTTGAGATGGAATTTCACTCTTGTTGCCCAGGCTGGAGTGCAATGGCTCACTGCAACCTCCGTTTCATGGGTTCAAGCCATTCTCCTGCCTCAGCCTCCCGAGTAGCTGGGATTACAGGGATGTGCCACCATGCCCGTCTAATTTTGTCTTTTTACTAGAGATGAGGTTTCACCAGGTTGGTCAGGCTGGTGTCAAACTCCTGAACTCAGGTGTTCTACCCACCTTGGCCTCCCAATTGTTTTATTTTTGTTAACTGAGGTCATCCTCTTTGTCTGATGGCAACCCAGCTTCCTCCTGCCAATATACAATGACCCAAGGAGTTGCTGTGCCTTTGGGAAAAGCAGGGAGGGGACGCAACAGAAGCTGGAGTGTCAGTGACAGAATCCCAGTTCCTTTCCTCCTATATGTAGGTTAACTGCAGAGCCTCCAGGCGCATATCCAGGTATCCCGGAGGAGTCATCCTATGCATCCCCTGCGGTTTTGGATTCTCTCATCACTGCTCAGGCAATTCTGTCCATGACTCCTTTTGTCAAGTTTATCCAGGGCTGATAACCACAGGTCCCTGACTCAAAAGCCAGAACATCAGCTTTCAGTGAGAGCTGTAAAGGTCAGTGTTGCCTTAGCCTCAGATGAACAAACCCTCCTCAGAAGGAAGGACAAGCGGGAGTCTAATGCTGGCCTGTTTTACACTTGGGCAACTGAGGGTTTGTGCCTAAATTCAGGATTTTGCATAATCCCTCTGTCCATTGTTTTTTTTGGAACCCCAAATTTATTATGACTTAATCCCTCAAGGCAATGCCTTGATAGGCTCTAGAAAATCTGCCAGCTGTGTTATCTTCTCTCCAACATCCTCTTTCTCTGTGTCCCTACCCCACCACCCACTCACTCCTCAACTCACTCCGTTCCAGCCACCAGCACACTTGTCCTCAAAGTCTTCCCTTCAACATCAAACTGTCTGCTCAAACATTGCATTAAAAAAAAATTTTTTTTTAGACAGGGTCTCGCTCTGTTGCCCAGGCTGGAGTGCAGTGGTGCAATCTCTGCTCACTGCATCCTCCACCTTCCGGGTTCAAGCGATTCTCTCCTTCTTATGTATGAGGGAGGAGGAGGCCTATTTCTCCTTTATAGGGTCTTTCCCAGCTGAAATAAGTAGCCATGTAGCTGGAGTCTGTAATCGCTCGCCCCGGCTGCATCATCAGCTCTGTGGTTCTCCAGCTCCCTTGTATATGCAGGGGGCCTGGCACAGGCAGAGATGAGCTTTGATTCACTTCCAGAAGGTACATCCATTTTCACTCCTTTTTTTCTTTTTTGAGATGGAGTCTCTGTCACCCAGGCTGGAGTGCAGATCACGGCTCACTGCAACTCCCGCCTCCCAGGTTCAAGCAACTCTCCTGCCTTAGCCTCTGAGTAGCTGGGATTATAAGGCATGCCCCAGCCCACTCACCTAGTTTTTGTATTTTTTAGTAGAGACAGGGTTTCCCCATGTTGGCCAGGCTGGTCTTGAACTCGTGACCTGTCTCTTTGGGACACACAGACTTTTGTTCCAATCCCATCTTCCTTTTGGTTCTGCATATCCTCTATTCCCAGGCTGGTGGCTGCAGGGGGCGAAGCTCCATGTGGCACATTCTAGGCATCATACCATGGACGGGACATGGGCCCTGCCTTTGGGGAGTTGCCTCTCTAAAAGTGACCACACAGAATGTTACAAAGTACTGATCCCTAGGTTAATGGACCACATCTTTGAAGGACCCAATACCCACACACACAAAGGCCATGAGACTGGGAACTGCAGGAGGACAGGGCCTTATCCATCTCCTTCACTGTTATAGCCTCAGAGTTCGGTATAGGACCTGGCCCGTGGCGGATACTGTTCGTTGATTGGAAAAAGGCAGAAATACCTTACGTGAAAACTAAGGCTGCCACTGCTTTCACATTATGGCAGTTTATAAGCTGTTCATGTGAAAGAAAACTAAAAGCAAAGATCACACCTGTGCTTTTACCTCTGTCTTCTTTTTCTTTATGATTAGTAATCTAGAGCACTTATGATGCCCTCTAGGCTTTGCAAAACAGTTTGAATAATTGTTTTAAATAATTTGAACACCTCCTTAACAGTAAGCAAAATCAAACTGCCTGAGGCTGCAAAAGATCCATCAATCAAGATAATTAGGAGTTCTAATTTGTAAGCAGGGAGCTATTTTCACTAAATGGATGAAGGTGGCAGGCAGTGAATGATTTTCCATGATGCCAGATGCTCTCCAGTGATGATAGGCCACTGTTCATCCTAATGGCTTTCCAATGTACTACTGCCAACAATTCATCAACAAGCATGTATCAAATATTAATGGCATGCCCAACCCTGGAATTTGCAGACATTGTGGAAGAAACAAAAGGAATATGACATTTCTGCAAGGCACTTTCAGTCTAGTGTGGGTGGCAAGTGTATGTGCCCAAATATATGAGGTTGGGCAGAATTGGTGAGTGCAGTGGTCCAGATCTTTGTTCTGACTCCACAGGATTCACATGGGCCACGGGTCCCCATCAGGAAGATTCTGTTATGCACAGTGGTCCTCATTAAGCATCTGGAAAGGATGGGGAGAAGAGGGTTTCCTGCAGTCATAATTATAATGATTATTCACTGTTTACTATGGGCCAGAAACTGTGATAGGCAGTTTCCAGGCACATCTCAGTTGATCCTTGCAACAACTATATGAAGTATGTATCATTTTCTCTATTTTACAAATGAGGAAATCAAAATTAGCTAGATTGAGTAACTTGTTCATGGTGACACGACAAGGGTCTGGGATCAAGAGTCAATGGATGCCTGAGCCTGTGCCTTTAACCACAGCTCAATATTGCCCCCATCAACTTCTTAGCCTCTCCTTAGAGGAGCAAGCTGCCTCTCCCAAAACTTGCCCAGTAAAGAGTCTCTAGACCAGAAAATTAAGAGAATTCAGAGCATGGAAAGATCATGTTGAGGTGTGACAGTTCGTTAATAAGGAGGCTCCTTAGATTATTCTTGAAGGGATTTGCAATTTTTCTGGCAGAGAGAGGGAGATTCAAGGAGAGGGTGTGAAGAAAAGACCAAAGACCAATATGACCAAAGTCCAGCTCCTCACCTTGGGATCTCGGTGTGCTGCCCATACTATGCCAGGAAGCCATCGGTGACCCTGATAGTGGGATGTAAGCTGCAGAGCCTTGCCCTCCAGGTCCATGCGAGGCCCCTGCCTCTACAGCTTTCCAACTGCAGTGCTCATGGCCGGACCAGGTACCAGCAACCAAGAGAATGGCAAGAGGATCCCACCACCCTGCTGCTGGGCCAGTCTCCAAGGGGACCTGGAAGGTTTCTGCGAGAGGGAAAGGGCTGGGGTTGGAGAAACTTCTACTGTGTCCTTGCCTCACTTTACAAGCCTGTCACAAAGGGCTGTGTGCTGTGCCTGTGTCAGAAACACCAAGGGAAGGGCTAAGACCTGTGGAAACAAATTCATCTGAAATATAAAATGCAGGTATAACCAAAATATTCAAATTCTGTTAAAAGAAAAATATCCATAGGTGGCCTGAGCACAGTGTCCTGTGTCTCCGGTCACTGCCTTTTCCATCTGATGCTGATGACTCTTGACCTTTCCAGATTGAATATTCCCACCTAAAATATTAATATACAGAGATCGCACCAGAAAAAAATCTGTGTATATACATTTGTGTGTGTGCATGCTTGTGTGTGTGTGTAGTGTGTATCTATGTATACTATTGAGTATATACATCTAAAATGGTAATAATATATTATTGTTCATGAATAACAGGGATTTTACCTTCCTGGTCCCTGCTACTGATGTTCCTGGCAGCCCCGTTTGCCCAGATCTCACCTGATAGGTCCTACTTGGACTCACTGCAAGTAGCTCAGAGCATAGCCTTGGGGGACATGCAGAGGAGAGCACAAAAGTCCCAAGGCCAAAGTACCCACCTTCTCTCTGGCCACTGGGAGGCAAAAAGTAGAATTTTTTAATAATTACACTTATCTGCCCCGGTCTGTCCCCAAGGGCAATGGAAGCAATGTTAGGCTTCTCTGGACATCCAGTCAAGATCAAAGGCCTTCCCTGGAGAGCAGAGTATATAAGTTTGGCTGACTTCTTTGCAGGTGCTTAGATCCAATTCCTTCCCCTCAACGCCTGGGCTCCTTAAGCCAATACCCAGGGAGTGGATTATCTTTGAGATCTCTTATTCCATTCAACTTTCATCTCCCTTCCACGGAATGGAGGAGCAGATCAGAACCACAGTCTTTACTGAGTCTCTGGAAATAATGAGTAGTGAGATAGATGAACCATTGCAACTTAGAGAATAGAACTCCCCCACCCTTCTCATGCAGAATTTCAGAGCTATATCCAACAGAATTAATGAGTCCCCAAGTAATTTGGTTCTCTATCATTCACCCTCATTTACTGAACACATAAACCGTGCTTATGCAGGGCCAACAAGGAAAGGGATAAAACACCAAGGTTCTGCTTTGAATATATAAGCACAAAGATACATTGTAGTAAAAACACTGAAAGCCAAAGACAAGAAGAAAAATATCAAAAACAGAAAGAGAAAAATGATTCATCTTTTACAAAGAAACCTCAATGGGATGAACAGTTGACTTCTCACTAGAAACAATGGAGACAGAAGGCAGCACCCAGAAAAGCTGTCTTTTAAAAATGATGAAATAATAGACATTCCCAGATAAACAAGAACTGAGAGAATTTGTTGCTAGCAGACCTGCCACTCGAAAGGTACTAAAAGAGGTTTTTTAGGCTGAAAGCAAGTAAAACAACAACACAAAAGAGCACTGGAAAAGGCAGTTATGCAATTATAGAAGATAGCGTAGGGAGAACCATCCAAGATGGCTGATTGCTAACATCTTGGGATTGTAGCTCCCAGTGAAAGCGCAGAGGACGAGAGGACGCCACACTTTCAGACAAATTTTTGTCGCTCATGGACCAGAAGATTCCCAGTGGAGGAGCCCCATGGGTCGCCAGTGCGACTCTTGTGGCCGGCACAGCAGTTTTGCCGGTGCCTCGGTGCAGCAGCTCTTGGTGCAGAGTAAACGGAACTGGTTCCCCTTCAGTCCGATGTTTGGAGCTCCGGGAAGGCAGAGTTGCCTATTATGGACTCAAGAAGGAAGCCAGACCAGAGATAACTGGGCAGAAAACACCATCAGTCTTAATGCTGCTGTTTTGGCCAGCGCAGTGGGTTGCTCAGATTTCGGCCCTGGGAATTAACAAGTTGAACGTCCACACAGAGACCTAATTTGAAAGTTGGTAATTACAAAGACGACAGGTGGATAAATTTACAACAATGGGAAGAAACCAGCATAAAAAGGCTGAGAATACTCAAAATCAGAATGCCTCTCCCTCTACAGAGGATCACAGTTCCTCATCAACAAGGGAAACAAGGCTTGATGGAGAACGAGTGCATCACATTAACAGAATCAGGCTTCAGAAGATGGATAATAAGAAACTTCTGTGAGTTAAAAGAACATGGTGTAGCCCAATGTAAAGAAACTAAGAACTTTGAAAAAAGGTTTGACGAAATCCTAATGAGAATAGACAATTTAGAGAGGAATATAAGTGAATTAATGGAACTGAAAAATACAATACAGGAACTCCTAGAAGTATGCACAGGTTTTAACACTAGAATTGAACAAGAAGAAGAAAGGATATCAGAGGTCGAAGATCAACTTAATGAAATAAAACAAGAAGACAAGAATAGAGAAAAAAGGAAAAAAGGAATGAGCAAAGTCTCCAAGAAATATGGGACTATGTGAAAAGACCTAATTTACATTTGATAGGTATACCTGAATGCGACAGAGAGAATGAATCCAAGCTGGAAAATACTCTTCAGGATATTATTCAGGAAAACTTTCCCAACCTAGCAAAGCAGGACAATATTCAACCCCAGGTAATACAGAGAACACCACAAAAATATTCCTCAAGAAGAGCAACCCCAAGACACATAATCGTTAGATTCACCAGGGTTGAAACGAAGGAGAAAATACTAAGGGCAGCCAGAGAGAAAGGTCAGGTTACCCACAAAGGGAAGCCCATCAGACTCACAGCAGATCTCTCAGCAGAAACCCTACAAGCCAGAAGAGAGTGGGGGCCAATATTCAACATCCTTAAAGAACAGAACTTTCAGCCCAGAATTTCATATCCAGCCAAACTAAGCTTCATAAGTGAAGGAAAAATAAAATCCTTTGTGAACAAGCAAGTACTCAGAGATTTTATTACCACCAGGCCTGCTTTACAAGAGCTTCTGAAAGAAGCATTATACATAGAAAGGAACAACCAGTATTAGCCTTTCTAAAAATATACCAAAAAGTAAAGAGCATCAACATAAAGAAGAATTTACATCAACGAATATATACAACAGACAGTTAACATCAAATGGCAGTAATCCTATATTTAAAATTACTAAATCCCCCAATCAAAAGATACAGCCAAAACCCAACAGTATGCTACATCCAGACCCATTTCACATGCAAAGATACACAAAGACTCAAAACAAAGGGCTGGAGAAAGATTAACCAACTAAATAGAGAGCAAAAATAAATTAATAAATAAAAAGCAGGAGTTGCAATTGTTGCATCTGATAAAATAGATTTTAAAGCAACAAAGATATAATGGTAAAAGGATCAATGCAACAATAAGAGCTAATGATCCTAACACCCAGATACATAAGACCTATAAAGAGACTTAGACTCAACGAGACAGAAAATTAATAAGGATATCCAGGACTTGAACTCAGATCCAGAACAAGTAAACTTAATAAATATTTATAGAGCTCTCCACTTTAAATACACAAAATATACATTCTTGTCAATACCACATCACACCTACTCAGAGGTTTAAATGAAATATTGATCGGCCATTATTAATACCTATTTCTTTTAGAATAAAGCAACATTTCCGTTCTCTCTCCCTCTTTTTCTTCCTCTTTCTTCCTCTCCTTCACTACTTTTTTTCTTTCCTTCTCTCCTTTCAAAAAAAATTTTTTTAAAAAGATAGTGTAAATGTATATTTTTCTTGTTTTAACTGATTTAAAAAGCAATTGTATTAAACAATATGTATATTATATATGGTTAAGCCTGAAATATACAGACATGTTACTTGCCAATAACAGCACAAAGGAAGTAGGATGTGGTGGGGAGCAAGGTCGTATTGGGCTAAAGAAATGATCCAAAATGTTAACTCAAATACCCAAGAACAAAAGAAGAGGTCCAGAAAAGATAATAAGAAGGTTACAATAACAAAAACTATAAATATTTGCTCTCTTTTCTCAACTTCCTTGAGATATAAAATTATATGAAGTAGTAATTAAAACAATAGCAGAATATATATGTATCTAATAAAACATGCAAAGCAAAAGCTGAGAACTTCAGGGAGAAATAACAATTCAACAATATTAGAGGCTTCGACACCCCACTTTTAATAATGAAGAGAACTAGACAGAAGTTCAAGGAAATAGAAGACTTGAATAGTATAAATCAATTAGGCCCAATGGATATCTATAGAACACTGGACCCAGTGAGAACAGAATATACATTCTTCTCAAGTGCACATGAAAATGTTCAAGATAGAGCATAGGATAGACCATAAAACAAACTCCAAAAAATGTAAAAGAATAGAGATAATAGAAAGTGTGTTCTCCAACCCCAGTGGAATGCAATTCGAAATCAATGACAGAAAGAAATTTGAGAAAAGGACAAATATGTGGAAATTTTGAAAAATACTCCAAACGACTAATAGATGAAAGAAGAAATTAAAGGAAAATGAGAAAAATATTTTAAGACTAATGCAAATGAAGACACACATGTAAAAAAAATTGTGGGATGGGCCAGGCGCGGTGGCTCACGCCTGTAATCCCAGCACTTTGGGAGGCCAAGGCAGGCAGATCTCGAGGTCAAGAGATCGAGACCATCCTGGCCAACATGGTGAAACCCCGTCTCTACTAAAAAATTACAAAAATTAGCGTGGTGGCATCCACCTATAGTCCCAGCTACTAGGGAGACTGAGGCAGGAGAATTGCTTGAACCCAGGAGGCAGAGATTGCAGTGAGCCGAGACTGCACCACTGTACTCCAGCCTGGCACCTGGTGACAGAGCAAGACTCTGTCTCAAAAAAAAAAAAATTGTGGGATTTAACTAAAAAAGCACTTAGATAGCTATATATGCCTATGTCAAGATAGAAGATCTCAAATCAGTAGTTGAACTTCCTACCTAAGGCACTGAAAAAAGAAGAGCAAATTAAATCTAAAGCAAACAGAAGAGAAAAGATTAGAGCAGAAATTAGTGAAACAGAGTAGAAAAACAATAGGGAAAATCAGTGAAATAATAAACTGGTTCTTTGAAAATCTCAACAAATTGACAAACTTTAGCTAGACTGACCAAGAAAAAGAGAGAAGACTTAAATTACTAGAATCAGAAATAAAAAAGGGGACATTAATAACAGCTTTACAAAAATTACATATGGAATACTATGAACAATTGTATGCCAGTGATGGTAACTTAGATGAAGTAGACATATTCCTAGAAAGACACAACGTACCAAAACTGACTCAAGAAGAAATAACCTATCTGAATAGATCTATAACAAGTGAAGAGTTTAAATCAGCAATCCAAAAACTACCCACAAAGAATAGTCTAGGCCCAGTGGGTTCATCAGTGAATTACACCACGCATTTAAAGAATACTTAATACCAACTCTTCATAAACTTTTCCAAAAAATGTAAGAGGGGAAAACTTTCTAACTCATTCTAAGCTAATATTACTCTAATCCTGAAATTAAAAACATCACAAGAAAAGAACACTACAGGCTAATATGTTTTAGAAACATGAATGCAAAAATTTTCATCAATATAATAGTAAACCAAATCAGACAACATATAAACAGATAAAATTCAGTGGGACTTTTTGCAGAAATGCAAGGTTGATTTAACATCCCCAAATCTATTAATGTAATACACCATGTCAATAGAATAAAAATGAGAAATCACATGATTATCTCAATAGATGCAGAAAAATCACTTAACAAAACCCAACACTGCTTCATGATAAAGACAACTAAATGAACTAGGAATAGGAAGGAATTTCCTCAACCTGATAAAAGATATCAGTAGAAAACCCCAGACAACATCGTATTTAATGGTCAAAGACAGGATGCTTCCCCACTAAGATTAGAAGCAAGGCAAGGCTCTCATCATTTTACTAGAGGTCCTAGGCAGAGCAATTAGGCAAGAAAAAAAAAAGTTAAAGGAATCCAGATTGGAAAAGAAGATAACATATCCTGCATATAGAAAACTCTAAAGTATCCATGAAAAAATTACTGGAAGTAATAAATGAATTCAGCACGTTTTCAAGACATAAAATTAATATTAAAAAATTAATTATATTTATATATAATTGCAATGAACAATCTGAAAATGAAGTTAAGAAAACAATTTCATTTATAATAACACAAAGAAGAATAAAATATTTGGGAATAAATTTATCTAACGAGGTTGAAACTAAACTGAAACTAAAAACCATAAACCATTGATGAAACAAACTGAAGGAGATAAATAAATGAAAATATATCCCACATTAATGAATAGGAATAATTAATATTGTTTTAATCCATACTACCCAAAGCAATCTATGGATTCAATGCAATGCCTATGAAAATTCCAATGTCATTATTCACAGGATAGAAAAAATAATACTAAAATTTATATGGAACCATAAAATACCACAAATAGCAAAGCAATCTTGACCAAAAAGAACAAAGCTGCAGACATCACAAAGCTGATCTCAATATACACTAAAAAGCAATTGACTATAGGTGTGTGGGGTTATTTCTAGGTAATCAAAATGGCATGGTGCTCACATTAAAAACAAACACAATGACCAATGAAACAGGATAGAGAACCTAGAAATAACCCCACACACCTATAGTCAATTGCTTTTTTAAAAATATATATTTTACTTTTAAGTTCTGAGATACATGTGCAGAATGTGCAGGTTTGTTATATAGGTATACATGTGCCATGGTGGTTTGCTGCACCTATCAACCCATCATTGAGGTTTTAAGCCCCACATGTATTAGGTATTTGTCCTAATGCTCTCCCTCACCTTGCCCTCCACCTCCTGACAGGCTCAAATATGTGATGTTCCCCTCCCTTTGTCCATGTGCACTCATTGTTCAACTCCCACTTATGAGTGAGAACATACAGTGTTTGGTTTTCTGTTCCTGTGTTAGTTTGCTGAGAATGATGGCTTCCAACTTCATCCATGTCCCTGAAAAGGACATGAGTACATTCATTTTTATGACTGCATAGTATTCCATGGCATATATCTGCCACATTTTCTTTATTCAGTCTATTATTTATGGGCATTCAGGTTGGTTCCAAGTCTTTGCTATTGTAAATAGTGTTGCAATAAACATACATGTGCCTGTGTTTTTATAGTAGAATGATTTATAATCCTGTGGATATATACCCAGTAATGGGATTGCTGGGTCAAATGGTATTTCTGGTACTAGATCCTTGAGGAATTGTCACATTGTCTTCCACAGTAATTGAACTAATTTGCACTCCCACCAACAGTGTAAAAGCATTTCTATATCTCCACAGCCTCACCAGCATCTGTTGTTTCCTGACTTTTTAATAATTCCCATTCTAACTGACCATTGCAGTTTTGATTTTCATTTCTCTAATGACCAGTGATGATGAGCTTTCTTCATATGTTTCTTGGCCACATAAATGTCTTATTTTGAGACACATCTGTTCATGTCTTTTGACCACTTTTTGATGAGGTTGTGGGTTTTTTTTGTATATTTGTTTAAGTTCCTTGTCTAATTAAACTAAAGGGCTTCAGAGCATCAATGTGAACAGGCAATCTACAGAATGGGAGGAAATGTTTGCAGTCCATCCATTCATCTGACAAAGGTCCATTGATTTTTAACAATCATGCCAACAATCCACAATGGAGAAAGGGTAGTCTCTTCAGTAAATAGTGTTGGGAAAATTGGATATCTACATGCAGACGAATAAAATTGGACTTTAATATCACACTATATAAAAAAACCAACTCAAAGTGGACTAGACTTAAATGTAAATCTGAAAACTGTAAAACTGCTAAAAGAAAACATCAGGGAGTGTCGCTTTGGCAGCACATATACTAAAATTGGAACGATACAGAGAAGATTAGCATGGGTCTGTAGAGAAAAATATATAGCAATAAGTGCCCACATGAGAAGAGTGGAGAGATCCAAAATTGACACCCTATCGTCAAAATTAAAAGAGCTAGAGGAGCAAGATCAAAAGAACTCAAAACCTAGCAGAAGACAAGAAATAACTAAGATCAGAGCAGAACTGAAGGAGATAGAGACACGAAAAACCCTTCATAAAATCAGTAAATCCAAGAGCTGGTTTTTCGAAAAGATCAACAAAATAGACAGACGACTAGCCAGACGGAGAAAAAAGAAGAGAGAGAACAACCAAATAGATGCAATAAAAAACGATAAAGGGGAAATCACCACGGATTCCACAGAAATTCAAACCATCATCAGAGAATACTACAAACAACTCTATGCACATAAACTAGTAAACCAGGAAGAAATGGATAAATTCCTGGACACCTATGTCCTCCCAAGCCTAAACCAAAAGGAAGTCGAAACTATGAATAGACCAATAACAAGGTCTGAAGTTGAGGCAGCAATTAAGAGCCTACCACACAAAAAAAGCCCGGGTCCAGATGGGTCCACAGCCGAATTCTATCAGACACACAAAGAGGAGCTGGTACCATTCCTTCTGAAACTATTCCAAATAATTCAAAAAGAGGGAACCCTTCCCAAATCATTTTAGGAGACCAACATCATCCTGATAACAAAACCCAGCAGAGATTCAACAAGAAAAGAAAACTTCAGGCCAATATCCATGATGAACATAGATGCAAATATCTTCAATAAAATACTGGCAAGCCGATTGCAACAGCACATTAAAAAACTTATCCATCATGATCAGGTAGGATTCATCCCGGGGATGCAAGGCTGGTTCAACATACGCAAGTCTATAAATGTAATTCACCACATAAACAGAAGCAAAAATGAAAACCACATGATTATCTCAATTGATGAGATAATTTAACAAAATTCAACAGCTCTTTATGCTAAAAACCCTCAATAAATTTGGTATTGATGGAACATATCTCAAAGTAATAAAAGCTATTTATGACAAACCAACAGCCAATATCATACTGAATGGGCAAAAACTGGAAGCATTCCCTTTGAAATCCGGCACTAGACAAGGATGCCCTCTCTCACCACTCCTATTCAACATAGTACTGGAAGTTCTAGCCAGAGCAATCAGGCAAGAAAAAGAAATAAAGTGTATTCAAATAGGAAAGGTGGAAGCCAAATTGTCTCTATTTGCAGACGACATGATAGTATACCTAGAAGACCCCATCACCTCAGCCCAAAAACTCCTGAAACTGATAAGCAACTTCGGCAAAGTCTCAGGATATAAAATCAATGTGCAAAAATCACAAGCATTCCTATACACCAATAACAGACTTAAAGAGAACCAAATCAAGAATGAACTGCCATTCACAATTGCTACAAAGAGAATAAAATACCTAGGAATACAACTTACAAGGAACGTAAGGGACCTCTTCAAGGAAAACTACAAACCACTGCTCAACGAAATAAGAGAGGACACAAACAGATGGAAAAACATTCCATGTTCATGGTTAGGAAGAATCAATATTGTGAAAATGGCTATATTGCCCAAAGGAATTTACAGAATCAACGCTATCCCCATCAAGCTACCATTGAATTTCTTCACAGAACTGAAGAAAACCACCATGAACTTCATATGGAACCAAAAGAGAGCCTGCATAGCCAAGTCAATTCTAAGCAAAAAGAACACAGCAGGAGGCATCACACTACCAGACTTCAAACTATACTACAAGGCTACAGTAATCAAAACAGCATGGTACTGGTACCAAAACAGAGATATAGACCAATGGAACAGAACAGAGGCATCAGAGGCAACACAACATATCTACAACCATATTATCTTTGATAAACCAGACAAAAACAAGCAATGGGGAAAGGATTCCCTGTTTAATAAATGGTGTTGGGAAAACTGGTTAGCCATATGCAGAAAGCAGAAACTGGACCCCTTCCTGACACCTTACACTAAAATTAACTCCAGATGGATTAAAGACTTAAACATAAGACCTGGCACGATAAAAACCCTAGAAGAAAATCTAGGCAAAACCATTCAGGACATATGAGTAGGCAAGGACTTCATGACCAAAACACCAAAAGCATTGGCAACAAGAGCCAAAATAGACAAATGGGACCTAATCAAACTCCACAGCTTCTGCACAGCAAAAGAAACAGTCACTAGAGTGAATCGGCAATCAACAGAATGGGAAAAAAATCCTTGCAGTTTACCCATCTGACAAAGGGCTGATATCCAGAATTTACAAAGAACTCAAACAGATTTACAGGAAAAAAACAAACAAGCCCATTCAAAAATGGGCAAAGGATATGAACAGACACTTTACAATAGAAGACATACATGAGGCCAACAAACACATGAAAAAATGCTCATCATCACTGGTCATTAGAGAGATGCAAATCAAAACCACATTGAGATACCATCTCACGCCAGTTAGAACGGCGATCATTAAAAAATCTGGAGACAACAGATGCTGGAGAGGATGTGGAGAAATAGGAACACTCTTACACTGTTGGTGGGCGTGTAAATTAGTTCAACCATTGTGGAAGACAGTGTGGCGATTCCTCAAGGACCTAGAAATAGAAATTCCATTTGACCCAGCAATCCCATTACTGGGTATATATCCAAAGGACTATAAATCGTTCTACTATAAGGACACATGCACACAAATGTTCATTGCAGCACTGTTTACAATAGCAAAGAACTGGAACCAACCCAAATGCCCATCGATGATAGACTGGACTGGGAAAATGTGGCACATATACACCATGGAATATTATGCAGCAATCAAAAATGATGAGTTTTTGTCCTTTATAAGGACATGGATGAATCTGGAGAACATCATTCTCAGCAAACTGACACAAGAACAGAAAACGAAATACCACATATTCTCACTCATAGGCAGGTGAGAAAAATGAGAACACATGGACACAGGGAGGGGGTTACTACACACTGGGGTCTATTGGGGGCAATAGGGGAGGGACAGCGGTAGGGGAGCAGGGGAGGGATAGCCTGGGGAGAAAGGCCAAATGTGGGTGAAGGGGAGGAAGGCAGCAAAACACACTGCCATGTGTGTAACTATGCAACTATCTTGCACGTTCTGCACATGTACCCCAAAACCTAAAATGCAATAAAAAGAAAAAAAAGAAAACATCAGGGAAACCTCCATGACATTGATCTGGGCAATGACTTTTTTGGATGTGGCCCTGAAAGCATAGGCAACAAGAGCAAAAACAGACAATTGGGATTACATCAAGCTAAAAAGCTTCTGCACAGCAAAGGAAACAGCTGACACAGTGAAAACACAATTTATGGACTGATAAAAAATATTTGCAAACCATTCCTCTTATCAGGGGTAAATATTCAAAATATATAAGGAGCTCAAACAGCTCAGTAGTAAGAATACAAATAACCTGATTAAAGAATAGACAAAGGACTGGAGTAGACATTCCTCAAAAGAAGACATATCAATGGCCAACAGGCCTATTAAAAATGTTCAGCATCATAAATCATCAAGAAACTGTAAATTAAAACCATAATGAGATATTATTTCACACCTCTTAGAATGGTTATTATATGAAAGATAAAAGGTAAGTGTTGGCGAGAATACAGAGAAAAGAGAATCTTTATACACTGTTGATGGGAATGTAGAATAGTACAGTCATATGACAAACAGTGTGAGGTTTCTTCTAAAAGTTAAAAAATATATAGAACTATTATATGATTCAGTAATCCCACATCTAGGTACATAGCCAAAGGAACTGATATCAATTTATCGGATATATATCTACACTCCCTTGTTCATTGCAGCATTATTCAAAATAGCTAAGATGTAGAAACAACCTAAGTGTATTTCAATAGATTAATTAAGTTTTTTAAATTGCGGTATATATGCACAGTGGAATACTATTTATCCTTAAAAAAAAAGATGGCTGGGCACAGTGGCTCATGCCTATAATCCCAACACTTTGGGAGGCCAAGACAGGCGAATCACCCTGAGGCCTGGAGTTCAAGACCAGCCTAGCCAACATGGGGAAACCCCATCTCTACTAAAAATAAACAAATAAAAAAATAAACTAGCCGGGCATGGTGGCATATGCCTGTAATCCCAGCTACTCAGGAGGCTGAGGCAGGTGAATCACTTGAACCCAGGAGGTGGTGGTTGCAGTGAGCTGAGATCCCACCATTGCACTCCATCTTGCACAATGAGAGTGAAACTACATCTAAAAAAAAAAGAGAGAAAGAAGAAGAATAAAAAAAGATTCTGTCACTTGGGACAACAAGGATGAACCTGGAGGACATTATGCTAAGTGAAATAAGCCAAGCATAGAGAGAAATACTTAATTATCTCACTTGTATATGGAAACAAAAAACGTTAAACTCATAGAAGTAGAGAGTAAAATACTGGTTACCAGAGGCTGGGGGTGGGAGATGGAATATTGGTCAAAAGGTGAAAATTCCAGTTAGGATAAATTTGTTTTTGAGATCTATTGCCCCAAGATGATAAGTATGTGAGATGATGGATATATTAATTAGTATGATTTAATCATTCCAAATGTATACATATATCAAAACATCTCATTGTACCCCATAAATATATACAATTATTATTTGTCAATTAAAAATGAAAAGAAAACAATTCCACTTACAATTACACAAAAAGAATAAATTATCTGGTTATTTCCAAATAATATAACAAATTATTATCTGGTTATTCCCAAATAGGTTTAACAAAGTAAGTGGAAAACTTTTATCTGAAAACTATAAAACATTATTGAAAGAAATTTTAAAAGATATCGATAAATGGAAAAACATCCCATATTCATGGATCAAAAGACTTAATTTGTTAAGATGACAATACTCCACAAACTGATCCAAAGATTTATCATAATCACTATTAAAGACTTCTAATAGAGTCTTCTATTAGAGACTTCTAGTAGAAATATTTCTAATTCTAATTGAAATAGATGGCTTCTTTGTAGAAATTGTCAAGCCGATTGTAAAGTATGCAGAATTGCAAGGAACCCAGAAAAGCCGAAGCAATCTTATAAAGGAAGAACAAAATAGGAGGACTCACACTTCCCAATATCAAAAGTTACTACACAGCAATGATAATCAGGGGAGTGTGGTACTGGTAAAGGACAGATGTATAGATCAGTGGAATAAAACTGAGACCAGAAATAAAACCATGGGTCTATTTGGTTATCTGATTTTGACAAGGGTGCCAAGACTTTTCAATGGGAGAAAGAACAACCTATTCAATAAATAGTGCTAGACAACTGAACAGCCAGCAAAGAGTTGGACTATACCTCTCACCATATACAAAAAAAATTCAAAATGGATCAGAGATTTAAATGTAAAAACTAAATGTATCAAACACTTAGAAGAAGAAAACGGGTAAATCTTCATGACTTTGGATTTGTTCATAGATTCTTTTTAAAAATTATTGAGGTAAAATTAATGTAAGATAAAATACCAGATTTGAAGTCAACAATTCAGTATATTCATAATGTTACACAACTACCCCCTTTACCTAGTTCCAAAACATTTCCATCACTGCAAAATAAAATCTTGTATCTGTTAAGCACTTTCTCCCCATTCTCTCTTCCATCGCTTCAGCCCTTGGTCACCATTTATCTGCACTGTCCCTGAGGATTTACCCATTTAGATATTTCATAAAAAATTGGAATCCTATGACATGTGACCTTTTGTGTCTGGCTTCATTGACTATGCATGGTGTTGTTGAGATTCATTCATATAGTAGCAACTTTGAATTCTTCATTACTTTTTATAGCTGGGTACTATTTTAATTTAATATATTAATATTAAGTAAAGCCATTCACTTAATTTAATGATATTAATTAAATTGTATAATATACCATTGTATGTATATACCACAATTTATTTATTCTTTTTTTTTTTTTTAAGACAAAAGGTCTTGCTCGGTTGCCTAGGCTGTAGTGCAGTGGTGCGATCATAGCTCACTGCAGTCTTGAATTCTTGGGCTCAAGTGATATTCCCACCTCAGCCTCATGAGTGGCTAGGACTATAGGTGTGCAACACCATACCTGACTTTTTTTTTTTTTATTTTTCGTAGAGATGGAGACTTGTTATATCAACAAGGCCAGTCTCAAACTCCTGGGTTCAAGTGATCCCCCAGCCTTGGCCTCCCAAAATGCTGAGATTACAACCGTGAGCCATCACACCTGACCCTATTCAGTTTTTGATGGACATTTGTGCTGGTTCCAATTTTTTACCTTTGGGAATAATGCTACTATTTAAGTACTTGTTTCAATTCTTTTTAGTATTGTTTAAATACCTGTTTCAATTCTTTTGGATATATTTTTAAAGGTAGAATATCTGGATCAAATGGTTTTTTATATTTAACTTCTTGAAGAGTTCCCAAACTGTTTTCCATAGTGGCCAAACCATTTCACATTTCTACTAGAATTTTTTTTCTGAGACAGAGTCTTGGCTCTGTTACCAGGCACCAGGCTGGAGTGCAGTGGCACAATCTCGGCTCACTGCAACCTCCGCCTCCCGGGTTCAAGTAATTCTCCTGCCTCAGCCTCCCAAGTAGCTGGGACTACAGGCATGCACCACCACGCCCAGCTAAGTTTTGTATTTTTTAGCAGAGACAGGGTTTCACCATGTTGGCCAGGATGGTCTCAATCTCTTGACCTCATGATCCATCTGCCTTGGCTTCCCAAAGTGCTGGGATTACAGGCGTGAGCCACCACACCCAGCTTCTACCAGAAATTTATGAGAGTTCTGATTTCTGCACATCCTCTCCAACCTTGTTCTTTTCCTTTTTTTTTGTTATAGACATCCTGTTGAGTGTGAATTAATATTGCATTATGATTTTGATTTGCATTTTCCTGATGACTAATGCTATTGAGTGTTTTTTTCATGTTGCCTATGAATTCTGAGATAAGATATCAAAATCATGAACAATGAAAGAAATAAATAGGGGGGTGGGGTGGGCAGAAAAAAAAGGCTTTTGAATTTAAAAAAATAAATAAATTGGACTTTATCAAATGTCTCTGTGCATCAAAAGACACTATCAAGAAAGTAAAGAGATACCAAGAGATTAGAAGAAAACATTTGCACATTATATATCTGATAAAAGACTTGTATTAAAATATATAATGAATTCTTACTACTGAACAATAAAAAGACAACCCAATTAAAAACATGGGCAGGCCGGGCTCACACCTGTAATCCCTGCACTTTGGGAGCCTGAGGTGGGTGGATCACCTGAGGTCAGGAGTTCAAGACCAGCCTAGCCAACATGATGAAACCCTGTCTGTACTAAAAACACAAAAAAATAGCTGGGTTTGGTGGCACTCGCCTCTAATCCCAGCTACTCAGGAGGCTGAGGCAGAAGAATTGCTTGAACCCAGGAAGCAGAGGTTGCAGTGAGCTGAGATTGTGCCACTGCACTCCGGCCCGGGAAACAAGAGCAAAAAACTCTGTTAAAAAAAAAAAAACCCCATGGGCAAAGGGCAAAGGCTCCTTAAGCTGATAAGCAACTTTAGCAAAGTCTCAGATGCAAAATCAATGTGCAAAGATTACTAGCATTCCCATACAGCAACAACAGTTAGGCCAAAAGCCAAATCAGGAATGAACTCCCATTCACAATAGCCACAAAAGAAAAAAATACCTAGGAATACAGCCAACTAGGGACGTGAAAGATCTCTACAAGGAGAATTACAAACCACTGCTCAAAGAAACCAGAGATGACACAAACAAATGGAAAAACATTCTATGCTCATGGACAGGAAGAATCAATATCATTAAAATGGCCATACTGCCCAAAGCAATCTGTAGACACAATGATATTCCCATTAAACTACCATTGATATTCTTCACAAAACTAGAGAACAACTATTTAAAAATCCATAACAAAACAGAACCTGAATAGCCAAGGCAATCCCGAGCAAAAAGAACAAAGCTGGAGGCATCACACTACCTTACTTCAAACTATACTATAGGGCTACAATAACCAAAACAACATGGTACTAGTACAAGAACAAACACTATAGACCAATGGAACAGAATAAAGAACCCAGAAATAAGACCACACACCCACAACTATCTGATCTTTGACAAACCTGACAAAAACAAGCAATGGAGAAAGGATTCCCTATTCAGTAAATGATGCTGAAATAGCCATATGAAGAAGACTGAAACTGGACTTCTTCCTTACAATCAACTCAAGAGAGATTAAAGACTGAAATGTAAAACCCAAACTATTAAAACCCTGGGAGAAAACCTATGCAATACCATTCAGGACATAGGCAAAGGCAAAGATTTCATGACAAAGATGCCAAAAGCAATTGCAACAAAAGCAAACATTGACAAATTGAATCTAGTTAAACTAAAGAGCTTCTGCACAGCCAAAGAAAATATCAAGAGAATAAACAGACGACCTACACAATGAGAGAAAATTTTTGCAAACTATGCATCCAACAAAAGTCTAATATCCAGCATCTATAGGGAACTTAAACAAATTTACAAGAAAAAACAAATCCCAGAAAAGAATGAGCAAAGGACATGAACAGACACTTTTCAAAAGAAGACATACATGTGGCCAACAATCATATTTAAAAAGCTCAACATCCCTGATCATTAGAGAAATGCAAATCAAAACCACAATGAGATACCATATCACACCAGTCAGAATGGCTATTATTAAAAGTCAAAATATAACAGATGCTGGTGAGGTTGTGGAGAAAAAGGAACACTTATACCCTGTTGGTAGAAGTGTAAATTAGTTTAGCCATCATGGAATACATTGTGGCAATTCCTTAAATTCTTAAAGACAAAAATATCATTTGACCCAGCATTCCCATTACTGGGTATATATCCAAAGGAATATAAATCATTCTGTTATAAAGATACATGCACACATAAGTTCATTGCAACACTATTCACAATAGTAAAGACCCAGAATCAACCTAAATGTCCATCAATGATAAACTGGATAAAGAAAATTTGGTACATATATACCATGGAATATTATGCAGCCTTAAAAAAGGATAAGATCATGTTCTTTGCAGGGCCATAGATGGAGCTGGAGGCAATCATCCTTAACAAACTAACACAGGAACAGAAATCCAAATACTGCATGTTCTTACTTATAAACGGGAGCTAAATGATGAGAACATATGGACACATAAATAGGAATATCACACACTTGGGTTTATTAGAAGAGGGTGGGGTAGGAGGAGGGAGAGAATCAGGAAAAACAACTAATGGGTACTAGGCTTAATACCCCATGACACAAGTTTACGTGTGTAACAAACCTGCACATGTACCCCTGAACTTAAAAGTAAAAAATAAAAAAATTTAAAAAAGGCAAAGGATCTGAATAGACATTTCTCCAAACAAGGTATACAAGCGGCCAATAAGCACATGAAGAGATGCTCAACATCATTGAGACATCAGGAAAATGGAAATCAAAAGCATGAGATGCTACTTCACACCCACTAGGATTGCTAGAATCAAAAAGTCATATACTAACAAGTGTTGGCAAAGACATGGAGAAAGTGGAACCCTCATACACTGATGATGAGAATAGGTAAAATGGTTGTGCACTATTAATACTTTGGAAAACAATCTCGCAATTCATCGAAAGATTAAACATAGTGTTACCATGTGACCTGACACTTCCACTCCTAGGTGTATACGCAAGAGAAATGAAAATGTATGTCCACACAAAAAAACTTGTACATGCCTGTTTACAGCAGTGTTATTCATAACAGCCAAAAGGTGGAAACAACCCAAATGTCCACCAACCCATGAATGGATAAACAGAATTTGGTATATTCATACAGGGAGTAATATTGGGCCATAAAAGAGAAAGAAATGCTGATGCACGGATGAACCTTGAAAACATTGTGTTAAGTGAAAGAAGCCGGTCACCAAAGATCACATATAATATAATTAGACTTATAGAAAATGTCCAAAATAGGCATATTTATGGTAGACAGAAAGTGGTTGCTTAGAGCCGTTTGAGGGGATTGGGTGATTGGGGAATGATAGATAGGGGTTACAAGGTTTCTCTTTGAGGTGATGATAATGTTCTAAAATTGACTGCAGAGATGGTTTCCCATATCTGTTAATAGGCTCATGAGTGCATTGTATATGCAAATTACATCTCCAATAAAACCCTTCATTTAAAAAAAGATGTATAGTTCGAGTGAAATTAGAGAAATATGTTAAAATTAGATGCATTTAATAGCATAATTCAGGTTTAAACGATCATTAAGCCATTCGTTTGGAAGGGATAGGTGACAAATTTTGAATAAAGTAGGCTTTCTCTCAGCCTGGTAACACACACATGGAATCAAAGAATATTCAATCAGTGTTTTATTCAGATTTAAATTTTTTTGAGAATTGGGGATGGTTTTTAAAATATATTAACCGCTCCCCCCCCAAACTCCAGCCCCAGGCAGGGAGCAAAGCTGTAGGACTCTTCATACACCTCTTGGGGAGAACTCAGATTGCCCAGGATAGATGCGTTCCCTAAACCAGCAGCATCAGCATTGCCTGTCGATGGCAGCGGCTGCCGGTCCGCAGTGGCGAGGCATGGATGGTGGTGAGAGGAGGGGCTGCGAGAGGAGTGGCTGCAGGAGCAGCATAGCGGGAGTGGGTCCCCGGCGCCCCGCATCACTGCCGCAGCCGACTGCGCAGAACCCACCCTACGGCCTGGAGGGACCCGACCCCACGCCCGGAGCCCCGGAAGCTCCAGACCCTGGCTCCGCCTTGCGGTTCTCGCCCGCAGCTGCTGCGGGGAAGGTGCGGGAGGAGGAGGCAAAGCTGGGGCCGAGCTTCCCGGGCCTGGGTGGAAAGGGGGAGCGGCGCCAGCTTCGGGAACCGATCAGCAGCGCGGTCACCGCGCGCGCCCCACCGTGGGCACTGGGTTCCTGCACCTCAGGAGGAGACTTGGGCAGGGCCGCCCGGGCTGCGTCCGCCCCACATCTGGGTGACCGCCGGTCCTGACACTCCACTCCCTACGGTGCGATCTGTTCCTGAAGGCGCCGTCAGCGCAGGGCTGTGAGCCGGGTGAGCGGGAGCCCTGGGCGGCCCCTGAGCGCCGGGGCCACCGGGGAGCTCGCGGAGACGTCGCCCCTGCCCCGGAAGCCAGCGGGGTCCCAGCAAGGACCTGGAGCCCCGTTCCCAGGCTGTGAGAGGACGTGGCCGGGGCTTCAAGCTCCATGGAGCCGGCTCCAGCCGGGAGCAGGCAAGGGCCCCGAGGCAGCTGCAGCCGCCCAAGTTGGAGCTCTGGACCCAGGCCTCTCTGCACTCTTGGGGCCTGAGGAGGCCCCCATCTTGCCCTTGCAAGCTTGGAGGTGTCTGCTCCCTCTGCCTGGCGTCTCCCCACTCCGGGTGCCCACTCCGATTTCAGAGCGGGGTTGAGGCTGAGCCTGGACGCTGTCGCAGCCCGGCTAGGTGGACAGCGTCCACCTAGAGGCCAGCAGCCCCCTGCCGGATGCCGACAAGTGGGAGGCAGGGGAGGGACGCTGAAGAGGGAAGGGGGCTGAGGGAAGCTTGGGTGCCCCTGGGGAGAGCAGCCTAAGCACCATGGACAGTGGCACCAGGTGGAAGGGGGCGGGTTTCCAGTAAGGCCACACCTTCAGGCCAGAGGGTGCCTGAAGGCTGGCCGCTGGGCTGCCAGTCCTGTGGACCGGATTGGGGACTTATGGTGCCTTTTCTGGGCCTGCCCATGGACCAGTCTGCCTGCACTTCTTCCCTTCTGATGCCCGTAGAAGTCCAAGGATCATGCAGAGCAAAACAGAGAAGGGAGAGACTAAGGTAAGACCAGCTGCAGAGAGAAGCCATCCACTCTAGGGCCTCCTCTCTCTGAGAGCTGCAGATGATGGACAAGCAGCTGCAGAGAGGGGCTGCCTTCTCTGCTAGGAACCCAGCACTTGTCAGGACATCCTGGCTATGGAAAACAGCTGCCCACTGCGGGACTTCTCAGAGCTGTTCTACTGCTCAACAAAGCTCCTCTTCATCTTACTCACCCTCCGCTTGTCTGCATACCTCATTATTTCTGGTTGCAGGACAATAACTCAGGACCAGACAAATGGCAAGACTAGAAAAGCTGCTGTAACACACACAAGGCCATAACATGCCCCTTTATTGCCATGTCGCTGGCAAAGAGAAGGAGAGAAGAGCTGTGGCCCTTCAGAAAGCCCAGACCTGGGAGCTCCCCAAGCCAGGGCTGTGACTCCCTCTTTGGGGTCCTGTGGTTCCTGGTGGCTCCAAGCTTCTGGGTGCCACCTCATTCCCCAGTGCCAGTGGGGAAGCTGCTTGTGGTACACCTGGGCCAGCTGCAGCCTTGCAGAGAATTGGCACCCATGCTGGCACCTGGGGCACCTGGAGCTGCCTGTTCTTTGGCAGAAGCCAGTGTGTCTGACTGCACAGTGGCCAGACCTGACACTCACTCACACCCCCCTTGCCACTTCATGCCTGACTGCAGTCTCTCTCCGAGGCATGGGATCCAGGCCAGTAGCGTGAGCTGAGCACAGTCTGCCAGGCCAAGTGGGTGGAATGAGTCCAGTGGTCCAAGCAAAACTCGGGCAAAGGCGCTACCAGCCACAGGTTTATAGCCAGAAGAGTGACACTTCAAAGACCCCGTAACACGGTGATATTGCTAAAAATGCAAATTCTAGGGCTCTTCATCAGACCTTTTGAATCAGAAGTTTTGGCAGTGTGGCCCGTCAATCGGCATTTCATGGAGACCCGCCCCTGGATGAGTCTCGTGTGTGCCCAATTTGACCACCACTGCATTTGAGCATCTTCCTCAGACCTCAGAGTGGAGCCTCTGAAAGCAACAGAACCATGTGACAGTTCACTTTTTGAGTCTTCTGATGCCAAAATTGTGTTTGGCTTCTTCCCAGTCTTATGTCACATTCAAAGTTTGTTCTTCTGTTCCCTCATCTGTGTTAAGTGATGGGATGCCCAGAGGCTGGGAAAAAGCATTATCCCACAGAAAAGTGGGAGGAGTCAGTCCAACTTGACAGGTCAAGAGTAGATTCTGAAAGAACTGCCAGGTGGGCAAGGCAATGCAGATGACTAGCAGTTGCTGAGATGGCTAACAGCAGAGGCAGGGAGATCTGCCCAAGGACACACACCACCTCGACACTCATGTGTTTGCTGCTTCAGGCATGGCCCCAGTTTGGTGAGTTGTGCTAGGACATGGTAGGTAGGTGGTAACAAAGTTTCTCGTAAACAAGCTCTGTGAGTGTCGCTTCCCATCTTTGAAGGGAGTATGAATGTAATTCCTTCCCAGGGTGATTGTGAGAATTAAGTGAAATAGGTCCAAGTGCCTCAACCAGGACTGGAATAGAGCAATGATTCTATGAATACCAGCTCTATCTCAGGCGATCCAAACAGGTACCTACCCAGAATATTGATGTGTAGAGTGGGAGGTGAGGACACAGGATAAAGGTGGGCTTCAGGACTCACGGTCCCAGAGAGCTGCCTGCCCTCAGGGGGGCTGTGGAGGTAACCAGGTGTTGGAGTTGTTTGTCCTTCTTGGCTGTTGTGTATCCAAATGTCTCCCAATTCTCTGGTAATTTTAGGCTAAGGGGTCTGAAAGTCACTCCTCAGCCCTCTCTAGCCATAGGATTTAGACGCATGGCGATGTGAGTCGGTTTGGTCAGCGAGATACTCTTGCTCAAGACTTTAAATCTTGAGAGATTCACACAATGGTCCAAGGACAGGCAGGGTTTATTCTGACTTGATGTTTATTAAGCATCCAGTAACTGGACTCCAGTGGTGTGGCCATAATTGTGTAGCACTGGGCACCTATCCTAAGCAGATGGTTTCCATGGTTAGATCAGGACTTGGCACAGACTCACTGCACTTTAGTTTCTGAGATTTGTTCCAGCATTGCTGCTGATTCTGTGGCCAAATCCCACCTCAAACCACCCATGATTTTATACCAAACTCCTTTTATGCTTCAGTTAGTCATAGTTGTTTTTGCTTATTGGCAATTAATTACTTTGATTGGTCTATATCATGTATGAGAAAAGAGCGTAGAATCTTTTTTTTTTTTTTTTTTTTTGAGATGGAGTTTCGCTCTTGTTACCCAGGCTGGAGTGCAATGGCGCGATCTCGAAGAGCCTAGAATCTTAACCATGTTCTGCTGGGTTGTTGAGAGTGCACCAGTTAATCGACAAACATTTACCAAGCTCCTAGGTATGGATATTCCATTCTTACTTGTTACTGCCTCTGGAGCATTAAGGATTGAGATTCTGTCTTTGCCCTGAATGTAAATATCTGCTTTAACTAGCGTCATGAATTTGAATGAAAAATTTTAAAGATGCATCCTTATTTTTTTTTTAAGGGCATTATAGACACAGGTAAGGAACATGGCTATGCTTTGCTCAAGGATAGGCCTTGGTAAATATCCAGAGTGACTCAGTGAGTCTAGAGCACAGGCATACATACTTCATACAACTCCACTTGTTACCATAGCTATGTGGACGTAACGTAGAGAAGCTCACCGCCATAGCCATACCATAGGGAAGGCCATCACTTGGCTCTAAGCCACTACTGTCTGTAAAAGGTATTATTGCCCTGTTGATACTGTGCAGGTACTCTTGGGCCCAGAGAAAGAGAGTCAGAACTGTCATCTTTGCAGACAGAGGGGAGCCAGGACAGAGCTCGGCCTGCTCAGAGAGAGAAAGAGTTAAGCTGCTGACCCTGAAGGCAGGGAGGGCCAGCCGGGCAGCTGTGTGGGCATGCCGACCAAGCAGCTGAGACAAGGCAAACAGTGCGGGGAGCTGGTGCAAGTGAGCTGCAGAAGAGAAAGCTGTTGCTGTATCAAATCATCTTCACCTGCCCACGGCCCGCCGAGTGTTCTGTCTGCTCATCCCCCCATTCCCTTCGGACCTCAACGTGACATCCACAGTTGTGAACCTGACAACTGGCGGTGTCGGCAGGATGAGGTGGTTGGGTCTTCAGCCCCTGAGGGTCCCTGGGTTGGCTGTGTGGCCGCAGCATGGGCTGTAGAACCCGGTGGCAGTGGTGCTGCTTGGATGAACCCCCATGGAAGAGTGGGGGGCAGTGAACAGGTTTCCTGCAAGTGTGGAGAAAGCACTGAAGCTGCTGGAAGCTCTTGGCATCAGAGAAATGCACTTTGGCTGGCAGAGTCAGATGGGTGTTTCTGAGTGCCCTTCGGGAAGTACATGTTCAGTCCCACAGGTAAGGAACCTCCCCACACAAGCCGCATGCCTGGGGCCCATAAGCACAGCTTGGAGCAGGGCCTGGCAGTGGGGGACTTCCAGGGGCAAGCAGGACACTTAGAGGCCCAGATCAACTGCCTGGAACAGGAGTTAGCAACAGCCGTTAGCACGACCTTGAGTCTGTCCTCCCAGCCGGACACTCCCGTTTGGTCTGATGCTGAGGAGGAGGAGGCTCCTCCACTGTGGGCTCATCCTGTGATTCGTCAGAAGGTAGAACATGAGCAGTCGATGGGACCCCAGGGGAGAGCCCCATGGTGGTGGAACATGCCTCTTACCCTGCTTATACCCCCACTGAGTTGTGGGAATTAGATAAACAGTGCCTGCGGGGGTGGGAGGTGAAGCAAAGTTGTTCAACCTTCTCCCGCCCAGACGCTGCAACTCAGAAACTACCTGCAGCCTTCGAGGGAGCTGACAGCATTTCTTGCTCTGCCTCCGAGATGGAGAAGCTGGCTTCTATCACAACTCACCCCTCCCTTCATCAGTGGCTACAGCTGTGCTGACGGTTGGCACAAGGGCCAGGTGAACACACGTTAATCAAGTGGCTGAAGAGAAAGCTGCTGCTGAGAGCTGCTGCGGAATAAAATCATCTTCAGCTGCCCACGGCCTGCCAAGGGTTCTTTCTGCTCATCCCCCCATTCCCTTCAGACATCGACATGACATTCATAGTTGTGAACCTGACAACTCACCCCTCCCTTCATCAGTGGCTACAGCTGTGCTGACAGTTGGCACAAGGGCACGGTGGTGGACACCTGTAGTCCCAGCTACTCAAGAGGCTGAGGCAGGAGAGTTCCTTGAACCCAGGAAGCGGAGGTTGCAGTGAGCCGAGATTGCGCCACTGCAATCCAGCCTGGGTGACAAAGCGAGACTCTGTCTCCAAAAAAAAGGAGTTAGAGGAGGTACAAATAGTGCATGGCACTGCTAGCCAGTACAAGTCTCTGGTATGGCCAGTCAGCCTAAGAGAACTTGGCGGATGACAGTGGATTATTAAGAACTGAATAAGGTGACACCCACCTCTGCATGCAGCTGTCCTCTCCATCACAGACTTGATGACCTACTTGACAATGAAAGTGGGACAATGTCACTGTGTGGTGGACTTGACCAACGCATTCCTCTCAAATGACATCGCTCCAGAGAGCCAGGAACAGTTTGCCTTCATGGGAGGGTGACAGACTTTCACAGTGCTGCTGCAGGGACATACGCGTAGCCCCACCGTAGGTCATGGTCTTATTAATAACAGTATGCTAACCTCTGATTCTCTGGCACATTTAGAAGCAGCAATGCCCCTCTTGCTGGGATTGGATAATACAGTTAAGACAGGCTTCCTGGTAGCCAAGCAAGCTATGTAGCAGGAGCAAGCCCTACGGGTAGTTGACCGGGGTGCCCATTTAAGCTAGATGTGCATGTAACCACAGATAGTTTCATTTAGGGCCTATAGCAGCACATGGAGTGCCTGCGTATGCCAGCAGGCTTCTGGTCCTAACTGTGGGAGGGAGCTGGACTCTGGTATTCCTTAATAGAGAAGCAGTTAGTAATAGCGGGATGGGAGCGATCGTGGGTAACAACCCCCTGCACTGCGACAGCACAGTCATCCACTTTAGCAGAGTGGGGTGCCTGCTTAGAATAGTGAAGTACACTAAGTACAAGTCCCTAGTAGCAGAGTTACAAGAGGTTTTTGGGTCTGTAGTCCTAATACAAGTTAAGACCATGGGGCCTAAGGCACCCCCCCATTTCTAATGAGATGTAGTGTACAGATAGGTCTGTGTACTATGTCTGTATACCTAGCCAGAGAGCTACTGCTGCCTGGATTGCTGCCGCGGTCTAGCCTAGTACTGACACTGTATGGTTTGATACCAAGTGTGGGCAAAGTAGCTAATGGGTTGAACTCAGGACAGTGTAGATGATAATTAACCGCAAGGTTAATCTCAATGATAGTTACTGAGGTGATGCCTATGGGACTCTACACCAATAGCTGAGCAGTTTATTGAGGCTTAACCTTGTGGTTAATTACCCGAAGGTTGCAGAATTATCTAGCTACCCACCGACTCATGCAGGGCCAGGCCATGCAGCCAGGAAGGATGGCCTTCTCCAACCAGGTACAGGGAGGAACGGTACTCTGTTATTGCCTGCCCCAATGACCCTAAAGGTGGGGAAGCAAAAACCAAAACCTGGTGTTGTCCACGGACCCCCCAAGCCCCTCATTGGAGCTGGTTGGCTGTTGTAGTCCCCTGGGGGGAAGGTCTGTAGTAGGACTTATATGTTACTCCTTGGGTATTTAATGTGTGGCCTCCACAATTGGCCGTTCATAGGGGAATGGCCAGGGAAGGGACCCTCCTCTGGGGGACATATGTACTGTCCGTGTGGCCTATTATGAGCTCTTCTGTAACTTTGGCAAGGGTACAGGACCCAGAAGAACCATGGGGAGCTGAGAAGCTGTGGTATCGAGGGAAGAAGCCCTTGGCAGCTGCGTTGCTGTTATCCAAAGATGAAAACTTGGCCTGTATTTTGCCTGAGGGACATGATTTCCCCTTGTTAGTACGTGCGCTTGCTTTGTCATTTTGGTTATAGGTTGGTATGCCCCAACAGCATCATGGACTGGGCTCACACCTACACTGAGGTGGCCAATCTCCAGCTGTTGGATCTGCACTGCCCCTTCCGGCAGCAACTGCAGACCGCTTGCCCTGGCACGTGCATCCAGCTTCTGTGAAGAACTGGACGTGGCTAGAGACTTGGGGTCCCATGGACAACGGCTGGGATGCAACACGGCGAGCTTTGAATAAGGGGCGTCGCAAAACCCCATGGTTAGTCTGCCCCTGCCTCACTCCCATAGTGTCCATGAGGGGTGGGGCTGGCTACTGGAAGAACACATGGTCCCCCCTTACAGGTACCACAATGTAGAGCACGTACTGGGGCGAAGTCAATAGTTGCCTGCTGAGGTTTCTGCAAATATAACATGTGTGTGGAACAAGCAGCCTTAGCAAGGCCAGGCCCCCATGGACTTTGTGCTCCCTGGGAGTTTATGGGTCTGTGGGGACACAGGATGGCCGTATCTGCCAGCTAGTTGGACTGGACGTTGAACCTGGGAGTGGCCTGAAGTGCCTGCCACTGTGCTTCCCACGTCGCCTAGTGGCCCGCAGAACTGGGAGGTGCGGTGTTCTTACTTTTTGTGAGCGTGGGGGCCCCCTGGTGGTTCTGTCCTTTAGCAGTAACTATCCCTGAAGCAAGTGTCACTACTGCGGAAATGCAAGTTACAGCTCTGCAGAGCACATGGCTCAGGCCCTGCATTACACCGGAGTTGTCCTCTTTCGCTGACTGATGAGGTTAATGAGATCAGAAAGGTGCTGCTTCGAAACCAGATGGCCTCAGACAGAGTCACAGCTGCCCAGGGTGGCACCAGCGTCCTTGCAGGGATGCAATTTTTTACATTTATTCCTGACAACCACCAGAACATAACAGCAGCTTTACAAGGAGTGTGACAGGAGATTAAAGCGATTAAGTCACTGATGACCACCTGCAGAGATGGTGGATGTCTCTGCATCCACCCTACATTGCACTTTATTAATCACAGGTAGCATAATGGGAATATTAGTGGTAGGGTGTTGCTCCCCATATTATTACTGTAAGCCATGGGTCCAACATGCTGCCCCATGTGCATGGATCCCCACTAAGAACTCCTTCAGCCTAGCGGGTGGAATGTAAGGCCTGTGCGTCAAGCCTGTTGATCAAGCCAATGTACCCAAAACTTATATATAAAGCCTGTGTGTGTATACATCGAGTCTATGTACTCAAAGCTTATGTGTATAACCTGTGTATCCAAGGCCTACGTCTCCCTCAGCCAAGGGGGTGAAGCGTAAGAAACATGGCTATCCTTTGGTCAAGGATAGGCCTTGGTAAACATCCAGAGTGACTCAGTGAGTCTGGAGCACAGGGGGCCCCAACGCTCCACTTGTTACCACAACCATGTGGACATAACGTAGAGAAGCTCACCGCCTTAGCCATAACATAGGGAAGGCCACCGCTTGGCTCTAAGTCACTATTGTCTGTAAAAGGTATAATTGCCCTACTGACACTGTGCAGGTGCTCTTGCGCCCAGATAAAGAGGGAGACTCAGAGCTGTCTCTCTTTGCAGATGAACAGTGGGGAGCCAGGACACAGTTCAGCTTGCTTGTGCCCAGAGAGAGAAAGAATTAAGCTGCTGACCCTGACAGCAAGGGAGAGCCAGTTACGCAGCTGTGGGAGAGCTGCCGGACTAAGCAGCTGAGACAGGGTGAACAGTTCGAGAGAGCCGGTGTGAGTAAGCTGCTGCTGAGAAAGCCATTGATGAGGGCTGCTGCTGCATCAAATCATCTTTCACCTGCCTACACCCCCCAGGGTGTTCTTTCTGCTCATCGCCCCATTCCCTTCAGACGTCAACATGACATTTGCATAGTCGTGAGCCTGACAGCATATCTTTGTGAGTGCTGGGTGTGGGTTTCCCTGTAGCGTTAACACTATGGCCTTCACCTGTAGTTTCTTGTTAAAAAGTCAGTTTCTCACCTCTTTCCAACAGATCTCTATGGTGCCCTGGTCCTAAGCTAGACTCAGGGCTCCTTTAGCTATAGACTGTGCCTCACTCTCAAATTTTTCTTCTTTTAGGAAACCACTATGAACAAGTTCCTCACAAGTCAGGTTAGAACTGAATGGGCCTGCCTGCTGCATGCAGTGACCTGAGTCCAGGGAAAAGGTCAAATCTATGAGCTGCACATCATCAGCTGCGTCACATACTTCTGTTGATATATGGGGTGGGGTCGAGGGAACGTCACAGCTAAACTTACGCAAGTTCTCAAATGTCCACCTCCAGGGGACACAGTGAAATTATAGGAAAAGCAGCAATGCTGGGCAGCCAGAGAGGCTCCTTGGCTAAGCTGGCCCCTCCGCTCTCCAGTCCCAGCACCCACTGCCTCCAGCTCTGGATTCAGGAGGACTCTTGGCTGCCAGCACTCAGGGGTGGTGTGTTCCAGCTGGCACTTGAATCTACATCTTTGATCTTCTTTCTGTTCTCTAAGCCCTTGGGGTCCTGTGACTCTGGCCCACATCTATTCTTGTGATCTGGAGGGGCTCCTAGCTTTAGAGTGGAAATTCATTCCGTCAGCGGGAATTTATTGGCACAGACCTGTTACAAAGGGCTGAATGTTCTTGTCTCAGCTCCACCATCTACTAGCTTCGGAGGCCAAGGCAGGTGGATCACCTGAGGTCAGGAGTTCGAGACTAGCCTGACTAACATAGAGAAACCCCCATCTCTACTAAAAATACATAATTAGCTGGACATGGAGGCACATGCCTGTAATCCCAGCTACTCAGAAGACTGAGGCAGGAGAATCACTTGAATCCGTGAGACGGAGGTTGCAGTGAGCCATCATTACACTCTAGCCTGGGCAACAAGGGCGAAACTCAGTCTCCAATCACAAACAAAAAGAATAATAAGAATAAAACAACAGGAATGCCAACCAGGAAAGACAGCTCTGGATCAGCAAGCACACCCTTCTTTGTCCAAAGGGCAGAACCAACACCAGCAGCAGAGAAGGAGCCCAGGGTCACCCAGAGGAGACTTCAGCTGGCAGCTGGAAAGGCTGCTCCTGGCTGGTCAGGCAAACTACATGAACTCAGCCAGCCTACTGTATGAAAGCACAATTGTGTCCAGTATATGATTCTAGTCTACATCTCATCAAACTTTCACATACATTATTTCTTCTCATTCATCAATGGGAAGGAACACATTCCAGAGTGGCCCCAGGAAGAGAATGGTCTAGGTTCATTTGAGCATAGGCAGGATAACAGTGTCGGTCCAGCTCAGAAGAAATAAGTGGGGCTGCCAGGATGGCCCCAGGCAGACACACGGCACGGGACTTCAGTGCGGGCCCTTGGCCCTAAGACCCACAGGAATGGAACGCTCAGCCTTCATTTTCAGCTTTCCCTGCTTGTGAGGGTTAATTTCAGGTGTCAGCTTGGCTGGATCAAGGGATACCCGGATAGCTGGTAAACCACTCTTTCTGGGTGTGTCTGTGAGGGTATATTCAGAAGAGGCTGGCATTTGAATCCCTGGGAAGATCCACCCTCACCCAGTGTGGGCTGGCACCATCTAGTCAGCTGAGGGCCCACCTACAACAGAAAGGCAGGAGAAGGGTGAGGGTGCTCTTGCTGTCTCTCTTCAGGAGCTGGACACCCTTCTTCTCCCGCCCCAGGGCGTCAGAACTTCAGGTTCTCTGGACTCTGGACTCCGGAACATACGTCAGCTGCCTCCCGGTTTCTCAGGCCTTTGGCCTCAAACTTCATTTCACAATATCAGCTCCTGTGGTTCTGAGGCCTTTGGACTAGGACCGAGCCACGCTTCAGGCTTCCCTGGTTCTCCAGCTTGCAGACAGCCTGCCCTGTGACTTCCCAGCCTCCATCATCACACGAGCCAATTCCCCTAACAAATCCCCCCATATATTTCTATAGATATATAGTTATAAATAATATCCTATGGTTCTGTCTCTCTAGAGACTTCAACTAACACACCGCTCTACACAGCTCTACAGTAAAGGAGGTCTAAATGATTATCTAAGTCAAGTGCTTGCTAACTACCTGCCATCTCTAATTAGCTACACCATTAGCTAGATCAAATAGCCAATCAACTAGCTAGACCAACATGCAAAGGAGAGAGCCCTCCTCTCGTTACACGTATTTCTGGAAAGGCTAACAAGTGTAGAAGAAAGAAAAGCATCAGTCGTCTAACTCAGGATCAGCAAACTTTCTGCAGTGGGCCAGGAAGTAAACACGTGAGGCTGTGTGGGCCACCATGGCCTGTTGCAGCTACTCAACCCTGCCCCTCTAGGGTGAAAGCAGCCGGAGACAATATGTAACAAACGAATGAGCGTCAACTGATAAGAAATAAAACCGCCACAGGGCAGCAAACGTAAGAGGAATTGCAATGCGGGGACACAAATCCAGCAAGCAGCTAAATCCAAGTGAGGCTGAAGAGGGGCTTACAGAGGTTGACTGTCAGTTTACACAGGTGGGACAAGGTAGCACGGTCCATGATTAATGGTGGTTGATGGACAGCTTAGAATGTCTCTAGCTGGTGATCAGCTTATGCTGGCACAGCTGTCTCCCCAGGAGATTTGTGATCAGGCCCAATATAAATAGGCTACATTAAATGTACCTGATTCTTGAGGAGGTTTGGAGTTTGGCCAGTTCCACAAGTGGCATTCCATCCAGGTGTGTCCAGGCCCGGGTCCAACTCTTCCTGCCCACCCAGCAACGTTTCAGATGCCTCTGACATAGCCATTTCCAGCCTGGGTTTCTTTTCACATGAACATGTTTGTTTCCCAATAAGACTTTATTTCTGAACACTGAAATTTGATTTCACATAATTTACATATGTTACAAAATATTGACTAAAAATCTTTTGATTTTTTTTCTTTGTAGATGGAGTTTCGCTCTTTTTGCCCAGGCTGGAGTACAATGGCACGATCTCCACTCACTGCAAACTCGGCCTCCCGTGTTCAAGTGATTTTCCTGCCTCAGCCTCCCAAGTAGCTGGAATTACAGGTGCACACCACCACACCTAGCTAATTTTGTATTTTTTTAGTAGAGACAGGGTTTCACTATGTTGGCCAGGCTGGTCTTGAACTCCTGACTCAGGTGATCTGCCTGCCTCGGCCTCCCAAAGTGCTGAGATTACAGGCATGAGCCACCACACCCAGCCCTCTTGTGATTTTTTTTAACCATTTAAAAATATAAAATCCATTCTTAGCTTTCAGACTGTATTAAAAAAAAAAAAAAAAAAAAAGCATAGGGCTGGATTTGGCCCACAGGCCATGTTTGGGAAGCTCTCATCTAACTCTAAAAGGTTGCCAGCCCAGACAAGATTTACTAATTTTCACAAACCTTCAAGAATCAGATAATTTCTATGCCGTTTTGACAGTTTCAGAGCACAGGTCAAAACAGCAAGAGCGAACATTTCTTCTGCATTTCCTATGTGTCATGCAATGTGTCAAGTTCATTCTACCCACTATTTAAATAGTCCACGTTTCAGAATACTAAACTGAGACTCAGAAAGGGTGATTTGCCAAAGGTCACAAAGCTAGTGAATGAATGAAAGGATCAGGATTTGAACCTGGGTCCTCTGCCTCCAGGGCCCACACTGTGTCTTGGAGGGTATGAAGTCATCACATCTCTTCCGAGTGATGAATCAAGTGAAATATATGCCTGGGAGTAAAATAGGACTTTTCATGGCACAAACCACAATTACTTTTGCACTAAACTAATAGCAGTCTAAAGCTCAAGTTAGGTTTAGGCCAAAATGAACTCTGCGAACCACCGCGGCTCCATCTCCAGACCTGCCCCAGTGAGCTTCACAGTGTGCAGAGGGCAGAAGCAGAGCAGAGGACTCATGCTCTGGAGAATGCGAGTAACTCACCTAAGGCCAGCAGTGCTCCCACAGTCACAGACGATTATCCCCAGAGGTCAGCGGAGGAAAAGCCTTAGGCCAGCCCCTGGGAGAGCCAAGGAGAGGCTCAATAGCCCACTGTCCACTTCCAGAGCCAGGGAAGTCCGTCCTCCTTCTGAGAAGGCGAGGACCCCCTCCTAGGCGAGATGAAGAGTGGTTTCTACAAACAGCCCGGCTCCGGGCAATGTGGGACCATCACGACCATTACAGATGTGTTTACAATGGCTAAGATCGCAAACGGTAAACAAGCACCGATAGCGCCGGGACACAGTGGTGTCCAGGAGATACTGCTGAGTGAGAAGAGGAAATTACAGGTCACTCTGGACGTTCCGCAGGGCGCAATCCCATTTGTATCAAAGAAGGGTGGCCACAGACAGAGGAGGCCCCCAGCAGAGGCCAACTTGGTCATCGCGAAGCCTCTGCCCGCCGATCTCTGGGGGAACAGCGCCCCCTTGTGGCCAGAGCGCTGTGACTGCACCCCGCACCTCCGGATCGCAGGTGGCTGGAAGGCTGAGGCCGCCTTGGAGGGCGGCTGCTTCACCTCACAGACCCCTGGTAAGGACGCTAAGAAATGGTGGTGCTCTGAAAGAAGCCTCTTCGGCTGTTTTGGTTATCTCATCAGAAGAGAACGGAGGTTCAAATCCTGCTATCGCCATGTTGCCTCTTCACCAGGATTAGCCACAGCACAAGCTATTGAGAAGCCACTTGGCCCAAAATCCTGACCCCAAGAGCATTGTGTCCTGTGCTTTTCAGACACAATCTCTGCCCAAGGAGAACCTGCAGTGTAGGATGAGAAAACAATGACAGAGAGTAGATGGAGGAAAAGATGTAAGTATTTACGGATCCGTAGTGTAGGGTTAGTAATAAATGACTAGAACCAATACAACTGATTTGTTACTTACATCTTAGTTCTTTCCCAAAGCGATTGTAAGTGAGTTACAATATGAAAATGCAGAGGATGCCAAATCATTTAGGGACAGGGAGAGCACGAGGCTTGCAGAAGGAAGGCCAGAATTCCAGCCCTGGCCCTCTCACTTCACACGTGGTGTGACTCTTTACCGCCCTTTTACCTGGAGTTTTGGGGGCACCAAACTCTAGGTGAAAACCTTTCTATAATATCAAGTGAAACCTCTTGGTATCACACTCAAGATTAATATCAAAACTGACATTAACCGTCCTCCAGGAACTCACAACCTGGTGGTGTAAGTCAGGAAGCCAGATGTTTATGGAATTATCTCTAAAACAAGAATGACTAGAAAAGATTTAAGACCTGCGTGATGAGATAATCTGTACAAAAAACCCCTGTGACACAAGTTTACTTGTGTGACAAACCTATATTGTACCCCTGAGCTTAAAATAAAAGTTAAAAAAAAGAAGGTAAATGAGAACAGAGCCCTTTAAAATCTGAATATTTCTTAGATATAGTAAGTACTTTGAGAATTTTACTTAGAAGATGCTTTACGTAATCCAAACACACTTTTCTGAAGAAAATAGTACAGGAAACACCATAGCAAAATAGGTGAATGAAAAGTGACAGTTCTCTGGAAGAGAAACATCATTATAAAGAAAATTTGGGCCAGGTGCAGTGGCTCATGCCTGTAACCCCAGCACTTTGGGAGGCCAAGATGGGCAGATCACCTTAGGTCAGGAGTTCTGGGCCCAGTGGCTCAAACCTGTAATCCCAGCACTTTGGAGGTTGAGGTGGGCAGATAACAAGGTCAGGAGTTTGAGACCAGCCTGACCAACATGGTGAAATCCCGTCTCTACTAAAAATACAGAAGTTAGCCAGGCATGGTGGTGCCTACCTGTAATCCCGGCTTCTTGGGAGGCTGTGGCAGGAGAATGACTTGAACCCAGGAAGTGGAGGTTGCAGTGAGCCAAGATTGTGCCACTGTACTCCAGCCTGGGTGACAGAGCAAGACTCTGTGAAAAAAACAAAAAAAAAGAAGAAAGGAAGAAGGAAGGAAGGAAGGAGGGAGGGAGGGAAGCAGGGAGGGAGAGAAAAAAAGAAAGAGAAAGAGAAAGAAAGAGCGAGCTGAAGAAAACACTAAAGGAACAACTGATTTTGACTCAGTAGGAATTGGGTTAGGTGTCTCGGAACAGATGAACTATGATCTTAGGAAAAAATTGTTTCCCAGCAAAGGTGAAGCCATGCATAGTCCCTCAGAAGAATAGATGCCAAATTAGTGTGGCAAGAACAGAAAATACACAGAGGGGAGAGGGAGAGAACTGAAGGAAAGTATAGAAAAATAAGTCCAAACCTGCCCTCCTTTTTTATATGACTTTTATTCTATAGATAGTCAGAAATCATAGAAAGCTTTTGAACAAAATCAGCACACGCTCGGGCATGTGCCAAAGCATAGAACAATGATTCCCTTAGAGTCACTTGAGTGCAGGGGCAAAATGCTCTCCAGCAAAATGACAAAGCAAATCAACAATGTAAGATTCATGTGTTAGTCAGGGTTCCCAGAGACACACAACCAACAGGATACATACATAGATACCTAAGAGATTGATTATGGGAATTGGCTCATGTGATTGTGGAAGCTGAGAGATACCTCAATACGCCCTCTCCAAGCCGGAGAACAAATCTAGAAGGTGCTGAATCCAACACTTAAATGAGGAGAGGTCTTCAGGAGAGAGTAGTCAACAGACCCGTGGACCAGTCAATATATATGAATGTGGGAAGAAAAGAGGAGGAATTCAAGGAAAGGGGAGGGCCCTGGGCATTTTCTACTACACTTGGGAACTGCAACAAATTAAAGATCTGCTTTGGGAGGCCAACGCAGGTGGATTGCTTTGAGCTCTCGAGTTCAAGACCAGCCTGGGCAACATGGCGAAACTCCATCTCTACGAAAAACACAAAAATTAATTGGGTGTAATGGTGTGCACCTGTAGTCCCAGCTACTGAGGAGGCTGGGTTGGGAGGATGGCTTGAACCCAGGAGGCGGAGGTTGCGGTGAGTCGAGATCATGCCATGTGTTCCAGCCTGGGCGACAGAGCCAACCTTGTCTCAAAAAACAAAAATAATTAAAGATCGGATAAGGCAGATAATGAAAAAAGAAAAGAAACATTGCACACTTAAAAAGAACCAGGTGAAAATAAAATCTTTAACAAAGAAAAAACTGAACGGAAACTCCAGGGGTGGGGAAACACTACCCCAAATAAGAAATATCAGCCCCAGGCAGGACCCGGATCTGCAGTGAACACGGTTCCCATAGTCCAATAGTGCGGGCGCCAGTTACTCATCTCCGACTTCTAGAGTCAGTCTACCACCAAAGCACATAAGACCTAACTGCACAGCAGTTCCATATTCACGGAGGAAAGAGATAAAGGGGAAAGAAATGCAGGGAAGGGAACGACACCGATATCCTGATCTTACAAAGTGGGAAGGCAAGAGATACTGTTTGTAGTTGATAGAGCTGGAAATTAAGAGTAAGTTTATTACTGACATTTATGATGATAAAACTCAGGTTAAAAGAATAAAACAGAGGGCAGGCGGCAGTGCCTCACACCTGTTATCCCAGCAGTTTGGGAGACTGAGGCAGGTAGATCACCTAAGGTCAGGAGTTTGAGACCAGCCTGGCCAACATGGTGAAACTCTGTCTCTATTAAAAATACAAAAATTAGTGGGGCATGGTGGCGCACACCTGTAAGTCCAGTTTCTCAGGAGGCTGAGGCGAGAGAATTGCTTGAACCCAGGAGGCGGAGGTTGCAGTGAGCTGAGATGGTGCCATTGCGTTCCAGCTTGGGTGACAGACTGAGATTCTGTCTAAAAAAAAAAAAAGAATAAAGCAGAAAAGAACCTGTAAATGAGCCAAATCTGAATCTAGCAAAGCAAGAAGTCAGTAATGACTAATGTTAAGTCAGGGAGTTGTGGTGTTTACATTTATTAGTAAGAGACATGGTGCGGCTTTTCCCTGGTGTGATTCCGTCCTGCGTGGCTGTTCTCTTGAGCAGTGGTCGTTTATCTCCATCCGCCTTCTCTCCCACCTCCGTGCCTGCTGCCATCTGATGGAAGATTCGATGGACATGGACATGAGCCCCCCAAGGCCCCAGAACTATCTTTTCGGTCGTGAACTAAAGGCCAACAAAGATGATGACTTCAAGGTGGATAACGATGAAAATGAGCACCAGTTTTCTCTAAGAACGGTCAGCGTAGGGGCTGGTGCACAGGATGAATTGCACGTTGCTGAAGCAGAGGCAATTAATTACAAAGGCAGTCCAATTAAAGTAACACTGGTGACTCTGAAAATGTCGGTACAGGGTCAGGCACAGTGGCTCACACCTGTAATCCCAGCACTTTGGGAGGCCGAGGCAGGTGGATCACGAGGTCAAGAGATCGAGACCATCCTGGTTAACATGGTGAAACACTGTCTCTACTAAAAATACAAAAAATTAGCTGGGCATGGTGGCGTGCACCTGTAGTCCCAGCTACTCAGGAGGCTGAGGCAGGAGAATTGCCTGAACCCAGGAGGTGCAGTGAGCCGAGATCACGCCATTGCACTCCAGCCTGGGTAACAAGAGTGAAACTCCATCTCAAAAAAAAAAAAAAATGTCAGTACAGACAATGATTTCCTTGGGGGCTTTGAAATAACACCACCAGTGGTCCTGTGGCTGAAGTGTGGTTCAGGGCCAGTGATAATTACAGCACTTAGTAGCTGTGAAGGAAGATGCAGAGTCAGAAGATGAAAAGGAGGAGGATGTGAAACTCTTAAGTATATCTGGAAAGCAGTCTGCCTGCCCCTGGAGGTGGCAGCAGGTTTCCACAGGAAAAAGTAAAACTTGCTGCTGCTGAAGATGATGATGGTGATGAAGATGATGAGGAGGAGGAAGAGGAAACTGAAGAAAAGTGCTAGTGAGGAAATCCATATGAGAGACTCCAGCCATAAACGGACAAAAGTCAAATCAGAGTGGAAAAGACTCAAAACCATCATCAACACCAAGATCAAAAGGACAAGAGTCCTTCAAAAAAACAGGAAAAAATTCCTAAAACACCAATAGGACCTAGTTCTGTAAAAGACATTAAAGCAAAAATTCAGTAAGTATAGAAAAAGGTGGTTCTCTACCCAAAGTGGAAGCCAAGTTTATCAATTATGCAAGGAGTTACTTCTGGATGACTGACCAAGAGGCTACTCAAGATCTCTGGCAGTGAAGGAAGTCTCTAAGAAAACAGTTTAGGCTGGGCGCCATGGCTCACGCCTGTTATCCCAGCACTTCGGGAGGCCGAAGTGGGCAGATCACCTGCGGCCAGGAGTTCAAGACCAGCTTGGCTAACATGGTGAAACCCCATCTCTTCTAAAAATACAAACAATTAGCTGGGCATGGTGGCAGGCACCTGTAGTCCCAGCTACTCAGGAGGCTGAGGCAGGAGAATCGCTTGAACCCGGGAGCCGTAGGTTGCAGTGAGCTGAGATCACGCCATTGCCCTCCAGCCTGAGCATCAAGAGCAAAACTCCATCTCAAAAAAAAAGAAAGAAAGAAAGTAGTTTAAGCAATTTGTTTAAAATTTTCCCTCTTACTTCATTTCTGCAACAGTTGCTATCTGGCTGTCCTTTTTAAAATACAGAGTGAGAACTTTCCCTACTGTGTTTGATAACGTTGTCCAGGTTCCATTGCCAAGAACGTGTTGTCCAAAATGCCTGTTTCATTTTTAAAGATGGAACTCCACCCTTTGCTTGGTTTGAAGTGTGTGTGGAATGTTATGATAGGACGTAGTAGTAGCAGTGGTCAGACATGGAAATGGTGGAGACAAAAATACAAATGTGAAATAAACTCAGTATTTTAATGAAGTCAAAAAAGAGAGATGTGGTGCAATCTCCCAGAAGATACAACCAAACAGTTGTAAAGCGGCTGCCCCTGGGTGGTAATCTGAGAGTTGGGAGGTGGGGGAACGGGGGATTGTGGGGGGTGGGAGGAGAAGAGGACTATACCTTTCATTTTAAATTATTTTGTGCCATTTCATTTTTACACTATATACAATGGAATAAAATAGTTCTTTTCCTCTCTCCTGCATTTCTCTTCATATGGTGACTCTCCTCCCAATTAGACTTCCAGACGTCAGTTTTGTTTTGTTTCTTTAGAAGGGGTCTCACTCCGTCACCCAGGTTGGAGTGCATTGGTGTGACTGCAGCTCACTGCAACCTCTGCCTCCCAGGCTCAAGCAATCCTCCCACGCAGCCTCCTAGATAGCTGGAATTGCAGGCATGTGCCTTCATATCTGGACAATTTTTTGTGTTTTTGGTAGAGATGGGGTTTTGCCATGTTGCCCAAGCTGGTCTTAAATTTCTGAGCTCAGGAAATCCACCTGCCTCAGCTTCCCAAAGTGCTGGGATTATAGATGTGAACCACTATGCCCAGCCATTGATTTTGAGTTTAAAAGAGAGTCCAGATATAAATCAAAATATGTAAAGGAATCCAAATTCCAGCACCCATACATGTGCCATCCTAATGCAATGGGAAAAGTTCCTTATCCCCCTCTCAGGGCGAGCAACAACGGGAGGGGCCCCTTCTTTGGTGACTGCTGCTCAAACCTCCAGGGGGAGCATGCCGATGGGCAGGTTGTGGGGCTCCCACCCCTCGTCAGCATCTAGGGGTGAATGCTTCCAGCTCCTGACGCCCCAATGAGCGTGACTTATAGGGTGCTTTGTCAGTCTTGCCTTCTGCAGGCAGCTTGTGTGAATCAGCTCTATTAGACCTTCTGCCTTATTACAAGGACAGGGCGCTTTCTGTATCCTGGGGTTCTTGCCTTGGTGTACCAGAAGAATTAGATCACACGTGGGCCTGGAGAATGAGTGCAAGGATTTTTATTGAGTAGTAGGTCTCAGCGAGGTGGATGGGGAGGCCAGAAGGGGGATGGAGTGGGAGGGTGGTTTCTCCCCCGGAGCCGGGCTGCCCACGGCCAGGCTCTCTTGCGACTGCCCCAGCCAAACTCCGCGTTGCTCCACTGGTCGATGGCCTGCCAGCATGTGCTGGTGCCTGTCAGGGCGCTCTCCTACCACTGTGTTCCTTTCAACATCCAGCCACTGGTGCTCCTGCCCCCTAGGGTCTTCAGGTTTTTATAAGCACAGGATGGAGAAGTGCTGAGCCATGGTGGTCTTGCAAAATGCAACATTTGGGCCCGAAGGCAGGAGTGCCTGTCCTCACCTAGGTCCATGGGCACAGGCCCGGGGTGGAGCCCTGACCAGGGACCATGCCTTTCTCTACCCAGCACTTCCCTGCCTTCATCCCATATCACTAAGTGAATTACAACTCTCTGGTCAGAGGGGAGGAGAAGAAAGTTAGAAAGAAGGGCTAGTGCACAAAATGTTTATGGGGGCCTCCTAAAAATAGCCTCGTGCCCCATTCCTGAACAAATGCGAGGGTCCTAGATCTCCTAAATAAGTTCAGAGATCTCAGAGTTGAAAGGTATGTGTCCCACTTCTTGTTTGAAAGCCCTGAAAGACAGCAAGCTCAAGACACTTTTACACATTCTAGAATTTGGAGGGAGCCTCACAGATTCCCATCCTGCCCCCAGTGGGGTCGGCCAGAAGCCTTTTCCTCATGTAGCTGAGACTGGCGGGGATGGGAAGTTGCTAGGGAGTGAGAATGTAGTCACAGCAGCCTGCTGGTTCCCCAGTGGACCTTCACAAAATGTTAGTTGTGGCCAGGTGTAGTGGCTCACACCTGTAATCCCAGCACTTTGGGAGGCCAAGGTGGGCAAATCACTTGAGGTCAAGAGTTTGAGACCAGCCTGACCAAGATGTGGAAACCCCATCTCTACTAAAAATACAAAAATTATCAGGTGTGGTGGTGTATGCCTGTAATCCCAGATACTCGGGTGGCTGAGGCAGGAGAATCATGCCTGAACCTCAGGAGGTAGAGATTGCAGTGAGCCAAGATCGCGCCACTGTATTCCAGCCTGGGCAACCAAGCAAGACTCTGTCTCAAAAAAAAAAAGGCGGGGAGGGCGCTGAAGATCGGGGCCGCTCAGTCGCAGGCCGCCTCCAACGCTGCGGGATGTAGCCTACGGCGGCCCCCAGCAGAGCCCGCCCGCCCGTCTTGTCAACCATCACAGGGAGATCTCTGCCCCCTGGGGCTGAGAGACCCCAACCTTTCCCCAAGCTGAAGCTGCAGGGTATCAAGGTACCAGCCAGATGTCTTCCCACAAAGGATCTGTGGTGGCACAGGGGAATGGGGCTCCTGCCAGTAACAGGGAAACTGACACGGTGAAACTGGCTGAACTGGGACCCCTGCTAGAAGAGAAGGGCAAACGGGTAATCTGCAACCCTACGAAAGCTGAAGAAGAGCAAACATGCCCAGTGCCCCAGGAAGAAGAGGAGGAGGTGTGGGTACTGACACTTCCGCTGCAAGCCCACCATGCCATGGAGAAGATGGAGGAGTTTGTGTACAAGGTCTGGGAGGGATGTTGGAGGGTCATCCCATATGATGTGCTCCCTGACCGGCTAAAGGACAATGACTATCTGCTACATGGCCATAGACCACCCATGCCCTCTTTTCGGGCTTGCTTCAAGAGTATCTTCCGCATCCAGACAGAAACTGGCAACATCTGGACCCATCTGCTTGGTTTTGTGCTGTTTCTCTTTTTGGGAATCTTGACCATGCTCAGACCAAATATGTACTTCATGGCCCCTCTACAGGAGAAGCTGGTTTTTGGGATGTTCTTCTTGGGTGCAGTGCTCTGCCTCAGCTTCTCCTGGCTCTTTCATACCGTTTATTGTCATTCAGAGAAAGTCTCTCGGACTTTTTCCAAACTGGACTATTCAGGGATTGCTCTTCCAATTATGGGGAGCTTTGTCCCCTGGCTCTATTATTCCCTCTACTGCTCCCCACAGCCACGGCTCCTCTACCTCTCCATCGTCTGTGTCCTGGGCATTTCTGCCATCATTGTGGCACAGTAGGACCGGTTTGCCACTCCTAAGCACTGGCAGACAAGAGCAGGGGTTTTCCTGGGACTCGGCTTGAGCGGTGTCATGCCCACCATGCACTTTACTATCGCTGAGGGCTTTGTCAAGGCCACCACAGTGGGCCAGATGGGCTGGTTCTTCCTCATGGCTGTGATGTACATCACCGGAGCTGGCCTGTATGCTGCTCGACTTCCTGAGCACTTCTTTCCTGGAAAATTTGACATATGGTTCCAGTCTCACCAGATTTTCCATGTCCTGGTGGTGGCAGCAGCCTTTGTCCACTTCTATGGGGTCTCCAACCTTCAGGAATTCCGTTATGGCCTAGAAGGTGGCTGTACTGATGACACCCTTCTCTGAGCCTTCCCACCTGCAGGGTGGAGGAGAAACTTCCCAAGTGCTTTTAAAAATAACTTCTTTGCTGAAGTGAGAGGAAGAGTCTGAGTTGTCTGTTTCCAGAAGAAACCTCTTAGAGAATTCAGTACCAACCAAGCTTCAGCCCACTTTCACACCCACTGGGCAATAAACTTTCCATTTGCATTCTCCCAGCTGGGGATGGGGCATGGTCAAACTTAGCCATCGCCTCCTCAGCAGTCACCCTCCTCAGCAAGGCACCTACCGGCTCCTCACAGAGACAGTACTTTGAAACTCATGTTGAGATTTTATCCTCTCCTCCAACCATTTTGGGAAGATGATGGACTGGGACTCTTGAGAAATTCTGTCTTTTTTCTGGAAGAAAATGTCCCTCCCTTACCCCGTCCTTACTTTGTATCCTGGCTTATAACAGGCCATCCATTTTTGTAGCACACTTTTCAAAAACAATTATACACCCTGGTCCCATCTTTCTAGGGCCTGGATCTGCTTACAGAGCAGGAAGAATAAAGCCACCAACTCTTACCTAGCCCAGCCAATCATGGAAGTGTGTCCAGGCTTCAAGTAACTTGAGTTGTAATTTTTTTTTCTTGGCAGAGTAACGTAAAATTTAAATGGGGAAAGATATTTAATATTTAATACTAAGCTTTAAAAAGAAACCTGCTATCATTGCTATGTATCTTGATGCAAAGACTATGATGTTAATAAAAGAAAGTACAGAAGACGCTTGGCATTCAAAAAAAAAAGAACAAAAGAAAATGTTCGTTGCTTCTTTCTTTTCTTCTTCTCTTCCTCCTCCGCCCCCGCCACCCCCATTCCTTCTTCCTCCGCCTCTCTAACATGCCTCCTGCATTTCTGATTCAGACCCTCCCTGCCCAGTCCCTCCTTTTCTGGTCCCACCTCCTCTCCCCATCTCTGGCATTCCTCACCCCAAGCCTCCTCCTCCTAGATCATCCAGTGCCACTGTGGTTAGAATCACCTCCTTGGGGCTCTAGTCAACCTCACAGAAATGGGTTACCCCTCCCTTCTAAACTCCTCTAAAATGATAGTAAACAATCTTAAAAAGAATACTACCCACAAAGACAGGAAGAATGAGAGAGATGACAATAGCTGGTTAAACAGGTCACTTTGGAAGATGAATAACAAATGGCAGATTAAAGAACGTGATCATCTACTTGAGAGGTGAATCCATTTGTTCTGGAGAACCCTTGAGAGACTCAGTGCTCAGACACACAGGAACATCAAAGGTGGGGAGGCAGGCGTGGCAGATGTTCCCAGTTGTCTACCCAATATCCTGTCGCCCTTCCTTCTTGCCAAGAGATCTCAGTTGTATCCAGGGCCATGATGTGTCCTGCTAAAATAAAAACTGACTCCCCAGACTTTCTTGCCACTAGGGGCAGCCACCCGATCCAGTTCTGGCCAATGAAAATCTGCTTGAAGGACTTCCAGGAAAGCTAGAGAGCTTTCCTGAATTAAAGGAGCAATGGGGAGCTGGTGAGGGCCTTCTCCCCTCTGCCCTTCCCCATTCCTCCTGCCCCAATAGTGATCAAAGTACCTAGGAGTGCCATGCATGTGAAAGCCACATGCCAAGAGCAGCAGAAGGGAAAGAGAAGGAGACGGGACGTCTGCGTCACCTTGGAGCTGCTGCACCAGCCGGGGCAACAACCACTAGATTTCTTGTTGTTATTGTTATTGTTGTTTTCAAATCAACAGTTATCTGGTTAAACCACTGTGGTCAAGTTTTGTCAGGGACAGTTGAATACAATCCTTAATCCATAAAACTGTTGTTGATGGAACATCGTCTGCAGAGGAGTTAGCCAGATTCCTTCTCCTAGCCCAGAGTCAGACAAAAAGATGCTTCCTCCTTCCTCCTCAAAGACCAGAAGTTAATTAGTTAGTTAGTTAGTTAGTTAGTTGGTTGGTTAGTTAGAGACGTAGTTTCGCTATTGTTGCTCAAGCTGGAGTGCAATGGTGCAATCTTAGCTCACCACAGCCTCCACCTCCCAAATTCAAGCAATTCTCCTGCCTCAGCCTCCCAGATAGCTGGGATTACAGGCATGTGCCACCACACCCAGCTGATTTTGTGTTTTTAGTAGAGATGGGGTTTCTCCATGTTGGTCAGGCTGGTCTCAAACTCCTGACCTCAGGTAATCTGCCCACCTCAGCCTCCCAAAATGCTGGGATTACAGGCGTGAGCCACGGCGCCCAGCTCAGAAGTTTATTTGCTAGAGAATTTATCTAAGAGACTTTGGATTGGGACAGGAATATGAAGCCCATCAGAGAAGTGGACAAAGGCATGAGGCTGAGATGGAAGGATCAAATGGAAACCAACACTCTAACCCCTTAGGCCACCAGTCACCTTTCCCAGCCTCGGCCAGGAATCGACCTGGACTCCATGAGAAATATGAAGGCCAGCTTGGAGAACAGCCTGAGGGAGGTGGAGGCCCACTGAACCCTGCAGATGGAGCAGCTCAATGGGATCCTGCTGCACCTGGAGTCAGAGCAGGCACAGACCCGGGCAGAGGGGCCATGCCAGGCCCAGGAGTACCAGGCCCTGCTGAACATCAAGGTCAAGCTAGAGGCTGAGATCGCCACCTACCCTTGACTGCTGGAGGATGGCGAGGACTTCAATCTTGGTTATCCCCTGGACAGCAGCAACTCCATGCAAACCATCCAAAAGAACAACACCCGCCAGATCGTTGATGACAAGGTGGTGTCTGAGACCAACGACACCAAAGTTCTGAGACATGAAGCCAGCAGAAGCAGGGGACCCTCTGGGGAGCAGGAGGCCAATAAAAAGTTCAGAGGTCAAAAAAGAAAGGAGGCAGGAGAGTCAGAGTCAGAGAAGCAAATGGTGATGATGGTAGCAGAGAGAGAAGAGACGTAGCAGCAGAAACAGAGGCCAGAGAGAGAGAGTTGAAGATGCTTGGCTGCTGGCTTTGGCAATGGAAGATGAGGCCATGAGCCAAGGACACAGGCAGCTTGTAGAAGCAGGTAAAGACACGGATTCTCTTCTGGAGCTTCCTGAAGGAACTCAGGCCCTGCAGACCTGGTTTGAATTGCTGACCGCCAGAACTGTCAGATGATGTGTGTTGTTTGAAGCCAATAAATGTGTGGGAATCACTCACAACAACAGTTCACTAGAAGGGGAATGACTGATCCTTAGTGAGGTTCCGGGGGAAGGCTTTGCAGAAGGGGTTAATTTAAACTGGGCCTTAAGGCAGAAAAGGAAGGTAAACCAGGAGTAAAGGGAATTCCCAAGAGTGGTAAATTATGTTTTTAGTTGTGGGTTAACAAGAAGGGAAGGGATTCTCCTATCCACAAGAGATTAATCAGTTTGCCTGGATCTGTGCCTGCTTATGCCTATTGCCCTGTTTGTTTTGTTTTGTTTTGTTTTGTTTTGTTTTGTTTTGTTTTGTTTTGAGTTTTGCTCTGGTTGCCCAGGCTGGAGTGCAATGATGCAATATCAGCTCACCGCAACCTCTGCCTCGCAGGTTCAAGCGACTCTCCTGCCTCAGCCTCCTGATTAGCTGGGATTACAGGCATGCGGCACCATGCTGTGCTAATTTTGTATTTTTAGTAGAGACGGGGTTTATCCATGTTGGTCAGGCTGGTCTCAAACTCCTGACCTCAGGTATCTGCCCAACTCAGCCTCCCAAAGTGCTGGGTTTACAGGCGTGAGCCACCGCGCTTGGCCTGTCCCAGTATAATTTTTTAGTGTGCTTCCTTTCACACTCAAGTATGCTGGTTGGGACAACAAATGCTACGGCCATCCTCCCTCTCTACATCTTTGCCCATGCAGTCTCCCCCAGGAAAATTCCTCCTCTGCCTTCTTCTCATCCCCCAATTCAGACCCTTTCTTTCCTGCACACCACATTCAAGACCTTTCTACTCCAAGTCATCTGTGCCAAATCACTGGTCACAAGTTCCTTCCCATTCTCGGAAATCCCCTAATACTCAAATAACTTACACCACAAAATATTTGACTGAGTTGCTGTTTTTAGGCAGTAGGTTTCATACACTTGATAGCAAATATTTACACTTGTGGCCGCCAACTTCTTTTCAGCACTGTCCCTATATTTCAGTAATATTTCCACATTATAAATCCTACCTTCCCGCAGTAGAAACCCCAAAATTTGCATTCTCACCTTAGCGGCATTACTTCCCTGCAACTAAGATGGGGCGTGTAGCTGGGTTTCACCCAGGATTCAGAGGTGAGCAATGGGAAGAAATGGTATAGGGGACTGATCTTCCAGGAAGCAGAGTAGCAAAGATGCCTCGTGGTCAGGGGAAGCAAGGGTGGAGCATCAGGCAGCCAATCCCAGGAAAGGTGACCGGTGAAGGCAGTGGCAGTATGCTCTCTAGAGACTAGAGCAAGCCCATAGCATGGCTGTGGATTATTCCTGTCTGTGTGGATTTAAAGCCATTTAGAAATTCTCTATAAATCCTTTTTCATTTTAATCTAGCCAGATAGTTTTGTTGTTTGCAACCAGAAACACAGACTGACAGATGCGACTTATCTTGTCACGAGTTAGTTGATAACCTCCCTACTGGCAGTTTGGATTCTTAAGAGCGTTTATATTCCTCTAAGCACCTTCCCAGCACAGGCCATACAGACTCTGCTGTCTCAAATATGATGGGTGGAATTAGGGAAAGCATAATCAGAGAAGAGGGTGGGGTTGTGGGGCCCACAGTGAGCCCGGCTGCTTACCAAGCACAGAACAAAACAGTCCGATGGAAGACGCCCACCACACCCCAGGTGAATTTCAGTGAGTCAAGGTAGGTGGCAAGCAAGCAATGGAGACAAACATCAGTGGTACAGCTTGGCGCTGATGCTCTGATGTCCACAACTGGAGACGGCCAGTCCCTCCTCCAGGGTCCTTGCAGCACAAATCCTTCACTCGAGCAGACACTTGTATTTCTGGAATGCGGAAATAAATGGAAACCACCCAAATGGGGATAAGCAAAGGCTATTTATTTAGAGCTTGCCATTGCAAGGGAGTCACCCATATCACTTGCGTTAGGCAGAGATTCAGGGGCAGGCAGGAGAGTGGAAAGTTTTTATAATGGCAAAAAGGGAAGGCTCAGGTATGCTCTGTTTGGAGGCAGTTTCATTGGGGAAGCCGGATGGACTAACAAAAAGCATCATCCTATGTGACTGCTTAGAGGAGAAGATTTAGCTTTCTCTGATTGAGACTAAGTTGGAAGCAAGGACAAAAATTAGGGAAGCTGGCACTTATTGACCAAGTCCTAACCATTTAGAATGCATTGCTGATGGCCGGGCACGGTGGCTTACGCCTGTGATCCAGCACTTTGGGAGGCTAAGGCAGGTGAATCACGAGGTCAGGAGTTCAAGACGAGCCTGGCCAATACGGTGAAATCCCGTCTCTACTAAAAATACAAAAAATTAGCTGGGCGTGGTGGCGGGCACCTAAAATCCCAGCTACTCGGGAGGCTTAGGCAGGAGAACCTGGGAAGCGGAGGTTGCAGTGAGCTGAGATTGTGCCACTGCATTGCAGTCCAGGTGACAGTGTGAGACTCCATCTCAAAAAATAAATAAGTAAAATAAAATAAAATTTTTAAAAACTTAAAAAAAAATAGAGGGCTGGGCGCAGTGGCTCATGCCTGTAATCCCAGCACTTTGGGAGGCCAAGCTGGGTGGATCACCTGAGGTCAGGAGTTCGAGACCAGCTTGGTCAACATGGTAATACCCATCTCTACTAAAAATACAAAAATTAGCTAGGCATGGTGTTGGACACCTGTAATCCCAACTACCCAGGAGGCTGAGGCAGGAGAATCACTTGAACCCAGGAGTCAGAGGTTACAGTGAACCAAGATTGTACCATTGCACTCCAGCCTGGGCAACAGGAGTGAAAATCTGTCTCAAAAAAAAAAAAAAATAGAATGTATTTCTGTTAAGGTTGTGGTCTGGTGTCCTGGACTAGCTGCTGCATGGGTTCTGGTTCAGAGTTTGTTTTTGTATAAGTTCTGGCCATTGTCCCTTTGTACATTTGGGTCTCTCAGGAATGAATCAAACCCTGTGCTGTCAGTACCTTCAGTGCATGGAGTGGGTTGGGGAAAGGTGGCATTTGTTGGACAAACTGAAAGCCTATCTTTGACATTGGCTCATCCAGCCAATAAACAATTTAGAGCAAATTAATAAAAAAATTTTGCTGTGAGCCTAAACTGCCCTAAAAAATAAGAATAACATAATTCAAAAAGGTACTTTCATAATAGAGTAAGGTATCTTTCAGGTCATACCACTAACCCAGTTGCCTTCTTGGGTACAAATGTAAACTTCTTACATCCACCTTGACTACTGGAAAGACGAAACAGAAATCTAGGACAGCCATGGGTGATTTTGTCCAGTCACCAGGGGTGTCAAGTCTTTAGGGAACACAGAGAGGCAGGGAGGAGTTGAAGTATCGACGAAAAATAAGGACTCGTAAGTGCTTACGCTGTTATCACAGCACTTTGGGAGACCGAGGTGAAAAGATTGCTTGAGCTCCAGAGTTCAAGACCAGATAAAGAAACCCCATCTCATAAATAAATAAATAAATAAAATACGGACTTCTGCGGGTGATGAAACTTAAACCTGGGGGTTTTCAGACTCTCCACGCACCCGAAGTAAAGGTATAGAATCAGACCAAGTAGAACAGTTTATCTTTCTGTTCTTCGTAAATGGTTAAGGGGAGAGACACTTCAAGGGGAGGGATTTTATTTCAAAATAATAACTAGCGAGTCTGCTAAACATCTCTGACAAAGGAAGGATTTTAGGGCTCACAGCGTTGCTTTTCAATTTGCAATTACAAAACCGTGGCAAGCCACTTTCCGCTTCTCGCCACCAACTCAACCACCCTGCCCCCAACCAGGAGAAGGAGGGTCCCCATCTGCCTCTAGGAAGCTCGCGCGAGCCAGGAGCTGAGACTCCGATGAGCTGTGAGACAGGTGCGCGCTCGCCGCGCGTCGGGGCTTTACGGTAACTGGGCAGTGCGGCGGCCCTGCCTTCGTGCGCCGGCGCAGAGCCGTTGCGGCCCGAGCGGTTGCAGGTTGAGCGGTTTCTAGCCCGCTCCGCTGAGCGGCCGGACTGGGCGGCTGCGAGAGCGGCTTGACCCAGCCTGAGGCCTCGGCGTCCGCCTCCCGCGGTACCCTGGGTAATTCGGCGGCCCTCCTGAAGCAGGCGCCCGAGACGTGGGAGGGCGAACGAAATAAACGAAAATAGACGTTTTCCGGAAGGCAAAATACACATCCTCCCTCTGCGCCGGAGCTCGGAGGCGGGCGGCGGTGGGCGCGGGGCAACGTCCCCGGGGAAACTGAGGCTCCGGCAGGTCCGGACCGGGGGCGGAAAGGAATGTGGGAGGGAGCGGGGCGTTCTGGGCTCTTCGTACCAAGCTCAACCGAGCCGCCCCTTCCCACCCACTGCTGTCAACCAGGCCTCCCAAAATAGAGACTGGGCGCTGTCCCCACAGGATCTCCCGAGGACCTTGTGTCCCCGCGACTTCCTTGGACTGGCTTTGGACGACGCTTTCGCCTTCCTAGTGCCTAGGATCCGCCGACATGAATCCCATCGTCGTGGTCCACGGCGGCGGGGCCGGCCCCATCTCCAAGGATCGGAGGGATCGAGTGCACCGGGGTGTCGTCAGAGCCGCCACCGTGGGCTACTGCATCCTCCGGGAGGGCGGGAGCGCCGTGGATGCCGTGGAGGGAGCTGTGGTTGCCCTAGAAGACGATCCTGAGTTCAACGCAGGTAAATGTGCCTTTCAGCTAGTAAATAATGTGAGTCAAGTCAACCTCCTCCCTCAGAATAAATAGAACCTATGTACAGTGTCAGGGAATCTAATTAGCTTTAGAGTGAAACTAAATATGTAAAAAAAAAAAAGAAAGAAATAAGACGTCAATCAATAAATATAAAATGTGCATTGGTTCCATCTGGAAAGGTAAGACTACTGTGGGGGGCAGTTCCAGGTCATAGGCAGATTCAAAGATTTTCTGATGGACAGTTGGTTTAAAGCTTTGTCTAATGTCTATAATCCAGACATTCCACAGAAGGGAATGTCTGGATTATATAAGGACTTGTGGCTGCAGATGGAATTACTAGAAGGCGGTTGAGCACGGTGGCTCACCTCTGTAATCCCAGCACTTTGGGAGGCCAAGGCGGGCAAATCACCTGAGGTGAGAGGAGTTTGAGACCAGCCTGGCTGGAGCCTGTAATCCCAGCTACTCGGAAGGCCAAGGCAGGAGAAGCACTTGAACCTGGGAGGCAGAGGTTGCAGTGAGCCGAGATCACGCCACTGCACTCCAGCCTAGGCAACAGAGTAAGACTCCATCTCAAAAAAAAAGATTAAAACTAGAAGGGAATGTCTGCGGTAAGATAAGGGGTTAGGGAGACCAAGACTCCCCTCCCGATATGCAGAAGAACTCCCCATATAGCAGGCTATTGAGAGAATAAATTGCAAATGTTTCTTATCAGAGTTGATTCTCTCCTGAATCAGGAAAAAGGCCTAGAAAAGGATAGCTTTGCATGACTATTTCACGATATGGCAAAGAAACATAATTTGGGGTAAAATAGTTCACTTTCAGGCCTTCCTGTGTGTCATGTGATGTCATACTAGAGTCCTGCTGGAATTTGGTATCTTACTGCTACAGGCAAAGTCAGTTTTGTCAGTCTTAAGATCTGTTTTAATGTTAATGCTGGTCAGCTGGGCCTGAATTCCAAAAGGTAGGAGGGAATAATGAGGTATATTTTACCTCCCACTGACAAGGTTCCAAAGGTTTCAGGTTAACTTTGGAATGCAGAGTGTATTCTTTTGTGTTTCTCTTCTTTCACTCAGTCCACCCTTTTTTAGAATATTAATCATTATAGCATGTATCAGGCAGTGGTCTAAGAAATTTACTTGATTTATTTAATCTGAACATTAAATGAGTTGACCACTTAACTCACTTGAGTTGGTTAACTTGAGCTAGTTCAACTCAAGTTGGTTAAACCAACTCAAGTTAACTCATAATGAACATTAAATGATTGAGTTAGGCAAAATTATTATCCTCATATCTTAGATCAGACTAAGGCACAAAAAGATTAACTTGCTGTAAGACATTCATCTCTTTGTTTTAAAATGGAAAAACCTGACATCTGGGCTAGGGATTGAAATATTTCTTGGAATTATACCACCCACCCAACATCTATGAGGAAAAAGAATTTTAGGAAATCTTAATCTTTGTTCTGTCCCCTTTACAAAGCACTCTTTAACACTCTTTAAATTGTGTAAGTCTACCTGAGACCAGCACAGTGGCTCATGCCTGTAGTCCCAGCACTTTGGAAAGTTGAGGTGAGTGGATCGCTTGAGCTGGGGAGTTCAACTCCATCCTGAGCAACATGGCAAAACCCCACCTCTAAAAATATTCAAAAAACAGTGTGGTGGCACGAGCCTGTAGCCCCAGCTTCTCAGGAGACTGAGGTGGGAAGATTGCTTAAGCCCAGGAGATCAAGGCTGCAATGAGCCAAGACTGTGCCACTGCACTCCAGCCTGGGTGACGGAGTGAGACCCAGTCTCTAAAAATAAAAATAAGTCAATCTGAATTTAAAATGAGACCCAACAGTGTGCTTTCATGGCTCCATTTGTGGAGCCAGAAATTACCAGATAGGGACTGACTTTGCCAGCAGAGGGAGCAGCCAGCTTTTTCTGTGGGTGACTTGTTAAACTATTGCCTCTTAGCACTCAGAACCCCCTGGGCTGACAAACCCTCACTTATTTACACAGGACCTTCGTTTGAAATGGGTCATTCTGGTTTGCCGTCTCTTATTCTAACAATTCTTCATCTACATGAATTGCGAAGTACAGATTAGGGAATTGGAGCAGCTAGTTCTCTTTTTTTAACTCTGTATCCAAAGGCCTTCCTTCTCAATGTCTCCCCTCACATCTTTCAAATGTCTGCTATTCAGCACATTGAGGAAGAAAAGAGTAGAGCTGAAAAGAAGGAAAGCGAAGATTCTGGGGGGAAAGGTGGGACTTTTAACAGCATACTGTGAACCATATTCAGTGAACATTCAGTACAGGCAAACAATATTCCCAGCAGCCTCTGCCATAACCCTCTAGAATAAATAACTGTTTGGGAACTTCATACAAAAAGCTGATCCTAGTAGGTATTGAGTTCAGTGGCAATAATTAGCATTCATGACACAACTTGCCTGAACATTTGTAAAAACATTATGTTTACATTCTATCCCTGTTTCAATATGGATTTTACTTTATGTCTAAAGCTTGTTTCATAATAGTTTGTTAAAAAGTGGTTGATTTTTAGATACCAACACTGTAAAGATTGAACTTGTAAATTTGAATGCTAGAAATATTCTTTAAAAACTTACTTGATTGGCATCCAAAGAATGACCATTTGTTTTCACTAGAGCTCAGCAGTATTTACACAGCACTTTAGATATTTATTCTCTCTACAATTCAGTGTTATAAGCTGCTAGAGAATCTTTGAGAGAACAGGATTTTTTTCATTTATGTCCTCTCTTTCTGGACTTACAGAAACAATAAGGTAAAGATCTGTGGTGGGGTCTAGGAGTTGTTACTTCTTTGCTTTGAAGATTCCCAGGTGATTCTGGGACACAACCAGGTTTAGAATCTACTAACCTAATACCACCATAAAATTTTAATGGGTTTGGTGTCTGTTTTTTGGTATAATTTGCATATAGTAAAATTCCCTTTTCACTATAGAGTTCCCTGACACTGACAGATACATAGAGTCATGTAACTACCACCACAATCAAGATATAAAACTGTCCCGTTACTCTCCCACGTCCCTTTGAGTCCACACCTCCATTCACTCCCAGCTCCTGGCAACAACTCATCTGTTCTCTATCCCGGTAGTTTTGCCATTTCCGAATGTCATAAATGGCAGCACTTTGGGAGGCTGAGGCAGGTGGATCACTTGAGGCCAGGAGTTCAAGAACAGCCTGACCAACATGACGAAACGCTGTCTCTACTAAAAATACAAAACATAGCCAGTCGTGGTGCCGCACACCTGCAGTCCCAGCTACTCAGGAGGCTGAGGCACAAGAATCACTTGAACCCAGGAGGTGGAGGTCGCAGTGACGCCACCACAATCCAGCCTGGGCAACAAAGGGATACTGTCTCAAAAAAAAAAAAAAAAAAGGAATGTCATAAACGGAATCATGCAATATGTAACCTTAGCTTGTATTCTTCAGTTAGCATAATGCATTAGAGTGTTACCTGTGTAGACATGAGTATCAGTCATTTTTCCCTTTTAATTGAGTAATAATTCATTGTATGAATATACCACAGTTGATTTAACCATGTAACAGCTAAAGGACATGTTCCCTTTGGGACCATTATAAATAAAATCACTGTGAATATTTGCATACAGGTGTTTATGTGAACATAAGTTTATATCTCCCTTAAGGGTGAATACGTAGGAGTGGGACTGCTGGCTTGTGGCAAGAGTTTAACTTCATTAGAAACTGCCAAACTTTTACTATTCCCACTAGCAATGTGTGGAAGTTCCACTTAGAGGTCAGGCACAATGGCTCACACCTATAATCTCAGCACATTGGGAGGCCGAAGCAGGCAGATCATGAAGTCAAGAATTTGAGACCAATCTGGCCAACACAGTGAAATCCCATCTCTACTAAAAGTACAAAAATTAGTTGGGTGTGGTGGCGGGTGCTTGTAGTCCCAGCTACTTGGGAGGCTGAGGCAGGGGAATCACTTGAACCTGGGAGGTGGAGGTTGTGGTCAGCCAAGATCACAGCACTGCACTCCAACCTGGACAACAAAGCGAGACTCCATATCAAAAAAAAAGAAAGTTCCATTAACTCCACATCTTCATCAGCACTAGCTAGTGGCAGCAGTTTTTATTTTAGCCATCCCAGTAGGCGTATAGTGGAGTCTTATTATGGCATTGATTTGCCTTTCCCTAAATGGGAAGTGATATTTAATATCTTTTCATGTGCGTTTTTGTAGTTCATTTCTTCTTTTTTTTTTTTTTTTGAGATGGAATCTCGCTCTTGTCACCCAGGCTGGAGTGCAGTGGCGCGATCTGAGCTCACTGCAGCCTTCACCTCCCAGGTTAAAGCAATTCTCCTGCCTCAGCCTCCTGAGTAGCTGGGATTACAGGCACCCACTACCATGCCCGGCTAATTTTTGTATTTTTAGCAGAGACGAGGTTTCACCGTGTTGGCCAGGTTGGTCTCAAACTCCTGACCTCATAATCCACCCACCTTGGCCTCCCAAAGTGCTGGGATTACAAGCGTGAGCTAGCATGCTCAACCTAGATGAACTTTCATCCACTTCACAAAAGCAGTTGTGTTTTGGGCAAGGCCTGTTATCCTTTGAACTATAGCCTAAATGTTTCTCAAAGTTAGCTCCACCCAGTAGCCCAGGAATAATTAAGGGAAAGGCAAGATATGATGGTATGTTAACTCAGATCTCTTTCACTGTCATAATTTTCTCACTGAAATAATATTTGCAAAGGTAGTTTCAATATTTCCTGGGGTCCTATATCCAGTTCCCCACGGATACCGAGGGACAGCTGTATGCCTTTCTCAGTAGAGATCACAGTATGGCATCCTCCCTAACAGCTGGCAATCACTTATCTGTTTCTTGTCACTGTCATTTTATTGTTTTGGGAATGTTCTATAAATTTAATTGTTACCAGGCAGGGGTCCCCAAGAGAGGTTTTCTTGGATCTCGCCCAAGAGAGAATTCAGGGCGAATCTGTAAAGTGAAAGCAGGTTGATTAGGAAAGTAAAGGACTGAAGCATGGCTCCTCCCTAGGTGGAGCGGCCCTGAGCACTGCTGGTTGCCCATCTTTATGGTTATTTCTTGATGATATGCTAAACACGGGTGAATTATTCATGCCTCCCCTTTTTAGACCATATAGGGCAACTTCCTGATGTTGCCATGCATCTGTAAACCGTCATGGCGCTGGTGGGATTGTAGCAGCAAGGATGACCAGAGGTCACTCTCGTGGCCATCTTGGTTTTGGTGGGGTTTGGCTGGTTTCCTTACTGCAACCTGTTTTATCAGCAAGGTCTTTATGACCTGTCTCTTGTGTTGACCTCCTCTCCCATCCTGTGACTTAAAAAGCCTTAACCGTCTGGGAATGCAGCCCAGTAGGTTTCAGCCTTATTTTTCCCAGCTCCTATTAAAGATGGAGTTGCTCTGGGTCAAACGCCTCTGACAGAATCATACAGTGTGTGACCTTTTGGAAACGGCTTTCTTCATTTCCAAAGGATTTTTGCCCTTGAGATCCATCTAGTTGTTTTCCATATCATTTATTCCTTTGTTGCTGAATAGTATTCTCTCGTATAGGTGTACCACTGTTTATTTACACATTCACCTGGTAAAGGATATTTTGGTTGTTTCTGATTTGGGACTATTACAAATAAAGCTGCTATGAACATTCATGAGCAGGTTTTTGTATGAATGTAAATGTCCATACCTCTGGGATAAATGCCCAGGATTGTGATTTCTGGGTCATGTGGTAGACAGCATAGAGTTGGGTCAAATTTTTTACCCATGCTGGGCACAGTGGCTCACGACCGTAATGCCAGCACTTTGGGAGGCCAAGGCAGACAGATCACTTGAGGCCAGGAGTTGGGGACCAGCCTCACCAACATGGTGAAACCCCGTCTCTACTAAAAATACAAAAGTTAGCTTGGCTTGGTGGCACATGCCTGTAGTCCCAGCGACTTAGGAGGCTGAGGAGGCTGAGGTAGGAGAATTACTTAAACCCGGTGAGGCGGAGGTTGCAGTGAGCCAAGATCCCACCACTGCACTCCAGCCTGGGCGACAAGAGTGAGACTCCGTCTCAAAAAAATAAAAATAAAATTATCCACTCTGCCTATACCTGTCTTTTAATTAGTGTATTTAGAAGATTTGCATTTTATGTAATCACTGATACATTGAGGTGTAAACCTACTATTGTGTGTCTAGTGTTCTGTTTGCTAGTTTTGCTTTCTTTTTCTTGCCTCCCTATGGGTTATTTTAGCATTTTTTAGAATTTCATTTTGTTTTATCTGTAGTATTATTAAGTGTATCTCTTTGTCTAGGTGTTGTAGATGTTTGCTCTAGAATTTATGCTGTAGATGGATAAACACATGTAAGTTATTACAGTCTAAAAAGTTAACCCTTTTCCAGGTTAAGCAGCCTGTAGAAGCCTTACCTTTCTTTTTGGTCCCTTTACTGTCCCCTGCTGATCATATAATTGTCTGAGATATTTCCGCTATGTACATTGAGAACCACTTCAGACAATGTTACCATTTTTGCTTTAAATGGCAAATGTAATTTGGAAAATTCAAAAGGAGAAGTAAAGTCTATCATATTTACCCATTTTTTTACTCCTTCCTTTATTCTTCCCTCCTAATGTTCCAGGATGCCTTTTTGGCCAAGCGTGGTGGCTCACACATATAAACCCAGCACTTTGGGAGGCCAAAAACACTTACTATTGCCTACACATGCTAGACGTTATTCTGAGTGTTTAATATGCAATATCTACCTCATCGGTGGTTGTAAGGATTCATGAGTTGATTTTCTTACTCATTTAACACATGAGGAAACAGGCACAAAGAGGTTGAGAAGCATAGCTAGATTTGTAGGCATTATCTGGGCAGAGAAATACAGAGAGAGGGTGCTAGTGGTCAAAACAACAGCATGTGCAAAGGCACAGAGACGTGTGGGATCCTCCCTTCTCTATGGGGGATGTGTTCCAAACCCCTGTGGGTACCTGAAACCACCAATGGTACTCAACCTTCCATACATACTTACATACATATGATAAAGTTTAGTATCTTAATTCAGCACAGTAAGAGATTAAAAACAATAACTGATAATAAAATAGAACAATTATAACAGTATGCCAGCATCACTCCTCTTGTGCTTTGAGACCATTATTAAGTAGAATAAGGGTTTCTCGAACACAAGCACTGTGGTACTACTTGATAATCAAGACGGCTGCTAAGTGACTAATAGCAGGGAACCTATACAGTGTGGATATGCAGGACAAAGGGAGGAATCGTAGCCGGGTGCTGTGGCTCATGCCTGTAATTCCAGCACTTTGGGAAGCTGAGGCGGGTGGATCGTGAGGTCAGAAGTTCAAGACCAGCCTGGCCAATATGGTGTTACCGTGTCTTTACTAAAAATACAAAAATTAGCCAGGTTTGGTGCCACACGCCTGTAGTCCCAGCTACTCTGGAGGCTGAGGCAAAAGAATCACTTGAACCCGGGAGACAGAGGTTGCAGAGATCACGCCACTGCACTTCAGCACTTCAACCAGGGCAATAGAGCGAGACTCCGTCTCAAAAACAGTAATAATGAAAATAAAGGAAGGAATCACTTTGTTTATTTCTGGAATTTTCCATTTAAAAATTTGGGGCCAAGGTTGACCAAGGGTAACTGAAACCTCAGAACAAGGCTGTAGATAAGGGGACTACTGTATTCAAGGAAACCTAATATTTCAGGAAAATATAGCCAAGGAGAGAAAATGAAGCTGGAAAAGCAGGTCAGAGGTTAGGTTGGGAAGAGCTTTGTACTTTTTATTTTGTAGGTCATGGAGTGCCAAGTCAGACTTCTCTTTTTTTGAGACGAAATCTTACTCTGTCACTCTTGGCTCATGGCAAACTCCGCCTCCCAGGTTCAAGTGATACTCCTGCCTCAGCCTCCTGAGTAGCTGGGATTACAACCACATGCCACCACACCTGGCTAATTTTTATATTTTTAGTAGAGACAGGGTTTCACCATGTTGGCCAAGCTGGTCTCAAACTCCTGACCTCAAGTGATATGCCCACCTTGATTTCCCAAAGTTCTGGGATTACAGGCGTGAGCCACCGCAACCAGCCTCCAAGTCAAGATTTCTCTCTTAAAAAAAAAAAAAGTTCCTCTGGCAATGGAATAGAGGATGGATTAAATGGGGCAAATTAGAGAAAATCTGGAGCCATTTCTAAATTCTTAATTCTTGCTTTACAACTTGTTTTTGGTTTTAGGTTGTGGGTCTGTCTTGAACACAAATGGTGAGGTTGAAATGGACGCCAGTATCATGGATGGAAAAGACCTGTCTACGGGAGCAGTGTCCGCAGTCCGGGGTATAGCAAATCCCATTAAACTTGCTCGGCTTGTCATGGAAAAGGTATATGTGACTAAACGTCCTTTTCCTAATGAATTGTTATCACTATACTTCAGTGATAAAGGCTCCAACTGTGCAGAAATACTTGAGATCACTGTTCTCATAAAATATATGCAAAACAGAAGCAATGTATTTGAGTTGCTCAAATCAGCCAAGATTCTTGACTAGTAATCGCTTGACAAGTGAGCGATTACTTTATCTTTCTGTATTTTCTTCACACCACATACAAACTGACCAGACCACCTATTTAATACCATATGTTAAATATGGATTGAGTTCTCTAAATTTAATAACATAATATGTAAATCGCATCTCTAATAACATTCCATCAAGTTCTTTTTTTTTTTTGAGACAGAGTTTCGCTCTTGTTGCCCAAGCTGGAATGCAATGACACAATCTCAGCTCACTGCAGCCTCCACCTCCTGGGTTCAAGCAATTCTCCTGCCTCAGCCTCCCAAGTAGCTGGGATTACAGGCATGCACCACCACACCCGGCTAATTTTGTATTTTTAATAGAGAAGAGGTCTCTCCATGTTGGTCAGGCTGGTCTCGAACTCCAGACCTCAGGTGATCCCCCAGCCTCGGCCTCCCAAAGTGCTGGAATTACAGGTATGAGCCACCACACTTGGCTGGGGTCTTTTTTTAATGCAAAAACTCAGAAGAGAGTCAGGCTTTGTTCAGCATACAGAAAAGCAAACCACTGGAATTTGTATTTTTGAGCCTTTTCACCCAAAGAGAAGTGATTATTTCAACACAGTTGAAACAGTTTAAAAGATTTAAAAATTTCCAAAAACCCATCGTTTTCTCTTTTCTTTCTGGCTCAGACACCTCATTGCTTTCTGACTCACCATGGTGCAGCACAATTTGCAGCAGCTATGGGAGTTCCAGAGATTCCTGCAGAAAAACTGATAACAGAGAGAAACAAAAAGCGTCTGGAAAAAGAGAAGCGAGAAAAAGATGCTCAGAAAACAGACTGTCAAAAGTAGGTCTTACCTGTTGCTCACTTTATTTGGGAGTTATTAAAATATGAAAGTTTGGCAAATACCTAATTATCTACATTATTTTCTTTTTTTCTTTTTTTGAGACGGAGTCTTCTGTTGCCCAGGCTGGAGTGCAGTGATGTGATCTCAGCTCACTGCAACCTCCACCTTCCGGGTTCAAGCAATTCTCCTGCCTCAGCCTCCTGAGTAGCTGGGACTACAGGCATGTGCCACCATGCCTGGCTAATTTTCTTTTTTTGTATTTTTAGTAGAGACAGGGTTTATTTAAAAGATTCAATTAATTTTTAAAAAATGTGTTAAAATTTTTAGCTTCTGTGTAATTTTAGCCTTGATGTGTTATAGTTACTAATTACAATTCATGTTTTATCTTTTTTTAAAATCTTTTTGCCCTAGCATCTTGGTATTGCTGGTATTCGGTACAATTCATGATTTAACGTTAATATTAATAAAAATTAACCAGGTATGGTGGCTCATGCCTATAATCCCAGCACCTTGGGAGTCCAAGGCGGGCTGGTCACCTGAGGTCAGGAGTTCGAGACCAGCCTGACCAACATGGAGAAACCTCATCTCTACTAAAAATACAAAATTAGCTGGGCATGGTGGTGCATGCCTGTAATCCCAGATACTCAGGAGGCTGAGGCAGGAGAATTGCTTGAACCCAGGAGGCGGAGGTTGTGGTGAGCCAACGTCACGCCATTGCACTCCAGCCTGGGTAACAAGAACAAAATTCCGTCTTTAAAAAAAAACAAAAACAAAAATTAATAAAAATTTTGTATATTTTACAATTACTTTGATAACTTTTTGGAAATTATACCTGCAAATTACTTTTTTTTTTTTTTTTTGAGACAGAGTCACACTCTGTCACCCAGGCTGGAGTGTAGTGGTGTGATCTCAGCTAACTGCAACCTCTGCCTCCTCTGTTCAAGCAATTCTCCTGCCTCAGCCTCCCAAGTATTTGGGACTACAAGGGTGCACCACCACACTTGGCTAATTTTTATGTTTTTAGAAGAGACGGGGTTTCACCATGTTGGCGAGACTGGTCTCAAACTCCTGACCTGAGCTTATCCACCCACCTCAGCCTCCCAAAGTGCTGGAATTACAGGTGCACCCCCGGCCAACCATTTTTTTTTTTTTTTTTTAGATTAGCTCTTTATTTTTTGATGAAAATACATTCTCTACTTGCGAGGCCGAGGCAGGAGAATCACTAGAACTCGGGAGGTGGAAGTTGTGGTGAGCCGAGCTTGCACCATTGCACTCCAACCTGGGCAACAAGAGTGAAACTCCATCTCAAAAAAAAAAAAAAGAGGAGAGAGATCCAAGATGGCTGATGGCTAACATCTCGGGATTGTAGCTCTCAGTGAAAGCTCGGAAAACGTGAGGACGCCACATTTTCAGAGGAATTTTTGTCGCCCACTGACTAGAAGATTTCCAGTGGAGGAGCCCCGCGGGCCCCAGCGCGACTTCTGTGGCCGGCGCAGCGGTTTTGCCTTCGCCTCGGCACGGCAGCTCTTCGTGCACAGTGAGCGGGACTGGTTCCCCTACTGACTGGTGTTTGGAGCTCCGGGAAGGCAGAGCCGCTTGTTGCGGACTCAAGAAGGAAGCCAGACCGGAGATTCCCAGGCAGAAGAGCACCATCAGTCTTATCGCTGTTGTTTTGGCCGGCGCACTGGGTTGCTCGGATTCCAGCACTGGGAATCAATAAATTGGACATCCTCTCAGGAACTTAATCAGAAAGGCGCTAATTGTAAAGACATCAGATGGATAAAATCACAATAAAGGGAAAAAAACAGCCTAAAAAGGCCGAGAAAACCGAAAGTCAGAACGCCTCTCCCTCTACACGGGATAGCAATTCCTCATCAGCAACGGAACAAGCCCTAATGGAAGAGGACTGTGTTCCATTATCTGAAGTAGGCTTTAAAAGATGATAAAAAATTTGGGGGAGTTGAAACAACTTGTTCTAACCCAATGTAAAGAAACTAAGAACTTTGAAAAAAGGCTTGACGAAATGTTAAAAAGAATGGACAATATAGAGAGGAATATAAATGAACTAATGGAGTTGAAAAATACAACACGAGAACTTAGTGAAATATGCACAAGTTTGAATAGCCGAATTGATCAAGCAGAAGAAAGGATATCAGAGGTCGAAGACCGACTTAATGAAATGGAACGAGAAGACAAGAATAGAGAAAAGGATAAAAAGGAATGAGCAAAGTCTCCAAGAATTATGGGACTATGTGAAAAGACCTAATCTACGTTTGATAGGTGTACCTGAATGTGATGGAGAGAATGAATCCCAGCTGGAAAATACTCTTCAGGATATTATCCAGGAGAATTTTCCCAATCTAGCAAAGCAGGATACTATTCAACCTCAGGTAATACAGAGAACACCACAAAGATATTCCTTAAGAAGAGCAACCCCAAGACACATAATCATTAGATTCACCAGGGTTGAAACAAAGGAGAAAATACTAAGGGCAGCTAGAGCGAAAGGTCAGGTTACCCACAAAAGGAAGCCTATTTGACTTACAGCAGATCTCTCAGCAGAATCCCTACAAGCCAGAAGAGAGTGGGGGCCAATATTTAACATCCTCAAAGAACAGAACTTTCAGCCCAGAATTTCATATCCTGCCAAACTAAGCTTCACAATTGAAGGAAAAATAAAATCTTTTATGAACAAGCAAGTACTCAGAGATTTTATTACCACCAGGCCTGCTTTACAAAAACTTCTGAAAGAAGCATTACACACAGAAAGGAACAACCAGTATTAGCCTTTCTAAAAACATACCAAAAAGTAAAGACCATCAACATAAAAAAGAATTTACATCAACGAATGGATAAAATAGCCAGTTAACATCAAATGGCAGTAATCCTAAATTGAAATCGACTAAATTCCCCAATCAAAAGATACAGCCAAAACCTAACGGTATACTACATCCAGACCCATTTCATATCCAAAGATACACAAAGACTCAAAACAAAGGGTTGGAGAAAGATCTACCAACCAAATGGAGAACAAAAACAAATGAACAAAAAGGAGTTGCAATTCATGCATTCGATAAAACAGATTTCAAAGCAACAAAGATAGAGTGGTATAAGGATCAATGCATACTAACACCCAGATACACAAGACCCATAAAGAGATTTAGACTCAATGAGACAGAAAATTATTAAGGATATCCAGAATCTGAACTCAGATCAGTAACAAGTAAACAATAAGCACTTGTAGAGCTCTCCACTTTAGATACATAAAATATGCATTCTCCACTTTAAATACACAAACTAATGATCGGCCATTATTAATACCCATTCATAGAATAAAGCAATATTCCTGTTCTCTCTCCCTCTTTTTCTTCCCCTCTTTTCCTTTCCTTCTAAAAACAAAAAAACAAAAACAAAAACAAAAAAATTCATTAACACATTTTACAGTATTGTCCTTTGCTGCCATATCCTCTCCCCGTTAAAAAAAAAGAAAGAAAAGAAAATACATTCTCATTTTTTATACTTTGAATGTAATTACATTTTACTTTTAATCCCTTAGATTATTGAAAATGAGTATAAGTCAAGACTTTGATAGAATAAGAATGCTAAAGTGGAGCTCGCAAAAAAAAATGAGAAAGGAAGTAAAAATCTTCAAAGAAGCAGGCTGCTTGCATTTTCCAACACTGGAAACAGTAAAAATAAGCAATCTTCTTCCAGAGTGACCCGCATAAAATTCACAAACAAGACATTACAAAGGTTTTGTTAAATGAAGATCTACTTATTAATCACAACCACGAAAATTAGTAAGAAAATTATTTTCACCAAATCCACAGTTTGAACAAGTCAGATGAAATCCTTGCAACTTCTTATTCTTTACTAAAGGAAGATTTAATTGCTAATCACAAAGAATCACACACAAAAAAGCATACAGGCAGTTACAGGAATCGAAGGAAAGAGGCCAAATAAACAGACAATTGATTTTACCGGAAACAGAAAACAATATAAAACACCTATGTGATTGATGTTCTTGAGAGAATGATACAAGATGTCCAATACTTAGCCGCGCCTAATCTTTGCATGACACTGTCAGTACAGCGAGTGCAAACAATGGAAATTTTCTAGGTTTAGTAAAAGAAATTTCAAAATTCGCTAAAACGCCTAAACATGTAATGAAAACAACAATCCTGTTTTTCTTTTCTATGAATTTGCCTATTTTTGTCCTATACTCATTTTTTCCTTTGAATTCTTTTTTCTCTTATCAGTCTTTATTTATTTATTTATTTTACTATTTTTTTAAACATTCTTTATAGGTAGATGGGATTTTTCTATGTCGCTCAGGCTGGCCTTGAATTCCTGGGTTCAAGTGGTCCTCCTGCTTCAGCCTCTTGAGTAGCAGGAATTATAGGCACAAGCCACTGTGCCTGGCTCTTTCTTATCAGCCTTAAGGTTATACTCTACTGTAAATTTAAAAAAAATTAAAAATACCAAATCTGTTGTTTTTATTTTGCTTTTGCTATGGTATTTTTGCTATATGAAAGATTTTAGGGCCAGGGACGGTGGCTCACGCCTGTAACTCCAGCATTTTGGGAGGCCAAGGTGGGCAGATCACTTGAGGTCAGGAGTTCGAGACCAGCCTGGCTGATATGATGAAACCTCATCTCTACTAACAATACAATAATTAGCTGGGCATGGTGGCGTGTGCCTGTTGTCCCAGCTACTCGGGAAGCTGAGGCAGGAGAATCACTTGAACCTGAGGGGGTGGAGGTTGCAGTGAGCCGAGAAGGCACCATTGCACTCCAGCCTGGGCAACAAGAGCAAGACTCCATCTCAAAAAACAAAATAAAATAACTGGTCTAACACTCCTGACCTCAGGTGATGCACTGGCCTCAGCTTCCCAAAGTGCTGGGATAGATTTTAATTTTTGGTAATTAAATATGCCTTCCTCTTCTTTTATAGTCGTAAGACTCAAAACTCCTAAGGTAGTCCCCTAGGCTGACACATAAAGTCACCTAGATTTTCTTGAAAAAATTCATTTTGTGTTTTATATTTAGATGTTTAGCCATCTGGAGTTAGTTTTTATGATGATGGAAAGTGGGATTCCTATTTGCTTTTCTCTAGCTAGGATGCCAAATTTCTCTCTCAAGCTCCTCAAATACCAGACACTATCCAGCTACTATTCAGTCTCCATGTTACTGCCTAACCTCAAGCTTAAATCCAAAACTGAATTTATTTCTCCACCCTGCTACACACACACACACACACACACACACACACACACACACACACACATACACACCCAGCAAGAAAACAAAAAACCTATTTCTAATGGTCTTCTACATTTCAATAAATGTTCTTATGTCCTTTCAGCTGCTAAAGCCAAAAGCCTTAATGTCTGTCATGATTTCCAGTCCTCCTGGAAATTCTATCAGCTCTACCTTCAAAATTCCCCAACTCCAGCCTACACCTTACCTTTCTGCTGAAACCATCCTGACCCAAACCACTGCCTCCTCAAGCCTCCTGACTGGTCTCTACTTCTACTCTGGTCCTTAGTGAATACATTTCAGCCAGAATAATTATTTTAAAATAGGCTGGGCACAGTGTCTGCCAGAATAATTATTTTAAGATAGGCTGGGCACGGTGGCTCACTCTTGTAATCCCAGCACTTTGGGAGGCCGAGAAGGATGGATCACTTGAGGCCAGGAGTTCAAGACCAGTCTGACAAACATAGAGAAACCCTGTCTCTACTAAAAATACAAAATTAGGCATGGTGGCACATGCCTGTAATCCCAGCTACTCGGGAGAATCACTTGAACCCGGGAGGTAGAGGTTGTGGTGATCCAAGATCACACCATTGCATTCCAGCCTGGGCAATAAGAGGAAACTCCATCCTCCCAAAAAAAAAAGTGCCTTATATACAATTTATTATAGAATTTTGCTGGTGGGTATTGGGTGTTAGTGGACAATTTATTCAACTTCATTACAGCCATGCATTGCGTGACAGGATGAGAACTGCATTCTGAGAAATGCACAGTTGGGCAGTTTCACGGCTGTGCAGACATCATAGGTGCACTCCCACCCAGAGATGTGCGGAGCCCACTGCACGTCTAGGCTGCGTAGCTCAGCCTGTTGTCCCCAGGCTACAAACCTGAGCAGCACATAATGTGCTGAATACTGTAGGCAGTTGTAACACAACGGTAAGTATTTGTGTATTGAAACATAGAAAAGGTACAGTAAAAATAGAGTCTTACAATCTCATGAGACCACCTTCATATATGCAGATGCAGTGTGTTGATTCAAACATCATACATGGCACATGACTGTATTCAAGAATTCATAATAAAATGTTAGGGGAAATTAACTGATTTGATCGTTACGACAACCGCATAACACCAGGTCCATAGGCAGGCAGCATCAATGACACCCGGGAGGTTGTCAGAAATGCAGGATCGGCCAGGCACAATGACTCACACCTGTAATCCCAACATTTCGGGAGGCCAAGGCGGTCAGATCACCTGAGGTCAGAGATTCAAGACCAGCCTGGCCAACATGGTGAAACCCCATCTTTACTAAATATATAAAAATTAGCCACATGTGGTGGCACGTCCCTGGAATCCCAGCTACTCAGGAGTCTAAGGCAGGAGGATCACTTGAACCTGGGAGGCGGAGGTTGCAGTGAGCCAAGATTGTGCTACTGCACTCCAGCCTGGGTGACAGAGTGAGACTCTGTCTCAAACACACACACACACACACACACACACACAGAATATTGGGCCCCGCCCCGTATCTACCAACTCACTTTTTCCTTCCTTTCTCCTCTTGGTGGCAGCTTCAGAATCTCTGTGGGCTCAAGGATCCAAGGGATTCTTACATACACTAACGTTTGAGATGCACCTTATTTTTTTCCCCATTTTATGCTGGGGACAATGAGACAAAAGAAAACTTAAGGTCACAGCTAGAAAACGGTGGTGTTGGGAGTGGATGTGCTCTTAAAGCTGAGGTGTAGAGGATTGTCCAGCAATCCACCTGTAACTTACATGTAGAATGAGAAGCAGCCAGGTTCTCTCTAGAATGTTGGAGTTAAAGGGTGCCCATTTTCCATTAACATATAACATGAGACTTTAAGTGGTCTGAAGCTACATTGTTGGTTATGGGGTTCATTCTCATTTTCAACCTGTCGCTTTTTTCTGTTTATTTTTGGCAGAAACTTGGGAACTGTGGGTGCTGTTGCCTTGGACTGCAAAGGGAATGTGGCCTATGCAACCTCTACAGGGGGTATCGTTAATAAAATGGTCGGCCGTGTTGGGGACTCACCGTGTGTAGGTAGGACCAAGGGATGTCTCCTGCCCCTTCTCCGTTCCTCCATCCTCAGGCTCTCCTGATTCCCTGTTCCCTGCCCCCTCTCCCTTTCTTGCTGTGTTCCCTTTCTGCTCTTGGTGCAGCTCCAGGATGTCCGGGAGTGAAACGGGTTGGAAGGGGCTGTTCAGGGCGCTGCTTTGAGAGGGTGTTTGTATCGGCAGCACTGTTTTCTAGAATGCTTGCCTTTTTGGAACAACTTGGGGAGAGAAGTGGAGACAGGGATGCTAAAGTTGCCTCCAGTCTACCCGATAGTGATTCTGCCTTCTCCTTAGCCACAGTTTCAGGATCTGCAGACTTAATTGAGTGAGACTTACTCCCCAGACATGGGCTCTAATTAGCAATCTGAGAAATCTGAGTTTAAGACTGCGCTTATTAGATTTGAGCAGCATGAAAGCGACAGACTTCTACATACATATTACAGATTGAGATACTGTTTACAATAGTGAGGAAGCACATCCTCTCATTCCCAGGAGTGGGTGAGAAGCACTTAATGTGTCCCTCTAGTCTTTAGTAATAATCTACACTCTTGACAACACTTGATACCCTTTTTCTGTGATGAACCTCAGAGACACTGAAAGCTTCCTTAAAGAGTAGAGGCTTGGTAACTCTACTCCTGCTTGATAAATCACCCAAAAGATAGGAAGTAGACTACTTTCTTTCTCGTTAGCAAAAATCCTACCAACCTATCCCTAGTCAGTAGTGCAGCTTGCTTCAGCTGGGTTCAGACCAGACCACGGAGTCACTCCAGGTTAGATCCTAGAAATTAATTTTTTTGGCTAGGCGTGGTGGCTCATGCCTATAATCCAAGCACTTTGGAGGCCAACAAGAGTGGATCACCTGAGGTTGGGAGTTCAAGACCAGCCTGACCAACGTGGTGAAACCCCATCTTTTTAAAAAAGATTTAAAAAAAAAAAAGAAAGAAAAGAAAAAGAAATTAATTTTTTTTTTAAAGACAGAGTCTCGCTCTGGAGGGCAAAGGAGCGATCTTGGCTCACTGCAACCTCCACCTCCCAGGTTCAAGTGATTCTCCTGCCTCAGCCTCCCAAGTAGCTGGGATTACAGGTGCACGCCACCATGCCCAGCTAATATTTTTTGTATTTTTAGTAGAGACGGGGTTTCACCATCTTGGCCAGGATGGTCTCGATCTCTTTTTTTTTTTTTTTTTTTCTTTGTTTTTTGCCAATCAATGAGAGCTTGTAAGGTTGCTGAGGTTGGTTGGCCTTGAACTCTTGGCCTTGCCTTCGCAAGCACCACGACATCCGGCCGGAGCCACTTTGGGCCCCTCAATCTCTTGACCTCGTGATCTGCCCACCTCAGCCTCCCAAAGTGCTGGGATTACAGGCGTGCGCCACCGTGCCCAGCCTAGAAATTAATTTTAAACTTCAGTTACAGTGGTAAATCTAGACAAGAAGAGGCGTAAGCTAAATTCTCAGAAGTCCTTGTCCTGCTGTGAGCACCAGGTGTGCTTTGCCTGGCCTTCTGAGCAGCCTTAGGCCCCTGGCTGGACAGTCAGGAGGGACGGTGCTAGGCACAGCAATGGTCACTCAGGCAATCTGCTTGTCCTGAGAAGCGCGTGTGGTGGGGAGGACAGCTTCACAGACCCGATGCCTGTGCCACGACCACCCTTGGAGGCGCCTGGCCTTCTGTGATCCTAGAGTAACTGAAAAGCAAGCAAAGACTTGGCTGCTTCCAAATGTTAGGGCAGATTGACACCATGGGACCTGGACAGTTTATTCCCCAGTAGAAGCTTATTAGAAAAAGGAAGGCCATGCGCAGTTGCTCATGCCTATAATCCCAGCACTGTGGAAGGCCAAGGCGGGTGGATCACGAAGTCAGTTCAAGACCAGCCTGGACAGCATGGTGAAACCCCATCTCTACTAAAAATACAAAAATTAGCTGGGTATGGTGGTGCGCACCTGTAGTCCCAGCTACTCGGGAGGCTGAGGCAGGAGAATCGCTTAAACCCAGGAGGCAGGAGAATTGCTTAAACCCAGTTCACTCACTGTCCGGTGTCATCTCCTTCCAGAACCAGAGCCAGGGATGATCTATCTGCTTTGAGAACCTCTGGGGCCTTGTGACAATTCAGTGCAACATCTCAACTCCTGAGTCCTTGCCCATGTCCAGCATCCATAAGTAAGGCAAATGTCAGTCATCTCTGCTGCTGTATCAACTGCAGGAGGGTAAAGGTGGATCCTTCCAAGGCTAAAGGACTCTCAGGCTGGTAGCTGTGTGTGAACAGATAGAGGAATGACTTAGAGAAGGCTGTAAGGTTGCTTGATCCCAGAACAAAATAAGGAAGAATCTCACCAAAGTAGCTTTCACTTCAGACCCCTGCTTAAGTGGACAGCCCAGAATAGTTCCCTCAGGTCCAGTCATGCCCACGCTCAACAAATAGAGCTGCCCTCCATCGGACAGTGTGCACGGATGTAAGGTTGTGGGTATCCGTTTTCCCAAAATTGCTGGAACATGATGGCCTTGCTAGAGATCCATGTAATGCAGTCATGCTGTTTCTCCTCCATAGTGTGTGGGGCATGAGGAGGAGGCAGGGAGGGGTGGCTTCATTGAGCAGAAAGGAATGGCTATGCTTTGGGGCCAAGGAGACGCTGTCCTGCTGTAGCTGCTGTGTGAAGGTCAGGCCTGCCCTCCTGAGGCTCCCTTTATCCTCCTCCATTCTGGGGCATCTACGTGGCGCTTTCTAGTCCACCTTAGTGTCTGCCGATCATGGCCGCTAACCTGACCTTCGTCTATACTTGAGCGCCCTTCGAGATTTAACTTTCACATAGCGTCCGACTTCTAATATGGATTTGAATTTCTCGACTGTGAATGCTCAGAACAATCACCCTTTTTGAGCAGGATCTGGAGGTTATGCTGACAGTAACATCGGAGCCATCTCAACCACAGGGCACGGGGAAAGCATCCTGAAGGTGAACCTGGCCAGACTCACTCTTTTCCACATGGAACAAGGTACACAGACCACAGGACAAGTCAAATAATTTGTGAAGACAAATGCTTAGAAGGTATTTGATAAGTAAACGCATGGAGACGTGTAGGAAACCCTTTCCTGTTGGCTACAGATGTTGCTTTCAGGTCGTTAACGCTGTTGACTCTGCCTTCCCTTAGGTCTGGAACGGGAGAGCACTGAGTACTGTTATCTCCCCCATCTCAGGAGAAGGGGGCAGTGGAGAGACATTGAGCCTGAGTGAGGGAGGGAAGACCCCTCTGCTTGAGCTGATGCTAGGGCACTGTCTCAGGGCAGGGAGGGGAGGACCCTCCTTTTAAGCGTTCAGGTGTTCATTCAGCACAAATCCTTCTTAGTTCACTTTGGCGTTTCTAACTGCAAGTGATTTTCCCATGAGATTCTGTTCAGTAACGTGTTGTTTCTCAACCCTTCCTTGTTTTCAGGAAAGACGGTAGAAGAGGCTGCGGACCTATCGTTGGGTTATATGAAGTCAAGGGTCAAAGGTTTAGGTGGCCTCATCTTGGTTAGCAAGACAGGAGACTGGGTGGCAAAGTGGACCACCACCTCCATGCCCTGGGCAGCCGCCAAGGACGGCAAGCTGCACTTTGGAATTGATCCTGGCGATACTACTATCACAGACCTGGCCTAAGCCCCTGGCAGACTGTGTTCCAGATGCTAGCTTAGAGGAAGAGTACAGTCTCCTCATGAGACACAGCCTAATCCATTAGATCCAGACATGGAAGAAATCGTGCAGTCTGTCACTTGTTTTGTTGCCTTAATAAACATCTGAATGTTTGGTTGAGGGGCGGGTTCTGGAGTCACGAGAGACATGCCTGTGAGCCATGATTGCTCTACCGCACTCCAGCCTGGGCAACAGAGCGAGATATCAAAAACAAAGAGAAAGAAAGCAGCAGCAGGATCCTGACACGACAGATCTGGGAGACCCACAGCATGCAGACACTGTGGGCTGAAAGGTGGGGAGGGAGGCTCCGGCCAAGTTGGAGGCCTCTGGAAGTGAGACAAGAGCCACAGACACACTGGTGGGTGAAGTCCAGGTGACCCTCAGAATATTGCACAAGAACATGAGGGAAAAGAACCAAAATCCTTTAAGGAAATGTTCTCCATGTATGAGAGACTAAATTGATTTTCCTAAGAAAGTTCAGATCTTCCCTGACTTATCTGGATGTTTCCAGATACTTCCAAAGAAACCATAGCTCCCTAACCTGGAGATGGAAGGTCATAATGGAGACGCTGTGGGATTCCATGAAGTTTCTTGGGTTCAGAGATGAGTCTCCCTCAATTAGTGTTCTCCGGTGAGCCAGACTCCACCTGCCAAAGACCCTCTGGTCCTCATATAGTGAGTGACACGACTCCCAGCCTCACCAACAACAGAGAGGAGCCGACCGCCGTAGGGCTGGCCCCATGACTTCCTGCGTCCTCACCCGGCTTTGGGCTTTGAGATTCTTCCCACCTCCCCGCCCCCACCAGCTGGATCGGGTGCTGTGCAGCGTGGTCAGCATGGTGGAGAAAGTCATTTCCTCGGGGATGGTATTCCCCTTTATCTCTTGTTACACTGGAAACGCGATTCTGCTCTAATATCCCTGCTCTCAGTCTCTCAGGGTTCACCTTCTCTCTGTAAAGAAATTGCCGAATTTCACATTCCATGTGCTGCTAATAAAATGTATTTTGAAAGAGTAAGAGTGTGGTTGGGAGTCACTGTTGACAAAGACCAGAATGCACACGAGCTCTCCCCTTGGTCTCAATTCCGACATACCAAAGACCTTGAGATGGGGGTGGTGTGGGGGGCGGTACTGCCCCCTTGTGGAGGACATGTGAGTTTTTCCCAGAACTGAACTTCTGAGTGGGTTAAGGAAGAAGCCAAGCCATGATAGGGTTTATGGCCCAGTCCTACTGCAGTTTGCCAATATTCACCCCAGACAGAGGTGCACAGTTCTGGCTCCTGTCCCCAGACCCTCCTTGGGGCTGTGTCAGCTGCTCCAAACTAGAGAGAAAGAGAGGGCACTTAGAGGCAGAACTGAGTTTGAATCCTGCTTCTCACTACCTGGGTGACCCTGAGCAAATTAGCTTTTAAGCATGTTTCACCTATAAAGTAGATCACTATGATAATGAAAGAAAGGAGAGAAAAAGTGCAGTTCTCGGTGTTTTACTTTAAGGATCTTACGGACAAATACAGAAACTGGCTAGGCCCAGGATGGAGTTTCTGTCCTTAAAAACCTTGACGTGCAACAACTGCCTCTTTGGGAACAAGGATTTTGTTAGCAGGTGTATTAGTTGAGGATTGCCACAACACGAGTCCACAGACAAAGTGGCTTAACCAACAGAAACATATTAATATTTTCTCCGTTCTGGAGGCTGAAAGTCCAAGGTCAAGGTGCGGCCGCGTTGGTTTCTCCCGAGGCCTCTCTCCATGGCTTGTGTGATAGCTGGCCACCTTCCTGCTGGGTCCGCACGTGGTCTTTCCTCTGTACATGCACAGCCCTGCCGTCTGTCTCTACATGTCCTAACCTCCTCCTCTTATGAGGACACCTGTCATATTGGACTAGAGTGGACCCCAATGACCTCATTTAACTTTAATCACCTCTTCTTTAAAGGCCCTGTCTCCAAATACACTCACATGCTGAGGTCCTGGGGGTTAGGCCTTCAGCTTGTGAATTTGGGAGGGGACAGAATTCAGCCCATAACAGGAGGCAAAACAGAATCATGTTGGTGTTTGGAAAGGAGAGGCCTTTTGGAGAAGACAACAATGGCTAAGTAGATAGAAAAAAGGAAGGAGGCCAGGCGTGGTGGCTCACACCTATAATTCCAGCACCTTGGGAGGGTGAAGCAGGCAGATCACCTGTGACCAGGAGTTCGAGAGCAGCCTGATCAACATGGTGAAATCTTGTCTCTACTAAAAGATACAAAAATTAGCTAGGTGTGATGGTACATGCCTGTAATCCCAGCTACTCAGGAGACTGAGGCAGGAGAATGGCTTGAACCTGGGAGGTAGAGGTTGCAGTAAGCCAAGATTGCACCACGGCACTCCAGCTTGGGTGACAGAACAAGACTCCCTCTCAGAAAAAAGAAAAAGAAAAAAAGAAGGAGCTGGAGGATAAGGAGGCCGATTAAGAATGATTTTGAGCTTGTCTCATCAGTTCTCCACGAGGAAATTGGCTAGTTATTAAAGACTGCTGCAGGCTCGGCTTGTGGCCACTTGACCTCTTCGGCAGGGCAGCCCAGGTACTGGGATACGTACGGGGTCATCACCTACTATGTGCAAAGCCAAAGTGTGTACTTTTGCCCTCAGATGTGAGTTGTACCAAAAGCCACCTCCACCAGCCTGGGAATTCTGTCAGTGGAGACCACGTACAGTTCTTGCTTTTGCCCCACACCTTGTCAATGGGCTGCTCACTCACTGTCAGAGAAATGACCCTGATCTCATCTGAAAGACGAGAACAATCTTTTTATCACTTCTGTGCCACAAGAGGGCAGCAAACTACAAACTCTCCACGCCTTCAGCTGCCCAAAGGGAAGGTACTCTGGATCAGAGCAGCCTGCTTAGAAAATTTGGAACCAAAAGAACATTCCTCTTCCTGACCTTCATTTTCATCCAAATTCTACAATTTATTTTAGAGCAGGATTGTCCAAAGCACAAACACTGGCAAATGCCTCGAAGAACCCATCCAGATCAACAATGGAAGCTCGCTCTGCCCTGGGCGCTGCCAGAGGCCAGATGATGTGGGATCCCACAGTGAGCTAGTTCCAGCAGCCTGGCCCTGCCCCCACTTGCTCCTTTGAGCTAGGAAGACAGATAAATTGTCATGTAGCTGCACCCACCAAAGAGATGGGATAATAAGGAGCACAAGATGGGCCCAGAGCCAAGGGCAAGTGTCCCCTGCTACAGTCAGGACTTGGCCCCACTACTAGGCTGCAGAGAAGAGGCCTGGGTAAGGAAAGGTCTTGACCTTGTAGCTGTTGCATAATATACATTCTTCTCAAATAATAACGCATCCTAGACTTCTTCCTCTCTAGCTTGAGGGATTATAAACTCTGAGAGCAAAGGAAGGTGGAGTGGGGAGCACATCAGTCCTCTCCAGTGTCCTGTTGTCAGAGGTGATGGTGTGTGGGGAAGGCTGGGAAGGGACACTCATTCTTCCAGCCCCCCACCTGCTCCTCTGCAGTCCTCCCATCAGCCTTCATCTTTGCACACAACCATCACTTGGATTTCGTAGCTGGTTTTTTTAATTATTTATTTTTAGGATTCTTTTTTTTTTTTTTTTTTTTGAGACGGAGTCTCGCTCTGTCGCCAGGCTGGAGTGCAGTGGCGCTGTCTCAGCTCACTGCAACCTCTGCCTCCTGGGTTCAAGCAATTCCCCTGCCTCAACCTTCTGAGTAGCTGGGACTGCAGGCATGCGCCACCACATCCAGCTGGGTTTTGTATTTTCAGTAGAGATGGGATTTCACCATGTTGGCCAGGATAGTCTCGATCTCTTGACCTCAGAATCTGCCCACCTTGGCCTCACAAAGTGGTCTCCCAAAGGGATTATGGGATTATAGGCATGAGCTACTGCTCCCGGCTTTTTTTTTTTTTTGAGACAGAGTCTCTCTGTCTCCCAGGCTGGAGTGCAGTGGCATGATCTCAGCTCACTGCAACCTCCACATCCCAGATTCAAGCAATTCTCCTGCCTCAGCGTCCCTAGCAGCTGGGAATACAGGCGCATGCCACCATACCTGGCCAATCTTTTTATATTTTTAGTAGAGATGGTGTTTCACGGTGTTGGACAGGCTGGTCTCAAACTCCTGACCTCAAGTGATCCGCCCACCTCGGCCTCCCAAAGTGCTGGGATTATAAGCATGAGCCACAGTGCCCGGCTTCGTAGCTGTTTCAAGGGAACAAGAATGTGGCCCCATCAAGCTTGTCTGGCTAAGAAAAATGTCCTCTCCCTTCTGCACAGGTGTAAGCCTGACCCAGAGAGGAATGAGGATGGGCAGAAGGACAGAGGCAGAACCAGGCCTAGGAATGGGGGTGGAAGTATGAGCCTGGAACACAGTGGGGGTTGGGGGAGATGGTGGGGGTGCCCATTAGTGGCTGCGTCCAGAGTGTAAATGCCATTAAACAGAAAAGCAGCCTTTCCACCTCACCCCACCCCACATCCACACCCCAACAAAGAACTAAGCCACAGTCAGCCATAGCATGTCTCTTCTGAGAAGCTCAAACATGGAGGGGGAGGCATAGAGATTATTCTACCCTTTTGGAAGATGAGAAAATAGCCTCAGAGAAGTTGGAGTTTCCCCAGGCCCTCGTCCCTCTCAGGTTAAAGTGCAGTTTAATACAGCCTCCCCCATATCCAAATCCTCCGGCTCTCACCCCTGAGATGCTCCTCCTAGATCTAGGGGCAGCCCCAAGAGGGCCCCAGGTGAAAGCAGGAACGACCAGTCCACATGGACAACTCTAGCTTTCAAATTCTGGGTTTTTTACAAACCATTTAAATGAAGTTAGATTTTCAGTGAAAGAGGTAGGGGGGCAGCCGTGGACTCTGCTGAGGGGAAACTGGACTGGGGTCATTTTTTTTTTTTAATCACTGATCATCTCCAGGGCTGACTTTTTTGCTATGCACTTATCAGCACTTTCTGGATATGTGTGGAACTCAGATAAGAGAGTGCTTATCCACAGCAGGGAGCCAAGGAGAAAAGAAGCTGGATCTTCCTGTCCTGTCCCTGTAAGACTGAGGCTCCTCTCCTCAGTGGCCACCACCTCATGCCTGTCCCCCGCGGCCCCATATTGTCACCTTAAAGGGTGGCAGTGTCTTATTAAACATTTTCAAGTTAAAAATAACTTTCTTCCCGGGCACGGTGGCTCACGCCTGTAATCCCAGCACTTTAGGAGGCCGAGGCAGGCGGATCATGAGGTCAGGAGCTTGAGACCAGCCTAGCCAACATGGCGAAACCCCATCTCTATAAAAAATACACAAATTAGACGGGCATGGTGCTGCTCACCTGCACTCCCAGCTACTCGGGAGGCTGAGGCAGGAGAATTGCTCGAACATGGAAGCGGAGGTTGCATTAAGCCGAGATGGCATCACTGTACTCCAGCCTGGGCAACAGAGTGAAACTCCGCCTCAAATAATAATAATAACCTTCTACTACAACAGGAGCAAATATAAGAATTTCTACAACAGTAGAAATTGGAAAAAAATAAGAAAATTAAGAATAATAAATTTTTTTTTTTTTTGAGACGGAGTTTCGCTCTTGTTACCCAGGCTGGAGTGCAATGGCGCGATCTCGGCTCACCGCAACCTCCGCCTCCTGCAAACCCCATACCTCTCTTACTGGCACTGCTTGCTGTGTAGTTAGGGCCCCAGGCCCTGCAGTGTCACACCTTCTGGTTGGTCCAGCTTCTCCTCGAGAGTGAGGGGAGCACCTGGCTATACACCGCCACAGGCGCTGGCGGCAGGGTCATCTTTTCAAACAGAAAACATCAATACCCTACAGCCACGCTGGCCTGTGGGCTGGGGAAGGTTTGGAAAGGGAAATACAGGTTGTGTCAAAGCACCAGGCCCCACCCAGAAGTTTTGCAAAGGGCGACTTGGAGTAAGAAGAGCAGGTGGGGAGTGAGTCCACCCTGCGCCGCCACCAGGAAAGCACCTGCCCCCGCCCTTCAGCTGGCTCTTCCCAGGTCACTTTCCCTCATACAAAGAGTGTGTGCTCTCCCTTCCCAGCTCCCCTCACCTCTTTCCCACACAGCTCCCAGCTGGGGCTCCCCCAAGTGCTTGTGGGCCAAAGGGCCACTTTCAGGAGTGTTTACAAATCAGCCCAGTTGGAGGCCACTCACACCAAATCCGGGAATATTTACCTTGGGCTCAGGATCCCATAGTTCCCGTCTTCCAGAACCACATTCCCCAGGCTACCCAGTGAAGATCCCCGGGGGCTCGGACTCCCAAACTCTCCCAACATTCTATTCAGACACCAAGTATTTCATCTTTTTTAAAAGCAAGAAAGACCAAGGCTAGTTTCCTTCCTCCTCCCGTCTGTTCCCTGCCCCTCTCCTGGGCCCACTCCGCCCCAGCATCATTGGCTCACTGCAGGCCCGCATGCCTCCCGTGACCTAACCCTGGATCTGGCCTGTCTGTGTCGGGCCTCCCAATCTTCCGGGGCGTCTTTGTTATCTTACCTCTGGCTCTGGCGCAAATATCACACCCTGGATGCCTCATGACTAAAAACTCTCCACTTTCCCCAAGCCCTTTCCCTGTTTTCCTTAGAAATTCCAGCATATGGCCAGGCACCATGACTCACACCCGTAATCTCAGCACTTTAAGAGGCCAAGGCTGGCAGATCACCTGAGGTTAGGAGTTCAAGACCAGCCTGGCCAACATGGTGAAACCCTGTGTCTACTAAAAATACAAAATTAGCTGGGCACGATGGTACATGCCTGTAGTTTTAGCTACTCATGAGGCTGAGGTGGGAGAATTGCTTAAATCCAGGAGGTAGAGGTTGCAGTGAGCCTGGATCATGCCACTCCACTCCAGCCTGGGCAACAAGAACAAAACTCCATCTCAAAAAAAAAAAATCCAGCATTACTGTCCACTGCTCTCAAGCAGAAAGGGTCAGAACTCAGGGCAAGGCACCCTGCAGAACTGAAAATTCTCCCACACTCACCTCCTCAGCATTCCCAGCCCAGAGTTCTCACTTGGATTCATGCAGAGAACAGACAGCCAGTTTACGTGGGTGCATATCCTCTACTGTTGTTCTTCCGGGTCCCCCACCAGTATGTCTGCACCAGCTCCTTCAGATGGGAAGCCTCCATCATGCCAGCTCTACAGTGGCCTCCCTAGCAAGGGGCTTCTTTTTTTTTTGTTTTGTAGGCAGAGTCTCACTCTGTCACCAGGCTGGAGTGCAATGGTGCCATCTTGGCTCACTGCCACCTCCACCTCCCAATTTAAGCGATTCTCCTGCCTCAACCAAATAGCTAGGATTACACACCCGTGCCACCACACCAACTAGATTTTGTAACTTTAGTAAAGACAGGGTTTCACCATGTTGGCCAGGGTAGTCTCGATCCCTTGACCTCATGATCCACCCCCCTTGGCCTCCCAGAGTGCTGGGATTACAGGTGTGAGCCATTGCCACCTGCCAGGCTTCGTTTTATTTGAGAGAAAGAGTACCAATACTGCTCCTGTCTCTTACCACCATGGCTATGGCCCTCCTGCCCACTCCCCAACTCAGCCAGCCCCTGGCCAGGCTTTGCCTGCAGCCGGCTCAGACCGGGAAGGCATGAATGTCCTGCTGGTGTGAGCGAGATGTTCCAGGCACCTCTAAGACCCAGTAAGTAGCACTGCCCTGAGCTTCTTGGGGTCAGCTCCCACGATGGAGTGCAGTTGGCCCCTGGAGAGCTGCCTGTGAGGGCTGGCATAAGCAGCATCAGGACCAGGCTGCAGGCCATTTGGCTGCCACCCTGGCCCTGCCAGGGCTCTGAGACCCCACACCACACACAGCCTGGCTCTTGAGCCCATCTCAGCATCAAGGCTTCAGGTGGGGGCCACTGGGGTGGCAGCGGGGCCTGTGCTTGAGGATGAAGACCCAAGAATGAGGAAATCCCACCTCCTTCCATGAACTCTACACCCACGCCGGTCCATCACAGCCCCTCCCAGAAGCCCTATCCCACCCACCCACCAGAACGAAGTCATGCAGGAGGCTCTGGGGGTTCCCCCTGCTGCCTGGATCCAGTCTAAACCCCTTGGCTGCCTCTCAAGGCCCCATAGGCCAGCCCTTCCTGGCTGCAGGTCAGGTGCCCCACTGCCCCCCAGGATATGAGGAGCTCCCAGGCCTTTGCACACCCAATTCCCTCTTCAGAAATGCCTTTCCGCCCTCAAAGGTGCTCACAGCGGGGACAGTAGCAGCCTCTCTGAGTGGGTTGTTGTGAGGCTCAGTTAACAACTGTAAAATTCTCAGAAGCGGGCCTGCCCCTTTTGTAAGCAAATGTCAGCTAGTATTTTATTAACCACACCAACCAGAGTGAACCCTTCCTTTTCTGAGCCCTGGCCCTCCTCATGGTCACCAGCCAGAAGCTTCTGAAATGCGCCTCTGTTCCATGGACTCCAAGTTTGCTTTGACCATTTTGGACACGTGGACCAGTGGGGGGCACAGCTGCTTCTGTGCAGGGCTCGGCCACTGGGCAGAACCCCACCCTCTGCCATGAACATGAAAGAGAAGCCCAGCTTCATACTTTATGCTTTCTTTATTTCTTTATATCTTTATTTTATTTTTTGGAGACGTGGTTTCACCATGTTGGCTAGGCTGGTTTCCAACTCCTAACGTCAAGTGATCCGCCTGCCTCAGTCTCCCAAAGTGCTGGGATTACAGGCATGAGCCACCACGCCTGGCCTATATTCTATGCTTTATAAAACACATTTGCATCTATTTCTGCTTTGTGGGTTAGCCAGGCAGAAATCATCATTGCCATTTTCCAGTCGGGGCCCCTGACACTCAGAGCCATGGAGTGCCGTACCCGGGCCACACGGCAGTTGAGTGGCCGAGGCAGGCTTCGAATCCAGCTCTGCTTTGATCCCAGGCCCAGGACTTCTTCCTCAGCACCACGCTGGGTCACAACCAGTTAAGTGCGTCTCCCTCTTTCTGAAAAGCAGCTCAGATGCCAGAGGAATGAGAGACGGCCACACAATGAAAACCAGACGCCCTGCCCCTCGTCCCTGGACCAGCTCCCAGGAAAGGGAGGACAGCTGGCTGATATGTGGCCTCTGTGGCCCGCCCTGCCCATGAGCTCAGCTCTGGCAGAAAGAGCTCCTCACTAGGGAAGGCCTGGTGAGCCCCTTGGCCTGGGAAAACCTCTCCACAGAGCCAGGGCCAGACCACAGGGAAGCCGAACGCCAGAGGTCAGAACGAGGAGTGCCCAAGGCTGACCGCATTGCCATTAACCCTCTGTACTTTCACAGTCCTGCAAACTAGGGGCTGTGCCTGCTTTTCAGATGAGAAAACCGAGGTTTGGAGAAATGTGATGTTCACGCTAGCAAGTGGGGATGCCACGGTGTGTATGTATCATTACAGCTGCACCTTCAGGCCGGTGCTGGGAAGCTCATAGTGGGGGGTTCAGGGGGCTCTCCCTGTAGCTGCCTTGAGGGCAGAGACCACCTCTGCCTTCTCATAGCCATTCCCCGGCACCATGCCCTATAAATATCTGTGAAATGAAAGAACTAATCCCTAGGTGCCTCCCTCACTTATCCCGAGGAAGGCGGGATTACAGGTGCTTCGACCCCGGTTGCAAAGGTGCATGGTTGGGACAAGCCCACCCTGAGGCCTGGGAAACACAGCCAGCCTACACCACCCCTCCTAACCCCACAGCCTATAGGGCAACCCCATCCGCGCCAGCCACTTCAGGGGGTTGGGGTCTCCTTGCCCTCGCTCCCTCCCTTGCCTTTGAGGACAAGAGCTCAGTCACTGGTGAAGCTCTCAGGGCCTGCAGGAAGAGAGAGGTCAAGGCTTCACGAAGAATTGGGGTGGAAGGAGCAAATGTGGGGGTGGTGAGAATCTGAGAACAGAACAGGGGGATACAGGAGGACACACCTGGGGGCCCCTAGTCACTGGCTCAGTGCACAAGGTGCTGCTGCCTTTAGGAAAGCCTGTGGGGCTGAGGGCAGAGCCAGGCTGTGTGGAGCAAGGGAGGTTGTGGCAGGGCTCAGGCCTGTGTGGGTGCTTGTGGGGTGGGATCCAAGTCCATGAGCCCAGGCAGAGGAATCATTCACATTCATTTAACAAACATAACAACAGCCATGGCCACAAAGCAGAAATCACAATGAAACTGAACTCCACCCAATCCCAACCCGCCAGCTGCTGGCCGGGAGAGCTCAGCATGCAGAGCTCAAAAAGACCCGGAATTAAACAGTGGCCCCGGGGCCTGGCTGTGCCCGCCTCCCTCCTACCCCCCAACAAACCCCATTCTCCAGTCCCTGGCCGCTCTTCCTCCTCCCAAGACCGTAACCCTCACTGCCCCAGCCCCGCCTCCTTTGACCCCACTTTCATGCCTTTTGTAGTGTCCCATGGACTCCCAAGTGAAACCCCAACGCCTGGCCCTGCGCTGGGGTCCCAGCCTTGTGAGCGCTCAGCGCCTCTGTGCCACATGCCCGCTTCCTCCGACCACCAAGCCCCACCCTCTTCCCTCTGCCCACAGCTCTTCCTCCCCGCTTCAGTCACTGACAAAGCTCACTCTGGGCCACCTTCTGCGACCCCCTCACCCGGTGATCCCTCCAACACCCCGGAATCTGTCCTTCCTGGAAACTGTCACCGTTGCAATGAGCATCTGTCTCCCCCACTAGACAGCATTCCAGCACTAACAGGCATGGCGCATAGTAGGGCCTTCTTATGTGAAAGAACAGTGGACAGGCCAGGCACGGTGACTGTAATCCCAGCACTTCCGGAGGCCGAGGCGGGCAGATCATGAGGTCAGGAGATCCAGATATTCCTGGCCAACATGGTGAAACTCCATCTCTACTAAAACACAAAAAATTAGCTGTGCCTGGTGGTGGGCTCCTGTAGTCCAGCTACTCAGGTGGCCGAGTCAGGAGAACCGCTTGAACCCTGGAGGCAGAGGTGGCGGTGAGCTGAGATTGTGTCACTGCACTCCAGCCTGGGCAACAAGAGCAAAACTCCACCTAAAAAAAAGAAAAGCCTGTAATCCCAGCACTTTGGGAGGCCAAGGCCGGTGGATCACGAGGTCAAGAGATCAAGACCATCCTGGCCCACATGGTGAAACCCCTGTCTCTACTAAAAAATACAAAAATTAGCTAGGTGTGGTGGCACATGCCTGTAGTTCCAGCTACTCAGGAGGCTGAGGCAGGAGAATTGCTTGAACCTGGGAGGCGGAGGTTGCAGTGAGCTGAGATCACGCCACCGCACTCCAGCCTGACGCCTGGCGACAGAGCGAGACTCTGTCAAAAAAAGAAAAAGAAAAGGAAAGAGAGAGAGGAAGGAACGAACGAACGAACGAATGAACAGTGGACAGAGGCTCCTGACCTCTCCCGGCTCTGACCTTGCTTCCTCCCATGAGGTCTATCCCAGCCCTCACCAGACCCAGCCCAAAGACACCTCCTCCAAGAAGCCTTCTGCACCCACTCAGAAGTGGCGTTTTTTTCCCTCTGAGCAGTTCTTACGGGACTTCCCATGAACTGCGGTCAGATTTGTCTATCTGTCTCCCCATTCAACTGTGAGACCCTTGAGGCAGAATCAAGCCCCCTGGCCCAACCCACAGCAGTGTCCTCCCACACCAGCCCAGCAGCACCAGCCTACGCCCTCTAGGGAGCTTTAATTCCTCCCATCACTTAACGAGCTCTCACAGCCCCTCTGATGTGGAGGCTGATAGCCTCCATCAGCCCCAGTATACAGATAAGACCTCTGAGGCTTAGAGAAGAAAAGCGGAAATTTCGGCACCCTTCCACATGTCTGCATCCTCGGCGCTGTGTAGACTTGGGGACAGAATCCCAGAAGTGCCCGCCTTAGGGCCTGAACTTTTCACATGAAAGTCCCTCACTGAAGAGGAAAGAAACAGAGACAAAGAGGACTTCATTACTTTAATCCAAGCCCACGGACGCCAGGATCTGGTCCACCAGATTCTCCGGGCTGCAGCCGGCAGGGAGATGAGGGTGGGATTCAGGCCCTGCTCGGGGGGGGTGGGGCTGGGTTGTGGGGTACAGTCTGCTGGGGCAGGGCCCTGAGTGGGGCACCAGGGAGGACCTGAAGGCTCTGATGGCACCCTGACCAGGTGGGAGACCCTGTCTCTTTAAAAAAAAAAAAAAGATTGGGGGGCCGAGTTGGGCAGATCACGAGATCAGGAGATCAAAGCCATCCTGGCTAACATGGTGAAACTCCGTCTCTACCAAAAATACAAAAAATTAGCAGGGCGTGGTGGTGGGCACCTGTAATCCCAGCTACTCGGGAGACTGAGACAGGAGAACCACTTGAACCCGGGAGGCAGAGGTTGCAGTGAGCCAAGATTGTGCCACTGCATTCCAGCCTGAGCAACAAAGAGCGAAATTCCATCTCAAAAAAAAAAGAGGCCAGGCACAGTGGCTTTACACCTGTAATCCCAGCATTTTGGGAGGCCAAGGTGGGCGGCTCACAAGGTCAGGAGATCTAGACCATCCTGGCTAACATGGTGAAAACCCGTCTCTACTAAAAATACAAAAATTAGCTGGTCGTGCTGGCACACACCTGTAGTCCCAGCTACCGGGGAGGCTGAGGCAGGAGAATAGCTTGAACACGAGAGGTGGAGGTTGCAGTGAGCCAAAATCGTGCCACTGCACTCCAGCCTGGCAACAGAGCAAGACTCTGTCAAAGAAAGAAAGAAAGAGAGAAAGAGAGGGAGAGGGAGGGAGGGAGGGAGGGGAAGGAAGGGAACGAAGGGGACCAAAATAGAAGGAGCTTCAGGTGGGGGGAAGAAGGATCAGAATTAAATTCCATTTCACCCAGCAACAGTTGTTGAGACTCGTGGTGTACCAAGATTCTATGAACAGCAAGGAGGACTCAGCCTCAAGATGAGGACGCCTGATGGAGGCAGGGACCAGTGGGGCTGGAGGAGGAGGGACTCAGCAAGGCGGGTGTAGAAGTGAGTTTGGACAATGGACTCAGCAGGGTGGGTGTAGACAGTGGGTTTGGATGTAGACAGTGGGCTTGGGCAACTTCCTGAGCGCCTCGGTTTCTCCATCATTAAAATGGGGGCAGGAGCAGTGCCTACCTCCAAGGATCATAGCAAAGGTTAAATGAGATACTGCATTTAGCACAAGGCCTGGAAGAACGGAGGTGTTGTCATCGCTGTTGTTGTCAGGATGGGACACTGAGTATTTAGTAAGCGCCACACACCACTCTGAGCCCTGGATACATCCTCCCCACTGACACTCCCAGACCACCCAGAAGTGTGGTTGGAGGGTGAAAGGTTCAGAGCCCATCATCCATTCAGTAAATATTTCATAAGCACCTACTGGGTAGCTGGGGCCTGGAGAATCGAAGGTGAGCATGCAGCTTACATTCTATAGGGAGAGACAGATAATACACAAGGAAACACATAAGTGAAATCATTTGAGATGGTGACCAAGGCGATGAAGGGAAGAAAGCCAGACCCCAAGATCCCGAGGTGTGGGAGAGGGTACCCCACGGTGATCAGAGAAGACTCACCTATGATAAGAAGAAGGTGCAATCAGGAAACAACCTGGAGGAGGGGGCGCAGGCAACAAGATAAAAGCCATAGCTGTTCCAAGGGTGTTCCATGCACCCTGGAGGTAAGGAGGCCAGTGTGGCCACAGGGTGCTGGAGGGGTACCGTGATCGTGACACAAGATGAGGTTGGAGAGACAGGTGGGAACAGGTCACATGAGGTCTGGAGTTTTATTCTAAGTGTTATGGGGAGCCAAGAAGAGTTTACACAAAGAAGTGGCATGACCTGATTTACTTTTTTTCTTTTTCTTGAGACGAAGTCTCACTCTGTCACCCAGGTTGGAGTGCAGTGGCGCCATCTCCGCTCACTGCAACCTCCGCCTCCCAGGTTCAAGCGATTCTCCTACCTCAGCCTCATCAGTAGCTGGGATTATGGGCACCTGCCACCACACCCCGCTAATTTATTTTTATTTTTAGTAGAGTCGGGGTTTCACCATGTTGGCCAGGATGGTCTCGATCTCTTGACCTTGTGATCTGCCCTCCTCGGCCTCCCAAAGTGCTGGGATTACAGGGGCAAGCCACTGTATCCCACCCTGATTTACATTTTTAAAAGATCACTGTGAACCGGGCATGGTGGCTCACGCCTGTAATCCTAGCACTTTGGGAGGCCAAGGTGGGTGGATCAGCTGAGGTCAGGAGTTCAAGGCCATCCTGGCCATCATGGTGAAACCCCATCTTTAAATTAAAAAAAAAAAAAAAAAGATCACTGTGGGGAGAACAGACTTCATGGGGGCACTGTGGATGGCAACCTTGACCTTGGACATGAATCCCTTGCTGAGCCAGAGGTAGCCCCTCCCCCAGGCCCTGCCCGCTGCCGGGCCCCTGGGGAACAGGTTGCTTAAACTTTGTCTCCTGCCTAACCAGGGCGTCTCCATTTCCATCCTCTGGGCCTGGGGGATGCGTATTCTCCAGCTATCATATTTTCTGGTATTACAAATCCACCCAGGAAAGACCCACAAGTGACTCCAGAGGAAAGCAAATAGTGGCCAGCAGTGCTTGTTTTTCAGCTTTTATAAGCCCCACAGCTGCATCAAGTTCAGAGCATAAGTGCACTGAACTGTTTGCTGCTAAGATGTTGCGTGCATTTACAGCTGAGCAATAACGGCAAGGACAGAGCGACGCTCGGCGGCTCAGAACAGCAGGAAGACTCCTAGACTGAGCACCCCAGGACCTGGAACCAGTCCTAACTCTCTATGCAACCTCTGATCAATTACAGCTCCTCTCTAGGCCTGAGATCTCTTCTCCAGAGCAGAGGATGGAGTGAGCAGCTCTTCCCTACCGCCCTTCCACTTCCTTCCAGGGCAGAGACTAGAGTCTAGAATTCCCAGGAGTTCAGATCTGGGGCAAGCCAGAGGCAGCTGCTGAGACCATCCAAGCTGTCCTCTTGCACTGGGAAATTTTTGAAACATTAACCCATACCATCTTTTCTCTTATGTTCCTTTCTTCTCTTAGTGCTTCCCCTGATTCTGGAGGCCAAGGCAGCCCCAGGAAAAGGCTGTGGTAGAGGAATGGGGAGTCTTTTCCTAGCTGTACAGTTAAAAAGCCCAGACCTTTGGAGGAATGGAAAGGCCTGCGGGTGCTGGTTTTGTGTAAGAGCCAGGTTTCCAGAGCCCCCACCACACCTCCAGACAAGAAAAGGATTCCCAGGGCAGCCAGGAGGTAAAGAGCAAGAGTTACTGAGTGTTGCTCCCTGCAGATACCAGTGACCGATTTAAAAACAATGATAAGGCCAGGATGGTGGCTCATGCCTATAATCCCAACACTTGGGGAAGCTGAGGTGGGCGGATCACCTGAGGCCACGAGTTCGCCAGCCTAGCTAACGTGATGAAACTCCACCTCTACTAAAAATACAAAAATTCACCAGATGTGATGGCGCTCGCCTATAATCCCAGCTGCTAGGGAGGCTGAGACAGGAGAATCACTTGAACCCAGGAAGGGTGGCTGTACTGAGCCAAGATCGTGTCACCACACTTCAGCCTGGGTTTCAGAACGAGACTCCGTCTTTAAAAAAAAAAAAAAACTATGATAAATAAGACTCACTAAACGTTGGTCTCCTTTCTATTATCACCACGCACCAGCAATTCTAAACAATGTCTGTGACAAAACACTGCTACCTGAAAAGTTTCCCTAAGTTCTAAGTCATTTGCTGCAGTTACTGTTTGTTGAGTTTTAATAACATATATGCAGCCAAGCACAGTGGTCACTTGAGGTCAGTGGTTCAAGACCAGCCTGACCAACATGGTAAAACCCCGTCTCTACTAAAATTACAAAAATTAGCTAGGCATAGTGGCTCATACCTGTAATCCCAGCACTTTGGGAGGCTGAGAAGAAGAATTGCTTGAGCTCAGGAGTTTGAGACTAGCCTGGATAACATGGTAAAAGCCTGTCTCTACCAAAACTTTTAAAAAGCCACACATGGTGGCATACACCCGTAGTCCCAGCAACTGGGGAGGCTGAGGCAGGAGAATTGCTTGAACCCAGGAGGCGGAGGTTGCAGTGAGCCGAAATCGTGCCATTGCATTCCAGCTTGGGCGACAAGAGCGAAACTCCGTCTCAAAAAAAAAAAGAAAAACTGAAAATGATGACTGTCTGCATTTCTTTTATGACCTTTATTCTTATTCATTTCATTTCACCATTATTACTGAGAACAATCCTGGTTTTTTGTTTGTTTGTTTGAAACTTTTTTTTTTTTTTTTTTTGAGACGGAGTTTCGCTCTTGTTACCCAGACTGGAGTGCAATGGCGCCATCTTGGCTCACTGCAACCTCCGCCTCCTGGGTTCAGGCAATTCTCCTGCCTCAGCCTCCTGAGTAGCTGGGATTACAGGCACGCACCACCATGCCCAGCTAATTTTTTTTGTATTTTTAGTAGAGACGGGGTTTCACCGTGTTGATCAGGATGGTCTCAATCTCTTGACCTCGTGATCCACCTGCCTCGGCCTCCCAAAGTGCTGGGATTACAGGCTTGAGCCACCACGCCCGGCCGAAACTTTTTTTTTTTTTGAGATGGAGTTTCACTCTTGTTGCCCAGGCTGGAGTGCAGTGGCCCAATCTCGGCTTACCTCAACCTCTGCCTCCCAGGTTCAAGCGATTCTTCTGCCTCATCCTTCTGAATAGCTGGTATTGCAGGCACACACCACCACACCCGGCTAATGTTTTGTATTTTTAGTAGAGATCGGGTTTCTCCATGTTGGTCAGGCTGGTCCGGAACACCCGACCTCAAGTGATCTGCCCGCCCCAGCCTCCCAAAGTGCTGAGATAATAGGCGTGAGCCACCACGCCTGGCAATAATCCTGGTTTTCTAGAGTAAGGGACTGTTAAAAAAGGATCCTCCCCAGTTGTCCAACTCTCAGGGTAAGCTACTAGAGAATCCTTAGTGAGGTGGCAGAGTGCCCGAGTGGGTTTGAAGAGTCTGAGAAAAGAGAGAAGAGCCCTCCAAGAACAGGCTGGGCGCAGTGGCACAGCCTGCAATCCCAGAACTTTGGAGGCTTAGGTGGGCAGATCACCTGAGGTCAAGAGTTCAAGACCATCCTGGCCAATATGGTGAGACCCCATCTCTACTAAAAATACAAAAATTAGCTGGGCATGGTGGTGGGTGCCCGTAATCCCAGCTACTCAGGAGGCTGAAGCAGGAGAATCCCTTGAACCAGAGAAGCAGAGATTGCTGTGAGCCAAGATCATGCCATTGCACTCCAGCCTGGGCAACAAGAGCAAAACTCCATCTCAAAAAAATAAAAAATCAAATAAAACTATTTATATTTGTTATAAAAATAAAAAGAAACACAGGGATAAAGGGAAGTTCTGTTTCATTTTGTGAACACCTACATTTGAGACCCTAAATCATTCTGTACACCCTGATGAACCAAAAATGACAAGGTGCCCAGATAAAACAGCATCAGGCCATCGGCCAAGGGAGCAGACCAGGGCCTTGCCAGTCTCCTCTGGGCAGAGCCTACCTGGGCCACAGACCATTCAGGCCTAAAGGAGCCCCTGGTTGCCTTCTCTACCCCCTCCATGGGTGCACAGGGCAACTGCAGCCCCCCCCAAAACACCCTCAGCATTCAGCAGCCGAGCCCTCCATGATCCAAGTCTGCTGATAACGCCAGCTCCACTCCATACAACATACCCTTAGGGCACTGGCCACAGTGGGGGCAGATGGGTCTCGGCCATGACCTGCCAAATCTATAAGTGGGAACAGGCTCAGGGCAGGGAAGGAGGAAGAGGGCAGCCGGGCACAGAGGGCAGGACCTGGGTGACTCACCCACAGAACAAAGAATGTGCAGAAGTAAGCGAGAAAGTGAGCTGGCGTCCCGGCCAAGGTCACCCAGCGAGCAATCATGTCATTCTGCTGTCAGCCCCAAATCTGCTGCCCAAATCCCCAGCGTCAGCCTGTGAAATGGAGGAGAGCCAGTTTCCATCCTGCAGGACAGGGACTTCTGTCCCGCTTCACTGTCCCCACCCCTCAGAGGGAGCTCATCCTAAGGCAAAGATCTCGCCAGTTCTGCCGGTGGCCTTGGGAAGGCACATTCCGCAGCTCCCACCCTGCTCCATCTTAGACTTGCAGCTTAAGGAGCACGAGAAAGTGCCCAGATCCCCAACAGGTCCCAGCCTGCCCCTGCCCTCCCTGAAACCCTGGGCTCCATCTGCAGAAACAGGGAAAGCCAGGTCCCTGCGTGCCAGGGTACAGCTCACAGCTGGTTGTGGTGGGGGTGCCCACAGGATGCCACTTCGCAGCCCAGAAGGACACCCATATGCTGGGCAGACGTGAACAACTCTCCAGATTCTCAATATGCTGCTCACATCCTAGTTTGTGGGCAGAGTGACAAACTGGGAAAGGGACCAAGATCCCTGTGGAAAATCGGAACCGTTGACAGCCACACTCCCCCACCTCTCACACCTTCCCACTCCTGCTTCCCAGCCCTGGAGTATTACCACCAACAGCCACTCTGGAGTGGGAGCTGAAGGGTTTCCAGGCTCAGGAGAGTCATTCCAAATGAAGAGTGGTCTTTCCTCTAAATCCAGGCACCTCTCCCACAGAAAGAGTCCCCAGGGTGGGAAGAGGAACACACGTTGCTGTGTGGTTTGTAATGGCAGAAAAACTAGGGGAAAAAACGCAAACATCCATCAATAAGGCAATGGAAAATTAAATTATGTTACATCCCTGCAAAGACGATATTACATCCATGCAAAGGGATATACCACAGCATGAAAATTATCAAAGGTGGCTGGGCGCAGTGGATCACACCTGTAATCCCAGCACTTTGGGAGGCTGAGGCAGGCGGATCACCTGAGGTCAGGAGTTCAAGACCAACATAGTGAAACCCTGTCTCTACTAAAAATACAAAAAAAGTAGTCAGGCATGGTGGCACATGCCTGTAGTCCCAGCTACTTGGAAGGCTGAGGCAGGAGAATTGCTTGAACCCAGGAGGCGGAGGTTGTAGTGAGCCGAGATCCTGCCTGCACTCAAGCCTGGGTGACAAGACTGAAACTGCATCTCAAAAAAAAAAGCAGCCAGGTACAGTAGCTCATGCCTGTAATCCCAGCACTTTGGGAGGCCAAAACAGGCAGATCACCTGAGGTCAGGAGTTCAAGCCCAGCCTGACCGACATGGAGAAACCCCAACTCCTGGGTGTGGTGGCAAGTGCCTGTAATTCCAGATACTTGGGAGGCTAAGGCAGGAGAACTGTTTGAACCCAGGAGGTGGAGGTTGTGGTGAGCCGAGATCATGTCATTGCACTCCAGCCTGGGCAACAAGAGCAAAACTCCATCTCAAAAAAAAAAAAGAAGAAAAAAGAAAAAGAAAATGAGCCAGATGTGGTGGCACACACCTGCAGTCCCAGCTACCCAGGAGGTTAAGGCAGGAGGATCCCTTGAGCCCAGAAGTTTGAGGCTGCAGTGAGCCATGATCACACCACTGCACTCCAGCCTAGATGACAGAATGAGATCCTGTCTCAAAAAATATTAGGCCAGGTGCAGTGGCTCACTATAATCCCAGCACTTTGGGAGGCCAAGGCAGGTGGATCACTTGAGGTCAGGAGTTCAAGACCAGCCTGGCCAACATGATGAAACCCTGTCTATACTAAACATACAAAAAATTAGCCAGACATGGTGGCAAACGCCTGTAGTCCCAGCTACTCAGGAGACTGAGGCACAAAAATTGCTTGAATCTGGGAAGCAGAGATTGCAGTAAGCCCAGATCATGCCACTGCACTCCAGCCTGGGCAACAGAACGAGACTCCACCTCAAAAACTAATAATAATAATTTTGACCCTAAAAATAGATTATACGTTTGGTTCACATAATTTAAACTTTATTTCATTTGCATACAAATACATAATAGTTGAACTAAAATGCACTTTACTCGTTGAAATTATGTTATCAATATCCATTAATTATAATTTTGAGATTTTCTTTTTGTATTTTGGAGGCAGCAGATACACGACCATTTCTGAGGCCCTCTAAAGGCTCACAGGCCCTTGGCATGTGGCTGGTGGACAGAAAGGATGGAATGTCCAGAGGCTGCCAGGCTCTTCTTAGGAGGTCCCTGGGTCAATCAATGCAGGGGTCAGCCCAGGAGCCACCAAGGCAGAAGAGAATGAACCAAACCCATAAGGAAAAGTCTGCTCTGCTAAGAGTGATTTCCTGAGTACTAGAAGAGCCAGATGCTCAGGGAGGAGGGAGGAGGCTGACCTCTACAGCTTGCCCCAGGAGCTGACCCAAGCTTGTGGCCCGACTAGTCCTCCCCCAGCAACCCAGCTGGATGGATAGGCTCAGAACAGCCAGCCCAGGCCACCAACCTGTTTTCTGGGCTACGCTGGGACTTGCAGCCAGCCAGCTGCCAGCACGCTGCACCCCAGCTTCCTGCTCATTAGAATACACCAAACACTGAACCCAGGGATGAGCATCCGGCCTCAACCAGTGGCTTCTGGCAGTATGGGCGGGGGCTACTGCTGGTCTACCCCCTCCCACCTGCCATTGTCACCAGACCTCTAGATGGGGACATGGGCGGGGCTCCTCAAGGAGCACTGAACATAGCTCAACAACCTGGCACACACATGTGCACCCATGATACCCCATACATGGGGGAGGGGCCAGCAGATCTAGGGTCTTGTAGTCCAAACACCCAGGAGAGGCTTCCAGGCCCCTTGGCACCCTCCCGCCCTCTGGCTCTGGCAAGGGTCTTTCCCCTGCTCCATTTTCAAAGGCCAGAGCCAGGCACAAGGTGCTCACGTCATCCCAGCTGGAGTCTGGGCAAGAGGTGAGCTCGGAGCAGGCTCCCCAGCCAGTGCCCCAGCTGGAAGTTTCAGCCACCCAAGGACCAGGGCTCCCCCAGAGCCAGGCACAGCCAACACAGGATCTGGGCACAGGGTTTGGCAGGAGCTATTCCGATTCACTGCCATCATCATGGTGCTAATAACCACGTGACTTGCCTTCCCCCTGAACAGTTTGTCTTTGCACAGTGACCAGGTAGGTAACTGACCACATGCGGCCAGACACAGCAGCTCCCAGCCCTTTCCACATGCTAAGTGAGGCTTGAGGGTTGGAACTCACAGTGTATAGAGTTTAAAGATTTGAGGAGCAGGTGTTAGAGTTGAAGAAGCTCTGAGTTCAAGCTGGGCGTGGTCGCTCACGCCTGTAATCCCAGCACTTGGGGAGGCTGAGGCAGGAGAATCACCTGAGGTCAGGAGTTCAAGGCCAGCCTGGCCAACATGGTGAAACCCCGTCTCTATTAATAATACAAAAATTGGCCGGGCGCGGTGGCTCACGCCTGTAATCCCTGCACTTTGGGAGGCCAAGGAGGGTGGATCACGAGGTCAAGAGATTGAGATCACCCTGGTCAACATGGTGAAACCCCATCTCTACTAAAAATACAAAAAATTAGCTGGGCGTGGTGGCGCGTGCCTGTAATCCCAGCTACTCAGGAGGCTGAGGCAGGAGAATTGCCTGAACCCAGGAGGCGGAGGTGGCGGTGAGCCGAGATCGCGCCACTGCACTCCAGCCTGGGTAACAAGAGCGAAACTCTGTCTCAAAAAAAATTAAGATATTTTGTAATAATAATAATACAAAAATTAGCCAGCCATGGTGGCACATGCCTGTAATCCCAGCTATTCGGGAGGCTGAGGCAGGAGAATCACCTGAACTCAGGAGGCAGAGGTTGCAGTGAGCCAAGATCATGCATTGCACTCCAGCCTGGGCAACAAGAGCTAAATTCCCATCTCCAAAAAAAAAAAAAAGCTCTGAGTTCTCACTAAGTTCCAAGCCTTGACTAACATACTTTTTGCCTAGCTATCTCAAGTAGAGGGTCAGAGAAGCAGGAGTTTTGCAGGCTTCTGGGGCAGGGGAGAGAAACACCCACCATCACCAAGCAGAGGGCTCTCAAGGGCCAAATGGAAGAGCCCGTCTGGGACACTTGGTGGTGGCAGTCAAGGCAGATTCAGAGCATATCTCCAGCCTCGCACCTGAAAGGCCGGTGCCCGCTGGCACCCCAGGCCCCCTCCGTACCTGTGCTCTCATCTGTTCCATGCCAGTCAGACCATGGCCAGGTCCCCTCCTGAGCCCGGGCCCCCTCCATGTGGCTTCCTCCTCCTGGCACATCCCTCGCTTCACCCCAGTCACCAGCACCAACCATCCACCACAGGCCAGCTCAAATGCCAGCCCTCCACAAGCCCTCTCTCCTCTGCCCTGCTACCTTTCTTGGGGCAGCCGCCTTTTTTTTTTTTTTTTTTTTTTAATGTGGAGTTTCGCTCTTGTATTCCAGGCTGGAGTGCAATGGCACGATCTCAGCTCACTGCAACCTCTGCCTCCCAGGTTCAAGCATTTCTCCTGCCTCAGCCTTCCAAGTAGCTGGGATTACAGGCATGTGCCACCACGCCCAGCTAATTTTTTATATTTTTAGTAGAGATGGGGTTTCATCGTGTTAGCCAGGATGGTCTCGATCCCCTGACCTCGTGATCCACCCATGTCAGCCTACCAAAGTGCTGGGATTACAGGCGTGAGCCACCACGCCCAGCCATATACATGGATTCTTTTTGTTCCTTTTTACTCTCTTCCATGCCTTGTGTCTCCCCTTTGCTGTCGGCTTTGGAGATCATTTCACTATCAGGTCAGAAGATCTTATTTCTCTGTGTTTTCAGCCACACAGCGTTTCATTGTAAGAACACATTGTAATGTACTTGACGAGCCTTTGTTGGTTGTTAGTTTAGAACGTGTGCTCCTACCCGTGTTAAGGCATCTCTGAGTGGGATGGTTCAGGCGTCACCACAGCCTCGAACTGTCACATGACACAAAGGTTCATGCATGGATTCATTCCAAGGATTCCTGTTTAGCAAGCATTGCGTTCCTTGGCTTACAGTGGCCTCAGCCCTAAAGGAGGTCAGTTAAATAAAGGAGTCATACAAGAAAATAAAGAATAGCAAAGTTAAAATATTGTATGATGGGCCCTCTAATCAGAGGGTGGCAGAGAGGCACATGGGGAGAGTCTAACTCATCAGAACCGCCTGTCCCTGTTTTCACCCCCAACCCAAGTCTTCTCTGTATCAGGAAATAACACCCCATTCCCCCAGCTGCTCGAGTCAGGGTCATTTCATCAGGAAAGGGGTATCAGACCATTCCCTGATTGAAACCCATCAAGGGCTTCCCACTCTGAGCGTAAAGCCCGTAGAATAAGCCTTGTGTGCTCTGCCCCTAAACGGTCCCCGATGCAGGCACAGCAACCCTTCTTTTTCTTGTTGTTTTTTTCTGAGACGGAGTTTCACTCTTGTTGCCCAGGCTGGAGTGCAATGGCACAATGTTGGCTCACTACAACCTCTGCCTCCCAGGTTCAAGCAATTCTCCTGCCTCAGCCTTCTGAGTAGCTAGGATTACAGGCACGTGCCACCACACCCAGCTAATTTTTGTATTTTTAGTAGAGACAAGGTTTTGTCATGTTGGCCAGGCTGGTCTTAAACTCCTGAGCTTAGGTGATCCGCCCACCTCAGCCTCCCAAAGTGCTGGGATTAAGGTGTGAGCCACCGTGCCCAGCAGGGGTCCTTCTTACCTTAGGGCCTCAGTGGTGGGCGTCCCCTCTGCCCAGAACCCTCTTTGCCTGAGGGTCTCAGCATCAAGCCACCTGCTGAGAAAAGCACCCCAATTCCCCCATCCAAGTAGTTCTCTTTTTTTTTTCTCTCCAACTCCCTGTTTGTTCCTCGCCAGCGTGGATCGCAATGTGTAATTGTTTCATTTAATTGTTTGTCTGTCTCCCCTACTGAAGTAAAGCCCCACAGTGGCAGGGATTTGGGTCTGGTTCATTCATCGCAGTCCCTCTGTCATGAGTTGATGCTATCAAGAAAGCAGATGCTGAGCTGGATTTGGGGGTGCCAGATGGCTATTAAGGAGTAATACCTGTGAAGGAAAGCGGGTGAAGTAGGACTGGGCAGAGGGAAAAGCTGACCTGCAGTGCAGGCCCAGTAAGATCTCCACCAGCCAGGTGGAGCTCTGAGTATTGCCACTGGGGTTGCCCCTGTGGTGCGGAGATACCCAGTCCTCTACATCCCCTTCCTGTTTGGTCACCATAGGTGAGCAACCCTGGGAAGGGTGTGACCTTGAGCAAGGCAGGTCTCTGCAATGGGGGCAGATCCTGGCGTTACCGGCTCTCTGCCGACCACACTCCTCAAACCTGGGCACTGAGTCCTTCTTTTTTTAATTAATTAATTAATTTTTTTTTGAGACAGAGTTTCACTCTTGTTGCCCAGGCTGGAGTGCAATGGCACAATCTTGGCTCACTGCAACCTCTGTCTCCCAGGTTCAAGCGATTTTCGTGCCTCAGCCTCCTGAGTAGCTGGGATTATAGGTGTGTGCTGCCACACCCCACTAATTTTTGTATTTTCAGTAGAGATAAGGTTTCTCCATGTTGGTCAAGCTAGTCTCGAACTCCTGACCTCAGGTGATCTGCCCACCTCAGCCTCCCAAAGTGCTGGATTTACAGGCATGAGCCACTGTGCCCGGGCTTTTATTATTTAGTTAGTTAGTTAGTTATTTTGAGTTCTCAAATCGGCACACAATGCCTCTCCGTGTCTATCTACCCCAGTTCCCAACTCCTAGGACCACGTCTGGCACATCATAGATGGTCAGCATTTATTGGATAAATAAGTGAATCAATATTTGATTGAGTCTGGAAGTACAAATAGTATTTGGAGAAGGGCTGAGCACCGTGGCTCACGCCTGTAATCCCAGCACTTTGGGAAGCAGAGGAGGGTGGACAGCCTGAGGTCAGGAGTTCGAGACCAGCCTGGCCAGTATGGTGAAACCCTGTCTCTACTAAAAAAATACGAAAATCAGGTGGGTGTGGTGGCAGTCGCCTGTAATCCCAGCTACTCGGGAAGCTGAGGCAAGAGAATTGCTTGAACCCAGGAGGTGGAGGTTGCAGTGAACCAAAATTGCACCATTTCACTCCAGCCTGGGCAATAGATTGAGACTCCGTCTCAGAAAAAAAAAAAGAGAGAGAGAGAGAGAGAGAGAATTTGGAGAAGAGGACAAGGCAGGAAATGTGTGTTCAGGCATGAGGCTTAGCTTGTGCACAGGTAGAAAGGCATGGAACATTCCCGAATCCACAAATAGCAAGAGAGGACGAAGTCGCTGTGTAGGGGAGTGGAGAAATG